>CM068744.1:54532522-55923637 GCA_035084275.1 Hydrolagus colliei
CCTCAGTCCGACCATTTCGACTGTTTATGTTTGTTGATTACTGCAAGTAAAGCAAATGGAAAATTAATCTTGATAATACTGGCCCATTCTAGTACATTTTGTTTCTCTTACAGTTTCTCCCTTTCCTCCCCTGCTTCTGAAGCTTCTGTTTGATTCCTACCAGGTACAGTTCCATTGTCAACCTCTGCTAACCCACACAAGTGCTCATTATTTATGTGTAACCTTCACAATGAACGGTGGCATTACTGCCAAACTTGGCAGCCACACAAGCACACATTTTCGCCTTAGTTTCTGTATAGCAGTGAGAAATGGAAACACAGGCTGATTTTCCTCTTTGAAACTCGGTGGAACTGAGACCAGTTGTAATGTGTCAAATGCTGACCTGTCTGAGATTGGAAGCACAGCTCAGACCTTGTACTGTCCCGTTTGTATGGCTGGGTGCTTCACTTGACAACGCCTTTATTCACAAAGGCAGTAGGAGAAGCTTCCCTCTGCTACATTTATTAACATATGTTATTTGGGCTTGGATAAATACAGCAACAACTTACACTTATACAACAGCCCCCATGCATGGTAGTGTCTCAGAGCACTCAAATAAAATTCAATAAATATCAGTCAGTTAATCACCATAAGGAGAGAACCACAGAATTAAGATTCAAGATTTCTCTAAATCTACTGGTGCAGTAATTTATACTGTGGGTTTCCTTCATAAAAAAAAATGGAGAAAGAATAGAATCACTGTCTGCTTTTAGAATTAACTGCTAAATGAAAGGTGTGCTTTTTTAAGTTCACCAGACATAAATTAGAGCAAGAGAGTGTGCCTTCATTCCAAACACAGAGATATCTCCATGTGTGGGTGGCATACATACATCAACATCTCAGTCTGGTTTGGATACTCTTAAGCATGGTGATAGGTTTCTGCATATGTCAGACAGCCACCTGACACAAAAAAGTAAACAAAGCAGAATACCCATGTGTTTGTTCCACGACAACTACAAAGAAAACCTGCCCAAGGTGGTTGCTCTCTGGGCATTAACAAAATTATTTTGCTGTTGGCTTCAGATGACAAATATTAAATGGCCTCCTTCAGTGCTGAAAAGTCTATGATTGTATGATTCTACAGCCATAATGACTCCCTCAGGATTGAAGCGCACTAAAGAATTAGTCCCAACTTGTAGAAAATAGAACAAACCACCCTAAAAGCATATGTGTATAGAAATTCAATTGAAGAGTTTAGCAGGACTGTGCTTTTGTTCTGGAGATGGTGCAGTACGATCATGATAAAGTCCCTTATGCCTGAATATTGAACATATGTTCCATTTGCTACTGTGCTTTCCAACATACCGGTAACTTCAAGTGTTGCATTTTGAGAAAAACAGAGTGAGACTCTGTATTAAAACATTTTGAAATTAAATAGCTTATTACAAGCATCAGCCATTCACTTAGCGCCAACTTTGTTTACCAAATTCGATGTTATAGTTTGAAAATATATATTGGTCCATACAAACTCTTCAGCATAATCCGCTGAGGAAAAACAGAATTGGACACAACATAAGGAACCGCCATTAATTTATTATTGTGAACTGCCTTGTCTCGCTGTTCAGCAGATGGTCTTACATAAGGATATTTCATCAACAGTTACACATTCATTCCAAGAGCAGTCAATTAATTAGTAAAGAAAAAAGTGAAGGAAAATAGATAATTCTGCAATTCTAAAGTACCCTGAATTTTCTCAATTAATTTTTCTCAACACTTGTGTGTCAAGTCTCTAGCTTTCAGTATCTATCTAATGTTTTTAAGTTTCTTTTAGAAGTGGATTCATTTTTTTCACGGGTTCTTAACCTTCAAAGCTGATTTTGGTTGCTTATCTCCTTAATATCCAACATGAAACAAATGTGTAATTAGATTATCTGAGGAAGGGAAGCTGTGGGGGGTAGAATTCCTGAAATGTGTACAGGACAACTTTCTTGATCAGTATGTTTCCAGTCCAGCAAGGAAGGAAGCAGTGCTGGATCTAGTTTTGTGGAATGAGGTGGGGCAAGTACAACAGGTTTCTGTAGGTGAGCACCTAGGAAATAGTGATCACAATATAATTAGATTCAGAATAATTATGGAACGGGATAAGGATCACTCAAAGGTGAAGACACTCAACTGGAAGAAGGCTAATTTCAGTGAATTAAAACGGGACCTAGCCGAAGTGGACTGGAAAGAACAATTGGCAAGTAAAACAATGGGAAGCCTTCAAGGAAGAGATAGTTCGGGCACAGGTCAAAAACATTCCAACAAAAATAAAATGTAGGGCATTTTAATTCGGGTTAAAATAAAGCAAAAACTGAGGCTTATGACAAGTGTTAGGCCCAAGAGGTCAACCAAGGAGAATATAGGAAGAGCAGGAGAGAACTGAAAAAGGAAATTAGAGGGGCAAAAAGACTGCATGAGAAACAATGAACAGGTAACATTACAGGGAACCCTAAGGTATTTTACAAACATATTAAGAGGAAAAGATTGGTCAAGGGTAGGGTGGGGCCAATTAGGGGCCATGGAGGAAATCTTATTGTGGAGACAGAGGGCATGGCTGATGTACTGAATGAGTGCTTCGCCTCTGTCTTCACAAGAGAACAGGATGCAGCCAATGCTACAGTATTGGAGGAGAGGGTAGAAGAAATGGATACAATTAGTATAAACAGAGAGGAAGTACTAAAAAGGTTGATGGTGCTCAAGGTAGATAAGTCACCCGGTCCAGACGGGATGCATCCTAGGTTACTAAGGGAAGTACGGGAGCAAATAACAGAGACTCTGGCACAATCTTTCAATCTTTCTTGGACACAGGGGTGGTGCCAGAGGACTAGAAGGTTGCTAATGTTACTTCCTTGTATAAAAAGGGGCAGAAGGACAAACCTGGGAATTACAGGCCAGTCACTCTAACGTTGGTAGTGGGTAAACTATTAGAGTCTATAATCAGAGACAAGATAGATCTTCACTTAGAAAGATATAGGCTAATAAAGGACAGCCAGCATGGATTTGTTAAAGGCTAATCTTGCCTTACAAATCTCATGGAATTTTTCGATGAGGTAACGGAATGGGTGGACGAGGGTAGCGCAGTTGATATAGTTTACATGGACTTTCAAAAACCATTTGACAAAGTGCTGCATGAGAGGCTTATTAGGAAAATAGAGGCCCACGGCATTAAAGGGACAGTGGCAGCATAAAAGGACAAATAGCTGCGAGACAGAAAGCAGAGAGTTGTGATGAGCGGCTGTTTTTCAGACTAGAGGGAAATGTGCAGTGGCGTTCTCCAGGGATCAGTATTGGGACCACTGATCTTTTAAATATATATTAACGATCTGGACTTGGGTGTAGGGAGCACAGTTTCCAAGTTTGCAGATGATACTAAGTTAGGGAGAATAGTAAATAGTGAGGAGGATAGTAACCATCTGCAAGAAGATATAGATAAAATGGTAAAGTGGACAGACACATGGCAGATGAAGTTTAATGCAGAGAAGTGTGAGGTGATACATTTTGGAAGAAGAAATGAGGGAAAGCAATATAGGCTAGATAGTACAATTTTAATGGGTGTGAGGGAACAGAGAGACCTGGGGATTTGTGTTAGCGACTCTTTGAAGGTGGCAGGATAGGTAGACAAAGCTGCTAAGAAGGCAAATGGAATACTAGGCTTTCTAAATAGGTGTATAGAGTAAAAAAGTAATGAATTGCTGACTAACCTCTATAAAACTTTGGTTAGGCCTCAGCTGGAGTACTGTGTCCAATTCTGGTCACCATACTATAGAAAGGATGTTAAGGCATTGGAAATGGTGCAAAGAAGGTTTACTAGAATTGTACCAGGATTGAAAGACTTCAGTTATAAGGAAAGGCTAGATAGGCTAGGTTTGTTCTCTTTGAACAGAGAAGGTTGAGAGGAGACCTAATAGAGGTTTATAAAATCATGAGGGTATTCGATAGGGTGAATAAGGAAAAACTGTTTCCACTGGTGGGCGAATCTCTGACTCATGGTCACAGATTTAAAATAGTTTCAAAATAAAGTAGAGGGGAGCTGAGGATAAATTTTTTCACTCAGCGGGTTGTTCGAATCTGGAATGCATTGCCTGAAAAGGTGGTGGAGGCCGATTCGATAACAGCTTTTAAAAGAGAATTTTATCTTTATTTTGGGAGAACATGTCTGTTAGGTTATGGGGAGAGAGCTGGGCAGTGGGATTGAGTTGCTCTTTTCAAAGAGCCGGCATAGACTAGTTGGGCAAAATGGCCTCCTTTTGCGCCGTAAAATTCTATGATTCTATGAATAATTTCAGTGTGTTAAGATTTCGAGAAAGTCACAGTTGGGAACAATGTGAAGAGTCTTGATTTTAGCAGAGTGAACATGCAGGGAGGTTGAAAACCATTGAGGACTGGGGAGGAAAATGTTCACAGCAGCAGTGCTCAGAGTCATATTGATAAAATAAGGAACAATGAAAAGAATTCCATTAGAAATAAAGAAGATGGAGATTGGAGGTGATAGCAATATCTACAAAGCAACAATCCTTCCAATATGTCCACGAATCAAAGAAAGTTAGATTAAACTCCTGAGATTGTTCAAGTGGCACTCAAATATTGGACTGCAAAGGTAGCAGTCGTTGAGCGATATGGGGAGAATTGTTTCACAATGCAGCCGGTTACTAATTATTGACTGGATGCACCCATGAGTTTGGGTGATGTGATAATTATCACTGGCAAATTAGCATATTGGATGTTGTGTTTCTCCCCTGTGATTATGAAGGAGGGTGGGATTCAACCATTCAATTCACTAAGTATTGATGATTGGTGGTGAACCTAGAATGGAAGCCTCAGCAATATATTGAATATAGGTGTTGGATGGTAATTGCAGGAAAACACTCAAGCAGAAAAGCAATAAAGTGGGAAAGGGGACATAGAATCCCAGGAAGATACTGAGTTGATGAAACCAGAGTCAGTGTGCACCTCATTTCCAGTGACCACAATTTTTTTGCAACAAAGTAACTTGTTTTAACAAATAAAAAATTACCAGCATTATATTTCCAATAGTTAGTTGCATTTTACTCTTGACAGTAAAATAGGATTGAAGAATGGAGGCACACAGTACTTTGTTGGTGATGCTATGCAGACTGGAGTTATCAATTGTGCAGGTCACGGCAGCTTTCACAGGTTCAGCAGATAATTTTCTTTGCGCCAATTGAACAAAACAAAACTTCAAAATTAAAACTATTTGAATTTATTGTGATGACCCTAAACCAGAGCTGTTTCAGCGCTTTGCGACATCCTCCTGGTGTGAAGGGCGCTCAATAAATGTAACTTCGCTGTTTGTTGTTGTTGTTGTATTTTCTGGAGATCAGCAGATGGCTAATTCCCTAAACAATACCATCTACATGAAGAATTAAATAACTGAAAAGTTCAGATTGTTTGCTGGAGGGTATTGTATTTGTCAGCAGGTCAACATATTATATTGTCTATGTATCTGGTGAAGATCACTGGTCATACCTGAATGTGAGGCAGTTTCACACTCAGGACATTCTAGCCTTTGCTGGTCTGCTTCACAACAGACTGGTGTATTGTGGATGGACTTGATGAGCTAGCACATTTGAACATTATGAAATAGTTCATCGCAGACGTGACGTAACTTTCAGCAATCGAGGCTGTCCTTTAGGAGCCAAGAACAGTGGAGGAATAGAAAGGGAGGGAGGTGGAGGTATTTGCACAATCTACCAGGGAAAAAAAATTGTTCTACTACGTAATGAAGAAGCCAAGTCCTTGAGTCAGGCTACCAATGCTTCTAGGGCAACCATCACTACTCACTGTTGTGCCCACAAGCCAACATTGACATCCTGTAATCTTTACTACTTCTGCTTCAATGGCATACGGGGTGAGAGTGTTCACTTAATTACCTGGGATGTCGGCAGAAGCACAAATTCGATTGATGTGATAATCATGCATTGAATGTCTTGTTTTTCACCACATTTGGGACATTGGGTCTATCTTTTGTTAATCATTAAAATTCCCATTATCAAAGAAGTAACAAAAATATCACAGTTTTGGTGATAACCCAATGTATTCGTCATCTGGTTACTATGCCGATCTGTGTCACAGGCTTTGAGCTTTGCTTCACTTAAAACTTCATTAATGTTTGTGTGATATTGTGTGCAAATTGGCTGCAGCATTTGTTTACAGAATACAGTCACTACATTTTTCTGTAAATCCTGTGAAGTACTTTTGAAATGTCTTCTTGGCATGAAAGGCACTACAGTGCATCAAATATAAGGATCATCAATTATGAATAAGTTTGAGAGGGTTGTGATCCGGCTTAAGTCAGCACCTCCAAGAAAGTAGGCAACGAAAACTCTACTTCTTGTACTGTGTGCTACAAACTGCAATTCTGTGACACACTTCTTCTTTAACTGACTCTATAAAGTCTGCTTTTAGAGGTTGCCTTAAACTCAAATTCTGTTATCAATTTATAAACTCTGGGTGGACTATAAACTCTGGATAGACTATAGACTGCTATAAATTCTGCTTCAGTCACAAACTGCTGTGAACTTTATATCTGCCTGGACAGCTATAAACGCTGCCACTTTCACCATTTGCTATAAACTCTGGTTCTCAAGCAGCTTTAATTGTCCTTGCACATGACCATCTGCCATCACACGTTGGAAGCTAATACGACTAGCATCACTAAGCACACATTTTTTATAAAGATGATACCTTCTGTTCGACAAACGTGTTTTCCATACCAACCACCATTCAAACACCGTCTATTGAGACTATGTTTTTTTACCTGCGACAAGGAAACTTTTACCAGCTCAAAAACTCAATGTGGGCTGAAGATAAAAAATACAGGTCAAATGAATCACATTGACTTTCTATTGCTTTTTACTGTTATTATACCAAGTTATTATACCAAGGTTTCATCTTCCGTGTAAACAGAAACAATATCAAAATTGATGTACTGTAATATGTTGAATGGCAAAATCATTAAGCTTGTTCCCAGATGCTAGAATTGTTACTGGATTAAAATTCCAATGAAGGTCATGTCTGCAGACTTGAATTCCAGCAACATATAAATATTTGCAGTTTCTGTTGACTGTGTTTCAGTCAGTTTGTTGATAATGTCAGTTTAAATATAAATAAATAAAAATGTTGTCCCTGTTAATCATTTAAAAAGTTTGAGTCTTACACTTAATTAGGATTATTTGTAAAATGCAATGGAGAACTTGTTTATTTGTGTTTTGTGCAAGCAATTATATAGTCAATCCATATGTATTATCTATCAATGTCAGGTTGAACAGCTAGTGTTGTGTTTGAGAGACTCACTATACATTTAATTACTTTAAAAGAAATGGCTCAGTTGATAGCATTCTCCCCTTGTCAGAAGGCTGTGCATTCAAGCCTCGCATCCAAATTTTTAACCCATGCTGACACTCCAATGTTGATCACAGTGTGCTGATTTCAGGAAGTGCCATCCTTCAGATGAGATTAAACTAAGGTTTGTCTGCTTGTTCAGGTGACCTTCAACAATCCCATGGCACTAAAAGAGGACTTCTTCCTTTGTCCTAGCCAATGATCCCCAAATAAAATTGGTAATTCGTGTCATGGCTGTTTGTGGGACATTGCTATGTGAAATTGGCTGTCATGTTCACTCACAACATACACAGTCCACACTACTTTACAGTATATCCTTTGGTGTCTCGATGATGTGCCAAGTCACTATATCAAATGCACGAATCGTTATTATTGAGAAAGTGATTTATGCGGTATGTACATATATAGAGAGAGATATCATATGATGAGTGCTCTAGGACAAAATCCTTATTCATCTCATTATATTGCTGAATTCTTACAGAGAATTTTCTGTCACTAAGAATTACTAAATTCTGAAAATGGCCTTCAAAATTAATAATGATGTAAATTGAAACTTGTAAGACATCAAAAGAACTAAAACATATTTAAAATTCATAGTTTGAAAGAACTGGTCTTGGAACTGTATCGTGTGTGAGGTGTTGTACTCATTAGCTCTGTCCAATGGAACTATCCAATTTAACCTTGGTATCCTTAGCCGACTACAATGAAACAGTTAATTCACTGCATAGAGACACACTGTGGAGAATTAGTGCAAGACTATTCAAATGATCATAGCCGTTGTTATCCTCAATAGTATCCAATGTTTAAATAGTGGTAAAATGCTACATCTTGTGTTTGCTATGTACTTGATTTGACCAGTGTTTATTATTGCCCCGAATAATATGTTTAAGTGTGAAACAAACATTGTAAGATCACACCAAGATTGTGTAATACACTAACTGACTAATAGGTGGTAATAGCTCCCATTTCCCCTTTCCCCCCCACCCATTTCTTTTTGGCCTTGACTTTGAAGGTCAATCCCTCACTACTATTACAGGTGAGACAATTTTTTTGTTCTAGTTTGATAGTTACTTTCTTTAATTGCCCTTTAGACGATAGAGCAAAAGTTTTCATTCCATCACAGAAATATTCAGTTTCACCATTTGGATCAGGGCTTCAAGTCTAGAGACCTTGATGTTAACAACAACAATAACAACTTTAATTTATATAGCGCCCTCCATACCGGACAACGTCTCAGAGCGCTTCACAATAACGGATCCTGGGCCTGAGCCATGGGCAGGGGGAAAAAGGTGACCAAAGGCGCGGTCAAAAAGAAAGATCTTCAGCCAAGACATGAACCTAGGAAGAGGGGGAGGGCGAGGCAAAGGGAGTGAAAAAGTGAGTTCCAGATCTTTGGGGTGTAATGGCTGAAGGCATGGCTGCCGATGGTGGAGCTGAGGATTCGGGGAACAAGGAGGAGACCAGAACCGGAGGAGCGAAGGCAATGGGTGCTGTGTTGGGGAGAGAGGAGGTGAGAGAAGTCGGAGGGTGCAGAGGAGTAGAGAGATTTGAAAACAAGAGTGAGGATTTTATGGATTGTGGTGGAGGGGAGACCAGTGAGAAGTGCATTTGCATAGTCCAGCTGAGAGGTGACAAAGACATGGACCAGAGTTTCAATGGCTTTTGGGGCAAGATAGTGCCGGAGAATACGTCGCAGGTGGAAAAAAGCAATGCTGGTAAGGAACAAAATGTGGGGGAGGAAGAAACAGTTATGGGTCGAACTGGATGTCAAAGTTGAATACAGATTCGGAGAGTTTTAGGGGCAGGTCGGGTAGTTGGAGTCGATGAGAGTCATGTGATTGAAGATGATGACGAGAAACAAAGAGTATGGCTTGCAGGAAATTTGTGCTCATCCAGCTCCTGGCGTCTGGGGAACATCAGGGGACTGGGGGTCGCAAAGTGAGGTGGAAAAATAGAGTTGGGTGTCATCTGCATACATGTGGAAGTGTACCCGATGTCTGCGGATAACATCACCAAGAGGGAGCATATAAATTAGGAAGAGGAGGGGGCCAAGGATGGATCCTTGGGGTACCCCACAGGTAATGGATGAGAGCGGGAGGAAAAGCCATTTCTGACAATGTACTGCTGGCTTTTGTGAGGTAGGACTAAAACAAGGCGGGTATGGTCCTGCTGAGGTTAACTGCTTTATGTGCAATTGGCTGCCACATTTCACCCACAAAATATACAGTCAGTTCACTTCACCGTATATTCTGTGAAGTACTTTGACATGTCCCATAGTTGTGATAAGGGTCTATATTAAATTCAAGGATTATTATCATCCTTCACGAGCGCCCCAAAAAAACATTTTTTCAGCAGATCCAGTCCAGAAAATAACTACTAAACCAGAAACAAATCACTCTTGTAAACCAATGTAAGGCCAAAAAGGAAAAATACTAGTGAGAACAATTTGAAAGTCAGCAGGCGTTCAAGATAGTGGTGATGGGAAGGGCGTGGGGGGCATAGGGTTAATGAGGAAATATTGTCATCTAGTGGCTCTTTAGTATATTACTTTTATTTGATGTAGGATTCTTGCAATGTTATTTTCATATAAAACACATAAAAATTGTGGCAATGATAAATAGTGGTAATAAATTAAATTGGCATTTGATTATATAACGCTGTAAATTGTACCTCTGTGTTTCTGTAACTTGTTACATTTTTCAGTATGTTTCAAAAGTGTAAGATTGAATTTCTTCACCATTCACCAATATGTGAATATGATGATTCCTGGTAATTGTGGCGTATTGGAGGATCTTCATAATCAAAGGCCTGTCCTCAATCAGACCTTACTCTATTCAACTGAGATTGGATTTACTGTGGTTCAAACAATGCGATGGATTTTTTTAACAGAAAAAATATAAATTATGCAGAGAAGAGCTGAACAATTAGCTTTGAAAGAAGCATAGAGACAGGAGGTTGTAATCTAGCCCATTGAACATGTTATAATAATTCTGCATTGTTGAGATGTCGCAAGGCCCTTCACAGGATTTAATGTAATGCGTCCTGTTACTGTGTATTTGCAGGCAAATATGGCAACCAATTTGTGTACAGCAATTTCCCCAAATCCACTATGAAGTAAGTGAATGGCCAATTTTATCTGGAGGATTATTGACCAGGACACTGTTGTAGCAATTTATTAGGCTATGACAGAACTATTATTCCCATTTACCCACTTTATACTGTCATGCAAATATCCATACAAATATCCATACCAACTTTCTTAATATCTTAATATCTCTCTGGTTTTAAAATACCCAATGTTTATTATTGCCCCCAATAATATGTTAGTGTGAAACAAACACTGTAAGATTTACACCAAAGATTATGTAATACACTAACCAATAGAAACTATGGATTCTTCACTGTACATTTCCTCATACTTTTTGGCCTTGACTTTGATGGTCAATCACTCACCAGTATTACAGGTGATACTTTTTTTTTGTCATTGGAGACCTCAATACGGTTCTATACTAGTTTGATAGTTATTTTCTATAATTGCTCTTGTGAAGATAGAGCAAACATTTTCTCTCTCCATCCCAGAAATATTTGGTTTCACCATCTGGATCAGGGCTTTGAGTCTGGAGACCTTGATGTTAACTGCTTTTTGCGCAATTGGCTGCCGCCTTCTGGAGCTGTGCATTCCACATTTTCACAATCCTCTTTATGAAGAAATCTGTTCTCATCTTACTTATATCCTGTTTAGCCTTATGGTTAAGATAATGCCCCCCTCATTTTAGATGCCTTTATTCTTCAAAAGTCTTAAGCAGCTGGCGGGCTCAGTGGGCATTCAGCGGGCTCCGGTCTACTCCATGTCTCTCTCCCTCCCCTTACCCTGCCCCTCCCCCATGCTCGGATCCCAACCCCTGACTGTTCAGTGCCTTGAGACATCCTCCCGATGCGAAAGACACTCTGTAAATGTAATTTTGTTGTTGTTAAGCAGATACTGTCTTAAGATCTTCAGGTTACAGCAAATAGATGATATGTTCCTTCTTTTAGAGTAAAATGTGGAATATCCTGCTTGTTTGTAAATCCTGTAATGCAGGAATGTATTTGATGTTTAGTGGGAATTAATATCTATAGACAACACATGTGGAGCTCCTGTAGCTCAGAGGTTGGAGCACTTGCCTTACAAGCGTGAGACCTGTCTTTGTATCCAGGCAGATCAGGGTGAAACCTTGGGCAAGTTTCCTTGCTCCAAGTGCCTAATAATAATCCGTCCAAAAAAAAATTAATAAAAATTGGTCAATTCAATCAATGACTGTTTGTGGGACACTGCTATGCGCAATTGGTTGCTGCATTTTGCCTACAAATATACAGTGAATTCACTTTACAGTATATTCTGTGAAGCACTTTGAGATGTTGGTAAAATGTGGAAAGCGCTATATCAAATGCAAGGATTATTATGTACATTGTGTATTTAAATCATTGAATTGTGAGTTGCTGACAATGCAATGTGCACTCACAAACGGATATGAAGAAACATATAATTTGATATTGCTTTTCACATTGATGTTTTCAGTGAATATAACAAGATAACATTTGTAAAGCGCCTCTCATGTTGGGAGGGTGCCCCAATGCGCAGAACCATCAAGGATTAGGACCCAAACCATCAAGGATTAGGACCCAAGGTTGAGATGAGGGAGGGCAAAGAAGGTAGGAAGGTGGCTGATAGCTTGGTCGAGAAAGAGGGTGTTGAGTCATACTTTAAGAAGGAAAGGTAGGGAGCCAGACAAAGGGTTTTGGGGATAGAGTTTCTTGATGTTTGAAGAAAGAGGAGAGGTGGTAAAGGTGGATGGAGTAGAGGAGGAGAATGCACTGTTCTAAATAAATGAAATATAAATTAATTAATCAGTCTTTCTCCCATAGTTCATTCACTATTATACATTATCTGCTGTGTTTCGTCTACAAATGTACATTCAATTCACATTACAGTATATTCTGTGAAACTGTTTGAGACGTCTAGAAGACATGAAAAGTGCTATATCAAATGCAAGGGTTATTATTACTATTATTATTATTATCTGATTGGGATCTATCAATCCCAGAACTAAGTTTTCTACTTATGTATCTGAATAGGAAACAGGAGATTAAAGTGGATGATATTACAGTAAAAGCCTGTTTATCTGTGACCCGATCAACCGTATTACTTGACCCCCCTCCTGGGGCAATTCCCCATTCCAGCAATTGCGAGTATGCTCAATTTGCGCATATGCGCAATGCGTGCAATGTGTGCCAATGTGCGCAATGCGTGCGCGTGCACACTTATTAAACTTACGAACTTGGAGGTTTTTTAGCGATCGGTAAAAAATGCATGCCGGATAAACGGGCTTTTACTGTACTCAGTTGTACTTGCAGTTATAGTACAGTAAATGCCCATTTATCCGTGACCCGATCAACCATAACTTCAGTATAACGGTACATCAAAAAAGGTCTGCATTCGGTTAACCGGAACTTATCTGGAAAAATGCATTATTTAAAAAAAAATTACCGAGGGGGCTGAAATCTTTATTGGTAAGTAGCTATACAATATTCTGTTACTATTTAGTATATTATTAATATAGTATGTTTTAAAATAAGTAATTTTTTTGTGTTGGGTTTTCAGCAAGTTGCCACCCGATTATCTGGCACAGTCAATTAGTCAATCCCTCCGAGCATGCCGGATAAACGGACTTTTATTGTACTCAGTTGTAGATACAGTTATAGTACAGTAAAAGCCTGTTTATCTGTGACCCGATCAACCATAACTTCTGTATAATCGGAACATCAAATAAAGCCTGCATTCGATTAACCGGAATTTATCTGGAAAAATGCATTTAAAAATGTATTTAATCAGTTTCTGGCCGAATATCCGGCATGCCGTTTAACTAGCATTGGCCAGGTCCTGAGGGTGCTGGATAAACAGGCTTTTACTGTATATTTCACTCAGATGAACAACAACAACAAAATTACACTTGCATAGTGCCTTTCATGTCAGGAGGACGTCCCAAGGTGCTGGACAGTCAATGTTTCAGTTGGGAACAGGGAGGGTGAAGGAAAAGGAGGGGATTTGGGGTGACCGATGGGACTGTCGAAGAGGAGGGTCTTGTGGTGGGACTTGAAGGAGGCCAGGGAAGGGGCAAGTTGGAGGGCCTGTGGGGTGGAATTCCAGATGGTAGGGCAGAATGGCTGAAGGCTTGCCTGCCAATGGTGGGGTGGGTAAGTCGGTGAACATGGAGCAGGCCAGCACCTGCTAAGTGGAGGGGTGGGCAGGTTGGTATGGAGATAGAGGGTCGCAGAGATCAGGTGGAGTAAGGCTTTGAAGATGAGGACCAGTATCTTGAATTGAATCCTCTGGGTGATGGGGAACCAATGGAGTCAGGTGAGAATGGGGCGGATGGGATCACGGAGGTTGGAGCGGTAGAGGACATGGGCCATACAGTTCTGGATTATCTGCAGCCTATGGAGGGAGGAGTTTGGAAGGCTGACAAGCAAATGAAGAATGTAGAATAAAATTTCAGGGAATATTTCCCATGTCCAAACCTAAATTTTCATTTTGTTTCTGGTGCACAACACTACTCCTTACTTGAGAGCCATTGCTTTGGCTTCTATTTGTGTGCAATGAACTGTGTAAGCTGCTGTCAATGGGAGAAAAAAAACATTTCATGAACAAGTCAGACCTTTTACAGCCATTAGCCACCACTGGTACAAGCACTTTCGGTACGTTTTGAAAGAAAAGATTGATTTGAAAATTAAGTAAATGGTAAAAGAAGCCCAGTTTGCTGGGATGCTTTTTGCAAGGTTTTTGTGTTGATTTTGATTCTCACTCTATCACTTGGATAGAGTTATTTGTTTATTTCATGAGACTTCTCATGCTTTGTTTCAGAAATCTAAAATATCAACCTACGAGAAGATGTGGGCCTTCATGAGCAGCAGACAACAGACAGCGCTTGTCAAAAACAATGATGAAGGAATCCAGCGTGTCTTAACTACAGATTATGCCTTGTTAATGGAGTCAACAACCATCGAGTTTGTCACGCAGAGGAACTGCAACTTGACACAAATCGGAGGTTTCATAGATTCCAAGGGTTACGGAATCGGCACTCCTATGGGTATGTGATCAACCTAACATGTGTTGTCTGTAAATGAATCTAAAATGCAATGAGGCTGGAACTAAACCAGGCCTGTGCTGAATGTTATTTGACATTTCTACAAGCATTTTTTTTTATACAAGTTTCAGTTTTTATATCTTAGGTTGCTGAGGGGGGTGGGGGTGGGGTGTGGGGGGTTGGAAGGGGGAGGGGAGTGGGTGGGTGGGGGCTAGCATCATATCCTGCAGTATTGGTATTTGTAAAGATTAGGGCCTGTCGATATATCGATATATCGGTTATATCCAATATAATTTTCATATCGATATGCCAATATCGGAATTTAAAATATATCAATATATCGAAAAATTCGATATAAAAAAATATCGGTACCTTGTCGCCGGCATTGCAACCTCCTGGGCCTAGAGCATGGAATGCGCGCGCACCCCAAATGCGCGCGCACTGAACTACAAGACCCAGAATGCTCATCTCTACACAATGCACAGACCGAGGTGCAAGCCGTCATATTGTACTCGTAATCCTCGAATACAATATAAGGGTATACAAGGGGTGGGGGGAGAGGGAGGGAGAGACGGGTGGAGGGGACAGGGAGGGAGAGGGAGGGAGAGACCAGACAGAGAGACACAAAGAGAGAGAGAGATGGAGAGAGTGAGTGTGAGAGACACAGAGAGAGAGAGATATTTACCTCCTGAGGAGATAGGCCCCGAACGAGCGTGCACCTCCGAATGCGCGCGCATCTCCAAGCGCGTGCGCAGTATAAAAAACCCCAAAATATCGATATCAGTATATATCAATATGAGCCAACCGATATATGCATATCGGAAATTTCCCAAATCGATGGGCCCTAGTAAAGATCAAACTTGTCATTTATGCACTCTCACGAATCATGTAGAGTTTAACTTATGGACTGTTGAAATTTCCTTATGTAGCACAGCCCACAAATGTGCTTTGTTTATACGAGAAGGTGTTTCTGTCAAAAAGAATTCCAGTGTAGGTTGGACGAACAAGCAGCTCCATTGTGGGACAGGCACCATGCTGTCCCCTCAGGTTTGTTGTCTTTTGCAAATTAAAAAATAAAGTGGGGCAGGATTGAGTCATTTGTGAGGCGTAATTCAATGAATGTGTGCTCTTGTGAAAATTTACTGTAAACCTTAACGAACTAATGAACGCCTGCATATCATAACATACCAGCAAATGCAGGAACCCCACCTCGAAGTGTCATTCTTACAGAGTATTTTAGAATTTCTGGTCTATAGCCAATTGACTGGCGACCAACTCTGAGTATGAGTTCTTTGTTTTAGGAACAAAGTTCTGGATTAAATTTGTAACCATATTTTGAATTCATTTTAATTTTTTAACAACAACAACAACAACAAATTACATTTATAGAGCGCCTTTCACGTCGGGAGGACGTCCCAAGGCGCTGCACAGGAGGCGTGTGACCCGAGCTGGGAGGGGAGTGTTTGGGAAGGGGTGAAACATGAAGGGGAGGTAAAAGAGTTCGGGGTGGAACAAAAGGCACGATCGAAGAGGAAAGTCTTCAAACCGGCCTTGAAAGAGGAAAGGGAAGAGACGAAATGGAGGGATTGAGGGATTGCATTCCATAGGGTGGGAGCGGAGAAACTGAAGGCCCGGCCTCCGATGGTGGGGTGGTTCGAGCGGGGGGCGTGGAGCAGGCCAAGTCCTGTTGAACGAGGGTCCGGGTGGGCGTGTAGGGGGAGAGTAAATAGGGCAGTCAGTAAAACAAAACTTTTGCAATTAAGTCAATTAAAAACTATCTTACCCCCCGCGCTGCCGAAACACTCGTGCACGCGTATATCACCTCACGGCTGGACTACGGGAACTCCCTCCTTGTCGGCCTCCCTAGCTCCTCCATTCACAGGCTGCAGATCATCCAAAACTCTGCAGCCCGTGTACTATCCCGCACCCGCCTCCGCGACCACATAACCCCCACCCTCGCCCGTCTCCATTGGCTCCCCATTCCCCAAAGGATCGAGTTCAAAATCCTCGTCCTCACCTTCAAGGCCTTACACGGCCTTGCCCCGCCCTATCTTTCCAACCTACTCTCCCCCTACAAGCCCACCCGGACCCTCCGTTCAGCAGGACTTGGCCTGCTCCAAGCCCCCCGCCCGAACCGCCGCACCATCGGAGGCCGGGCTTTCAGTTTTTCCGCTTCTACCCTTTGGAACTCCATCCCCCAATCCCTCCGCCTTGTTTCCTCCCTTTCCTCTTTCAAAGCCGGTTTGAAGACTTTCCTTTTCGACCGTGCCTTCTGTTCCCCCCCGAATTCTTCGACCTCCCCTACGTTTCTTACCCCCTCCCGAACACTCCCCTCCCAGCTCGGGTTACACGCCTCCTGTGCAGCGCCTTGGGACGTCCTCCCGACGTGATAGGTGCTCTATAAGTGCACGTTGTTGTTGTTATATACTGTATCTCAGTTTATCTTACAAACCTGAGAGGGGTTAACCCAGGGGCATATCTGCAGCACAATTTTGACACAGCACCTACACAATAGTGAAAAATCATGCATGGCTATGTATGGCTGTCTTACTATTTGTGGATATTTCTACTCGTATTAGGGCTTAAACATCCACTATTTATGTTTTTCTTGTCTCCTGCCCCACCCTCAGCTGTAATACTTCCATTAATTTGAGAGCACAGGGCACAAAGTCTTCTCCTGCATTCTTAGAAAGAAAACATATATCAGTGAGATCTTAGAGATTATCCAATCATGGTAACCTTGTTATGGGCTTTAGTATGTTTTAGTATTTAGTATGACTGTACTTGGATGTTGTTATGACCAACTATACCATGGGAGTGACTGTACTGTAGGTGTGATTGTGTATTGGTATTTGTATGTGGATATTGTTGTTTCTATGTGTGTTTGCGAGACAGCAACAACATGTGACAGGGAAGCGATAGAGATTTGAAGAAATAATAGCAGCAAGAGAATACCTGCAGCACCCAGTAGGGTAAATTCAAAGTACAGGGCTTTAGTTTAGGACATTTTATAACTCACAATATAATATACTTTACATTTATACAGTGCTTTTCACCTCGAGAGAATGTCAACCCTTGCCTATAAGCGCTGCAATTGAACCCGTCTCCAAAGTATTTTCTTGCCTTTCCTTTTTTGAGTGAAGTGTTTTGAGATATTGTGACATGATAAAGCTCTATAGGAAACACAATTATGATTATTATAGAAAACACTTTACTGCATATAGCTATGAATCATTGATGCAGTGTACTGAAACAATTCATTCATTTATTTGGGTGTCAGTCTGGCTCAGTTGATTTTACACTTGTTTCCGAGTCAAAAGGTTGTAGGTTCAATCTCCAACCTGGAAGTCATATAGTCTATGATGGATATGTACAGTATGTATATATATTTATATATATCCAATGCAGTGGAGGGAATGTGCTATATTGTCAGAGGTGCTATTCTTTGGATGAAACATTAAACCAAGATCCTATCTGTCCAGGTGGATGTCAAATATCCTATGGCCGACAATCCCCCAAATAAAATTGATGACTTTGTAGCTGTTTGAGGAACATTTGTTCATGAATTGGCTGCTTTGGTGACCCCAAAAATTTACAGATACTGTAATGCACACTTCACAGCAAAATTCTGTGAATTTCTTTGACACATCTAGACAACGTGCTAATCCATTGTAACAAAAGGATTTTTATTATCAATAATCATTCATTTCACTTTATGGATATGAGGGATTATAGTGAGTTAAATCTTTTTAACTCAGAGATGCCTTGATAATAATAATAATTATTGATAATAATAAAAACCAACAAGTTCTGGGTTTGGAATGAGTACTGTTACGCTCCTTTGAGGTCATGGAGCTATGCATGGTTCCCTGGGTTTAACTGATCAGGAATCCAACACAGATATGGAAGATTACATAAATTCTTATTTCACAAGCAGAATTCAAATGGGTATTGGTCTTAACTGGACAGGCACCATACTGCATAGTTACCATTATATGGTGAGTAGCTTGAACATTCTCGAATAATATGTGCCACAGGACTGAAGGGTTGTTGTGGTGCAATGAAGATACAGTATATCTCAATGACTGAGATTTGTAAAGGTGGAAGATGTAAAATCTTTGATTGATAAGAACTTTGCCCGAACAGCTTTCTTTACATTCTGTTTATACTTGGGGGAGGGAGAGAGGAGAAGGAGATCTTTGACTATGTGAAGTAAGTCTTGTTGCATTTCAATGAAGGTACCTGTGCAATGCACTCTATTGGTACTGATGGCACTCATTAGTTACTATTCCCTTGTGTTCTGGAGTGTCTCTAGAGGGTGTCGTCAATTGAGTTTCAAAGGATAGCATTCTGCCAATCGTTACTCCATACTATAAAGCACTGTGATTGAATTTTGATTGAATATCGCATCCACAGTCATATGCACTACATGCAAAAGTGTTTGGCTGAAAAACGCTCACTGACAAACAATGAAATGCTGCAAACTGCTCAACGATCGTAGAAATTTATTTTGCTCTGTTAAACTGGCCAGTGCAATATTGTTGATAGGGCTAACATCTTTATCAAACCATCACAACTCCAAAAAGCATCCTGACTCATACTACTGTCAGTAATGTACATTCATGAATTATTTATGTTCAGCATAAATGCTAGTATAGAAGCTATAATTTATCATAAATGAGAGGCTTATCCTATTTATAGGTATGTACAAGAACAACCTATCACAAATCACTAGGATGCCCTATTATAGAAATTTAAAGACATTAAGCATGGTGTTAAACCAGCAACAATTTAATTTCTAGCATTCTGATAAATAATGGCTGTGGAGATGACCTGAGCATGTTTCCGACAGATGAAATTGAAGGAACAGCAAGGCACTGATGTTGTGCATGTTGGCACCTGCATTGTAAAGACTATTGTAAAGACTTTTCACACCTAGAAGAATTTGGGATATTGGCCTTCATTGAGAAATAATGAAATTGGTGATAGGTTCAGCATTCACTGAGATATATCATTTTTGTCAACTATTATCACAGCCCTGGTATGTGCTAACGTATGAGTCATCAGGTGAACAAGACTGCAAACAAATAGGAAGCAAACACTTTGATAAAAATGTTGCTCAATTTCAAAATGTATTGTAAAGCTATCTTTCCCTTTGATGATCTGTGTTAGTTAAGGTAAATTTAGTAAAATGCAGGCAAGATAAATGTATTATAGATGAAAACGATGAGATCAATGACATGGTTGGATGGGTAAATGCGATCATTATTATTGTTAATTCAGTCACGGTGTTATTGGCCGCCAAAACTCTCATACATGCATTCATAACATCCAGGATTTACTATGCAAACTCCTTGCTTGTTGGCCATCCTAACATCTCCCTCCTCAGGCTGCAGATCATCCAGAATTCTACAACCCATATCCTCTCCCAATCTAGACTCTGCGACCACATCCACCCTCACCCTTTCCCATCACACAGAGGATACAGTTCAGATCCTGGTCGTCACCTCAAAGCCCTTGCTCCCCCCTACTTCTGTGACATTCTAACAGAATCTACCAACCTCTACCAACCTCACCCACTCCCTCCACTCAGCAGGCTCCAGCCTTCCTCATATTTGTCGCCTCGTTTGTTCAATCATTGCTGGGTGGGCCTTCGGCCACTCTGCACCCATCCTCTGGAACTCCCTCCTGCAGTCCCACCACCTTGCCCTACCCTTGCCTTCATCAAGACCCACCTCAAGACCCTCCTCTTCGATTATGCTTTCGATCAACCTTCTTCCGCCAATGCCCTCCACCTTTCACAATCCTTACCTCCAGCTCAGGTCTGACGTGAAAGGTGCTATACAAATGTAATTTTCATTGTGGTTGTTGTTGATGAAACAACTAAGGCATTGATTTAATAATATTAATCATCACTATCCATGTATTTGACATAGTGTCTTTCACATCTTAAAGTGTTTCATCAAATTCGCTTTGAAAACAAAATTTAGCTTACAACACAGAGATCAACAGAGGAATAGGGTCTGGGGTAATTCAACTGACACTTGAAGTGACTGACATTTTGCTTTCGGCTGCTAATGAGTGGATATATACCGTTGCCTTGGTTTGCTTTTAGGAGAGATTATATTGTCTATCCTGCACCTATTGATGAGAATGACTGCCCCATTCAGAACTATGGAAAGAGCAATGGCTTGACAACATTTACAGCCTTCTGGTCATTTGTTGACTTCAGTTCAGTATTCATGTTTCTCTCACCATTCCATTACCATTACATTGCATGTGATTTTCTTCCTTCCAATACATCTCACAGTCAGTAACACTGAGTATAGTTTCTGTGTGACTGGCAGTCCTTACCAGTATGTTGTATTTTCTTGTATCTTTTCAATTTTTTTTTTTTTCCCTGATATGTTTCAGTGTTAAAAATTCCATTCAGTGTTACACATGGCCTTTGGTAATGTTGACCTGTTATTGAATTTCCCATTACAGTTATGCATCACCTATTGTTCAGCGTGTAACACTGAATGGATTTTTTGCCCAAAGGTATCCAATTATTTCCTGGATTCAGTGAAGGTAAAGGTTCTACTTGCATATCTTCAAGATTTTCTTTGGTCCATAAAACTATTTTCATGTTCAATGAAGTTAGTGGGGTTGAAAAAGGTGATTGATTGAAAAGGGACAGACAGCAGTGCTTGTTAGCTCCTCACAGACAGAAAAAGGATATTTTGCCTCCAACTGGAAAGCACTGAGGTAATGCAACTGAGTGTGATATATATGGGATTCCTTGCTCGATTCAAGGTACTTTTTCTGCAGCTGATAATAATAATAATCCTTGCATTTGATATCATAGAATTATACAGCACAGAAGAAGGCCATTCAGCCCATTGTGTCTGTGCCAGCTCTTTACAAAGAGCTATCTAAATCAATCCATCTCCACATAGCCCTGGAAACCTATCCTCCCCAATTACTATCTACTTCTCTCTTAATAGTTGTTAACAAATTGACTTCCACCGCCCTTTTAGGTAATGCATTCTGCATCCGAACAACTCACTGCATTAAGAAGTTTCTCCTCAACCCTCCTCTCTGTTTGTTTTAACAACAATTTTAAATCGCTCTCCTCAGGTTACCGCCTCATCACATTGTTCAGGCGTCTCAAAGTGCTTCACAGGATGCAGTATAGAGTAGAGTGACTGTGAATTTTGTGGCCAAAACATGACAGCCAATTGCACACGACAATCAATATCTCACAAACAGCTGTGGAGTGAGTGAATTATGGAGATAGAGAGAGAGCGAAAGGGAGCACATGAGTGACTGAGGCAAAGGCTTAGTCTTGACTGGACAGCTAACCGATAACTCTGATGGCTATGACAGAGAGCAAACAACAAGTACAAAATTATATTTCTATAGTGCCTTTCACATCAGGAGGATGTCCCATGGCGCTGGACAGATACTGCTTAAGATACAGATACGAACTGAGGACTGAGTGGGGGGTGGAGGAGGCCAGGGACTTCAGGATGGAGTTCAAGAGGTTGGGGCAGAGTGACCGAAGGCTCGCCCACCAATGTTTGGGCGGGCGAGTGGGTCAGGGGTCATGGAGCAGGCCGGAGCCTGCAGAACAGAGGGGTATGTGCAAGTTGGTAAGGGGATAGGAGGTCACAGATATAGGGTGGGACGAGGTTGTGGAGGGCTTTAAATGTGAGGATCAGGATCTTGAATTGGATCCTCTGGATGATGGGGAGCCAATGGAGTCGGGCAAGGATGGGGAAGATGGGGTCACAGAGTTGGAATGATGGAGGACACGGGCTGCAGAGTTTTGGATTAACTGCAGTCTGTGGAGGGAGGAATTGGGAAGGCTGACCAGCAAGGCATTTGCATAGACTAGCCGGGATGTGATAAAGGCATGGATGAGGGTTTATTGGCTTTAGTTCACAAAGTTCATAAAGCAGAGGAAGACATTGTCAGACTGTCAACTAAGACACCAGTATTAGCATCACAATTTTGAGGTATACCTTGTCAATCCCAGTATTTCTTGGAAACAAATACATAAATTACACTAACTGTTGCAGCCCAACAAGAGTTAATGGAGAATGTTAGAGATGTAGTAAATCTGTAGTAAGTTCATAAAATATTAAATATTTCAACAGTCTCTGATTTACCTTCCTCTGTGTCTACATGAAATATGGAAGAGATAGTGCGAAAGGTATCATATTTAGGCAAAAACTCATTTAATTTCATTCCAATGTATCTTCCTTCAGCCATTTTGACTCAATCACTGGAATTCTGTTCCAAAATCTTTCCTCTTCCCTGCTTTCAAAACCCACTCACCTATAAATACAAAGTAAAAAGTACTTTGACGTGAGACTTGATAACTGCTATATCAAATACAAGAATCATTGTTACTCATTATTATTATTATTATTATCTAAAAATGTATGTCTTCTAATGCAACACTTTGGGCCACCTCCCTCCTATTGCCCATCTTTTTGTTAGCTCATCCCATTGTTTCTCTTATCAAGCATATTGAGATATTTGCCTACTTGGATGACTCTATATAAATATAAAATACTCTTGCTAGATTTCTCTTAAATATCATGGTAGGTGTAACATTCAGTCTCACAAACCCCAAATGCTATAAATTGTATTGTGAGTTAGTTAATACCCAGTACCTCAGTGGTGAGAGCACTCGAATCGCAAGCGAGAGACCCGAGTTTGATTCCTTGCAGATGAAATTTCAGGCAAGTTTCCTTACTCCACATGCTTCTATTTACCTATCAGTAAGTAAGAATCTGGTAGCTAATCGATTGGCGGATCATTTTATCGGGGTAATAATTCCTTAGAAAAATGCTAAAATTGGTTCACTTCATTCCACGACTGTTTGTGGAATACTGATGTGAGCAATTGGCTTACATACGTAAAATATAGTAAATTCACTTTACAATATATACTGCGAAGCACTTTCAGATGTCTTGAAGACGTGTTACGGCTCTATATCAAATGCAAGGATTATTATTATTAGCATCAGTGGAGACTGTGCAATAGGTATTAGTGTGAATGTTCTGAGCTAAGGAGATGAAAATTGGTCAACTATCTTGCTCCTGATTACTATCTCGATCCCTGCTGGAAGTGGGTGTATGCTTTTGGATATTCGTTCAAAACAAGGTTCTCGGTTGTGACAAGCTCTTCTCCCATTTCAAATAACCTAACAACACTTTCCTGTCCAAACTAACACATGAAAAATGGTTACTTATGTGCGGTGCTTGGAGAAACTGCCTTTCACCACTTTTACTCTTAGGAGATGAAAGATAAGGAGGCAACATAAATGGAAAAGAAAAGGGAAAAAACATAAGGAGTGAAATTCCACCTGTATCTAAGTTCATTTTCTCTATGTAGCATTTCAGAACATTCAGAACTGGACAAATTGTTGAACCCAGTCTTAACTTTGTATTTGGGTTTCTGTGGTTCTTAAAATAACTTACTGAAAACCAGCTTCAGGTTCAAAGCTCTGTTTGTCCAATTCTGGATACTCTGAAATGCTATATAAATCAGAATAAATTTAGACCCAGATTGAATAGCTCTCCAGCAAATTTTTTATTTGATTATAATCCTAGTTGTTATGATTTATTTTCTTGAATGCTTGTATATTTGGCTAAAATAAATGAATATTTCTGTATACTGTTAGAGAGGCATAGTTTTCATTTTGCTGTGCGTGATGTAGATTTTTATTACATATCTAATCCTGGAGAAGTATTGTATAATTACACTACAACTCCAGAATTTGCAGGGCAGGGCCTCTGATCAATACACAGAGAACAAAGGGGGATTCCTGTTGACAACAGTTGCTTGGTAATAGCTAATCTTCGGCTGTGGTGTCTGCTCAATGCAGTTATAGTGTATCTGCCATTTAAATTGTATGCAGCCAATGATGCAAAAATGAGATTAATTATAGCCACATAAAATTAAAATTACAATTAATCTGCTGAAGCAAAATGAATGGTCTGATATGCAGATTTTATCCCTAATAGCCTCATCTTCCATGGTTAGTGAAGGCAGTGCTTGGGCTTTTTTTAATGGATGAATTTCAATTTGCTGAAAGGTTTGTTGTTTTTTATGTAAATGAAAAAAGGGAATTGTGCCTCCATTTCACCACAGCAGCCATCAAAGGGTCTTTACGGTGAAAGGTATTGTCTAGTACCTCTAGACATGATATGAACAACAACAACAACAAAATTAAATTTATATGAACTCATCATGTTGGAACTGAAATGCTCAACTACTTGAGCTGCTGGACCAAAACTGATTGATTTTCAGCACTACCTACCTCAGCAGTTTGGAAATCTCAACATAAACCACAGGGCAAAAACCTTTGAGAATGGTGTTGGGATTGGGGGAGGTGGTACTTATAACAGGGAGTTTCTTCCAGTCTCTAGGCCATTATTCCCACCACCCCACCCCCCCATAATAACAATAATTATTGCATTTGATGTAGCAGTTTATCAGATTATTGAGATGTCTCAAAGTGCTTCACGGGATATACTGTAGAGTGGAGTGACAGTGTATTTTGTGGTGCACCGCGGTAGCCAAATTGCGCACTGCAGTGTCCCACAAACAGCCATGGAATGGAGTGAGTGACCAATTTGGAATATTTGCTGGCCAGGACACAGGGAGAAACACACTTGCCTTTTTGAATAGTGCCATGGGATTTTTAATGCCCACCCTGAACAGAAAGATGTGCCTTCAGTGCTATGTCAAATGCAATTATTATTATTAAATTTGTATGTTTATGAAATAAATACAGATATGTAGTTAGAATCATAAAATATACATGTTGTTTTCATCCTAAATATGCATGTACCATAGTATTTTTTCACAAAATAAATTAAATGTTTTATAAATACTAATTTATAAAATATGCTTAAAAAGCTTTTTTACGTGAAACTATATTTAATCCTATCATTGGTAAAAACACTACTTCCGTGTACTTCTCTAGCGGGCTCTTATAGACAACCTCATTTATAATCTCAGTTGCTGGGTCTTCGCTTCCTCAATCAGTTTTTTAATGCTTATCTCCAGCTAGTTTATGACAGAGGTAACTAAAGTAGTTCTAGGGCACACTATCAAAGCAAAAAAAATGCTTGATTTTGCCTTGTTTTCTTCCATAAGACCCTGAAAGAAAGCACCGAGGGCACAACTTTGATTCTGATCTCCTTTTTCCATTTCCACTGTGAACACAAAACCTAATTTGGTGATCATAATGAAAGTTGTTCTTTCAGTGAAAGATTGATCTTCACCCTGGCCAAATTAAATTATAAAATAGATTTAAAGTCAAAGTTTACGATAGTTATCAGTCTTCTGCAGGGAGTTGATTTGTGGACAGTGCGTCAAACCCATAGAGTGCATAACCAGTGGTGAAATATATTGGTGCCTGTCTGCCACAGTGTGGGAGGATCGCTCACCTGGGTCTTTAAAGCACTAAGTGAAGGTCAAAACTTTCCATGGGGAAGAAGGAAAATTAGTGCCTGAGCAATTGCTTGGTGCCCAAATTGCACTGTACTCAAAAATAAACCTCCTTAGCACCAGATCAGTAGCAAGCATAAACTTAGGATTTGCTCTTTGAAGGATTTGTTGTGCAACCTGTGTACATTCAAGTTGTTTCTGATCTCTATCTAGAAACATAATATTCTAGAGGGCAGAAGTTGGCCATTCAGTCCATCTGCACCACACTGACACGTAGAGCAAGGAGATCATTTCAGTCCCACCACTCCGTCTTATCCCCATAATCCTTCAAGCCCCACTCTTTTATATGCCTATTCATTTCCCTCTTGCAAATTACATTGTTCGGCAGGGCATTCAACATCCCAAAATTCTCTGAATGAAAAAATTCTTCCTTAGTTCTTATTTTGCTATTCTTCGGGATGTGTCCCCTAGGTACTGACTTCCTATCAATGAAAATAATGTTCTTATTTATCCTAACATAACCCCTCATCATTTTGTACACCTCTATCAGGTCCTCCATCAACTTTTCCAATTTGCTTGTAAAAGCTTTATGAAAAACTACCTCTTTAACTATGCCTATGCCTATGGTCACATCCATCTTCCTTCCCTGATCGATGTCCAGCTCCATCTCTGTAAAATGCTCCACGATATTACCTTGCGTGTAAGACCCTATGTAAATAAATGCAAATTCTAATTGCCAGAGTCTTGGATATCCTCTCGACATGAAAAGTGCTATATAAATACAATGTGTTTTTATTTTGTTGCTATTGATGTTGTTATTAATGTTTGAGCACAGAAAGTCCAAACTCCATCCGAGTGATTGTTTGAGAAAATAAAACTAAATGATAATTAAAGTGTATTCTCATGCAAAGCAAATTTTAACTTAAATTTAAGTAGTTCCTTGCCAGTCCCAGTAAGGGGGAAACATTAATAAAGAGGCCCAGGGCATCATTAGACAATAGTAGTAGTACCATAGTTAACGCTCTGAGTTGTTCACGACTTGCAGCCCAAGGCCAGAGGAATGTGGAATCAGCAATTCCCCTTTGTTTCTTTCCCCTTGCATCCTTTTGTGCAATAAAATGTACCTCCAGTACACCTAGATTATATGTTACCAGTTTGTGTTAGGTCACTGGAAAGTGTAGGAGTGATCAATTAGTTGAGGAAAATAGATAAAGGAGGAACAGTCCTGTATCGATGCATGTTACAGACTGGAGTCTTCATTCAATAACTATGTGATAATCAAACAACACCAACATGCACTGTAACACCTTTCAGTGAGAAAGCATCTCTGAGCCACGAGTTAACGATGCCATAGTACTCTATAATACTCCATAATAATCTATAAAACTATAACACCCGGTAGCACTCTCACCTCTGAGTCACAAGCGCATGGCTTCAAGCCCCATGTCAGGACTTTGATCTTATAATCTAGGCCAACGCTTCAGTGCAATACTGGGGGAGCACTGCATTGTCAGAGGTACCGTTCTTTCAATCAGACATTAAAACAAGGTTCAGACTGCCTGTTCAGTTAGATGTTAAAAATCCTTTGCTACTATTCGAAAGGAGGTCTGCTCCAAATAAACAACAACAACTTATATATATATATATATATATATGGCGCCCTCCATGCCAGATGGCATCTCAGAGCGTTTCTCAATAACAGATCCTGGGGCCGAGCCAGGGGGAGGGAGAAAAAGGTGACCGAAAGTCACCTTTTGACCGAAAGTCACCGTCGAAAAGAAAGGTCTTTAGCCGAGACCTGAAAATAGGTAGAGAGGGGACGAGGCAAAGGGAGTGAGGAAGAGAGTTCCAGAGCCTTGGGGCGTAGTGGCTGATGGCACTGCCTCCGATAGTGGAGCGGAGGATTTTGGGGACAAGGAGGAGGCCAGACCTGTTAGAGTGAAGGCAATGGGTGCTGTTGTGAGGAAAGAGGAGGTCAGAAAGATATTGGGGTGCAGAAGAGTTGAAAACAAGAGTGAGGATCTTGAAATTGAAACTTGGACATACACTTGGCTGTTTGTGGGATATTACAGTGCACAAATTGTTCCGTTTGCATACAAACATACAGTCACTTCACTTTACAGTGTACACTGTAAAATGCCTTAAGACGTTTTGATGACATAATAATATGAAATGCAAAGATTGTTATTATTAATGCTACCATTTGAACATTAGGAAAAAAATCTGTACATAGATGTCTGCCAATATTGATTAATTCATTCTTGCTCTGACACATTGTATTCTTTGTGGCAATACATTCAGAAGACGAAATGACATTGACCTTCCCCTAACTGAACCACTGCACAAAACTGCTAATGTATCTGTTTGCAAGTTATAAAGCACAAACTATGCAATGTGTGTGAATCACTAAATGGGACTCATTGTTGTCTAGGTTTAGCAGCTCCATTATTGTATCTCATTAAACAACCATCTTCATTATAAACAACTAAGGACCTTTGTGAACCAAGCATTGAATTTAAATGTATCTAACCATATCCTATCATTCCTATTTCAAGTAATTACTTATCCAAGCATTACAAAATCCAAGTTCAAGCTGAAAAATGTCCTCCCTATTATCAGGTTTTAATGCTGTGTGAAATATAATCAATCCACTGCCAAATTTCATCTGGACTCTATAGAATGACAATGTAGAATGGATGTGATAGAATGACAATCCAATCACTTTGTTATAATTTTTTTTCTGATTGTTCTCAGCTAAACTAATTATTAAATAAACCCATTCTGTAAAAATTCATCTTTAGATTCCAAATGTCACTTCCCACACAGTGTTCTTCACTGTGATGGAAATGATACTCACCATATCGCCATATTGTTTCCTTTTCCAACTCATTTACTACCAGAATCTAAACCACAAGCTCTCTCTGGCTTCTCATCTTGCAAAGTGTTGGCTCTTTAAACCAAGTTTTGACATCACTTGAATACTGCTTTATGGCCATTATTCTTCCCTACTCCTTTCCTGGGAGTACTAACTTAAGCTAGGTACACTTCCGCAACTAGCCCCATAGTATCTCTGTAAAGTGTATGAGACTAGATAGGGAGTGCTGGTCAATGTTGACATTCATTGCAAGTAAGCCCGAACCTGCTTTCACTCAAAATCAACTCATGCATTTTGTATATACTGGTCTTACCGATCTATACTGACCTAGTCAGTGTAGAACGGGAATCATATTTGAAACCTACTACAGTAGTTTGTGTTTCTTATTACTACAGGTGGAAGGAAATAATTTACTTGATTTATCTCTTCCTCTTGGCACTTTTGAACCATAGCAGTATTGTGAACTGCTGCTCTCTAGCTCCTTATCTAAGTTTCTCATTAAAAGAAAATCAGCAGATAGTAGAGATACATTTAGAGCCTAATTCCAATTATCAGTATTGTCAGTTCAGCACTTGCAGAGCAGGTTGTCTGAAAGCAAGCGATGTGAGTGGTTTGGCTGTGGAAAGCCACTTGCAATAGGACCTGTCGTGAGTTGGTATTCATTCCTAAGAAGCAACAGAGTAATGTGCTTTAAATGATCTCATGTATATCAGCAGGTTGACAGTGATTTTGTATTTTGTTTGCTGGTCTCCAGGTTCACCATACAGGGAAAAGATTACCATCGCCATTCTGCAACTGCAAGAGGAGGGTAAACTGCACATGATGAAGGAGAAATGGTGGCGGGGCAATGGCTGTCCAGAGGAAGAGAGCAAAGAGGCCAGTGCCCTTGGAGTCCAGAACATTGGTGGCATCTTTATTGTACTGGCTGCGGGCTTGGTACTCTCCATCTTTGTGGCAGTGGGCGAGTTTCTGTACAAGTCGAAAAAAAATGCACAGCTTGAGAAGGTAAAAGACTTTTCCAGTACTTCTGTAAGTTACTGGAGATTGTATAGTGCAGTCCCACTGATCTTTCATTAGGGGACACATCTCCTTAAGACAGGTGTTAAACTCCTGAATTATAGACATATTGTTCAGATTCTAAGTGTATGTTTTGTAATGATAGAACCAAAAAAAATCCAAACAAACAGATAATAGCTTCAAAATTTTAACCATGTAGATCTGTGCTGTTTTGGTTATATCAGTCACTGGCTTTGTTAAAGCCTTTTCTCAAAAAAAAATTCTCATTTGATTTTATTAAAAGTGTGTGACAATGATTTTCAATGTCTATATTATTGTAACAATATATGGTAGGAATATTTATTGTATTAGGCTAATGCAGGGTATAGATTAATTCCAAGCACAACAAAAAAATGATCTGAAAGTCGGTAAAGCATAGAATGCTGTTTGTGTTTTGAATTACTAAGTACAAAATGGAATCCATTTGTTTTCATTGTTTATCCATTGTATTTGGTGTTCAGCTCAATAAATTCAATTGTTTTGAATAATCATTGGCAGTTCAATGTATTTCAGTGCAGTAAGAAACTGTAAGAGATGAGCGAAATACTGCTGTGTTGCATTTAATACAGGTGGATAACATAATGTTCGGGAAAGAGCATTAGAACAGTCACCTTTGAATCCATAACTCAATTCCCACCCATGTTACGACTGATTCAGTGTTTGTCAGTTAACAGGTTTAAGCAGCTGAATCATGTTTATCATTTATACATTCTTGATTCATGCTATAATCTACTGTGCTTTTCATTAATCACACTGCTTTGTCTCTATTGTCCATGTTTAATTTCCCCATTTAATGAAACATTGCTTGTTTCCGTAGATATGCAATGACCGTTCTGTCAATACTGGACACCAAATTGACATCTTATTGTTTTGTAAATTGTCGTGCTGAAGCAAACAGATTAACATTAGGGCAGAGCTACCCCAGAATGTGCTGCCTGTATGGAAATTTAACAAATTAAATTGTCTGCCACAGCAAACATTTTCGGACATAAGCAAATATTACAATATTTCAGCCCTCAACAAAGTATAATTTGAATCAATATAAACAGATGTATTTACCACCAAACATGCCATTTGCCTTTCTGTAGCTTGTAAAAGATGGATTACAGTGACTAGGGTACAGTGAATGTGTTAAATACAAATTACTATTTCACTGAGTTAAATGTGAGCCTTGATGGTCATTGCACCTCTACTTCTCCAGTCGTTTTCGCACATTTTTCTGTTTTTGTCATGCAAAATTGCATCTTGTCACATGTCCACATTTCTGTAGGATTTATTTTCCCCTGGGGGTTAAGTCGTCGGATTGGTGGTTCTTCACGATTCATCACTCGAAATCCCCGATGCAGTGGCGCAAGGAGTCACAAACTGATTAGAAAGAAGGCTTGGGGCTGGCCCTGGCAGACATTCTGTGCAAACATTAAAAGATGAAAAGAGGTTTGATTGATTCATCATAGTTGATGTTGGAACACTGACCCATGTCATCCGCTATGGCTTGTCGGATAACTATGTTAGAAGGCTACGAATAACGCAGACGAGAAAAAGATACCTAATGAACTTTAGAATGTGCTATTTAGTGCCGTTTTTTAATTGACTCTTTATTTCCTGATTGCATTAGTTTATTTTATTCATTATGTAGTCAAAAATGCAATGTTTGTAATGGGGGATCACAAATGGCAATTGCTAGTTGCAAATAGCCACTGGTAACCAGAAGGCAGCTCTGTAGCAATCTACTTGCCCACAGGTTTGCAGGATGAGGCCACTATTTACGACTTCCTCTTTTGCGGAATTTAGTATTACCTCACCCACCTGCCGCATGACCTGTTCCATTATCTATTTTAGTTAAGGGCTGAAAACTAGCTGATCATCATATAATAAATCATGCTTTCTGTTCAGGAGTGCCATCATCATTTAACTATGCTCTTGTGAAGTCAGTATCACATCTTACCTCAGAAACTCTAGGCATATTGTTAGTTATACTGAATGGTTAGATTGTTCTTATCGGTCGGGCAAAGGCAATAATTTGACTTTTTAACACAGTAGTTACAGAATCACAGCGCTAGGAAAGTGATCTGTTAATATTTTGAACATTCTATACAGATGTGTGAATCGGTTTGGACAGAGGAAATTTAGAAAATGCAGCATTTACATTGTTCCTTACAAATCTAGCAGATCACATTATCATCAAGAAAATGGTCATGTCATTTTTATTTAAAGAGCAGTAGCTAACTAAATGCTTTTTTTTCAATCATTGCCAAGCTTGGTGTTAGGGCAGAGAAATCTAAGATAGCATGTGATTTCACTGTCGCTTCAAGGCATTGCAGTTTGATCTCATTTACAGTCTTTAATTTTCCCCACAGAGGTCCTTCTGTAGTGCCATGGTTGAGGAGCTCAGGTTGTCTCTCAAGTGTCAACGGCGTCTGAAACACAGGCCTCAGGCACCAGTCATAGTGAAAACAGAAGAAGTCATCAACATGCATACATTCAACGACAGGAGATTGCCTGGCAAGGAAACAATGGCATAGAGTGTAGGAAATCCACACCGAGCACAAACAGTATTCTTTGTTCCCAATGACCTGCAAGAGTGTTTCCTGTGGAAATATGCAAACTGTGCCGAACAAGCGAGTTACCTCATATTGCCATGTCGAAAAAAACTACCATATGAAAACAGGGTGGTCAAAGTCAGATTCTGAAATGTTGTCAAGAACCAAAACTTGCAAATAAAATAATTTTTCAAAAGATGAGTAGAGTTACCCACCCACCCACCCACCCCTCCCTCTCCTCCCTCTCTTTCTTCTTGTATGAGAAATGGATGGAGATCACAAAGGGGGAACAAAGAGAAAACTGCTTATTAGGAAGTTGAGTCTTTAGGCTATATAAGATAAGGTGGAAACGGTGTTAAAATGTCCAAAGTTGCAGTTGCTGTAAAAGAACTGTTCAAAGTAATTGAGGTTAAAGGTGAAAGAATACTGAGAGGCATGGAGAGAAGCACCAAAGCCTTTGTGTGACCTTTCAGGTGTTCGAATTGTCACCAGAGGGGGCACACAGGTCTCCCATAAGGCAATAATTGCTTTCAGTTAAATAATTTTTTTTGCGTGGATCAGACTGTTGTTGAACCCTAACAAAATGGAAGACCATTAGACCATTTAACCACCCTAAATGATGGATTACAAACTAGTTCTCTGAAATTTGAATGATGAAGTAGGATTTAAATGTTCCTTTTTCTGAGAAAAAAAACTATTTTTGGTTTGCTTACCTCTTAGTGGTAACAAATGAGTGTATTTTCCTGGAGCTCAAGAATTATTCCCTACAAGATGCATCTGCCTGCCTGCTCCCCCATCCAGCTGAAGTGATTTGACACCTGACTTTTCAATTTGTGTGGTTCTGCCTGATAATGGAAATGAGATTGTTCGTTGACATGACCCCATGGTAATGTTGCAGGAGACTCTTTTGTAGAATGCACTAAATCTCAGTCACTACTGCTACAACTTCTCACGAGCAGTTTTTCAAGATGTTCATGTTTATTTGTGGAAATGCAAGATTTATATGAAAATAGTTTTTGTATGGAATTTTTGTAATAATTTTTATCAAAAAATGAACACAGGGCACTAAATCTCATTGGGGTTTCATTAGGCTTAATACAGTGATGAACTATTGTGTGTAACAAGAGACCTAGAGTCTTCGCCATATTGTGAAAATAAATGAAGTGCACACAGTTTATTGTCTGAAATTAATGCACAATTAAAAAAGGAATAAAACATTGAGAAAAAGGCTAATAATTTTACACCACATTTAGGTTCCAGTGTTTATGCACAGATTGGTAAGGCAGTCCAAGGGTTGTGTGTCTCATTTTCGTATAGTATTTTCCAATTAGCCAAACAGAACATCAAGAAAGAGAATTATAGAGCAGAATGGAAAGTACGAAATAAAGTGTTGCTCTCTGTGCTGACATTCACAAGTACCTATTGTAGTGATGTGAACTCTATTGCCTTTGCTGTCAATTTAACATGCAATATATCCATAAATGTTCACTGACAATCATCAAGAAGCCTGTGCAAAGTAAATGCAGCATCTGTGTTGATGGCTTCTGAGACTTATATAATATATACATTGTATTGAATAATCATGATTTTTTATGAAAAGAAAATCTATGGGCCAAATAAAATTATTTCTTTAATAGGAGCAGGTCCAGCTGAAATTGGGGAAAACATGTCTGCCATTTTTTAAAACTATATTTCACCTCCCCACATAACTTGTGTGCTTCTCCATTACAAGCTCTTTTAGTTGCCCTCAAAAAATGTTCACAGGATATTTTATAATTTCAAACCTACTTTGAAATAAACTTATAGACTTGGGTTTGGTGGAAATGTATACCTGAACATTATCCTATCACCACTGATACTTGGGTTACATTGGAACATAGGAAAGTACAAGGTTGGAAATAGACAAAGTCCATCTGCACACTCCCAAAGATTCTGAACAATGCTTCATCTGTAACTTGCCACCACCACCTCTCCCCCACCCCCACTACCACCACCAAACCCCCTACACCATCATGTATTTGTACACAATCTCACGGTTCCACATATTCACTATGCTCTGTGTAAAGTAGTTCAATCTAAAATGTTGGTTAACTTTCCTACTTTTGAACTCAAGTCCCTGGTGTAAAGTTTGAAGTAATGTCCAAAAATATTTTGGGGTTCAGTTTACCAAATCCAATTAGGAAGAGACAGAATTCACCTTTGTATGTGTGTGTGTGTGTGTGTTTCTCTTTCTCTCTCTTGTTAGCTGTGAGCATCCTAAATGAAATGAGCTGAGTCAATCCTAACTCAGTTCTAGTGACTGTAGGTCTGCAGCACAAAGTGCCCAGAATTTATCACTAATTGACAGTGTCACTCAGACAAGTCTTCAGGATGTCTGGTGTGAGAAATGGAAATGTCAGACTGGTGCAGGTGATGCAATACAAAGTTAGAGTTAAGGCACATTGTTATTGCTTCAAAGTAAAGGGAGTTTTAATATGCATCTGACCTATGCAACATTTGACCCCTGAATATTGGATGATGACAGTGGGCCCTGAAAGTGAATAAGTTTGTTTCTCCACCACTGACATCTGTCATCTTGATGAGCACAAAAATTCACCCTAAAAGAAGTATAAATTGAAAAAGAATCTCGTGCCTTTCTGACAGGCACTGTGCCCGGCGTAACATCTGGGCAAACTATCTGTGTGTTGGTTTGGCTACAGCTGTATGTTTGTTATCAATAGGTTTTCATGAATCAGAAATAAAACACAGTCCTCCTTCAACTGTTTATGGTCTTTCCTCATCATTTCGGGTGGCAGAACATTAAAAAAAAACAGTGCCCTTATATATTGCACCCCCCCCAGATGACAAATGACAAAGAACACCTTGCCGTTCTCATCCAGTTCATCTATCATAGTTGGCAAAAGAACCAAAGGGGATATGAGGAGAAGGTTTATTTACCCCAAATGTTATGATCTGGAATACACTGCCTGAAAGGGTGGTGGAAGCAGATTTGATAGTAGCTGTCAAAAGGGAATTGGATTGGTACTCTAAAAGAAATAAAATTGCAGAGCTATGCGATAAGAGCAGGAAGATTGGGATTAGTTGGATAGCTCTTTCAAAGAGACAGCAGAGGCACAATGGGCCAAATGATTCCATGTAGCAATTCCTTCTACTGTTTCAATAATATCTGTATAACACCCGCTCTTCAGGACACACTGGCTATTTATAAACATACATAGGTAAGTACAATAAAGTGAGTTCATAAACAAAACCACGTATAGATCTGGGCACTATTTATACAGACATTATTAGAGATTCACTTATAGGGCTCGTAATATATTTCTGGTCCTCCAGTGTTCTGTACATGATTGGTACTTGTGTTGATGAATACAAAATTAACATTGTTATGGTTCCATTTCTTGTCTTTTTTTAACCTCACTGCAATAAAATGCACAGAAAAAAATTGAGATGCACTAGCAAAATTGGATGAATTTTTAAACTTTTCGGAAAACGTTGCACTTTAAGATTTATTTCATGGATTATCACATTGTTATCGAACCTATTTTAAAATCCTTATTTTTATCTTCACATGTCTCAAATTCAGGATCCTCGTCTTCACCTTCAAGGCCATTCACGGCCTTGCCCCTGCCTATCTCTCCAACCTGTCAGTCCACCCATCCCCTCCACTCAGCAGGCTCTGGCTTGCTCCGCGTCCACCGCCCTAACCGCCCCACCATTGGTGGCCAAGCTTTCAGCCTCTCTGCTCCCACACTGGAACTCCATCCCACAATCCATTCGCCTCACTTCCTCTCTTTCTTCTTTCAAGGCCGGTCTCAAGACTTTCCTCTTCGACCGTGCCTTCGGCTCTCCTCCTAACTCTTCCACCTCTCCTACTCTCCTTCCCCGTACCCCGATTATTCCCCCCACTGCTCAGGTCCCGACCTGATTGTTCAGCGCTTTGGGACGTCCTCCCGATGTGATAGGCACTCTATAAATGTAATTTTGTTCTTCTTGTTGTCTCCACACCCCTTCCCCATCTGAGCTTTGGAATCACCTATGATTCTACCCCTCTCACAACTCCCCCACCCCACATTGATGCGTGAACTTTCAGACATTTTGCTTCTTCTCTAGAACACTCCACTGAAATCTCTCCACATCATTCCAAACCTCTCTCTAAAATCTAGTTCTTTGACTGGTACCTCAGCTAATTTTCCTCTACCCTATCCGAACCGCACCTCCCTCCCAGCTCAGACTTTGTGCAGTGCTTTACCTCGGGGAAAAGTGCTATACAAGTGCAAATTGGGTTTAGCACCCTTAACAAGCCTGCTTTTTAATTTGTGCTAGATGTATCAGAAAACGTGAAAAGCGCTATATCAAACACAAGGATTATTATTATCATTATAGATATACCATGCGTATTTTTTTTGACTACTGCAGGTAAAGAAGACATTCGATATGAAAGAATAAATGAAAACACATTCAGTTTCTTAAATGCTACACAACAAAATAATCTGCAAACAGGAATGACCTATATTTCAAATATCTTAATGTGTTGGATGAACACAACAGTTATGAATTCAATAAAATTCTGAAGTAACTGATCATTAATTGAATAATAAAGACTAATATTCTAACAGTAACAGTATAATCTGTAAAGCGCTTTGAGTTAGAAGATGTGAAAAGCATTATATCAAATGCAAGGATTATTATTATTATAGTCAATGTGGGTTAAGTCTCTGGAATCCTTTCTTGGAGTCCCGTGGCATAGGGGTTAGCACGTTCACCACACAAGCAAGAAGACCTGGGTTTGATTTCCCGGCAGTGCAAAAATGTAGGCATGTGTCCATACTCCACATGCCCCTGTTTATCTAGCAGTCAGTAGAAATCGGGTTGTTAGTTGATTACTGAATCACTTTCCAGGAGTAATAGTTCCTCAAAAAAATGTGGTGACTCAATCTTAATGACTGTTTTGTGGGAAAACTGCTGTAAGCAATTTGCTGTTGCTTTTCGCCCACAAAATACTCAGTCATTTCACTTAATAATATATTTTGTGAAGTGCTTTGAGACTTCTTAATGACGTGATAAGACGCCATATCAAATGCAAGGATATTATTATTGCTATTATCCTTTCAGTAAAGGATAAAAAAAAATGGGATTAAATGGTATTACATTGAATGGTGTTAGAAGACGACATGTTGTAACCAACCACTCTCTATAATAATCTTTTAATAATATTTTAAATTGGTGCTACCAAATTTCTGTTCAGGCATGAGGGGGTGAGGGTGGAAGTTAACATCTTTGATTTGCCATTAATTAATTTATCCTGTCTGTTAATAAGAAGGTTGCATATGTAATTCTAATACAACTCGCATGTATAAAGCACTTTACTTTAGCATCTCAGAGCGCTTAAAAACGGTGGATCTTGATGCCAAACCGGAGAGAAAGGGGAATTGACCATAAATATGGACAAAGAGAAAAGTTTTCAGATGGAGTTGAAGACAGCCAAAGAAAGATGAAGGAGGAGGGATTTCAGAAGGGAGTTCCAGAGATTTGGGCATTGTTGCTGAAGACACAGCCGCTGATGGTGGAGTGGAGAGATCAAGCTGGTTGAGCAAAGGGGGCAGGTACAGGAATGAGGTGTGATCAGGTTGGAGATGGGGAGGTGCTAGGGTATGAAGTGATTTGCAGGTGAGTGTTAGGATCCTGAAATTGATTTGTTCGGTGATAGGGAGCGAATGGAACTCAACAAGAACTGAATGTTCGGGATACAGAGTTTGGTGCTGATGAGGATGATGGCGACAGAGATTTCCATTTGCTTTAAGATCCCCTGGAATGTCTGAAGGACTGTCCTATTTTGTGACTAACAGAGAAAATATACAAGCACTTTCTCTATAATTATGTTCATGTTAGGAACTCATATAGTTTAGGCTGACACTGCAATATATTGTAGCGCTGTGCTGAATTTTTAGAGGTGCTATATTTGGATGAGATGTTAAAGATCTTACCTGTTTAGATGGACATTAAAGATCCCATGGCACTAATCAGAAAAATAAAGGAGTTTCTCCCAGTACCCTGGCCAAGAAATCCCCAAACAAAATTGGTCATTTACTTCATGGGTATTTATGGGTCATTCCTATGCACAAGTTGGCTACATTTGCCCACAAAATTCACAGCTGGTTCGTTTTATATCTTGTGAAGCACTTTGAAATGTTAACTCGACATGGAAGGTGCTATATCAAATGTAAGGATTACTATTATATTCTCTTTTGATACACTATAGAGCTGGCTTTTAATGATAGAGTAGAACAGCAGAGATGCTCCATTGGTTATTGTCATTTTAATAAGACAATATTTTGTTCCTCCAGTGTTGCTTGTGTCCCTATTTTTATTTGCTCTATGATACTCATGACCTTTGTTTTCTCATGTTTCTTTGGATTGACACATGCCACATATTGCTGAGACCACAGAACTAGGATTGTGTAGCACTATGTTTAGATGAAATCAGAAAGTGCTGCAGGGCTGGATGTGAAGTAAATGAAGGTACTATTATAAGAAAGTAGGTTGAAAGCAGAAGGGACATACAGTACAGCTGAAATACAACACTTTAATCTAAGTGAGATGGGTTCCAATCTAATTTAGCCCTAAGAGGATTACTGTCTTCATTCTGTAAAAGCTATAAAAGATCTCAATTGAAATTAACTAGGGGATTTTCAATGAGCATGCATCTGCTAACAGAAAATTGATAAAAGATAATGCTATTAATTGGTATTAAGTCAGCAATCTCACTCAAATAGGTCACACAGAAATATCACTTTGGTGTCAAACAGTCATTCCGAGAAGGACTCAATGTAGTATAGAAAAATAAGTTTTACATGCAACTAAAATGATTCACAAGTGTTTGGAGTGTATCTGAATCTTTCACCGAGTAGAATTGGAGAAACATTTAATTGTCCAGAACCACCAATTGTAATTTTGGTGAGAAAAAATATTATACAAAAATAATGTTGGGAGCAAAAGGTGAGTAAAAAAGATCAAACGGTGTCCTACAGTAAATAAATTGAAATCGGAGTAAAACTCACCCATACGATGTAGAAATTGGCCCACAACTGACCCGTCCTCATAAACTATTAATAACAAAATCACAAGTGGGAATAATTGAAATAATTTCCCACTGATGTTTCTGCTATGAACGTGTTGGAAAACAGCAACACTTCAAATCTTTTTTTATTTCAATTTTTACACGAAGCTGCTAACCTAATCGATAGATCACAATTTTGGCAGACATCAGTCATTGCCTACAAATACACAGCTACTATATTTTACAGTAAAAACTACGAAGCTCTTTGAGATGTATTGACAATGTGATAAGCAGGTATACAAAAAACTGGGACTATATAATTTGGTGGAAGGATTTTTCACCGAAGGGTGAGGGGAGGTCAGAAAGAATTCCTTCACCCACAATCTTATTGGGGTGTTGAGGCTGGAGTGGTCATTGAGGCTGGATCATTAATCAACAAGGAAACAGTTAAGAAAAAAACAACATTGACGATCTGCCTGGAAAATGGCATTAATAAAACAACTTTACAAAATTCAATCAGGAATTGAGGATGTAATTAGCAGGTTAGATAGGGGGAACCAGTAGATGCAGTGTATTTAGATTTTCAGAAGACATTCGACAAGGTGCCACATAAAAGGCTGATACACAAAATTAGGGCCCATGGAATTAAAGGCAATATATTAGCATGGATCGAAGAGTGACTAACTGGAAGAAAACAGAGAGTAGGGATAAACGGGTGCTTCTCAGATTGGCAGGCTGTGACTATTGGAGTGCCATAAGGATCAGTGCTTGGGCCTCAGCTATTTACAATCTATATCATTGATCTAGGCGAGGACATAGAACTTAAAATATCTAAATTCATGGATGATACAAAGCTAGGTGGGAGAGTAAGCTCCGAGGATGAATCAAAAATAATGCAATGGGATATAGATAGGTGAGTGGGCAAGAAGGTGGCAGATGGAATATAATGTGGGAAGTGGGAAGTTATTCACCTAGGTAGTTAAAACCAGAAAAGCGGATTATTTTCCAGATGGGGAGAGAATAGATAATGTTAGTGTTCAGAGAGATTTGGGTGTCCTTGTACACCAATTGCAAAAAGTTAGTATGCAGGTACAGCAAGCAACTAGGAAGGCTAATGGCATGTTGCGTTCATTGCAAAAGAGTTAGATTACAAGAGTAGGGAAGTCTGGCTGCAACTGAGTGAGACCTTGGTAAGACCACACCTAGAATATTGTGTGCAGTTTTGGTCTTCTTATTTAATAAAGGACATGATCGCCTTAGAGGGGAGTGCAGTGTAGGTTCACTAGGCTGGTTCCTGGGATGAGGGGGTTGAGCTATGAGGATAGGTTGAGTAAACTTGGCATATAGTCTTTAGAATGTAGAAGAATTAAAGATGACCTTATAGAAACCTATAAGATTCTTAAGGAGCATGACAGTCTATATAGTGGGAGACTGTTTCCCCTGTTAGGAGAATCTATAACTAGGGGTCACAATCTTAACATTAAGGGTCAGCCTTTTCGAACAGTGTTGAGGAAACACTTCTTCACTCAGCGTAGTGAATTTATGGAATTTTCTACCCCAAAAAGCTGCAGATGCTCAGAAGATTAGAAGATCAGCCATAATCTTATTGAATGGCGGGGCCGGCTCGAGGGGCCAAATGGCCTACACCTGCTCCTTATTCTTATGTTATTATGTTCTTATGAATTTTCAGAAACAATTAGTATGTCTACATATCCCGAGTGGGTCATTTTGGTGCAAAACATTAATTTATTTTCCTGGAATCAAAAGAAGTCAGCAATGGAAGCAATATTTCTGACTCATGTAACTGACCTTTGTGAAGTGTACATGCTTGGAACCATACATGCTCACTGTGAGAGAATCCTGCTGGAAGAATCTCTCGGAAGAAAATTTAACACACGTGCACCTTATTTATGTCATTTTGAATTGTTGTCAACACAACCTGCTTGCTTGCCTTTGTTGTTCAGCGTGCAGAGAATGAAAGATACCCAGTGACTGAAAAGTATTTATTTTAAAGTGCAATTTTGTTAAATGTGTCTTGGAATGAGCAGGTATTGGAAAGAACAGTCTGATGCACAGCATTCTTTGCAAAAAGTACTTTATTGTTATTTTCTATTCCCTCCAGCCCAAAAGCTCTGAGTCATGTTGGAATAGTGTTCTGCAGTGTATGCTAGATACTCTCCCAAGTGACGATTCTTTATTTGTGTGCCCACACAGTTGAAGAATTATGGTAAGCTTTTTCACTATTGGGACATTACGGCCAGCCTGATCGCGTGCTCATTGGATGCACACTTTCCAGTAATAACTGAATTGCTAAGCAGGTGCAGGAATCCTGGCTGATTTCTTTTATCTTTTCTGGAGCAATGAGTTGCTAAGGTTAATTGTAGTCCACTCTCTGCAGCCCTGACCCAGATCAGTTAATTGGGAGCAGACAGGTATTGAATTTAGTAGCATTCTGCTCTCTCTGTAAGACTCAGTTTCAGACTACAAGGTAGCTTTACCATTGGAGTTTGCAATTAACATATCAATCTTACTTGATATTGCTCCGAATGAGTTTAGCAGGAATCATTCTTATTTTCAGAATGATTATCTATTATCGGTTTCTCTGTGCAATTTAGTTGTATGGTATAGATTTTACTTAATATTTAAGTAAAACCTTACCTGAGTCTGCTCTTCATCAGTGTGAAAAATCTCAGATTGATAACAATAATAATGACAATCTTTATATTTCATAAAGTGCCATTTAATTCCATTTTGAAGGAGCTCAATAACTGTTGAATAAGAGTGGCAGGAGGGAATCCACTTATCTTGCATCTCCTATGTTCTTACTGTCCAAGAATGCTGCTCGTTTATATCTACAGTATAACTGTTCACACCTCATACTTCAAAGAAAAGATAATGTTCCTCCTCAATCTATTTACCCAGATGAGAATACATTCAGTTTAGTGAACTATTCCTCATAATCTGGAGCTTTAAATTCCGACATCAACCTTGCTTCTCTTTGTTCACTCTCCAATCCTTCATTGCTCTCTTCAAGTTAGCATGCCAGGATGTGCACCCAGTATTCCAGAAATGTTCTCAGCAGAATCTTTTGCAATGTCATAAAATCTTACAGCTTATGCAGTCACATTGCAACCTAGTTCTGTATTTGAATAAATAGTTCATCAGTATAGATAGCTTGGCAACATTCCTTTTTCTATACTTAAGCACTCTGGGGTGGATGATGCGATGCTTCATAACTGTTTTGATAATTAACAAATGTATTTTCGAGTCTGTTATAAAATGTTGCATTTTCCCATCCATCCCAAAACACTATTTGCAGCTGTGAACCCAGCGTCTCTCCCCACTCCCTCAAGCTTCCACTTAAGAGTTGTGCCTAAAGTCAGTTTTCACTGTCATACTTGGATTCCTGTTATCAGTTTTCTTTCAAATGCTGGCTCAGACTTCAGAACAAGGAAGGGGTGGGAGGTTAAATAGATAGGTTTGAAGATGGATTTTGAAAGCTAGCATTGAACCAAATCTTTGTATATAGTCAGGGGAATGTTGTTTAAAACCCTTTGATTGTTGAATAAAGATTAAGATTATACTTTCCTAGCAAAGTGATACTTATTAGAATAAATGTATTTTTTGCACCCATGTTGTTTTCTGCCACATTACCATGATTCAAACATGACACTTTCATCTTGCAATATTGTGATGGTAATTTGAGGATCATAATGGTGGGGGAATCAAAGGGATCATTGAACTCATAGCTTATGATATTAGTTAAGAACATACACAGTCAGGCTGAGAGGCACTGTAAGCTCACAAAATCATGTAACCAGATGTAAAGTGTGTATTTGGAGTTTTGGAACAGAACTGAAAGTGCTGTACATTCTGAACTTGCTTTAGTGGAAGAACCTTGTGTGCAAACTTAGTGTTACACAACTGGGCTTCAAACAGGTTGAAATATGTTTGCAGATGGATGAGGAGCAGCTGTTTGTGAGCCATGCAACTTGAAGAAAAAGAACTGCACACACTAGTACATGTAGTACATGTACATGTACACGTAGTACATGTACATGTACACATGTACCCTACCTTTTCTCCCCCCTTTCTTCCCTCTTGTCTTCTCCCTCCCCACCCTGCTCTGGTCCCTACCTCTTCTCCCCACTTTCTTCCCTCTTGTCTTCTCCTTCCTCCCCTGCTCTGGTCCCAACCTTGGAACGTTGTTGTATTCTGTGAACCGCTTTGAGACGTCGATAAGACTTGGAAAGTGCTATATAAATGTAAGGATGATTATTATTATTATATTATTATAGGAGCAATGCTCAGCTAAGTGAAAATCTGAAACTCACTTCAGCTGAAGAATTCACATTCCATATGTAGATGGCAATTTATGTTTATTTCTAGACAATTTCTATGATTCTATAACCTTTCTCATTTTTCTAAAGGTTATCGAATCATAGAAATTACATAATTGTAGACATTATATAGAATGATATGGCATGGAACAAGCCATTCCAGAACAAGAGATGTCTATGCCTCCAAAACACTCTCAATCACTGCAGAATAAACTGTGAAGCATTTTGGGACACCCTTATGCCCTCACAACATGAAAGACTCTAAACCAAATGTAAGGAGTATGGCTATTATTATGTCCTAACTAATCTTTGCTAGTATTTATACTCCACCTAAGGCTCCACCCCACCTATTTCAAAAGCGTGTTGAGTATTGTAATGAATCTTGATGACCTGATAAGGCAGTATATCAAATGTAAGGGTTACTATTATTTCCTTCTCCCATACCCTCTTTTTTCCATTTCCCTCATATTTGCATCAAGTTTTCTTTTAATTAAATTGATGCTTTTTGCTTCAACCACAGTTTCTGGCAATGAGTTATACATTCTCACACCCCCTGTGTGAAGGAGTTCCTCTTGAACTCCCTATTAGATTCATTACCAGCTCTCTAATATTTATGATCCTAAATTAGTGTAAGAGGGAGTCAGATGGTCCATCAAGCCTATGATAGTGCTACCTTCTTAACTAGAACTATCTAATCCCAATTCTTAACATTTTAGATTGTTCATCTTCAAATATTTTCGAACTGCTTTTTATCGGATTTTATGGCCTTAGCTTCAATAGTTACTCATGGTATTGCCATTAAGTGTTGTAGTAAATGCTCTGCTTGGAGATGTTTCACCAAATTTCTCATTACTTCTTTCAGTGACAACCCTAAATGTATGTTTCCTTGCTAATATATACTAATCAAGGAGAAAAATCTTCCTCTACCCTCTCAAGAATTTAGAAGTCCTCCAATTAATTCAATTGTTAATCCAGAGATCCAGTGAAAATAGTCCCCATTTTTAAAGAATAATTATGTCAAAACCATAATCCCGAGAAACACCAATGCTAAATTGCCTGGTTATGTGTTATTTACGGTTTAGAATACATACATTGTATATCTGGGATTCCAACTGATTCTCCCACTATTGGGATGGTTGAATTATTATCTAAAGTGCTTTAAGACATCCTAATGATGTGAAGAGCACAACATAAATGTAAATTGAAATGTATCGAAAAGCAGATTTCATTACAGTCACTCCAGAGTCACAAAGATCATACAATAAATAATCCTTGCATTTGATGTAGCACCATGTCACATAATTCAAAATGTCTCAAAGTACTTTATGATTTATGGTCAGTCTGGCTAAGTTGGTAACACTCTCGCCTCGGAGTTAGAATGTTGTGGATGCAAATCTCTTATTGGGACTTTCAATACATAGTCCTACTTGACCCTCCAGTACAATGCTGGGTAGGTGGGGAGGAGGGGGATACTGCATTATTGGAGACTGTCCTTTAGATTATATATTAAATTGTTTATTTGTCTGTTCATGAATTTCTCATGGTCCTAGCTAACAATCCACAATATAAAATTGGTCTATCAGCTCACTATATTAAAAAAATTCTTGCATTTGATATAGCATCTAATCATATCATTGAGATGCCTCAAATACTGTAAAGTGAATTGATTGTCTATTATGTAGTTGAACCCGGCAGCCAATTGACAACAGAAGTGCCCCACAAGCAGTCTTGGATTGAGTGACCAAATTATTATTATTTATTTATATTGAATAAATTATTTTTTAGTTTTAGTTGTTGCCCTCGGAAAACAATCCACCAATTGTCTACCAATCGGGTTCCCACTTTCTGCGAGGTAAACGGAGGCACGTGAATTAAGGAAACCTACGTAAGGTCCACCCAGCTGGCATTTGAGCATGGGTCCTCTTACTTGCAAGGCAAGTGCTCTAACCAGTGCTCTGCAGGACTCTACTTCATGTCTATGTGACATTACTGTGTGCAATTGGCTGCCGATGTTGCCTGCAAATACACAGTGACTACTCTTATAGTATCATGTAAAGCATGTTGGAGTGCCTTGACAATGTAATAAGGTGCTATATCAAATGCAAAAAATATTATTCTATTATTGTTTTAACATCCACCTGAACAGGCACTCAGGAATTCTGTGCAACATTTCATCTGAATGATGGAACCTCTGACAGTGCAACGCTCCCCAAACTTGATTCATGGCTTTTGTTGATTTGCTTGACAATGTAGTTGCCCTGTTGATACTGAAACTGATGCCTTACAAAGATCCTTGCTATGGTTAAGTTCAATGCATCTTATTTCACTAAGCTTGAATGCATTTGGTTGACAACTTAACTGGAACTGTTTTAAAACTCTTTTTATTTCTGCCACCTGTTCTGTATGATAAGTCTATCACCCATTTATTAAGATTAAAGTCTCCAACATATTTTGTTGTCATTAAGCATTAAGACATGTCTGTGTTCATGTATATTAGTTATATGGAGGTTTAGAGCATGCTTTAAATAATGGATGTATCAGATAATATATGTAATGGCATACAGAAGAGCACAATAAAATTAGGAAGCTTTTATTTCCAATAGGACTATTTTAGCTTCCACATAGTGATCCAGAATTATACTTTCCTAAATTTGAATGAAGCAACATTTGGTCTCCTTATATTGGAATTGCATTTAAAATTGGAACCAAAGTTCTTGATATAATAAGTATGGAGAATGGAGAAAGTACGTAATGTTCAGGAACATTTCCTAATAATTCTACTAAATAAGAAGAGGAGAGATAAAGGACAATTAAATTTATCTTGATCTGGAAGACAAAAACAAATTCCAATTTTAAACAAATAATTGCAGTATTCATTTGGAACCTAGTTTTCCATTGTTCTTAAAAAGAAATTCTCCAAATTAAAACTGAAATTAAGAATTTCCGCAAAGTTGCAAAATCTTAAATTGAAGATTGGGTTTTCCATCTTATTTGGAAGGCTATTAGTCACTTTCTTGAACTCTCTTCATTTTACACTCACTACACCTTACTTTAAAAGCTAAAGGGATTAAGGGATATGGGGATAGGGTGGGTAAATAGAGGGACCGATTGGCTCTACTTCTTATGTTCTTATATACACATACTGTACTCTGCTTTCAAATTTGTCCACCTGAAAAATCTGAGAGTAGTGAAATAAGGATTACACTCTTTATTCACACTAAACAGTCTGCATTAGTTTTCCAGGAATGTGTGGATGGGTAATACTAGCGATGTGCAGTACTGACATAAGTAGGTTGAGTCAGGGATGGATGCAAATAGACAGTGTTTGCAAATCAATTTATTAAATAGATCCTGAGGCTTTTGTTTCCAAATGAGAAGCACAATTTTAATTTCATTTTCAAGTGACAATGCATATAGAGTGGGAAATTGACTGTCAGGTTGGAAGGGTTCCAAATCCATTCGCATCACTCACATTTATAATGCAACAAAACACATTTCTTCCAAAATCACCTTCTCAAGGTGCTTACCTGAAAATGTCATCATGGCCTTGCCCCAGCCAATCTCTGTGATCTCCTGTGGCTCTACTTGCCTGTCAATACCCTCTGGCTTCATGTCTCCAGTCTCTGCATCCCACCATCAGTGGGAAAGAGTTAGCCACTTTACCCCGCTTTCTGGAGCTCTCTACAAAATCCATCAAGTTCACTTGATCCTAATCTGTTTTTAAAATCTATCAGAAATCTCTTCGACTAAACCTTTAAAAACCTGTTTCTCCTTCCCCTTCACTTGTTTAAATCCCTACTCTATCTCTGTAAACTACTGTGAGGAGTATACTTATTTAAAAGGTCCTATATAAGTGCAATTTGTTCTTTTATGAGACACACACTCAGAGGCTAAATCCCCCGGGTGTTGCCAGATTAATACTATTAAATCACCAAACTATTGTATCGGTTACCTATGTGATCAGGTAAAAATTATGTCTCAGCAGTTCTAGATAATAATTCCCAAGTGAAGAGAAAAAGTAATGTTCTTTGATTGAATAACCCTGAGTTCCACCAACTCTATGAAGGCCAGAGATACTTACAGAAAATCCAAAATTGTTGTTGAATAATCCTTACATTTGATCCTTAAAATTCTTGCACTTTATGATGTTGTTGAGATGTCTCAAAGAGCTGCACAAGAGAAGTCAAGTGTAGATACTATGCATTTGTAGACAAACACAGCAGTCACAATTTGCGCAATGTCCAAGTCAGAAAGTCAATGACCAATTTTATTTGTAGGATTGTTGGTCGGGTATGGGATGCAATCCCAGGATTTCAACATTCCAAGAGATTCGGTATTCCATATGGTAACGGTGCTCCTTCAATCCTGGGACTGAAATTACTATTGCTATGACACCAGTAGAAACTCTGTTTTCTTTTCAAAGTCCACCTGAATTTGCATTGTGGGGCCTTAGTTTAATGTCTCATCCACTATATTGGAGTGACAGCCCACACAATGAATTCATAGACGCAAGATGTGGGTTTGAACTCATAACTTTCTGACTCAGAGACAAGAGTGCTACCAAGTGACCTAGGCTGACACCTTTGTTTCACACTTTATATCTGCATAGGAGACACACATAATTGATATAATCACAATGCACTCAATTTTCATGACTGATGTGCATTTTATCAATGACAAGCTTTTACCTTCTCTAGTTTTGACCACTCAAAAGGCCCGCCTTTCTGGACTCTCCAGATTGACCTGACAGAAGCTCTAGACTCCACATCTGGTTCGTGACCAGGGCTGCATTTGTTCACCCTCACCACATCTCTTGCCTCCAACTGTACCTCACACTCAACACAGACCAAATCCTTATTCAAGCATTCGTCACCTCCTGGCTTGATTGTTCTAATGCCCTCCTCACCAGTCTCTGCAGCTCCATCATTCATACAATCTAATGAATTCCAAATTCTACCACCTGTATCCTCACCAATCCAAACTCTATACCATCATCATCCCAGTCCTTGCTAAATTCTACTTGCTCCCTATTGTAGAATAGATCGATTTCAAGATTCTCACACTTGCATACAGTACAATGCCATGAAACAACATATATCCAAAATCTAGAGAGTTATAGAGAAAAGTAAAGGAAATGGGATTAGTTGATCTGTAATTACATAATGAACTGGTAGACAAGGGCAATGGGTTAAATGACCTATTGTTCCTATCATGCCCTGGCACCTTCCTTCATGCCATAGTGCCTTCCTACCTTTGCTTACATTCCATTCTACTACTGCCTCTGCTCAGCTGGCTGTGGCCCTGGGAACCTGAGCCAGGGGCTTGGTAGCCGAGGAGGGAATGCTGACCCAAAACACAGTAAAAGAGATAGACTTTAAAATGAGTATTGAAGGCAGAGAGGGAAGACAAAGAGACACTAGGATGAGTTCCAGACAGCTGGATCAGAATGGCTGAAAACTAGCTTGATGAAAGAAAAGACTAGACCAATTCTAATTTTAAGATAACTCCTGTGTAAGCTTCACAATTAATTGTATTAGTTTAGTTGGAGGAAGTGTGCATTATCTGCCTTTGCACTGAATTAATTTAAATATCAGAAGGAAGGCTGATTTGTTTATTCATACCTGACAGCTCTTTGTGATGACATATGCATTTTCTTTGACATGTTGCTATTCTCTCACATAGCCTTGAGTTAGACACATGCCATTTGCAGATTATTAGGATGTTACCTGCCTCGTGTGCCTCTGTGTTAAATGGCTGATGTTCAACAGTTCACAAGGCATTTTCAAATCACAAATCTTTATTAGTAATAAGTAAGATGTCTAAATGGTTGCAACATTCATTTATTCTCCATGCTTGCTCACAAAAGGAGATTGACAGACACAATAAGTTTACGCTGCAGCTCAGTAAATTTAATCCTCCAGTTCACTGTACTTCAGGGTGACTTGAAAGGAAGAGGCTGAAACATCTGTGTTGTGACTGATCCTCTGAGTCCAAGTTACAAACATAATCCCTAATTTATAGAGAGCAAAGCTGACCACCCCATGCGAACCATGAACAGATTACTTTTTACTGTGCGCTAAATCTCTCCATACAGCACAACAGAATCCAGTTGTAATATCTGAGGGAATTTCCTATAGCTCTCAGGCACTCTGGGTCTCAGGGGAAACCTACACAAAACACCTGTCACCCAACTGTATAACTCTGCCATTCAGACTGAATGTATTAAAATCTTAGAATGGATTTTGTTTATAAGCATTCCTTTGCACTTGCAAGAGATTAACCGTACTAATATCCCCCAGACCAATTTAATTCATATTTTTGATTGCACCATTTTAAAATTGCATCATGTGATCAACCTTCAAATCTAATCATCCTTTTATATTTTTGTCCTTGCTCTGAGACAGTCATCAGGGCATCAGCTGTCTATCACGTATGACTGACAGAATGTTTCTAAATCTGCATTTCTAAATAGATCCACAGAATTTATGCACAGGCAAATGCTGAGCACAGACAAATGTTGATAAATTGAGGGCAAATCATGCGTTTTACTGATTTCGAGTACCAGTTATAATTCACTTAATCTGTTTGAAGTACTAGAAGCCTAAGAGAAAGATAGTGGAGAAAATAGTGATTAGCAACAGATACTGGTAGTAAATTGCTATGCAGGGTGTAATCCAGATAGGAACAAGAGGTCATTCAACCCATTGACCCTTGTCTACAAATTCATGATGTCATTACAGATCATCTAATCCCATTTCCTTGACTTTTCTCCATAACTCTTAATACTCTATGCTTTGGATGTGTGCTGTTTCAGAGCATTGTACTAATACGCATTGTAACCTAGCAACCTGGTAGTTTCTTACTTAATGGGAAATACCCTGAGGGCATTGCAATGGATCAGATGGAAAAGTTTGCAAATGACATGTATTACAATGCTTAAACTGCATGGTTTCCATTTCTCCATGTTATTTTGTCACATCAGTCAATGAAAACATTTCAGGATAGCCCCAATGCATGGTTAGACAAATAAAATGGAGGAGCAACTACAGTCTGTCTCAGTTTTCTCTACAGTTGTGTGACCTTTTGTTGTTATGTTTCATATCTGGAAAGTGTGTTTATTAAGACACAAGGCCATAAGATTAGTTCAGCCCTTTTGATTTCAGTGGAGTCCTGTAGCTCAGTGGTTAGAGCACTCAATTTACAAGCGTGAGACCTGTGTTCGAATCCAGGCAGGGGGAAACCTTGGGTAAGTTTCCTTACTCCACACACCTAATATTAATCCCTCTCCAAAAACACAATAATAAATAGGTTATTTCAATCCATGACTGTTTGTGGGACACTGCTATGCGCAATTTGGCTGCCACGATCTTGATCTTGAATTGGATCCTCTGGATGATAGGGTACCAATGGAGTCGGGCGAGGATGGGGAGATGGGGTCATGGAGTTTGGAACGGTAGAGGACATGGGCCGCAGAGTTCTGGATCATCTACAACCTGTGGAGGGAGGAATTGGGAAGGCTGACAAGCAGGGCATTTGCATAGTTGAATCGGGATGTAATGAAGGCAAGAATGAGGGTTTCAGCGGCTTTGGTGGTGAGTTAGTGGCAGTCGGGCAATATTGCGGAGATGAGGAAAGGCAGAGTAAGTCATTGCTTGGATGTGGGGAAGGAAAGATAGTTGAGGGTCGAACAAGACACATAAGTTCCTGACTGGCTTGGTGAGGTCGCGTGAGCAACAATGTAGGTTGATGCTGCCACTGCCTGATACATGAAAGGATTGCCACGAGCCAATCAGCAGGGCCTCTGTCTTGTTGACGTTCAACTATAAAAAGTTAGCTCTCATCCAAGACTTGATGTCTGACAGACAGTCTGTCAAGACAGTAGTAGTCCTGAAGTCGAGGGTAGAAGCAGAGAGATAGCGTTGGGTGTCATCCGCATACATGTGGAAGTTAACCCCATGTCTGTGAATGATGTCACCAAGCGGGAGCATGTAGATGTTGAAACATAAGGGGCCAAGGACAGAGCCCTGGGGGACGCCACAGGTGACAGTGATATTCAAAACATTCAGAATGTTTTTACCATTCATTTTAGGGTTAAAAACAGATATCCTTCAAGGTCGGTATACGCCTTTTGTTCTTGGCAACCTTTGTGTACTGATGTCACGTGCTGATGAGACGCCACCCAGTGTGGAGGGTGTTATGTAGGTTGTTGTTGTTGTTACCAATGTTCAATATCCTCGAGAGTCCATAGTGTCAGCTTTATTTCAGCAAACAAGCCCATTATTATTTGTAATTTTCTTTTTGGTCAACATAAGACAAACCAGAATTATGGGATTGTGAAATGTCCAGGCCCCACCTCGAGGGGGTCAAGCTGACAGTACACTCCTATTATCACCATCAGTATCTTTACGATTCCCTTTTAACTCAGCTGTCACATCAATCCTTTCAATTCATTTTAACATCTATAATTATAGCACATATCATGATTAACACGTATGGTATAGCCACAGACATTTTTTATATTATTTCGGTGGGTGTTCCCTCTATCCTTACTCGCACTTTGGGTATAAATGAAATACTGGATCAGACAAATTAAATGTTGCATAAAATAAATCAGAATAATTACATTCTTCACACTATCACTTCTCGTACTGTCACAGAGTTTATTCTACCTATCGACCCTGTCAACTTGCACTCTACAACACCCAAAGCATACACAACACACACGGTTACCAATGATAGACGATTGACTCGATTGTACTTGTCCACTCGTCTCCCCTTCGACGGTAGAGTGAAATTGAAGGAGAACACTGGCTTTGTGGGTGGGAGGATTGGAGCGAAAAGCATAATTTTTCCCAGAAGAAGTCACTGCAGGAATGCCATTCTTGCCAGTATCTGTAGGATCTAATTTACAAGGTGAAATCTTCTGTTTCTTTAAACGTTTTCAGTTGTTAAACTGACATGATCATTAACTGCAGAAACAGTTTAACTTTATGTGGAAACCAAAGAGTTAACTCTCTCTGAACAGCCTGTGCTGGTCAACATGAATTGGGTCCTCTAGTTTACACAAACTAGAGTGCTAGCAGTCAGTGAATTTAAACTGCCTACAGTCAGTGAATTTTAAAGTTGTTGTTTCAATTTCTTTCTCTTGCTATTTTTTATTTCATTTAAACCTCTCTCTCGCTGAACTTCTGGTAATCTCTTTAATTGAGAGAACAGCATTTTCATTTTATTCTGACTCCTCACAAGCATCAAGCAGGTTTAATTATTTGAGTGCTTTCAGATTAGCCAATAAATCATTTCCCTGTTCTGTCTGGAGGCATATTGGTGAGGCAATGGGATCTATACGTTGCTCAATCAGTTGTCTCATTGCTTTTAACTCTTTCTGTAATCTTTCAAATTCAGAAGTAATCATTTGTTCCAACGTTTCTTCCAAATGTGTCTCTGTGGTACTCTTCTTAGTCTTATCTTTGCAATCCTTTGGTATTGGTGGTTTTATTGCTTTGGGATGTCCTCCCGACTTGAAATATAAGTGCTATATAAGTGCAATTTTGTTATTTTGTTTTTATCACTGAATTGAATTTTTTACCTTTGCCCCTTCTTTTACCTGCAGAATTAATTTGCCCTGTTTTGTCTTTTAAACCTTGCAGTAAACCATCGTTCTTCTGCACTTTCCCAGATTTTTCCTCTACCAAGGCTGATATTTTATGCCCTTTTAATCCTTTTTTGCTGCCTCTTCCTGTCTGGTTTCCCATTGTGTAGATGATGTGATCTTTCAACATTCAACACAACCTCCAATTTTTTCCTTTTTCTGTCTCAACCAGCAAATTTTATCATTGATTCCCAAGTTGTTATTTGGAACTTCTCTAGAGGGTGGACCCTCTCGTCTCCATGATCGACATTTTATTCGCTGTGGCAGCAGATGCCATATTTATTTTGGGGTTTAGCTGTTCTAAAAACATAGTTTTGAAAGCCTACTTCTCCATTGTTGGAGGAGGAATATTGGGGATCAATACTGAGGCTGAGGAGGGACAGATGGTTGTTAACCTTTGCTGCTGTTTGCTGTGCTGCTATTTGTAGGATAATAGCTCTTCCCGCATCTAACTCTGCTTGCAATCCCAGCGACAAACATTAAACAATCGCCCTGCAAAAGCCTGAGGGATCCTGTATCATTTGTTTCATATAATTTAAAAGGGTTTGCTGAAGAATCAGGACCTGAAGAATCACCCACTGCCATGCTCAGCCACTGTAGTTGGGGCTGAGCACTATAGAGACCTGCTGGTAATGCTTGTCTGATTGATTAATCACACGCAGAAAACATAACCTGACCAATATTAACATCTTCCAATTCTGGATGCTGTAATTCAAAATTGATCTTCCAGTTCATGGCCTCAGCCGGTTCTGCTCCACAATTAAGAGATTCCAACTCGCGCACTAGACCCCAGAACTTGGCTCCTAACAGTGGCCTGTTCTGTTCAGTGTAACCTGTCTGTACTGGAGGATTAGCATTGTCATAGTAGATTGCCTGTGTAAATAATGCTACTGGTCTCGGGGTTGTAAGTTCCGCTTGAGGCACACTTGGAATGATGGGTTGATATTGTGGAGATTGTGCCCAAACAGGCTCTGGGTCATCCTCATAATTTGCCGCCTCATTGTCCAGGGAATCCCAATCTATATCTCCCTCACCTAAACCATTATTCCTCCCCGTTCTGAGTTGATAGCTTTCTGCTATGAATCTTGGCTTTCCTGTTCTAACTTGTTCTTGTTCTAATTCTCTCACACACTTCTTATGGCTCTCTTTATTTGGGGGAGGTTTCTGTAAAACTGCCTGTAATGCTATTCCTATCGCTGTTAACTTTTCTCTTAAATCTTGATTTTCTTTTCTCAACTCTTGATTTTCTTGGTTAGTATTGCCTGAAACAATATACTGCGCTGCAGTAGTGGCTCGCTGAGCCTGCAACTCAGATACTCTGCCCGATAAATTTATTTTCTCCTGTTATATCTCTGACAGCTCTTGCTGTATGAATTCTACTTTCTCCTGACCTCTCTGCATAAAAATGCATCACATACACCAACAAATGTCTGGCTGTCTTGACTTTAATTCAACCTTCATAAACTTTTTTATCAAGGTGATTTCTTACCTCCTTATAGATTGAACCCTCTTTGGTCATCAATGGAAGTATTCCTTCCTTGCCTGCAATCACAGACAAATTTTATCGAAAACCTTTGTAACTTCCATTTTCTTTCTCTTTTCCTTTTAATGGTCACTTTCTTACTGGAAGTAAATCTCCTCACTCCCGTATGTACTTATACAGTTCTCCTATCTCACCCCTTGAATTGATCAATCCAAGTTCTCGTGATCCTTGACTTGCATATGATCTTCCAAAATCAACACATAGTCTCCTCCTGGCTGGCTTGCGAATTTGTAAGATAAGTCCAATTTAACCCTGCAGTGAAGTAATGACTGACCTACTCTTCCACCTTATTCTGTTATCTTATTTTGAATGACCCCTCTGTTCTTGAGCCTATGGAGATACTTGCCACATCAAATAACTCTAAAGAAGCATATTTTCCCCCACACATTTCGATCACATGTGGACAGGCACTTTGTGATTTTGACAAATAAAATGCAATAAAAGCCACACAATTTTAAAAAATTATACTCTCCAAACTCTCACAAAATCACATGTCAAAACCAGCCAGGTGAATAGGTACACATCTGTGCAATAATACTGGCACAAATTAGCTAAATGAAAGAGTCTTTGTTGGAGGAACTACATTAAAACAAGAATGTACTAAATGGGAATGCGCCTGGAACCTGTACTTGAAGCTTTCTTATTCTTTCTATACAATACATTGCTTGCGCAGGCACAGGTATTCAAACCAGACTGTACGTTCAACACATGCATCTACACATGGAAACTTCCTTCTGCCTAGAATGAAATGTATACATTCTCCTGGCATTTGAATTATCTAATTTTGGAGGGCATTAGGAATGTGGCAAGAGTCAGGGTTTGGGACTGTTAGAGTGCATTTTGGGATAATGCTAAAGCTAACCAGCTAAACCTATGTAGGTTTTCATTGTAAGCAATATTTAGTAGGTTTTCTAGCTAGGACCACCCTACTCCATTAGGATTTTGACTTGCAGGGTTGATGGGAACCTTGTGACCAGTTTTTGCCTCCAAGACTTGCCTGTAGCCAGGTTGACTCTTTTTTTATTACCTGTGCCTTGCAGTAATGCAGAAACAACTGGCTCATGAGACCACCACAGAGGGTTGGCTTAATTCTAATATTGCATTATCAAGGTAATCTAGGTGTCAGCTGAGCTCCAATTGGATGAACCTCCCTTGTTATTTTGAGAAAAATATAATACTTCTCATTGCAATGTATTAAATATCATAGCATTCAACCAGAGGACACATGAATAATATGCCAAGATCCTCACTGATGATTGACGGATTTGTTGCCATGGCTCAATTTGTAGCATTTCCCTCTCCGAGTCATAATTTTGTGACTTTGAACCCACATAATCTATCATGTTGCCTGAATGAAGTGATGCCGGTGAACTGCATTATCACGGGTACCGTCTTTTGAATGAGTTACATAAGCGAGGACCTGTCTGGTTGTCCAGGTGGACGTTAAAGATCTCATAGCATTATTTAAAAGAGGAGGGGGCAATAATTGGCCAGATAAAATTGGTCAATCACTCCATGGCTCTTTGGGGGACACTAATATGTGCAAATTGGCTACCCTATTTGCCCACAAGATACTTAGAGCCAGATCACTTTACAATATATCCTTTGAAGTGCTTTGAGATGATAATAATCACAACAACAACACTTGAATTTATATAGTGCCTTTCATATTAGGAGGACTTCTCAAGGCATTGGAGAGTGAAGGGTTTGCACCCAAGCTGGAGGTTGGATCAAGAGGGATGGAAGCAATGGAGTGGGGAAGGGAAGATGGCCAAAATGCACAGTCATAGAGGAAGTTCCTGAGATGGACCTTGACGGAGGTGGAGGATCCTAGGAAGGTGTCCCAGTGTATGGAGACTGAGAAGCTGGAGGCCCAACTGTCAATAAGATATATTAAATGCTTGGGTTATAAAAAAGTGATGTGATAGTGGATATTGAAGGCACCACACCTTCACAAGATTCAATAAATATTTTATGTTCCATTGAATGCTTCTCTTGTATTTTTCCTTTTCTACTCAATGTGACCCCATGCTAAAACATTGATCCATTGGCAAACCCTTAATTAATATATGCTATACTTATGCTGAACTGTTAAGGTAAACTTATATTGGACCTTAGTCAAACTGTACTATGTACAGTTCTGGTCCCCATTTCTTTGGAAAGGATATAGAACTGCTGGAGAAGATACAAAGGAGATTTACAAGGATGATTACCGGAACAGCAAGACTATACCTATCAGAAAGAGCTGAACAACCTTGGAGTCTTTTCCCCTGAAAAGAGAAAAGTGAGGGGTGATCTAATAGAGGTCTTTAAAATTCTGAAAGATTTTGATAGGTTAGACATTAGAGAAGATGTTTCCACTTGTGGAGGAGACCAAAACCAGGGGCCACCATTGTAAATTACTCACCAATAAATCAAATAGGAAAGAGAGAAGAAACCATTTCATCCAAAGAATGGTGGGAATGTGGAACTTGCTACCACAAAGAGTAATTGAGGTGAATAGAGTAGATGCATTTAAATGAAAGCTAGGTAAGTAGTACCATGAGGGAGAAAGGAATAGAAGGTTATGAAGTTAGGCTAAGTTGAGGAAGGGCAGGAGGAGGCTCATGTGGAGCATAAATGCTGTCTATCACGGCATTTCAGGCCATCAGTTGGGCTGAATAGCCTGTTTCTGTGCTGTATATTCTATGCAATTCTATGTATTGTCTTGAAAAAGCTATGTTTAGGACAATTCATTGCATTGATAAAGTGCCTTTCATATTGGGAGCACATCTGAAAGTGCTTCACAGAATTTATTGCAGGTGTAGTGACTATGTAGTTTGTAGATGAAAACTGCAACCAAATTGCGCTCAGCAACATTCCTACAAACAGACATGAACAAATAAATGTCATACATTTCTTCTTGTTCCATTCTCTGTAAAAGAAATGTTGGCATTTTGCTGAACAGGGGTCTGCAATATGTTGTTCAGTCTTGATGTGTCGGAGTGTACTCAGTTGGCGCTACATTTCTGAAATTGAGGAAATTTCTGAAGCATAGCTATTTGGACACATGGGAGGATTCTGCACTTCCTTGCGGTTACCATGAACTAATTGCCAAACATAACAATCCTTTCATTGCTTGTGTATACTAATGATTCTTAATGTTCATAAGAATTATAATCATAAACAAGTATTGCAATGATTGCTATATTTAGTCTTTGCATTTGCCTCATCTGATCTAATAACACATTTTAGGCACACAGACATATTGAAAACCAAATGTATCACAGTGTCAAGGTTGAATGAAACGGTATTTGTAAACAGCTATAAATAATCTCTTATGTTTTGACCTAATTTCACCACGATGTTTGGGATGTGGTGGGGCTTCTTCTCTTCAAGTCTCTTGTCTTCCTGCTTCCACATTGTCATTTGTGCCATTTCTTAGGACTGTGTTGGGATTTTCGATCCCAAGAGTTCCAATGTTGACCCAACAATCCTTATAGGTATAAGTAAGTTTAATGTTTCAAATATAGTTATTACATACCATAATTAGAATACAAGGTAATAGTCTTAAGATATAATAATGAGGGTAACAAGCATAATTATGAGTCACACAAATTATATATAAGTATACTACCAGGTTCACATTGCACTCAGCTGAGAAGTCGTGAAGAGGTCCGCTCCCCTATACGCACAGCTGGAACCACTGCACCCTTGCCTGCTCCTCGAGCCTCGTTCTCTACTTTTCCTACCTCAAAACTTCTCCAATTATATTCTTTTTGCCAGACTTCGACCCTCATTAATAGATTGATTCAGTGGGACAAAGTTCTCTATCCTATCTCGAAGATGATGGATATCTACCCTTTCTTATCAACCGGGGTCAGGGTACCATACTCCAGTCATTCCCTGCGGAATGCAGTCTGGTCCTGGCTGAAAATACATACTTTCATTATGTTTAAACATTTGGTTGTTATATTTGGATATAGAATGATACATACAGACACATGTTATGTCTAAACCTGTTTTTCCCAACAACTGTATTCTTGGTTCTCTCCTTTTCACCATCTTTATGCTCCCAGATGAGGATATTATCCGCAGTCATAGGGTTCACTTCCATGTGTATGCAGATGACATCCAATATTATCTATCTCTCCTCCTGTACCCTCGATTCCAGAACCACTTCTATTTTGTCCATTTTGTCTCTTCTTCAGCTGAAAGTCAGCAAGTCTGAGGCTCCTGCTTGACACCCATCAGTGTTTTCTCACCTCAGTGCTCACTGACTTCCAAACTTCGAAGCTCGCACACAGGCTTCCCTCATCTCTAGAGCATCACCTGCCTCTGCCACTCTTCACTGCTGAAGTCCTAATTCACAACTATCAAATCCAACGATTTCAATGAATAATTTGGGAAAGCAGGTTATTCTGAAATCTGGAATTTTCTACCTGAAAAGTTGTGGTTGCTGGATCAATTCCTGACTTTAAGACTGAGGTGGATAGATATTTGTTAGGTCAGAGTATTAAGGGATATGGGACAAGGTCTGGTGATTGGATTTGAGATACAGATCAGCCATAATCTTATAGATGATGGAAAAGGCTTGCAGGCTGAATGGCCTATTCCTGTTTTTATGTTGCAGAGGCTCAACTATTTAAATACTCTGTCTGTTGAACTCCCTAGCTCTTGCCTACACAAGGAATTCAGACCACTCTGTTCAGCTCATATCCTCTTCCACACCAGACTTCATGTACCTATAGAACCATGGAAAAATCATTCTGTATCCTCATTTGGCTCCACTGGCTCACAAACAGATCAAATTCCAGATCCTCATCATCATTTTTAAGTGTCTCTATGGTTTCACCCTGCCCTACTCTGTGATCTCGAACAATTCTATCAATGCAGTGGCTCACTCTGATTAGTGAATGGTCTGCTCATGTCCTTCATCTGATTTACCCAACATAAGTGGGCAAGTTTCAGCCATTCTTTCCTTCCTCCCTGGAACTCTCTCCTGAAGTCTCCACTTCATACAACCATCTTCAAATCTGCCTTAAGACACCCGCCTGCAACGCCCTCCTTGCCGGTCTCCCCTTCACCACAATTCACAAAATCCAGCTAATTCAAAACTCCGCCGCCCACATACTCACCCGCACCAAGGTTTGCTCCCCCGTTACCCATTACCCCAGTCCTTGCCAGACTTCACTGGCTCCCTGTACCTGAGAGGACTTATTTTCAAGTCCCTCCACTCCTCTGCTGCCCCCTAACTCTCTGATCTCCTCTCTCCCCAAACCAGCACCCACTGTCTTCGCTCCACCGAGTCTGGCGCCCTCCATGTCCCCTGAATCCTCCTCTCCACCCTCGGTGGCCATGCCTTTAGCCACTACTCCCTGAGGCTCTGGAACTCCTTCCTCACTCCCTTCATCTCAACCCCTCTCTTCCCAGTTTCAGGTCACAGCTAAAGACCTTTCTCTTCGACCGCATCTGTGGTCACCTTTCTAACCCTGCCCCTGGCTCAGTCCCGGGATCCGCTATTGTGAAGTGCTCTGAGACGCCGTCTGGCATGGATGGCGCTATATAAATAGAAGTTGTTGTTGTTAAGATCTTTCTTTTCAATCATGCTTTCCCCATCACACATTCCTCAGGTCCCTGGACTCCAGTTTGGGTACAGCGTCAGCTGTGTAAATGGTTTGTAATGTCCTCTCAATGTAAAAAGAGCTACATAATTGTAAATAGTTATTGTTTTAGGTGTGTGATTGTGAAGTGACTTGTGATCCTAAATGATGTGACTCAGCGCCTGATTGAAATAGGACCTATTCCTTCCCAGTAGCTAATATATCAATGCAGTTTCTAGCCACTCCACTGTTTGGTTGAAAGGTCCCATGTCTGATTAATGAAAAATGATCTCTGATAACAAGCAGTGACAGTGTTATATTCTCTAAGTTATTCACTGGTGAGCCACTAATTGCAAAAAAAAATGTTATAGAGTCGTTATGATTGTATCTGGTACCAGAAACCCATGTCAGCTCATTACTTAATTGGTGTAGGGTTCAACCTAGTTCGCATCTCCAGGTAAAAGTATTCTGTTCATTCTCAGATAATGACTTTCCTTGCCTTTTTCTGCAACAGAATGACCTGCCACATGTTTCGTTAATTATCCACTGGAGGCATCATTGTATTTAATTTGAAAAAAGATAGTTCATCTCCGAAGAGTAAATGAAAATCTTATTTTACTGTTTTTGTAACATATCCTCTATTTAGTCAATGTTTATTTTACAGTAATGTGCAATGAGTAATTCCTCCATAGCCTTTTCTATTTATAATATAATAATAATAATCCTTGCATTTATTATAGTGCTTTTCACATCTTATCGATGTCTCAAAGCAAGTCACAGAAAATAATGTAAGGTGAATTGACTGTATATTTGTCAGAAAAATGCAGCAGCCAATTGTGCACAGCAATGTCCCACAAACAGTCGTGGATTGAAATGACCAATTTTATTTTTTTGGGGGACAAATTATTATTAGGCATGTGGAGTAAGAAAACTTGCCCAAGGTTTCGCCCTGATCTGCCTGGATTCAAACACAGGTGTTACGCTTGTGAGAGCTCTAACCACTGAGCTACATGAGCTCCACAATTAACACTATTTAGAATACAGTGTGAACAGTAGTGGTCCTAGTACAGATTTTTACAGATCACTACTTCCCTTTCTTGCTAGTCTGAGAAGCTGACCTTCACTCATATTTTTTGTTTTGCAGCTGTCTTTCAATCCATTCTGCTACCTTTATCATGACTTCACATATCCTGATTTTAGCCATGAATTTCTTGTGTGGCACCTTATCTGGAAGTTCATGCAGATCAACTCCACTCCATTTCTCTTATCTAATTTATCTGTTACTTCTTTTGAAAAAAAATGATAAGCTTGGTCTAGGGTAATCTCTGTTTCAGAAATCCATACCAGCTTCTTTTAATTATACTCTCTTTCTTGAGATGTTTAGGTATTTCATCCTTGATTAGACTCCAGTAAGTTACCCATCATAGGCATTAAATTAACTGGCCTGTAGTTTCCTGGATTTCTATTTCCTTTCCTTAAAAAATTGACATGTAATTTACCATCCACCAATATGATTCCTTTCTCTGAAGTAAACATAAGAGAATAAGAGGCTTCAGGGGAATTTGTCGTACCTTTCCTTGGCCAGTTGTTTAACCTATTTCAGTCCAAGTTATAACCCAATTTCAAGGGGTTCTCATCAGAATTCAGTGGCCAAATGGTTTATGGTGTGAACCATTCTTTTTATTACTGGTGTTAATTAGCACATCACTTATCTCATTCTTTATTGTGATGTATTCAACCAGTTCCTTGGGTTAAACATTTAGAAAAATAAGTATAGTATAAAGAGCCACCTGATCTAAGATTTCTAACACATTAGGCTGAGCATTCTGCATTTAAAAGAATATGTGTTCAAATTCAAGCCCAATGAACAGATCTTTATCAGAATTTGCATGAAATACAAAAAAAACAGAAAATTAATCTGAGTACAACAACAAAATTAATTAAATTGAAGCATTTTTGTAAGTTCTCGACAAGAAAGGGAAGTTATAAACAATTCATGATGTATCATGGAGCATTACAGTAAGATGTTAGTACATTGTCTTTTAAGAATACATTGTACTTTAATGTGGCATTTTTGATGGTTTCACAAAGTCAGTAAATATAATCTCATCTGATAGACTCTTATCCGCTTGAAAGAAATCCAACAATTATTGATTTATCTTCTGTAATTCAGATGCAGACTTGAAAAAATGCCAGTCCCCCCCCAGCTAAAATAACCTGTTATATATGCACTTTGCCTTCAGGGAATTGCATAGATCATCATCCTTTCAGACTGACAAAAATGTACAAATCCCATGTTCACTAACTGACGGCTGACAATGAGACTGTAATTCAATGGAAGAGGAGTTCAGCTGAATGTAAAAATCATGAGAAAAGCCTGACTAGTTACTGCATGTTCTCTAAACTTGCAAACTGAATTATAGCCTTAATCTCATGCCCAGATATTTGAAATAAACTGGATATTTTTGTTATTTTAAATCATTAGTAATGAATGATCCAATGTGTTGTGTTCTGATGTTGCAATTAGGAGGAAGATTCTTGCAGCAAACTTAAAAAAACATACAATTTCTACACAGATGGGGCATTTGGCACATTTGGAGTGTACCTTTTTTGCCAGACTCAATGCGCTTTATCACCTCCAATTTAGTATTTAAAGTGATGACTTTGCGTCATCTCTTGCCACTAATGGTATTACCGCTGCTCATTTCACTTACTGCTTTCTTTTCTGACATAGTAGAAACACGGTAGAGGCTGTAAATCACTCAAAGTTGCTTGAGAATGTTTGGAAATTACTGTAATACTGACGTGGTATGGTGTCGCTTTAAAATCAGCTGGCTTTTAAAGAATGATGTAGTAACATGCTGTTGGCCAGTTCAAGAAGAATTAGGGGCGATCTTATTGAAACAGATAAGATTCTTAAAGGGCTAGATAAAGTAAACACTGAGGGATTGTTTCCCCTGGTAGGAGAATCTATAACCAGGGGTCACAGTCTTAAAATTAAGGGTCAGCCTTTTAGAACAATGTTTAGGAAATATTTCTTCACTCAGAGGGTAGTGAATTTATGAAATTTATTTCATAAATTTATGAAATTTATGAAATTCACTACCCCAGAAAGCTGTAGATGCTCAGTTCTTGAACATTTTCAAGGCTGAGACTGATAGATGTTTGAAAAATAGATGGATTAGGGGATATGGGGATAGGGCAGGTAATCAGAGTTAGGTGAGAAGATAAGCCATGATCTTATTGAATGGCGGAGCAGGCTCGAAGGGCCGAATGGCCTACCCCTGCTCCTAATTCTTATGTTCTTATGATCAAACACTTGGATACACTATATCAGGTGCGAGCATGATTTACCCGCGAATACACTATGTCCATAGTTGTATGGATAAAAAAAGCGGCAAACACGACTGTGATATACAATATGTACTGCGCATGTGCAAAAAAGATAATTTTGGTCATTAAAACAAAACCAAGTGTCCTGTATCGTTATTGATTAAAGGTATTAAAAAATTATGTCTGTTCAATCAATACAATGTAATAGAAGTGTCCTAAATTGGGGCTTACCGGAATTATATCTCTGTATAGATGAAACTTGCCAAGACCAGGGGATCTGTGATTCTTGAATGAGGGAAATACTAATTAAATAAACTCATAAGCATACATCTCAAAAACATAGCCAATTTGTTGTAATATTTATTATGTTTCAAGTCATGGATACTTATCAACTGTTGTATTCACAAGACTCCTGACTTGTAATCAGCCTAATTTAAAACCTCTACAGATAAAAACTAAATTTTACTTTGGCAGCAATCTTCTGTTGCTTTTCTGATCAGAAAAATAAAATTAACTTCTAATGCAGTGTTCTTCTTTCAAGGCATGCGGGTTTGATTGGGTGGGGCATGCTAGGAAATACAATTTTTGCTTTTAGCACGGGATTATTAGCACGCCTGCTAATAATCCCTCAACAAAATAAATTGGTCACTTCATTCCACGACTGATTGTGGGACACTGCTGTGTGCAATTGGCTGCCATGTTTCACCACTACCACCACTAACAACAAGAAAATTACACCTGTATAGCGCCTTTCAAGTCAGGAGGACATCCCAAGGCTCTGGACATCATTGTTTCAGACCTAAGCTGGGGTGGAGGGTCGGGTCGGAAGTGGGGAGGGTGGAGGGAAAGGAAGGATATTTGAGGTTACCGATCAGACTATTGAAGTGGAGGGTCTTGAGGCGGGACTTGAATGAGGTCAGGGAGGGGACGAGGCAGAGGGACTGTGGAGCGAATGCGGGATGGAGTCCAGTGGTTGGGGACAGAATGGTTGAAGTGTTGCCCACCAATTGTGGGGCAGTAGTTCGGGGGACATGGAGCATGCCAGAGCCTGCTGAGTGGAGGGAGCGGGCAGGTTGGTAAGGGGTTAGGAGGTTGCAGATATAGGGTGGGGTGAAGTCGTGGAGGGCTTTGAAAGTCAGGATCTTGAATTGAATCCTCTGGCTGATGGGGAGCCAATGGAGTCGGGTGAGGATGGGAGAGATGGTGTTACGAAGCTTGGATTGGTAGAGGACATGGATGGACCACAGAGTTCTGGATTATCTGCAACCTGTGGAGGGAGGATTTGGGAAGGCCAACAAGCAGGAAATTTGCGAAATCGAGCAGGGATGTAATGAAGGCATGAATGAAGGTTTCAGCAGGCTTGGGGGTAAGGTATTGACGGAGTAGGCAATATTGCGGAGGTGAGGGAAGGCAGAGCGAGTCATTGCTTGGATGTGGGGGAGGAAAGACAGTTGAGGATCGAACAAGACATCTAGGTTCCTGCGTGGTTTGGTAAGGTTGAGAGTGCAACCATGGAAGTTGATGCTGCGTGATGCGTGAAGGCGCTGGTGCGAGCCAATCAGTAGGACCTCTGTCTTGACGTTCAACTAGAAATTTAGCTCTCATCCAGGATGATGTCTGACAGACAATCTGTCAGGGCAGCAGTAGTCCTGGAGTCAAGGGGAAATGCAGAAAGATAGAGTTGGGTGGCATTCCCATACATGTGGAAGCTAATCCCATGTCTGCGGATGATGTCACCAAGGGGAAGTATATAGATGTTAACAAGTAGGGGGCCAAGGACAAGCCCCAGGGCTGGAAGAAAAGCCATTGGTAGTGACAAAGTGGAGACGATGAGAGAGGTAGGTGTTGAACCAGGCGAGGGCAGGTCCATCGAGAATGAGCTTGGAGAAGAGGCAATGTAGGAGGATGGAGTGGTCAACAGTGTCGAAGGCAGCAGAGACATCGAGGAAGACAAGGAGGCAGAGAGAACCCTGATCACAGATGTTTAGAATGTCATTAGAGACTTTGACCAGGGCGGTCTCTGTACTATGGGCAGCATGGAAACCAGATTGCAGGGGTTCGAAGAGGGAATGGAAAGAGAGAAAGGAGGAAAGCTGGGAAGCTACGACTCATTCTAGGGCCTTAGAGAGGAATGGGAGTTTGGAGATGGGGCGATAGCTGGAGAGTAGGGATGCGTCCAGTGAAGCCAACAAAATATACAGTCAATTTACTTTACAGTATATTGAATAAAGTGCTTTGAGACATCTAGAAGATGTGAAGAATGCTAAATCAAATAGAAGTATTACAGCAGTATTATTATTAGAAATATAACATTTGTACTAGAGATAGGATGAGTAAAATGTTAATACAGTATTTGCCTTCATTTTTTTTAGCAAATATAATGCATTCATTTACTACACTGTGGTTAATAAATAAATGTTCCTTCAGTAATTTATTTGATACATTTGAAGGATTTATCCATTTTCAACAAGTTATTTATATAGCAGCGTAGTATCCCAGAGAGCTTGACAGTGGCGGAGCAGAGCATGACAGCTAGCTGGTGGGGAGGTGAGTGTAGGCTTAGTCAAAGAGGAAGGTATTCATAAAAAATAGGCATGACCTGAAATTGGAGAAGGAAGAGGCAAGATGGATGGATAGAGGAAGAGTGTGCCAAAGTTTTGTGATATAGTGATGAAAGTGCGCCTACCATTGATGGAATAGTGGGTACTAGGGACTTAGAGAAGGCCGGAGCCAGTTGAGAAGAGGGTTGGGGGCAAGCAATTCAGAGAGGTAAAGAAGTGCCAAGGCATGAAGGGTTTTGAAAATGAATGTGAGGATCTTGAAATTGATCCGTTCAGTGATAGGGAGGCAGTGGAGTCTAGCTAGAATTGGTGTGATGGATGTACGTCTGCTTTTGTTGTGAGATATGTGATGCTGGTGGAAAAAAAATCAGGGAACAGATGTGTGATTGAAAGAAAAGCTGGGGATCGAACCTAACACCTTAGTTGAGCATGGGTTTGGTGAGCCCAAGGGATGACAGAAGGCTGGTGCCATTCGAGTGGAGGCACTGGATGGTGGGTTTGGGAGTGAGAAATCGGAGAGGTAGTTGATTTTAACATGAGTGTGAGGTTCTCACAGTAAACAGCAAACAGCTACAAACAATAAGGATGGTGTGATGTGCTTTAGCATCCTGGGTTTTAGGCCCATAATATATTTTCAGGAAGTTGAGGTATAGTCGTCTAACCCAGTTGCAGACTGGAACATTACCATCCATGAGATTCCAATAATGAGAACATTTTTAAAATCTTTTTAAAACAAATCTACAGTGAATTCTGCAGGACTCAATTAAACTCTTCTGCTCATCTGATATTAAAGGTTACCAGCTGCACTATACTGCCTTAGAGGATGCCCTTCTGCTAGTTCTGATTATAGTGCACAGTTCCATTGCTCAGGCACTTTGCAAATCATCAGCCTTAGATCTATGCACTGTTAACATAAAAATTAGCCATGGCAACCAAAATATTAAATGAGGTTCTTCCCATTGGATCAACTGGAAGAGTTGAGAATGGATTTATTTTAATGATGGTGGGTGTTCTGAAACATTTTGACGCCATGGAATGTTAGCTTTACTAATCTTGTGAATAGGAATCCACTTCATCCCAGATCTGAGAGAATGAAGGTTTGACAGTGAGAAAAGAATGATGAGGGAGCATGTGGTTTAATCCAAGATCTTCATGCCCCCAAGTATTTTCAATCCTTCATTTAAACAGTTTCCTCAGGTTACCTGTCCAGAGTATCAGTAAAAATCAATAGCCAGCATCCTTTTTCAATAGATCCCTTACTAGATTCAGTCAGAAATCATGATAAATGCACCTAGTCAATTCAGTCGCACAAATTGTTGGAAATATGTGGTGGTTGGTGGTCAGTTTGCTATGCTTATGAGAAAAGAATGCTGAATTATTTTTGTATTTATTTTGGAAAATGTATTTGTATAGTGACATTTCTCAGATTTCCCCCATTTATCCTGCAGCACAATTGAGACAATTATAGTTTATTCTTCGCCAGCATTAGTAGGCATTCGAGAGGTTAGCACTGTGAATGGAAAGGTTATTTCCTCCCACGATGAGGCACATGGTAACTGGACCTGACTTAGGAAGATAAAGCTGGTCATGTTACACAGTAATGTGAGGAATGCCAATTTCTTGTTGGTGGGCTGATGAGTTATTAACTTTTTTGTCAACCACCCAATCCCACTTTAAGACTTACATCTTCAAAGACACCTATTGTCACCTCACCTTGCTCCTTTTCCCTTGCTCGGTATTCAACTCCATCATCACACAGCACTCCATGTTGCTATTTCCACTCTATAAAGCTGTTATTTAGATGGCCCTGCTTTGCTCACTCAAGAGAGGTCCATCAGACCTTTGTCCTTCCACACCCTCCCATGGTTTATTTTTGAAAATATACATGTATATTGATATTTCTAATAAATTTTAAATGCATGAAAGTCAATTATAAAATAATAATTGTATAATACATGTAATTGAATCATTTTCAGATTTTTTTTTCCAATTGGTGTCATTTTTAGGTTGAGGTTATATTAAGCCTTTAAAATCAGGGCAAATTCCCTCTCTGTGAACTTGTGGAGCTCTTTTTATGAAATCACTGCAAATGTATTTGTGTTGATAGTGAATAGTATATAATAATAGTAATAATAATAATCTTTGCATTTATAAAGAGCCTTGTCACATCTTTGAGACGTCTCAAAGAGATTCACAGAATATACTGTAAAGTGTAGTGACTGTATATTTAGTGGACAAAATGCCAAAGCGAATGCACACAACAGCATCTCACAAACATTTGTGGATTTCATCACAAAATAATAATAATTATTGTTTTTAAAGGGTTTATGACATCCGGGAAAGCTTTCTGCCAATCGACTAACAACTGGGTTCTTACTTACTGCAAGGTAAACAGAGGTGTGTGAGTGTGTGTGGATCTTAGAAACCCATCCAAGGCATCACCCCGACCCACCCAGTATGTTAGTGGATGATATTCACTTCATCTAGGGCTGTTTGTAGGGTATTTCTGTGCGCAAATTTGCTCCTGCGTTTTGCCTACAAAATACAGAGTAACTACACTTTGCAGATTGAAGCCTCTCATTCTACATCCAGACTTTGGGCACATAGTCTTGGCTGCAATGCTGGAAGGGCTGCATTGTCAGCGGCGTATTCCACTGGTTGAGACTTTTAACCAACGTCCCATCTGCCTGTGCAGGTGGAATGGTAAAGATCCCATGGCACAAATTGATTAGGATAAAGAGTTCCTCCTGGTCTCCTGGCCTATTATATTCCAGATCAAATGGATTATTTAATTAATGGCTGTGTGTAGGACATTGTTGTGCATAGATTTGATGCATATTCAACTGCAAATACACTGTAAATCCTGCAAAGTGCTTTGAGACTTTTTGACAATGTGATGAATTGCTAAATTAAGCAAGGATTATTATAATCCTTGCAAAAAAGGGAGGGTTGTAGTGATGTCAGGCATTTAAAGTTTTTGTCATGAACAGCTAGACCACATATTAACGTAATAGACCACTAGATAAGAATAATAATAGTCCTTGCATTTGATATAGCGCTTTTCACATCTTCTAGATGTCTCATAGCGCTTCACAGAATACGCTGTCAATTGAATTGACTTATACGTATGGGCAAAACACAGCAGCCAACTACACAGTGCAGTGTCCCGCAAACAGTCGCGGATTGAAATTGCCAATTTAGTATTGTGTCTTTTTTTCAAGGAATTATTATCAGTCAAGTGGAGTAAGGAAATTTGCCCATGGTTTCACCCTGTTTGGAATTGAACCCAGATCTCTCGCTTGTAAGGCAAGTTAGTCCCCAAACCTCTGAGCTACAGAACTCTATAAAACTCCATGGACAGTTTTACCATGGTGTAAACTGCTGCACAGTTGAAATAGAAAGAAAAACTATGAATGCTGCAAATCTTAAAGGAAAACCGAAAGTTAGATGCTGCTTAACCTGATTTTTTGTAGTTTATCATTTAACGAATAAACCGCAAGTAGGAAAGTAGATTTTGCACATATGTTGTCTGTTAGACTTTTCATTATAATAATACACCTAGGAAGTACTGTTAGTATCAGCTGTCATTTATGGATTATGTTTGCTTTTTGCAAATAATACATTTTGTTATAGAGACTGAACAAAACCTGAAATTCTGAAAAGCCATTGGAACTCAAAGGACCCATCTTTTCTATGTGAAAGTACCATGCCATTTTAATATCATGCAAATTAGATGGCAACAGGTGTTTTACTCTTCCTTCAGATGATATTTAGCATTTTGTGTGAATGGGAAGATTGGGTCAGATTACTTTGGTAAACAAATTAGTTCCCCAGTACCCTGTGCTACCCAATCTGTGTTTGATCGCTACAAATCATTATCAGGAGAGCCTTTAAATTCCATCAACAGCATTAACTTGCATCTATATAATGCCCTGCACGTAGAATATTGCCTCACAATGCTTTACAATGGTTGGACGTAAGTGCGATGTGAGTTGACCATAGGCATGGTCGAAGAGGTAAGTTTTAAGGTAGGCTTTGATGACATATGGAGAAGCAATGAGGCAGAGGGACAAAGGGAGGGAATACCAGAGATTAGGGACACCAACTACAACAAAAAAATGATATTTATTATTTCCCGATGCCTTTCACATTGGGATGACGATCCAAGGCGCTGAACAGTCAGGTTGGAATCTGAGCAAGGAAGAGGAACATGGTATGGGGGAGGGGGAGAGTTAAGAGGGTTGGGAGAGAGTTGGGAGAGCAGTAAAAGGCATGTTCAAAGAGGAAGGTCTTGAGACCGACCTTGAAGGAGGCAAGGGAGGAAGCAAGGCAAAGGGACTGTGGGGTGGAGTTCCAGAGTGTGGGGACAGAGAGGCTGAAAGCCCACCTACCGATGGTATGGCGGGTCGGGTCTGGGACATGGAGCAGACTGCCCACTGAGTGGGTGGGCACATTCTTAGGGGGACAGCAGGTCGGAGAGATAGGAGGGGGCAAGGCCATGAATTGCCTTGAATGTGAAGACGAGGATCTTCATTAATAAAGAATCTGATGTAGATAAGATGAACCTCAGGACACTTTCTCAATTTGATTCCTTCCCAAAACTCATGCCTTGCCCCAAGTCTTCACAGTTGAGGGAGGCTTGTGTCAGCTCCTTTGTTTCATGTTATCTGATTCTTCCTTTGTTCCAGTTGCAGCTGTCCAAATGGAGTTTATTCCATTTATTCTTTACTGGCAAGTAAGTTTCCAATTCTACTAGTTCATTTGTTCGCAATTCATGATCTTAACCAGTTTACATGTCCTGTTTGTAGAATTTTATTTCATTGATAATACTTGTTTTTCATTTGCTTTTTATACCTAAAACAAAAACAAGTCAAATCAATAGAGTTTTGTCTCCAGTGACTCCGTGGAGTAACTTGTCATTCAGAGAATCTTACCTTTAAACCTGTAGGCCTAATGTATTTCATCTTGATTACAGTTATTGGATGTCTATATCTTTCTGTTTATCCCATGAAACTATAGTAATAAAGACAATGTGTCTGTTTGTCCGTGTATCCGACACTCACATCAATTGAAGTAGAGACATGATTTACACTTCATCGGACAGGTCTTGTATCTGGCAGTGTCATTGGGATTTTGTTTGGCGGGCATCTCCTATCATTGATAATCTACATTAAAAAATAAGCCCCAAATTTAAGGTATCCTAAATCATGTCTCTATGTCAATCAGTTGTGACATCATCCATTGTGACATTGCGTCCATTGAGATATACAGTATACAATAATGGTTTGCAGGTAAAACATCTGTGAGACTGTGAGAGAGAATATATTATAATGTGCGGTGACTACATGTTTTGTGGGAGCGACAAAGAAAGAGGCTGAGATTGTGAGAGAGATTGAGAGAGAGACTGGGAGAGAGACACTGAGATAGAGAGAGAGGGAGGGAGAGACAGTGTGAGAGAGACAGCGAGACTGAAAGAGACAGAGAGACTGAGAGAGAGACAGAACAAGAGACAGTTCAACTGAAGAGAAAGAGAGTGACTCGGAGAGCCTGAGAGAGAGACTGTGTGTGTGTGAGTGAGAGAGTGAGAGAGAGAGACTGAGAAAATATATATTAAGAGTCATCCCACTGAGTCCTCCAAAAATGAGTCTTCCCAAAGGAGTCTTCTCAGCTGAGGATAAAAACAAAGTGTCTGTCTGTGTGTCTGTCAATCTATGGTCCATATTGGATCCTTTGGTTGTAAGCAAAGCTGTAAGCAAAGCTGTAAGCAATAAAGCTAATAAAATGTCAATTTGTTCCAAACTTGTGCTTTGTTCTTAACATCTCATGGTAACGCCATCTCATTATTTTTAACTTCTAAATACACCTTTCATTCCTGACATTCCTGACAGCATGAGGTGACAATCCATCATGTTAAAACATAGTGTCTCATTATTTGTAACTGAAGCATGTGCTGCAATAGTACTCATCTGGGAAAGAGTTAATTGGGCTCTTCCACAGAACCATATGGCAGCAAACATTTCTCAGCTTGCTGCACTCACTTTCTATAAATCTTGTAATGATAATTACAGTCTTGTCTCAAAAGCACTGATCATAATCCGATGGTTGCTTTATTCTAAGATTTACATTTGTGATTCCTGGCCTTATTCTCCACTGCATATAACCCTCGCCATCGTGCTTGCATCCTACTCACTGGACTATATCTCTGTGGGTTTTGAAAAGGTTGTTGCATTAATGTTACATTAAAGCAAGCCTATAAACAATTCACAATAGATCATAAGAGAGATTCAGATGGAGATGACTCCTCAGTCCATTTGATCTCACTATTCACAGAATAGCCACCCTACTGTTACAGCATCTAGCTGTTTCTTAAATGAATACAGCATCCTGCCATCAACCAATCTAGTTGGTAAGTCAATTTAGTTGTTAATTATCCTTTGTGTAAAGCAATACGTCCTGCTATATATCCTGATGTTTCCTCTTGCAACCTTGAAATTGCATGCTTAAAGTAAAGTAAGTAACATTAGGGTAAAATCTTCTTGTAAACAGTATTTGACTGACACTACCAACAAAGTTTGCATCTAATTTATATCACAGATACATGCACAGCAATTCTCTATGAAATGCTTTGCAGTATAATGCTCTGCTGTTAATGATTTAGGAATATTGTTTTAACACATTGAATTAATACTGGTGTATTAGACATGTAAGGTGGCAGTGGTGCAATGAGTTTTCTGCACTGGCTCATACTGGCTCAGATATGAAGGTTCTGAATTGAACAGTGACCTTCTTTAAAAAGCAGCTTTGCCACTTATCCTATTTTCTATCCATGTCAAAATGTTCTCAATTTGCCTTAACCTGCCAAAGCTTCAAATGTTTACATGGTAACATTTGGGAAATAAACCAAATTTAGTCCAACCGGGTGCATCATATTTGGTATAGCATCTTTCATATAGGATAGTGACCCAGAGTACTTTTCAGAGATGGTTTTGATGCTGAGGAGGGGAAAGGGACCATACAACATAGTCAATGAGGTAGGTTTTAAGGCAGATCTCAAGGAGAGATAGAGAGGGACAAAGAGGGACCTTTAGAGTTTAAAGCTCAGCACCAATGATGATGGGGTGAGGGTGGGAGATGTGTTGTAATTTAGCTGAGTGGAGGAGATGAATGGATTTGTGGGGCAGGCGGAGATCAGAAAGATTGAGAGTTGGCAGGATGTAGAGAGATTCATAGGTGAGGATAAGGACCCTGACATCAAATTGCTGGGAATCAGTTAGCCAGGAAAACATTTGCCTGATGAAGTCTGGGTTGATGGTTGTGTGGAGTTCAGTGTGGGTGAAGAGGTACATGTGCATATGTGAATAAGTTGGACCTTATGCATATTGGAGCTATGGAGATTGGCAAGGAGTTGATTTGAAAAGTCTAGTTAAATGATAATAAAGATGTGGACAATAATTTTGATGATGTTTGGTGTGAGATAGATGGGGAGGCAAACAACATAGCAAAGGTCAAGAAAGATGATCTTGGTCAGTGACCAGATGTAGGGGAGAAAGGAGAGCTGAGGCCAAGGTTGTGCGATGGTTTAGTGATAGGCAACTGTGGGAGCAGAATGGGGAATGCGAACAAATGATTGTTTCAGCGGTTTCCACATCTTTTGCCACTCTAAATTTGAGCTGTTTAGTCAAGAAGTTATCTGCTCTTTTGCTCCTCATCCTTTCGACCCCCATTTTGTCTTATTTCAGCCATTTTACCTTTCATTTATAAAATACATTAAGAGCAAATTAAGTTTCAATATAGACACTTTACAAAGCTATAATTATGAGAAATGAATAGAAAATCTGATTCCAATGATCCGATATATTGCTAATGGATTTTATAACATCTGTGATGCAGTGATAATTTCCATAAGTTTTCCTTGACATCCTGCAAATTCACATTATTTTGTAGTATTACCTAATTTTGCTAACTGATTAGGTGCGTTACTGCTTCTATCATTGATCAAGCCTCTCATCCAGAATTATCAAGATAAAATTGGCACACCAGGGAATCACTGGTATGTCCATTGTCCTAATATAATGTGGAATGAAAATGCTACTAGTATAATCAATCTGTCAGCTTGGTTCATTTGGTTGCACTCTTGTTTCTGAGAAGATTGTGGGTTCATGCACAATGCTGGAATACTGAACTCATAGTCTTAGATGACACACCTGTGCAGTGCTGAGAGCACTGCATTTCTGGAGGTGCCATCCTTCAAATGAGATGTGAAACTAAGGTCTATAGGAAATAAGAAATGAGAAGAGTTTTTCTCCCAGTATTCTGGCCAATAATCCCTCAGATAAAATTAGTCATTCACTTTTTGATTGTTTGTGGGACATTTCAATTGTTATATTATAAAGGATTGTTGTATTGTTAATACTCCCCCTTGCTTATACATTGGTTAGTTAGATCCAACTATATTATTTATTTATTATTTTATTTCCCACCTCCAAAACTGCTTGTTTGTGTGTGTTTGTTTGTGTGTATGCAAATGCATATGGTAAGGGATGCCAGGTAGTCTTGGCTGCAAACTTGTTACTGATATCTTTTGGATTGGATTTGACCTTCAAAATCATAATGAAGGCAAATACTTGAAGAGCACTGGAATAGAAAGCTCTGCTACCGTAATGAATTAATCATATTGTAGCCTGGTCACAAACTGATGAATCTCCCATAGCAAACAATATGCAGTCAACTGAGGTTACAACCTAAACTCTTAGGACCTTAGGACCGAGCATCAAGGACATTCCATTTCAATATCTGCTGCTCAAGCCATGGAAGCACCAGACCTGGCATTGTATAGCTTGCACTACATGACAACTCGATAGTTATCAACTGATATTTGAGAGAGAGCGCATTAGAGTATGTGATAGAGGACCGTTTCTATTCGTCTAGCAACAACAGTGTCCAGCATATAGCAGCAGTATAAATGATATAAAGCTTCTAAGTGAAATATGAGAAATTAGCATATGGCATGCACAGCAGGTTTAGTTTCTGTGGAGAAAACATTGCAAGTTATTTGACTTCTGTAGTTCTTACTTCAATTTAGCACAAATGTATAAATAATTCAATTTGAACAATACTGCCTGTCTAGCGTTTAACATCTAAATATATCTATTTTGATCCTATAAATTAGCAAATTTTTACAATACATTCATTGTATCTTTGTTATTTATGATTGATAAAATTGAATCCCACAGAGCGACAAAATTCTACTCTTCACTTAACTTTCCTGTCTTTGGTTTCTTCAACTGCTCCAATACATCGTTGGAAATGAAAGGTGTTATTAAAGTGCAAGTGCTATAGTTGTTTGTTATGTAGCATTAATTGCAGCTGTAGTTTGACATGTAGTTGCATAAGTACAAAGAAGCTATGGCGTGAAAAATTAGATAATTTGCAATGAATTAAATAATTCTTGAACTTGTTATTTACTGTATTCTGAATCATTGAATTTCTGAATATGTACCTAAAGATAGATTGTGAATCACCCCCCACCCCTCTGACAAACTGAGATATAATTGTTGTGCAGTCTAGGATTCCCATTTGCTTTGTTATTCCTGAGCTCAAAGCAGTATCTTATAGCAGTAAACCTTACATTTGGCCTTTCAAGTTAGGAGGAAGCCTCTAAGTGCTTCACAGCATACACTGTAAAAGTGCAATTGTTGGAGAAAGATCCGTGGACTGATCTTAACTCTTTAGGTTCTGAAATAACTGATGATACCATATTGGTTGAAGCTGGTTTTATTAAATGGAAACGCACAGTGCAAACATGAACAGAACAATACTACCAGGCGACTGTTGTCTTTGATTCTTTCTTGCCCTGGCAGGCATTCTGGAGAGCTCTAAAATTCACCACAAAAGACCAATATCTTATACCCTTATACACCTCCTTATTTGGCACTTGGACATTGTCAAAAAGGAACATCAAAACCAGACAGTCTAAAAACCAGGGTTGCAGAGAGTTGTTATTCAACTCCTCCCTTTATCTTATCCACCTCAGCTTGTACCAGCCTCAATGTGCTCTCCTGCTTGTTTTTAAATGTAAAATCACAGTCTTTCAGGGTCAATTAACTGAAATTCTTGCATTAGCTAGTAATTTGGGAGTACGTGCATAGATGCACGTACGTGTAACTACCTACATGATTGTTTTAATATTATAACAGAGAGACCTGGGGGTTTGTGTTTGTAATTCTTTGAACCTGGCAGGAGAGGCAGATAAGGCTATCAAAAAAGCATATGGGATACTAGGCTTTATAAATAGGGGCATAGAGTACAAAAGTCAGGAAGTTCTGAATAAACTCTATAAAACTTTGGTTAGACCTCAGCTAGAGTACTGTGTACAATTCTGGTCACCACACTTTAGGAAGGATGTTAAGGCATTGGAAAGGGTGCAAAGAAGATTTACTAGGATGGTACCAGGAATGAGGGACATCAGCTATGAGGAAAGGCTATGTTTATTCTCGATGAGACCTAATAGAGGTTTTTACGATCATGAGAGGATTCAACAGAGTAGATAAGGAAAAACTGTTTCCACAGTTGTGCCCACCTCTGAATGTGAACGCAAGTTGAAATGGAGGGAGACTGGAAGATCAGGGTTGACCTTCCGTACAGAGTGAAGACAAATCGGTCTCCCAATCTGCGCTTAGTCTCCCCAATGTAGAGGAGACCACACAATGAGCAGTGGATGCAGTATACTAAATTGGTGGTAGTGCATGTGAACCGCTGTCTCACATGGAAGCTGTGTTTTGGCCTCTGGAGAGTGATTTGGGTGGAGGTGGAAGGTCAGATATTACATCTTCTGCACTGGCACGGGAAGGTGCCAGAGGAAGGAGAGCAGCTGGTGGTGCTGACAGCGGAGTGGACCAAAGAATCCTGGAGGGAACGGTCCCTTCAGAATGCGGAGAGGGGAGGGGAGGGAAATAGATCCTTGGTGGATGGGTCACGTTGCAGGTGACAGAAGTTTCTATGGATGATGTGTTGAATAGTGAGGCTGGTAGGGTAAGTGAGGACCAAGGGGACCCTATCACAATTCCGCGATGGTGGGGAAGGGCAAGGACCCCACTCTCCAGGGACCAAAACACAGCTTCCATGTGAGACAGCGGTTCACATGTAGTATACTGCATCTGCTGCTCACGGTGTGGTCTCCTCTACATTGGGGAGACTAAGTGCAGATTGGGAGACTGATTTGCAGAGTATTTTTGCTCTGTACGGAAGGTCAACCCTGATCTTCCAGTCTCCCTCCATTTCAACTTGCACTCAGATTCAGAGGCTGATCTTTCGATCCATGGTCGCCTGCACTGTTCCAGTGATCCACAGTGAAAGCTCGAGGAACAGCACCTCAATCTATTGAGGACACTACAGCCGTCTGGACTCAACATTGATTTCAGCCATTTCAGGCCATAGGAGCTTCCAACTACCCCACCCACCCCCCCACCTCTCCCCCCCACTCTTTTTTTCTCCCCATCACAATCATAACTCCAGACACCCCTTGCCTCTCTCGTGTTTTGTTTTGTTCTATCACCACTAAACACCTCTTCTCCACAGTTTCATTTAAACCCACCCCCTTCTGTTTCTCCGCCTGAAGTCATTAACACATATTCAACCCATCAGTTAACACACTCTTTTTTCCTTTTCCTTTGTCTTCTTTATCTCCTGCCTTTCCCCCTTCAACGTCCTCAAGAAACCTCTCCCTCCAAACAAGCTCCAGTTCTGACAAAGGGTTGTGGACCCGAAACGTTGATTCCCTTTCCTTTCTCCATGGATGCTGCCTGACCTGTTGAGTTTTCCCAGCAACTTCTGTTTTTGTTTCAGATTCCCAGCATCTGTAGTATTTTGTGTTTTGTTTTATGCATTTATATGGTGCATTTCACACAGGGTAATATCTCAAAGCACTCACTGCTGTTTCATCCAATATTAATTGATACATACTAGTGTCCGGCGATATACCGATATATCGGTTATATCGGTATAATTTTTCATATCGATATGCCGATATTGGAAATTTGAATATATCGGTATATCGAAAAATTCGGTATAAAAAAATCGGTATATCCACAAAATATCGGTATATCAGTTATATCGGTATAATACAAACTTTTTCAACATACCTTGTCGCCGGCATTGCAAACCTCCTGGGCGTAGAGCACGCATATCGGAATGCACGCGCACATCAGAATGCGCGCGCACATCTGAATGTGCACGCATACACAGGATAAAAAACCTGGTGATATCGATATATCGCTATTGGTATATATCGATATGAGCCCACCGATATATTGATATCGAAAAAATTCCATATCGCTGGACACTGATACATACTGTGTGTGACTCTCTCACCTCTGAATCTGAAGGTTGTCAGTGGAAACCTCACATTAGAACTTTGCACTCACATTGTCTCGACTGACATTTCAATGCATTGTTTTTTTTTATGGTGGTGGTGGGTTGCTTTTTGAAGATGCCATCCTTCAGATAATAATAATAATCCTTGTATTTGATATAGCGCTTTTCACATCTTATCAACGTCCCAAAGCGCTTCACAGAATATACTGTGAAGTGAATTGACTGCATATATTTGTGTACATATTTGATATATAGATGAGACATTAAATGAATATCCTGTGTTCAGGTGAATATTAAACACCCCATGACACTATTCAATAAAAGAAGAGATTTTATTCTGGTGTACTGGCCAATAATTCCCCATAAAAATTTGTCACTCACTTAGTCGCTATGTCTGCGAACAAAATATGCAGTCGCTACTCTTTGCAGTAAGAATCCCGTGAAGTGATTTGAGGCATTTCAACAATGTGATAAGGGCACTATATAAAGTGCAACAGTTATTATATAACTACTCCTTCTCCAGGAGGAAGTGCCATCCACTTTATTATTTACATTATCTGGTGTGAGAGGAATTTATTCCATGCACAATTCATCTTGTGAAACTCTGACAAACTCAGCAGCTGGATTTGAGCCTTGTAAAGAAATATGATAGAGCTATGGGATGCTATGAATTTTTTTCATTTAAGAAATCAAGTTTATAATAATCCTTCAAAATGTTAGAGGACTTCAGGCTAATCGGGACAAAATTAGGATCAAGTGATCTATTTTAATTTTTATATTTTAATAACAAACTACCATTCAGAACTATGCTATCATAAGAGAAAACTTATCATAAGAGTAAACTTCAAAATCTTTTGCTGGTTGGCAGGGGAGGGGAGGGGAGGGAGAAATAATCTTGATTTTCATATGCTTTTCCTATTTGTGGAGCTCAGTGATTAGAGCACTCGCCTTACAAGCGTGAGACCTGTGTTCAAATCCAGGCAGATCAGGGCAAAACCTTGGGCAAGTTTCCTTACTCCACACACATGCCTGATAATAATCCATCCAGAAAATGCCACAATAATAAAAATTGGTCATTTAAATTCACGACTTTTGTGGGATACTGCTGTGCGCAATTGGCTACAGCTTTTCGCCCACAAATGTACAGTCAATTCACTTTACAGTATATTCTGTGAAGCGCTTTGAGATGTTGATAAGATGTGAAAAGTGTCATATCAAATTAAGGGTTATTATTATTATAAAATACCTTCAAGAAGGTATTACTGTATTACTATCCACAGTGAAACATGAATCCAGATTTTTTTTAAATTAAAAAGTACACGTCTGTTAGTAAAGCCTTTACTTTAAAATGTTTTTTGTTCAATTGTTGGCAATTGTTGTTTTTATTTTGCCCTTTCTATGGAAAGATACATTTATAAAAACGTAAACCGTGATTTGGTGAGAAACAATAATATCTTTGTTCCCCAGAGACGAAAAACATCTGTCTTGCTATTATACTAAAAGCACAATTCCCAACAATTTGAAGAAGTCTGAGATCACTGATTTCCAAACAGATGGAGGTTCGCATCCATTCTATAGAAAAACATTTCTGCCAGTTTATCTCTCATGCAGAAACGTGACTCCTGGGTAAGTACTACTGCCAATCAGGGCTGGCAGCTGGATTCAACTCTCTTGACTAACGGTTTTTCATTCTACCTTATTTTTCTGCTCTACCTGGAGATCTTTGTGGGCTTCCATCCCTCTCCTCCCACCCACCTCTAGCCACTATCCGCTACTCCTCTTATATATACTGTAAAGAGCTATGAGACGTCTTTCTGATGAGCAAGATGCTATATAACTGGAATTTACTTGTATTGCATCTTTCCTTTCCTGTTCAATAAAACCCATATCTTTCTAGTTTAACAGTGTCCATCTATAATAATGGAACTCGCTGAAGAAAATCATAAAATGACAAGAAAACCACAGACTGATCAAACCATAACTAAAGATCAAAGGAACCCAATAGAAATGTTCATCAAATGATTAGAGCAATGAAAAAAAATTGTGTCCATATCATTGTAAAAATAGATGAATAGAAAACAGGAAGGGGAGTAGTCATTCAGCCTTTCGTGCCTATTCCATCAGTTTATTAGATGTTTGAAAGTCTCTTAATCTTAATGGCCCATCCTTTCACCTTGTATCTGCCTACCTGACAGATTGATTTGACCACTGCAATTTTCTGGGCAGAGCATTTCAGCTCTTCACAACTGTTTGTGTGAAGAAATGTTTCCTGATCTCAGTTTTAACTGTCTTAGTTCTGATTTAAGGTTAGCATCATTGTAATGGATCTTTCAAATGTAAGGATTATCCCTCAACCAAATGCAAGAGCCACCCACTATCTAATCCTTTCATTGTTTTAAATTTCTCAATCAAATTATTCCTTAACCTAAAGGAATATAACCCTCAGTTTACCTAGCCACTTATCATAGCTGAACATATATTTTTAAATTTCAAAAATAAAACATGGCATGAGACAATACAATTTTAATTTGTGTGCCTTTCACACCAGGAAGTCATCCTAACATGCTGGATAGTCTAAGGTTTGCACCCAAGCTAATAATGCAGGCTGAGGGAATGGGAGAGGTAAGGGTTGGGAATGACTAAATATGTGGTCAAAGTGGAAGGTCTTGAGGTGGATGCATTGCCCAGAAAATATAAGGGAGCAGATTTTATGATCCCCTTTCCAGTGGTTCACTCCTGAAATGTCTGCAGCGTGATTTAAAATTTCATTTTCATGGCTGAGAGGAGAGTCTTAAAAATATTCTACAAGCTACAGTTTGATTCAGATGACCAACAGATCACTTTGATTGCTCTGGCAGCCACTTTCTATATAGCACCTTTTCAAAGGAGCATTTTTCAATTTTCGAGTTGAGGATTAGGCGAAATCAAAGAAGATAATGGAAATACCTCCCACTAGAACAGGAGATTTCGGGTGGGGTTAAAGGGGAGCATTTTCCATTTTAAGGGCAGAAAGACACTTTTGGCACATTTTCAATCATTTTTATATTAAAATTCTGTTACTATTCATCTCTGAAAGTGCCATCAATGTGTCATTGAATTTGCAGTGTCAAAAATGTTTTTCCCATTAGAAAAATAAGACATTGGTGACACCACCTAATCTTAGCCTAAATGGCTATTTTGTCATAAAATTGAAGATAACATAAAATTGTAGAAAACTCTTGAATTCAGTCTTATATTTGGAAGCTGGTTTTCCACAGTTTTTTTTAAAATTGGCTAACAAATTAAGACTAATTTCAGAATTTTCCACAATTCTCTTGTAAATTTATATTGCTAGGCAAAATTATCTTATAGGCTACAAAAAGGTGGAGTTTGGGGCTTAAAGGATACAGCATTGGTATCTGTGAATAATTTTGTTGCCCATATTGAACTGGATCTGTCTTCTTTTCAGGAATGAAATTTATGCTGAATTAATACTTTCTGATTCAAAACTCATTGGACATCTTCTCTACGTGAAAGGCGCTATATAAATGTAAGCTTTGATTGATTGACTGCATAGGCGGGTATATTGGCCAGAATTCTGTCGGAAAGTGAGTGGGAGATCAACTTCTAATTGCTGATTCTTACTCTGTCTCTTCGTCCTCCTTGACCTGTCTGCTGCGTTTGACACAGTCGATCACACCATCCTCCTTCAACGTCTTTCCTCCCACCTCAACCTTCAAGGCACAGTCCTTGACTGGTTCCATTCTTAGTTGACCCACCGTTTACATTTTGTTTCTTCCAATGGTTTTTCTTCATACCCCCGCACAGTTTCCCACGGCATCCCTCAGGGCTCTGTCCTCGGTCCCCTTCTTTTCACCCTTTATACGCTCCCTCTGGGCGACGTCATCCGCAGACATGGGGTAAATTTCCACATGTATGCGGATGACACCCAGTTGTACCTTTCTGCCTCATCCCTCAACCCCCAGACGATCGATGTTCTGACAGCATGTCTGTCCAACATCGAATCATGGACGAGGGACAACTTTTTGCAATTGAATGTGAATAAGACCAAGGCCCTCCTCATTGGCTCAAGCCAGCGCCTCCGCACATCGGGCGCTGCCAGCCTCAATATCCAAGGTTGCACTCTCCACCTCACGAAGCCAATCAGGAACCTCGGCATCATGTTCGATCAAAAACTTTCCTTCCTCCCCCACATCCACGCCTAGACCGGCACCGCCTATTTCCATCTGCGCAACATTGCCAGGCTCCGTAATTATCTTACCCCCCGTGCTGCCGAAACACTCGTGCATGCATACATCACCTCACGGCTGGACTACAGAAATTCTCTCCTAGTCGGCCTCCCCAGTTCCTCCATTCATAGGCTGCAAGCCATCCAAAACTCTGCAGCCCGTGTACTATCCTGCACCCGCCTCCGCGACCACATAACCCCCACCCTCGCCCGTCTCCACTGGCTCCCCATCCTCCAGAGGATCAAGTTCAAGATCCTCGTCCTCACCTACAAGGCCTTACACGGCCTTGCCCCATCCTACTTAACCGATCTACTCTCCCCCTACACGCCCTCCGTTCAACAGGACTTGGCCTGCTCCAAGCCCCCCGCCCGAACCGCCCCACCATCAGAGGCCGGGCCTTCAGTTTCTCCGCTCCCACCTTATGGAATGCCATCCCTCAATCCCTCCGTTTCGTCTCTTCCCTTTCCTCTTTCAAGGCCGGTTTGAAGACTTTCCTCTTCGATCGTGCCTTTTGTTCCACCCCGAACTCTTTTACCTCCCCTTCATGTTTCACCCCTTCCCAAACACTCCCCTCCCAGCTCGGGTCACACGCCTCCTGTTCAGCGCCTTGGGACGTCCTCCCGACGTGAAAGGCGCTCTATAAATGTAAATTGTTGTTGTTGTTGTTGAACCCAAAGCAAATAACACAAGTAGGAGTAAAAGTGACAGTAGTTCTGAATTTCAATCTTGCTGTCAATGAACAATAAGATTAGAGAATATTATGTCTATCACTTAGTGGGAAAATAAAATTCTTGAAATTGTCACACACTCGTTATGCCTTAAAGTGCATCAAGATAGATCAGATATACACAGTTTCAACAACAGTCTGAGAAGGTAAAATGCTCTGACTGACTTTGTAGAGATTGTGATAAAGCCGACTACAGATAAACACAAAGCACTGTAAAAAGGAAATAAGAATAGAGGACGCATTCATACCAAGGATGGGATAACATTTGTCATTGGGGAAGCTGGAAGAGATTTTGGGGTGTTGGTTGACAAAACAGTCTCTCCACAAGGCCCAGTGCCTACCTTGCCTCTGGGAAGTAACCCCTCATCCCACATCCACAGCGTTTTCAACTCTCTTCCCTACTCAACTCTTTAGTCGCTAACTCCCCCCACCCTCCCCTATTTTGGAATTTGGATATTCCTAAATATCCACTCCCCTTGGAACAAAGTTTAAGAACATAAGAAATAGGAGCAGGAGTAGGCCATTCGGCCCATCGAGCCTGCCCCGCCATTCAATCATGGCTGATATTCTACTCTAACTCCAGCTACCTGCCTTATCCCCATACCCCTTAATCTCTTTATAAATGAGAAATCTATTTAACTCAGTCTTGAATATGTTCAAGGACTGAGCATCAACAGCCCTTTGGGGTAAATAATTCCATACATTCACCACCCTCTGAGTGAAGAAGTTTTTTCTCAATTCAGTGTGAAAGGGCTGACCCCTAACTTTAAGACTATGATCCCTGGTTTTAGATTCTCCAATCAGGGGAAACAATCTCCCACTATCTACTTTGTCATGCCTCTTAATAATCTTAAACCGTCCATGATTTCATCATAGATGTGCACATCAATCTCCTTGTGGTCATGAAAACCTGTCTGTCCCCTAGTGATACCCTCCACCTCATCAATGTACCCCACCTGATTATACATTGCTCTACACTCCTGCCTTAACCAATGCTTTTTCCATTAAACTTAGCTAACTACTGGCTAACTAAAATCATGGAATGCAATGTTGCCACACAAATTAATTCCCACTTTTCCTACTGCCTTCTCAAGCTCCTCCAGTCCTTCTCACAGCATTTAGACAGAGTTACAAATTAGGTCCTTGGTCTCTTTGACCTGGAATGCCTCTGCCTCCTTGTCTCCTGGGTCTCTCTGCTGTTTTTCACTCTCCTAATTCAAGGCTTGACCCACTAGCACAATTTCATCTGCTGAAATGTTTTCTCCTCACACCTGAACACTGCCACATGTAGTCTATCCCAAGACTCTATTCTTGGGCCTCTTCTTTTCTTCATTTACATGTCTGCAGGTATCATTGAGCGGGGACAATATAGTCAATTTATACAATTGTGTAAATATCCATTTTCCATTTTCAAATTGCGATCCTATTTCCTGCCAATGTTTCGATTGTTTGTTTTTATCATAACCCTTGCATTTGATATAGCACCTGATCACATCTTTGTGATGTGTCGAGGTGCTTAAGGATATACTGTAAAGTGGATTGACTGAATTTTGTGGGCAAAATGTGGCAGCTGGTTTACGCACGGCAATGCCTTCCAAACAACCATGGAGTGAGTGAATGATTCTTATTTGGAAGATTTGTTGGCCAGGGCAATGGGTGAAACTCTATTCTCCCTTCAAATAGTGCCAAGACATCCTCGACGAACAGGCAAACAGGATCTCATTTGATCACCTCATCTAAAGGACAGCACCTCCGACAATGTAACACATCCCCAGCACTATAGTGGAGATTAGATAATGTGATTCCAAGTCCTGACGTGGTGCTTGAAACCAAACATTCTTACCAAGAAATTAGAGTGTTACAATTGAACCAGGCTGACATACCACTGGGTAGGGCTTGTCCATCTAATGAAATATAAAACTTATTTCATGTGATCTTCCATATTGTAGTTGAAATCCTTGGTTCTATGTGAAAGTAATTAACAGTGAATTATGTGCATTAGTACAAGCCAAACAAAACCCATTCTTGACCCAATAGACTTCATTGTGATTGTCTGAACATCAATCATTATTCACGCAGTAGATAGAAGTAATCATGTCTGCCAAAGAGGGGCTGTTTGCTAGCATACAACCAACATGCCACCATGCAGTTTACTTGCTTGCATAATTAATAGAGGTACAAGAAGCCAGGCATTGCTGTTTGGGGGGAATTTATCTTCCCTTCTCTAACTTGTTGTGTTCAAACAATGCCATGGAGACAGCTGAGAGGCTTATGACTGATGATAACATGTAATTTGTCATATGTAATGGCATTTTCTCCAATGGCTGTAAGTTATTTCAGATTGAAACTGAAATATTGAAAAATTACCCCCATGTCTTGATAGGGAGACATGCTAAAATCATTGGCTTCAAAGCAATTTCAAATGTCTGAACACCTACTTGGTTGCAGAGGACAGTGGCACAATTGGTTGCAGAGTGAAATACATGACCTTAGGAAATAAATAGGTTTATTTGAAACAATAACAACAAAATTCCATTTGTTTTGCGCCTGTCACTTTCGGAAGACATCCCAAGGCACTGGATAGTCCATGTTTTGGACCTGAGGTGGGGGTTGAGATCAGGGAGGGAGTGGAAGGGGGTGGTGGTGATTGATGGCATGGGTGAAGAGGAGGGGCTTGAGGCAGGACTTCTAGGAGGCTACAGAGGGGGTGAGGCTGCAAAATTGCAAGATGGAATTCCAAAGTTTGGGGGACTGAAGGCTTGCCCGCTGATGGTGGCTGGGTGGGTCAGGGATATGGAGCAGGCCAGAGCCCACTGAGCAGAGGGAGAGGATAGGTTAGTAGAGGTGTTAGGAGGTCGAAGTGGGTGGGGCAAGGCCACACAGGGCTTTAAAGGTGAGGATTTGGATCTTGAATTGAATCCTTTGATTGATGGGAAGCCAATGGAGTTGGGCAATAATGGGGGAGGTAGGGTTGTAGAGCTTGGTGCGAGAGAGGATAGTTTCATGGTCTGTAGATATCTGGATGATCTGCTGCCTATGGAAGGAGGAGTTGGGACGGCCAACAAGCAGGGTGTATCCATAGTCAACCCTGGATGTCCTGAAGGCGTGAATGAGACTTTCAGCCGCTCAACAGGTGAGGTAGTGGCGGAGTCAGGCAATGTTAAGGAGGTGAGGGATGGCAGAACGGGTCATGTCATGGATGTGGAGTAGAAAAGACAGTTGAGGATCGAACAAGACACCTACGTTCCTAACTGGCTGTTGAAGAGGTGTGTGCAACCACGGAGGTTGATGCTGGCAGTACCTGAGGTGTGAAGGCGCTGGTGCAAACCAATCAGGAGGGTCTCGGTGTTGTTGATATTCAACTGTAGAAAGTTAGCTCACATCCAGGATTTATATCCAATAGCAGTGGTCCTGAAACCAAGAGTGGAGGCAGAAAGATAGATGAGTGTCATCTGCTTACATTTGGAAATTGACCCCATGTCTGCAGACAATGTCACCAAGATGTTGAAACTAAACTATTTTTTATCTATGTTCACTCATGAATGGTGAAATCAATGTGAAATTGAAACAAAATGGTAGATTTCAAGATGTGTGGGATGCAGAAGAATGGGGACGTTGATTATTTATCATTCCATATAGGTGTCATTTAAGGACACTGAACAAGCAAGAAATTTACTGTGAGCCATTGACTGCCTCATAAACTGAATGGTGAGAGATTGGCAATGAAAACACTTTGTCATTCCTAAAACGTTCATGCCAAGAAAAAAATCAGTACAGATTTTATGATGCAAAAATTAAGTGCACAATAAACCTATCCATTCATTATTATTTTTTATTATAAATACTGTACAGTATAAGCTTTTCCTTCCATGTCTTACAGTATATCCATCATTTATATGCAAGTTTGAGAGATTTCAAAGTAAATGAAAGTAAGATGGTAGTCAATTGTCAGTAGTCATACTGCTGTTCAAAATCCAATATACAATTTAGGAGAAATTGGGTAGAAAAAGTACTGGTGTTTAGAAAATCAGTCCAAAATGTCACAAGATTACGAGCGAGGTAAAGATGAAAATGGTTCTTCAGTCCATTTAATCAAGAATACCCACCCTACCATCTTCCCTTTATAATATCAAGCTTCTTAATTGGGTCCAATGTCCTAGTTTCTACCTCGTAATCTGTTCCAGTTTTTTTATTATCTTCCATCTAAGAAATATTTCCTGAAATATCTTAAAATTGGTTTCCCAATGCTGAATCTGTGCCCTCTTGCCCTCCTGTCTTGCAATATCTTAAAGTACCATATTTTACTTTAACTATTCTATTTAGCTTCTTATATACCTCGATAAAATCTCTTCTGAAGTGTCTCTTTTGAAGCTTGAGGAGCCCACTCTTGGACATTTGAATGAAGAAGCCTCACTGAATTCAGCCTTCCAGAATATCCATTACCTATCTCCCATCACAGCAGCACTGTATTTTTATTAATAATTTTTAAATCTTTCTATTTGGTACAGTGTCTTTCACATCAGGAGGATGTTTCAAAGTGTTTCACAGGGTATACTGTTAAGTGTAATGACTATTTTTGTGGGTGAATATGGCAATCAACTCTGCCAAAGCAATATCTGACAAACAGCAATGAAGTAAATTATTAATTTTATTTTGGTGATCATTGGCCACAAAATCAAGAGAAATTTACTGTGAGCCATTGACCACATCATAAACTGAATAGCTTACTATACCCCTCATTCATGTCTTCATCATGTCCAGGCTCGACTATGCCAATGCCCTGCTTGTTGGCCTTCCCGATTCCTCCCTCCCTATGCTGCAGATCACCCAGAACACAGCCCGTGTCCTCTCCCACACCAAGCTCTGTGATGCTATTTCACCCATTCTCTCCTGAATCCATTCATGACTCCTCATCTTTAACGCCCTCCATGGCCTTACCCCACCCTACCTCCATGACCCTCTAAACTCCTACCAACCTGTCCACTCCCTCCACTTATTGGATTCCAGCCTATTCCATGTCCACTGACCCACGCACCCCACCATCAGCATCCAAGCCTTCAGCCACTCTGTCCTCAACCTTTGGAATTCCATACTGCAATCCCTCAACCTCTTCCACTCCTTAGCCTCCTTCAAGATCCACCTCAAGACCCTCCTCTTCAACCATGCCATCGGTGATCCCCTCACTTCTCTCCACCCACCCCGATCCTGACTCCAGCTTGGGTCCATAAAACGGACTATCCAGTGCCTTGGTACATCCTCCCAATGTGAAAACTGCTATACAAATGTAATTTTGTTGTTGTTGTTGTAGGATCTTTAATATCTACTTTAACAGGCAGAAATTGCCTCAGTTTTAATCTCTCATCTGATAGACAGCACATCAGCACAATCTCAGCGATGCAATGCAAAGTCATCTTAGACAATATCAGTTCCAGGTCCCTAAGTGGGACTTAAACCTGTAATTTTTTGACTCAGAGGTGAGAGTGGTACTAACTGAGCCAGCTAATACACAATCTTTAAATAAGTCTTGTTTCCTGGCCTCTAATTTCTTCTTGGTGACTATTTTCAATCATAATTATCCTCTAGGTAAATAAATGCTTCCTGGTATCTGTCCTGGAATTGCTCTTTGCAACCTTCAACCCTCTTGTTCTACTTCCTAATATATATGAAAGTGTTCTTCTAGATTTATATACTCATTTCCATTTAAAATCCCTGTCCATGTCTTACTCTTGACACCCAGTGACATCAGTAAAGGGGAATTAGTGCTCTCACCACTCTCCTCTACTGCAAAATACTGAATGTGCAGTAATTATTAAATACCATACAATAATCAAACAACTTTCATCCAGTATGTTACAATTCAACAAACAGAATTCTGAGATGAGTGGCAGCTGAAGCTGGTTACATGCTAGAGGTCAGGTATTTGTCAAAGTAATTAGTGCGTGTAACATTCCTGGCAACTGCATGTCTAACATCTGATCCAACTGTTAGAGAGCATATGTTCCTCAACATGAAGCATTCATAACTCTCCCATGAATTTGTTTTTTATGCAGTTCTATAATGACAGGGAAGAACAAACTCATCACTCATGTTTTTGTCATCACAGATCGTAGGATTACCAAGTGTATCAAATAATATTGCATAGAATATAGAGATGCCTGGGAAACTCATTTAGAAAAGAAAGAATACTGCATTCAAAACTACTTGGAAGTGTTATATTGTGAACCGTTGCTCAACTGGTTTGAGCTCAATGGTGGGATTTGGAAAGCTCTGATCCCCAAAGGTAATTAAAGGCCCTTCATCTTTAGGCACCATATTGCTCTGAGTTACAGTGGGGAGAGCACTGGTGTGCCTGTGTTGCTTGATTGTGTGATGAAACTCATGTAGTTGTTTGTGGATTGAGATTTGGGCTAGTTATTGCTAAATAAACTAAATGTAGAGAGGTCTGAAGCAGAAGGCACATCCCAGTGAGCCTGAAAGCTTTACACTACAGTACACGTACAACTCAGATTGTGTCATTCAAGAAAGCTGGAAATCATTCACAACTTGGTGTCCATTTTCTTATTCTACTTCAAATTACTACGGTTTATACACATTTATAGAATTTTTTGCGGTCTGGTATCCCAATTTTTCTTGTGAGGGTGAACCCTAATTATCCAATCTTGGAAAGTTTAGCCATGGGTTGAGAACCTCAGTGTATGCATTTGTGCATTGCTGGAGTTTAACCATTTAAAACCATTGGCTGTGTCCTAATACTTGTCCAGCTAGGTCCACCTTACTTGAATCTTTGGCAGGGTTAACAGGATCTGAGCAGGAACAATCCCAGCCTTCAATGATTGTCAGGCTGTCTCATCGATTCGCAAGAGTGACTTTGAAGTATACAGTACTCTATAGATGGGTCAGCCAGCCCGACAGAGGATTTGGAAGACCAGACTGATAACTGAACTTTGGGAATCTTTCCACTTAGCTCCTATTAACTAACAGCATTAAAATGAATCTTTTTTTGCCTGGAACGGAAAAGGTGAAGAGGTGTTCTCATATTGACAAAAAGAACAGAGATTACAGGAGAGTTGTATGTATTCTCACTCCAGTGCCTTGGGATGTCCTCCTGACGTGAAAGGTGCTGTAGAAGTGTAATTTTGTTGCTTTTGGTTATTTAAGACTAGCAAAATTTAAAATGTAATTCAACAATATTAAAGAATGAGGATATTAAAAAATCAAGGAAATTGGTAGTGGAGAAGCTAGTACAATTCATTCCGCATTTATTAAATGGCCTCCTTCTGTACTATAATTTATATAATTGTATGTTATTGCTGGCTAATGGAACCCTTTGACTTTTTGTGTGAGAATGAAGCATATGCTATATACAAAGTAAAGCTTCTGCCTCTCTATAACAACAAAATATCGTAATGTTATCCTCGGGAGGTGAGACTGTCAATTTAGCCCTAACTAATGCCAAATTGAATGTAATTTTTGAGAGATGGAATCATACACAGTTGGATGTGGGTTGAAGTGCCCTTTGCACAAAGAAAGGACTGACACATCTATATTTCATCCTGAATTGAATCAGAAGACTGAAAGAATAAAGGTCTGGTGCTACACTTTCAAATGCAACAATTAATTTACCAGCAACATTTTGCGAGGTACCATATTAGAAAAATACATATTGTTTAGTGTCTTCTCTTAAGATTGGAAATCAGGATATATAAGATTATGAGAGGTTTTGAAAGGGTGAATAGGGGAAGACTGTTTCCATTGGTGAGCGAATCAGTGATTCGTGGTCACAGATTTTAAATAGTTTCAAAGCAAAGCAGAGGGAGCGGAGGAGAAATTTTTTCACTCAGCGGGTTGTTCGAATCTGGAATGCATTGCCTGAAAAGGTGGTGGAGGCAGATTCCATAACAGCTTTTAAAAGGGAACTAGATCTTTATTTAGGAAGAGCAGGTCTGTTAGGTTATGGGGAGAAAGCTGGGCAGTGGGATTGAGTTGCTCTGTTCAAAGAGTGGCACAGACTAGATGGGCCAAATGGCCTCCTTTTGTGCCATATAATTCTATGATTCTATGATATGAAAAAAGGGAAATGGAATTAATGTTGATCAGTAGCACCAGTTAGGGAAACCAGTGCAACTCATCTCAGGCTAAATGGCCTTCTCCTAATGAATCATAGAATCATACAGCACAGAAGTCCATTCAGCCCATTGTGTCTGTGCTGCCTCTTTGAAAATAGCTGTACAAATCAATTCAACTTCCCTTCTCTCTCCCCATAGCCCTGCAAACTTGTCCTCCCCAAATAACTATCTACTCTCTTAAACGAGGTTATCAAATTGATTTCCACCTTACAGGCAAGGCATTCCAGATCTGAACAACTCGCAGGGGAAACAAACTTCTCCTCACCTCTCTTCTGTTTATTTGAACAACTATTTTAAACTGGTGTCCTATCGTCAGTGGAAAACGTTTCTTCTTTTTCACCCTATCAAATCACTTTCATTATTTTGAAAACTTCTATTAAGTCTACTCTTAACCTTCTCTGCTTCAAGGAGAATAATATTAACTTCTTTAACCTCTCCTCATAACTGAAGTCCCTCATTCCTGGTACCATCCTGTTAATTCTCCTTTGCACCCTCTCCAATGCCTTGACATCTTTCCTAAAGTGTGTTGCCCGGAACTGAACACAATAATCTTGTTGAGACCTAACCAGTATTTTGTAAAGGTTCATCATAAAGCAACTCATAAAAGCTCTTAAAGAAAAGCATATGGGATCCTTGGCTTTATAAACAGAGGCATAGAGTAAAGAAAAAGGAAGTATGTCAGAGCTTTGGAGAAGATGCAGAGACAATTTACAAGAATGATTCCAGGGATGAGGGATTACAATTATGTGGGGAGACAAGAGAGCCATGATTATTCTTTTTAGAGCAGAGAAGGTTGAGGGGAGACTTAAAAAGAGATACAATATTCAAAATTATGAGATGATTTGGACAAACTGTTTCCTCTGGTTGGTGGGTCGGTAACCAAAGAACACAGATTTAAGATAATTGGCAAAAGAATTACAACAAGAATTACAAAATTACATTTGTAGAACGCCTTTCACATCAGCAGAACATCCCAAGGTGCTGAACAGTCAAAGGTCAGGACCCGATCATGAGGGAGAAGGCAGGTTTGCGAAGAGGGAGGGCGGAGAGGCAGGACAGGGCTGAGAGCATGGTCAAAAAGGAGAGTTCAGCCTGGCCTTGAAGGAGGCAAGGGAGGGAGAAAGGCACAGTGTTTATGGGATTGAGTTCCAAAGAGTGGGGGCAGAGAGGCTGAAAGTCCGGCCACCTAGCAAGTCAGAGACTGCTGAACTGAGGGAGCGGACAGGTTGATAGGAGGTCAGCAAGTTAGAGAGATAGGAGGGCCTTGAAAGTGAGGATGAGGATTTTGAATTCTAACTAGAGGGGAGACAAAGGTAAAATTTTTACTCTGAGGTCTGGATTGCACTGCCTGAAAGGGTGTGGAAGCAGATTCAATAATAGTTTTTAAAAGGGAATTGAATACGTTCTTAAAACAGAAACATTTGCATGGCTATGGGTTAACAGCGGTGGAGTGGGATTAGTTCGTAGTTCTTTCAAAAAGCCAGTATAGGCACAATAGGCTGAATGGCCACCTACTGTGCTGTAAAATTCTATGAATAAAATGTGTCATAGTTCATATTATCAGGATGTTACATATTACAGCAGAGTGTGTTCCAGGGAGTTTACAAAAAACAATTTGTGCAAAACATTTTGTAGCAGAATGTTAGTAGATTGTGAAGTCACAATCAATTTGCACATTATATTATGCAGGAGAAGAATCTGACACAAATAGATATTGAAGAGCTCACCAGCTGATTGTGTTATTTTGCAGATTCCTAGTCTACGATTTCAAGGATAGAGATAATGACTGAGAGGAAATCCCATTATAAGTGCACATTGCTAAGTTACTATCTAACGGTAACAAAGGCTTTTCTCTTACGTCCATCACAACTTATGCAAACAATTCTATTCCAAGCCCTCTTAAATCACAATTTTGCTCAATGCATCTTACATTAAATTGTAAATGTCCTTAACTCATGCCAATAATTTATTATTTATAAATTGATATTATAAGGATAATAATGCATTATATAAAAAAATTACAAATTTGCAATTTTCACAAAACAGAAATGGATGCACAGAACAGTGAACAGAGTTTATTTTATTAATTACAGTTCTACTAATATACATGGTAGTACTGATTCAATGGAATGGCACAACTATCAGAATATTCTTGTTGATACTGGAGCTGAACGCTTTGATGATAGATTCTAAATGCCTCACACTTCATTGATAGAATCGCATATGGAGAAATGAAGCTGTGATTGCTTCTTGACTTGTTGAAATGGATAGTGATTTGGCTCTTGTTTCGTTTTCATATTTTTCAATATAGCAGAGCAGATTACAACCTTGAAATTAATTGTTTTTATGTGAGCTTCTTTCCTGCAGCAATTGCTCATTTCACTGATTTCTCTAGACCTTCTCTGCAGTGAATCTTATGTCTTTGTTTTGGATTACTGTATTCACAAACTAGATGATATTTGGTGAGGTTTCAAATATTTTAAATACAATAATTTTTCTAGTAAAGAAAACATTATAATTTTGTAAATATGTTAGAGATTTGCAAATTTCAATTGTTATTCATGTTATAAATCTGTTTATTATTCACTAGCGTTTGGTAAAGTGAATTTGAAATATATGTCTGATTAAATACAATTACTTGTACATAGAATATTACAGTGTGAAAACGAGCCATTTTCCTCACCAGTTTATGTCATTTTTTTGTACTCCACATAAATTTCGCTTCTCCTAACCACCTCTCCCTGAAATACGCAATGAGTTTCTTCTTAAATATGTCTATTTTTTAACCACTCTTAACCACTATGCTCTTATTTTGGAGCCTATTTGCCTTGCAGAGGACCTGGGTTCGATTTCCAGGCAGGGCGAAAACTATTCAAGTTTCCTTACTCCACGTGCCTCTATTTACCTACCAGTAAGCAGGTAAATAAGACAATTGCAAATTAAAAATAATAATCATAATTTGGTCACCCAATCTACTATTGTTTTTGGACACTGCTGAGTTTTGTACACAAAATGTAGTCAATTCACTTTACAGTATATTCTGTGAAGTGCTTTGAGACATCTCAAGTGTGTGATAAGGCACTATTTCAAATGCAATAAATATGATTATTATTTAATACCTTTTTCTTCTACTCACTCAAATGTGGAAATGATCTATATTGAATCCTTTCATAACTTATACATCTTTATCAGGTTCCATCTCGATCATTTCATGTCCAGAGAGAAAAGCTCCTATCTTTCTTGATGGAAGTATCCACTCAAGCCTGGTAATACCTTAGTAAATCTGTACCTCACTATTTTCCTTGCTAAAATATCCTTCCCGTAGTATGGCGACCACAATTGTAAACAGCACTCTAAATATTATCTAACCAAGCTTTTACATAAATGTAACATTACTTCTCTATTTTTACTTTATCCTCTGGACATAAAGCCAAGCAATCCATTTGCATTCTGTATGGACTTTTCCATCTGTGTTGCTACTTTTAGAATATTGTGAACCTGAATCCCTGGATCCTTTAGTTCTTCTAACCCTCTTAGGTTCTTACCATCCAGAGAACAGTTGCCTTCATTATTCCTCCTACCAAAGTGACACACTTCACATTACTCTGTTCAGTTTCATCTATGTCACCTATTTGCCTATCCTGCTAGCTTTTGGGCCATTCTGTGTTTTTTTAAATACTCTTCTTAATTTACTATTTACAGTTTGGTATAATCTGTAAATTTTGATACCATATCTCCTTCAGCTGAATCCAAATCATTTAAATACACAGTGAACAGTAGTGGTCCTAATTCTTGCAGAACACCACTTCCTACATCTTCCCATTCAGAAATCCTGTCCTTATCTCCTAATCTTCTTTTCTAATTTTCAGGCATATCTCAGTCCATTCTGCTAACTTTGCTATTACAGTACTTCATATGTCTTATTTGAGCCATGATTTTCTTATATCGTATTTTATCAAAGACCTTCCGGAAATCACTATGCGCCGACTTCCACTGAGTTTTAATTTATCTGTTACCAATACAAACAATTGAGTAGGTTAGCCAAAGGTACGTGGAGCTTTCCAGTAACAATTATAACAAGTCCTGTGCTAAATATGCAACTATTTATTGGAATAATTATGTAAGCGAGGTATTACAAGAAAATGCTTTAATTAAAAGTCTTTCAGTGGTTTATAACATTATCTGTTCTTGAATCAAAACCACAGTTTAGATGCAATTCCAACATTCAAAACATAAAAAGTAAATATAATAAGGTGCACATTGAGATGAACTGCTGTCAAAACCAAACAAGGCAAACAGTCTGAGCAAACTGTCCATGGTGTGGGATGCCATAGTGGGGACATTGAGGAATTGAACCAATTTTAGCACAAGAATCTACACTTCAAACTTTTTTGGACCAGAAACTATAAAGAACAAGCTAATCCCTTCTTATTAGCACTAATTAGTTTACTAGGTTTTCATCCATACCTTACTGTGGTGGCATTCAGATTTATTGTGGAGCTCCTGTGGCTCAGTGGTTAGAGCATTCGCCTTACAAGCGTGAGACCTGTGTCACTTGGTCATGTGAAGTATAGAATTGTAAAGTTTAGTACAACAACAATTTTGATTTATATAGTGCCCGCCACGCTGGATAGCATCTCAGAGCGCTCCACGATAATGGATCCCCGGGGGTGAGCCGGGGACAGGGGGAGAAAGGTGACCAAAGGCCTGGTCAAAGAGAAAGGTCTTTAGCTGAGACCTGAAAATGGGACGAGAGGGGGAGAGGTGAAGGGAGTGAGGAAGGGAGTTCCAGAGCCTCGGGGGAGAGTGGCTGAAGGTATGGCTGCCGATGGTGGAGCGGAGGATTCGGGGGACAAGGAGGAGGCCAGATCTGGTGGAGCGAAGGCAACGGGTGCTGGTTTGAGGAGAGAGGAGGTCGGAGAGGTAGAGGGGGTGCAGAGGAGTGGAGGGATTTGAAACAAGGGTGAGTATCTTGAAATTGATCCTCTCCGGGACAGGGAGCCAGTGAAGTCTGGCAAGGACTGGAGTAATGGGAGAGCATTACCATTATTAGTAATAGTAAAAATTTTAACAACTTTCTTTCAGTAATGTCATGTTGTATATGTTTTAAGCTTTGTCAGCTGCATCTTACATTTTAACTCACTTGTCTGCTCCTCGATGTTTGGATGTGCATCCCACGTTGAGCTCCCCAGGTGTGGAGCAAGCCAGGAGGAAAGTTTGAAGTTGGCAGCAGGCAGGAATAAGTTAGACATTCAGTCAACGGTAACCAGGTAAGATTTTTTGCAAAACATTGCAAACTGTCAGCTACTCATTAGGAGTAGCTGAATATATCTGATCTGTGTCCTGTATAAAATATTAATTATTCTCTACATTCTTTCCTTTGATGTTGTGTGTATGTGATGGAGATAGAGGAGAAATAGATGCAGAGTAATATCCTACAATCCTGGATGAAGTGTGTATTGCAGCTTTTATTATATAAACTGAAATTTCTGGGGGGGTTTTCTGCATTTGGTCAACAACTAGGTGATAATCATGTGTTGATTGGCAGTGTGCACAATTACATATTAAAGGAATACAGACACCCTTTATAACAAAACCATTGTGGATTTTTCACTCAGAATGGGCAAAGTGCTTCAATCAACAGTATCCTTTCACTTTACAAAGATTACAAAGAATGCATAGCATGGAAACAGACCACTAAACTTAAACAGTCTATGCCAGTGTTTATACACCACACAGGTCTTTACCCATTCCTTAGTTCCTCTCCTAACCATGTGAATAACCTCTCCCTCATGTGAATCTCTAGCTTCCTCTTGAATGCATCTAAATCATTTGATTGCACTACTGCTTCATGCCGTGAGTTTCAGAATCCCATAACCCTCTGTGTGAAGTAGTTTCTCCTAAATTCTTTTATTGCCTCGGTTGCTATATTATATTTGTGTCCCTTGGAAACAGCCTATTTATGTGGAAGCAGTAGAAACAGCCTATTTATGTTAACTTCACGAAACTCTTATATAATTTAAAAACTTCTATTTGGTCTCTACTTAAATGTCTCTTCTCCAGTGAAAACAGATCTAACCTATCCAGTATAACCTGATAGCAGTCACCTGCCAGCCCCGACATCACTACTATATCCTTCTTATAGTGTGGAAACTAGAATTGAAACCAATATTCCAAATGTGGTCCAACCAATGTTTTGTATAAATTAATTCTGAATTCATCCATTCTGCTACCTCTCCCTTGATACCACACAACCCTATTTTAGTTTTGATTGTTTTCAAAATGATCATGTTAACATGAGAAGGCATGGAAATTCTAATCTCTTCAAAATGACTGAAAATCTGTATTTTCCTGTTTTGCTACATGCGCTCTAAATTTGTTCTTATTTACTTGGATTGGAGATTGTCTTTGAAAGAGAATAAACCTTGGAGAAATAGAGAGAATAGAGAGAATAAACTCTTGGAGAGAGCAAAAAGCAGAATGCAGGCATGAAATATATGTTTGGAAAAAAAGAAAGTAGATAAATCTATGGCCAATTAAACTTTGTAAAACTGAGGCAGTAACTGGGTTACTTGATACACCACAGGCTCAACTTTTCGAATGTTCATTGCTGTAATTCAACATTTTGCTATTGTGGAGAATTTGCTTTGGAACAGGTCAAGGTAATCCAGGGAATAAAGCAGAGAAATTTGGAATATCAAGCCTAAAGGAACCTAAGGCTTGAAGGATGTAGAACCACAACAGTTAAAATCTACCCACAACCTTTTCACCCACAAAATATAGTCAGTTCACTTTAAAGTATATTTTGTGAGGTACTTTGAGATGTATAGAAGATGTGATATAGCACTATGTCAAATGCAAAGATTAATATTATTATCATTAACCAGATGTATGTCTTTGCAGTTTGTTATTTATTTTACTTGCATGCCAAATTGCATTGGTTGTTTGTCGGATTGTCTTCTGGCTTCATTCTGACAAAATCCTTTAGGGACACAATCCTCGATTCACAAGTTAATACTGTATTGCAAGTGGGTTTATTTATTCAGCGGCTAATTGGGTTTTTAAGGGAAGTGGAGCAAATATCCATTTAGTTGCCAGGGCATAGGTTATTTAAGATAAGTGTTCTTTTGTGCATGTATACGAACAAGTTATTCATCCCCCAACATAATTGTCAAAGAGACACCAATTTCAGTGGCACAAAATTAAGCTTCTACAGCCATTCTTGAACAACTCCTTAAAGTAATCTGCCCACGTATTAGGTTTAATGGCACATAGTTCTTTTTGATTCTGTAGACAGGGCTCAGATCAATGTGCATTTAGCTTAGAAATGCTTGCTATTACTCATCTTGCTAACCAGGCCCGTGCAAGATTTTCTTCAAATGTGATAGAGGATCAATTCCAAGAGCAAAGTAAATTTATTTATTACTTTCAAAATGTTACAGTTTATATACAATATGATTTAACATCTTATTCCAACAATGTAATGCACTCCCAGCATTGCATTTGTGAGTTCAAAGTCCTGATATGAGACTTGAACCCACAACCTTCTCACCTCAAGCTCTGATATCTTCAACCTGCATGGATGTACGCTCCACCATGTAGAGTCAGTGAAGAATCTTGGTGCCTTGTTTGACTCCCTACTGCGCTTTAAACCCCAAATATTTGTTCTGTTCCACTCAGCTTTTGCCCACCTCTGTAGCATTGGCCACCTCCACCATTATCTCTCCCTTCTAGCCTCTGAAACCCTATTCCATGCATTTATCACATCCAGACTGGATTACAAATCAATGCTTGCTTACCTGCTTCTTCCTTTCACAAGCTACAGATCATTCAGGAATCTGCAGCTAGTGTCCTCTCCTGCAAACAGCTCCCTGATCCTATCACTGTGACTCTTATCCAGCTCCACTGGCTCCCCATTCCCAAGTAAATCAAGTTCAATATCTTTAAATTAAAAAAATATTGCTCCACCTTCCTCTGCAACTCTTCAAACTGTACTAACCCAGCTTTTCCTTGCAGTCTGCAGGCACTAGCCCGCTTCAAGTTGCTCACCCAACCATTAATTTGCTCCTAATTTGTGGAACTATCTCAGAGTCCCTTCATCTCAACCTTACATAGTTTTCTTCATGCTCTGCCTCAAGACCTTCTTTTAATTTTCATCCACAATTTACAGAGTAACTATAGTTATAAGACAGCCATCGAGATTTAATATCTTAACAACTGTGTTAAAATGGAGTATGAAAAACAAACCAACTTCTGGGTTGATAATTCCTGCACATTGGGTGCCTGTAGAAAGTGTACTGCATTTCCAGTAATCATTGGGTTCACAGGCAAAGTGTAATTCAGTGACTTGTTTAGTAACAGGGTTGCCTTCCATACTAATCCTTGCATTGTATATGGCATCTTTCATGTTGGGAGCTCATCTCAAAGCATTTCACATGAATAACTGTACAGTTTAGCTAGTGACTGTAGACTTTTACTGGTGATCAGAGCTTCCAATTCACAAAGAGTAATGTTCCACAAACAATGATGAAGTGAATGACCAATTATATTTGGAAATGTTGGCCAGGGCATGGGAGATATTCCCTGCTCTATATCGTCATATATGATATATGTTAATTAAGCATTTATTTAGATTATAAAATTTACAAAAGATTTATAGAATTGGTCAAAATAAAAGTGAAAATGTTCTGCTAAAGGATAGCTTTTTTTAAATATTTACTGTAATATGGAGCCACTGTGAATCTACACAAATCAATATTAGCATTTGCAATCTCTGTGCTCTGCTATGAGAGAGATTGTGACCCTTGCATATGGTAGAATTATGCAAGACATATTAGACATAATTTTTCTTTTGTATTGTTATGCAACAGGCAGTAATCTTGTTCACCGATTTAGAGCAGAAATCAGCTTCAATCAATGTTAATTTAGCTTTCAAAGTATCTCTAAGCATTGAAATGAAATGTATTAACTGGCTCTATGATCGATCATATTTTTTTAAAAATCACACAATTGGGTCAGAAACTACCCCATGGGGAAGTTTTCAACTATCACAAATTTTACTACTACTTTTACACTGACTACCTAAAGTTAATTCAGACTGTCTAAAAACCTTTATCCCCTAAATGTTATGACAGACCGTAAATGTTCACTCTAGGGATACATGAGAAGTTAACAATGATCAAGCACAGGAAAAGGCTATTAATCCCAATTGAAAGACTCCCTTTTATCTCAACCCTACCTACTCGTCTGTTCACCACATCCCTCAATTCCATCGCTCTCTGAAAAGACATTTAGTTTCCTCATGAGCGATTGATATTGTCTCCTTAAATAATTTCTCTTGGTAACAACAACAACTTTGATTTATACAGCGCCCTCCATGCCGGACGGCGTCAAAGAGCACTTCACAATAGCGGATCCCAGGACCGAGCCAGGGGCAGGGGTAGAAAGGTGACCAAAGGCGCGGTCGAAGAGAAAGGTCTTCACCCTGGACCTGAAACTAAGAAAAGAGGGGTCAAGATGAAGGTAGTGAGAGAGGGAATTCCAGAGCCTCAGGGCATAATGGCTGAAGGCCTGACCGCCGAGGGTGGAGCAGAGGATTCGGGGGACATGGAGGAGGCCAGACCCAGTGGAGTGAAGGCAACGGGAGCTAGTTTGAGGAGACAGGAGGTCAGAGATAGTGGGGTGCAGAGGAGCGGAGGGATTTGAAAACAAGGGTGAAGATCTTGAAGTCGATCCTCTCAGGGATAGGGAACCAGTGAAGTCTGGCAAAGACTGGGGTAATGAGGGTGTGAAGTTTGGTGTGGGTGAGTATGCAGGTGGCAGAGCTTTGGATGAGTTGGATTTTCTGGATTGTGGTGGAGGGGAGACCGGCGAGGAAGGGCATTTGAATAGTTCAGTCGTCAGGTGAAGAAAGCGTGGACCAGGGTTTCAGCGATTTTTGGGGTGAGGTATTGCCAGAGACAGGCAATCCGTCAGAGGTGGAAGAAGATGGTGCTGGTGAGAGACCGGACAGTTGGGGGTTGAACCTGACACCAAGGTTTCGCACAGGTTCGGAGAGTTTCAGGAAGAGACCGGAAAGGTGTAGGAAGTGAGAGCCATGTGAATGGAGAGCCATAGAGTATGGCTTTCGTCTTGTCAACATTCAGCTGCAAGAAATTTGCGCTCATCCAGCTCCTGATGTCTGACAGGCAGGCTGACAGAACATCAAGGGACTGGGGGTTGCAAAGTGAAGTAGAGAAATAGAGTTGGGTGTCATCCGCGTGCATGTGGAAGTGTGCCCCATGTCTGCGGATGACATCTCCAAGAGGGAGTATATAGATGAGGAAGAGGAGGGGGCCAAGGATAGATCCCTGGGGTACCCCACAGGTAACTGGGTAAGAGCAGAAGGAAAAGCCATTTGTGGAGATGTACTGCTGGCGGTTTGTGAGGTAGGACTCAAACCAGGCGAGTGCGGTCCCCACTGAAGTGGATGACGGAGGACAGGCGGTGGAGGAGGATGGCATGGTCGACTGTGTCAAAGGCAGCTGACAGGTCCAGGAGGATAAGGAGGCAGAGGGAGCCCTGGTCACAGATAGAGAGGACATCCTTTGTGACTTTCACAAGCGCAGTCTCTGTACTGTGGTCAGGGCGGAAACCGGACTGGAGGGGTTCGAAGAGGGAGTGGGAGGAGAGGTGGGCGCGGAGTTGGTTTGCAACAACGCGTTCCAGTGCTTTTGAAAGGAAGGGCAAGTTAGAAATAGGGCTGTAGTGGCTAGGGTTTAAGGGATCCAGGGAGGCTTTTTTGAGGAGGGGGGTGATGACGGCAGTTTTGAGGGGGGCAGGGACTGATCCGGAGGAGAGGGACTGGTTGATGATATCAGCCAGCAGTGGGCAGAGGAGGGCGAGTTGGGTGAGCAGTAGATTAGTGGGGATAGGATCGAGGCAGCAGGTTGTTGGCCTCATAAAGGTGAGAGTGCCTGAGAGGGAGGAAGGAGAGATGGGGGAGAAGGAGTGTAGGAAGGAGGTCGAGGTAGGAGCTGAAGGTGGGGGGGGGGGGGGGGGGGGGCGTGAGGGGGATGGGGTGGGGGTGGCAGTGGGAGACGAGAGGCTGGAGGATGATGCTGCCTGGTGGATGTTGTGGATCTTGGAAGAAAAGAAGTCCATGACCTCCTCGCACTTCGCATTTGAAGTGAAGATTGAGGAGGCCTGAGGGGGTGCACGGAGGAGGTGGTGGGTGGTGGAAAAGAGGACTTTAGGGTTGTTGTTTGCCTCCAGGATGATGTTGGAGTAGTAGGCTGTTTTTGCTTGATACAAGGAACGGCGGTAGCTGTGGAGATGCTCGAGCCACAGTTGGTGGTGAACCGTGAGGCCAGTTTTCTGCCACCTGCGCTCAAGCAGTTGGGTTTGGCATTTGAGGGTGCGGAGATGAGAGTTGTATCAGGGGGAGCGGGTGGAGTTGGAAATAGACCTGGATTTCAGGGGGACGAGAGAGTTGAAGGTGGAGGAGAGGTGATCATGGAGCAGCTGGATATGTCCATTGCATGAGTGTTTGCTGTTCTAATGTGGAATCATTAGGATAAAATTACTGTATGGAAATGTGAGAGACACTGATTGCCAGTCTAGTTTGAAGCTTAGGTTCAGATAATGAGGTCTTGCACTTCCAAGATTGTCAATTAGACCAAAATAGCTGGTAGATAAATGGAGAAAAGTATTGATTTTAACACTGCATTTCACAGCTGCTCGGTTCAAGTAAAACAGCATTGGGCAGCATGACTCCATCAGGCAATGGTGTTTCAAAACCAGACAGAACCAGTTAAAATACAAGACTACACTTTTTTTGTTAAACTATACTTTCTAGAACAAAGCTGCTATTTAGTTTCATTTGATCCACAAATTGAATGATTTGCGTGTCATTTTATTCGATTGATTTGCCTCTTCAAATAATTTCAAACAATGATAAATAGAGAAATTGATTAGCATGACACCACTGTGGCCAAATATCCATGAACTGGATATTTAGGAGCTTCTATTAAAAAAAAACTTGCACTTATACTGCACCCTCAATGCCCACGTGTGGAATCCACAGTGGTTGGAGCACTCACCTTACAAGAGAGAGACCTGGGTTCAATTCCAGGCAGGGCAAAACCTTGGACAAGTTTCCTTACTCTACATGCCTAATAATAATCCCTCTAAAAAAAAATTATTCATTTCAATCCATAACTGTTTATGGGACACTGCTGCACACAATTGCCTGCTGTATTTCGCCCACATATACACAGTACTATAAGATATTCGATGAAGCGTTTGGAGATGTCTGGAAAGTGTGAAAAGCACTATAACAAAAGCAATGATTATTTTTAAGAGTGGTGGAGCCTGATTCCAAGCCAGGGAAAGGAGAGTGGGAGATGGCCATAAGCACACTTGAAGAGAAAAGTTTGACAAGGAGGATAGGTTCGGCAAGGCTGAGGGATTGAGGGAGAGTATTCCAGAGTTCTGGGGCATAGTGGCTGAAACCCCAATGGTTGGGATGAGATTGTAATGTATGAGCAGGAGGATGGTACCAACTGAGCAGAGGCATTGGGTGGTAGATTGGGGTGTGAGGAGGTCGAAAATGTGGGAAGGTGCCAGTGAGTGAATGGAGTACTTTATTCACAATTCAAAATACAAGTACTTTATTCACAAATAAAACATAATTGGTATAATCATAATCCCATTATTTCTTTAATAGTGTTGATTGAGCAATGTGTGACTAAAGAACTGTGAGGCTATAACATATAATATAACTAAAATAGTTAAATGCGCAGAATATTTTATTTAGCTTTACTGACAGAGTTTTACTGATATATTTAATTTTTTTTGCTCAAGATTTCATGTCAAACCTATTTTTCTTCCAGGTTGTGAATGACAGTTGTACTTATAAATTGGATTATGGTATACATTATCTTTATTGTACTGCTTGATTAGTTTTCCCTTCAAATTAAAATGCAAACTAAAGTCTTAGCAATATCAATATTCATCCTGTCTTAACAGAATAAAAGAATAGGCATCTACTAAAATATATCCCACAGCCATCAATAGTAAGTAGCTAAGTAAACAGATGGCTTGGGAAAGGAAGGATGGAACATTAGTTCCAATTCAGAGAAAAACATTGAGTGCCTTGGGCATATTACTTCAGAATCCAAATTGTCAGCGATATGTGCTATGAACTGAATGATGCAGCTGTACATTCCTGATGAGAGCTTAGCTGTGCTGGTCACAGTGAACTCTATTAGAACTTCAACAATCAACTTCAATATCATTGGCTACCTCTGTTTGCCATTTCATTAATTATGCTTCTGCAGTCAGCCTGCCACATGTAGATATGTAATAATATAGCTGGATATGTTGAGTCCTAAATGTTTTAGACTGAAAAATACCTTCCCAGAATGAACTCAAGCCCAGTTTGTGAGTTTGTGAGTTTTTTTGATTATTTGTATTTACAGTCATGATATTTTCATATTTTTCATATTTTTGTTATTACTATTCAGCGCCTTGGGCCATCCTCCTGATGTGAAAGGCGCAATACAAATGTAATTATGTTATTGTTGTCATTGTATGTAATTTAAGCACTCTGTGAATCTGCTCTGCGTGAGGGAGGCTATATAAACGCAAGTTGTTGTTGTTACATTATTTCTTAATCATTAAAAATCATTATTTTGTTTCTTTTTGTTCCAAACTTCTCTCCGTAGATGGCTTGAGAAAAAGCTAAGTTTCTGGAGCTTGGTGATGTGTAAGAAGGTATAACATTTTCATAAATGGAACAGTCTTCCATGGAGTATATTGGAGCTGTTCAATTGAACACCTTTTTTTTTATTCTTGCGCAGAATGTTTTGTACAAAGCCATGCTGAGATGTATCATTGAACATCCTTAGTTACTTTCAAAAGTAAATCGAAGCACAGCCCAATCACAGTGATAAAATAAAGAACCTGTAAAGTACACTAGGATTGCACTGCAATATCCATAAGACACCTTGAGAAATGCTATGCTCTGCACAATATTGCTACCTAGTTAGATCGTATCATGGTGGGCATTGCTGAGGACAAGTTTTTTGTTGTGGAGCAGAGGGATAATAATTTGCCTCAAGCAACAACAATACAATACAAAATTAAATTTATAAAGCGCGTTTCAGGTCAGGAGAACATCCCAAGACACTGAACAGTCAGCAATTAGAACCCGAGCAGTGGTGCGGCTGGTGGGGGACAATGGTGGGCAGGAATGGGATAAGGGAGGATAGAGAGGTAGGAGTGCGGCTGAAGGCATAGTTGAAGAGCAAAGTCTTGAGTCGTGCGTTGAAGTAGGCAAGGGAGGGAAGAAGGCAAAGGGAATGTGGGATGGAGTTCCAGAAGGTGGGGGCAGAATGGCTAAAGGCCCGACTACCGATGGTGGGGTAGGCCACTGGGGAGATAGAGCAGGCTGGAGCCTGCCCAGTGGAGGGAGCGGACAGGTTGATAAAGGATTAACAGATTGGTAAGGTAGGAGGAGTCAAGGCCTTGAAGGGCCTTGAAGGTGAGGATTTTGAACTCAATCCTCTTAAGGTACTAAGGTATAAATTAATCCAACACCACTTCACTGAAATATGAGGAAGAAGAAACATTATAAAGGGTGAGGTTGGTTTCTTCACCCATTATTAGTGCAACACTTGATCAGAATTTTGTTATTGTTTCTCTTAGTATGGCAGGGATTGATTGACAACACATTTACCCATTTAGAACAGTAACAGCTATGTGCAGCTATGTTGGTGTTGGGAGGGCGTATCTCTGGATTTCATAGCCTGAGTGAATATGATCTGATAAATTTGGATATGAACCCCAACATCTTGGCCTGTGATGTGAACTCCACAATGCGCCGTTTTTAGTGTTCTGCAAAAGCTAGACAGCTTTGAGATGTGATATGAGATTTCTCCATCTGCTCATCCTTAGAAGTTGCTGATTTTTGATGTTCGAGTTTAAAGTTTATCTGAATTTCTATCCCAAATGCTTTTTCAAGAGTGCACAAGGAATTAAGAATTCAAAGTTACCTCAAGGTCGCTTTTACAACAAATCCAATGATTATTGCGGATATTAATAATATGAAGCATGAAAGTAAAAGCAAAACAACTTTTTTGTGAAAATTATTCTATGAATGGCATAGAAAATGTTTTTTTACACTTTTCCTCAGATAATAGAAAAAATCAAGAGTTAACTTTATTATTGATTGTATTGATAGAAAAAAAGACGTACTGGAAGACGTTACTGAGAGAAAAGAGAAGTTGGGTATGATTGTGCATTTTGACACTCTGTCAAAATTAATTACTGAATCATTCGCCAATGGACAGGATTATCGTGTTAATCTGCAAATTGGGAAAATTATTATAAATATCCAACCAAAGGAGAAGAAAGCCGTATCAACCACCATAGGTGAAATGTAGATAGCCACAGAGCAGGTTTACTAGCAATTTGGAAGGTAATACAGTACAAAATATTCAGTTTCAAAAGTGTAGCAGTGCATTTATATTATAATGTGTTGTACAATGTTACTTCTATTATAAATTTCTATAGTGGTAATCCAATGACTGGTAAACATTGCTTTTTGCTAAATGCATCTAATATAAACCATGACCATGTAAATTGGCAATATATTCCTGTATTATGTCGAAGGAACGCTTTGCAAAATGTAGGAGCAAATCTTTACACTTATAGCAAGGAATTTATAAGTACATATGAAATGGTCTAAACAAAATTGCAGTACACTAATATAAAATTGGAAGTCAGACAAAATATATTGGATGGAATGAACATGAATGAACTTGCATTCATACCACCTTATCACATTCAAAAATCTCAAGGAGTTTTTCCAATGGTGCCAAGTGCTATGATGTTTTATATGTAAATTATTTGTGCACATCAAAATACCACAATTAGACAAGAGTTGAGTGACAAATATGGTTAGACCCCAATATCTGGAATACAGATACAAAGCATATACTGTACATATACAAATATATGTAAAGTAGCTGGAGTTAAAAGTAAGATTCAATAGAATATCTTATTCTTTTATTCAGAAGATTGGTTTGGATAAAAAAAGTCCTTCAACCCATTTGATCTCATCCCTCCAGAATATCCTTCTGTAAGTGGAGGAATTGGGGGGTCGTAAATAATCCCATATTTTGAACATTTGCTCTTGTATTTTCTACACAGAATTAAAAACTATTATTGATATTGGCTCAAATGCACTTGCCATTCTTTTAAGCGACTTGGAACTTCCTCTTAATGTGAAAGGTGCTATATAAATGAAAATTTGTATTTTATTACCAAAGAATGAACTTCAAGAGGCATGGGAAAAAGGATTCGGAAGAGTGGAAGCTCATGTGATGTATAAACTCCAGCACAGGGTATATGGGCTTGTTTCCATGGTGTGCAGTTTTTGTAATTATGTACTCTAATAAGCATAATATTAATGTTTCCATTTGATATAGCCTCTGTGTCGAGATATCTCAAAGCACATCACAGGATATTCTGTAAAGACAACAACATCAAAATTACATTTGTATGGGGCTTTTCACATTGGGAGGATGTCCCAAGGTGCTGCACAGCCAGTGTTTCACATCCGAGCTGGGTTGGGTATCGGGGAGGGTGGAGAGGGGAAGGGGAATGACCAATCACACAGTCAAAGAGGAGGGTCTTGAGGCAGAATTTGAACGAGGCAAGGGAGAGGGTGAGATGGAGGGATTGCAAGATGGAATTTCAAATATTGGGGGTAGAGTGGCTGAAGGTTCGCAGGCCGATGAAGGGTAGGAGGCTGGAGGGTTCGCGGGGTTGGAGGCTGGAGCCTGCTGAGTGGTGAGAGTGGACAAGTTGGTAGAGGGTTAGGAGGTCATAGAGATAGGGTGGAGCAAGGCCATGGAGGGCTTTAAACCAAGATGTTGATTTATATCCTCTGGATGATGGGAGTGGAGTCAGGCAAGAATGGGGGTGATAGGAGCTTGGTGCAGAATAGGACAGGGGATACAGAATTCTGGATGATCTGCAGCCTAAGTAGGGAGCAATTGGGGAGGCCGACAAGCCAGTGGCAATAATGAGAGTTTAAATGGCCTGAGGGTATGGTAGTGGCGGAGTCAGGCAAAGTTGCGGAGTTGAGGGAAGGCAGAGCGGGTCATGGCATGGATGTGGAGGAGAAAAGACAATTGAGGATCAAATAAGACGTCTAGGTTTCTGACTGGCTTGTTGAGGTGGAGTGTGCTTATTTTGTGGGTAAGCAGGAAGCCAATTAATAATCAAAACATACAATACTATAGATGCTGGAAGTCTGAAACAAAAACAGAAATATCTGGGAACACTCAGCAGGTCAGACAGCATCTATGGAGAAAGGAAAATGAGTCAATATTTTGGTCCATAAAAACTGTTCTGAGAAAAATCTGCAAACCTAGACCTGAAACATTGACTCACTTTGTTTTCTCCATAATGTTGCCTAACCTGCTGAGTATTCCCAGCCAATAAATAATGTTCTGATCAAGAAATGAATTTGAACTTTGGGCATTTTGGGGTGTAAATGCCAACTAGCATTCCCCTGTGCACAATATCTCTGGCCACATATGACTATAACAGGAAATCCCTTCAGACTTTAACATTGGCAAACTCAAATAATTTTTTCCCCATTTTTTTCTTGTAGAATGCAATTTATTTTTAAAAATGTGACGTGCTTCTTCAACATGGAGAACTATAATGTGCAGATCTAGGTTCTCACTGCAATTGCTGCATACATGCTGTTTGTGAAGTGGATAATAACGAGGAGTTTGCACAGGTCAAGTGGCTTATTATTGATAGCAATTTTCAATTATTACCAACAAGTTCTGTCTGGAAGTATTACCTTTTCATGGATAGTAATCTTTTCTGTCATTGCGGTGGATGATTTGGTGGAGATCACAATCTGGATTATTACCTTCACGTAAAGTTATCTTCAAGATCCTTTAAAGAGCAACTTGAGGGCTGCTTTCCCAGAAGTCAACCTAGTGTTGACAGCAGAGTGATAAAACAGTCAACCTGTTTGATTAACTGCTTTGAGCAACCTGCTACAGTAAACAAAATACTCAGTAAACAGCAGGTCGGCATTGAGGACACATCTTGTCTTCTGGCATGTCAATATTTTAGGGTTTGGTGAGTTGGTAAAGAAATAACTTCTCATCATTATGGTTTTTGTGCAGCTTTCTGAATTTTTAGGTCCAAATATATTTTCCTTTAGTTGGGTAATTAGTGGTATTGGGGAGGCATAACCACAGAATTCAATTACTTAGACCGTACAGCAATTCAGACCACCTAGTCCATTCCAGTGTTAAAACTTCACATGAGCCTCAAAACATCCTGTACAATCTATTTACATAGATTTAAATAGATGCATACATCCTTATTAAATCCAAGTAGAATAGCAAATCACACAACACAATTCAAAAAGAGGTGTTTCTAATGTCATGGCCAACTATTCCCCAACATACAGGGCTGGAACAACTGTCTTTCATCCCAGCAACAGAAAAACTTGTCAGCACCCATTTTTTCATGTGCTCTACTTCTAAATAATAAGCCCCAAACAGACTGCTACCCAAAGGTGTATTGGATTGTGAATTAAAATAGAGCTATCAATTGGGAGCACTTGGGAGGCAATCAATGAGGAGCCAAGTAGCCAAACTCAGGGGAGCTGAGTAGCCAAACACAGGGGAGCTGAGTAGCCAATCATAAGGGAGCAATTGGCAGTCAATCCCTGTGGAGCTGAGTAGCCAAACACAGGGGAGCTGAGTAGCCAATCATAAGGGAGCAATTGGCAGTCAATCCCTGTGGAGCTGAGTAGCCAATCACAGGGGAGCAATTGGCAACCAATCACTGGGGAGCTCAATAGCCAATCACTGAGGAGCTAAGTAACAACAATAACAACAACAAATTACATTTATAGAGCGCCTTTCACGTCGGGAGGATGTCCCAAGACGCTGCACGGGAGGCGTGTAACCCGAGCTGGGAGGGGAGTGTTTGGGAAGGGGTAAAACATGAAGGGGAGGTAGAAGAGTTTGGGGTGGAACAAAAGGCACGATCGAAGAGGGAAGTCTTCAAACCGGCCTTGAAAGAGGAAAGGGAAGAAATGAGACGGAGGGATTGAGGGATGGCATTCCATAGGGTGGGAGCGGAAAAACTGAAGGCCCAGCCTCCGATGGTCGGGCGGTTCGGGCGGGGGGCTTGGAGCAGGCCAAGTCCTGTTGAACGGAGGGTCCGGGTGGGCTTGTAGGGGGAAAGTAAATCGGTTAAATAGGGCGGGGCAAGGCCGTGTAAGGCCTTGTAGGTGAGGACGAGGATCTTGAACTTGATCCTCTGGAGGATGGGGAGCCAGTGGAGATAGGCGAGGGTGGGGGTTATGTGGTCGCGGAGGCGGGTGCGGGATAGTACATGGGCTGCAGAGTTTTGGATGACCTGCAGCCTGTGAATGGAGGAACTGGGGAGGTCGACGAGGAGAGAGTTTCCGTAGTCCAGCCGTGAGGTGATGTATGCGTGCACGAGTGTTTCGGCAGCGCGGGGGGTAAGATAGTTGCGGAGCCTGGCAATATTGCGCAGGTGGAAATAAGCGGTGCCGGTCAAGGCTCGGATGTGGGGGAGGAAGGAAAGTTTTTGATCGAACATGATGCCGAGGTTCCTGATTGGCTTTGTAAGGTGGAGAGTGCAGCCTTGGATGTTGAGGCTTGCAACGCCCGATGTGCGGAGGCGCTGGCTTGAGCCAATCAGGAGGGCCTCAGTCTTACTCACGTTCAATTGCAAAAAGTTGTCCCTCGTCCAGGACTCGATGTCGGACAGACACGCTGTCAGAACATCGATGGTCTGGGGGTTGAGGGATGAGGCAGAAAGGTACAACTGGGTGTCGTCCGCATACATGTGGAAATTTACCCCATGTTTGCGGATGACGTCGCCCAGAGGGAGCGTGTAAAGGGTGAAAAGGAGGGGGCCTAAAACAGAGCCCTGAGGGACTCCTGTGAGTAGTCAATCACAGGATACTTCAGTAGCCAATCACAATTGTTACCCAATTGCAGTTGCTGATTGGGTCCCTTCTGTACATGGGTCTGTCACCACAACACCAACCCTAAACTGCATAAAGTGGCTAGTACATTTGCTGACAAGATATACAATCATGACATTTCACAGTAAAATCTTGTGAAGCTCTTCGAGATGTCACAATGACATTTAAGGCATAATGTCAAATGTGAGAATTATTGATACTCTCGTCCTCACTGATCAGACAAATATGACCACTTTTCATTCTGCCAGTTTATCAACAACAAAGTGCATTCATATAGCACCCTGCACACTGGGCAGAGTCTCAGAGTGCTTCATAATTGGAGTGGATTAAACTGAGCCAGAGGGATGGTGACTGTAAGCATGGTCAAAGAGAAAGGATGGGGTGAGGCGAAAGGGTTGAGGGAGGGAGTTCCAAACTTCCGGGGCGTAGCGGCTGAAAGCACTGCTGCTGATGGTGGAGCGGAAGGTTTGGTGGACAATGAGAAGGCTGGACTCAGTAGAACACAAAGTTAGGTAGGGTAGTAAATAGTGAGGAGGACTGTAACCAACTGCAAGCAGACATACACAGATTGGTGGAATGGGCTGACATGTGGCAGATGGATTTCAATGTGGATAAGTGTGAGATTAGGTAGGAAAAATGATAGGAGGCAATATACACTTGGTAGCTCAATCTTAAGGTGGGTGAACGTACAGAGAAATCTGGGTGTTCAAGTAAGCAAATCATTAAAGGTAGCAGGGCAGGCAGATAAGGCAGTAAAAAAGGCATTTGGTGTACTGAGCTTTATTAGGGGCATAGAGTATAAGAGTAGGGAGGTTATGGTTAATCTATACAAAACACTGGTTAGGCCTCAGCTGGAGTAATGCGTCCAATTCTGGGCACCTTACTTCAGGAAGGACATTAAGGCACTGGAAAGGGTGCAGAGGAGATTTGCGAGAATGATACCAGGAATGGGGAACCTTAGCTATGAGGACAGGCTGGAGAAGTTAGGACTTTCCCTATTGGAGCAGAGAAGATTACGGGGGAACCTGATAGAGGTCTTCAAGATCATGAAAGGTTTTGACAGGCTAGATAGGGAAAAGCTGTTTCCGCTGGTAGGTGTGTCTGTGACCTGTGGTCACAGTCTTAAGATATCTACCACAGAAGCAGAGGGGAGGTTAGAAGAAATTCTTTTACTCAGCGAGTTGTTTGAATTTGGAATGATCTGCCTGAAAGGGTAGTGAGGTCCGATTCGATAGCAGCTTTTAAGAGAGAACTAGATAGGTATCTGGGGAAGACGGGTTTGCAGGGTTATGGGGAGAAAGCTGGTGATTGGGGTTAATGAAAGTGACTTGCTCGGTCAAAGAGCCGGCACAGACTCGATGGGCCAAATGGCCTCCTTCTGTGCCATAACATTCTATGATTCTATGAACAGATGCAGCGGGTACTGCTATGGAGAGGGAAGAGATTGGAGAGATAGGGGGTGTGCCAAGGAATGGAGAGATTTAAACACTAGAGTGAGGATCTTGAAGTTGATCTGCTCAGTGACAGGGTGTCACAATGGAGTTTGGTAAGGACTGGAGTGTGGACTTCAGTGCAGGTGAGAATGTGGGTAGTGGAGTTTTAGATGAGTTGAATTGACGAGGGAGTTACAGTAGTTAGACCAGTTTTTGAAAACAATTGCCCCTCGTTTCCCAACTTTTTATTAAGAACCATCTTATCTCTTCCACCCTACCTGCGTCATGCTGTTTAATTATACTGTGGTGATTCACTCGACACTTTGCTTGAAATCACCATTTGAAATGCAGTCAAACTCATTTGCAAAGTTCAAGTGGTCCATTTTGTTATGTTAAGCCATTTAGTTTTCATGATTACATCTAATTTTCCACTGGATGGATTAACTTACAGCTCATGGTAAATTGTACATTAGCTGTTAATGAACCTATATTTGCTGCCCATTCATTTCACTGCAGAATGATTGCATTCCAATGTACTTGCTGTTAAAACATTGTAAATGTGACTAAAAAGTGGTATGGGTTTGAGAACAGTAATGTTTATTTATTTATTGGATTACAAATGAAATTTTCCATGCACCTGAGGGCCTCTTGGTATTTTGGTGTGAAGTATGGCAATGTAGTCTTTGTGAAACAGGGATGGCTCCACGTGATGTGCCTGGGAATGGAAACTTGGAATCAAATCCATTCTCTTTAGCAGTCTTTGTACATGTGGCATACGTTTTGAACTCACAGTAGTGTGCACACTCATAAGCATTTCTGTCTGTAGTGTCTGTAGACACTACAGACAGAAATGTTACATCAATAATAATTTGTTGTATTATTATTGATGTAACCTATACTATAGCATGAAGCAGTTTTATGTGTACCATCATGAATTTCATAAAAAACACTATTTTTGATTCAGACAGTTACAAAAATTCTCACATACTCTAATTCTCATACAGAAACAACCATTATTCTCTTGAGCTAGAAGGCAGTGTGATATTTACTCACTTGTGTAGCATTTTAAAAATGTACATAAGCATTACACAGTCTTGTGGAGGTGCACAATGTGTTGAATTTAAACTCAGCACCACACCTGCATAATTGACATTATCTGTTTGTGAATTCTAGTATAAAGAATATACATTATGCAGGAACAACACTTGATGGAACAGTTTTGCATAATCCGACTCCCTGTGTGAATTTTTTCCATTTGGGAAAAAAAAGTAAGAAATAGTGAAAAATGTGGAAAGAACTCACCATAAATTACTACTGCAGCTTATGAAATCAGGCTCTTAGACAACGTATTTTAGATTTTTGTTTTAAGAGATAAATCAATTAGCACGTATGCGTTGGCGTACTTTTGTATTTCAATGATAAATTAGGTTCATGGGAACAGTACTGTAATAGTAAGCAGTAACACCCACTAGGAGATAGATAAAACAGCTTGTGGTTCGCCCTCTGTATATTTGATCATGAGATGGCTCTTTGATTTCATGGTGACTCTGAACTAAGGTGTGCTATTGAAATTAATACTTTCAAAGGCTTGTAGCCTGTGAGTAGAATTACTTACTTATTAATAAGAATAGCCATGGATTTTGAATCCCCGAGTCTAGTGTCATTCAAGCCTTCTGGGCACAGTTGTGATATATTGTGTGGTTTCTCAGTTTGGTGCTGAGATGCATGCAATTTATACTAATGGTGTCTGCTGCCAGGTGTCAGCGAAAGGGGAGGAGGGAAAGCATTTACTTTTGCTCTTATTTTTCCGCTGCAAGAGTCAGCCTTCCCCTTGGTTGACTACAGAGTGCCATTGGCTGTGTATACAGAGACATGATTGATCTGAATCCTATATTTGTATGAATGTGCAAACTCCTTTTGGAGGAAACAGCAATACTTCTGGAAAAATATAAATAAATAATAAGTTGCAGGTCAGGCAGCAGCCATGGAGCTGCATGTTCCCAGCGACATCTGTGTTTATACCAGATTTCCAGCAACTGCAGTACTTTTGCCTTGTTTTAAATAAGTAATAATAAAACAGATTCATTCGGAACAAATAAGAAGTGCTCTTCATTCAACTAGCACCCGATCAGAAAATAGCACAGAGTATGTGCTAAATTTTATTTAGCACATACTCTGTTCTGTTAAATGTGGGTTTAACTCCACTACAGGTGCTTATTTATTAGTGATCTAACTATCTAACTAGCTAATTTTGTTGATTATTTGGAAATGTATGTCATTAGGTTGAGTTAGTTTGCTCTTTTCCAATACTGTCAAATGCCATATGCCATCAGTGCTACAAGAGAACCCCATTATAATGTGCTCTTTTGGGTTGATAAATGGAAACATTGTGTTATAATGGAGCGCAAAGCCAAAATGGCCACCTTATTAATATTAATAATCCCTGCATTTGATATAGCACTTTTCATGACTTCTAGATGTCCCAAAGTGTTTCACAGAATATACTGTAAAGTGGATTGACTGTATATTTGTGGGCAAAATACGGCGGCCATTTTCACACAGCAGTGTGCCATAAACGGTCGTGAATTGAAAATGACCAATTTTATTATTGGTTTTTTTTGTAGGGTTTATTATCAGGCATGTGGAGTAAGGAAATTTCCCCAAGGTTTCACCCTGCCTGGATTTGAACACAGGTCTCATGCTTGTCAGGCTAGTGGTCTAACCACTGAGCTGCAGGACTCCACCATAACCTGCCTGTATGATGCTCACATTTACTGCACCATACAAGAACCCTGGCTGATGCCATTTCCTGAAAAATGGTCACTATTGATTTAATTGCCTGGTGCAATTGACACCATTTCCTGCGTGCTGGACATTTTGCTTCATCAAGTGTAACTTTTCTACAGCCAAACATGACATGACCACCAATTTGAGCATAGTAAGATCCACCAAATGGCCATGAGATGAATAGTGTCACTTTCACATCTACCCGAAGAACAAGCAGTTCTGGTTATGAACCTTTGTTGATATCAACTTTACCAACCAACAACCTTGGTTTAACACCTCTTCTTAACAACAGCATTTCTGACAATGCAGAGCTGCTCTCAAGAGTACCAGAAATTGCTCAGGTCCTGATTTAGTGCTTGAACTCACAGTTCAGTTACCAATTGAACCAACCTGTCATAATCGTTTATCATTACCACACAAGTTCTCAAAGATTTCTCTACAAAACATGTATAATTACAAGTTTGTTACTAGTCTGTGATTCCATTTAGCAGCCATCCAAGCAAAGGAATCCTCTCCCAAACTCACATTTGGAATCTATCTCTGGGTTATTTTTCTCCCTATCTGATTTTTCCAGAAACCAAAGGCTGAAATTCCACCTAGTCTTTGTTCATAATGTAGTTGCCTACTTTCCAAATAACCACAATTCTTGTTTTGTTTGATAATCCTGCATTCACTTTAAATTTTCAGACAATGTGGACTTACAGACTAAAAGTGGATTTACAGGAGCAATTTCATGCCTCAGGTGCTGGTTGAATACAACTACGCAGGGAACTGAAGTTGAAGCTGCAGAGCTGGACTGCAGTCAAGTAGGTGTTTATCTTGTACTTCACTGGAAAAAGCGCTCTGGGTTCAATTTGGGTACAATATATTTGTAAGGGCATAGAATGAAACCTTGCAGTACGTGATGGGAAGAGTGCCTATACTCTTGAATTCTCCTATCCGCTCTGATCCTGAAGCATTCTGCTTTGGGTTAGACATTCTGGAAACTGACGATGAAAACATTTGATACATCCACTGGTTCATTGCCTCAGTAAATAGAAATCATAGGAAACGAGAAAGATTGAACAACATTGTACATTTTAGGTGAAACTGGTTCGATTTGTACTGCTCATGCAGCAGTAAGTTGAAAATGTTTGCTGGACTGAACATTATTATGTCAAAAACACACAGTGTCTTGACAGGCTTACTTAGAAGCACTCTTAACTCTCAGTCAGATGACTGTAGATTGAATCCTCACATCAGTACTTGAACTCGTAGATTGACACTCCAATAAACGGCTGCATTGTCAGTGGTGCCATCCTTCAGATGTGACATTAAATTGAGGATCAGAAGATGTCACGATTTGAGAAAACATATTGTGAAAGGTTAAAATTTATTTTGAATTTTGACGATTCAATAACAACTTTTAAAAGAGAGGCTGATGTTTATTGGGGAAGACAGGTTTGCGGGGTAATGGGGAGAGAGCCAGGGAGTGGGATTGACTTTGAATAGCTCTTTTCGAAGAACTGGCACAGACTCGATGGACTGAATGGCCTCCTTTTGTGCTGTAAAATTCTATGATTCTATGAATTGTAGGGAAGATATTTTGAACAACAGCAACAACTGCATTCATATTGTGCCTCTCCACACCAGGCGGCGTCCCAGAGTGCTAAACAACGGTGGAGCCCAATGCTGAGCCAGGGGAGAAGGAAGGTGACCATAGGAACGATTAAAGACAAAGGTCTTCATGTGCAATCTGAGAATGGGGTAAAAAGAGGCAAGGCAATGGGATTGAGATAGGGAACAAAAAGTATTTCTTCTAGAATTTACTTCCCCTTTTATGATTTTCAGGAGCACTTCCTACTCTACATCTTGTGTACATGTTAATATTGTTTTTGTTTGGCTCAATTGGTACTACTTTCACCTTTGAGTCAGAAGCGTGTGGGTTCAAGACCTACCTCAACTCTTACCAGTTGGAACTGCCGACTTTTGGATAATACATTAAACCAAGGTCATGTCTGTATCTGTCTAGGTGGATATTAAAGATCTTGAGGCAAAATTCAAAAAGAGACGGGAGTTTATTTTGGTGTCCTGGACAACAATCTCCCAAATAAAATTGTCCATTCATTTCATGGCAGTTTGTGGGGCATTGCTATGTGCAAAATGCAATCTGTGCTGTAACTTTCTATGCTTCCATGAATATTCCAAAGTTATCTTAAAAAAATCTTTAGAAAACAGTGTATTTTGGACACAGATTCAGAATTTTGTACAGATTCAGCATATTGAGTCTGTGTTAGTGCTTTTTCACCATGATAATTCATTAAATTGCCTTTTAAAAGAACCATTAGACAATGATTGGAGGGTCAAAAGTTCTCTAATTAGACCGATAACATTGGAGGACATGTCAAGGTGCTTCACAGGACATATTGTAAGGTGTAGCAACTGAACATTTTGCACACAGCAATTATTTTAAAAGGCTTTTGACAATGTGGAAGATTGTAGTTGAAGAATTCAATGGAATGTTTAAATTGTATTGGGGTATTTTCTTTATTGTACTTTAATACCTTTCCTTACGAGAAAATATATGATGTAGCCCACAGATTTCTGGGCAGGTCCAGGAAAATACTTATTCGCTTAAATGTTTTAATAATAATTTTTAATAATTTTAAATTACAATAATGCCTATTATGTCTAATAATAATCTCTAAAAAGTGGTAATTATTTGGTCATTTCAATCCATGACTGTTTGTGGAACACTGCTGTACTCAATTGGCTGCCATGTTTTGCCCACATATTTAGCGTCAATTCACTTTACAGTATAATCTGTCAAGCGCTTTGAGACATTTAGTAGATGTGAAAAGTGCTATATCAAATGCAAGGATTATTATTGTTATTAAGTTTACACATGGCACTAAAATAAACATTAAAATTGCATTAGTAATGCTACTTAGATTTTTTAAAATTGTTTTTATGTACTATTAATACTATCCTAACATTACTTCAAATAGTTTTCAATTATAAGCACTTTAATTCTGCTCAATGGGTATTCACTCAAGTAGCAGATAACATTATCTGACTAATATGCTAAGACTGAAAATGGGTTCAGGTTGCTGTAATACCACTCTAGATGTGATCTAACTAAGCTATAGTAGCCATTCAATGCAGTGTGACAGGTAAAATAAATTCTGCCTGATCTTTCACCTTCAACAATCATGTTCCTTTCTACATGTAGAAATGAGACAACTTCTTGGATTGCATGTATCGTGGGATCTTGTTTGTATTGGAGTCCAGCAAATTCAGTACGGCATTTGATACGGCACCTTATCATGTCTTTGAGATGTCTCAAAGCACTTCACAGAATATACTGTAAAGTGAATTTGACTACATATTTTGTGGGTGATATGCTTGCAAACATTTCATTGTGATTTTGCAAAGTTTAGGGAATGGAGAGTCTGAGATGACAATGGCAAAAATGTACGTGTTTAAAAATTGCCACCTCTCATAATGGGTAAGCAACTCAAATCTGTTTTGAAACGATCATCACCTTAACATAAAGAGACGTCTGAATACTAATTATCCTGAAATAAATCACATTGGTCACAGAGTCATATACCTAATACAAATCCACACTGTGATCCATTCTTGACCCACTGTTCATTCCCACTGAGGTTAATCTACAATGATTCTCGTCCCTGACATACTATAGTGATCATTTCATTACTTGTCCTTCCGCTTTCTCTGTGCTCACCCAACTCTGTTCCCCTCCTCCTCCTCATCCTTGCGGTGATCTGTGTGCTTCTCCTGGCCTCAATCCAAGCTTTCTTAATTGATAGCAACATTAGAAATGATGTCTCTCCCTGAAGACAGAGCCTAGCTTAGTTCGGAGAAAGAGAATGTATTGCAAGCTTCAATTTTGCAGCTGCTGTTACACCTGGGAAAACTCCATCTGATGCTCTTGTGCTATGTGAAGAATTTTGAATTGCTTGTTTTCCCTCCCTCCCTGCCATTCTCCAGCATAATTCATATATTATGGTGGATCTGGAATACATCACCCTCTATCTTAATTTCTTCACTCTAGACATCTTATTTTTCAGGTCTCTCAGTAATGCAATGTTTATTTCTTTAGCTGATTGACATTTCTGCAACACTTTGATTCTGCAACCTACCAGATGGAGGAGGTTCTCAACTTTATTTTCCCTGATTTTATGGATCAAATCTGGCTTGGTAATTATTATTAATAATAATCTTTCCGTGTGAAATAGAGGACTTATTGTGGAGCTAGAGCAATTGCTTCGATAAAGAGACAAACCAGGTTCGATTGCCAGGCAGGGCGAAATGTTGGCTACGTTTTCTTATCCACATGCCTCTATCTATGTAGAATAAGTAAGCAGCAACACAGTTGTTGTCCCTCAAGAAAAAAAACCACAATAATAAATTGGTCATTTCAATCCACGACTGTTAGTGGTACACTGCTGAGTGCAATTGGCTGCCACGTTTCGCCCACAAACATGTAGTCAATTCACTTAACAGCATATTCTGTGAAGTGCTTTGAGACATCTAGAAGATGTGAAAAGTGTTATATCAAATGCAAGAATTATTATTAACACCTACTCAACACCTAGTGTCTCAGGAATGTGACCTTTTGTCCAGGCGGTTTTGTTTCTCCTTTACAAAATCTCACCTGCACCTACATCCCCCGCTGCACCGAATTCCCACTCTCACCTACCTCCCGAACTGAATTCTCACTGTATTCCACATCATTCAGTTCCCTCCTCACTCTGCTTGGCTCTCTGCTCGAGTGTTCTGTGAATATTCTGTGAAGCACTTGAGACGAACTCAAAGTCATGATAATGTGCTATATCAAATGCAAGGTTTATTATTTTCATGTTGTTGAGATGTTTTTTGAATTGTGCCAAGCGACCTTTAACGTCCACCCGAACAGCTACAGACAGGACCTTGATTTAAAGTCTCATCGGAAAGTTGGCAACTAAAACTGGAGCATCAACGTAGATACTGTTAACAGTGGTCTTGAACCCGCTTGCTTCTGACTTAAATGAAAAAGTGGTACCAATTGAGCTAGACTAACACAACATTAACAGATATACAAAAAGTAAAGAAGTAGGAAGTGTTCCTGTAAATTCTCAAAGGGGAAGCATATTCTAGAATAAATTCATTTTGTTCAAAATACTACCCCTAACATTGGAAAGACAAGATAACCTTGCAAACATTTTTTTTAAAGCAACATGGTATGCCATTATTTCTGCCTTCTCCATCATTCTGCCACCCTCCAACCTGTCTCCCTCCCCTCCCCCACTCCCCTCGCGCCATGCCTTTCATAAAGTATTCTACATTATGACGTGTCCAAACTGTAATTTTATTTTGGCAGTATATTGCAAAGCTGTAAAAACATATTTTTTCCAAACAAAGACAATTATCTTTATTCACAGAATATAGAATTAAGAAGCAATTCCTTATTAAAAATATTCCAGACAAACCATCTTTAAGATACAGTGGTGCATCAAATCAATGCCACAGATGGAACTCTAACATAGCCTCAAGATGACGCTGAGCCGATTCAATTACGATCTGGCTTGTAGTATTATGGGACAATGCAGAGGTGGACTGCTGTATTGGGGTCACCTATGAGTTGCATATTGACTGGAGAGGAAATCTTATCTGGTGTTCTGACCCTGAGGTCTTTGTAGTGGGTGAACCATTTGTGGAGTTATAAGTTCAGAAATTTGCTTCCCTTGTAATGAAACTGCACAGAAGATGATTTATTGTATTGTAAAAGCTGTAGTAATTGGAACACAAGGAAACTCAGTGTATTAAAATTGGTTGGCCATTGATCTAACAATTGTGAGGGAGGGCACCCCAATCAATTCATTTCCTTTCACTATCTCTTGAAAGATTAGTAGCCATTGGAAATTCTTTCCTCTGGTGTGTTGTGGGCAAGCAACCCTTCACCTAATATCATTCCACTGATATTTATTTATGATAAATAAAGCAAGCCCCAAATCATTGCTCTTCATATATCACCTTCGATGTGGGGAGGATACTTCAAATAACTTCACTGGATTCACTGTAAAATGTGTGATCAAGTTTTGTAGGCAAATGCTGCAGCCAATTTATGCGTAGCAGTGTCCCATAAACAGCAATGGAGTGAGTGATCCAATTTATTATGACTTGTTGATCTAGGAGATCTAGGATTTAGATAGATATTTTCAAATTGTCGGCACAGACACAAGGGCCACATGGCCCCCTTCTGTGCTACATAATTCTATGATTTTATGAAACGCCCTTCTGCTTTAGATCTTTTATGTTGATTCGCCCACAAATATACAGTCAATTCACTTTACAGTATATTCTGTGAAGTGCTTTGGGACGTCGATAAGATGTGAAAAGCGCTATACCAAATGCAAGAATTATTATTATTATTATGTCCACCTGAACAGGTAATCAGGAATTTGGTTTAGTATCTCATCTGAAGAACAGTATCTTCATCAATGCAGTGTACCCCCAGCACTAAAGTAGTGTGAGCCTAGCCTACTATATGTTGGACTCTTGCCCTTTTGCTCTGAAATAACAAATTGGGCTTGAGGTTTGGGCTTTATGCCAGGCCTGTGAATGTGAATATAATGCAGCACATGCAGCATTGAGGAAGGTGTATCCCTATAATTTTAACACTAATGTGCTACATTGTGTGTGAATGAATTGCTTTCAGCAGAACACAGTGCCTATTCTGTACGAATGCTGATTATCTGTAAAGCAGTGGCATCATAGCAGAGCTTGATAAATAAAGCAACCCCCAAAGAACATATATAAATGCCACTGTAGCTATGCGTTCTTTCTGAATTAATTGTTTACAGAATTGCATAAACTTCTATGCATAACCCTGCTTACCATATTATTTTAATTATAAGAACATAGAGTTCTATAGCTCCAGCTGGACTATTCAAATACCCCTGGACTATTCAAATGCCCTCGCTCTGAGACGCCATCTGGTGTGGAGGGCACTATATAAATCCAAGTTGTTGTTTTTGTTGATTGAGAACTCTGTGGCCTGTTTACTGACCCGGACCAAACCCCATATCTACATCTCAACGGTTCAGGCCAGACTACCATCGGCGGATGGGCTTTTAGCCTCTCTGCCCCCAACACTCTGGAACGCCATCCCACAGTGCCTTTGCTTCACTTCCTCCCTTGCCTCCTTCAAGGCCATTCTCAAGACCCTCCTCTTCGATCGTGCCTTTTGCCGTCCTCCCAACTCTCTCCCTCCCTTCCTAACTTTCTCCCGCCCCTCTCCCCTACCCTGCCACTCTCCCTTGCCCAGGTCCCGACCTGACTGTGAAAGGCGCTCTATAAATGTAACTTTGTTGTTGTTGTTGTTGTTGTTGATATGATATGATTTGCAGAGTCTGATAGTTGCAGCCTGGAGACTTGAATTCCAACGTTTATCTCCTTTTGCTTAGCATTGTAGCATCTTACCTTCGTATCTACAAAAGTCAATTAGCTACAGTCTGGCTGTGCTCCATCTACCCGGGTGGTTTTATTGCTTCAGACAGGGCATACACTGCTTGGCAGGCTCAACATTGTGTTACACAAGGAGCTGTACGTTTAATTACATTGGGAGCTACAAAGAAATGAAAATCAATTAGCTGACAACCCTGCAATTTCTTCAGTTGGTACAATATGGCAGGAAAAGAGAAAAATTGATCCATGGACCTACAATCAGTCAAAAGTTTCAAAGGAAATTATGTTCATCTACAATGATAAAATAAAACCTAAATATTTAACGACTGGAACACATTGTTGGGAAAGATTTTGAGTCCAGAACATTGGACACATTTAAGAATCAGCTTAGTGCTGTGATGAGTGGACGATAGTGCAGGTGAGCTAGAGGGACGACATCAAATGGGCCAGAGGTCCTTCTTCATCCAAGCTATTTTGTGAGCTTGTAAACTCTGCTGCTCTACCCCTAACTTCAACTCCCCTGCTTTTTGACCCACTACAGATTAAAAATGACGAAGATCTTGAATTCAATCCTCTGAGGGATGGGGAGCCAATGGAGTTGGGCGGTTTTGCGAGTGACGGCGTCATGGAGCCTAGTGAGAGAAAGGACATGAGCTGCAGAGTTCTGAAGGGAAGAGCCCGGGAAGGCTGAGGAGGAGAGAGTTTCCATAATCAAGCCTTGGTGTGACAACAGTATTCGTTCAAGCAGTATGGCGTCGCTGAATATCACTTTAAATTCAAATATTCTTGCCTGTGAGTTCCTAGTTTATTTCTCTAAAATGCCAGGCATGGCTGCCCCACTCACATATGACTCTTGGCTGATCATTTAACAAGTGTATTGGCAGTGACAGTAAAAAACCTGCACTTTTCTAGCATTTTGTACATCAAAATATCTGAAACAATTTCACATTCATTACACAGTAATTCCAGTACCATGGGACATCCTCCCGACATGAAAGGTGCTTTACAAGCGTAATTTTCTTATTGTTGTTGTTGCTAAGTGTAGTGATTGTTATTTGTAGACAAGAACAGAGGCCATTTTGCACATATCAAAGCCCCACAAACAACCGCAATGCGGTGAATGACCAATTTAAGTGGGTTCCCTTCTCTTTTCAAATATTGTTTTGAGATCTTTCTCATCCTGTATAGGTAGATGGGATCTCAGTGGACGGTACTACCCAAAATACAGCTCTGCCTTAGCAGTACAGCTTAGATTATGAGCTCATTTCATGTGGAGCTTAAACCCACAAGCATCTGACTCAAAGCCAAGAATATTACCAATTGAACCAAGTGTGAACTATACTCTCCTCCCAAACAAAAAGCTGTATACACAAGGGGAAACAAACTCTGAAACATGAACAAAACACAAACAAAATACTGTCTTGTGTTGCTCGATAGCACTCTGGGATGCTACCCCACATGAAGAGCACTAGTTGTTGTGAGTTGTTATTGATGTTGATTCCTTGTATCAGGAAACACTGTCCTGATTATATTCTCTACCCCTTTCTTTATTCTTCAATAATCCATTTTATACAACTTCAGAATGTTGCCATCTAGGTAAATCTAAAGGATCCTCTGAAATGCCTCTTTTCAGGCTGGTGTTGTTCCTCATAACTCATACATCTCAAAGTGGAAGATCACTCTTGCAGTTAAATAGTTGAACCTCAGTCTCAATTTCCTGCCATTCGTATATTGAATGGTGCAGGAAATTGCTCAAAGGGTCTCTTGGAAGTAATTGTGTTCGTCGATTGAATTTGAAGAATTTCCTGTCAAACAATAAATCTGAGGTATTTATTGAATAATTCCTCATCCGTTTGGGAGCAGACAGCTCAGACGCATTAACATAATTAACATGCAGGCTGAATCTCCAAGTATGTCATGGTAAACGCATAGAGTAAAGGTGATGTACATAGCCAGGGGTAGTGGCACCAATATAAAAAGTCATTCTATGCAACAAGAATTCTGACTCAGCATGCTGCCTCTGCCACTATAATCTCCTGCCCTCCTACTTTTACTGCTCCCACCCCACCACCACCACCACCGCCTCTTCACCACTCCTTCCTCACTGTCAATCCTATCTTTCCCTCATATCCTAATCTTCTTCCTAATCTCTCCCATGTAAATCATTGCACTGGAATTCAATGTCACCACCCAGCTTTGTTCCTACTTCTTCCACAGCTTCTTCCTTAACCTCTCCCATCCAATCTCCACCCCACCCATAAAATGGAAACTGCCCTTTCAATTACCAACAGCATTCTCTACATCTCTCACCAGGGCCATCTTTACTTCTTGGTACTTCTTAACCTCTCTGCCACCTGTGATACTTTTAAAACCCTATCCTTCTCCCCTATCTTTGTCTGCTCCTTATTCGTGACTCTGTCTTTTCTTGGTTTCATTCAAATTTACCTCTGTCTCTTCTAATATTTTCTCATCCCACCCAACGCAGTCTCATGTGATGTTCCTCAGGGCTGCATTCTTGGTCCTCTCCTTTTCACCATTCATATGTTCCCATTTGGTGATAACATCCATAACCTTGGAATCCACTTCCACATATACAGTTGGAACCTGTGCCTCTACTCTCGATTCTAGGACCAATCGTAGTCTGACTGATTGCCTGTCAGATACAAAATCTTGGCTGAGTTCTAACTTTAATGACATTGTTGGATGAGTTCTAACTTTCATAACATGATAAGACATATGCTCTCCTGCTTGGAAAATTCTTCCACAGCCTTGGCCCATCCTGACTTTGTGGGTTTACTCCCTCTGGTCAGCAAACACTGGTCTACTTCATGTCCCCTTGCCCATTCCAACTGACCAACTGTGGGTAAGTTTTCAGTGATGCTGCCTCCCTCATTGGAACAATTTTGAGGTTCCTTCACCAGTGACACTCCCACTCCACATTCAAATCCCAATTTAAGATCAACCTCCTCATGCTTTTAATAATAATAATATTAATAATAATAATCCTTCCACTGATGTGCCTTATCACATCTCATAGACATCTCAAAGCGCTTCACAAAATATACAATAAAGTGAATTGACTGTATTTTTGTAGGCGAAACGCAGCAGCCAATTGTGCACAGCAGTGTCCAACAAAGTTGTGGCTGGAATGACCAAATTCCATAGTATATCTTGTGAATCTCTCTGAGATGTCCTCCTGGTGAAAAGGGGGTCATAATCAATTGCAAAGATTATATTATTATCTAAATTGTATTTCTTACTGGCATCAGTATAATTGTACCAGTAATCAACACATTCAAGTATCATTCACAGATGCTTTGTCTTTGTATCCCCACGGGATATATCTTCATTTTACAATCTCTAAGCTATTCCATCTTTAAAAACCTTGAGTTTGTATGACATGACTGGGTGTGACATCTGACCATGAGATTATCCTCAACGATAACCTCAAGGTAGTTACCTACACTTCATTGGCACCAAATGATATTTGCAGTATTACTACCTTATCACAGAGCTAATCGGTTTAAAACCTACAATTGCTTCCACTATTTGTCCCTGCATCAGTTTTTTATATACGCAGCAGAAGTGGTTTACCGTCAAGTTTATGTAAATTGATACTAAATGGTGTATTTTGCATCTTCAATTACACAGAACAAATGTCTTTCTACATGGACTTGTTTTTAGGCTAAAGCAGCATAGATTTTATTCACTTTTACAATTCTTAATTTGCCCATTATACTGAATGAGAATATACTTCCCTCGTATCAATATACAGCATGAATAGTAATGACTCCACTGCTGTTTCACTGTAAGTAATAAAGGAAGCAATTTGTGCTTATGAGTCAACAGGCCATAAGAAGGGGAAAATGTGCAAGACATGAGCTATAGAGTTTTATGTTCTGTACAGATTTATATAACAAATAAAAACACATGCTGCAGCAATAGTCAATCATTCTGTTACAATAGGTCAGGAATGGCTGTCAATCCTACTTGTCAGCTGATCCAAGAACAGCAAGCCTGAGCTACAATTAGACAATGTCTGCCATATGTCATAGTGTAATTAATGTTACCATTAACTTCCATAAATAGATCTATAAGCTGAAGGCAAATATAATCTTGATTTTTAAAATATAATTGAAAGAAGCTGCTATTATGGAAGAATGAGATCAAATAAATCCATGATGCTGATTCATCTTAACTTCTTGTAATCAAAATCAGATCGACAATGAATCTGGCAAGGCCTTCTGACAAACAAAAGCAGTTCAAACAGGTTGAAAGAAACACTCAAATTGGGTAATTGCCTCACTCAGGCCAATCTCCATTATAAAGCTGTGGTTTAGGTCAATAAACTCAGGCCCCAGTAAATTTAAGTACGGAAATTTATATTCTTCCAGGTCATTAATAGAAAAAACTTGCAATTCATACTTCGCCTTTCAAAATATGTCTCAAAGTGCTTACAGGATTTACCGAAAAGTAGGAATAGATGAGGATTGGAACAGCTATTGACTGTGAGAGAAGATGACAGAGTGGCCTAGATTATAGACAAGTAGGAATCTTGTTGAAGTAGGTGTAGTCTACTAAAAAACAATTTGAAATTGGGTTGAATGGCTGTTTGAAAAAGATCCTATACAGTAAAGCAAGTACTGTACAAAGCTAGGCAATGAAGTATTGGCTTGTGATAAAGATTGGATGTTAAAGGTTCTATTTGATTTGTATTTTTTGTAATACTTCAAAATGAAGGCATAACAAAAGCAACTTCTCTATTTAAACATATTGAGAGAAAAATTTAATGTTTATTACCTGATAATTATCACATCAAATCATTACATCCCACTCTTATCATGAAGGTAATAGAACTGTTACGACTGATTCAATATATATAAGCTTTTAAATAACTCAAATGTGTTTGTGAATGGCAACATCCAGCTGGCCACCACTAGATTTCTGTGACCACAAATTGGAATTGCATCAAAAATGCAAGACAACTGCGTTGAAGTGATAGAATTAAGTGACTCCTTCAATCAGACAGTCAAATGAAGATTGAGCGAGTGTCTGTGGTGTGGTGACTCATAGGAAGCCACATATAAGTGGCAGAAACCACAAAGGAAGATTTGTGTAGCTTTCTAGAAATAAAAATGAATTGAATAATTAAAATAACCTAATCATATCTACAAATATATATGTGTGACCACCCTATGCAACGACCTTGCAGCCTTAGAGTACATCTATGGCCAAGCATCAAGGCCAATCATGGCAAAATCGGATAGAAGAATCAATAAGGTTATGTCCAAATACTGTATGGTAGTTTCAGATTAAATTTCTATTAAAAACTTTATTTGTACTGCAGGAGGTAATTTGCAGACCTCCTTACAAAGAGCAAATTAATTTTATTATTGATTTCCCATGGAGGGAGAATTAAGAGAACAGTAAACAAAGTGAGATACAATCATAATAGAATTGCAAACATTGCTTTTATAACAATCAACCCTGCTGCACATTACTTTAGTAACTCGCTCATCATTTAAAAAATTATGTTCCAGAAAGTATTCTTTTGTCACAAATTTTAAATTGGAACATTTATAATACGTTACAAAAATGTTATGGAGTGCAGGGGGAAGGGGAGAGGTGGGTTGGGGGGGAATTACAACAACAACAAAATTACATTTATAGAGCGCCTTTCATGTCGGGAAATATACATACTTAATGCCCGAAACAAGCGTTGTCAGCAGCACCAGCAAGTAAATCATAAGAACAACAACAACTGCATTGATATAGTGCCCTTTATACGGGTTAGCATCTCGGAATGCTGAAGGCAGCAACAGACTGCAATTCTATACGAATACTGTTCTTTACATAAAATATACTTGAATTCAAAAAACCTGATTCAATAATTTCATAATGGGATACAACAACAACAAAATCATATTTATTTATCACTTGCATTGGGAATGGAGCTATTTTCAAAGCAGACAATACACAAAAATCTGATGTTTATACTGGAAAGCAAAACAAAATAATTCCCCACCAATGTAAATCATAAGGGAGCTGTCCCAGCCATAGACAAGAATACCAAGATTGTTAGAGAGTTGAGAAATGGCTGGATAAACGAGGACTCTTCAGCCATTAACAGGTATCTCAGAGGAAACATTTTAGAAGTACTGTATATAAGATCCTAAATGGGATATAGTAAACTCCGAACAATACTCAGTTATATCAAGGCAGCAAGTCAAGAAAACACATGCTTACAGACTGCTATTTTAGAACAGAAACATGTAAGTCGTTCTTTACAAAGAGGTTGGACATGATATAGAGAGTGGTCAACAGGTGGAATGGGAACATGTGAGAATGTTTGATGCCAGAATGTGAAGACCACTTAGAGAATCACAAGGGGAGAATGCACTATCTTATATCATAATTATCATCAGCGATAATTGTCACAATGACAGAAAATATGATCACAACATGCTGTTCAAACTTGACCTGTTAGTTTGGTACTGAAACATTCCACTAACTGCTGGAGAATGTTATTTTCCCTCAAGATTTTTAGAATCAATTAATTTTTAAAAGTTGAGCTTTCAATCTTAATTTTAAAATAATTAAGTATAAGTTTCATTCATCAATGCACTCAGCATTTTGCTCTTGTATGGCTAGGATAATCATTTCATTTGATTTAGCATTTTATTATATCTGTGAAATGCGTCAAATTGTTCACTAAATTTACTATAAAGTGTAGTGACTAGGACACTCGGTACTTATAGGTAAATCCAGCTGTCAATTTGGACACAGCAATTACCAACCGACAGCCATAGAGTGAATGATCAATTGTGTCTGAGAGATTTTTGGCCCAGACATGGAGAGAAACTCCCTTCTCTTTCTTCAATTGTGTCAAGGAATGTTTTTAGCTATAACGAAAAATCTCATCAGTGGCCGACATTGCCAAAGACAAAGCAAGTAACACTGAATGGTATTTTCCTCAAATAACTGCTGATAAATTGCTGTGTCCCTGGCTAGGACCAGTTTTGAGCTACATGAACTCAAGTGGTACTATACGTTATTGGGCAAGGTTTGATGTAATCCAATTTCACAGATGTCATAAATGAGGTTGGTGTCCAAGCAGGTTTCATGCAGATACGTGCAGGTTTCTATAGTTAGAATTTTTTTCTTTACAAACCATTGCATATTAAATCTCATTGCTATGGCTTCATAATGGAAAATTACAGCAAAACATTTCTTCATATATTAATAAAACCCTTTTCGCCAAGCTTTACATTGCTGCTTGGTACCAACCAGGTTAAGTACTATGTGTCCCACCTGAATAGAGAGGCTTAGATTGTAAGTGACTTGCAAATATTTGAGTTACAGAGATCTGTCCTAAAAGAGGAAGTTGTACGGATGATAACAGAAGCTGACAGGTGATGTTAAATGTTAAACGCTTGTAAAGCTTCCATATATGGTATTAAGGGACTATTGTCATTTCTTATTTGCACCATGTAGATTACTCAGGAAGAACTATCAATATTTAAAGAACTCTACTTGTAAGTAGATGAAGAATAATTTGATTTAAATAGTTGATTTGTGGGGAGATGTATCTCAGGGATTGCAAGTGTTCCTGCATTGTTTTGTTTCTCTTCATGATGCAATTCTCTGTATTCTCAGATATGTAAGCATAGAAATATACACGATTGATGAGCTCTTTATTTAATTTTAACTGATGGGATTGAACACATTAGAAAATAAGTGGCTCTATGCTTTCTATGCCTACCAGAGACTATGTTTTATACATCCATTTTGTAACATCAATTTTTCAGCCTGCTATCAAGGAGCTCTGAGTGAATCATGACTCAGGTAAACTAAAGCCCTGGCTTTCCAAGAAAATACTTTGAATCCCATTTATTTTACACAATTAGCACTGCTGCTGTTAGCATGAAGCTAGCTAGCATAATCTTTCTCTCTTATAATATAATAATAATCCTTGTATTTGATGTAGCGCCTTATCATGTCATTGGAATGCCTCAAAGCGCTTCACAGAATATACTGTAAAGTGAATTGACTGCACATTTTGTGGGCGAAATGCAGCAGCCAATTGCACATAGCAGTGTTCCACAAACAGTCATGGACTGAGTGACCACATTTTTTTAAAAAGGAGTCAATACTTCCAGAAAAGCGATCCGCCAATTGACTGACAACCAGGTTCCTACTTACTACTAGGTAAACAGAGGCATGTAGAGCAAGGAAACTTGCCCAATGTTTCACCCTACTGGGAGTCAAATCCAGTGGTTAGAGCAAGTACTCTAACTACTGTGCTACAGGACACTACTAAGGTTCACCATGCTAACCTCTCCCGATGCCCGAATCAAGAGAACTATGTTAAGGCATTCTTCAAATTAAACTACTTAAGAATTGAATCATGAAGAGAGACTACACCATATCAAACTAAGGTATTTCCTCCACTTGCAAAGCAGTGACTCCACTCCTATAAACCTTCCACAATCCATCCTTCCCATGAGATGTTAAACTGTGACCCATTCTATCTGGTCAGGTGGATGTTCAAGACTGTGTGGCACCATTTGAACAGAGACAAACAGCAAAACATTGCTTTATATAGTGACCTTTATGTATTGAAAATATGTTTTAAATAAAAGTAAATACAATTTGAATCATTATAAAATATTATTTATGTTTAACTCTTACATAGATATGCTTTGTACATTGTTACACTGTACTCAGCACTTCCAAGTGCATTGAGTGAAGAAGTTCGCATCAGGATTTTGAATTCAGTCCAGAAGTTGATATTCTCATACAGTACTGGGGGGGTGCTATATTGTTGGAGATGCCGTCCTTCAGACGAGACACAAAATCAAGGTTCTGTCTGCTGGTCAAGTGAATGATAATAATGAAATGGCACTGCTCCAAAACAAAGGGGAGATTCCCCTGGTATCCTGGCCAACAATCCCCCAGAAAAAAGTGGCCATTCACTTCATGGGTCCTATAGCGCATTGTAATGTGCTAAAAATACATAGACACTACACTTTACAGTAATTCTTGTGCAGATGTCCTCCTGGCATGAAAGCCACTATATCAAATGCAAGGATTACTATTATAACTTGCAATGTTCTGAATAATTCCATCATTATCATGACAATCATAATAATAATAAAGAAGAATCATTGCATTGGTACAGTGCCTTTCATATCAAGAGGTTTTCCCAAAGCGCTTCCCAGGATGTCAAGTTAAGTAGTTTTTGAACATGGCAGTACACAACAACAACAACAACAAATTTACATTTGTACAGTGCCTTTCATATCAGGAGGACGTCCCAAGGCGCTGTACAGTTACTTCTTGAGACCCAAGAATAGGGTGAGGAGGGAAGTGGGGGATTAAGAGTTGCTGATGGGTCCATCGAAGAGGAGAGTCTTGAGACGAGACTTGAAGGAGGTCAGGGCGGGTGCGAGGCAGAGGGACTGCAGGATGGAGTTCCAAAGATTGGGGGCAAAGTGGCTGAAGGCCCCACCTGAAGGTAGGTGGGTCGAAGGACTTGGAGCAGGCCAGAGTCTGCTGAGCAGAGGGAGCAGGCAGGTTGGAAAGGGGATTGGAGGTCACGGATGTAGGGTGTGTCGACGTTGTGGAGGGTTTTATGTAAAGACTTTTGGATGGTTGGCCATAAAAAACTCACTTCCCTTCTCGGGTTCAGGTTTTGCCATGTTTAAGTGGTCCGAGAGTAACATTTTAAAACGAAGCAAATTGTATATTTCTTTTAAAAATCTATTCAATTAGGAGTCCTGTAGCTCAGCGGTTAGAGCACTCACCTTACAAGCGAGAGATCTGGGTTTAATTTCAGGCAGGGAGAAACGTTGGGCAAGTTTCCTTCCTCCATACATATAATAATCCTTCAAGGAAAAAAAAACAAAATAATAAATTGGCTGCTGCGTTTTGCCAACAAATATACAGTCAATTCACTTTACAGTATATTCTGTGAAGCGCTTTGAGACACCTATAATGTTTTTTGCATAATTTGCACAGATCAAGCTGAATGAAAAGTAAATTATACTGCTTTATTCCAATACTATAGCAGTGTTTGGTGCCAGTTAAACTTATTTAAATTGTTATTGCAATTGCTCATCTGGCGTAATTTGCTGCTGAACCTCAACCTAATTAAACCTCAACTAAAAGGGAATTAGATCTTTATTTAGGGAGAACGGGTCTATTAGGCTATGGGGAGCGGGCAGGGCAGTGGGATTGAATCGCTCTTTTCAAAGAGCCGGCACAGACTAGATGGGCCGAATGGCCTCCTTTTGTGCCGTAAAATTCTATGATTCTATGATTCTATGATAATTAACATCTCAACTCGTTGTTAATTCTCTTAAAGGTAAAGTGTTTCCTTAGAAACTAACTTGAATTCAAAAAGTGTTCCAGTTAGAAAAATATAGATATGATTGTGTGTCATCGTTTTAAAATAACGAAATAATAATGTATTTGATATAACTCCTTTCATGTCAGGAGGATGTCTCAATGTGCTTCACAGGATTTATTGTAATTTATAGAGAATGTTTTTATAAGTAAATGCAGCAGTCACACACACACACGATTATGGGGGCCCAAACTATTGGTGGCAAAATCTTGAGGAGACCAAAACATATTTATACATAACATATATATTCAAACTAATTTGGAAATACAATACTCACATGTGTGGGATTTTGCTCTGTGCAAATCGGGACTCAAAGTAGACAGATAAGTGCTGATATTGCAAACAGAATCTGGGATTTTAAAATTGTGAATGGAGCCCCATAACCTATTCCTACATTAGGGCCCTTGAAATCTTGTTGGCCCACTGGAAGATGGAACCTTGGATGAACACCTGATTCGAGCCATTGCACCTCCAGTTGTTTAGTTGGGTGTATCTGCCTTGAAGCTTAGAGCTCATCATGACCTTGTTGTTCGGCTAATTGATGATCATTCAGTAGCCAGGACTGATCCACCTGACAGTGCTCAATCTCCAACAAGATGAGATGTGCTATCTTTCTTTCCAGTTTATCATTGAAGAAATTATATTAGACTGGTGTGCTGTGTGTCTGCCTTTGCTTCCACACATGATGACACATTTGTCACAGTGCAAAGTAATGCTCCTGCTGATACACCATTCGCTGCTTCAATACCATTTGAAATAGAGCATACTTAACCATTATCAACATTATTATATTTTACTGAGACTGCTCTATAAGACTGCAAATTTGAAGTGTTTCTTATCCTATATATTGTGTTAAAGACAATTACTTACATGTAATTAGCACTGCAGGGTTATAGAAAAAATTGATTAATAAATAGCATAAACTTCTTTGATTATTTTGTATGCAACACAATTCATTAATCAACATTTACCTTATCTGTTATCCTACTGTACCACTGTACTTCCGGTGACCCTGTGTAAACCTTCTTTCCAATCTTGCTTGTCAGTGTGGAAAAAAACAAACAAGCCATGATTGTAATTCCAAAATGAGAGTATTGCTATATAAATGCAATTTGTTGTTGTACTGCATTGGGATAAGTGAATCCAAGAGTTAAAAGTTACAACCTCATTCCAATTATCTAGATCAGGAAACCGGTGATATAAAGGTTTGTGTTTCTTTTAAATGCTGTACATGATAGATTGGTAATGCATTAACTCCAATAAGTGTGGTGCTCTCAAGTGTTTGGACTCATATCATCTTTAGTTATATTTAGAATGATAGGCGGCCCTTGCACATTGAGCCTCCTCTTGCTTCTCCAATTGAGCTATGCAATCTATTCTTAATTCCTTTTTTTTTCTCTATTCTTTTATATTAAAGTATTCCCCTTCAAATGTTTATCCAATCCCCTTTAAGTTTTGCAATAGTCTCAGCCTCAATATCCACTTGTAGTAAAATATTCCATATCTTAATAGGTTCACATTGCAATTATGAAACAGTTATTCACTTAATAATGACATTTCAAAATATTAAAGTTCTTAATTTTATTCACTACCTAAACCTTTCCTTTTATTATCATGACAGTACATTTCCATAAAGCTCATAGGAACATTATTTGTATTTAATTCAAGGTACACTGCATGTTATATAATTTGAAAGATGCCTGCATTGCACAGTACATCAAAGAGTTGAACGATAATTGGTTGCCATTGAATATGTGAAAATGAATCATTGGAATAGTTAATTATAGTGCATTCATGTAATCAGCTGAATAAAGTTGGGTGTGAGTATTGCAAACATATGAGGTATTTTGCTTTGATGTTATACTGTATCTGTGTTCATCATAGGTTATATTTTCATGAATAATATTGATGGGATCTAATATGAGCTTTTTCTTAACAGCATTCATTAATAAATAATCTTATTGGAATTTCATTGATCCTAAAGGACTCTGCACTGGATGTGAATCACATCAGAGCTGAATTCCCAAGGTTAAGTCTGATATGCTTAACTACGTATTTGCTGCATGTCCATCTCTATCATCAGAATCCAAGATGCAGCTAATCACCAAACATTTTTGAGAAGGTGAAAAAATATCTTTTGATTTACAAAGCTGATCCCAGTCTCTTGAATTTTATGGCGATTGGGAAATTACAATTCCTGAATCCCAATGTTATGAGTTAGCCGAAATCAACAGGTAAAAATTATGTTGGGACTTCCTCCTAATGTGAAAGGTGATGTATAAATGTAATTTTGTTGTTATTTTGCTGGTTGTTGTTTTCAGATGAAAACAGATTTGTATTCTATATTATTCCTATATGCACTTGCATTTAGGCTATTTGTTTGTCAGTGGTTTACCTACAGATGCAACCTCTCTTTTTCCCCACCCCCTCACCCACCTCTTCCCCATATCCACCCCACAGGACACATTTCCCCGAAATATTGCAGAGCTCCTTCCAGTGAAGGTATTATAAAACATAAACACTGTTTGATTTTCAGCCCAGTGATGATTTCAAGCATGTATGCAATAAAACACAATGCAAATTGACATGGAGAGATGGCAGATATCTTACCAACTGCTACACTTTTTCCCATAATTGTGCAGTTTATGTGGGTGCAGATTAGATCAGATATAAATATAAGCATTATTATTGTTATATTGTTCTCTGACTATGCGTGAACTTCATAGTTGTAATGCCATTGAGTCTGCAGCAGAGCCTTTGAACTTGCTAGTAGATCCCAGCATTTTATTGCTAACTCAAGAAATAGACATTTATTGATCTTACAAAGGCAGTATTCTCTGACAGGAATCAAAAGATTTTTGATTTCACATGTGATAATCAACACATCAACTGCACATTATTCTCAGAATATTTGCTCTATCCTGATTCCTAACACATGATGTTTAAGAGAGCCTCACTGTCAGGATATTTATCAGACAATGGCAACTGGCAATAAAATTCATGTTCTGATCATGTTGTGTCCCTTTCTGGTGAATCGTTTGGGAGGAATCATTTATGTGTCAGAATATTTGGAATGAAATGTGGAGATGTAGATTTGATAATCAACACCAAAGATAATGTTCACATTGTTTAAATTTTCTGAGGGACAATTTTCTGTTAACTTTGATTGAAATAAAATTGTCGATTTTCACCAGTATATATCTTGCAATCCATGAAAACCCAACTTGGAAAGGAAAAACTAAATCTACCAATTGATCGAATTGTAACATTTGAATCTAATTGTGTGGGATTTTGTGAGTGTACAGAAATATTGAAATGTAATTTACAATACAATTTACATTGATATAGCACCTTTCACATCCAGAGGATGTCTGAAAGTGCTGTCCACCTGAGTTGGGAAGAAGCCGAAAGGAAGTTGTAGGAAAATATGAACAAACAGGTATATGTTGTCATTTACCGTTATTCTTTGTCTAATCATAGGTGAGTTTATTTATTCTATATCAAATTTGACAAACCTCTCGGCTTCCTGAAGCATGAGAATTGCACAGTTTTATACACATCCATTTCCATTTGCTCGTTTAAGCAAACAATTTTTTTTAATGCATTTTTTCATTGATGTTGTCACTTGTTTTGGTGTGTGATTATGTTTGTTATAACTGCAATGTATTATTGTTTAATTTTCCACAGCAGAAAACTAATCTTCACTGAAACTGAAAATCGGATAGATTTATGTTAGCAGCCAAACATAAACTACTACCACCACAATATTGTCCGAGTGAACTTATTGCTTGACATTTAGGAAGTAGCTCTAGGAATTTTTGGAAGCTGAGCTTTAGTTATAAGAAACAGTGAATTATTTGATCTTATGAGCATCTGAAAAGACAATTGGATCAATTTATCTTAATTGTTATCAACTCACCTCTTGGTTAGAAATGGACTGATTGCTCATGGCCTCATGTTTAAAAAAAATATTTATAGTAGTTAAACATTTTATTAATAAAAGTAATGTTTTTGTTAATATGAGAGAATAATAACAACAAAATTACATTTATAGAGTGCCTTTCATGTCGGGAGGACATCCCATGGCGCTGGAGAAGTATTGCAATCCTGTGTTACTCATTTCCTTTATGTTAGAATGTTTCAGGGGAGTGGGGAGGAGACAGAGGAAGGTAACAGAAGGTTGTCTAAATTGTGTCCCTGTATTATTATTCTGACTGTACCTTTATCATCACAATGATATTAATAATTTGGTTACTCAATTCACGACTTTGTGGGATACTGCTGTGTGCATACTATGTCCACAAAATGCAGTCAACTCACTTTATGTTATTTCCTGTGAAGTGCTTTGAGACGTCTCAAAGACGTGATAATTCCCATTATCAAAAACAAGGATTATTATATATTACATACCAGGATTTCAGCTCAAGGATTTCGCTGACACACCAATAGTCCTGGAATAGAAGTCTTTTGGTTGCAAGTTATTTCAATAGATCTAGATTTATCTTGGGAACCCACTGTCTCTCCACATCTTTAAAACCTACTTGAAGATGTACTACTTCGGCTGTGCCCATGGTCACCTACCACCAACTCACCAATGTGCAGCACTCTGTCACTGTGTCCTGTGTTAAGGTAAATGTAAGTTTTTATAGTACATTAAGAAGAAAGATAATGATATAGCTACTGGACATTATCTTAATTGTTATCAACTCACCTCTTAGAAATGGACTGACATTCACTCCAGACTGATAGAATCTATCCCTTTCCAGTTGTGTTATGTGAGCTGAATGGCAGACACATGATCACAATACTCTTTAACCTCCTGGGTACAATGGTAATAGTAGAAACAGGAGTAAGCCATTCAGCCACTGGAGTCTGCTCTGTCAAATTATTATTTCACAGTAGTTCTTTTAATCTTGTTTCCCTGCCTTTCTTCATAACTTTTAATACCTTTAGCTCCCAAGTATCTATCCATCTATCTATCAGCATTTTAACAACCTTATTAATTCTTCCCCTATGACCTTCTGCAGCAGTATAGTCCACATTCTCCCAACATGCTGTGCTAAGAATTGTTTTCTGATCTCACTGCGTCAGGTTTTTAATTTTAAGATTATATTACTTTATTTTGTATTCTCTATCTCAAACAGATCACCTTTCAATCTGAAGTTTTAGTAATAAAAAGACTGCCCGTATTTGATAAAGCCATTATAACATCCAAACATCTAGAAGCTCTTTCCAAATGTTTCTGCAAAGTGTACTGATGATGTAAGATTGTTGACCAGGATCCTGGGATTGATGTCCAGTCACCATTCTTGTGTCTAAATTCATTCTTTCATTATAATAATAATTGTTCAACTGTATGGTTAATAATAATACTTGCATTTGCTACAGTGCCTCAAGACCCTCCTCTTCAGTGTCCCATGGTCACTCCAATTAATAATATATGATAATAATAATAATAAATAATAGTAATACATTCCCCCCACCTTTCCCTCCACCCTCCCTGTCCCCAACTTGGGGCTGAAACAACGACTGTCCAGTGCCTTGGGATGTCTCCTCATGTGAAAGGTGCTATAAAAGTGTAATTTTGTTGTTGTTGCCTTATCACATTATTGAGATGTCTCAAATCGCTTCACACAATAACGCATAGTGAATTTTGTAGGCGAGATGCTGCAGCCACTCACTCACAACAGTGTCCCACAAGATAGTTGTGGATTGAGTGACCCAAATCTTATTATCATTATTTATTTATTTTAAAGTGATTACTATTACCTATGGAATGCGTTCTGCTCACCATCTAATAACTAGTTATTAATCTCTGGTTATTAATAGTAGCCTTGCATTTGCATTTATTATTTATTATAATATAGCGCTTTATCTTCTTGTCGAGAAGTGTCAAAGCGCTTCACAGTATATACTATACAGTGTACCTCACCCCAAAAGCCACTGAAACCCTGGTCCATGCCTTTGTCATCTCTCGGCTGGACTATTACAATGCCCTCCTTGCCAGTCTCCCCTCCCCCACAATCCACAGAGTCCAGCTCATTCAGAAGTCTGCCACCTGCATTCTCACCCACACCAAACTTCACTCCTCCATTACCCCAATCCTTGCCAGACTTCACTGGCTCCCTTTCCTAGAGAGGATCGACTTCAAGTTCTTCACACTTGTCTTCAAATCTCTCCACTCCTCCGCACCCCACTACCTCTCTGACCTCTCTCCTCAAACCAGCACCCGTTGCCTTCACTCCACTGAGTCTGGCCTCCTCCATGTCCCCCAAATTCTCTGCTCCACCCTCGGCGGCCGTGTCTTCAGCCACTATGCCCCGAGGCTCTGGAATTCCCTTCCTCACCACCTTCACCTCGCCCCCTCTTTTCTCAGCTTCAGGTCCCAGCTGAAGACCTTTCTCTTCGACCGCGCGTTTGGTCACCTTTCTACCCCTGCCCCTGGCTCGGTCCCGGGATCCGCTATTGTGAAGCGCTCTGAGACGCTGTCCGGCCTGGAGGGCACTATATAAATCAAAGTTGTTGTTCTTGTTGTACAGGGAAGGGCCTGTGTATTTTTATTACTGTATTTAATTTTTTGGTTAAACTAATCTAGCATCATTTCCCACACTCATTAAGCTCAGTATCTATTTTCTGGTGTCCTTTCAAAAATCCTGTCTTTGAGAAATCATCCCATCAATATAAATCTATTAGGGTCATTTATGTAATGTGTGGAGCTGGGGCCCAACACTACTTCATGGGACACACTGCTTGTCATTGCTTGTCAATCTTTGAAAATCTTAAGGTTATGTATTTTCCTTCAGTCTTTTTCAGTTTTCAGTCCTTTCAATCTCTTCAGCTTTGAGCAGTCTTAATAGTTGGGCTCAGACATATATGAAACCATTACTTCTCCCTTGAGATATGAATTTGAATACAAAGTGAAAGTAATTCTCAAGCATTGCTAAAAGTCCGAAGAGAAAGGAGCCATTGAAATCTAGTTGGCGCGTTCTATTGATTTCTCTCCAGGTGCAGTGTTCAGTGATGTATCTAAGTGCACTTGTGAAATGTGTTACAAAGTGGTAGATCTGCACTTTCTGAATGGCCAAAAATTAGGTGATCTGTGGAGAATAGATGGCCCTGTCAGTTTGAGCAGTCCCCTTTCGTCTATGGGATCTGTGGTTGAATCCACTTCAGATTAATGGGAGTTTTCTTACTATGAAAGCTGTGAGGATTCTGAATGAAATTATTTCTTGCAGTCTCAAGCCATTTATAAGCATACAGAAATCCATAGCACAAAACTGCACTACATTTGTCACTGATTAATGCTTGGTTAGTTGTATGAATCGGATAGGCTATGAATGTTGTTTGTGTGGAAAGCTTCGGTTAGATTGTATATTGGGACATTTTGCTCTGATATTTGGGTTAAGGTGTATTGCTTGGTCACAGAATCATTGAATGTTTACAGCATGGAAGGAGGCCATTCAGCCCACAGTGTCTGTGATGTGTCAGCAAGGCCAGGATGAGCCCCTGGTTCGGTCCCGGGATCTGTTGCTGTGAAGCATTCTAAGATGCTATCCGGCGTGGAGTGTTCTATATAAATCAAAGTTGTTGTTGTTGTTGAGTGCATATTTCTTGCAGCTGAATGTCGGCAACATGGATGCCATACTCTTTGGCTCCCATCACGTCTTCTCTTCTGTGGGTCTGAATTCCTCAACTTCCCCGGACGTACCAAACCTGTACAGAAATTTAGGTGTCAGGTTCAATCCCCATTTTTCTTTTCTACTCCATACCCATTTTCTGACCAGGACCACTTGTTTCTATCTTTGTCACAATGCCCGCCTCCATCCGATGCAGCCAAAACTCTCATCTGCACCTTTATCACCTCCTGGGTGGACTATTCTAATGTCCTTCTCATTCATCTCCCCAGCTACACCATATACAAAATTCAATGAATCCCAAACTCTGCATACTCACCCACACAAACTCTGGATTCCCTTCTCACCAGTCCTTGCCAGACTACAGTGACTCACAATTACCAAATAGATTAATTTTAAGATCTTCTCACTCATTTTCAAATCTCTTCAAATCTGTTAACCTCCCACTCGTCCACCCACTGATATCACTTGACTGGCTCTGGCCTCCTGTTCATCCCTCATGACTCCATTTCACCATCAGTGGTCATGCCTTCAGCCGCTATACCCCAGAACTCTGGAGCTTTGTCCCTCAATCACTCCGCCTTGCCCCTTCCCTTCCCACCTTCAAATCCCACCTCAAAACCTTCCAGTTTGATCTGTTTTGGGTCACTTCCCTCTCCCTCTGGTTTCACGTCTATCAAGCACTCAGGACTCTACCAAATGTGAACAAAGCTATATAAATGCAGTAGTTATATTTCCCTGCATGTTTCCATAAATTCTTAACATTTTCTTTAAGCCTTTCTCATTATAATATTGTTATTGACTTGTCATAAACAGCCAAATTGGAGTGAGTATTATTATACACCTTACTAACATTACACCTTGCCTTAAAGTAGTCAATGGAAATTCTTGGTACCAAAAGTAGAAAGTGTTTCATCCCTAGCACTGACATCCCTCACACTGATAAGCACAAAATGCACCCAACCAACCAAAAATAAATATAAATTATGAGTGAACTTTGAAGAAAACAATTTATTTACTGACATTTAAAAGTTTTCATTGCTTTGCCCAGAAATTGTTTGTGCTAGTCATTACGATTTTGGTAAAATATCCAAAGACCTACAGTGGAATGTTTATGAGGTTAATAAAACTTGTCATTTCACGGTTATTTAAAGTCATTGAAGTACACTTGCTTTGTGTAAAGCAGAAAAAGCATTGCTACTATCCATAATTCAGAAAGAGATGTGTGTACAGTATGTAATGAATATCTGAAAGTCTTGAATCCTAAGGTCACAATCACTCGTACTTGCCCTTTGTGTTTGCCCATCTATTTTGATGGCAGCTATAAAGTTACACCATATTTGTCCTGTAATAAAACATTTGCAAAAGAGGTGATAAGGGAAGAGAGTCTTTGAAACATAACTGGGGTAACCTACAACAGAGAAAAAGAATGTAAAGTTTACAAGCACCTTGTTGATTGAAAAGCAATTACTGTCAGGTCTAGAGTTGTATTTTGTAGGCGAGTGGAACAGACATTTTATGAACCTCAATGGCCCATAATATTACTTTGTGGTCCATGAAGTTAAACTATTTATTTGGTTGCTGAACCAATGCTAAGGTGTCAGATGTGTTAGTTGGAGGCACTCTTACGTTTGAATGATTTCAATGATTGTGGTTTCAATTGAGCTAGAAATCTAGGCTTACACTACAGTACGTTAGAACAGAGCAGGTTGACCCTCAATGAATAAACCCTAATATAAATTGATGAGGGGTTTTGATAAAGTGGATAGGGAGAAATTATTTCCACTGGTTGATGAGATGGTGATGAGAAGGTATCAATTTAAGATAATTCACAAGTGTTGAACAGTTAGGTCAGGACCCAAGCGGGGGTGGGGGGGCAGGGAGGTTCGGGGTAGGGAGTAGTCGAATAGTAGAGATGGGAAAGTTAGGAGGGGAGTAGAAGGCAAGGTTGAAGAGGAAGGTCTTGAGACCAGCTTTGAAGGAGGAAAGGGAGGAAGCAAGGCGAAGGATTTCGGGATGGAGTTCCAGAGCGTGGGGGCAGAGAGGCTGAAAGGAAGTACAATAAGTTTTTTTGCACAGAGAGTTGTTAGGATCTGGAATACCTTACTGAGTGCGGTGGTGGAGGTAAGATTCTTATTAACTTTGAAAAGGAAAATCGATAAATATCTAAAAATAAATAATTCTTTGAATGAAAACAAATAAACAATTGAAGGAGTATCGAGAAAAGACAGGTAGATGGGAATGAATGGATTACATTTTCAAAGAGGCAGCGCAGACACAATGATCTGAATGGCCTTCTCCTGTGTTGTAAATGTCTGTGAATTTAAATTTATGAATAAGAACATTGAGAAGTTGGTTAGGCCAGTGTGTGGGTTAGGATTAGGGACAGTATGTGGACCAGAGATTCATTTTGTGAGCCAATCAGTGTCGGAGTGGGAGCCAATCAAAGGTTGGAGCCAATTAAGAATGGCAATCAAGAGTGGCAATGAATGGCACTGCAGCCAAACAATCAGTGTTGGGGCAGGTGGAGTGTTGGTGCAGCAAATCACTGCAGTGCATTGGTGCAATGTGTTGGTGTAGTGCATTAGAAAATGTTTTGCCATCTCAAAGGCAGATTTTGAAGGTGAGGAGAGAGGACGAGGTGGAGGGAATCCCGGATGGAATTCCAGTAAGCAACCTTGTGGTCACGGATAGCAAATTATTGTTGGTAGTAAATTCAGAAACCTTATGATATCGGAGTCATCGATTGTGTTGCCCTCCACCCCACACTCTTCTCTATAGCTGAGAAGTAAGTAATTGATCAGAGATTATGTGGTGAGCTGTCAATTAGAGAGATATTGATTAAGATAGGATTAGGCAGGGTAAAACCTTGAGCAGGTTTCCTTACTCCACACACCTAATAATAATCCCTCAATGAAAATTTGGTCATTTTCAACCCATAACTGTTCGTGGGACACTGCTGTGTGCAATTGGCTGCTGCATTTCATTCACAAAATTTACAGTCAATACACTTTACAGTGTATACTGTGAAGCGCTTTGAGATGACTAGAAGACATTGAAAGCATTATATCAAATGCAATATATTAATATTAATTATTAAGCTTAAAAAAAACAGAGCCATTGCAGTAACTTTATCCTATGTGTTTTATTGTTTGTTTTATTTGTATATTTTATTTTTTCAATGAGAGTGCCACAATGATGTATGCTTCCAATTAAACAGCCTACCTGTGATCGCTAATCAGTGAGCTGTTATTCTGGCAGCATTTCTTCGTAGCAAACAGGGAATGAATAACAAGCCAGATGTTTGCATTTTACAGAGGTAGGTTCATCGAACATGCACCACACTTGATTGCTATTCAAATTAACTTTCAACCTCAAGTTGAATAGACTATCTAGAAATTGAAATGCAAACTCTGAGCTGTTAGTACAGCTGGTTTGGAAACATACCATGGTTATTATTGTCAACAATGATAGATGAGCACTGATCTTGAGACTCAGGCTAACACCTTTTCTAATATTCTTATAAGCAACAGTGAAATAGCAATGTAATAAATTGCATATCTTGTCTGGCAGATTACAATTCTAGATTAAGAGTATCCATATACATCTGCATTCTAAAGTCCTCTGCATATCATGAAGAAAATAAGTAACGCATTAAAAGGTAAATCGGAAAGATGTTTCTATCCTTGACCCCTCATCTTCTTAATCTGTATGCTCCCTCTTGAGGATGTCATATGCAGACATGAGATACATGTATGCGGATGACCCCAACTCTATTTTCCCACCTCACTTTGCGACCCCCAGTCACTTGATAATCTGTCAGCCTGCCTGTCAGAAATCAGGAGCTGGATAAGCACACATTTCTTTCAGCTAAATGTTTACAAGATGCAAGTCATACTCTTTGGCTCTTGTCAGTGTCTTCAATCGCACGGTTCTCACCTCCTCCACCAACCCAACCTACCCCTAAAACTGTTGAGATAAAATCTAAACTCCTTTGTGACAACCTTCTGATATGAAAGTGACTATCTTAGATGCATAGTTTTTCCAGATGTCTTCCATGACATATTTTTTTTAATGACATACATTAGTTTCTGATTGGTGGCATAAGATATTGTCCTAGCAGCTAGATGTAATGATTTTTATCCTGCACACTTACAAATCTATCTCATATGAAATAAGTTAAGAGCCTAACTTTACTTGCTGTAAATTGTACAAGTTTTACTATTGCATATAGTAAAAAAAATTATTGCATATCGCATGATACACTTAGGTTGTTGTCTTCACATGCATATTGAGATGATTTGTGAGTTTTACAAATCTTCTTAGATTTAGGATATTTTAGTTACCATGAAGCAACAATGTGGCTTAAGAAGGTTGTCTCAAAATTTAAATTGTGCAAAATTTTGAAACACAAAATTAAACAGATTAACTTTTTATTTGGAAGCTGATATTTTTGTATCATTAAAAAATGGAAAATTTAATTTTCTATTCAGACCAAATATAAAATTTCACAATTTTGCAAGATTTTGCATTTTAGGGAAATCGTCTAAAGGTTAAGAACATCTGATATATCACACTCACGACAATCAATAAAATAATGAGTTCATAGGATATACTGGAAAGTAAGTGACATTTTTTTTGTAGGTGGGCATGGCACCCAATTTGTGGAGCTCCTAATTTGTGGCTTAGTGGTTAGAGCACTTGTCTTGCAAGCTGGGGAGACCAAGCTGGGGAGACCTGTGTTCGAATCCAGGCAGGTCAGGGCGAAACCTTCGGCAAGTTTCCTTACTCCACATGCCTAATAAACATTAAAAAAAACCACAATAATAAAATTGTTCATTTCAATCCACAAATCTTTGTGGGACACTGCTGTGCGCAATTGGCTGCTGCAATTCGCCCACAAATTTATAGTCAATTCATTTTACAGTATATTCTGTGAAGCACTTTGGGACGTCAATAAGATATGAAAAGCGTTATATCAAACGCAAGGATTATTATTATTATTAATTACATAACAACGTCACACAAACAGCCATTAAGTAAATGATCCATCTTATTTGGGGGAATCATTGGCCAGGACATTGAGAGAGAGAAATTGCATTCTCTTTTTAAATAGGGCCATAGGATCTCTAAAGTCTACATTACCAGACAGAAGGACCTCAAATGTCTCACCTGAAGGTCAGCACCTACATTGATGCAGAACACCTCTACATTTGACATCTTGGACTGTGGAGTTCAAAGTCCTCCTTTGGTACTGAAACCCACATCATTCTGGCTCAGAGATAAGAGTGTTGCCAACTGAGCCATGTTTAATTCAAATGGGTACCACTGAATCAAATAATGTTAGAAGGCTATTAAGTCCATTGTGTCTGCTGGATGTCTGTTTCTATTTCCTTGTTTATATTTTCCTTTTTAATTATGTATCTTGTTCAATTGATTTATCTAAAATGGCCCAGATTTTCTTTCCCAGTTGAGAAATCTAGAATTAAATGCAAATTGCAGAATACAAAAAGGATTGAAAACAATGACAAAGGAAATAAAATGAAACGAGTAGTTGTAAAGAGATTCTAAATGCACTGATACACATTGGGTTTTTGACCAGACATGGGAAACCAGGACCAATAATAGCAAAACTAACTTGCATTTGAAAAGTGCCCTTCAAGTAGGATATAGGCCCAGAGTGCTTTACGAAAGTTTTAGCAAGAGTGATCAATAAATATGTTTTTGTAGAGGTAGGTTTTCAAGTGGGATTCAGTGACAGATAAAGAAGGCTGAGGCGGAGGGATAGAGGAAGGGTGTTTCAGAGGTTAGATGCATAGTTGCTGCAGATTGGTTCATTAATGGTGGTTGTCATAACTATTTGGAATAAGCTAATTTTTTACAATGCAATCAAATTATTTGCAGGTAAGAAAGCAACAAAATAAAAATAATTCTTACATTTGATAATTTTATATTTCATTTTGGGAGCACATCTCAAAGTACTTCATAGAATTTACTGTGAAGTGTAGCAAATGTATATTTGCAGGTGAATGTGGCAGCCAATTTGTGCACAAAAATGTCCAGCATTCAGCTATGAAATGGATGAGGATAAGTACATAAGAATCTACAAGCCGAAAGAAGATCAAGGTCCATCCAGTTCACCTTCCACCAAACAGGGAATCACTGATATGTAAGCTCCCAAATTATACATTGTATCCCAAGATATTATTTTCTAACAGAAATCTTTCTGATTTATTCTTGAAAGAAACAACATTTCCTGCTTCCACTGGCTCCCTAGGGAGGCTGCTGTACATGCTTACTGAATTGGATTTTTACAGATATGTTCTGAATTTACCCACCTTCAATCGCAGGCTGTGTCATCATGTTTAGTACAGGATAAAACAGCCTATCATGATCAACATTATCTATTTCCTTCAAAATCTTAAAGGCCGTAATCATATCGCTCCTCAACAACAAAAAAATTACATTTCTAGAGCGCCTTTCACGTCGGGAGGACGTCCCAAGGCGTTGAACAGTCAGGTCGGGATCTGAGCAAGGAGGAGGGGCAGGGTTGGGGGGTTGGTGGTGGGGGGCAGAGATAGGAGGGGAGGGAGAGAGTTAGGAGGGCAGCAAAAGGCACAAACGAAGAGAAGGGTCTTGAGACTGGCCTTAAGGGAGGAAGCGAGGTGAAGGGATTGTGGGATGGAGTTCCAGAGTGCGGTGGCAGAGAGACTGAAAGCCAGTCCACTAATGGTGAGGCGGGTCGTGTGGGTGATATGGAGCAGACCAGAGCCTGCTGAACTGAGGGATGGCGGTGGTTCATAGGGGGACAGCAGGTTGGAGAGATAGGCGGGGGCAAGGCCGTGAATGGCTTTGAAAGTGAGGATGAGGATCTTGAATTCGATCCTCTGGGGGATGAGTAGCCAATGGAGCCGGGCAAGGGTGGGAGTGATGTGGTCGCAGAGCTTGGTGAGGGAGAGTGCCGACTACAGCAAAAACAACAAAATTGCATTTATATAGCACTTATGTAGCACTTTTCACATCAGGAGGATGTCCCAAGATGTTGGACAGATATTATTTTAGATCTGAGCTGGGGGTTGGGATTGGACAAGGTGGAGAGCCTTGAGTTGGGTTGTGAAGGAGGCTAGGGATTGGACAAGGTGGAGGGACTGCGGAATGGAGTTTCAAAGGGTGGGGCACAGTGGCTGAAGGCTCGCCTGCCAATGGTGTGATGAGGACATAAGGCAGGCTGGAGCCTGTTGAGCGGAGGGAGCCGTCAGGTTTGTGGGGGTTAGGAGATCGCAAAGGTAGTGGGGAGTGAGGCCATGAGGGCTTTGAAGGTGAGGACCAGGATCTTGAGCTGTATCCTCTGTGATGGGAAGCCAGTGGAGATGGGCACAGGGGGGAGTAATAAGGTCATGGAGTTCTGATGAAGGGTCATGGGCCTGAAACGCTGACTCACTTTCCTTTTTCCATGGATGCTGCCTGATTTGCTGAGTTTTCCCAGCAACTTCTATTTTTGTTTCAGATTTCCAGCATCTATAGTATTTTGTGCTTTGATCAAGAAGCCTAGTTCAGGAGAGGGCACGAGCTGCGGATTCTGAATGATCTGTAGCCTGTGGAGGCAGGAGTTAGGGAGGATGACAAGCAAGGAGTTTGCATAGTCAAACCTGGATTTTATGAATGCATGTATACATTCATACATGCTTTCACTAGAGCTGCACACAGTGTTCAATGTGCGATCACATCAGTAATTTATAAAGTAGCAGGATTAAGCCACTATTTTGGCTCAATATTGCATTTGCAAAACAACCCAGCATTTGGTTTACCTTACTCACTGCCACTGATGCTGTAGTTTCAATTTATTATCAATCCGGAACCCCAGCCTTTTTCAATTTTAAGTACAAATTATTTTCTTTCCATTATTTTCTTTCCAGGGATTTCTCTCTGCCTTCTCTTTAATCCACGACTGTTTGTGGGACACTGCTGTACACTATTAGCTGCTGAATTTTGCCCACAAATATACAGTTTACAGTATATCACTTTACAGTATGTTCCGTGAAGCGCTTTGAGATATCTTAAAAGATGTGAAAAGCGCTATATCAAATGCAAGGATTATTATTATTGTCCTCCTCAATCTCTCTACTGTCTTTGACACTGTCGACCACTCCATCCTCCTGCACCTCCTCTCCTCTTAGCTCAATCTTTGTGGACCTGCCTTTGCCTAGTTCAAACCTTGCCTCTCCTACCTTCTCCACTTTGTCACCACTAACAGCTTCTCCACCAGCTACCACAATGTCACGTATGGTATCCCTCATGGGTTTGTCCTTGGCCCTCTCCTTTTCCGCATCTATATGCTCCCAACTGGTGACATCATCCAGAGACATAGGGTCCATGTCTGTTCCATATGTATGTTCATGTGTTCCATATGTTCCATATCTTCCTATGTAGATGACACCCAACTGTATCTCTCTGCTTTCACCCTCGATTCCAGGACCTCTACTATCCTGACAGACTGCCTGTCAGACACAAAGTCATGGATGAGAGCTAACTTTCTGAATATCAATAAGACCTAGGCCCTCTGATTGGCTCATGCCAGCACCTCCACATCTCAGGCACTGGTAGCATCAACCTCTAGAACTCTGCTGCCTGGGTCCTCTCCTGCACAAGGCTCTGCAAAATTATAAGCCCCAACCTCGCCTGACTCCATTGGCTTCCCATACCACAGAGGATTTAATTCAACATCCTGGTCCTCACCTTCAAAACCATCCATGGCCTTGCCATCCCCCTGCCCCCACCCTACATCTGCACCCTCCTAACCCCCTACCTCCTAACCCCCTACCTCCGCCCACCTTCCCTCCATCCTCCCCGATCATGACTCTAGTTCAGGGTTGAAACACTGACTGTCCAGCCTCTTTAGACGTCCTCCCCACATGAAAGATGCAATGCAAATGTAATTATTTTATTGTGTTGTTGTTTTATGTCTCAACTAAAGGACAGCACCTCCAACAATGTAGTGAAGTGTCAACCCAGATTCCTGACATAGGGCTTGAATCATCAAACTGATTCAGAAGAGGCAGTGCTGCCAAGATATTGGAATCTAGATATGTAAACAGTAAGTACTGAATACTTTCTTCCTTAATATAATTTTTAAACCACAGTTATTGAAGGAGTGATATCACATATAATAAATATGCATCCTTCAATATCTCATCGTTTTTCCTTTTTTTCAGAAAGAAATTGCCAAATACCAATTACATTTAATATTCATGTGATGCAGTTGAAGTGGATTATAGCTGTAATCCATTTTCTTTATCACTGCTTCCAAGCTTCAGTGCAAGAAAAAATAATTCCCACTCACCTTAACTTTTGAAGTTTATAATAGCATTTGAATATAGAAAAGGGGAAAGCATCTCTGGGTCACTTTAAAGCAATTCTCATGTGTATCGCATTGCATTAGCAGTCACTCATGAGTTGAATTATTTAACTATTGTATTAATTCCCAGTTATTAATGAGAAAATAGGATACCAGAGCAGATATAAGGAGTATCGATCATTTCAGTGTAGGTTTATAGATAAGCAGAATATGCCACATCAGACTTTTAGGGTAATGTTTGTGTTTTGAAAACCACTCCATATATTCTGGTTATATTTTAACAGAACACCAAGTAACCTAAATCGTGATGTATATTCTTCAAAATGACTCACTACACAATTGCTATAATACCATGGTGTGAAAGATACATGCCCATAAAATGATAGTGGATGACACCACCAGAGGCAGGGAAAGGTTTGAGCTTCTGGAGTGGCATGACTTCCTTAATTACATCTGAATGACAGGATATAAGTGAGGCATAATTGCCACTCTGGCCAGGCTGGTTTGTCACAAACAGATTTAGTTCAATATTTTCCACAAGGATTATAAGATTGATTTGGATGGCTTTTCAGCTCATCAATCTCACCCTTCCAGAATAAACCACCCATTGACCTTCCATCAAAGTATCATATGTTTTTAAATGAGTCCAATATCTTAGTATCAATCACCTTTCCTGGTAACCTGTGCAGGCATTAATTAAACTCTGGATGAAGAAATATTTGTCAGTGTTTGTTTTGAAATTATCCTTTGCAACTAGCTCAGTGTTTAGAGCACTCACCTTGCAAGACTTGGGTTCAATTCCAGGCAGGGTGCAACCTTTGGCAAGTTTCCTTGCTCTATGCGCCTAATCATATTCCCTCCAGAAAGAAGCAATAATAATTAGTTACTTCAATCCACAACTGTTTATGGGACATTGCTGTGTGCAATTGGCTGCCACTTTTCAACCACAAATATATAGTCAATTCACTTTACAGTAGATTCTGTGAGGTGCTTTGAGATGTCTAAAAGATGTGAAAAGTGCTACATCAAATACAATGATGATTATTATTAAACCTATGCCTTCTTGTTTTAATGTCTTGGTGCTTCTGAGTTTACAACAACAACAACAAAATTACACTTGTAGAGCGCCTTTCACGTCAGGAGGACGTCCCAAGGCGCTGAACAGTTACTGCTTCAGACCTGATTTTAGGACCGGGTAGGGGGTGGAAGGGGGATTAGGAGGTGCCGATGGATCCATCAAAAAGTCTCGAGGCGGGACTTTACATTCTTAATCCCATGTAAAATGTTGTATATCACTATAAAGACATCTGAGATATTGACTTCAAGACTGAGCAGTTCTAGCTTGTCTAACTGTTGCTCCTTAATCCAGTTTCAATTCACTGATTGAAAACCTTTAATGGATCTTATTGTGTACATTTAATAGATATGTTGTCTCATGTTGATGATATACCAGAACCAAAGTAAAAAAGCTAACCTTCAAGAAAAACAAACTATTCAAATATATATGAATATATATCTAATGTCAAGATGATAGGAGTAGAGAAGAAAAGATGTCTGGGGATTCAGTTCCACATATCCTTAAGAGTAGCTACACTGGTTGAGGGGTCTGTAACCAGGGAGGCAGAAATATAAGAGAGCAATCTGGGAATATAAAAGAGAATTCTGGAGGAATTATTTCACTGCAGAGGGCAGTGAGATTCTGGAACTCGCTTCCTGAAGCTGTGGTTGAATCAAAAAACCTAGCTCTTCAAAAGAGTGAGAGAGTATGGGAGGGAATAAGGAATGGTTGTAGATTCGTGTGGAGTATAAACAGAGGGATAGAATGGTTGGGTGAGTAGCCTGTTTCAATGCTGAAGGTTAGCGTTTTTACTTTGGTTCTGGTATATCACCAACATGAGACAACATATCTATTAAATGTACACAATAAGATCCATTAAAGGTTTTCAATCAGTGAATTGAAACTGGATTAAGGAGCAACAGTTAGACAAGCTAGAACTGCTCAGTCTTGAAGTCAAGACTGTTTCAAACTTTGTTATCACTATTATTGAGGACAGAATGTTGCCTTATGGCAGAGATATCTGTTCACTTCAGTAAATATAACAAGATAACGACAGCTGCAGCTTCAAAAGACAAAATAACATGAATTCTTAATCTAAAGAGACATTTGATTTTTTAGATCATAATTCCATGGAAATCAAGGATGGCACAGATACAACTTATAGGCCAAATAGTTTAGTTGGTAACACATTCAACTCTAGAGTTGGAAACATTTGGATTCAAGCCCCGCATCAATACTTTAACTTTATAATAGTATCTAGGCTGCATTCCAGCGCAATATTGGAGCTATACTGCATTTTCAGAGATACTCCCATGTGTTTAATAATAAGTTAAACTGAGGTGTCTCTACCTGAAATGATTGCATGACACTATTCGAAAAGAGAAGAGATTGTCTCCCGGTGTCTTGGCCAACAATCCCCTATATTGAAATTGTCATTCATTTCATAGCAGTTTGTGAAATATTCCTGTTAGCTGTGACATTTGTCTACAAAATAGACAGTCACTATACTTTACAATGGAGCACTTTGAGATGATTTGATGATAAGACAAAGCAAATTACTGTATATCAATCACTGATATAGCAATGATTATTATTCTTGCTGAGATATTTAGGAAATCCTGAAAAATTAGTTTGATGTCTCTGATAATATTCCAAATACTTTCCAATATTCTCTATTTCCCCAGATCCCTCCAAACTAAAACTTCTTACAATGAGTTGTTTTTCAGCAGTGTCTTGTTTGTGAGATGTTCGGTTTGACAATTTCTGATTTTATACTCCTTTAAATATCAGAAGGAACAAGTACCGAAGAGTTCCGAATTTGTTTTACTGTAATAATGAGGATGATAAGAATAATATTTCAATTTGAAATAGCACTTTACCATGTTGTTGAGACACTGCAAAACACTACCTCTCTGATCTCCTCTCTCCTCAAACCAGCTCCCATTGCCTTCGCTCCACTGGATTTGGCCTCCTCCATGTCCCCCAAATCCTCTACTCCACCCTCGGCAGCATTGCCTTCAGCCACTATGCCCCGAGGCTCTGGAATTCCCTTCCTCACTACCTTCGCCGCGCCCCCTCTTTTCTCAGCTACAGGTCCCAGCTGAAGACCTTTCTCTTCGACCGCACCTTTGGTCACCTTTCTAGCCCTGGCTCGGTCCCGGGATCCGCTATTGTGAAGCGCTCTGAGACACTGTCCGGCATGGAGGGCGCTATGTAAATCGAAGTTGTTGTTGTTCACAGTTTATATTGTAAACTGCGTATTTAGTGGGCGAAATGTGGCAGCAAGCTGCACACAACAATATCCCAGAAACAACCATGGAGTGAGCAACATAATAATCATTATGGTTTATATACTGTGACCTTACCATGCCGTCATGATGTCACAAAACACTTAATATAAATTTATATAGTGCATTTCACAATAGAAGGACATCACAAAGAGCTCCTAATAATTGATTGATGAGCCTAAACTGAGGATGGGAGCTGAGGAAGGAATCATAGAATCATAGAATTTTACAGCCTCCACCAGCCTTTCAGGCAATGCATTCCAGAATCGAACAACTTGCTGTGTGAAAACATTTCTCCTCATCTCTCTGCTTCTTATAGAAACTATTTTATATCTGTGACCTTGAGTCACTGACATACCCACCAATGAAAACTGTTTTTCCCTGTTTATCCTATCGAATCCCCTCATGATTGTTTAACCTTCTGTACTCCAATGAGAATAATCCTAGCCACTCTAGCCTTTCCTCATAATTGAAATCCCTCATTCCTGGTAAAGTTCCTCTGCACCTTTTCCAATGCCTTAACATCCTTCCTAAAGTGTGGTGACCAGAACTGAACACACCCTAGCTGAGGCCTGACCAATGTTTTATAGAGGTTAATCATAATTTCCTCACTTTTGTACTCTTCTAAATTTATAAAGCCTACTATTCCGTATATGCTTTTTCAACAGCCATATCTACCTGTCTTGCCACCTTCAAAGATTTACTTACATGAACCCCCAGGTCTCTCTGTTCCTTCACTCCACTTAAGATTGTACTATGTAGTCTACATTGCCTTTCCTCATTCTTCCTCTCAAAATGCATCACCTTATATTTCTCCACATTAAACTTCATCTGCCATAAATCTGACCATTTTACCATTTTGACTATGTCCTCTTGCAGTCTGCTACTATCCTCCTTACTATGTACTACTTTTCCTAACTTGGTATAATCTGCAAACTTGGAAATTGTACTCTGTATACCCATGTCCAGATCATTTATATACAGTATATTAAAAAGAGCAGTGGTCCTAATACTGATCCCTGGGGGACACTATTGTACACTTCACTCCAGTCAGAAAAACAACCGTTCGCCACAACTCTCTGCTTTCTGTCTCCTAGCTTGTTCTGGATCCATGTAGCCACTGTTCCTTTAATACTGTGATCTTCTATTTTCCTTACAAGTCTCTTCAGCACCACTTTATCAAATGCCTTTTGATAGTTCTGAAGGCGGGGACGTTACTAAAAGTAAAGGCACTAGGGTTGGTTTTTGAAGGCATGGGGGAGTAGAGTGAAATTGAGCAATGGGGATGGAATTCCGGAGAGTTGGGGCAGTTGTTTTCTAGAGAATGTAATGATACCTAATTGATAATATTTGCAAAGTGTAGTTGCTGTGTTAATTGTGAATTTTAAGGTTTGATTCTATTTTCCCTGATGTTTGACATGTTGGCCTTCAGTGAATTTCTCAAATTAGAAATGATGTTTATAACCCAGAAGTCAATTTATGAATATGTACATTTGCACCTGTGGTCATTTTCTGCAGCTCCAAAAGTATAAGAAAAAACCTGACTTAACTTAATTTTAAAAATTGATAGCCAGAGATAGGAGTAGAAGGTAGGATTGATGGAACTGTTGAGGTTCTAATAAATTGCTGAGAAGCAATATACATCTGTCCTTTTGAAATAGGTATAACAAAACCGACGTGTTGAAGCCTTAAAAATCATTCAGCACTTTGCTTGTAGCATTTTTTTTCTTATTTTAATAAGCAAAAAGATATATGACAGAACTTTGCTACTGTTATATTGAGGCTGAAAAAGAAGCACTAATCGGGTAATAGTTAGTAAAGTGTTGTAAATTTGATTGGTAGCTGGTTTGTTCCTTCAATGTTTGCTACATCTTTATGTTCCTTGCAATTCAATTAAGCTTTTGGCATGCTATGTTTCCTACTTAAAGTTCCACATTAAAATAAAATAGCAGTTGAACATGTTTCATCCTGAAAATCGAATCATTTGGCTTCTGTTCTTGTAATGCTTTTCATTATTCATTTGTACCTGCAGCAGCTCAGGCATGACTATGCTTAGCTCTAGAAGCCCTGGTTGTATTTGTATTGCTACGTAGTAAATATTGAACCAGCTTCATGATTGTGACCTTGAACATTGAAGAGATGCTGCATAAGCTTTTATTTTATGCTAAGCATTACTTGACATTGGGATTATTTCCCTCTGCCTTCCAGTATATTGTCTTCAGTAGTGTGGAAGATAAGAGCTCTCCATGTCTAACATGACATTCAGACATTCCCAATGGTCTGTGTGGCTAGTCTACATTTTCTCATCAATGCCAACATTTTGACCTATACGTGTAGCAAATTAGGAAAGCCTGCTTCCAATAGAGTTAGGGCCAAGTATGGCGCACTTGTGCAGTGCGTAGAAATGGTAATGAATAAAGATGAGTCATACAACAATGAACAGGTTGCCAAACGTTAGTGTCATGTTGTGTGACATGCTGCGACATTACCTTATTAAAAATGTAAATGATGCAAGGTAAAATTGCCACTCTACGTAATATATAACAAGCTGGTTTGCCCAAAGGGAATGGAATTACAATTAGAATAGTCACAGTGATAAAGGGCAGGAAAAGGGCAGGAGACCTTGGGATTAAAGCAAGCATATTATTTAATTAGAGTAATTATAACATTCTGCCAAAAAAATTATTGTGTGTGCAGGTGATTAAAATGAACAAATGAATCAAAACAAAGCGATTTGATCACTTGAGCATTTTGGGACATCCTCACAACATGAAAGGTATGTTATAAGTGTAAATTGTACTGTATTATACTTTCATTTGGGAATTTATTGTTTGAGTTTCAGAGCTGTGTTTACTATAGATCCTTATAATAATAACCCTCGCATTTGCCTTTGCAGCTTATCACGTCTTTCAGACGTCTCAAAGTGCCTCGAAGAATATACTGGAAAATAATTTTACTGTATACAGTATTTTGTGGGCGAAACGTGGCAGCCAATTGTGCACATCAATGTCCTTCCCTAAATCCCTCAAAGATTGTCGGATTAACTCCTGTGTCAGTGAATTTGGGCTCATGCGCTAGGCTGAATACTCCCGGGGAACATTGGGGCAGCATTGAATTCTTGGAAAAGCCGACATTTTAATTTTAAACCAAGGCTCTGTCTGGTTTTCGTAGAGTTATAGGTCCCATGGCCATGAAGTGGTTTCTCTTTGTGTCCTGGCGAACAATTCTCCAGTTAATTGCTCATTCACCTCCTGGCTGTTCATGGAACATTGCCTGTGTGTAAATTGGTTGCATGCCCACCTACATTTCACAGAAATTGCTTTGAAGAGCTTTGAGACACTTCCAACTTTTCCAGCTCCTGTGGCTCCCCATCATCCAGATCAGGTATTCTCCCACTTTATCATCTGAGCCACCCTAAGCTAAAGAAAAATCAAATTGAGAGTCCCATAGTTTACTAAGACAACAGAAAGAACTGAAAATATTATACTTTGCAAGAATCCGAATAATAACAACAACCGCAAAATTACATTTGTACACCGCCTTTTACCTTGAGAGGACATCCCAAAGCACTGGACTATTAGTGTTTTGGTTCCAAGCTTGGGAATCGGAGATGGGGGGGGGGGAGAGCAATTTTATATAATTATAATAAGAACATGAGTATCAAAAGTACAAATTTATTTCATAAAACACCTTTGTGTTATTTTATAGTTTTGTTCAAAAGGTGTACAGATTGCTGTGGCTAAATTAAAATTGCACAATAATATTAGAATTCAGACCAGGGCTTGCATTGGTCTTCAACCCTGACAATCAGTGTGATATTTCCCCTCCCCTTATTGATGTTACAAGGATTACGAGGAGGAAGCTTTGTTGAGGGGTTTGATTTTGGGAACTGGTTTGCTGGACGTGAAATATGAAACTGTTGGGAGGAATGCAACTGATACTTCCCTTGATCCACTGCTCCAGAGGATCAAGCCCAAGATCCTGATTCTTATTTTAACTCTGAGTCTGATTTGGCAGCATCAGCATCCACGGCTGCACACTCCACCTCACGAAGCCAGTCAGGAATCTGGGTATCTTGTTTGACTCTGAACTATCCTTTCTCCCTCACATCCATGCCATGACCAGCACTGCCTTCCACCACCTCTGCAACATTGCCAGACTCCACTACTGCCTCACCTCTCAGGTCGCTGTATCCCTCACCCATGCCATCATCACATCAATGCTTGATTATGGAAACTCCCTCCTCGTCGGCCTTCCCAACTTTTCCCTTCATAAGCTGCAGATCATCCAAAACTCTGCAGCTTGTGTCCTATAGGCTCCACGACCCCATCACTCCCACCCTTGCTTGGCTCTATTGGCTCCCCATCAGACAGAGGATAGAATTCGACTGTTCCAAAGTGATCGAATTCAAGATTCTCGTGCTCGCTTTCAAGGCCATCCATGGCCTTGGCCCCTCCTACCTCTTCAACCAACTGACTCCCTATCAACCTACCTTATCCCTCCATTCAGCGGGCTCCGGTCTGCTCTATGTCTCCCTACTCACCTGCCGTACTATTAGTGGCTAAGATTTCAGCTTCTCTGCCCCACACTCTGGAACTCGATCCCACAGTTCCTCTACCTCACTTCTTCCCTTGCAATCTTTTGTTGTTTGATGCCGTAAGACATTAATTCAAATGTAAGCACTATTATAACTTTACTCTTGCTAGTATTGATTTTTTAAACATAGAAAATATGTCCACTAAGGTGGGAGAAACCTATAATGAAGGATTGATCCATCTTTCTGCCTTAGAGCAGATCTAAATACTCTTGCAAGCTACATATTAAAGTGCTCTTTCCCCATATTACACAGCAATGGCAACTTGACAACTTGATTTAGGTAACATTGTTTTTTTTCCTGAAGCACTGTGACAATTACAATTCTCATAACATTTTAATCAAACTCCTAGAAGATCTGTATTTTCAAGAGTGCAATTGTACAATGTTTTTATTAGCCCACAGGAAATACAAACTGACCCATTTAGGATTTATATAAATCAGGATCATGGTCTTTTAAAGAAACCTGTATTTAATGTAAAAATACTTATTTAAAAATGCTTGGTCATAGACAACTTTGCAGACTTTTTAATCCAAATCTGTTAGCTCACACTTGTACCTCATGCCTAACACACTTTAAGAACATAAGAACAAGGAGCAGGAGTAGGCCATTCGGCCCCTCGAGCCTGGCCCGCCATTCACTAAAACCATGGCTGACCTTCTAATTTAACTGCCGGCCTTATCCCCATATCCCTTAATCCATCTATCCATAAGAAATCAATCAATTTCAGTCTTGAATATGTTCAAGGAGCATCTACAGCCTTCTGTGGTAGAGAACACTTTCTGTTACAGTTTCTATTCTTTCCCACACCAGACTCTGCATACACATTAGTCGTCCTCTTGCTAGATTCCACTTGTTGCCAGTATCCCAGCAGATTAACTTTAAAATATATGCCCTGACTTTCAATATCCTCCATGGTCTTTCCCCTTCCTATCTGTGCAATCCCATTCTTTTCTATTCTTCTCTCTCCCTGTTCCACCACCTTTCTAATTTTGGTTTCTTGCTCCATCTGTCCCAATACTGGTGGCTAAACCTTCAGCCAAATACATACTGCACTCTGGAGCTTTCCTCCAAAACTTTGCTTCCTTTGGCTTCAAAAACCTAATTAACCATGCTGTTGTTCAACATCCTCAATTCTATCAATCTTTCTAGGTGTACCATCTTGGCTCAGTTATTAGCAGCATTGCCTCTGGGTTGAAGGTTGTGGGTTCAAACCCAAGAATTATGTCTAATATTTATATAACCTTCAAAGTACTTTAGAAAATTAGAAAAGATACAATCAACAACAACAATTTCTATTTATACAGCACCTCTTATACAGGGTTGCATTCCAGAGCACTTTCTGCAGAGACAGCAGCAGAGCCTGATGGTTAGCTGGCAGGAGGTAGGAGACACTGTAGCAGTGATCACAAATGAACAACATTAGTGGTTCCCAAACATAGTTGAATGTTACATACAGATAAATGTTAAATGAGGACAGGTTGAGATGATATTAATAATAATAATCTTTGCGTTTGATATATTGCTTTTCACGTCTTCTAGACATCTCAAAGCGCTTCACAGAATATACTGTAAAGTGAATTGACTGTATACTTGTGGGCGAAACGTGGCAGCCAATTGCACACAGCAGTATCCCACAAACAGTCGTGCATTGAAATGACCAATGATTTTATTGTTCTTTTTTGGAGGGATTATTATTGGGCGTGTGGAGTAAGGAAACTTGCCTAAGGTTTCGCCCTGACCTGCCTGGATTCGAACACAGTGAATGCTCTAACCACTGAGCTACAGGACTCCACAATGGTGGATTTTCAATGATAATTTAAAATGGTGATTAAATACATTGATCCAGTGCTAGCATTGTCTAAGGCCTTAATACTTAGATCAGAAATGACTCAACTGACAAAGAAAAAAATATTTTTGAAATTAAGGGGAATTAAAATTTGTTTTTTTACCACAACACTGTTTCAATGGACCATAAACAGTTTGCCTATTCGTGGACTCTACACATTCAATATCTTAGAGGAAGAACTTGTCACTGAAGAGCATAATGTGCACTGAAGTTTTTCCTTGATCCCAAAGGTAATCAAGTAAAAGTGCAAAATTTTAAACCACCTTTATAATACATCTCTATAATCCACAAATACAGTTATGACCAGATGGATTCCACAAGTGCCTCATCCATGCTCTCGGCAGCACATGGACCACAATGTTTGATCATTTGCTGCTTGAATGTTTACTTTTAATGGTCCATTGAAACTGATAATCATGTTGTGCCTTTTAAAATCAAGTTAGTAACTATAACAAAAACTGCTTTCCTATAGAATATATTCCTGGCATTCACAGCTTGTGAATTTTATTACATTTTCTTAAGATGTAGTTTTACTCGAGTAAGAAACAATGCAATATAGTGTTTCCTCAAGTGAAAATGTCTTCACAAATAATTATTGTCAAGAGCACTGACTGCATTAGCAGGAAAACATGACACTCAGTAAGGTCACTCAACCTTGAGGTGAACCAATGGATCAAGTAATCTGGAGGATTGTATAGGAGTCTCAGCATAACCTATGAACTCAAATCCTGAATTAACTCACAACCTTCTGACCCATTGGTGAGAATGATAGAAATCAAACCAAGTTACAGTAATACATGTTTACTAATGTTGCTTATGTATGTTAAATAAGATATGTTAAGAAAGATTATTTCTTCTCCCCTCTTTGTTTTACATTATTCTCTGAGATAGTTAGCAATATTTTCAGTCTGGAATTGTGTGAATTTACACAGGTGAAAAGTCCATCAGATAATACTGTACACCTCTCAGGTGTGTTTGTTCTAAACCTGGATTGTCACCATCTTTGTTTTTCTTGAATTAAAGGGCAAATCTAGTTGTGAATTGTAGGACTTTGAATATTTTTTAAGATGTTTTTTCAATTACTTATTATTATCCATGCATTTGATACAATGCTTTTCACATCTTCTACATGTCTCAAAGTGAATTTTTATTCACTTTACAGTATATTCTGTAAAGTGAATAAAAACTGGAGAATACTATAGATGCTGGAAGTAAGAATATAAGAACATAAGAAATAAGTGCAGGAGTAGGCCATTTGGCCCATCGAGCCTGCCCCGCCATTCAATCATGGCTGATATTCTACTCTAACTCCAGCTACCTGCCTTATCCCCATACTCCTTAATCCCTTTATAAATGAGAAATCTATCTAATTCAGTCTTGAATATGTTCAAGGACTGAGCATCAACAGCCCTATGGGGTAAAGAATTCCATACATTCACCACCCTGTGAATGAAGAAGTTTTTTCTCAACTCACTGTGAAAGGGCTGACCCCTAACTTTAAGACTGTGATCCCTGGTTTTAGATTCTCCAACCAGGGGAAACAATCTCCTACTATCTACTTTGTCATGCCCATTAATAATCTTATAGGTTTCTATAAGATCCGCTCTAATTCTTCTATATTCCAGAGAATATAGGCCCAAATTAATAAATTTATCGTCATAACTCATCCCCCTCATTTCAGGTACCAAACTAGTAAACCAATGCTGCACTCCCTCCAAGGCAAGTACATCTAACCTCTATAAACCTTTGGTGAGGCCTCAGCTGGAGTACTGTGTACAATTCTGGTCACCACAGTATAGAAAGGATGTGAAGACATTGGAAAGGGTACAAAGAAGATTTACTAGGATGGTGCCAGGATTGAGGGACTTCAGCTATGAGGAGAGGCTAGATAGGCTAGGGTTATTCTCTCTGGAACAGAGAAGATCGAGGGGAGACCTAACAGAGGTTTATAAGGATCATGAGGGGTTTCGACAGGGCAAATAGCGAAAAACTATTTCCACTCGTGGGCGAATCTGTGACTCGTAGTCACAGATTTAAAATAGTTTCAAAGCGAAGTAGAGGAGAGCTGAGGAGAAATTTTTTCACTCAGCGAGTTGTTCGAATCTGGAATGCATTGCCTGAAAATGTGGTGGAGGCTGATTCGATAACAACTTTTAAAAGGGAATTAGATCTCTATTTCGGGAGAACAGGTCTATTAGGCTATGGGGAGTGGGCAGGGCAGTGGGATTTAATCACTCTTTTCAAAGAGCCGGCATAGACTAGATGGGCCGAATGGCCTCCTTCTGTGCCGTAAAATTCTATGAATCTATGAATCCTTTCTTAAATATGGAGACCAAAATTGCACACAGTATTCCAGGTGTGGTCTCACCAGGGCCCTGTACAGCTGCAGCAAGACTTCCCTACTCTCATACTCTAACCCTTTCATAATGAAAGCTAACATACCGTTAGCCTTCCTAATTACCTGCTGCACCTGCATACTAACTTTCTGTGTTTGGTGTACAAGGACACCCAAGTCCCTCAGCACGCTAACACTTTCCAATCTCTCCTCCTCTAAAAGATAATCTGCTCTGATGTTTTTGGACCAAGGTGAAAATCTGAAACAAAACTAAAATCGCTGGGAACACTCAGCTGGTCAGGCATCTAAGGAGAAAGGAAAAGTCAGTCAACGTTTCGGGTCCACAACCTTTCGTGGACCTAAAACGTTGACTCACTTTTCTTTTATCCATAGATGCTGCCTGACCTGCTGAGTGTTCCCAGCGATTTAGTTTGTTGTACACTGCAAAGTGAATTGATTGTATATTTGCTGGTGAAATGCGGCAGCCAATTGCACACAGCAGTGCCCCACAAACAGCTGTGGATTGAAGTGACCATTTTTTTTTCAAGAGATTACTATCAGGCATGTGAAGTAAGGAAACTTGCCATTCGCCCTGACCTGCCGGGAATCGAACGCTCACTTGCAAGGCGAGTGCTCTAACCACTGTGCTACAGGAATGCACTGAGCTACTTACTTTCCAACGTTGACCCGGCAGGTAGCAGTAAAAGCCTTGTGTAATAGTGGTATAATTAACTTTTTCAGCAAAGCCCATTTAATTGGTGATGGTGCAAATTGCACTATTAGTACGATATTTCAAAACAGTTTCTTAACATCAGTTAAATATTAATATTTATAATAATAAACCTTAACATTTGATACAGTGCCTTTCATGTCAGGAATATATCTCAAGATTTTAGAGTAAAGTTTAGTGACTTTGTGTGTTGCAGCCAAACGTGGCAGTCAATTTGTGTATAGCAATGTAAAAGAGCAATCAGTAGGTGTCCTTTCTGGCTCTAACTGCCTATATGCTCCATACTGTTGATGCAAGAAAATCCTTCAACTAAAATATTAAAGACTCTAATGTTATTGCTGCAGGTTTTTCTATGTGTTTTTTGTGTGCTTTGCTCAAGGTGAACAATGTTAATGCTGGGAATAGAACACTTTTCCATTGAGATGGTGAGGGTCAAGCATCAAATACACCCAGGTCAAGTATAGTGAAGCTTGAGGCAGAAGGTACCTGCTTCTGTTCTTGCTTGAATAATATGCTTTGGCTGTAAACTCACAGGATCACTCCATACACTAGAGTGGTATTTTACATTTCCCACATTAACTTTCAAGGTATCTTGTTTAGATGAGAAGGCTTATTTAATACTGATTACTGCTAGTTTGGCGATCTTTTGTTGCTTTCACTACGAGCTACGTATATAGAAATTGCCCGAACTTATTTGATTTAAGACTCTTACAGCCAGAGGAGACAGGAGACCTTCATTTCATCAGTGTGTACTAGATTCAGAGTTCATGTTCCAGTGGTAAATGTTTAATACCCCATGCTGCAAGCTTATAAATAAATAATATGTTATTGATTAAACTAGGCTATGTAGCTTAGTTAGTATATGTTAAATAGGGAATAACACATCGACTGGAGAGTGTGACAAAAATATAACCTAAATCAAGAATTGTGGTGATGTTTCAAACTAAGCAATGCTGATAATTTCTTTGCATGGTCTCCCAGAGATATGTATTATGTCCTTGAAACACTGCTATGTTGTTCTGCATAATGTATTCAATTAAATTTCAAGGGGAGATGGTTTTATTAGTGCTTTTAGAGAGTTACTCTTCTGCTATTACCAGGTGTCATTGTGAACAGTGATGGGTGAAAGGCAAGCTTTTGATTTGCGTGACATAAAATGAACTACCATACAATCTGAACTGCAGTGAGATCGATTTGCACTTTATTGTATGTTACAGGGCTGCACCAAGTACTGTTATAATATATGTTAACCTTATCATGTATTCAAGTGAAGTTCTGTAGCTCAGTGGTTAGAGCACTTGCCTCGCAAGTTGGAGGTCTTGATTTGATTCCCGACTGGGTGAAAGGCTGGGCAAACTTTGTTACTCCACATACCTCTGATTACTTACTAGGAACCGGATTGTTAGTCATTTGGCGGATCACTTTTCCAAGGGAAAAAAAAATCCTTTAAAAAATGATTACTCAAATCCCAACTGTTTGTGGGACATTGATGTGTGCAATTGGCTACCGCAATTCGCCCCCCACACATCCCCCTCCCCCACCAAAGAAACGGTCAATTCAGTGTATAAGCGCTTTGAAATGTCTCAAATACATGATATGGCGCTACTTCAAATCTAAGGATTATTATGAACTCGGAACTAAGGAAATTAGCCCTCATTATTATGAGGGCTAATTTCAATGAGTTGAGGTGGGACCTAGCCAAGGTGGATTGGAAAGAAAAATTGGCAGGTAAGACAACTAACGAGCAGTGGGCAGCGTTCAAAGAGGAGATAGTTCAGGCACAGGTCAAAAGCATCCCCACAAAGGTGAAATGTAAGGCATCCAAACCTCCCTGGATGACTAAGGAAATCGGGGCCAAAATCAAACAAAAAAAAGAGGCTTATGATAAGTGTCAGGCTCAAAATTCAGAAGGGAACCAAGCAGAATATAGGAAGTGTAGAATAGAACTAAAAAAGGAAGTTAGAGGGGCAAAGAGACTGCATGAAAAACAATTAGCGAGTAAGATTAAGGGGAACCCTAAGGTTTTTTACCAACATATTAAGAGTAAAAGGTTGGTCAAGGAGAGGGTGGGGCCAATTAGGGACCTAGGAGGAAATCTCATTGTGGAGGCAGAGGGCATGGCTGATGTACTGAATGAGTACTTCGCCTCTGTCTTCACAAAAGAAAATGATACAGCCAATGCCATGGTATTAGAGGAGAGGGTAGGAGAAATGGATAGAATAATTATAACCAGAGAGGAAGTGCTAAAAAGGTTGACGTCGCTCATGGTGGATAAGTCACCTGGTCCGGATGGGATGCACCCTAGGTTACTAAGTGAGGCACGGGAGCAAATAGCAGGGACTCTGGCCACGATCTTTCAATCTTCCTTGGACACAGGGGTCGTGCCAGAGGACTGGAGCATAGCTAATGTTACTCCCTTGTATAAAAAGGGGCAGAAGGACAAGCCTGGTAACTACAGACCAGTCAGTCTAACGTCGGTAGTGGGCAAACTTCTAGAGTCCATAATCAGGGACAAGGTAGATCTTCACTTAGAAAGATATAGGCTAATAAAGGACAGTCAACATGGATTTGTTAAAGGCAAATCTTGCCTTACAAATCTGATAGAATTTTTTGATGAGGTAACGGAATGGGTGGATAATGGTAGCGCAGTTGATGTAGTTTACATGGACTTTCAAAAGGCATTTGACAAAGTGCCACATGAGAGACTTATTATGAAATTAAAGGCCCATGGCGTAAAAGGGACAGTGGCAGCGTGGATCCACAACTGGCTGCGAGACAGAAAGCAGAGAGTTGTAGTGAGCGGCTGTTTTTCAGATTGGAGGGAAGTGAGCAATGGTGTGCCACAGGGATCGGTTTTGGGACCATTGCTGTTTGTAATCTACATCAATGATCTGGACTTGGGTGTACGGAGTACAGTTTCCAAGTTTGCAGATGACACTAAGTTAGGGAGAATAGTAAACAGTGAGGAGGATAGTAGCCATCTGCAAGAGGATATAGACAAATTGGTAAAGTGGGCAGACACATGGCAGATGAAGTTTAATGCAGAGAAGTGTGAGGTGATGCATTTTGGGAGAAGAAATGAAGGGAGGCAATATAGGCTAGATAGTACAATTTTAAATGGTGTGAAGGAACAGAGAGACCTGGGGATTTGTGTTAGTGACTCGTTGAAGGTGGCAGGACAGGTAGACAAGGCTGTTAAGAAGGCTTATGTGATACTAGGCTTTATAAATAGGGGTATAGAGTACAAAAGTCAGGAAGTGCTGACTAACCTCTATAGGACTTTGGTGAGGCCTCAGCTGGAATACTGTGTTCAATTCTGGTCACCACACTACAGAAAGGATGTGAAGGCATTGGAAAGGGTACAACGAAGATTTACTAGGATGGTGCCAGGATTGAGGGACTTCAGCTATGAGGAGAGGCTAGATAGGCTAGGGTTATTCTCTCTGGAGCAGAGAAGATTGAGGGGAGACCTAATAGAGGTTTATAAGATCATGAGGGGTTTCGACAGGGCAAATAGAGAAAAACTATTTCCACTCGTGGGTGAATCTGTGACTCGTGGTCACAGATTTAAAATAGTTTCAAGGCGCAGTAGAGGGGAGCTGAGGAGAAATTTTTTCACTCAGCGAGTTGTTCGAATCTGGAATGCATTGCCTGAAAAGGTGGTGGAGGCTGATTCGATAACAACTTTTAAAAGGGAATTAGATCTTTATTTAGGGAGAACGGGTCTATTAGGCTATGGGGAGCGGGCAGGGCAATGGGATTGAATCGCTCTTTTCAAAGAGCCGGCACAGACTAGATGGGCCAAATGGCCTCCTTTTGTGCCGTAAAATTCTATGATTCTATGATTATTATTAAAATTGCTTTTGTAAAGTATTTTCTAAATAAGAGAACAATATGATTTCAGGGTAACTGGCTTAATTCTGATAATGTGCAGTAAATGTTGGGTGGGGCCAATCAAAGACAATGGCAGCAATCTTGTTGTGGAGTCAGAGGGCATGGCTGATGTACTGAATGAGTAATTTACATCTGTCTTCACAAAGGAAATAGATGCCCCAAATGCTGCAGTATTGGATGAGAGGGTAGAGGAAATAGATCTGATTACTATAGACAGAGAGGAAGTTCTGAAAAGATTGACTGGGCTCAAAAGTGATAAGTCACCAGGACCAAATGGGTTTCACCCAAGGTTGCTGTGGGAGATACGGGTTCAAATAGCGGAGGCTCTGGCCATTATATTTCAATCTTCATTGGACACAGGAGTGGTGCCAAGATACCGGAGAGTGGCTAATGTTACCCCCCTCTACAAAAAGGGGCAGAAAGATAAACCCGAAAATTACAGGCCAGTCAGCCTTACTTCGGTAATAGGAAAACTACTGGAGACCATAATCCGGGACAGAATAAATTTCAATTTAGAGGAACACAAGGTAATTAGAGACAGCCAACATGGATTTGTTAACGGCAAATCTTGCCTAACAAATCTAATAGAATTTTTTGAAGAGGCGACAGCGAGGGTTGATGAGGGAAATGCGGTGGACGTTATTTACATGGATTTCAAAAAGGCTTTTGACACAGTACCGCATAAGAGATTAATAAAACAATTAGAGGCCCAGGGTATTAAGGGGACAGTAGCAGTTTGGATTAAGAACTGGCTGAGTGACAGAAACCAGAGGGTGGTGGTTAATGGGTGTTTCTTGAAATGGAAGGAGGTGTGCAGCAGTGTCCCCCAGGGATCAGTATTGGGACCACAGCTCTTTCTAATATATATTAATGATCTGGACTTGGGCACAGAGAGCACTATTTCCAAGTTTGCAGATGATACAAAGTTAGGTAGGGTAGTAAATAGTGAGGAGGACTGTAACCAACTGCAACCAGACATACACAGATTGAAGGAATGGGCTGACATGTGGCAAATGGATTTTAATGTGGATAAGTGTGAGGTGATACACTTAGGTAGGAAAAATGATAGGAGGCAATATAGAGTTGGTAGCTCAATCTTAAGGGGGGTGAACGTACAGAGAGATTGGGGGTGTTCAAGTAAGCAAATCATTAAAGGTAGTAGGGCAGGTAGATAAGGCAATAAAAAAGGCATTTGGTGTACTGAGCTTTTTTAGTAGGGGCATAGAGTATAAGAGTAGGGAGGTTATGGTTAATCTGTACAAAACACTGGTTAGGCCTCAACTGGAGTACTGTGTCCAGTTCTGGGCACGTTATTTCAGGAAGGACATTAAGGCACTGGAAAGGGTGCAGAGGAGATTCACGAGAATGATACCAGGAATGTGGAACCTTAGCTATGAGGACAGACTGGAGAAGTTAGGACTTTTCCCATTAGAGCAGAGAAGGTTATGTGGGGACCTGATAGAGGTCTTCAAGATCATGAAAGGTTTCGACAGGCTAGATAGGGAAAAGCTGTTTCTGCTGGTAGGTGTGTCTGTGACCCATGGTCACAGTCTTAAGATATCTACCAAAAGAAGCAGAGGGGAGGTTAGAATAAATTTTTTTACTCAGTGAGTTGTTCGAATTTGGAATGATCTGCCTGAAAGGGTAGTGAGGTCCAATTCGATAGCAGCTTTTAAGAGAGAACTAGATAGGTATCTGGAGAAGACAGGTTTGCAGGTTTATGGGGAGAAAGCTGGTGATTGGGGTTAACAAAAGTGACTTGCTCAGTCAAAGAGCCGGCACAGACTCAATGGGCCGAATGGCCTCCTTCTGTGCCGTAACATTCTATGATTCTATGAATTGTACTGGAGTACAAGCGGGGTACTCCAGGGATCCATCCTTGGCCCCCTCCTTTTCCTCATCTATATGCTTCCTCTTGGGGATGTGATCCACAGACATGGGGCACACATCCACATGTACGCGGATGACACCTAACTCTATCTCTCCACTTCACTTTGTGACCCTCAGTGCCCTGATGTTCTGTCAGCCTGCCTTTCAGACATCAGGGGCTGGATGAGCACAAATTTCTTGCAGCTGAATGTTGACAACATTTAAGCGCTCTGAGACGCCGTTTGGCGTGGAGGGCGCTATATAAATCGAAGTTGTTGTTGTTGTTGTTGGCAAGACAGAGGCCATACTCCTTGACTCTCGTCAACGTTTCCATTCGCATGGCTCTCACTCCTCCACCTTCCCGGCCTGCCCCTAAAACTCTCCGAACCTGTGCACAACCTTGGCATCAGGTTCGACCCCCAACTGTCCTTCCTCTCCCACATCCAGTCCATCACCAGCACTGCCTTCTACCACCTCCGATGGATCGCTCGTCTCCAGCAATACCTCACCTTAAAAGCCGCCGAAACCTTGGTCCACGCCTTTGTTACCTCTCGGCTGGACTATTACAATGCCTTCCTCACCGGTCTCCCCTCCGCCACAATCCACAAAATCCAGCTTATCCAAAACTCTGCCGCCCACATATTCACCCGCTCTAAGCTTCGCTCCCCCATTACCCCAGTCCTTGCTAGACTTCACTGGCTCCCTATCCCAGAGAGGATCGCCTTCAAGATCCTCACCCTTGTTTTCAAATCTCGCCACTCCTCTGCACCCCACCTATATCTCTGATCTCCTCTCCCCCAACCCAGCACCCGCTGCCTTTGCTCCTCTGGGTCTGGCTCCTCCATGTCCCCCGAGTCCTCCGCTCTACCCTCGGCGGCCGTGCCTTTAGCCACTATGCCCCGAGGCTCTGGAACTCCCTTCCTCACTCGCTTCGCCTTGCCCCCTCTCTTCGCAGTTTCAGGTCACATTTGAAGACCTTTCTCTTCGACCGAGCTTTTGGCCACCTTCCTGCCCCTGCCCCTGGCTTGGTCCCGGGATCCGCTACTGTGATGCGCTCTGAGACGCTGTCTGGCATGGAGGGCGCTATATAAATCGAAGTTGTTGTTGTACGATAGCTTGGGATGTCCTCCCAATGTGAAAGGCACTCTAGAAATGTAATTTTGTTGTTGTTGTCAATTTTCCCCAAAAAATATACAGTAAACCCTCTTACAGAGTGTCCTGTGAAGTGCTTTGATACTTATCAAATATGTGATAAGGCGCTATATCAAATGTAAGGATTTTTATTATTTTATATCAATTGAATGGGGAGTCATGACCGATGCATGTCATGATAAAAATATATTGTGTAAAAGGCTTCCCTGGACCCATCCCTAGCCTCCAGATACTGCCCCATCTCCAACCTCCTGTTCCTCCCCAAGGCCCTAGAATGAGTCGTTGTTTCTCAGTTTTGCTCCTTTTTCTCTCGCCATTCCCGCCTCAAAACCCTGCAACAGTGCTACCCATAGTACGGAGATCGCCCTGGTCAAAGTTTCTAACAATATTCTTAACATCTGCGATCAGTGCTCTCTGCCTCCTTGTCCTCCTTGACTTCTCTGCCACCTTCGACACTGTCAACCATTCCATCCTCCTATACTGCCTCTCCTCCCAGCCCAATCTCCATGGACCTGCCCTAGCCTGGTTTGACTCTTACCTTTCTCATCATCTCCATTTTGTCAGCACCAATGGCTTCTCTTCCAATCCCCGCACTGTCACCTGTGGTGTCATCCAGTGCTCTGTCGTTGGCCCCCTACTTTTTAACATCTACATGCTCCCTCTTGGTGACATAATTCATGCCTCATTCATGCCTTCATTACATCCCGGCTTGACTATGCAAACTCCCTGCTTATCAGCCTTCCCAATTCCTCTCTCCACAGGCTGCAGAGAATCCAGAACTCTAAGGTCCGTGTCCTCTACCGTTCCAAGCTTTGTGATCCCATCTCCCCTTTCCTCGCCCAACTCCATTGGCTCCCCATCATCCAGAGGATCCAATTCAAGATCCTGCTGCTCATATTCAAAACCCTCCATGGCCTCACCCCACCCTATCTCTGTGACCTCCTAAAACCCTACCCATCTGCTTCCCCCTTCACTCATGAGGCTTCAGTCTGCTCCATGTCCCCTGACCCACGTGCCCCACCATTGGCGGGCGAGCCTTTAGCTATTCTGCCCCCAACCTGTGGAACGCCATCCCAAATTGCATCCTGTGAGTCAGAAAGTTTTAGGTTCAAGCCACACTTTGGGACTTTCAGCTCACGTATCATGGTCTATAATATTGTTGAAGATGTTGTCCTTGGAGTGCATTGGGTTGGAGTATCAGCATAGACTCTATATGGGTTCAAGTCCCAATGTGGGTCCAATCTGGGCTTGAACCCACAACTTTTTAACTCAGAGGGTAGAGAGTACTCGACTGAGCTAGGCTGACACACAGCATATTTCTGAAATGGGCACAATTTCATGAGTTCACAAACACAGCCACTCCACTTTACAATGTATCGTATGAAGTGTTTTGAGCTGTCCTCCTGACATAAAATTCATCATATCAAATGTAAGTTTTTTTAAAAAAAAACACAGTTAAATTCAAACACCACTATAGAAGCTGTTTATTTCCCTCTCAATATAATATAATTTCAGATGTTCACCAAAAAGATCTTACTGATCTTGTCAGTAAGGTGAATATTTTAATCCATTTACAGTGGATGGAAGGAGTTGGCATAACGGTGCTAACACCTGCCACAAATTCTCAGTATTATTTACCATGCATCATTCTCGTTTACTCTCTGCACATCTTAATTTAAACAGGTGTAATATGTGACAAAATTTCTACCCCATTGTCTGTTTGGAAATTATAAAATTTTAATGATAATATCAACTGCTTTGGGACAATGATCTGCTCCACAGGAACCTTTGGAGCAAATTATTTTCTTTTGTTCAGGGCCAATTATCTTAATTATGTTACTGTATCAACTTTGAGGCATTGCCAAAGGCCTAAGATATAGGATACTATATTATCTTAGTAAGATGGTTTCCTGTTCTTACAATAACAACAAAATTACATTTGTATAGTGCCTTTCACATCAGGAGGATGTCCCAAGGCCCTGGACAGTTATTGCTTCAGACCCGAGCTGAGGATAGGGGGAGGGAGGGAAGAGGAAGATAAGGAGTTGCCAATGGGTTCATCAAAGAGGAGAGTCTTGAGGCGAGACTTGAAAGAGGCTAGGGAGGGGGTGAGACGGAGGGATGGAGTTCCAGAGGTTGGGAGCAGAGATGTTGAAGGCTTGCCCACCAATGTTTGGTGGGTGGGTTAAGGGGACGTGGAGCAGGCCAGAGCCGGCTGAGCGGAGGGGGCGAGCAGGTTGGTAAGGGGATAGGAGGTCACAGATGTAAAATGGGGCGAGGTTGTGGAGGGCTTTAAATGTGAGGACGAGGATCTTGAATTGAAACATCTGGATGATGGGGAGCCAATGGAGTCAGGCAAGGATGGGGGAGATGGAGTCACAGAGTTTGGAACGGTAAAGAACACGGGCCACAGAGTTCTGGATTACCTGCAGCCTGTGGAGGGAGGAATTGGGAATGCTAACCAGCAGGGCATTTGCATAATCGAGCCGGGATGTAATGAAGGTATGGTGATCAAATCCACTGTTCTACAAATACACAGCCTTGACATCCACCAACAATATACACAATCACTACACTTGATAATTTTTAGTTCCAAGCACTTTGGATTGGTCCTCCCAACATGATAATTGCTATAAAAATGTATAAAATACCATATCAGATGCAAGGATAAATACTAACATTGTTCTTCAAGACTGGGAGCATCAAGACATTTAGGTTTTGGTTTCAGACACAAACTATATAATATATATATATTAATTATATGCTGCTTCCACACTAATAGACCTTGCTAAATCAATGTAGTTTTAATCATTTCTACTTCATAAAAATTTAGGTAATCTGCAAAGTCTTGCATCAGATCATCTCAATCTTGGAGTCACAAAGTGAGTGCATGGTTTACAAAGCCAATTTTTAAAAAAGGCCACAAGGCATCCATCATACAGAGTATTGGTTGGGAAGATGCTGTGAAAGAGAATAGTGTATTCATTGCTGTCCATCACTCAGCTTTTATCCATGTACATATGCCCTCCTCTACTCCTTTGACATTCTCTAGTAAACCTATGTGTGGGAAGTGCACCAATGAAAGTTTAAAAGCAATTATATTGTTATAACATTTTGATACACATAAAATAGTACAATAGTTCCACTTGATTGAGACAAGCGTATCTCATTAACTCGCAAGTGCTGTATCCACAAAGCATCCTGTACATTGAAGATTGGTAGTTTGGTGATTATACCCTTGAGGAGAATGCATATTTGCTGTCTGTTCAGTTTCACGCTTCAGCTTCCTAGTTTTACAATCAATGCAGCCAGTTAATGGGCCATTAATAGGATATCAGCACAGTCTCATTCTTTTTTTTAATTCCTAGCAGTTTACAAGCTTTACCAACAGTGATTTTGATAGGTATGTATGCAAACGCTTGATCTCTCGAGTAATACAGAAATCCCTGTAGCCTCTTGATGGCTCAATGGTGCAGTGCACCTTCCATGGACCCATCAGACTCTTGAGCTGCTGCCCCAACTGCAACCTCCCATTCTTCTCCAAGGTCCTGGAACAAATCCAATCTGTTTTCTGTGCTCCACACCTCAGGCACTGGCAGCATCAACTTCCAGAGATACACACTCCACCCCACCAAGACAATCAGGGAACCTAGGTGTCTTGTTCAATCCTCAACTGTCTTTTCTCCCCCACATCCATGCCGTGACTCACTCTGCCTCCACAACATTGCCTGACTCCTCCCAGGTCACTGAAATTCACATTCAGCCTTCATTATATCTATGCTTGACTGTACCAATGCCTTGCTTGTCGGCCTCCCTAATTCTGCCCTCCATAGGCTGTAGATGATCGTGAACCTCTCCCACACCAGGCTCCCACCAGAATCTCTGCTACATTGGCGGGAGAGCCTTCAGCGATTCTGCCTACAACCTTTGGAATTCCATCCCACAATCCCTCTACCTCGCAACGTCATTAGCCTCTGTCAACTCCTGCCTCAAGACCTCCTCTTTGACACTGCCATCAATCACTCCCCTTCACTCCCTTCCCTCCACTCTCACCATTCCCGACCCCAGCTCGGGGATGAAATGCTGATTGAAGTCCAGCACTGTGGGACGTCTTCCCAACATGAATGGTGCTATACAAATGAAATTTTGTTGTTGTTGCAAAGATATACAGTGCGGACTACCCAATCTATACTGAATCTGTTGATTTTCAATTGGGCCAGTGAATGCTAAAATGATCCCAATACCCCTCTCAGAATAGTCTTTACATTTGATATAGTGCCCGATCACATCATCAAATCATCTCAAAGTACTTCGCGGGATGTAATATGAAGTGTAGTATTTGTGGCAAATACGAAGGGGGAAATATCTTCAAAATTTAATGTTTTAGCTTTAACTTAAGAAAAATGAATTTACCTTAAAATGCCTACAGGCCACTGCTGGCACTGGCACACTAACTCTTGCTACAGCCTCGTTTGTCTCAATGTTGTCAGTCAAGCATTAAAAAAAAATGCTTCTTCCAGAAATCTACTGCCGTAGGCAGCTGCCTAGTTTGCACATTTATATAGCAGCTCTTGGTTCAAAATGTCTCTAAATACTTCACAGTGAATTGCTGTCAAATGAAGTGAATGTATACAATATTTGCAAACATGGCTGCCAATTTGCAAATAACTGAAGCTACAAACAGCCATGAAACACTGATCACCGATTATTTTGGGTGATTGTTAGCCATAATGCTATGGGTAACTCCCTTCTCTTTTTGAATAGTGCCATGGGATCTGAAATAATATTAATAATAATCCTTACATTTGATTCAGCGCTTTTCACGTCTTCTAGATGTCTCAAAGCGCTTCACAGAATATACTGTAAAGTGAATTGACTGTATTTGTGGGTGAAACACGGCAGTCAATTGCACACTGCAGCGTCCCATAAACAGTCAGGAATTTAAATAACCAATTTATTACTTTTTTAGGGATTATTATCAGGCATATTTGCCCAAGATTTTACCCTGCCTGGAATCGAACCCAGGTTATAAGGCAGGTGTTCGAAACTACAGGACTCCACATGTCCAACTGAAATGTCCAACTGAACAGGCAGATGTGATTTTTTATTTAATCATCTCACTGAAAGGCAGCATCTCCAAATATGCAGTGCTTTCCCTGGAACTCAATTGGAGCATGATCTTAAATTGTAATTGCATGTGTCCTGATGTGGAGTTTCTATCCATAACCTGATTCAAAGGCAAGGGTGTTACTTATTGAATGCAAGATCATGTTAACTGAGCCAAGGTACCTGTTACATTGAGGCTTTCTACTCCGCACAACTAAAATTAGCAGAAACAAATTTGGCTACTATTATGCTAGGAGTGGTGTTTAAAACAGCACTGTAAGCATGGAATGCAACAGAATGTAACTCTATTCATTACTTTATATCCTCCAGATATTTACTTTAAAAAGCAACTTTGCCACTGGTTTTGTGTTTAAAATCAGTCATCTGGAAACTACTCCAAACACTGTTGACTAATGAAGAGAGATGGCAGGATCTGTTATAGGCATGTGAACACACACATCCATTCCCTGCTATGACTGATGCAATATCATCACTAGCACACTTCCCGTTATGGAGACATTGCTTGTTGGCAGGTTCATTTTCTTAAACAGTTTGAGAGTTTGCACAATGTGTATCTTTTATAATGCTGTAATAATATCCTTTCATTTAATATTGTATTGTAATATTGGAACAGTGCAATGTGCTTTAAGATGGTTTTTTGCTTCATTATAGTAAAAGAACAATTCTCTGGAGTGAACACACATTCAATCCGAGGGTTAACAATGTGTGCTTTTTGTCCATTTCTCCACTTTGTCCTCTTTTGCTTAGTGCTACAACCAACTTCTCAGCTCCATCCTTTAAACTTGTCATCGCTAGTGAAAAAAATGGAACTCTTCATCTCTAGTGATGTTCTCTGTTATGACAATGCTTCCTATGTGTTTTAACCTTCTCACTCTTTATTATTCTTATTTTCGATAGCTATTGGGTGTTACAGAGTTTTGAGCACATAATGGACAGTGGCAGTAATGCTCACTCCCTGTGTTTATACAGTGGAGCACTTTTGAAGCTTTAGGCATCACAACGTCCTTGAGCTCAGCCTTGCAGGCGAGAGGCCTGGGTTCAATTCCTGGCAGGGTGAAACCTTGGACAAGTATCTTTACTCGACATGCCTTATAATAATCCCTCAAGAAAAAACAAAAATAAATTGGTCACTCAATCCACAACTGTTTGTGGAACATTGCTGTGTGCAGTGCATTGCTGTCGCCTTTCATCCAGTAACTTCATTTTACAGTATGTTCTGTTCTGTGAAGAACAATGAGACATCTAGAAGACGTGAAAAGTGCTATATCAGATGCAAGCATTATTATTATTATAAAACGTACAAGGATTATATTCCCAAATTTCCCAGCATTAGCTGTTTTAGAGTGGTTACATACGATTTTTCAAAAGGACTCTTTGCTGATCTCGTTACTTCTACCGTATCCACTCATGCTCCAGAGACTTTATCATGCTATGATAACTTTGTTAAATATATATATTATGTATGTATACATTGAGGAGTCCTGTAGCTCAGTGGTTAGAGCACAGCACCCGTCTTACATGTGAGAGACCTGGGTTCAATAAAACCACAATAATAATAAATTGGTCATTTAAATCCATGACTGTTTGTGGGACACTGCAGTGCACAATTGGCTGCAGCGTTTCGCCCACATATATACAGTCAATTCCCTTCACAGTATATTCTGTGATGCACTTTGAGACATCTGGAAGACATGAAAAGTGCTACATCAAATCCAAGGATTATTATTATTATGATGAAATCCTTTGTAAAACCCAAATGCAAAGTTAGATAAATAAAATGGGTGAGGAACTAAATTGGCCTCAGTTCCTTGAATAGTTGTATGACCTCTTGTTCCAATGTTTCTTTTACAGGCTTGTTCATCATTATAACATCACAAGATTGGTTTAGATGAAAAAGACCCTTCAGCCTACCTGAGCTCATTCCACAACATCTATTTTACTGTCCTCTCATCACAGCATCAAGGTGTTTATTTTAAAGGGAGAAAAACTTCCCAAAGGCTGCCTAACTTTAAATCTATATCCTCTTCCTGTTCTGGTGACATAAATTGACCAGCACTTTGGGAGGTCCTCCCAACAAGAAAGGTGCTACACAAATGTAATTTTGTTGTTGTTGGTGGTGATGTATCTTAAAGTATTCTTTTGGGTTTGCTTTTGCAATCCCATTTAATATGCTGTAACCTCCTCTCTTAGGTGTCTTCTGTTGAGAACTAGCTTTCCTATTTAATTGCTCATAGCTCAGGTTGTTCTTGTTGATTGGTTCTGGTGGATTAATGTCACCTATTCACAGTATGATGAGAATCATTTAAGCCATCCAGAAAATGTATTGACACATTTATAATTTAACAGATAGTAGAGGGATACAGGCTGTTTTTTGAACCTAAATTACTTTTACTCTGTTATTTATATTTTCATACCTTCTGCATCATCAAGAAGATGGGTTATTGTCTCAATGTTTCCAACTCAATGTTGGAAATATGTTCCTTCAGTGGTTAAATAAATAATTGGTCAGGCATTGATGTTGAACAAGCTCACTGGATTACCACTAGTAGAAATAGGAAGCTTTACTGGAGGCAATGAATATGGAATGCATGTATTGCAGAAGGTAAAGGCAAGCAGATGTTTGATAACATCTGGCAGTCTTTTGAAAATTATTTCAGGTGTAAAAACAAACAAAATCACCTTTGAATGGATCTGGGTAATTCACACTTTGATGATATGTTGCTTTCAATGGCAAGCTATGTGGTTTCAGGTGGATAGTCGCCAGGAATACCTCAACAGATTTTGGAATCAACACACTTTGGCTCAAGATTCTCCAGAATTAGATAAGCAGGATGCATCCCTTGAGAGAGCATATGCATTCCATTCCAATAAATATTTTGGAAATTTCCATATACTGTATAGTACATGGATCTCTCCATTTGGTTTGGATACTCTTAAGCATTGTGGTAGGGTTCAATATGTGTAAGAAATCTGGCTTCCCAACCTATCCTCTATATTGTAGGATTATTTTAAAAAGATAACTTGATGCAAAAAACATAAAATAACTTTTAGAGGTAAATCAGTTGTTCCGGTAACGCCTAATCTATTAATACCCACTGCTTAATATAATACTGAATCGTACAACTCAAGAAGATTCCAGTTTTTATATCTAGTCTGGGCTGGGTTGGCTGATCTCAGATCTCAGGGGGACAAATTGAGAGATCCACATCAACTGAAAATAATCAGATGCATTGCTCAGTAACTCCCAGTCTGTAATAAAACAAATTCAGTGAAAGATGATCTACAGGTGCCACAAAGCTCAGTGAAAACTGGAGGAACTGGAGAAAAACACATGCTAATGAGTTGTCTGGAGAGTGCAGTTGCATTTACATATGTTTTGATGCTTTCAGGATCTCACTCAGGTTAGAATGAGTCATCAAGCATTCAGTATCAAATAACAGACACAGACATTTCCTCAGAGCCAATACTAAATGTAGCTAGTGCAGTACTTTGTAATTCTTAAGTGTGTTGTGTTAAACTGGTGAGTCCAAAGCACTCATAATATCAATACTTGACATGATATTTTATTTGATATTTTTGCAATGAAAATAAACCGCTAAAGATATATTTAACTATTTTTAGCATATTCTGAGTATCTTTATCGGGCATTTTCAACAATATTGGATTAACATAGCAAATGGTAATGCAAAGGGTTGCCTTTGGGAAATTGAATTGATTGCACTAAAGAATTTATGATGTGTTCCAATAAAATCAGTCGTACCTTTCTCAGAATTGATGTCACTTTCACCTAATCTCCACAAATGCCATTATTCTGATCAACACCAATAACTATTTAACCCGTTGCCTCAATTTGTGAGATATGATCGGCTAATGGATATACATGTATTAGTGTCCCTTCACTTCTGTGCCAGGTTGTGAAAGAATATGTGCGGTTTGAATGTGAATATTTCTTCACCTGTTTAAACACATTTCAAAGAAGCTCCTTGTATGTCAGAGGAAGGTAAAGTACTTTTTCCAAATAAATTATTACAATATTAATAAAATATTAACATTTAATATTTCACATACACACACACATACGTACATACAAACATACATATATATACATACATACTGCCTTCTGTTTGTATAGCGAGTACTACTAGTCGGCTTTACTAGATATGTACATAGGCTTTGGTGATGGAAAATGAAACAAATGCCAAGGAGACAACAAATCCTCAGGAAAATTAGTGATTGACTTGCATAGAGAGGAATCAGAAAAAGTAATTCCTCTTTAAGTGATTCCACTAATCACTATTATTACAGTTCCTCAAAACAGAGCCTTTTCACTTAATTTATTATTCTTCACACAGCAACAATAACAAACTAGTGATTACATTTAGCTGAGGAAATTGAAGTTGCTATGCTTTTACTCATCAAATTCTAATGAAGTAGTCAGAATGAATAAGTCTGGAGCTCAGAGTGTGATTACTTTTAAGCAAGTCAAATTTCTGGGCCCTTAGGTATTACACAACAATCCTGCAGTTCCTGCATTGCGTCTAACCCTTACACTAAAAGCTAATTAAAGACATTAGAAAGCAAGGGTCTGTTATTGTTAAAAGGTAATAAGGTTTAATAGAAGCTGCCATCTGCAGACTAGAGACAGGCAGAAGAGTGTTACTTCAAAGCAGTGAGCAGACAGTGATAAGAAAAGCACTCTAAGTGGTATAAACAGATAAGTCTTCAACGGTCACCAATAAGATCCAATGCTAGCCGTGAAAACATTCTTGAAATTACATCCTATTCACTTGCATGTTTCAATCTTGGTTGTTGGTTGCTTCAGTGAACCCAGCAAAACAGCCATTTGTGGTTAATTGTTTGATAAATCTATGTTTTTGATTAATTTCTTAATTTTACAAAACTATGTATTTAAAACTCACTTCAAAAAATCTGAGCTCATCTTGAACTTCAAATCCTAGCGAAGACTTATTCAATGAGAGATGATATAATTATCTGCTTTTCAGTTTGTCAATATATAGGACACAGTGAAAAGTTTGATTACTTTGTGCATTGTATTTCTTCAGGTTGTAATTTCTAAGGTGTGGGCTCATTTCTACCAGTTACTGTTTGTATACTTGTTGAATAAAGGTTTGCTTAGGCAACAACAACAACAACAACTTCAATTTATATAGTGCCCTCCCCGCCAGATGGCGTCCCAGAGCGCTTCACAGTAGCGGATCCTGGGACCGAGCCATGGGCAAGGGCAGGAAGGTGACCAAAAGCTCAGTCAAAGAAAAAGGTCTTCAACTGTGACTTGAAACTGGGAAGAGAGGGGGTGAGGCGAGTGAGGAAGGGAGTTCCAGAGCCTCGGGGCGTGGTGGCTAAAGGCACGGCCGCCGAGGGTGGAGCGGAGGATTCGGGGGACATGGAGGAGGCCAGACCCAGAGGAGCGAAGGCAGCGGGTGCTGGGTTGGGGGCAGAGGAGATTAGAGAGATAGGGGGATGCAGAGGAGTGGAGGGATTTGAAAACAAGGGTGAGGATCTTGAAGTCGATCCTCTCTAGGATAGGGAGCCAGTGAAGTCTGGCAAGGACTGGGGTAATGGGGGAGCGAAGCTTAGAGCGGGTGAGTATGCGGGCGGCAGAGTTTTCGATAAGCTGGATTTTGCGGATTGTGGTGGATGGGAGACCGGCGAGGAGGGCATTGCAATAACAACAACAACAACAATTTACATTTATATAGCGCCTTTCACGTCGGGAGGACATCCCAAGGCGCTAAACAAGAGGCGTGTGACCCGAGCTGGGAGGGGAGTGTTTGGGAAGGGGTGAAACACGAAGGGGAGGTAAAAGAGTTCGGGGTGGAACAAAAGGCACGATCGAAGAGGAAAGTCAATAGTCAATAGTCCAGCCGAGAGGTGACAAAGGCGTGGACCAAGGTTTCGGCGGCTTTTAATGTGAGGTATTGCCGGAGACGGGCGATCCGTCAGAGGTGGTAGAAGGCAGTGCTGGTGACGGACCGGATGTGGGGAGGAAGGACAGTTGAGGGTCGAACCTGATGCCAAGATTGCGCACAGGTTCAGTGAGTTTTAGCGACAGGCCGGGTAGGTGGAGGAGGTGAGAGCCATGCGAATGGAGACGTTGACAACAGCCAATGGCCTCTGTCTTGTCAACATTCAGCTGCAAGAAATTTGTGCTCATCCAGCCCCTGATGTCTGAAAGGCAGGTTGACAGAACATTGGGGGACTGGGGTTCACAAAGTGAAGTGGAGAGATAGAGTTGGGTGTCATCCGCGTACATGTGGAAGTGTGCCCCATGTCTGCGGATCACATCCCCAAGAGGAAGCGTGTAGATGAGGAAAAGGAGGGGGCCAAGGATGGATCCCTGGGGTACCCTGCAGGTAACTGGGTGAGTGTGGAAGGAAAAACCGTTTGTGCAGATGTACTGCTGGCGGTTTGTGAGGTAGGACTCGAACCTGGCGAGTGCGATCCCACTGAGGTGGATGGCGGAGGACAGGCGGTGGAGGAGGATGTCATAGTTGACTGTGTCAAAGGCAGCCAACAGGTCCAGGAAGATAAGGAGGCAGAGGGATCCCTGGTCACAGATAGAGAGGACGTCGTTTGTGACTTTCACAAGCGCAGTCTGTACTGTGGGCAGGGCAGAAACCGGACTGGATGGGTTCGAAGAGGGAGTGGAAGGAGAGGTGGGCGCGGAGTTGGTTTGCGACAATGCGTTCCAGTGCTTTTGAGAGGAAAGGCAGCTTCCTCCATACAATATAAAATCTGTATGGTTCCTCATCAGCCATTTTCTTTATCAGTTGATATCCACCGTCAATTATAGTATATTCTGTGGGGCACTTTGTGATGTCTAGAAGGTCTGAAAAGCGCTATATGAAATGTAAGGAATATTATTACTATTAATAAAATTATAGAATAATGAAGTTTATTATCAACTGCATTTTATTTATTGCTGAAAGGTGCTCTATTAAAATAATCTGTTGTTGTTGTCAATTATGGTTATTAATGGTGTAGCCCTACGTTTACCAATTAAGCTTTTGATTAATAAAAATAAAATCTACCTACTCTTTGATAGAGATACTGAATGATGCAAAGCCTCTTGCTATGACTAAACATTCATCCACAAAATATGCAGTTACTACACTTTATAGTGCATCATGTGAAGCAAACATCCTCCTGATATTAAAGGTGCTATCTGAAATACAGGTACAGTAAAAGCCCATTTATCCTTGACCTGATCAACTATAACTTCCGTATAACTGGGACCTCAAAAGGAAGGTCCCCAGTCGATTAACTGGGTCTTATCCGCAACAAAATCAATTTTTTTTCTCTCTGATCAGTATTTTGGTATGCTGCTACTAGTGTCTGAAGGTGGCGCTGCTGTTTTTTTCCCCTCATAGAGTACAGTAGGATTATCTCTGAATGTAGCACTTCTGGGATTGAGAGAGAGGCAGGGAGAGAGAGAAGGTGGGGGGGGCAGAAAGAGCGGGAAAGAGTGGGGGGGTGAAGAGAGGTGGGTGAGAGAAAGGGTGGGTGGGGAGAAAGTAAGAGAAAGAGGGGTGGGGAGAAAGAGAGAGGTGTGGGATGGGGAGAGAGAGGTGGGGGAGAGGAGGGTAGAGAGAGAGAGGGGATGAGTTGATTAATTAAAATGGAAAATGAAAGGAGTGGAGGGGGGTTGGGTTTGGAGCCATTGAGATGCCAGACTGACTGTGTGTGAAAGAAAGAGAGAGGGAAGGAGTGAGAGAAATTTTTAAAAAACTTTTATTGTGTGCTGTGTTTATAGACTGTAATCGATATTTATTGCTTTATTGGTAAGTATCCATACAATATTCTGTTATTATTTAGTCTATTATTAATATGGTATGTTTAAACATTTTAAATTTAAATGTTTTATTTAAAAAAAATTGGGTTGGGTTTTTGGCAGCTGGCCACCCGAATATCAGGCATGCAATTTAACTGGCATTGGCCAGGTCCTGAGGGTGCCAGATAAACAGGCTTTTACTGTATTATCATTATTATATTTTTATTATATCACCGAGTTTACATTGGAAGGTGGAGATAGTACAAAACAACAACTTGGATTTATATAGCGCTCTCCATGCCAGATGGTGTCTCTCAGAGAGCTTCCCAATAATAGATCCTGAGGCTGAGCCAGGAGGAGGAGGAAAAAGGTGACGAAATGTGTGGTTGAAACGAACAGTCTTTAGGCGCAACTTGAAAATAAGAAAGGAGTATGTGAGGAGAAGGGAGTGAGGAAGGGAAGTCCAGAGCCTTGGTGTGTGGTGGCTGAACGCACGGCTGCGGATAGTGAAACGGAGGATTCGGGGGATAAGGAGGAGGCCAGACACAGTACAGCAATGGCAATGAGTACTGTTGTGAGGAGAGAGGAGGTCAGCACCTTGGGATGTCCTCCTGACGTGAAAGGCGCTCTATCAATGTAATTTTGACACTTTTTGCTTTAACCAATGTTTCTGGCTGTATATGACGCATTAATAATAATAACCCATGCATCTGATATACGCTTTATCACGCCTTCTAGACAACAATAGCAACCTGCACTTACATAGCGCCCTCCACCCTGGGTAGCATCTCAGAGCGTTTAACAATGGCAAAGCCTGACTCAGAGCTGGCGGGAAGTGGCCGTAAGCATGGATAAAGAAGAAGGTTTCTAGGCAAGACTTGAAAAGATGTAGTGAGGGGAGCAAGGTGGTGGGATTGAGGGAGAGTGTTCCAGAGCTTGGGGGCATAGTGGCTGAAAGTGATTCCTCCGATGGTATGATGGAGAGGTGAGGGAGGCTGATGCCAATCGAGTGTGGGCTCTGAGTGGTGTTTTGGGGAGTGAGAAGGTCGGAGGAATTTCTTTGACTCCACATTTAGCTGTCTCCTCCTATCCTTCCTGTCACCTTCACAGCTTGGGCTTCCACTTAATCTTTGTACAGTGCTTTCAGCTCGTCTCCGGATGGGCAAAGTGCTTTATAAGTGCAAATTGTTATTGTGTATTAATGTAAAAGTTACCATTATTTCCTCTTTGTAAATCTTTCACAAAAACCCATATTGAAGCTGCACATATGGGTTGCGGAGAAAAGAAGGATTGTATATTACTATAATATTGTGCCCAGCTACAGTACTTTGTTGAACTTATAGCAATGCTCATTGATATCGGTATTGATACCCGATAATTTCAAATACATCAGTATATCACAGTAATTTACTGTGAATGTCACTGTTGAGATTTTAAATCGTTTTATCTTACTTACTCACGGTGTGATTTAATCCTTGACTGAGTGGATTTAGTAGTCCCAAGTCAGTCACAACACAGTTAATAAGAAATGCAACATGGCTAAAGTTAATTGGATGAGCTTCTCTTTTTTTCATAATTAGCTTTGTTATTATATTTGAACCACTAGTATAAACAATTTATACTATTTTACATTTATATCCCAAAAAGTGAACCAGCATTAGAATCTTCTGAATGATGCTTATAAGGCAAATGGCAATGAGTCAAAGTAAAAATTGAGTGCTGTAGCATATTGGTTAGAGCATTTGCCTCGGAAGTGAGAGGACACGTGTTTCCAGGGAGAGAGCAACCTTAGGCAAGTATCCTTACTCCACACGCCTCTGTTTACCCAGCATTAAGTAGGAACTCAGTTGTTAATCAATTGGCAAATTGCATTCTATGGGAAATGATCCCTTAAAAAAATTCACTCAAGCCACAACTGTTTGGGGACACTGTTGTATGCAGTTAGTTGCTGCTTTTTGCTAACAAAATATACAGACAATTCAATTTACAATATATTATGTGTGCTAAGTTGCCAGATCAAATGCAAGGATTATTAGTAGTAAAATGATAGTCTTACATTTGCACACACTGCTTCAATCCCCACTTACTCCTCAGAGTTCTTGATCCATATTCTCTGATCTTTCTCTTACTAATTGTCATTATAATGTTACATTTCATAGTTATTACCAAAGGCTGTGATTGTAACAGAAAGCATTAATGCATTTGAGAGAAAGCACAATGCACATATGATGAAAAAGGAATAGAAGGTCTAGGAAGGTTATAGGAGAGGGGATTAGAAATGGGTGAAGGTTCAGATGGAGCATAAACACTGCCATGGATTTATTACATTTATGGTGTTGTACAGTCCACTTAATTATACGTATCTAAATGTAACTGACGTGGCCTTTGAAAAGTCGATCAGTTCTGCCATACACATCTTGCTCCACTCAATGTGATAAATGTTGACTAGATAGTTATTTGGGGAGGATAGGTTTGCAGGTATATGGGGAGAGAGTGGAGATTAGGATTGTTAACAGCTCTTTTCAAAGAGCCGGCACAGCCACAATGGGCCAAATGGCCTCCTTCTATGCTGTATAATTCTATGATTCTAAGTAGACCTTAATATCTCTGGATAAAAGAAAGAGAGTGATTCAATCACATTCTCCTGGTGAACTTGTGAGTGCAGAATTCAGCAGTGACGAAAGGAGCACCCATCCATCCTGTTACCGTTATTGCAGTCAAGCTGTGGAGTTTCTTGCGAGATTGGATTAGGGATATCTGTCACGTTTCAATCCTCTGTGACTACCACCACAATATGAAGCTGTTGGGCGAGTCTATATGGGGCTCCTTGAAAATTGATTCTCAGTTATAGCCTGAGGAACAAACTTCAGAAAAACATTTCAAAGAGTGGCTGGGTATAATAATGGTCATTTGTTCTCAGAAACTGCAGCTGAATGCTTTGAGCTTCTGCAAAATACAAATGGTCCATTGGCTGCATGTGTCATAAAACTTAGAGTATTTTCTGTAGTTTTGTCTGAGGAGAAGAATGTCATCTAAAGAGTGAGGTACCTTGCTTGCAAGTTCACTGGTTTGTGTGTTCAGTGTTCAAGATACCTGCCAGTGCAATCAAGAATGCCATCATCTTATCAAAGCTCAGAGAAGTGCAGCTTACTACACTCACTATGTGTGTGTGTGTGTCTGTATATGTGTATGTTTGGGTGCATTTTTGTGTATATGTAGGCCTTTACATCTATATGGGTTTGTGCTTATATGTGTGTTCATGTGTATGTGTATTAGCAGCTATTCGTGTGTGTGCTTGTACGTGTGTTCACATGTATTAGCATCTAATTGCGGAACCATTGCATAATTTAATTTACCTGATTAAAGGGACTTTTCTATCCTTACTACACTATCCAGTGTAGTACATTTGTATGTCATCTAACTTTTCCATAAATCTTGCAAATGTGACACTGAGCACTTAGACGTCCCTGCAACACAGTTCTACTTTAGTTCGTATTCATAGCATAATTTTTTGGAGAATATCGAACCACAATACTGTTAGTCCTAGGCACATGAGGACAAATTTCCCTAGCTCACTGAACAGAGCAAAATGTCACACTCCTCACAGCAACACATTTGCAGTCTGAAGGGCACGGATGGAATACACTTTCACAATATTTAATTTTTACAGAATCAGGACCTGATTTCACCAACATCACCTTTGAGTCTCTCCCAACCCATACATACCTTTGTGTTATGCTATTTTCTTTTATTGTAGAGAGAATCAATTTTAACTGAGTTGTGAATAAAAGAAAAGTCAAAGAGAATCACATCTAGCTTTGAAATAGTAATAATATTTTTTGCATTTATCACATCTTTGAGTTGTCTCAAAACATTTCACAGAATAAACTGTAAAGAGAATTGACCATACTTTGTGGGTGAAACGTGGCAGCCAAATGTGCACAGCAGGGTTCCACAAACAACTGTGGATTGAATGACCAAATTAAGTTATTGTAAATGGGATACTAGTGTTCAGATTCTGAATGAAGCAACAGTCTCACAAAATGAGATCCAATTGAAGATTCATCCAATAAGCGGTTCAAAGAGGATAATGGTTTAATGCACATTGGAAGAATGGGGATAGCCCTAAGCAGATATTGAAGGGGGAAAAGACAGGTAACTAAATCATTTACGAGGTTTCGAGGTTTAAAAAAATACAGCATGTTATGTGATAATGATTACAAACCACATTCTGGAGCTTGCCCATTCACAATGATGATTAGTTTGAATATAGGAATGGTTAAAGAGCCTAAAACAACAATAGAATACAAATTTGATTTATTTGGTAAAGAGAATAAGTCTCAACCAACAGCTGGAGCCTAAAAGGATTGAGGGGGTTTTGAGACAATGATGTTGCAATAACATTGGTTCCAAATCACTTCAAGAAGTGATAACGAAGAATCAGGAGTCATCTTTATGTATGACAAAGATCTGACACAGAAACATCATTGGCTGCAGGGTTTTGTCTTACTCCAGAGAGCAAAATGCCAAGCAAGACAGTAAAAAGCTTTCTAGTGACAAAATCCCACAGGCTCCTGGGCCATTGGTGTTTCAGTAAATAATGCAACAGCAATTACTGAAGATCAAGCAGGATAAAAAGTAAACAGCAGCTCTGGATTAATTGGGCCTTAATAGGAGTCCGTAGTGGAATAAATAGTGTTTGGTGTTGATGCTTGATAGATTCTAATTTCAATCATGACTGACGCCTTTAAAACTTATCATCCTGCCTTAACAGCAATAATCAATGATAGGAACTGGAGAGGATTTTCCATCTCTAGCAAAGACTGGAGTTCTCCCCCTCAGGAATGGCACATTACAATTATTCAACCAAACTAGGTTTGGTTCAGTGATTTGATTCAAACACAAAATATTGTGATTTTGCTAAACTGAATTTGTGCCAAGTTTTGTATCAACATTTAGATGACACAATGACTGCATTTCCCTACTCCTGCCAAGGTTATATGGTGCAACTGCTGAGCAAAAAATCTCCACTACAATTTGATGTGGAAGAAATTTGAAAACAATTTTTTTTAGATAATTGTACCTGGAGAGATTTCAGCCGACTTTCTCTGAGTTTTGCTCTCTGGAGTAAAACATGAACCCATCGGCTGTGATCTTTCTGTTAGATAACTAAGGCGAGGGAGCAGTTTTATTGTATTTCCTAACAGGTGGGTAGAAATTCCACATGAAACTAGGCTTAGCCTATCAGTGTAACATTTCAGTGTATATCAAATTCTTAATTATAAAGTATTTGTTTCTGCTCGCTTCTTTTAAGAACTACAAGAAAGGGCTTCATAGGTAATACTGAATACAACAACTTTAACAATAACAAGATACATTTAATTAGTGCCATTATTGCTGAATGACTTGCTACTTGTGAAATGCTGCGTTAATAAAATGAATCTAGATCCATATTTGTCTTATTTTAGAAATAAGGTAACCAGTAACCATGAAGTACAGTATGACACATCGTAATGCTGACTCAAGTGACTCCCACTCTGAAAGTCGATTGAAACTGAGAATTCCTTAATTGCTTTCAAATGTTGCAGTCAGCCTTATAGGTAAGTTTAATACTGATTTAGTGTTAATTGGAAAATGGAAGACTTGAAGTTAACATTTATTCAGACAGTATTAACAAGGTCAACTAGGGTTAAAAAAAATCCTTTTATTGGGAACCAATAACAAATCATCACAAGTAGACTGCATATTCCAATAATGCTAAACGTTTATGAGACTTTCACTATAAGCCTTATGTGCAGAGGAGTTTAATACTGCTAAAAGACAAAGGTCAATGTATTTCATGGCAGTTTTCAGATAGACAGAATTCCCTATCTATAGCAAGTAATGCACCAATAAATAACAATGACAGTGCTGGCTGGCCTTATATGTAGTTTTTCCCACTTCTTTTAGTTCATTTCAACAATGCACCTGAGCCTTAGAGTAGAAAATCATAAACTAGTCCTCCTAAAATCAGAGACGATTCAGATGTTAGCATGGCTGACACTGTTGCTATAAACTAGCAGATTTTCTGTGAGCATATTTAAGAAGCCTGCACAACTATTCTTCATAATGTAAAGATTCCAGCAGTTCATATTTATTTGTAGTATGTTAATAATAATATTCCTTGTATTTTTAAATCTTGTCAAGTTATAGTCCTTAAAATATAGAAAAATCCATTGTGCAGTGCAGTGTTTCCTAACATTAAATTATCGAAGTAAATAGTGAGAAATAAATTTATTTAATCATATTATCTCTCGGATAAATGCTAACAAATGTACTGCTGCAAACAACTGTACAATATATGCAGGTTCCTTTCATAGTCAAAATTTTTGAAGGAAAGTGCTTAAATGTTTATTAAACTGAGTTTCCGCACTGGTAGCATTACATCCTACAACCACCCCTTCCTTCAAAAATATGAATTATCATATATTATTCTGAATCAATGTTTGTGGCTTTATGAAAATGTGGCATTTAATAATAATCATAATAGTAATCCTTGCATTTGATATTGCGCCTTTGATGTAACCTCAAGTGGTCTCCTGAGATATTAGTGTAAAGTGTTTTGTAAAACTAGTTTGTAGGCGAACTTTGAAGAATTATAATAAAGTGGGGAGGAATAATAATCCTTCCATTTGTCTAGAATGATAGACTATATACTGATCCTGGGCTACGGAGGAGAAACATATTTTGGGGTCAGTTGGTTGACACATGGGTAAGCTGTGCTTAAGAGAATGCAAACCATGAAGAGAATTCCACATATGTACATGTATATGCTGAGGGGTGTCTTGAAAGAGGAGAGGTAGGAGGGACCTGGGAAAATTGAAACACCTGACATACATCTGAGTGGTTGTATCTCAGTCGCACTTTTGGAACGCAGTAGATTTTTTAAGCCACACAATGCTGCTTCTGACTTCTTAACTCTCCTTCCCATTTCAATTTCTTATTACTGATAATCAGGAATAACGGGTGAATCAAGGAAAATTCAATCCGATATTTGATGAGCCAAGTTTTTTAAAAACATGTTAGACTTGCAATACCTGTCTCCTGTGGTGATATGGTTGTAATATTATGCATTGATACTTTCATTGATCACAACTGGTTGGTCTATTATTCGTTTGTGAATGTGGCAGGGTTTGCAATCCTTACTTTTGTAAATTGTAAATTATATCAAAGCAAAATAATTCTTCCCATCAGAATTGGATTAAAGCATGATTGACCAGAACTGCCCGAAATTTTGACAGGTGTGATCAGGCGAACAATTGCGAGCATTATCTGAATAAAATAATTATCTTTTTACCTTAAGAAACAGCTTCTAGGTTTATCGGATTATGTTAATGAACTATTCTTTTATGTTTTGACAATTAAATGCTTAGGTTGCTTTATCGTATTAAAAATAGGCTTCTTATGACCACAAAAACTCAGCAACTGCTGCACTGCAAATGTCAGAAGACAAATGCTTGATTTTCAAAAACCCTGTGACTTTATTGTGCAAAATCCATGTGCTTATTTTTGAAAGGTTATATTGTTCAAAATATGGCATTTATGCATTACATTTGTGCCCCAAAGTGGTGTTTCCATGAATGTGTCCAATCCATTTTCCATCAAAAGGTCAAAGATTCATTAGCTCATAAAAACAATTTATGCTGCCATTGCTCTGGGTGTTAACAAGGTATGCAAGGGAAAAGTGCAGTGTGTGATGTAAGAAATATCAACAGTGAATGTTTTGGGAAGTTAGATGGCTACCCTGCTGTACTACTGGCAACTTACTATGGGGTAAAAATATGACTAGTTATATGATAATTCTCATTGGCATTTTATTACATTAATAAAAATTCCACCCCTGTTTGATATTCAAAATATGTACTGCGCATATGCAAAAAAAATTTGGGTCCTTAAAACAAATCCAAGTGTCGTATATCGATCAAAAGGTGTTAAAGAGTTATGGTCCTTCAATCAAAATGTCCTAAATAGAAGCATCGTAAATCGAGGTTTACTTGTAATCCCTTGTTATTTAAAAGTCCAACATCTCACCTATTAAATCCTGTTTTACAATTGCTGCACTTTACAGTAAATCCTGCTGAATGGTTTCCCAATGTGACAGGCATTATTTATGTTTTGATGGAGTAAATTGATGCAGCAACAACTGCTTTTGTTGGGCGTTTGTTCCATGTATCTACTAATTCATGGGAGCAAACTCTTTCTAATCTGTATTCTCGCTCGAGGCTTGTTAATTAAAAACATATATCCTCTAGTATTGATCTCACAAGGTACCTGATTTTGTTTGTTTCAGTTTAGCTTGGATTTCTTGCATTGCTCCCTCTGTCATCCAAAAAACAATCCTGAAAATGAAATGGGAAAGGCACCCACACCATATCAATTTATTTAGGTGAAGATTCACTGAACCCTGCACAGTTTGTGTTACCTATTGTGGATGATTTATTGGCTTGCAGTATGCACTTTGCAACATATAACCCAGAACTATGGCAGGTTTCCAACCAAAATTTTATTGTTTTTCATTAATTGGACAGTCCACAGGGTCCTCCTTATTCACCAATGATTGTGATAACCTTTTGTATGAAACAAGAAAACTAAATTCTTCCTCGAAGCAATTAGATTTATAACTGAGGGGAAAAAAACTTTTCTGCAACAATTATTTGCATATTAATAATAAAAGAGCTTGAAGAGCTGACAGCCAGATAATGTTTCAATATTGTCATATAGGAACTAGGAGCAAATAATAGGTGATCAGCTGAACAAGATTTCCATTAATTTTGTCATTACAAATATAAACCTTGGTGGGAGGGATTGGCATTGTAAATCAAATCACCATTATTCATTTCACAGAAGATGTAGTAGGAAATAAATATTATTTTTTACCAGAGAGCCCATCAGGATTTTCATTGGAATAGGCAGTCTACAGACCAGCTAGGCACATTTAAGTTGTCCTAGGATCTGAAGCCAGTTATCTATATTTCCCATACTGTTTTAGGTATTAACTTGTGACTAATTTAAGCCACTAAGAATTTTATTCCATGCCTAATTACGTCAAAACATCCTCAAGTATTTCACAGGTAATTATTGTGATGTACGGTCTGGCGATATATCGATATATCGGTTATATCAGATATAATTTTCATATCGATATGCCGAGATAGGCATTTAAAAAATATCGATATATCGAAAAAAAGGGGTGGGAGGAGAGAGAGACTTGTGGGGGGGTGGGGAGGGGGTGAGAGATGGGGGGGGGGGGGGATAAATGGGGGGGGGAGAGACGGGGTGGGGGAGAGACGGGGGGCGGAGAGAGACGGGGGGCGGAGAGAGACGGGGGGCGGAGAGATGGGGGGGGAGGGGTAGAGTCGGCGGGTAGGGGGAGAGATGGCAGGTGGGGGAGAGAGTCGGCGGGGGTGGAGAAACGGTGGGGTGGGGGGGAGAGAGATGGGGAGGGAGACAAGGGAGGGGAGAGAGACGAGTGGGGGGAGAGAGACGGGGGTGGGGGAGACGGCGGGGGGGGGAGAGACGGTGGGTGGGGGAGAGAGTTGGTGGGGTTGGGGGAGGGAGACGGGGAGAGAGATGGGTGGGGGGAGAGAGACCGGGGGAGGGGGGGAAGAGAAACGGGGTGGGGGAGAGATGGGGAGGAGGGGGAGAGACGATGGGGAGGAGGGGGAGAGACGATGGGGTGGGGGAGAGACGGGGGGAGAGACGGGGGTGGGGTGGAGAGACGGTGGGTGGGGGGGAGACGGGGGGATGTGATAATATACAGATAGAGAGATAGAGAGATGGGGGGGATAGGACAGAGACGCAGACAAAAAAAACACAGAGATGGAGAGAGTGAGTGTGAGAGACACAGAGAGAGAGAGAGAGATATTTACCTCCTGAGGAGATAGGCCCCGAATGCGCGTGCAACGCGCGCATGCGCAGTACAAAAACCCCAAAATATCGATATATCAGTATATCTTGATATGAACCCATCGATATATCGAAATTGGAAAATTTCCATATCGACGGACCCTACTGTGAAGTGTTGTGAATGTCTTGGTAGGCAAGCAAGGTGGCCATATGTGTCAGCAAGGTCCCACAAACACAAACAGTAAATGATCAATTAATGTGGAATGCTCTTCTGAGAGCAAAAAAGGATACCAAAAAAGTTTTACAATTTTATTCTGTATTAAGTGTTTCTCATGATTTGAATTTTAAAAATGTGAAAGATTTATTTAAATACTGAAGTTTTAGTTTTAACCTCTATAATGTTTCATCATGCATCAGTTTTGCAACTATTAATAATGTATATACTAATTTGAACTGTTGGTCAGTGAAATAATAAAAGTAATCCCTGCATTTGATATATTGTTTTATCACATCTTTGTAACATCTCAAAGCACTTCCCAGAATATACTGGTAAAGTGAATTGACAGGATATTTTGTGGATGAAACGCAGCAGCCAATTGTAAACAGCAGCATCCTCATAACCTGTGTTAATGAACATATCCTAGTGAGCAAACAAATTTAAATGTGATATCTGACAGTTTCAATTATGAGGGACTGATTTGCTTGCATGGAATGCACAGCTATACAATACAACTTTGCAGTTATAAAGCACCATTCATGCCTGGAGGGTGTCTCAACGTGCTGGCTAGCCACTTGAGCTGGGGTATAAACTGAATAGGTTATAATAGGTTCATACCATCATTTCACATAAACTGAATAACCCTTTCGATGACAATATTTGACTCACTTTATGTTTTAAAATTAAAGTTGAAATGATTTGTGGAATTCTGTGTCTTACTAGTTAGAGCATTCGCCTCGCAAACGAGAAGACCTGAGTTTGATTTCCTGGCAGGGTGAAATGTTGGACAATAACAACAACTTTGATTTACATAGTGCCCTCCACGCCAGATGGTATCTCAGAGCGCTTCACTATAACAGAACCCGGAGGTGAGCCAGGGGCAGGGGGAGAAAGGTGTCCAAAGGTGTGGTCGAAGAGAAAAGTATTTAGTTGAGACCTGAAACTGGTAAGAGAGTTCCAGAGTCTCGGGGGGTAGTGGCTGAAGGCACGGGAACTGATGGTGGAGCAAAGGATTCGGGGAACAAGGAGGGAAGTTTCCTTACTCCACATGCCTTTGTTCATCTAGCATTAAGTAGAAATCCAGTTGTTAGTTGATTGGCAGATAATTTTTCCAGGTAATAATTGCTTTAATAAATTATTATTATTTGGTCACTCAATCCACAATTATTTGTAGGACTGCTGAGTGGAATTGACTGCCTTGTTTCGCCCACAAAATAAGTAGTTAATTCACTTTAAAATGTATTCTGTGAAGTCCTCTGAGACATCTCGATGATGTGATAAGGTGTTATATAAAATGGAAGGACCATCATTATTATAACGAGGAAGATATTTGCTCAACTAGCCAGCTGAGAAACTTGATGGGAGTGTTTAGTCGTAGATGAACAGTGCTACCATTAATATTAACAGCTAACACAGATTTCTGAACTGTGATTGATTTCACCACTTTTTAATAAGTTCTTTCGGACCTATTGTAGATCTCTTCCAGTTCCTGACATTATTACGAAATTAATTCTGCCCAAAGCAATGACCTAAGCGATCAAATTCATGTAATAAAAAGAACTGACAGTTTTAAGCTTCGGAAAAAAAGTATATATTTCATCTAAAAATAATTGGGTTGCACTGAAGGAAAATGGTCATGTCCCCTCCCTCCCTCCCTCCCTCCCTCCCTCCCTCCCTCCCTCCCTCCCTCCCTCCCTCCCTCCCTCCCTCCCTCCCTCCCTCCCTCCCTCCCTCCCTCCCTCCCTCCCTCCCTCCCTCCCTCCCTCCCTCCCTCACTCACTCACTCACTCACTCACTCACTCACTCACTCACTCACTCACTCACTCACTCACTCACTCACTCACTCTGATCATGTTTCCTTTTCCCCCCCTCTCTCCTCCCCCTTCTACATGAGGAGTTCTATAATAAATGAAAGTTGTTGCGTGGTACTTTAGGTTAGTTCAGATTGACGAGGAACAGTTTTCTGGTCTTTACACCTTTGGTCACCTACTCCTGCCCCTGGCTCGGTCCTGGGATCCGCTACTGTGAAGCGCTCTGAGATGCCTCCGGCGAGCGGCGCTATATAAATCGAAGTTGTTGTTGTTGTTGTTGTTACACTGTTTGTTTCAAACCTGGATTTTATTGTTATGTTCTGATCACAGTGTCCATACATCCCTACCTGTGAGGAGACAGGGAGCACTCTATATCAGACAAAGGCACCATTTTATTTATGTGTGATTCTCAGTAGTTTAGTTTGGACACTTTTAAGCCTGGTGATGGGTTTCCACATGCATCAGACACCCAAACAAACACAAACCAGACAAAAACACAACCAGGATTTAAACCTTGTTTCCTGAGCTTGCTTTTCCTGGGAAGTAGATTGATCTTCCCTTTCTCTTTTACCTCAAGTCAAATGAACAGCAACAAAATTACATTGCACCTTTTCACATTGGGAGGACAATCTAAGGGGCTGAAATGTTGGGGACTTGAGTGTAGTTATTGAGGTGGGGGCAAGGTTGGGATGATGGAGAGCAGAGATGTAGGAGGGTGGCTGTATACATGGTCAAAAATGAGGTTTGTGCCTTGAAAGAAGCAAGAGAGGGAACAAAGCAAAGGGATTGTGGGATGAAGTTTGAAAGGAACCCTGAAAATGAATATGAAGCACTGGACATGTGATATGGGAGAAATACAATGGGGAAAATTGTGACATTTCATATCGCATCAAATGTATTATGAAATGCTATATATTTAATCAATTTCTAAAGAAAAAGCTAGGCATGGAGTTTAATTCTCTGGTACTCCAGCACATTGGTTTGCTACTCTTTGTTTTATTTAGCTTCCATTTTGTCTATTTGCCTGTATTTTCGATTCTAGACAACAACAACATTAAAATTACATTTGTATAGCACCTTTAACACCAGGACATCCTGAGGTGCTGAAGGGAGTCTTGTGGGATGGTTTCACAGCAGACTGACTCAGTAAGGTTGCCATCCTGTGTTTAACATAACTCAAATTCTGTTCTCCATTATCAGGAGCAGAATGGTAACACCCTTGGTTTCAACCATTGTTACTGAGGCCAGAAAATAATAATAAATAAATACTAATCCTTGCATTTGATATAGCACTTTTCACAACTTCTGCATGTCTAAAAGCATTTTGCAGAATTTACTGAAAGGTATAGTGATTGTACATTTGCGGATCAAATGCGGCAGCCAATTGTGCACAGCAGTGTCCCACAAACGGTCGTGGATTGAATGACCAAATTATTATTATTTATTTATTTTTGTTTTATTTCTTGAGGAATTATTATCAGGCATATGGAGCAAGGAAACTTGCCCAAAGTTTTGCCCTGTCGGGAATCAAACCTGGGTCTCTTGCTTGAGTGAGTAGGGTGCTCTAAACACTGAGCTACAGGGGAAAGGGGGAAACCTATGGCAGTGATCGACTGAGATATTGCTAGGAGTAGATTATCACACAATGTAATAATTATAGTGAAAACAACAACAAAGTTACATTTGTAGAGTGCCTTTCATGTGAGGAGGCTGTCCCAAGGCGCTAATACTCATTATATTGCATTTCATTATAACATCTAACTGCTAATGTGGATCCCATTCGCTGCACATTGGTGAAGATTGCCGACTTGTTTTTCACCGAAGAGCACAATAGCATCAACAAAATTTAATTTATAGAGCACGCTTCATGTCGAGAGAATGTCCGAAAGCTCTGAACCGTCAGGTTGGGACCCGAGCAAGGGAAAGGGGCAGGATAGGAGGGATGGGTAGGAGAGAGTTAGGAGGGGGAGGAGAGAGTTGGGAGGGTGGCTGATGTCACGATCGAAGAGGAAGAAGGAAAGAAAGGAAAAGATGAAGAGACTGAGAGAGAAAAAGAACAAAATGGCAAAAAGAAGAAAAAAGGAGAGATAAAAATAAGAAAATGTAAACAGTGAAAGATTGAAAGAGAAATAAATGAAGGAACGAAAGATAATGAAAACTATTTTTCAGTAAATTTATACAAAACAATGTAAACCTCTCTCATCCTGCAATTAGTTTAACTTTCTTGCTGGAAAATATTCATACTGGCTGGTTAAAGGTCGGAGTACGCTGATAAACTCATTACACCATCAGAGGCCGGGCCTTCAGTTTCTCCGCTCCCACCCTATGGAATGCCATCCCCCAATCCCTCTGTCTCGTTTCTTCCCTTTCCTCTTTCAAGGCCAGTTTGAAGACTTTCCTCTTCGACCGTGCCTTTTGTTCCACCGCAAATTTTTCGACCTCCCCTTCGTGTTTCACCCCTTCCCAAACACTCCCCTCCCAGCTCGGGTCACACGCCTCCTGTGCAGTGCCTTGGGACGTCCTCCCGACGTGAAAGGCTCTCTATAAGTGTAATTTGTTGTTGTTGTACACAGATAAAATGTATCTATGAACCAAGAAAAAATAGCGATTGGATGAGAATCTAGGCAGGGCGAAACCAAGTTTCCGCACTTTATATGCCTTTAAGTGCTCTGAGACGCGTGGAGGGTGCTCTATATATCAAACTTGTTGTTGTTGATAAAAATTCCTCAAAAATAAAGATAATAATAAATTGGTCATTTCAATCCACAACTGTTTGTGGGACACTCCTGTGCACAATTGGCTGCCAAGTTTCACCCACAAATATACAGTTAATTCACTTTATAGTAGATTCTGTGAAGTGCTTTGAGATGTCAATCAGATGTGAAAAGCGCTATATCAAAAACAAGGATTATTATTATTGCATATATATTTAATTTTCTATCAAGAAATGGATTCAGAGCAAAAAATGAGCAGGATCGAGAATATTCAGTGCAATGAAGAATGGAAAGCTAAATAATTGGGGAATATTTTGGACTTGGTACCAAATTATGTCTACGAGTGACTGAATCAAAATTACAGTAATTTTGTATGTTAGAATTCTATTTAAATTGGAATAACCATTTTCATGATATTTCCTCACTCATACCACTCAGACACTGCCCAGAACCATCAACTCTGAACAAAAGTCTGGCAGTGTATAGTGCAAATCACAAATGTAGCACATGGACAGATTACTGGTAGAAAGCAAGCACAGACAATTATTTTTATGGAAAGAAAGAAGAAAGCAAAAAAAGAGAAAAGATTACCTTTGACCCATGAATTGGTAGTAAGCTTAGTTTTATGTTTAATGCTTGTGCTCCAGGGCAGTACTTTCAAATGAAAGAGCAACTACAACTAGCTTGTAAATGGATGCTCTATTCATACTGCATTTTTCACGATGAATTGATATTACAATTGCATTGATTCTCTTGAAAAGAGTAACATCAATCAGGCTTATGATTGGTGATCTGGAAGTGAATCATGTTGGAGCCCGATTATCAAAACCACTTTAAGAAAGTGGGTTCACCAGAATTGCTATTCACACTGCTATAGTATAAATTCAGGCTGTGAAAAACACTTTGGTCTCTGTTCAAACCTGACTTTTTAAAGGTGCTCTGCCTTGGGTGACAGAGATCGCTGTCAGTCCTACATATTTTTACACATTTTTGGAACTGTTCCCTTCGCTTATCGAGGTTTCAGCAGTGAGCGCCAAGCTCGAGGATACAGATCTAAAATTAACAAGTATTAAGTGAGACTGAAGATTAGAAAACCCTTCCCCCACCCCCCAGCGTGTTGCATATATGGAACAGCCCCCTGGCAAAACCAGCTAAGATAATGTCAACTGGTTGAGTCCCGTGATAAAGAATTGGATAAGAGGTTTAATATAGACCCTATATATGATATAATGAGATATATATCCAGGTGAAAGATAAGATTTTGCATGAATACAAATCCCATGGAAGTCCCTCATAAAGTTAACCATTTTTTTTAGAATTAGATAGTTGAGAAATTCCAAAAGGATAACAACAAATTACAGATGTTTACCGTCTTTTGCATTGCGATGATGTGCCTAGGAGCTGGACAGTCAGGAATTTTTAGACCTGAGTGGGGGTGTGGGATAAGAAGGTGTGGATAGCAGTGAGGGTAGGGCTAACAGGGTGGCCAACGGTACGGTTGAAGATGACGGTATTGAGATGTGGCTTGAAGGAGGTAATGGAAGGAGCGGGGCGAAGGGACTTTGGGATGGAGATCGAAAGGTAGGAGCAGAGAGGCTGAAGGCCCAACTGTTGATGGTAAGAATTATTTACACTGCACTATTGAATGTATTGGAATAAGGATTGAGGTAAGGTGTTGGCTATTATTGAGATACCATTTGTATATGTGTAAAAAAAATCCTTATCCTCACATTCAAAGTTCTCTATTAGCCCTACCTCTAAGGATTCCTGTATTACATTGACATGTGTAATTGGGATTAATTGAAATCTCAGTTTTGTATGGATGCTTTAAGAATGCTGATGGATTTCCCCATGTATCAGCCACCTGGTAGATTACCCTCTCAAAATAAACCATCACCTTGTTTAAGAGCATCCAAACCAAATTTTCAGTCTTTCTTCCCCCATTCTATGGAACATGACCGTCAAGCCTCCTCCACCTAGACCTCAAAAAATGGCAGTAAGATGTATCTTTGTGACCCTGCTCTCATCCATCTCTAGTTCCCCTCACACTCCATTTCGGGCTCCCAGTCAACTGTGATAATATTCATGCAAGGTAAAAGGAGTTACACAAATGTAACTTCCCAATGTTCTTATATACTTTCACATAGATGACACCCAGCTCTATCTCTCTGCCTCCACGCTCAATTCCAGAATAACTGACACACAAACTGTCAGTCAGACATCAAGTCATGAATGAAAGGCAACTTTCTATAGCTAAATGTCAGCAAGACCGAGGCCTTCCTGATTGGCTCATACCAGCACCTCTGCACCTCAGGCACTGGCAGCATCAGCAACCACAGATGCACATTGCACTTCACCAAGTCAGTCAGGAACCTGTTCGACCCTCAACTATTCTTTTGTCCCCATATCTGTGCCATGACTTGCTCTGCCTTTCCCCATCTCTGCAACAATGCCCGACTCCACCACTGCCTCACCCCTTAGGCCGCCAACATCCTCAAACACCATTTGTCACCACAATGTTTGACTATGGAAACTCTCTCCTTGTCGGCCTCCCCCTCTACAAACTGCAGATCATCCAAAACTCTGCAAGTCGTTTCCTCTCCTACGCCGGGCTCCATAACCCTATTACCACCACCCTCACCCCACTCCACTGACTCCCTATCCCTCAGAGAATAGAATTCTAAATATTCATCCTCACTTTCAAGGCTCTCCACAGCCTTGCCCCCTCCTATCTCTCTGACAAGCTAAGCCCCAACATCTAGTCCCCTCCCTTCAGAAGGCTCCAGCCTTCTCCATGATTCCTGCCCAACCCGCACTACCATCGGCTTCTGGGCTTTCCACCTCTCTGCCCCCACCCTTTGGAACTCGAGCCCGCAATCCTTTCGCCTGCCTTCCTTACCTACTTCAATACACGACTCAAAACCATCCTATCATCTATGACTTCAGTCACCCTCCTACCTTCACTACTATCCCTCATCTTTAAGCTGTTCCCCCACTCCTCACAAGTTCGGGTCCTGATTCCTGACTATTCAGACTCTTGGGATGAACCTCCCAACATGAAAGATACTTTATAAATGTAATTTTGTTATTACTGTTCCAATGCATCTTTGGCCACATTTATTTGCATTAATGTGTTAAATGGGTGGCTAAAATTCCTGAAATACTTTTGGCGCTAGTTCCAAGATGACATGCCTGCTGATGAATTATTGGAATTGATTTGATTCTCTATGGTTTGGTGTTTCAAACAAACTGCCAGCACTACATCTCTGCAAAAGCTTTTTCTTCTCACTTCCACCTGGTCACCCACGGCGTACACTAAATATCCATCCTTGGCCCCATTCTCTTCCTCATCACCTGCTCCCTCTAGGTGATGTCATCCGCAATATAGGTTAACTTCCACATGTGTGCGGATGACATAAAACTCTACTTTTCCATCTCCAGTTGTGAATGCAAGGTTCCTGATGTTCTGTCAGCTTGTCTGTTGGCCTTCAAGAGCTGGATGAGTAAATTTTCTGCAGCTAAACATCTACAAGATGGAACGCATAATCTTTGGCTCCCATCAATGACTTCTGTCCCACGGTTCCAATCTCCTCAATCTACCTGACCTGTCCTTAAAATTGTACGAACCCATGTGCAACTTAGGCATCAAGTTCGATCCACAGTTATCCTTTCTCCCCCACATCCGGTCCCTTACCAGCTTTATTTTCTTCCATCTCTACCACATTGCTGTCTCCACCAGTACCTCACCCCAACAGCTGCTGAAACCCTGGTCCATGCCTTTGTCACCTCTTGGCTGGGCTACTCCAATGCTCTCTTTACCAGTTTCCCTTTCTCCACCATACACAAAATTCAGCTCATGCAAACTCCGCTGTCCACATTCACACCTGCACCAAACTTCATACCCCAATTACTCCAGTCCTTACCAAACTGCACTGGCTCTCTGTCACTGAACGGATCGACTTCTGTTGATCCTCATTCTTGTGTTTAAATCCCTCTACTCCTTTGCACCCCACTACCTCTGTAACCTCCTCTCTCCTTACAGCAGTATCTGCTGCCTTTGCTCTATTGGGTCCAGCTTCCTCCTTGTTCCCCAAATCATCCACTCGATCATCAGGAGCTGTGCTTTCAGCCACTATGCTCCAAAACTTTAAAATTCCCTCCGTCAACCCCTTCACTTCACACCCTGGTTTCTCATCTTTAGGTTGCACTTGATAGATAAAGTGAATTGATTATACATTTGTGGACAAAATGCAGCAGCCAATTGCGCACAACAGTGTCCCACAAACAGTCATGGATTGAGTGACCAAACTATTATTTTATTGATTGCAAGACTTAGAAAGAAGACGAGAAAGAGGGTCACTGAAGGCTTGGATTATTTGCATTCAATTTATAAACCAAAGCCCAAATGGGTAAGGCGGTCTTAGCTGGATGTGCAGCAGGAAACCTGTTAGTGCTCGCAATAATAAACTGCACGCTTTTACTCAAAATGCATCCTCAAGCCTTGGCTCTTGCCAAACAGCACCTCAGTTTTGTAGGATAGGTAAACAGGGAAAAATTGTGTCTTCTGTGCCAGAAAAATAGAAATTTCCATATACAGTACACATGGAACTTTCAGTTGTTTGGTGTGCATTGTCTAAAATTTGGGTAATTTTTTTTCATATTAGACACCTGGCTGATCAAAATCAAAGCAGAATACTAAATTACATTTATTGCTTGTGAATTTCAGATTTGTAATGTGATTGATTCATGTTAATAATTGTATAGCGTGATAGGTGTTTGGGTTGATTCCCTAAAAGAGATCATTGTATTTCAAATAGCCTATGTTTTATGGATTTGAGTGAAAGATACAGAAGAGTGGCTTTTTTATTTCTGGACAATGCAGATTTGTAATGAATTGTGTTGAATAAATTATTCATGGATCTATTGACAAAGAAGAAAAGAGAAACTTGTACAAAAATGCCAAGTGCTGTTTGTGATCAACTTTTATGTAGCTTATTTCACTTTACTGAATTTATTGAGAATTGTCTCTGGAGATAGCTGGCGCCAGTCCTGCAATGCTTGAGGTGCAGTTGACAGCTGCAATCACAATGGTCTCTCTCACTGACACATTTCAATTTTTTAATGCAACACCAAGTCATTGTTGATGAAAAGTGTCATCCCTGCACCCCCACATACGTCATCCTGCCCAATGAATGTGAAATGGACTCATTTGGTTTTGAAGGTAAAACATTCATTAAAATTGCAGTGCTGAATGCAAATAACATGAGTGAACATGTGTTGGGGGGCAGAGAGGGCAGGAGAGAATATTGTTATGAAGCTTGTATAGAAACACACTTTGTATTTCCCTTGAGTTATTTCCTCTACTCACTTCAGTAATACTCAGCACATGGTAGAGATTACCTGTTCCTGTATCATTTTAGAGTTGAATCTAATCCAGCATCTATTAAACCATATGTTTCAACAAATGCTCTGCTGGCTGGAGGGGTATGAATATGTAACAGACTAGGTCAGCAGCCTTCACATGATAAATCTAATTAGCAGAGTTTCATTTTATGCAATAAGATTACCATAAAATGCCGTAAGGCTGAAGTTCCTCTCTGCTCTAATCACTTTTATGGGTTGTTGTGTAATGTATCAAAATGAATCTTAGCAACCTGCCAATAAATACTAGATTTTTCAATTATAAATAAGATTGTTTATGAAAAACTGTTTATGAAAGCTATTGGACAAAATAGCCATTCCCTTTATTTGTGTTTGAAATGTCTCATCTATGGTTACTCTGCTGTTTTACAGAGGTCAATGGGGAAAGCCACAAATACTATTATATATTGCAACACACAAAATAACTGTCAGAGTGCATTACATAGGATTTGAAGAGCAGGTAGGCATGAAACTGAATGCAAAACTCAAAGTGAGTAAAATTGTACTTGTGAATTAACGTTGGGTCAGCCAAGTGGATAATGGCCTCTTTCAATCCTATAGATTACTATATAATTAAGACCCAAAAGAGCCAATCTTAATTCAGATATAACCGCAAGTGGTTTTATTTCTGATGCACGTATAGATCTATAAATGTCTTTTTTCACAAGCAAAGAAAATCAATTGATCAACGATTGATCAACTAGTTTGACTGAATTCACCCAAATGGCTAGTGGGAAGGCTAATAAGAGGCTATGGACTTGATATCCAGAGATTTAGAATTGCCATTAAAATTCATTCCATCCCTGACCAAGGAGTAGAAAATGTCAATTGAAACATTTATCAATGTTCCACAAACAGTCAGGAAGTGAACTAGCAGTTTTATCTGAGGGATTGCTATCTATCTATTTAGAAATGTTATGGTACCACAGACAGTTGGGCAGTTTTTATTTCTCAGTTTTTTTTTGAAAGGAAGCATAAGAATGGATGGGCTGATTTTTAGTAGTGACACAACCAAATGCAAATGGAATCAACATTTCTGGATTGGTAACATCAAAGATGTCAGTGGAATAACTTCTGTCTGCAGTGTCTCATTCAACATGTTTGCAGGTTGGATATAAGATAAATACATGCAGAACACTTTGTCGCAATAATTTGCTTTAATAACCCCATGAGGCAGAGTATACCCAACTGCATTTTGGTCACACTTCCTGCACTAGTCATTTTTATGGGTGCAGTGAGTGATAAAGCTAATTCAGTGGCAAACTATGGGTTGTTTTGTACCAAATACATACAACAACATCAATAAAAAAATTACACTTGTAAAGTGTCTTTCACGTCAGCAGGATGTCCCAAGTTGCTGGAAATGCATCATTTAGGAAAACAGATATAATGTATAAAGCGTAAGAGTACTTAAGTGATTGAAACGTTTCATAAATCATTTTCAAATTGGCAATTAGATGTTTCACAATAAGAATATTAAAGGATACAGTAGCCAACAGAAATTTGGGATTCAATTAGGTGGCTCATGCAAAACAAATTCTAGCAAAGATTTGATAGACTGAATGGCCTATTCGTGTGCTTATATTCTATTATTCTGTAATTCATAGACTTCAACCAATGTATCAGAGTATTAGTATCTCTGTTTCTTATATATTCTTAAGGGGCTATATAAATCAAAGTTGTTGTTGTTGGTGTTGTATATACATTCAACAAAGGATATATTTGAAACTTTCTCTGTTATTAAAAGATGACATTTCCTAATTACAGCTGGATCAATTTTAGACTGAACCCAATTTATTTTACAAATGAAAGCTCAGAAAAGGGTTCAACCAGGATTAGATGTTTAATGTTGTGAACTATGAACAGTGTACCATCTGAATATGGCATAATCATATCTCCATAACCGAGAACATCCCCAATATTCTCTTCAGAACTTACCTCCTCAACAAAAACAACAACAAAAATTACACTTTTTGGAGAGCCTTTCAGGTTGGGAGGATGTCCCAAGGTGCTGAACAGTCAGGTCGGGACCTGATCAAGGGAGAGTGGGAGGGTAGTGGGGAAGGAAGGGAGAAAATTAGGAAGAGAGGTAGAGTGTTGGGAGGGCAGAAGAGGAGGGTCTTGAGACTAGCCTTGAAGGAGACAAGAGAGGAAGCAAGGCAAAAGGACTGGGATGGAGTTCCAGAGTGTGGGAGCAGAGAAGCTGAAAGCGCATCCATTAATCGTAGGGTGGGACGGGTGTGAGACATGGAGTTGACAGAATGAAGAGGGCTGGCAGGGCCATAGGGGGACAGCAGGTTGGAGAGATAGGAGGGGACAAGGCCATTAATGGCCTTGAAAGTGAGGACGAGGATCTTGAATTCAATCCTCTCAGGGATGTGGAGTCAATGGAGCCGGGCAAGAGTGGGAGTGATGTGGTTGTGGAGATTAGTGCGGGAGAGGACAAGAACTGTGGAGTTCTGGATGATCTGCAGCTTATCAGGGAAGGAAGGAGCTTCCATAGTCAATCCTCAGGACCATAAGTGGACTTAAAACCATGCAGAAAATGGTCAAGGTGTATTGGTTGGGGAGTGGGTCATGAGTAACAACAACAACAAAATTATATTTCTAGACCATCTTTCACATTCGGAAGATGTCCCAAGGTGCTGAGAGGTAATGAGGGGGTAGTGGTGGGAGGGGTAGAGGTTGCTGAATGGATACCCTTGATTTTGGATTCAAGGAAGACCAGCATCCAGTATCCTCACAGTTGCAAGTGGAGGAGAGGATGTGTGAGGTGTAGAAAGGTGGAAGAGGAGACTGTTAGTGGTGGAGAAGAGGGGACTGAGGTTATCCTTGGCTTCCAAGATTATCTTGGAGTAGAAGGAAGATTTGGCAAAGTAATAGGCAGAGCAATAGATCTTGGTGTGATAATAATTGTGATAATAATAAACCTTGCATTTGATATAGTGCTTTTCGTTTCTTCTAGAGATTTCAAAGAGCTTCACAGAATATACTGTAAAGTGAATTGACTTTATATTTGTGTGCGAAATACAGCCACCAATTGCACATAGCTGTGTCCCACAAACAGTCATGGATTGAAATGACCAATTGTTTTTTTGAGGGATTATTATTAGGCATGTGGAGTAAGGAAACTTACCTAAGGTTTCGCCCTGTCTGGAATTGATCCTGGGTTCCAAAAAGCATCAATAGATTAGTTTGATGCTTATTTGAAACTAAGTGTCACTTTATCTTGATATAGAGCTTTTAGACGTTTCAAAGCACTCCATCATTAATTATCAATAGAATAACAACAACAACAACAACTTAAACTTATAAAGTGCCTTTCACGTCGGGAGGACATCCCAAGGCGCTGCACAGGAGGCGTGTGGCCCGAGCTGGGAGGGGGTGTTCGGGAAGGGGTGAAACACGTAGGGGAGGTCGAAAAATTTGGGGGGGAACAAAAGGCACGGTTGAAGAGGAAAGTCTTCAAACCAGCCTTGAAAGAGGAAAGGGAAGAAACAAGACGGAGGGATTGGGGGATTGGGGCAGTAGTATGTGTAATACTGGCCAACAGGCATTCATTGCTTGACCACTTAGAAGCCATCTGGGTGGACTCGTTTGGAGAGATATTTATCAAAACTCACTGATGGCTATGACATATCCTCTGTTTCTCGCAAGGGAGTTAAGCTGTGACAATGAGTCTGCTTGGAGAGTGTGACAATATCTACATTGCAAGACATCTAGGTGCCTGGCAAAGAAGTGGGAAATCTGAGTACATGAAAATCAGGAAAGTCTTGAAAGTCTTTACTTTGGACTAGGAAGCTTTATTCCAGATCTCTTAACTTTGGTCCAGATTGGGAAAATCTATTCCAGAGTTATTTTTTAATTTGGGGGAGGAGTCGCTAAACAAACACAATTCAAATCTGTCAGATGACCACTTATTCTGCTCATTATCAGGGTTACTTTATTTGGCACATTAGTAGCTGATCTGAGCATCCTTTTTGTTCTGATCATATATTCATTTAATCTCCTTCTGTTTTACTCCTCCTCACAGTTTCTAATTTGATTTAATTGCTTTAATTATCAAATAAAGCAGCTGTGATGGAAAATGTTGCTCCTTCTCTAGCACTTGTGTTGAACAGAGACTGTTCACAAACATCCAGTTTGACTTTTGCATTCTCAGCTGCACCGCAGTCTTTGTATATTGCTTTTGTTAGGTTGATTAATGTTTTCATTCACGGCTGTTATCAACTTCAAATTTATCTGGGAATTATTTTATTGGTTGGATTTTTCCCTTGGTCTTTTTATTCTGCTCATGGTAATTCCTATCCAGAAGTTGTAAATCCTCCAACAACCTGCCTAGTGCAATGATTATCCTCATGTCCCTCAGGGAAAGGGGCAAGCTATTGGTGTATGCATGATCTCAACTCAGATGACTGACATCTACTTATAGGCATCATTATTCCCACCTGTGTAGGGCATTAGAAATGAATGAGATGTCCATTGTTCTGTGGACTCATCCTCTTGTGTATCTGTGAAGCAGTGGAGTCCTGCAACTCAGTGGTTAGAGCACTTGTCTTACAAGCAAGAGACCTGTGTTTGAATCTAGGCAGGACGAATCCTTGGGTAAATTTCCTTACTCCACATCCCTAATAATAGTCCCTCAAAAAAAAACTATAATAAATTGGTCATTGCAATCCACGACTGATTGTGGGACACTGCTGTGTGCAATTGGCTGCCACGTTTCACCCATAAATATACAGTCAATTCACTTTAAGGTGTACTCTATGAAGTTCTCTGATACATCTAGAAGATGTGGAAAGCGCTATATCAAATGCAAGGATTATTATTATTATAATAATCACACCAAGATCTACTGCTCTGCCTATGCCTTTGCCAAATCTTTCTACAGTCCTGACAGAATGCATGTCAGACATTAAGTCCTGGATGAGAGCTAATTTTGAACAGTTGAATGTCAACAAGACCGAGGCCCTCCTGATTAGTTTGCACCAGCATCTCTGGCACTGGCAGCATCAACCACTATGGATGCACACTCCACCTCATCAAACCAGTTAGAAATCTAGGTTTCTTGTTTGATCCTTAACTGTCTTTTCTACCCCACATGCATGCCATGACCTGCTCTGCCTTCCGTCATCTCTGCTAAATTGTCCGATTCCGCCACTATCTCACCCCTCAATTAGCTGAAACACTCATTCATATCTTCATCATGTCCAGGCTCGACTATGCCAATGGCCTTCCCAACTCCTTCCTCCATAGGCTGCAGATCATCCAGAACTCTACAGCCTGTGTCCTCTCCTGCACCAAGCTCCGCAACCCTATCACCCCCGCCTGCCTCCACTGGCTTCTCATCATTTAGAGGATCCAATGCACGATCCTGGTCCTCACCTTTAAAGCCCTTGAGGGCCTTGCCCCACCCTATCACTGTGACTTACTAACCCCCTGCCAACCTGTCCGCTCCTCTGCTCAGCAGTCTCTGGCCTCCTGCATGTCCCACATACCACATAGCCCACCATCGGCTGGCGAGCCTTCATTCATTGCCCCCAATATTTGTAATTCCATCCAGCAGTCCCTCTGCCTCGCCCCCTCCCTAGCCTCCTTCAAGTCCCACCTCAAGCCCCTCCTTTTCGATTGTGCCATCGGTCAACCGCCATCCCCTCCCTTCCCTCTATCCTCCCTGTTCCCGGCCCCAGCTCGAGTCAGAAACACTGACTGTCTGAATGTTTTTTAGCAGGAGTCAAGTGGCGATATTACCATCTTTGTAGCAAATGTGCATATAGCGTTCTATTTCTTAGGTTAGTCTCTGAAGCAATACTCCTTGTAGTAACTGCACATTTGCCACACCGATTATATGAAACTCATTCTGAAATTAGATTACATCACAATGGAATTTGCATGAATCAATGTGACATACTTCCACTTTTCTTATTACGAATTATCATTAGAAATCATCACTTGATATTTTTATTAACACAAATATCATTGTTTTGAATTTCATATAATCACATAAACAACTTGCTTTTATATAGCTCTGTTCATGTGGGCTAGCGTCTTGGATTACTTGCTAGTGGCAGAGCCTGACGTTGAGGCGGAGGAAGGGAAGAGATGACCATAACCCTGGTTGAAGAGGAAAGTTTTTAGGGGTGATTTGAAAAAGGGAAAGGAGGGGACAAGGCAGAGTGATTGAGGAAGAGAGTTCCAAACTTTCAGGGTGCAGTGAATGGAATTATGGCCACCGTTGATGATTGTTCTTTCACATCAGGATGATGTCTCGTAGAGCTTCACACAATCTACTGTAAAATAGTCAGTGTGTATTTTTAGAGAGATAGCAGCAAATTTGCAGACATGTGTGTCCCACAAACAGCCTTGAAGTGAATGATCAATTTTATTTGAGGAATTGTTGGTCAGGGCACCGGGAGTAATTTCCTTTTCATTTCGAAGAGTGGTGTTGGGATCTTCCATATTGCATCTGAGGAAACTGGTTCGCAAGACGCATGAGATTCACTATTTGCAAATTAAATAATTATGCGTATCACCTTATTATATTGTCAAAATGTCTCAAGGAGTTTCACAGGATTTACTGTAAATTTTGCAGACAATTGTGCAATATTTCACAAATAGCCATAATATGAATGTCTAATATTATCTGGGGGATTGTTGGCTAGGATACTGGGAGAAACTTCCTTCTTCTTTAATGTAGTCCCATGGGATCTTTAATGTCCACCTGAACAGGTAGATAGGACCATAGTTCAACATTTCATCCGAATGAGGACATCTCTAACAATGCAAATCTCTCCATGGACCTCCCTAAAGTTAGCAAGCTGTGAGAAAGTTTAAAGATGTCCAGCAATTAATTTGCCACTTCTATGTCACTAATGTAACCATACAATTGCTGATAGTGTTCAATAACTATATTTGTCACTTATATTCGTACTTAACTGTCAGAAACAGAAATGTTGTTTACAACAGTAATTTAACCTATTGCTTCTGCATTAAGCCATTTACTATAAAAATCCTTATACTGTTATACAATTCTCCAAACATTAACTTCTGAAATAATCCTTATCAATCTTTTCCCCACTCAAGTAGATTTGTGTTGTTTTCCTGGTAAAGTACCAACATCTAAATATATTCCAACTATAGTCTTAGCTATTTCTCAGCGCTAGACAAAAAAAATCAAGTGCTGATGACTACCACACTGTTGAGGATCCTTCAGATGAAAAATCCTTCTAAAGAGGCTTATTTTTCTAACTTGCCTGCAGTGTCTTCATTTCCTATCCATACCAGGTTAAAAATCTTATTTCAAATGTAGTTTGAGCACCATTGTTATAGCTTCTAATGTGTCGAGACACATATGATGCTTTTTTGCCAGTGGTCCTGGTATCCTGCCATTATTCATGCTATTTCTGATAGTGACATTACTTCCACCACATAAACGTTGGGCTTGTGTCCATTTCCGATATTATCCATTCAGAATAATGCATTAATTAAATATGAGTTTTGTGCGCCTATTACACCATATAATAATATGGGCTAAATTATTCAATATTAAGCATGCCAACTACATATCTGAGTGATTCATACACTTGCACAATCATTTACATTGTTTTTCTATTAGAAAACCTGTGGATCCTGTTGAATCCAACTGACGTGAAAAGCGCTTTTTAAATGTAATTTTGTTGTTGTCGTTTGTTATTGTTGATATTGCTGTGGTTATAAAGCAAATGCAAATCATACAGGGTGATTCTCTGAAGTTGTTTCTGAAGTTTGGTGTTATGGTCATAGAATGGTGTCATCATGCCTTTTGAACTCATAGTCTAGACCAATGGTTTCCAAACTATAGGGCGTGCCTCCCTTGGCGGCCCGGGTACCTGGGGCTGGGGGGGCACGGACGTTATTGTTCTTATTACGGTAAACCCCGCTTAACGTTGTAACGTTCGCTAATATGTCGTTCGCCAGCGGGTGGAAAGGGGACGCAACAGCACTAGGACCTCAGAGTAAGCCAGGCAGCAAGTGAGACCAGCAGCAAGTGAGTGAGCCGGGCAGACAGTAAGGAGAAACTTTGCACTGAAAAGCAACCTCACACATCACAGTAAAAAATTCTATGTGTTGTAAATTGTAAGTGTAAGTACAGTATATTGGTTTGACAATTTTAATAATTTTTTTCATTTACTTAGATTTTTAAACTTTTTTTTGTTAATACTTAAAGCAACTGATTAATAATAAATAAAGAAAATATTGAATTTGATGTTATCATTCGCGAAAAGTATTCACTGTGAAGGAGGGGTGGGGGCGCAACAAAACCTTTACTGAGTTAGTGGGGCTGCCGCTATTTAAGGTTTGGAAGCCACTGGTCTAGATAGAGTGTAGTGCTAAATGTGCTACATTTTCAGAAATGCTGTTCTTTGGATGAGAATGCTGACCAAGATCCTGACAGTGTGAATTTTGGCTGCTATATACAGTATACAGTGACTATACTTTACATTATATCCTTTGAAACAGTTTGAAACATACCAATGGAGTGATAAGGGGCTAATATCGAATGCTAGGATTTATTTTTGTAAGGTGAAAAATGAAATTTCCATTTTGCAAACAAATACTCTTCCATTCATTAAGGATGAGATAAAACATATTTCACAAATTCATTGAGAAACACTAATGAAATTACATGATCGGCATACTGAGGTTTTACGACCCATTTGTGGGGGGAAAATATATTTGTCTACAATTAACAAATTCACAAGCGGACAATGATGATACTGTACATCTGCAAGGATATGCATTCACACTTCTAAAGCAGCTAACAAGCTAATTGAGTGGTATAAAAACTGAAAATCTGTGAATACAGCTGTGAATTCAGCTGTGGACTTGGGGATTAGTGAAGGTAGAATGCTTCAATGCAAATTAATGAAGGGTGATTTTGAGATGGAGGTCAGGCGAGGGCTTGTGCACATAAGTAACTGAGCGCCACCAAGATATTTTTGATCAATTTCATAGCATGCAAATAAGACAGGAAATGTGACAGCATGTGTAAACATTGGGCTGTAATTCTTGGTATTAGTAAATAACAACCCCTGTTCCGATGAACAATCCGGTTTGTAATTGCAGCTGGCGTTTTGCTTCTGCGTCTTTTTATGCCAAAATAGACTTCAAAGAAATGATAGAGTGACGTGCTATCCTTTGATGGGCCTTTGATTTATTTTATGATCTGAAGTAGGTCCCTTTTTAGAAAATCTGTTAACCTTGTTCTGCAAACAATGAGCTGCAGTTTGCACAACACGGTTTGCAAATATTGTATTTTAGATCTTATCACTTAATTTATCTTGCAAATTCTACAATATATGGGTAAATAGAAAGCTTTAAAGTGTGCTGAAGTTAGGAGCCTGCAATTTGCCAAGATCTTGCCTAGGTCATTATAATTTCTCTGGAATAATAAATATGCCTAAATTCAGAATGCATTTTGACAAATCCTCAATAAGCTTCATAGCTTTAAAGTAAAATGTAAAGAACTATGTGAACTTGTTTGAACGATTGAGCCTTAATGAACAACAATAAAAAATTCATATAGCACCTTTTATGTTGGGTGGATGTCCCAAGGCACTGGACAGTCAAGGGTTTGCACCTGACCTGGTGGATGGATTTCATAATGGCAATAATAATAAACTTTGCAACAAAAACAGAAATCGCTGGGAACACCTATGCAGGTCAGGCAGCATTTATGGAGAAATGAAAAGTGAGTCAACATTTCGGGTCCACGACACTTCGTCAAGAACTGGGGCATGTTGGGAGGGAGAGACTTTTAAAGACTAACCGAGAGGGAGAGGAAGGGAAAGGAAGACAAAGGAGGAAATGGGGTAGAGGACAGGAGATGATGGGTTAAGGAGCTGTTAATGTTGTGAAAGAAAAGGGTGGGGGGGTGGGGGGGAATTGCAACAAAACTGGAGAGAAGAGGTGTTACTTTAATTTAATTATTGCTTCTGAAGAAGGGTCATAGACTCGAAATGTTGACTCACTTTTCCTTTCTCCATAGATGCTGTCTGACTTGCTGAGTGTTCCCAGCGATTTCTGTTTATATTTCAGATTTCCAGCATCTGCAGTGTTTTCCAATTTTGATAATAATCTTTGCATTTGATAAAGAGCTTCATCACATCTTTGAGACATCTTAAAGCAGTTCACAGAATATACTGTAACTTGAATTGATGTGCATTTTGTGAGCGAAATGTGGCAGCCAGAAAGTGTGTGTGTGGGGGGGGGGATGGGGGGGGGTGGGGGGGGGGACGGGGGACGGGGGGGGGGGTTGTAGAAGGCATGATCACTGATCGTGGCATGGGCAGGGCGGAGGTATATAGATTCATAGAATTTTACGGCACAAATGGAGGCCATTCGGCCCATCTAGTCTGTGCCGGCTCTTTGAAAAGAGCGATTCAATCCCACTGCCCTGCCCGCTCCCCATAGCCTAATAGACCTGTTCTCCCTAAATAAAGATCTAATTCCCTTTTAAAAGTTGTTATCGAATCAGCCTCCACCACCTTTTCAGGCAATGCATTCCAGATTCGAACAACTCGCTGAGTGAAAAAATTTCTCCTCAGCTCCCCTCTACTTCGCCTTGAAACTATTTTAAATCTGTGACCATGAGTCACAGATTCACCCACGAGTGGAAATAGTTTTTCTCTATTTGCCCTGTCGAAACCCCTCATAATCTTATAAACCTCTATTAGGTCTCCCCTCAATCTTCTCTGCTCCAGAGATAATAACCCTAGCCTATCTAGCCTCTCCTCATAGCTGAAGTCCCTCAATCCTGGCACCATCCTAGTAAATCTTCGTTGTACCCTTTCCAATGCCTTCACATCCTTTCTGTAGTGTGGTGACCAGAATTGAACACAGTATTCCAGCTGAGGCCTCACCAAAGTCCTATAGAGGTTAGTCAGCACTTCCTGACTTTTGTACTCTATACCCCTATTTATAAAGCCTAGTATCCCATATGCCTTCTTAACAGCCTTGTCTACCTGTCCTGCCACCTTCAACGAGTCACTAACACAAATCCCCAGGTCTCTCTGTTCCTTTACGCCATTTAAAATTGTACTATCTAGCCTATATTGCCTCCCTTCATTTCTTCTCCCAAAATGCATCACCTCACACTTCTCTGCATTAAACTTCATCTGCCATGTGTCTGCCCACTTTACCAATTTGTCTATATCCTCTTGCAGATGGCTACTATCCTCCTCACTGTTTACTATTCTCCCTAACTTAGTGTCATCTGCAAACTTGGAAACTGTACTCCGTACACCCAAGTCCAGATCATTGATGTAGATTACAAACAGCAATGGTCCCAAAACTGATCCCTGTGGCACACCACTGCTCACTTCCCTCCAATCTGAAAAACAGCCGCTCACTACAACTCTCTGCTTTCTGTCTCGCAGCCAGTTGTGGATCCACGCTGCCACTGTCCCTTTTACGCCATGGGCCTTTAATTTCATAATAAGTCTCTCATGTGGCACTTTGTCAAATGCCTTTTGAAAGTCCATGTAAACTACATCAACTGCACTACCATTATCCACCCATTCCGTTACCTCATCAAAAAATTCTATCAGATTTGTAAGGCAAGATTTGCCTTTAACAAATCCATGTTGACTGTCCTTTATTAGCCTATATCTTTCTAAGTGAAGATCTACCTTGTCCCTGATTATGGACTCTAGAAGTTTGCCCACTACCGACGTTAGACTGACTGGTCTGTAGTTACCAGGCTTGTCCTTCTGCCCCTTTTTATACAAGGGAGTAACATTAGCTGTCCTCCAGTCCTCTGGCACGACCCCTGTATCCAAGGAAGATTGAAAGATCGTGGCCAGAGTCCCTGCTATTTGCTCCCGTGCCTCACTTAGTAACCTAGGGTGCATCCCATCCGGACCAGGTGACTTATCCACCTTGAGCAACGTCAATCTTTTTAGAACTTCCTCTCTGGTTATAATTATTCTATCCATTTCTCCTACCCTCTCCTCTAATACCATCTCATTGGCTGTATCATTTTCTTTTGTGAAGACAGAGGCAAAGTACTCATTCAGTACATCAGCCATGCCCTCTGCCTCCACAATGAGATTTCCTCCTAGGTCCCTAATTGGCCCCACTCTATCCTTGACCAACCTTTTACTCTTAATATGTTGGTAAAAAACCTTAGGGTTCCCCTTAATCTTACTCACTAATTATTTTTCATGCAGTCTCTTTGCCCCTCTAACTTCCTTTTTTAGTTCTATCCTACACTTCCTATATTCTGCTTGGTTCCCTTCTGAATTTTGAGCTTGACACTTATCATAAGCCTCTTTTTTTTGTTTTATTTTGGCCCCGATTTCCTTAGTCATCCAGGGAGGTTTGGATGCCTTACATTTCACCTTTGCGGGGATGCTTTTGACCTGTGCCTGAACTATCTCCTCTTTGAACGCTGCCCACTGCTCGTTAGTTGTCTTACCTGCCAATTTTTCTTTCCAATCCACCTTGGCTAGGTCCCACCTCAACTCATTGAAATTAGCCCTTTTCCAGTTGAGTGTCCTCACCTGTGATCGTTCCTTATCCCTTTCCATAATTATTCTGAATCTAACGATATTGTGGTCACTATTCCCTAGATGCTCACCTACAGAAACCTGTTGAACTTGCCCTACCTCATTTCCCAAAACTAGATCCAGCAATGCTTCTTTCCTCGTTGGACTGGAAACATACTGATCAAGAAAGTTGTCCTGCACACACTTCAGGAATTCTTCTCCCTCCTTGCCCTTTACTCTACTATTCTGCCAGTCTATGTTGGGATAGTTGAAGTCACCCATTATCACTACTCTATTAGCTCTGCATTTCTCCGTGATACGCTTGCAGATCTGCTTGTCTATCTCCTCCCCACTATTTGGTGGTCTATAGTATACCCCTAACAGTGTAACTGCACCTTTTTTATTCCTCATTTCTAACCAGATAGATTCGGTTTTTAGTCCTTCTTCCACCTCGTTCCTTTCTAAGGCAGTCACTGAGTCCTTAACTAAAATTGCCACCCCGCCCCCTTTTCTCCCTTCTCTATCCCTCCTGAATACATTATAACCAGGAATGTTCAACTCCCATTCCTGCCCATGCTGGAGCCAAGTCTCTGTTACTGCTATAACATCATATCGCCTCGCAGCAACCTGAGCCTGCAGCTCACCAATTTTATTTCTCAAACTTTGTGCATTTACATACATGCACTCTAAGGCACACATTACTTCCTCTGCACTTTTCTCCCGTCTTACCCTTACCCCTGTCCTCTTTGTTACCCCTCCCGTATCTGAACTACTGATCAGTTTCCCACCCTCACCCCCCCCGGGATTAGTTTAAAGCCCCCCCCCACAAAACTCGACAACCTCCCTGCAAGGAGATTTGTTCCAGCCCTGTTCAGGTGTAACCCATCCATTTTGTACAGGTTCCACCTACCCCAGAATTGGTCCCAATGGTCTAGGAACCAGAAACCCTCCTTCCTACACCACTTCTCCAGCCATGCATTGATTTGCCTTATTCTAGCATTCTGGAACTGGCTTGCTCGAGGCACTGGAAGCAACCCAGAGATCACCACTCTCGAAGTTCCACTTTTCAGTTTACTCCCTAGTCTCTGGTACTCTCCCTGGAGCATCTCAGGTCTTTTCCTCTCAACTTCATGGGTCCCAACATGGACCACCACAAGTGGATTTTCCCCTTCCCCTAGCAGAATTTCATGCACCCGCTCAGTCAAGTCTTCAACCCTGGCACCTGGTAGGCAACACACCTTCCGAGATTCGCGTTTCCGTTCACAAAAACGCCTATCTATACCTCGGACAGTTGTATCTCCTATTAAAATGGTCTTTATGGAGTTGGTTTGTCCAACCTTCTCACAGACCTCATTATCCAAACAGGTTGAAAGTACTTCATACCTGTTGGAAATGGTTACTATGAAGCAGCCCAAGCAGCGGGAGTGGGCAGGTTGTTGGGATGTCCTCCCAACATGAAAGGTGCTCTAAAAATGTATTTTCCTTGTTGTTGTTAAGGTCTCAGAAGGTCACAACAATTTAAACTTATAAAGCGCCTTTCACGTCTGGATGACATCTCAAGGCGCTGCACAGGAGGCGTGTGACCCGAGCTGGGAGGGGAGTGTTCAGGAAGGGGTGAAACACGTAGGGGAGGTTCGGGGGGGAACAAAAGGCATGGTCGAAGAGGAAAGTCTTCAAACCGGCCTTGAAAGAGGAAAGAGAAGAAACAAGGCGGAGGGATTGGGGGATGGAATTCCACAGGGTGGGAGCGGAGAAACTGAAGGCCAGGTCTCCGATGGTGGGGCGGTTCGGGCGGGGGGCTTGGAGCAGGCCAAGACCTGCTGAACGGAGGGTCTGAGTGGGCTTACAGTGGGAGAGTAAATCGGTTAAATAGGGCGGGGCAAGGCTGTGTAAGGCCTTGTAGGTGAGGACGAGGATCTTGAACTCGATCCTCTGGAGGATGGGGAGCCAGTGGAGACGGGCGAGGGTGGGGGTTATGTGGTCGCGGAGGCGGGTGCGGGATAGTACACGGGCTGCAGAGTTTTGGATGACCTGCAGCCTGTGAATGGAGGAGCTGGGGAGGCCGACGAGGAGAGAGTTTCCGTAGTCCAGCCGTGAGGTGACGTATACGTGCATGAGTGTTTCGGCAGCGTGGGGGGTGAGATAGTTGCGGAGCCTGGCAATGTTGCACAGGTTATGGTCGGACAAAGGACATTCGAGCGTCTAAACAAGAACATATTCCTGTTCCAGCTTTTGCTGCTTTTATCTGTAGCAATTCAAACAATCTGTAATAAGGAGCTTACCTTCAATTTAAATGCACAATTTTCTTAGATGGGAGCTAACTCCCTGTTTTATTTCCTCTGCATTGCCTCTTCCTTATCTTTAAATCCTGCAATAAGACCTACCGCTTCAACCTCCCCTATAGTTACCTCTCCATTCTCCCTTGTGCAGATTCCAAGCCTGCCCTGTGCAATGCTCCACGATTCTGACCTGCATGAAGGGTACTATATAAATGCAAGTTGTTGCACTTCTAGTTGCAGTCCTTGGCTACATCAATAACGTCTGCTGAGGAATATTCATTCAATATATTATTACCTGGGATGTCCTCCTGCTGAAAGGCGCTCAATAAATGTATTTTTGTTGCTTTTTCTTGTTGTTGTATGTTGGGAACCTGCTGGAAAAAATTTCGCTCCGGGAGCTCATGTGGCTTAGTGGTTAGAGCACTTGTCTTGCAAACTGGGGAGACCGAGCTGAGGAGGCCTGTGTTCGAATCCAGGCAGATCAGGGCGAAACCTTGGGCAAGTTTCCCTACTCTACATGCCTAATAATAATCCCTCCTAAAAAACCACAATAATAAAATTGGTCATTTCAATCCAAGACTGTTTGTGGGACACTGCTGTGCGCAATTGGCTGCCACAATTCGCCCACAAATATACAGTCAATTCACTTTACAGTATATTCTGTGAAGCACTTTGATGTGAAAAGCACTGTATCAAATGCAAGGATTATTATATTACATTACAGTGTCATTCCTCTATCTGTTGAGCAAGTGATTTGATGATGAATTTTGTGTTGTCTTCCATTGTCATTCTTTATAAATCAGCTCTGCTTGTGTCTCCACAGTTACTTTGACACCACATTCATAGTATTGGGGAAGGTCAGACTAGATTATTCATGTTCTATAGGAACATAGGAAAAGGAGTAGGCCATTCAGCCCTTTGAGCATTTTCCACCATTCAATTAGATCATGGCTGATCTACACCTCTCCTATTCCTTTCAATTCCAAATTCACGCTTTGTCCCTATATCCCTTAATACCCCGACCTACAAAGCATGTGATGAAGAATAAGCACTTTGCTTCTCATTTATTAAGTTTAATTTATTGATGTTATTGTCATTAATCTTCAGAAATATCCTCTTTTATTTTTCCTATCTCCTAAAACCTCACCATATTTCCATCATCTCCTACTCCGGTTCTAATCTATACCATTTGGAATAGGTGCATTCATTCTGATTCCGACAACCATCATAAATAGCAATATTCATAAAAGGGGTTGAACTGCCAAATACCCGTATGTGGAGAGAAATTTTGACTGAGTCTAGATCTATGCTATTTATGTAGCATTTAAAATTGTCCAGAATTTGATAATTTCTTCAATGAAATTGTAATTTTCAGCCTGGTTTTCTGTAAATTTCTGACTTTAAATTTAAGGCCGAAGTAAACTTGCCAAATATGTGCTCTCTGAACTGCTACACAAAAACACTGAATATAGACCCATTTTATTTCTCTCTCCAATCTCCAAAAGCTTCCAAAGCAAGAAAAACACCTCAGTAAGAATAGAGTAAAAGGCCATATTCTCACCTTAATCTATTCACTCTCTAACTTCCCCATGCCTTGTTTGCCACTGGAAACTGCTGACCCCAATTCAGTATCTCAAGCTCACCACAATTATGACTTTCCATCCCTTTAATAAATAATGTGAATTAATCCTTACGTTTCATTTTTTTCCCCCAGGAACCAGAAATATGAAACTATTTACCTCCTCTAGTTTTCCCTTTCTCTGTCTCTAAATTGTACCACATTTATCGTTTTTGTTCTGTATTCAAGGACATCTACCAAGATTGCTGCTATTTGGGCTTTAACCTATTACTGTAACCTAGTAGCTCTGAATATTATCCACTTTATTTAGCTTGTTAAATATATATAATTTCCATTAGTGCAACTCCAATGTGGCATATTTAATGAAACTGAGGGCTTGGATGTGGACGGGCAGTATAGTTCTCCATTAAACCAATGCAATTATTAAGATGTAGGATCTGATTTGCTCTACAAGAGTAGAAGGTAGTCCATTCCTCCCTAGGGGTTAACATATTTAGTTAACTGGCACTTATATGTTGCATCTGAACCAAAGAGATCATTATTCTTCATTTACAGAAGCACATGTGCACAAAGGTTGGTGGCTCTTCTCTGTTTTGTTTGAATAAAGAGCCAAAAAGCACAACTTCCCCCATGATTACAGACTTGGAAAATCCAAGCTTATATGCTTTCTAGTATCCTTCTGTATTTTGGTTGATTAAATTGGTTAATATTCTTGACATTCCAGAAGAATGTCTTCTTTACAAAATAAAGTTAGCATGTCCAATTATATATCAAATTTGATTCCCATTGGCATCTGTCAATCTGCTTACGATCTCTAGTTTGGTTTCTCACTGTTGGTGGTATTGTTCCATGGACACTTTTATTGTCCCAACTCAGGCAAAGCTGGAGCCAATTTAGCCTCCTTATATATTCCTGGTTGAAATCAGGAAATTTAGCACAGAGCAGCATAGATCAAGGATTGTGAACAGGTGAGTTCCTGATCTGTAAATTGCAGCTCTATCTCTAAGGTATAATATTTCTCCCTATATAAGGGAAGGGTTTTCATTCACATCCCATATTGGTTAAAGATGATGTTCGTCCAACCAAATCATTTTACCTTTATTCATAGCTGGACTATGGATATTACAGCTCAGTAACTATTGAAAACAATTTCTTGATTTGGTGTGGTCTTGCCTGGACCATTGCAGATGTATGATGGGCCACTACTTACACCAGTAGTCAACAAACTGACCCGTAGATTAATAGTGGCCTGTAAGCTATGAGTTGTTGACCATTGGTATAAGGCAATAGTCCACACACTAAGTAAAATTTATCAAATGTTTATTTTACCTCAGCAGAACACTTGTGAGTGGTCCCAGCTTACTTCCGATCAGATGCATCCAATTGAGCATATGCAAAGCCTGAAATCATCCTTAAACTCAACCAAAACAAGGTTTTTTCCCCCCCCGAGATTCTACCAATATCCCCATAAATACAAGGACATTACAGAGGAAGAATTTCTATACATTCAAAAGATGCATTCCAGTTACTCAGCACTTCTGAAATCAACACATTTCAGTGGAAACAAAAGAAACCAGGACACAAGCTGCCGAGAAGACTCCTTCAAACAGAGATATTTATTCTGTTTTTTTGACACAAGAAATTGCACAGATGGATGCTCTCAGTAGATGCCTATTACAATTCTGAAACATAAACAATGTTATACTGGTTGCTAGAGGAGCTATATATAGAGCTGCTATAGATATGGAATATTTGTTTCTTTAAATGCTTTTAATTTGGGGGTTTATTTTGACTTTCTCCCTTAAATGCCTTCAGCTCAATTTGCTTGCTAGTGATTTCTTAGACAGCATTCTGCGACACTGCTCCTCATGATGGGAGCTTATAAACCCAAGTTGTTGTAGTTAAATAGTCCAGTCGTTAAATAGACTTCAATGTGTGATATGGAAGGGGGATACGTAATGAACTATAAGCCTATTAGCTTGTTAAGAATGGAATGGTGCTATTATGCTCTGTTGTATTGGAATGGGGATAGTTTTCAATAATAATTTCAGAATTTCAGGCTTGGCTGCCTGAACTGTAGGCCCCTATAAACAGACTAATAAATTTCAGTTTTCACAGAAGGGGAATATGCTGATAAACACAAATTCACAATATTAGCTTGGAAAAACAATGCCCATTGGACCATTTGATTTAAACCTACCATTCTCCCAGCACAGCATTGATTCGTTCTTGAAATAAGACCAGTATCCATGCCTCAATCACCCCTCCTGACAAATCCTGTGAAGTATTTTGAGACATCCTCTCAATGTGAAAGGCTCTATTCCAAATGTAAGAATTATTATTGTTTAAACATGATGTTAAGACTCAATTCCAAAAGTAGTCTGAAACTATGTATAATCTTCAGTAAACTTTAGCCCTTGACATTTTATCTTACTTATGTAACTCTTCGCATATTAATTAAACAGTACTCCACTGAATTATAGTCAATATTTGTAAATTCTCATCCATTAGCCTGTGCATTTTCATAAATATTGTCTTAACATGTTTTTAACCAGCCAACTAGCCAACCAGCCAACCGACCAACCAACCACAAAAGTGATTCATTTAAATCTTGGTCTGCAGACTCCTGTGAAGTTTTAATAGTAATTCACCATTTTTAAATATTGTATAATATTACTTCTGAGGAAAATTAATTGTATTTTTAAATGAGAAAATCAGTTTTTAACATGAATTCCCTTAAAATCATTGTACACTGTGGTGCAACTGAAGGGATACATTCTTTTCCCCTGATTTTAGTGTGCTTTAATGCTCCATGCTTGGGAGCTACTACATTTGTGTAAGCATATAGGCCATGTCTAGCTCATCTGTTTACAAATGTGAACTGAGGGCTCACTGATTTGATGTGACATGCTGCAAAATCTCACATGCACGCAGTTGCTCAGCTATGCTATTCAACTCTGCACCAAGATTCCCAATCCACAATGATGCTGTGAATATTACTATTTTGACAAATCTTGCAGACTGAGCATAGCTTGGAACAGAAATCAAACTCTTTTGTGACCTTCTGTCATACTCTGACACTCTTCTTCAACTACGTTGTAGCAAATGCAAAATTCCCATTTAATAACACCTGTGCCATCGCAGGCACATATATGTTTAATTTTTACACCAAGCTTTCCAAGAAGCAGAGTAAAAATTATTTTATTTGAATTTGTATTGTATCTTCTCTGCAGGTATTTGGCATATTTGATCTTTGTAAGTATTAATGTTTCTCACGACAGTTTTTTTCTTTCTTCTGGGATGAGAACATTTAAAAAAGCATTGCAGAAGCCAACTAAAGAAGGCTCTTAGGACTGCACATGAATCAAAGGAAAGAAGTACACCTCACCAAGATAATCAATCATGCCAGTTCTTGGCTGAACTGCAAGATAGGACTACATGTAAAGCAAAAACAAAACAGAAGTCACTGGGAACACTCAGCAGGTCAGACAGCACTTAACGAGAAGGGAAAGTGAGCCAACTTTTCAGGTCTATGACCCTTCATCAGACTTCTCCCTTGGACTTGTTGACATTCAGCTGTAGACAGTTATCTCTCATCCAAGATTTGATGTCTGACAGGCAGTCTGTCAGGATGCCAGTTGTCCTAGAATTGAGGATGGAGGCAGAGAGATAGAGTCATCCGCATATAGGTGGAAATTGATCCCATGTCTGTAGATGATGTCACCAAAGGAGGGGCATACAGTGGTTGGAGAGGAGGGGAATGAGCACAGAGCCCTGAGGAAAACCACAAGAATGGTGCCGGGGCTGGAAGAGAAACAATTAGTGGAGACACATTGAAGACAGTGTGAAAGATAAGACCTGAAACAGTCAAGGACAGAACCTTGAAGGTTGAGGTGAGAGGATTGGTAGTGGAGGAGGACCGAGTATTCCACTGTGTTGAAGGCATCAGAGACTTTGAGGTGGATGAGGATGCAGAGTGAGCCCTGGTTAGAGATGGACCTTGACAAGATCAGTTTCGCTGTTGTGAGCAGGAAACCAAAATGGAGGGGCGCGTGAAGGGAGTGATAGGAGAGAATTGAGGAAAGCTGGAAAGCAACAACTCTTTCAAGGACCTTGGAGAAAACATGGAATATTGCAACAGAACAGACAGACCAGAATGAGAAAAGGTGTCTTTGGGACCCAGATGATGTGATAATGGTCACAAAAGATGCTGCTTGACTTGCTGAGTGTTCCCAGTGATCTCTGTTTTTGTTTCAGATTTACAACATCTGCAGTACCCCCCACCCACCCTCCTTTTCACACTTTCACCCCACCTCCCCGTCCTCAGTCACAAGAACAATCACTTCCATGAAACCCACCACATGTTCACTGGACCCCATCCCAACCCCCTCCTCCGCACCCAGCTCCACCTCCTGGCCCCACTCATCTCTGACACCATCAACCTTTCCCTTTCCTCTGGCACCGTCCCCACCTCCCTTAAAACAGCCACCATCACCCCTATCCTGAAAAAACCCTCCCTTGATGCGTCGCAGTGTTCGAGCTACCGACCCATCTCCTACCTCCCGTTCCTTTCTAAGGTCCTTGAACGAGTGTTTGCCTCCTAGCTCCGCTCTTTCCTTTCAACTCATGCACTCCTTGAAACCCTCCAATCTGGTTTCCGCCCTGCTCACAGCACGGAAACTGCCCTGGTCAAGGTTACAAATGACATCCTAACCGCCTGCAACCAGGGCTCCCTTTGTCTCCTCGTCCTCCTTGACTTGTCTGCTGCGTTCGACACAGTCGATCACACTATCCTCCTCCAACACCTTTCTTCCCACCTCAACCTTCAAGGCACAGTCCTTGAATGGTTCCACTCCTACCTGACCCACCACCTACATTTCGTATCCTTCAACAGTTTTTCCTGAAACCCCCATACAGTCTCTCATGGTGTCCCCCAGGGCTCTTTCCTTGGCCCCCTCCTTTTCACCTTATACATGCTCCCTCTGGACAATGTCATCCGCAAACATAGGGTAAACATTCACAAGTATGCGGACGACAACCAGCTGTACCTCTCCGCCTCATCCCTCAACCCCCAGACCATCGATGTTCTGACAGCATGTTTGTCCGACATCGAGTCCTGGATGAGGGACAATTTCCTCCAATTGAACATGAGCAGGACGGAGGCCCTCCTGATTGGCTCAAGCCAGCGCCTCCGCACATTGGGCGCTGCCAGCATCAACATCCAAGGCTGTACTCTCCATCTCACAAAGCCAGTCAGGAACCTCGGCATCACGTTCGACCCCAAACTCTCCTTCCTCCCCCACATCCGCACCTTGACCGGCACCGCCTATTTCCACCTGCGCAACATTGCCAGGCTCCGCAATTATCTCACTCCCCACGCTGCCAAAACACTCGTGCACGCGCACATCACCTCACGGCTGGACTATGGAAATTCTCTCCTTGTTGGCCTCCCCAGTTCCCTCATTCACAGGCTGCGGATGATCCAAAACTCTGCAGCCCGTGTACTATCCCGCACCTGCCTCCACGACCACATAACCCCCACCCTCGCCCGTCTCCATTGGCTCCCCATCCTCCAGAGGATCGAGTTCAAGATCCTCATCCTTAACTTCAAGGCCTTACACGGCCTTGCCCCGCCCTATCTTTCCGACCTACTCTCCCCCTACAAGCCCACCCGGTCCCTCCATTCAGCAGGACTTGGCCTGCTCCAAGCCCCCCGCCCGAACCGCCCCACCATCGGAGGCGGGGCCTTCAGCTTTTCCGCTCCCACCCTTTGGAACTCCATCCCCCAATCCCTCCACCTTGTTTCCTCCCTTTCTTCTTTCAAGGCCGGTTTGAAGACTTTCCTTTTTGACCGTGCCTTCTGTTCCCCCCCTAATTTTTTGACCTCCTCTACGTTTCTTACCCCTTCCCGAACACTCCCCTCCCAGCTCGGGTCACACGACTCCTGTGCAGCGCCTTGGGACGTCCTCCCGACGTGAAAGGCGCTCTATAAGTGCAATTTGTTGTTGTTGTTGTTGTTGTAGTACCTGTATTTTGAGTTTTGTCCACATGTAAAGCATTTTTTTGTGGGAGCATCAATTGAACCATTTCTTTCAACACAATAAATCTTGAACCCACAATCTTTGGACTGTATCTCTTTGTTCAGTTCTAATTAATATGTAATATTATTTCACGCAACCACACATCAACCTGGCTCTGTTTGTATCACTCATGCCTTAGAGACAGAAGATTGTGGATTCAAGCTCTTTGTCAAGATTTTTTCATTAGCTCAAATTTGCGGCTTACACTCCATTATAAATCTTGAAATAAACTGCATTGTTGGAGATGCCATTTTTGAGATGAGACAATAAACCAAGGTCTTGTCTGTCTGCTCAGGTGGGTGTTGAAAGATCCCATGGCACTATTTGAAAAGAGAAGGGTTTGATCATTCACATTGTTTGTGGAACACTGTTGTTTGCAAATTGGCTGCTGTGTATGCTTACAGATAACAACACTGTTAGTAAACTTTATAGTAATTCCCGTGAATTGTTTAGTTTGTTTTTGACACACTGAAGGTGCTAAGTCAAATGTAAAAATTATCTAGATTAGTAAAAGTTGAAGTAAAATACACAGATTTTGGAAGTAGGAAACTGCTAAAGCACCCGTGGAGTCCTGTAGCTCAGTGGTAAGAGCACTTGCCTTACAAACGAGAGATGTAGATTCAATTCCAGGCAGGGAAAAACTTTGGGTAAGTTTCCTTACTCCACATGCCTAACAATAGTCCTACAAAAAGAATAATAAGTTGGTTATTTCAATCCATGACAGTTTGTGGGATGCTGCTGTGTGCAATTGGTTGCCGCGTTTTGCCCACAAATATACAGTTAATTGATTTTACAGTATATTCTGTGAAGCATTTTGAGATGTCTAGAAGATGTGAAGTACGAGGATTATTATAAAGCAAATGAAAAAAGGAAATTGTATTTTAGAATTATGTTTTAAAATAGTGATTAAAGAATCATTGAGAATTCACATCTATTTAACCTGAGTTCAAATTACTTTGGTTCTGTGTCAGAGAATCTCCTGCATGAATGAACTGGCTTTTTCAACATTAACTAATCTTGGTGTGTAAGTAACACTCATTAATACATGGCTTAAAATGCAACCAGTCAATGCTGTGAAGTTTAACTCTTGACAGGTCTGCAGAGATGCTGAAAGTAGACGAAACAGACAAATCCAAGTTAAGATGTTTCCCTATTAATAATGTTTAGTGAGCGAGGAATCCATTGTGAGACTATGAACATAGGAGCCGAGGAAAACGGGAACAACAACAACAACAACTTCGATTTATATAGCGCCCTCCATGCCGGACGGCGTTTCAGAGCGCTTCACAATAGCGGATCCCGGGACCGAGCCAAGGGATCCCGGGACCGAGCCGGGGAACAGGATAACACAGAAATTGGGCTTTTTTTTTAGCACCTTGGACATTTGATTTAGCATCTCCAGTTTGTCAAAAACATTTCAAAGCAAGCCCAAAACATCCCATATCAAACTGAACCCCCAACAATAGCCTAATTACAGGGTTCTGCAGCATAAATATTCCAGAACTATGTAAAAGAGTTAAGATGGATTGTAGAGTAAAATATCTGTATAAATAGACCAGAGATGCACTACTTCTACTTTTCAGTTGTCATTGGCAGATCACTTGGTTTTGTTTTAACCCAGTAATGTTCTTTCCTTATCATTCTATTTACAAGGCTTGCACGTGACCTGTTTTACATTCAACACTGAGGCTTGTTTGTTGCCTCCTGAACTACATATGTCTAATAAATATTGCCTTTCTGCCTGTCACCGTTGTCTCTATCAATATAACTTTACAGGTTTGAGATCTTGTTAGCTCCTACAAAGCAAATAATGACATGCTTTCTTCTTTCAAAATTATACCCTTTCCTTTCGATTGCATTCAAAGTAGCCACTCTTGAGAAACAACATTTCAGAATCATTAATAATGATTATAATAATCCTTGTGTTTCATATATTGCTTTTCACATCTTCTAGATGTCTCAAAGTGCTACACAAAACATACTGTAAAGTGAATTGACTGTATATTTGTGGGCGAAATGTGGCAGCCAAATGCACACAGCACTGTCTCATAAACAGTCGTGGATTGGTTGACCAAATTATTGTTGTTTTTGTTCTTATGGATTATTATCAGATGTGTGGAGTAAGGGAACTTGCCCAAGGTTTTCGCTCTGCATGGATTGAAACCAGGTCTCTTGTTTGTGAAGCAAGTGCTCTAACCACTGAGGTACAGGACTACATTACACTTTACAGTTAAGTAATAAACCTTGCATTTGCTCTACCGCCTTATCACATCAAACTGTCTCAAAGAGCGTTTATAAATTGTATTGAATGTGATTTTATTCAATACAATAAAATTCCCACTTTCAAATCACCTCATACCCTGACACCACCTTATCTCTCCAATTTGCTCACACCCAACTCCACTATTCCACCATTGGTGTCCATGCTTTCAGCTACAAATACCTGAATCCCTGGAACTCCCCACCTCAGTGCTATAATTCTTGCCCCTTTTTGCACATCTTCAAATCACATCTGAAGACTTTATCTGTGCCTTTGGTCATCCCTTCTCTCTTTCTAGCTTGTTGAATAAAGTTTGGGAATAAAGGCCGTCTTCAAGCAATTCATAGGATTTACTGTACTGTACTGTGTAGTGATTGTATTATTTAGGTGAATGTGGCAACCAAATTGTGCACAGCAATACTCCACATATATGAATCATCCTTGCATTCGATATAGCACTTATTTACATCTTTGAGATGTCTCAAAGCACTTCACAGAATATACAGTATTTTGTCGGCAAAGCGATATTGAGCACAATAGTGTCCCACAAACAGTCGTTTATGTATAGTGAGGATTATAGTGGAAACATTAACTTTTTTTACACCTGCTTTGCATTTATTGGTATTTACTCTAGCCTGCAGAATTTGGCAATGGGTTAAGATGGTGAAAGATTATTCATGTGGGTGATATAAAAGCATCAGCTAAGTGAGTTATTGAGAGTGGATCTAATTAACTATATGTGTCACTCTATCAGATCAGATTTAAAAATCACACTAAAAGCAAGCCGTAATCTATAGTACCTTAGTAATATCTGAAACCTTCAATCGAAAGGATTATCATTGACATCTTGATCTATATAAATTTACTAAATAACAACTTGTATTTATATAATGCCTTTTACACTAAATAATTCTCTCCATGCACTTTGCAAAATATAATTGATTCAAAACGAAAGTGTATGTTATTATAAAGGCAAACATGGGAGATAATCTGCTCCACCTTTTCTCCACAACAATGAGATGAACAGCCAATTCATTTGAATGTGGTGGGAAATTTCGGATAAGGAGGGAATATAACTGAGTAATTTAAAAAAAGATAATAATGGCATAGTAATGATTGCTTGGTATGTCTTCCTGGCGTGGAAGACAGGTGGCTGAAATGTAAACCAAGATCGCTGACTATCTATACACTGTTAAGCGCTCTGAAGATGTTAAATGTGTGAAGTGTGCTGTATAAATACAATTTGTTGCTGTTGTTGCTGCTGCTGTTAATGTGTTGTCTGCAGCTTCCCCTGCGTACTAATAAACTGTTGATTCATGAAACAAATTTGTCTCTGTGAGTTCAGTACCTGCACAGACATGGCACAGCGCACTTCATATAATTAACTTCTTCAGAGCGCTTAATAGTGTGGAGATAGTCGGTTTACATTTCAGCCTCTTGTACCTCCACTTATCAATCACTCCTTGTTCTCACCCCCTCAATTACACATGTCGTCCTGCTCAGGTCCACTGCTTACAGTAGCTTGGGGACACCTTTGTTGAAAGTATAACAAACCATTGTTATTCTGGAATCAAATTCTAAGTTAATCTCTATTGATTAACAATTTTAGTTTTACTTCAACCTTATTTTCTCGTACTTTTTTTACTGAATGAATCAAATTTTAAATGTAATTATAATATTGCATTTGATACAGTGCCTTTCACATCAGGAGGATTTACTGTAAAGCAGAGTGATAGAATATTTAACAATGAAGAAACCATACTTAAACCTAGAAGGGATCACATAGCTGGCAGAATGGAGTAAGGAAATTGTTTTGTGGTAGTTTGCCTTGTGCAAATGAGCCATTGAGTTTCTCCCCCAAAAAATACATTGCGCATTACAGATTATTATTTGAGACATTTGCTGAGGCAAAAGATGCTGTACCAAATGGAAGATTAGGATTATGATTAACACATAAAGAGCTGCACAGACAATAATTCAATCACTAAAAGAAACAGGAAACAACAGAGAAAATAATTTAAATTTTTGTTCACATTTCCTGAGGAAGGCAGAGATGGAAGGGTAATTATTTATGATTTCTTAACGGCATTCTTAATTAAGTTTCCCATGATGTTTGATGCTGACTTGGGTGAGCATCATTGGAACTCAATTTATTTAACAATGCAATACAAATAAAAATGTATGCAGTGCCATTCATATCAGGACGATGTCCCAAGGCACCAGGGGTAGGGCCTGGGTATGAGCGGGATGACCAAAAGTCTGATTAAAGAAAAAAGTCTTGAAGCAGCACTTGAAGGAGGCTAGGGAAGTGGCAAATCAAAAGGAATCCAGAATGGAGTTCCCGAGATTGGGGGCAGGTAGGCTGAAATATGTTTACTGTCATTGTGTAGATAGACCAACTGCTGATGGTGAAGCAGATGGTTGACGGTTGTGAAGGAGACCAGTGCCCGCTGAACAGAGGGAATAGCCGAGAATTGAGGAAGTTGCAGAGATAGGGTTAGGTAAGGCCATGGAGCGATTTCAAGGTCAGGATGTGGATCTTTTTCTTGCTCCCCTGGGGAATTGGGAAGCACTGAGGATGTGGTTGTTAGGCTCATGGAACCTAGTGCGGAAAATGACTCAAGAGCTAGAGAGTGCTGGATAGTAGGTATATCATAATAATTAGATAATAATCTATCTTGGACTTGATGAATATGTTGATCAGAGTCTCGACAGCCCAAGGAGCAAGGGACTGGCAGAGGGGATAATATTAAGGAAGACAGCTTTACAGATAAGACCACAGATGTGAAGTTTAAAGGAGAGTCCAGATTTGAACAAGACACATAGGTTCCACACAAGCTCAGCATGGGTGTATCTAAGTGGTTGGATTCTGTCAGAACTTTTAGGGGTTGATTTAAAGTCATGACCCTGCAGTGAAGTAAGGACTGACACAAATGTTGCACAAAAATATAGATGGTTATTATTTCATATGAATAATAGTTAAAAGATTACATCACAATTATGCTTTCGCATTAATGCAAAGTTCACAACGATTTAAGTTGACTGAACCAAATACCGCACAAGAGATAATTCAATGTTCAATTAAATTATCAACTTAATGTCCATTTTAATACATATTTTTAAATCCATATACCTAACTATATATATATATATATATATATATATGAATAAAACAAATGATATTAAGATAATTGACATTATAGAACTTTGAGACACCATCTGGCATGGGGGACCCTATATAAATTGAAGTTGTTGTTGTTGTTATTATAACAATTAAACTATTAAAATATTAATGTATTTGACAATATTGATTAGTGTATTTTTCTCTCTGATATCTATCAATCATAGAATCATAGAATTTTACGGCACAAAAGGAGGCCATTCGGCCCATCTAGTCTGTGCTGGATCTTTGAAAAGAGCAACTCAATTCCACTGCCCAGCTCTCTCCCCATAACCTAGCAGACCTGTTCTCCCTAAAGAAAGATCTAATTCTCTTTTAAAAGCTGTTATTGAATCGGCCGCCACCACCTTTTCAGGTAATGCATTCCAGATTCAAACAACTCGCTGAATGAAAAAAGTTCTCCTCAGATCCCCTCTACATCGTTTTGAAACTATTTTAAATCTGTGACCATGAGTCACAGATTCGCCCACCAGTAGAAACAGTTTTTCCTTATTCACCCTGTCGAATCCCCTCATGATTTGATAAACCTCTATTAGGTCTTCTCTCAACCGTCTCTGTTCTAAAGAGAATAAACCTAGCCTATCTAGCCTTTCCTCATAACTGAAGGCCCTCAATCCTGATATCATTCTAGTAAACCTTCTTTGCACCCTTTCCAGTGCCTTAACATCATTTCCATAGTGTAGTGACCAGAATTGGACACAGTACTCCAGCTGAGGCCTAACCAAAGTTTTACAGAGGTTAGTCAGCACTTCATGACTTTTGTACTCTATACCCCTATTTATAAAGCTTAGTATCCCATATGCCTTCTTAACGCTTTGTCTACCTGTCCTGCCACTTTCAAAGAGTCACTAATACAAATCCCCAGGTCTCTCTGTTCCCTCACACCCCTTAAAATTGTACTATCTAGCCTATATTGCCTCCCCTCATTTCTTCTCCCAAAATGTATCACCTCACACTTCTCTGCATTAAACTTCATCTGCCATGTGTCTGCCCACTTTACCATTTTATCTATATCTTCTTGCAGATAGTTACTACCCTCCTCACTATTTACTATTCTCCTTAACTTAGTATCATCTGCAAACTTGGAAACTGTGCTCCCTACACCCAAGGCCAGATCATTAATATATATCAAAAAGAGCAGTGGTCCCAAAACCGATCCCTGGGTAACACCACTGCATACTTCCCTCCAGTCTGAAAAACAGCTGCTCACCACAACTCTCTGCTTTTGACGAATCAATGTTTACCCAGTACCCTGTTGTTTTTCACTTGCATCACTTGTCCTAAATTATTTGGTCTTATCTGTAATTGTATGCAGACACCCATATTCTTTAACTATTGCTCACTTTGTTCATCTTTTATTATTATTAAATATATATAGAACATGGGTAGCATCCAGCTTTCCTCCGCGTCAAGAGCTAAGTCAGACCTAGCATGGTACTTTAAACGAATCAACACTCATTGAATGTGAATGGGATCTGGCTATACTCCACAACCAGAGTAAGGTCAGATTCACCATTGTCCCCTTTTTTAAACACAATCCTTCACTTTGTTTACTTGCCTTTGCAAATTTAATTGTTACCAGCTTACGCTAAATCTTATACTAATGTATTTTTTCATAATTCAAAAAGAGTAATACGTTGTGCTCAGGTATTCTTATGGACCATTCAGTCACAACTTATTGTGGACTGAGTGGACATTTAGGACTATTGTGACTATATGAATTGCTCTTTTCAAAGAATAATAGGGAAGCCCCTGAGTCAACCAATAATATGCAGAGTAGGGTCTGGCGATATATCGATATATCGCTAAAACCCGATATAATTTTCATATCGATATGCTGATATAGACATTTTAAAAATATCAATATATCGAAAAATCGGTATATCGAGGTAAAAAATCGGGTGGGGGGAGGGGGAGAGAGACGGCTGGGGGGGGGGGGGAGAGAGACTGCTGGGGGGGAGAGAGACAGCTGGGGTGGGGGAGAGGGGGGGAGAGACGGCTGGGGGCAGGGGGAGGGGGAGAGAAACGGCTGGGGGGAGGGGGAGAGAGACGGCTGGGGGGAGGGGGAGAGAGACAGCTGGGGGGAGAAAGACGGCTGGGGGTGGGAGGGAGAGAGAGACGGCGAGGAGGGTGGTGGGGGAGAGAGATGACGGGGGTGGGGAGTGCGAGAGAGGGATGGCGGGGGGGGTGGGGGGGGAGAGACGGGGTGGATGTGATAATATACAGATAGATAGAGGTGGGGGGGATGGGAGAGAGGAGAGAGGGAGAGAGACACACAGACAGAAAAACACAGAGATGGAGAGAGTGAGAGACACAGAGAGAGAGAAAGATATTTACCTCCTGAGAAGATAGGCCCCGAATGCGCGTGCACTCCGAATGCGCGCACCGTGCGCGCATGCGCAGTACGGAAAACCCGAAAATATCGATATTTCGGTATATCTCGATATGATCCCATCGATATATTTAATCGGAAAATTTCCATATCGACGGACCCTAATGCAGAGTGGCCTCAACCTCGAGCTGTGACTGCTGGCCTTCTCCAAATATATATTTGAAGGTTTGCAACACACCCCGTAGAGACCTAGGAAACTCATGCCTGTCATATGAATTTAGAAATCAATTTGTTTTCGATCAATTTAATTTTGTTTAAGTATGTCTTTTCTTCGGCTGAACGATTGTCATCATGTTTTCTCTATTTTGTTATCGGAATGTTTGTCAAAAAATATTTGGCAGGTGGTGTTGGATCACACCATATCGGGTATGAATTGGCCTTGCTCACTTGTGAGCAAATTTGCAATTTTTGTTTGCCTAGTTTTAGAGACAGTTAATTTACATGTATTTACAATAAGTTTGAATAAAACTGATTCCCAGCCAGGAGCTATACAAGGAAATGTAAATGCCCCTGAATGCTGCTTATATTCTGCTAACTTTTTTTAAAAATTATGATTATCGCTTTTAATCTAGTTACCATTTCAAAAATATTATTTTATCAAAATTAATTTGGTTTTCCAGCATTTTGTTTCCACGCCTTTTCCTCTGTAACATTAAAAGTTAAATTATTCTCCCCGTATTATTTGGGGGTGATTTCAGGAATCTCCTACTATTTATTGATTTCATAATGAACCTTTGAATCCTTGTATCTTTTTCTTTCTCTTACAGGGATGTTGATTACATCCTAAACATGCCTTCTGTTCTTTAGTTTATTCCCTTGTTCTAAGTCTTAATGAAAATTGTATTCCTCCCTGCTCTACTGGTGTTGATATCGTTGTGACACTCCATACTTATGTCTTCTAATGAATGAAAAGATCTCCATTCATTCAAAGGACACGCCTAATAACAATCGCGCAAAAAAGTCACAATAATAAATTGGTCATTTCAATCCATGACTGTTTGTGGGACACTGCTGTGAGCAATTGGCTGCTGCATTTCACCCATAAATAGTCAATTCATTTTAAAGTATATTCTGTAAAGTGCTTTGAAACGTCTAGAAGACGTGAAACGTGCTATATCAAATGCAAGGATTATTATTATTGTTAATTAGGCTACATTTAGGCCACTGGCTATGTGTTATGGTCACTCTAGCCATTAGCAGAATGTTAACAACAAAGTTCCTCATTATACTAACTGCAGTTATCATATATTTACTAACATGGAGTGTATACATGATAGACGTCACCACTTATATAAGTGTTACCATTTCACTGGAGAGATAAGAGCTAGAAAAGAACAGCTGTATGGCTAATTCACTGCAATATTAACCCCGAGCACCATTCTTCTTCTAGAAATGCTGGGGAGTGGACTGCTGAGGATGAAGAAGTGAGATTCAGGATTTTCACAGGATGCAGTGAATTTCATTCTATTTCTCCATGGCTGGAGTGACTGATGACATTTCAGGTTTTAGATGAACTATTATAATCTTCACCCACATTATAAGAGAATTGTCTTCTCTTTGCTGACTGTCCATATGGTGACATGAGGCTATGGCCTTTCTGCTGGGGGTGTGGAGGGTGGGTGGCGAGGGAGGGGGTGGAAGGAGTCATGTTTAGATATAGCTGTCATTATATAGAGCCCATCTGCAGGGGAAGAAAGGATTTCACAAATGAAATAGAGTTCTGTGACCGAAGGTTCCCCCTAAAGTCATTCAATCATGACATAGTGAAACACATTAGATGTAATTCACAGTTCCCTGCTGTGAGCTGACAGCAAATTTGTAGTACCTGAGCTCCACTCTCGCCCTCTGGTTCACTTGCATTAGCAGAGCCCAGTACAATGGCAAATGTGCTGTGAGATTGAATATGATGCAAATTAATGTTAAAATCATCTTTCAGAAAATAACAGTGCTATTACAGTGGAAATGAGTCTCTGAATTCAATTCTAGTTTTGCACTCCAGCAATATGATGATGGGTTTTGTAATAAAGAAATTTATATCCAAAAAAACGAAAACATGTCATAAAGGTGATTTGGAATATTACTGTTTTCAGAGATCAATTTCTCAATTGTTCCTTGTTCTGTGAAGCAAAACTTTGAAATGCCGTATTTTATCACCAGAATAAACTTTACATTAGTGTCAACTTAAAGTACCCATGTTATTTTTACACGTAAACAGTCTAAGCAGTAAGGTGTTTTAAATTCTTTCATTTTCATTGCATTATAATTAGTTTCCATTCTATATCTTTTAAGCTCTTATGTACACATGCAGATCAGGTCCTATTTTGCATCTGAATATTTAAACCTGAATTATTCGATGTTTGAATGCCACATGAGATGTTTCAAGGGACAATGATGCTTGGTTTGCTGTGTCTGCCTGCACTTTATTTCATTCCAATATATCAGGCTCCAATTGTGAAGGCAGAAAAGGTTACTTTCAATATGGAACAAAGAATGGCTGGAAGTTGATTACTGGGAGGCAGAAACAGGGCTTAATAATAAGGTTCCATCAATTTGTTTTACTTCTGGTGTTCAGATGACAATACTGTATAAACCAAATTAAACATGTATGTTTTCACGACCGATGCTCTGTTATAATAACAATAATGCTTGAATTTGCATTTTAATCCTAGCATTTGATGCAAAGCCTTATCTTGAGATGTCTCCAAGCTATTCACAAAATATATTCTAAATTGAATTGACTGTATATTTTGTGGGCGAAGCATGGGAGCTAATTGTACCCACAAATAGCTATGGATTGAGTGACCAAATTGTTATTATTATTTATTTTGAAGGGATTATTGATTATTGAAACGCAATCTGTCAATCAATTAACAATGGGTTACTACTTACCACTAGATAAACAGGTATTTGGAATAAGGAACTTTGCCTAAGATTTCGTCCTGCTTGAGAATCAATCCCAGGTCCTCTTGCTTATGAGGCGAATGCTCTAATCAACACGCTACAGGAATCCACATGAGGAATCCACAATCTTGTAGCCTGATATCACTGCTCGTATTTGTTCATTTTTTACTGGACATTTGACTAAATTTTCATTATTTTGCCTAAATGGACCATTCATTCACTCTTTTGCACATTCATCTGTTGGTCTATCTAGGTACCTGATAAACTTCTCAAAAGATGGTACTCCAATGTCAGCTGGAGATATTTTGTATTGTCAGAGGTGCGTTCTTCAAATCAAACTTGAAAGTGAGATTCAGGCTGCCTGTTCAGGTGGACCATAAGATCCACTGATACTCTTAGAAAAGAGGAGTTTCTCCCAGGGTTCCTCAATCTGCCAGATAAAACAAATATAGCATGCTTTTTGTGGCTCTCAGTAAACATCACTGAGCATGTTTCCTACATATACACAGTCAAAACGTCCCGTGGATTCCTGTAGCTCAGCGTTTGAGCACTTGCCATACAAGCGAGAGACTTGGGTTTGATTCCCGGCAGTTTGAAACCCCAGGCAAGTTTCTTACTCCACATGCCTGATAATAGTACCTAAAAGAAAACAATAATAATTTGGTCATTTGAATCCACGATTGTTTGTGGGACACTGCTGTGTGCAATTGGCTGCCGCATTTTGCCCACAAATATACAGTGAATTCACTTTACAATATATTCTGTGAAATGCTTTGAGATATCTAGAAGATGTGAAAAGTGCTATATCAAATGCAAGGATTATTTATTATTTTATTATAAAACAGAAACAAAGAAACATTATCTGGGTGGATATTATGAGGAATGAGAGGTATCAGTTATGAAGAGAAGTTGGGGCTGTTTTCACTAAGGCTGAGAAAGAATAAGAGATGATCTGTTGAATACTCATGATTATAGAGAGTAAATATTAACAGTAATGCATAGATTAGTTCCACTGGTCAGCAAGTCAGTAACAAGAAGGCACACATTTCAAAAAGTAACTAAAAGAATTGAAGATGTTTGAAATAATTTCTTATACAGATGGTGTCTAAATGTGAAAGTCTATGCCTTTTTCATTGTTGCAGTCAGGGACCATAAATTGTTTTAAAAAGGAAAGTATATACTGTGGATGCTTGACAAAGAAAATGAAAGAGTATGAGAAAGAGTTAGGTTGGGATTAAGTGGTTTATATGGATAGGCTAAATGGCACATTCAGTCATTCTATTGGAGCAAAATTGCGACATTCCGAAAGATATTCCTTTTCTTGATCAGCCTGAAACATATCACTATGATTAAGTGTATCCAAACCAAAATGAGATGGAGATGGTGATGGGATTCCATATGGTAATGGGATTCCACATGTGTCAGACACCTGGCTGACCCCCCAAAAAATGAAACATTGCTTACTTAGGGATCCTTGTTCATATATGTTGCGAAATACCATTTGCTGTTTGTGAGCACAGGAAATCTCTCCAGGCTTATTTGTCACAAACCAACAAAAGTTTCCATCTTTTAAGCATAGACTGTTGAGATTCCTACATGCTGACCTGATTATCTTTCAAAAATCAGGAGATATGAATTAATAATGTTTTTGGCAAAGAATCATTTTCAGTAGATTTAGAGTACATTTTACATATAGTGTGTTTTAATCAATGATAGATAATTGCTCCACTGCAACAAGGAACCCCAAATAGATAGATAAAACTGAGGAATCAAGCTGTAACTTAAATATTTCAATTGGTGTCTTGAGCTCAATTGTTGATTGTATTAAAATTAGGGTGTATCCAATCAACTCTAAGTTGTCACAGCCAAACCTGGTCTTTGAAGCTGTTTACAATTGCTGGCCAGACTTTGAAAGTGGGAACACTTTTTGCAAAGAATGAATGGCAAGTCAGGTGTCAGAGCTTCTTGTGTGGGAATCCTCAATTGAGCCTGGCTGCCTTTAATTGGGTTTGAATGTGCAACTCTCGGCAAGACAGCCATCTGCATAGGGAGCATTGAGTGACAAACAGCACATTCTGGTGGTCTCACCATCGTCCTATACAATTGCAGCAAACCTTCCCTACTCTTATATTCTAATTATTTTGCAATGAACGCCAACATGCCAATAGCCTTCCTTGTTGCTTGCTGTATCTGCATACTAACGTTTTGTGACTGGTGTACAAGGATACCCAAATCCCTCTGAAGACTAGCACTATCTAGTCTCTACCCATTAGAAAATAATCAGCTTTTCTATTTTTATTACCTAGATGAATAACTTCATACTTTCCACAATATAGTCCATCTGCTACCTTCTTGCCTTCTTGCCATCTGCCACCTTCTTGCCATCTGCCACATTCTTGCCCACTGACCTAGCCTGTCTAAATCCCTTTAAATTCTTCTTGTGTCATCCTCATAGCTTACTCTCCCACCTAGCTTTATATTATCCAGACATTTAGATATGTAAAGTTCTATTTTCTCATTTAAATCATTGATACAGACTGTAAATAGCTGAGACACAAGCACTGATCCTTGTGGCACTCCACTAGTTAAATCCTACCAATCTGAGTAGGATCTGTTTATCCCTCATCCAATGTTTACTTGTTGATGGCCACTCTCTAATCCATACATATATATCTTGCCTTTACTTCCATGGGCAGCCTATGTAACAACCTTTTACGTCGCACTTTGTTGAATGCCTTCTGAAAGTACAAATACACTATACTGGTTCCCCCTATCTAACATGCTAGTTACATCCTCAAAAAACCCTAAAAGCTTTGTTAAACATGATTACCATTTTGTAAAACTGTGTTGACTCTGCCTAATCATGTTAAGATTTTCTAAATACCCCATGAAACCATCCTTCATTATAGGTTCTAGAATTTTCCCTAACTCACATTCAAGCAATGACTCACTCTGCCTTTCGCCACCTCCGCAATATTTCCCGTCTCTGCCATTACCTCACTCCTAAAGCCGCTAAAACCCTCATCCATGCCTTCACTACATCCTGGCTTCATTATGCAAATGCCTTGCTGGTCGGCCTTCCCAATTCCTACTTCCACAGGCTGCAGATAATCGAGAACTCTGTGGCCCATGTCCTCTACCATTCCAAACTCCATAATCCCTTCTCCCCGATCTTCACCCGACTCCATTGGCTCCCCATCATCCAGAGGATCCAATTCAAGATCCTGGTCCTCACATTTAAAGCCCTCCACAACCTCGCCCCACCCTACATTTGTGACCTCTTATCCCCTTACCAACCTACCTGCCCCTCTGTTCAGCAGGCTCTGGCCTGCTCCACATCTCCGGACCCACCCACCCAACCCTTGGTGGGCGAGCCTTCAGCATTCTGCCCCCAACCTCTGAAATCCATCCTGAAGTCCCTCCGCCTTGCCCCTCCCTAGCTTCCTTCAAGTCTCGCCTCAAGATTCTCCTCTTCGATGGTCCCATCAGCAACTCCTTCCTCCACTAACTGCTGTCCTCAGCTCGGGTCTGAATCCATAACTGTCCAGCACCTTGGGATGTCCCCCTGACGTGAAAGGCGCTAAACAAATATAATTTTGTTGTTGTTGTACCACTGATGTCAGACTAACTGGTCTATAGTTCCCCATTTTTTCTTTCCCACCCTTCTTAAGTAGTAGTGTTACCTATAGCTCAGTGGATAGAGCACTTGCCTGACAAGCGAGACACCTAGGTTCAATTCTAGGCGAAACCTTGGGCAAGTTTCCTTACTCCATACGCCTAATAATAATCCCTCAAACAAAGCAATAATAAATTGGTCATTTCAATCTACAACTGTTTATGGGACACTGCTGCCTGCAATTGGCTGCCACGTTTCGCCAACAAATATACAGTCAATTCACTTTACATTGAATATATACATTGTATATTCTGTGAAGCACGTTGAGAAGTCTAGAAGATGTGGAAAGGGCTATATCAAATGCAAGGAATATTATTATTAGATACGTTTGTGACCTTCCAACCCATGGGAACCATTCCATGATCCAAGCAATTTTGGAAGATCAAAAACAAAGCATCCACTATCTCTGCAGCCACCTCTTTTAAAATGCTAGGATGCAGGCTATCAGGTCCAAGGCATTTGTCCATTTTTAATCCCATCAATTTCCCTAGATGCAATACAATACATACAATTACAATACAATTTATATTTATTTAGCACTTTTCAAGTCAGAAGGATACCTCAAATCTCTTAAATGATATACAGCATGACTATATTTTCTGAAACTGTGTATTTTTACACAATGTAACTATATTTAACTGTACTGTACTGTATATATGAAGATTTGTAGAGTTTATGAGCATAAGGAACTCCCCGAGACACCAAACTAAATGCAAAGCAGTAGACTGGTGCATTTATCAACACATGAGAATTTAGTAATCAGTAATCTTAGGATCTCCATCAAAGATAGCTACCATAGGTAATGAATTTACTCTGACTGCTGGGAAAATACAAGTAAACTACATCTAAATGCACAGAAACATACTATCCTGCATTCTATGGTTGACATGTGTGCACAAAGTTGTATTAATTTGTAGAAATTATAAACAAACTACAGTATTAATATAAATAATTAATTAGATAGCATTATGGTGATGAGATTTGATTTGAAAGTAAGCCATTTTGTTTCACTGAAGAATTATCAATAAATAGTACAGATTAAAATACAAGTTACATTTATATATAGAACATGGCATGTTGAGAGTACAAATAAAAATATGCGGCGTTCAGTAAGTGTTTTCCGAGTTAAGGCCTAAAATTCCCTGTGTCTTGTTAATTTAAGGAAAATGTACTTGTGACTAAACTTGGGGATTGTGTCAGGAGATACAACTAATGTTGTTCACAATTTCTGCATTTATCACATCTGGAAGACACCACAAAATGCTTCACATGATTTTACAGTAAAGTGTTTTGTGTAGGCATATGCTGCAGCCAAGTCATGCATAGCAATGTGCCACAAATACCAAGAGGTGCCTTTCTCTCTTGAGAAAGAAAACTGACGACTTTACCTGGTTAAGGCCTCATTGGTGTTCATTAAGGAAGAATTCCAGAAGCATTCCATGGCTGAATAGATACACTTAAAAAATGAATGTATAATGCCAAGTCTGACCTACATTAATGTGCTTAAGGGACAGAAAAGATTTAAAAGGTTATCACCAAAAGAAGCATTACTGAAGAATTTTTGGTGACATAAACACAGGTGATGTGATGAATGCAGGGTGAGGAGAGCTAAGCAGTCCATTAAATTCAGGTATTGTTTGATTTCCATGTTATCTCATTCTGTAATGTGAGAGCGGTGGAATAAATAAAGAATAGTTGGTCAACACAAAGAGGATTTCACTAACGTAATAACGATAAAAAATATGTTTTGTTTATTGCACACACTTGCCTGCTGTGGTTTTGACATGATTTAGAATTGTTTTGGTTCATCTTACTTTGCTAAGGAAAGTCAATAGGTGGGTGGTGGAGTAAGTGGGAGTAAGTTGACTCCAAGATAATGTGCTTGGAAATGAAACATCTGATCAATACAATCCTCTGTGGTTGTCCTAGTACAGTAGTTCAGTAACTGAGCCAGGCGGGTGCCAGGACATCACGTTCGACCAAAAACTCTCCTTCCTCCCCCACATCCGTGCCTTGACCGGCACCGCTTACTTCCACTTGCGCAACATTGCCAGGCTCCGCAATTATCTTACCCCCCACGCTGCCGAAACACTCGTGCACGCGTACATCACCTCAAGGCTGGACTATGGAAATTCTCTCCTCGTCGGCCTCCCCAGTTCCTCCATTCACAGGCTGCAGGTCATCCAAAACTCTGCAGCCCGTGTATTATCCCGCACCCGCCTCCGCGACCATATAACCCCCACCCTCGCCCGTCTCCATTGGCTCCCCATCCTCCAGAGGATTGAGTTCAAGATCCTCGTCCTCACCTTCAAGGCCTTACATGGCCTTGCCCCGCCCTATTTAACCAATTTACTCTCCCCCTACAAGCACACCTGAACCCTCCGTTCAGCAGGACTTGGCCTGCTCCAAGCCCCCCGCCCGAACCGCCCCACCATCGGAGGCTGGACCTTCAGTTTCTCCGCTCCCACCCCATGGAATTCCATCCCCCAATCCTTCCGTCTCGTTTCTTCCCTTTCCTCTTTCAAGGCCAGTTTGAAGACTTTCCTCTTCGACCGTGCCTTTTGTTCCACCCCGAATTCTTCGACCTCCCCTACTTGTTTCACCCCTTCCCGTACACTCCCCTCCCAGCTCGGGTCACACGCCTCCTGTGCAGCGCCTTGGGACGTCCTCCCGACGTGAAAGGCACTTTATAAGTGTAATTTGTTGTTGTTGTTGTTGTTGACTTGCTGCCACGTTCCAGCAGTTTGTGCATCTTGGATCCCGATTCATGTACAGTATTAAGAAATTAATCAAATTCAGTTATACTATATCTAATTGTGCATACTTTTGTTTGGCTAACTCTTTTTTCATCAAGCAGTTATTCATAATGTGCAACTGTTTCCGAGTGTTGTGACTCTTTGTCAAAATTACTCCTGATCTCCTTTTCTTCAACTCAAAGATGAATGCACCGTGACCATCTTCACAATTTGCCTTTTCTTTCTCTGCTCCGTCGTTCTGCTGACAGGAAGTGCACTTATGTCAAACCATTATTGATTGAGTGCACTTTTATTTTACCAGAGATGTATGCTTTCCCCCTCCCCATCTAAAAACTTCACTTACTAGGGAAGCAATGAATCTCATCACAAATATAAATTGATTTTATTGAGCGGGAACAATAGCTATATACATGCCAAGTCACCATTATGACCCCAATATTGCATGATTCAGGCACTTTTCGCTCCACTTTCTTGAGTAGTGATCACATTTGCTTGAAAATAAAACTAAAAACTGCCAGTAGTTTCCTACCCTGTTTGAGAAACATGAAGCTTGTGGCTTTTATAATTCCATTGAAAATTGATTTTCTAATGAAAATGAAACCTTTGCAGTACTCAGCAAGGATGTCAAGTTGTACCCTTTGTGGATATTATAATTTGCTAGTGCAAGAGGCTGGCTACAGATTTATAACAATTTCCATTGCCTCTATGAATGGTAGTTGCTGAAAGCGCTGAACAAAAACAATATTTGATCCCAAGTTGGGGAGAAAGGGCAGGTGACTGAAAGCATGGCCGAAGAGGAAAATCGTCAGGTGTAATTTGAATATAGATAAAGAGGAGGCAAGATGGATGGGTTGAGACAAGGAATTCCAGAAGTCTAGCCAGTGTGTTTTCAGGCACAGCCATGATGGTGGAGTGGAGGAGGTTGAAGACCTGTAGAAAATTATATTAAATGATACAGCACAGACACAGACCATGTGACCAACTAATTCCCTGCCAATTGTACTCCACATGAGATTCCTATTCCTACAGCACCTATTACATCTTTTCCTTTAACCCTCCATTCCCTTCTCGCTCAAGGCCCGATTCAAGACTCTCCTTTTCGACCGTGCCTGCCTTCAGCCGCCCCCTACCTCTCTGCTCTCCGTTATCCCAACCCTGCCCTCCCTCACCCCAAACCTGCCCCCCCACCCTGCCCACCCATGCTTAGGTCCTGAATCCTTAACTGTTCAGCGCCTTGGGATATCCTCCTGACATGAACAACAACAACAACAACTTTGATTTATATATAGCGCCCTCCACGCCGGACAGCGTCTCAGAGCGCTTCACAGTAGCGGATCCCGGGACCGAGCCAGGGGCAGGGGCAGGAAGGTGACCAAAAGCTCGGTCGAAGAGAAAGGTCTTCAACTGTGACCTGAAACTGGGAAGAGAGGGGACGAGGTGAAGCGAGTGAGGAAGGGAGTTACAGAGTCTCGGGGCGTAGTGGCTAAAGGCACGGCCGCCGAGGGTGGAGCGGAGAACTCGGGGGACATGGAGGAGGCCAGACCCAGAGGAGCGAAGGCAGCGGGTGCTGGGTTGGGGGGAGAGGAGATCAGAGAGATAGGGGGGTGCAGAGGAGTGGAGGGATTTGAAAACAAGGGTGAGGATCTTGAAGTCGATCCTCTCTGGGATAGGGAGCCAGTGAAATCTGGCAAGGACTGGGGTAATGGGGGAGCGAAGCTTAGAGCGGGTGAGTATGCAGGCAGCAGAGTTTTGGATAAGCTGGATGTTGTGGATTGTGGTGGAGGGGAGACCGGAGAGGAGGGTGTTGCAATAGTCCAGCCGAGAGGTGATGAAGGCGTGGATCAAGGTTTCGGCGGCTTTTAAGGTGAGGTATTGCCGGAGACGGGCGATCTGTCGGAGGTGGTAGAAGGCAGTTCTGGTGACGGACCGGATGTGGGGGAGGAAGGACAGTTGGGAGTCGAACCTGATGCCAAGATTGCGCACAGGTTCGGTGAGTTTTAGGGACAGGCCGGGAAGGTGGAGGAGGTGAGAGCCGTGCGAATGGAGACGTTGACGACAGCCAAGGAGTATGGCCTCCGTCTTGTCAACATTCAGCTGCAAGAAATTTGTGCTCATCCAGCCTCTGATGTCTGAAATGCAGGCTGACAGAACATCGGGGGACTGGGGGTCACTAAGTGAAGTGGAGAGATATAGTTGGGTGTCATCCGCGTACATGTGGAAGTGTGCCCCATGTCTGCGGATCACATCCCCAAGAGGAAACGTGTAGATGAGGAAAAGGAGGGGGCCAAGGATGGATCCCTGTGGTACCCCACAGGTAATTGGGTGAGTGCGGGAGGAAAAACCATTTGTGGAGATGTACTGCTGGCGGTTTGTGAGGTGGGACTCGAACCAGGCGAGTGCGGTCCCACTGAGGTGGATGGCGGAGGACAGGCGGTGGAGGATGATGGCGTGGTCGGCTGTGTCAAAGGCAGCCGACAGGTCCAGGAGGATGAGGAGGCAGAGGGAACCCTGGTCACAGATAGAGAGCACCATGAAAGGTGCTCTACAAATAGAATATTGTTTTGTTGTTGTATGAAACTAGTTTTCTCTTAAACGTATTAATGCTTTCAGCAGTGAGTTCCATATTCTCACTGCCCTCTGCATTAAGACATTGTCCCTAAATTCCCTATTACAGTACATCTATTAGAAGATATTTTATTTTTATGCCCTCCGTTTATTCCTCCCCGAAGTGGTTAATGTCTCTAATCCCCATTTGATTAAAACAATTGGAAAATGAAGGGAATTGACGAGCTAGGTAAGGCAAATGAAACAATGTAACATCATCTTAAAATTCGATCTACATTGGTTAATAGTGAGATCAGAGAACTTTTCTTCACACAAAAGGTGGTGAGAACTTGGAATATACTGCCCCAGAAAGCCACAGAAAACAATAAGGATGTTTGAAATGGAGATACGTGCATAGTTGATATTAAGAGATATAGAGAAAAGGAAGGATAATGGATTGAAATGATGCACCACAAACTAATAAAAAGGGAGAAGAGTGGATGAGGCAAATTATCTGCCTGTGTCCTGTTGTAAAATTTCAATAGCATTTGTGACAATGCTACTTGTAATTGTTATCGGTGCATCAAGAGAAATCCAGAGCAAAAACAATAACAACAAAAACAACAAATTTACATTTATAGAACACCTTTCACATCAGGAGGATCTGTACCGACATAAGGCAAGAAGGAAACAAAATACAGTCCAGGTAAGTCTCGATTTACGATGCTTCTATTTAGGACATTTTGATTAAAGGACCATCATTTTTTAACAAGTGTCGATATACGACACTTGGATTCGTTTTAAGGCCCAAAAGATTTTTTGCGCACGCAAGGTACATATTTTGAATATCGCGGTCACATTTCGCGCATCTTTTTTGTCCATACGCACAGTCCATAGTGTATTCCCGGGTAAATCCAAGCATTTGAACTAGCCAATAGCTTGTCGCCACTTCATTGTTTAAAAGTCAGCTGATTTTGAAGCGTCACCACGCCACATCAGTATTACAGTAATTTCCGAACATTGCCGAGCAATTTACAGCCTCTACTGCATTTCTACCAAGTCGGGGAAGAGAGAGCAGTAAGTGAAATAAGCAGCAGTAATACTGCTAGTGGCCAGAAACCCCGCAAACTCATCACTTTAAATACCAAATTGAAGGTGATAAAGCGCATCGATTCTGGTGAAAAAGGTGTGGACATCGGGAGGGCTTTAGGGCTAGCTAGATCAACGGTGGCTACTGTAAAACAGAATAAGGACAATATATTGGCAAGTTCAAGGTGTGTTACAGCTACAGGTGCAAGCAAATTAGCAAAACATAGGAGTGATGTGATGGAAAATATGGAAAGAATGTTGAGTGTCTGGATTGAGGATCAGAACCAGAGTAATATACCACTCAACACCCTGGTTATCCAAGAGAAGGCAAAATAATTGTTTAGGGAGTTAAACGATCAGAAAGGAGAAGGCTCAACGGCACCATCTTTCAGTGCTAGCAGAGAGTGGTTTCAAAGGTTTAAAAGAAGCTATGGGCTCCACAACATCAAGATGAGTGGAAAAGCTGCAAGTGCAACTGCCACTGTCACACTGCCAGTATTAAAGTTTGCCAGTAGTGTACTGTATTAAGGTTTGCCAGTATTAAAGTACCAATACTGTACAGTTACCCCCAAGTACCCTTTCTTGCCTATGTGTGTTAATTTGTGTGTTATGTTGTGTGGTTTTGTGTGTTATTTAGTGGGTTTCAGGTCCGAAACTTTTGTGGAAAGAACGCATCTCTGGTTATATAATGGGACTGCATGGGAAATAGTAATTCGATTTAGGATATTTTGATATACATACAGTTTTTCAGGAACGCAACCCCATCGTAAATAGAGGTTTACCTGTACAACAATCCTGTGAGTCTGAAATAAAATCAGAAACTTGTGCTCACAAAACAGGAGAAAGTTAACATTAGATTGTGAATGATTTGAATCTGAATTATTTAGTAAAAGTAATTGATGCCAAATCATGGATATTGATGGAAAATGATGTGACTTTATGTTTTGTTGGTGAATATGGCACTAAGCAATATCCCACAAACATTCATGAAATGAATGACCAATTTTATTTTGGGTATCATTGGCTAGGATACCTAAAGAAACTATCATTTTTTGAATAGTATTATGGGATCTTTAACATCCACCTGAACAGAGGGGACACTGTTGGGACAGTGTTTATGAATTGTACATATTCTATGTCATGCACTGCTTTCCTCTTTGATATTCCTCTGCAGTTACTGCAAGAAAGAAGAACTTCAGGTGAATTTTCAAATAATACTTGGGTATTAATTGTATATTTATGAATGAATAAGAACATTGTAATGCAATCATTCTCCACACCACTCTTGTCTCAAACGTTCTGTTTGATGCTGGGTTTGAGAATAGTGCAGTGAGTATCTATCTCCAGCTCAGCCAGATTATTTTGATTTGATCTTTTTACAATTGCTAAATTAGAAACTGCATGTTAGACCCTGTCACTTTTGTTTTTCAGCAACACAACTTGTCAGCTTAAAGAAACTGCAAAATCTCTTGTCCCAGGGAGGAAAGAATTCCCTGATCTTGCCAACAGGATTAATTACTCCTAGTCATGTATACCAGCCATTTTGACATGCACTCAGCTTTAACCTCACACAAGTACAGTTGTTCAATGTCAATGTGTATTGGCTTTTTGTACTTGCATGCTGTGCACACGTTCACTTTCATACCCCTTGTGTCCTCATTTACTAATTTGATGCTGGTCAAGACTGTTGGAGACAGTGGTTATGAGATGTAGAAGTTCTGTGCCAGGAGCCATATCCATGCTCTCTCTTCGGCATTCCTCTGTAGTAATGCAAGCTGGAAGAATTTCAGGAGAGTTTTGAATTTATTATGTCCAATTGCATTGCAAAGAAAATCAAATTAAATAACAATGAAATAATCCACAATTTAGTATTCTGACTGCTTTGGCCAGTCTCTTCAAAGACCCGTAGCATGAATAGAGAAGTAAACATCTATTTTCCTGTTTCTGCTTATGGAAACAAGATGATGAAGATGGATCTTCAACAGTCTGTAAACAAAGATCACAATTCCATATCTGTTTGTCCTTCTGAATTCAATGTCAGATAGTATAATAATAATAATCTTTGCATTGATATAATGCTTTTCACGACTTCTAGATGTCTCAAAACATTTCACAGAATATACTGTAAAGTGAATTAACTGTATTTTTATGGGCTAACTGGTACTCATGTTATTGATAATGCAATGTCACTTCTCATAGTAACAACCTCTTCAGACATGATGATACAGTAGAATCCTTTAAGGTATTGTTTAGAACACTCCCCTCACAAGTGAGAGGACCTGGGTTTCATTCTCAAAAAAAACCTTTCCTGAAACATCTCTATCTACTTAGCAGTATGTACCAACCCAGTTGTTAGTTGATTGGCAGATTGCTTTCCAGGGGTAATAATCCCCTGGAAACCATAATAATTTGGTCACTCAATTCAGGACTGTTTGTGGGACTTTGCTGTGTTTTGTCCATAAACTATGCAGTCAATTCTCTTTACAGTATATTTTGTGAAGCACTTTCAGATGTCTGAATGATGTGATAGGCTCTATATCAATTGCAAGGATGATTATAATAGATGAACAGTCACTGTTGCTTCTTGTGATATCATATCTTAGCATATATTATAGGTTCCCTTAAGATATGGTAAAATAAACAGCTAGAGGCTTGACACCTGGGATTTCAGGAAACTGGGAATTGTTACTTTGCAGTGGGGAGGAGGAAATTGATGGATCCTCAAGCTGATATCTATATTGAAGTACTTAAATTGTAAAGCGTATTGACAGACTGAGCCTTGAAAATAATGTCCAAAATTAAAACAAAGGACAGGACAAACATTCAGAAGAGGAAAGGTGAACAGACAGTTCAGACTGCTATAATCAATTTACACAGTGACTGGTGAATGTGCAGAATAGACCATCCAGGAGCTCCTGTGGCTCCGTGTTTAGAGTACTTGTCTTGCAAGCTGGGGAGACCTGTGTTCGAATCCAGGCAGGTCAGGGCGAAACCTTGGGCAAGTTTTCTTACTCCAACGCCTAATAATAATCCATCCAAAAAAAAACACAATAATAAAATTGGTCATTTCAATCCACGACTCTTTGTGGGACACTGGTGTGTATAATTTGCTGCCGTGATTTGCCCACAAATATATACAGTCAATTCACTTTACAGTATGTTCTGTGAAGTGCTTTGGGACGTTGATAAAATGTGAAAAGTGCTATATCAAATGCAAGGATTATTATTATTATTATCGTTACTGCTCTGCATTGATCCTCATCTCATCTTTCCCTTCCCCAACACCATTAGCTCCTAGCCCCAGTGTGGATGCTCATCCAGCACTGCGAGTGAGCTTTAGGATCTCCTCCTAATGTACTTCAACATTTTCTCTCCACTGCTCCAGACGTCCAACACTGCTCAGATATATTTGTTTCATGAGTGAGAGCACAGAGTTTCACAAAATCTAAACCAAAAAGTGATGTTTTTTACATTCATGTAAATTACATTTTAGGAGGCGATGTCTTTCCGACGTGAAGGGAGCTATGCACTTGTAATTTGTTGTTGTTGTTGATGTTTAAAACTACACGGACAGCAAAAATAAAGGAAAAAAAACATAAAAATTATAGATGAAAATGTGTAGTCTGAAGGAAAAGCATGATGATCTGGGAACAGAGTTGAAACCTTATAATTCTCTCCATGGACTCCATTATTCACGATAGCTTATGTTGGTTTTTTTCTTTAACACAGGGCATATGCTTCAGCAGAGCTGCTGTTTTTGATAGGAGCCCCTGTGGCAAGCTGTGCAAAATAGAAAACAGATGTAGAGCTGTTAAGCAGCACACAGTGGAGGGATGGATTGGATGACTCTGGAGGATCCACTTGGAAGAGAAACCAAACAGTTAGGTTTGATGAGCATACTATCAATGCAGCAACGATAAAACTATAGATTAGACTGGCTTTGTGACAGAGGATCCACATAAAGAAGTCATCAGAAGGTGATGCAGCCTTCAGGTTTAATAGTAAAAGCCACTTTTCACCACAGCATCTCATTAATTTGCCATAATTATTATAATCTCTCATTAAGTCTTATGTCAAGTTGATAATCTCAAGATTTATGCTGGAGAATCCCTGAAGACAAGTACCTCTAATTATAAGTAAATGATGAGTACTGGGTTAGATGGAATATGGAATATAATTTAATCATAAAGTCCATGATATTGAACTCATTTTCATCTGAGTAAGTAGGAATCACAAATATCATGATTCACAAGGCAATCTAAATTTCTTGGTTGTCAGCAAATAGCGGGGCAAAAAATACAATGTTTTTTGATTAAATTATATATGATAATCACAACGAATCTGTCATCAAATGTTGCACTTTTCATCCAGATAACCTTCTTTTACAATTAACTTGTGCACAAGAATTGTGTTGCATTTGATCAGTTGACTTTAAAATCTACCAGGCACTTAAGCATGCTTCTTTCCAGTATATTATTAAAATAAATTTGTTGCACGAACATCTGGTTGGCAAAGTAGAATGAGATTAGCTGAGAATCAGACCATAGGTGCTTGGGAATGTGGCTCTCCGGTGAGACATGTGATCTTTGAAGACGAATTTTGTAGGCAAATGGACTAGCTAATTAATGCACAGCAATGTCTCAGTTTACCATGGGAGACTATAGTATGCATTTGATAAACTTCAGCAACCCAAAACATAGCCTTATTTTGGATCTTTCCATTAAGGAGAACAACTCGCTTAATAGTACTTCACCTGTTCAAATGCAATACAATTATTTTGCCCCACTTTTGGAGATGCAGGTTAAGCAGGGTGGGAGATGGAAGGATGGGAAGCAAGTGGCCAAAGATATAGTCAAAGATTTTAAAATGGGTTTTGAAAGCAGTGAGAGGTGGCTTGGAGTGGAGGGATTTGGGGTGAGTTCCAGAAAGCAGGAACAAAGTGGTGGGGTTGGAGGATGTGAAGCAAAGCTTAGTTGGTGGAGCAGATGGGTTGAGCAGGGGAGTAGGACTGTCCAATCAGTTTATTGATGGGAATGTCACTTGGGTACTGGGAATCGACTTTGGAACAATATTTTGCTGGATACCTCACTTCACCAAAATTCTAAATATATAAATTTAATGTAATATTTATACATTATTTACATACAGAATACTTTCCAGAAAGTAAACAAATTAAGGACTTCGGATGATATCATGTATATGACAGAAGCTTGAGCAATTTATAAAGGTTGCTATTTTATATAAATTAATGTAATTTAATTTTTATGGTTGCAAGTTTTACTAGATGTGACAAAGCATCAATGCAATACTGAACAGCATTCATAGATGTATCCTACAGCAATTTTAGCTATGAAGTAGATTGAAAGGAAATCTATTTATAGTGTTTGATACAGAATATGGTAGATACTTAGGAATGGTTACAGTGTTGTAATTTCAGTAAAGGGTCGTTATAACTGTTACCCGAATCCTACAATGAGATTGAAGTCTTGAAACCACTGGAGTGAAATATTGACATTGTGAACTTCACAAGGTGGTTTTGCTGTATTTAGTCAGTAGATTTGCTGATAGTGACTCCCAAACTATGTGATGGAATCCTCACAGAAGGATTCACAAGTGTAATCCAAACACGGCAAGTTTATATTATAATTATGTATCAGTGCACAGGGAAATCTTCCCCACCATTCAATTTCAGCAGAATGTTTGGTCACAAAATCACTGGCTGCCATTGATCCACAAAGTTGACTGCATTTTGTGAGAAACAATGGTGATCATAGAAATCTTTGTACCAACTTCCAGCCCCACCACTGTGGATTGGAATTTCACCCATACAGACAGTCAATGGACTGATTTGGTATTGGTTGAGGTAGGGGATATACTCATTTGGCCTGTGTGCTCAAAGGGTGTGTTCAGATGTATGAGTTGGTGTGTCCCATTCCTTCCATTCCTCTCTAAAGCCCTGTAACAAGTTGTTGCTTTGCAGCTTTGCTCCTTCACTCCATTCTCTCCCACCATTCCCTATTTGAACCACTACAATCCAGTTTCCATAGCACGGAGACAGCCCTGGTCAAAGTCTCTAACGACATTTTAAACATCTGAGATCAGGGCTCTCTCCACCTCCATTTCCTCCTTGAACTCGCTGCTTCCTTCAACACTGTCAATCTATCCATCCTACTACACCACCTCTCCTCCCAGCTTAATCTTCACGGATCTGCCCTCACCTAATTTGACCATCACCTCTGTCCATGGCCCTCTACTTTTCAATATCTACATGCTCCCCCTTGGCGACATCATCCGCAGACATGGGGTTAACTTCCACATGTATGTAGATGACAGCCTACTCTATCTTTCTGCCTCTCCCTCAACTCCAGGACCACTGCTGTCCTGACAGACTGTTTGTCAGACATCAAGTCTTGGATTTGGTTTAGCTGACATCAAGTCAGCTACCTTTCTATATTTGAATGTCAACAAGACCGAGGTCCTCCTGATTGGCTTTCACACATCAGGCACTGGCAGCATGAACCTCCATGGTTGCACAACCTCACCAAGCCAGGCAGGAACCTAAATATCTTGTTCGATCCTTAACTCTCTTTCCTCACCCACATCCAACCCATGACCGCTCTGCCTTCCCTCACCTCCACAATATTTCCAGACTCCACCACTACCTCACCCCTCAGATCATTGAGACCCTCATTCATACCTTCATCACATCTAGGCTTGACTATGCCAATGCTCTGTTTGTCAGCCTACCCCATTCCTCCCTCCAAAGGCTGCAGATAAAGCAGAATTCTGCAGCCCATGTCTTCTGCCACTCCAAGCTCCATGACCCCTGCCTCATACTCACCTGACTCCATTGGCTCCCCATCACCCAGAGCATTCAATTCAAGATTCTGGTCCTCATCTTCAAAGAGCACCTTGCCCTACCCTACCTCTGCGAGCTCATAACCCCCTACCAACCTGTCAGCCCCCTCCGCTCAGCAGACTGCGGCCTGCTCCATGTCCCCTGACAAACCTGCCCCGCCATCTACGGGCAAGACTGTGCCCCCAACCTCTGGAATTCCATCCAATAGTCCCTCCACCTTTCCCCCTTCCTAGCCTCCTTCATGTTCCGCCTCAAGATCCTCCTTTTCAATGGTCCCACGGTCACCCCAAGTCCCCTCCTTTCCCTCCACCCTCCCCGTTCCCAGCTCGGGTCTGAAGCTTGACTGTCCAACTCCTTGGGACATCCTCCTGACGTGAAAGGCACTATACAAATGTAATTTTGTTGTTTTTGTTGTTATTGTTGTTGTTTACATGTGTGTGTGTGTTGGGATAAATAATTAATAATTTGGTCACTTAATCCACGACTGTTTGTGGGACACTTCTGTGTGCAATTGGCTACCGCCCACAAATATACAGTCAATTCAATTTGCAGTATATTCTGTGAAGCATTTTGAGATGTCTAGAAGAAGTGTAAAGTACTATATCAAATGCAAGGAATATTATTATTATTATATTCAGGTCAATATATTCACTGCACTATACATGCCTATTATATCATAAAGTATTTATGTATCAGTGGTCATGTTAATTATTAAATACAGTTAATTATTAAATACAGAGTGGCCCATATATAGCAGCTAATTGCAGCAATACCTTTGATAACTCGTGAACACTGATAAGTTGTCATTTGAGTTATTTCCCTTGGGGGACAATTTATCAAAGTTTCACTCTATTTAATGTTCAACAATTCGCAAGCAATTAATATCTGCAAGGGTTAGCAAAGACAAGGATCATAAATTCAGTATTTGCATAATATTTCAGTTTGTAAAAAATTGTCCTATGAGTCTCTGTCAAGTTGCTTAAACAGCAAATAAAGGTGGGACAGGGGAGAAACTAATATCGAACTACTGACTTGAACTGATATCTGATTTACCTTTCTTTTGTGTTTTTGTGTGTCAGCCTTGCTCGGTTGGTAGCAACACGTGCCTATGAGTCAGAGATTGTTGGTTAAAGCCCACATCGGGGCTTGGAACCCATCGAGTCTATGCTGACACTTCAGTACCATGCCAGGGATGTGCTGCATTATTGAAGATATTGTCCTTTGGATGAGACATTAAACTGAGGCACCATTTGTCAGTCCAGGTGGATGTTAAAGATCAATGGCATTATTTGAAAAGAAAAGAGAGTTTCTCCCATTGTCTGGGCCAATAATCCTGCAAATAAAATTTATATGATTGCATTTTGTTTTTGTTGTTGTTATCACTTCTGTTTGTGGTCATTGCTGTGCACAAATTGGCTGCTGGGATCACTCACAAAATACAATTTACAATATATCTCGACAAAGTCATATTGTGTTATATTAAATACAAAACATGCAAAGATTATTATTAATATTATTTTAACTAAACCATCCCATCACTTGCTAACTGGGATCAAGTGATTTTCTATCCAAAAACAAGAAGACAGCCATTTGACTTTCACAATCAACCTGAATGATTTACTTCTACGGGTGCCAACAGAAGGAAAATGTGCTTAATGCTTAATACACTCAAAGTGTGAGACTCATTTCAGTGAAACTATCTATCAAATAAAAGGCATAGTTCGCGAATTCGAAACCATGTGTTCTCCTGGGATTCAGGAATTCTTGGGTAAGATGTTCCAGACTAAAGGCTGCCACACTAGACCTAGAATACCCACTGCACCAGGTGTGCCTTACCAAATTGGAAATTTTACAAACTGGGGATTGCAAAATTAAAATACATACCTGGATTAGAAACTGAGTTTCTCAGTAATGAGTAGTTGTCAGTGGAGCTTGGTTGAACTGAAGGACAATACTGAATGTGGTCCCTCGAAGATATGCGCTTGGATTCGTCCTTTCCTCATAAACATATAATGGTCTGGATTCACATTTCCAATGCAAGATACTGTAGTTACATTTGAAGATGATGCAAAGCTAGGGTGAATTAGAGAAGGTAGCCAAGATTTTACAAAGAAAGATGGACAGGTATGCACTGGGCTGAAATGCATCCTTCATCTGAACTTCTCTTGTGATATCGCAATGTATCCATTGTAGAGTAGAGCTGATGGGTTAGTCGTATCTTTCCAGGTCCTGACCTTGGAATAAAATGTATAGGCAAAACGAGGGGAACCTGAGTCCTTTTGAAACTTTAAAATTTGAATGTTGCAATGATATCAAATTATTTATATAATTAAATATTTAAATGAAACAAATCCAGAGCAGAAAAATGGTAAATGATAGAAGAGAAGATACAGACATTCTTGTTTTTGGATTGAAAATCCTAAATCTGATTTTAAGTGTAAAATTCTTGAAGCCTGTAGATCTATTTCACCATACACTTGTTATGCCGAATAATGTTTGAAATTGAAGGAAGAATGTACAAGTCTTGAAAGGTGCTCCAACAACAGTTCACAATCTGGCCTAAAGGGTTCAGGTTGGTTCAGGGGTTCATGATGAGAGACTGGGTAGTCTGGGATTACATTCCCTTGAGTGGAGGAGGTTAAAGGATAATTTAATTTTACTGGTGAGTGAGTCACTGCCAACTCTGAGGAACAATTCTCAATGTGTCATCTCAATTCAAGATGACCTTTCAATATGATCGACAAAAGACCATTGACTTAATTCATGAACTCAGTTTCCTCTCTCCCTAGATGGTGACTGACCTACTGAGTATTGCAAATGAATTATTTTTGTCCAGATTAAGCATGTTTTCTGATCTGAAATAATCTGGTGACATAGCTGAGCATCTTATTTGCCCAGTTAATGCTGTATCACATGGTTTACTTATAGTGAGGAAGAGTGAATTAACACTTGTACGACACAATTAGAATATATTGGCCAGCTCATTATCACAATTTAAAACATCTTATAGAGATATGGATGCAATCCTTGAAACCTTTCTTTTGGAATAGACAGCACCAGAGATGATTGATCACCTGATAAAATATTAAAACCATCCCACTCTTTAGTAAAATGATATTTCTACCAACCTAGCAGTCAATGGTTTTAACTCTTCTGCACATTATATCGCTCTGCTTGATCCACTTTTGCTTCAATGAAATGATGAAGTGTATTGCAACTAATAATGTTAATTAACATAACATATCACATATTTCTGGTATGGGGAGTGAAGATAGAGAGGGGGAAGCCTGATTTCAGGCGATCATAGTGGAGTGCTTCTGACTTTGATTCCCATCATTATGTTTGTACTAAACAAGGTGCTAAACTCGAGTGAGTGTTTATACTGGAGTTAGAGTTTATGTTGAGGTGGGTGTTTTACTGAGGTGGATGTTTACACCTGTGAAGTTGGGGAGAGGAAAGGCGATTAAAAACCCTCTTGAAAATAGTGAGGCAATTTACGTGGGTCTATTATGCACTGTTTCAATATGAAAGTGAATGATTTAACAAGCAACGAACATTGCAGATTTTGAAACAAGCAAACAGTAGCCTGTTGAAATGCAGGATAATGAAGCAATGATAATGCAGTGGATCTCTGTGTGAGGAATTGTTTCTGTAGACATTGCCATGATTGGACTATGGAGAGTATTAATTGGTTAGTCTTGGCCTCCGGTCCAATGTGGTTGCTATGGCAATGTTTACTATTTAACATTATTTTTTTCTGGATTGCTTGCTGATAAAAAGCAGCTGCTGCATTTCCAATATTTGTTTGTTCTATTCGAATATAATGAATGGGAACAACTATTTCATAGTAAATGTTTCCGCACGGGTTGAGCAGAATAGCTCATGCTTAAAAGGCCTGTTCATATGAGCAAATTGGTTGATTTTCCTTACTGTCTTTTCAAGAAACTAAATGAACAAAACTTTGTAGCTGAATGTTTCATTGCAGAGTTTAGAATTTTCTTTATAGCAATTCTATTCTTGGGCTTTTTTTTCAGATGGGGCAGAAAAGTTTCATAGACAATGGCTCGTCTGTTGACTGTGTTGAGCTCAGTACGTATACCCACCAGCTGTCTTTGTAAGAGCAAAATGGGATTCACAATAACAATACAATTTACATTTATATAGAGTCTTTTATGTCAGGAGGACATCTCAATGTGTCTGAAACTGCTTGTTCAGCACCCATATTGGGAATGGGAGCCAAAAGAGGTAGGGATAGATGACTGAGAGTACAGTCAAGTGCATAAACCTAGGCGATGGGTAGCTTGTGCCGGAGGGGAGCTCAGCTTCCTACTCCTGCCAAATATATCTATAGCCCACCTTTTTATGGTGAGCTGGCAGGGAGAAACCCTGAACCCTGAGGAGGATCAAAGTCAATCCTCTGAGCAGCCCCAACCCGAAGGCTCCACCTCGCCTCTCTCCTAACTTGTCAGCTGCACCCAGTCTGCTAGTCAGGGTGTACTCATCACTGATTGTCTAATACACCTGTCATTCAAGCCAATGACTTGATTGTCTTAAAGTGGACTGATGACCCTTTTACTGAATTTTACTCAGCCCCTGTTGGAAGAATACTATTTTCACCCTATGGTCACCCAGGGACACAACACCAACAACAGCAACATTACATTTGTATAGTGCCTTTCACATCAAGAAGTGCTGGCAAATAAATAAGGAGAAGGGCTTAACTGAACTGCTCCATTTGCAAATTTCTCCTGAACTCAAGTCCAGTGACATGAGTCACCCCAATGTGAAATGCACTATATAGGTAAAAATGATAATAATCTTGTTTTTGGTATAGTAGCTTATCAAGTCTTTAAGATGTCTCAAAGTGCTTCACTGAATATGCTATCAAGAGAATTGACTGCATATTTTGTGGACAAAATGTGGCAGCCTATTGTGTCAAATGCAATCTGTTGTTTTTGTTGAACATTTGAACTTAAAAGGACCCAAAAGTATGGTTTCAATTGAATTAATAGCCTGTTGGTGCTAAGATAACCCAAGTACTTTGGACAGATGGCTTCATAATCAAGGTGAGTAGAAGGGCGAGTTATATTTTATGGAAAATTATAGGAATTTTGTGTTAAACTCTAGAACAATCTCCCTCGCTCCCTCCACCTTGTCCCCTCTCTTTCCTTCTTTAAGTCCCACCTGAAGATCCTCCTTTTTGACCATGCTTTCAGTTATCTATGCCCCCTACCCCAGCTCGAAGTCAGGCTCTGCCACTGTTAAGCATTCTGAGACATTACCCTGTGTGTGGGGCGCTATACAAGTGCAAGTTGTTGTTGTTAACAGTAGGATATTCAGAGAAAAATGCGTGCCTACTCCAAGAGAGGTCAGTTTTCCTACTTACACAATACACCTAGCAAAATAAGAGGATATAATAAATTGTCGTTGACACAGTTGCTTGCATTGGCAACTTTAATTAATACACTGGATGTAAATGAACACGTTAGGGACACTTAACATTTCTAGCAATTCGTTAGTGTTCCACTGCTGAATGAGAAATGGTCTGTGATTCCTGATTGCTACAGAGGAACTATACCCGTGCTCCTATTGCCTTATGCCAATTGAACAATTTTCCTTTCTCAATTTGCTCCATGTCGTGAGAGTTCTGACAAATAATGATAATAAAAAAGAATTCTTGCATTTAACACAGAGGCTTTTCGGGCATCTCAAAGCCATTCATAGAATATACTGTAAAGTGAATTGACTATGTTTGATGGGCGAAACGTGGCAGCCAATTGATACATTGACAAATTATACAACACTCTGTAATGTGATGCAGTCTCTGTGATGTGATACAGAGTTCTTTCATGTGATACAGTGATTTGTCATGCAATACAGAGCTCTGTCATGTGATACAGAATTATGTAATCTGATGCACAACTAAAGTGTAGTACAGTAACTGTATTTTGTAAGTGATAAGGAATGGGAATGTCAATTATTCTTGAACAGCCCTTTGGTGCATCCTTCCGATCTGAAAGTTGCTAAATCTAAATTTGTATTGTAATATATTTGCATGCCTATTCGAAGGGTACTGAAATCAATTTTTAGGGCCCCTAATGCTTATCAGCCTGAGATTAGTTGACTCAATATAAACCACGGTTAATACCCAATCCATTTCTGTCTGTGTAGCGCAGTTTCACATTGGACAGTATTCTTATGAACAAATTACTATAATTGGAAGATCTTTACAATTTATAAGTGTGCTAATATTACATAACAATAATAAATTGGTAATTTCAATCCATGACTGCTTGTGGAACACTGCTGTGCGCAATTTGGCTGCTGCGTTTCACCCACATATATACAGTGAATTCACTTTACAGCGTATTCTGTGATGCACTTTGAAATGTCTAAAAGATGTGAAAAACACTATATCAAATGCAAGAATTTTTATTATTACTATCATGTTCATCAATAATAACTTAATGGTAGCTTGGAAGCAAACTAATTTCTGGATCTAATTTTATTATATGACCTAATACAGTATTTGGGTGCTTTTGCACTTTGAAATTTTACTTTTTGAGACACCAAATTAAATGAAGGTGTGAATAAATGTTTCACAGAACAGCAAGTTTTCTCTCCTGTAATGATTTAGAGCAACATAACATGCCATAAAAATTCCTTGTAAATATGCCCAGAATAAGCTGAATTCCTATTACACACAAGGTTTAGGCAACCTCCAACAATTTAATTTAAAGCGTGAAACAAACCCCTCATGAGAAGAGCCTCCTGTGTAATAAATAAGGAATATCAAGTGGAACAAAGCCCAAAGATTTCACTTAATAACTGCTTTGCCTTTGAATGCTTCTGCCAGATTTGACTCCATACTGAGAAATATGACTTTTTTATTTAATCATTGGGAATAGTCACTTCTAAAAATATGATCTATAATTTATCATAATCCACTGGAACTGTTCCTTAGTTACATCTTATTACTATGTTTGAGGTAGCAAGAAGGGTAATACTACATTGCAGAATTGTGGCATCGAGGTGCTTGAGACAAGTCTTAGTGAAAGACAAGGAACCATGGCAACGGTAGAACAGTACACACAGAATTATATTCGAGGGAACTGCTGGACTGCAACAGATATGGATTAATTGCATGTGCATATGACAGTCAAAATCCCAGAAGTGTTTCAAGCTTGAAGAACACAGTTAGGCAGTCGGGCTAAGGGCTGAGAAAATTGACGGAGTGCTGTCAAGTGCCATGTATCTGAGAATATGTCAGCAGTGAGAGAATAGATGACTTGCAGGAGAGCATTTCTTGTAACAAAATGAAATGTGCTGATGATACCAAGCTATACGGGTAGGTGAACAGCATAAGGGTTGGTTTGTACTGTTCTTGTGGCAGTGAATATATCGACATGTAGAGCATTGTGTAACTCTAAGGTTAAGATACATGTTCCATAATAAAACTGAGCTGGAGCCTGGCAGCCAAGACCACTGTGAGAAGAGGGTTTTAGCATCGCTGCAAATTGGATTTGGTTAAACTCTGAAAGTCACCCTAATTGATAACCAGGTGATAATCTGGCACAATGGTAACACCTTTGAGTCACAAGGTTGTGGATTCAAGTCCATTATATATCGTACAAATGTCGTACATTGAAAAGTCCAGGATGACACTCCAGTGCAGTGCTAGGGGTGTGCGGCAATGTTAATGGTCCTGTCCTTCGTATCAGACGAAAAACTGTTGTGCCACCTGTCTGTTCAGATGGATGTTGAGGATGATATTTTTCAAAAACAGAAGGGAATTTCTAATGAGGAGTCATCGATCTGAAATGTTAACACATTTTCCTCTCTTCATAGATGCTGTCTGACCTGCTGCATGTTCCCAGAGACTGATGTTTTTATGTCAGATTTCCAGCATCTGCAGTATTTTGCCTTTTGTTTAGGGAATTTTTCCCAGTGTTTTGTTTAACAATCCCTCCCAAAAAAACTGGCCATGATACACAAACACACCACTTTGCGATATTTCTTGTGAGGTGTCTCAGCAATAATAAAATCTTACATTCATTCTTGATTTGTAAGCAGATTTCCTGCAGACTGTTTAAAGAACTGCAAAAAAAAGGCTTAAAATTTCTCCATTTTGAATCTTAAGAGCAATGGCAGGTGTCCTTGTATTTTTATGGATTTTCTATTCCCAAACCTTTAGCTGTTATAAATGTTTGCTGCTGGCCAGATGCACGTCTCTCTTTTTCCTAGGGCATGTCACTCTTCTGAGCAGTTTATTGGATTAAAAACTTTATATTTATTACGTTTCCATCTATCCATCTTACCAACAGTCCTGCATTCTCCTTAACCTTTACGTTTGCAATGTCACCAAGGCAACACCAACAAAGCTTGCATTTTAAGAGACTTTGGAAAAACATGGTTTCAGTGATCAATGATCTTTGTTTCACCGAGAGGCCTAAATGTCTGCAGCAGCTCCAGAAAACAAATATAACTGACCATATTGTTGGAATGTTAATGTATAAACATTCACTACTAATACAATGCACAATTTACTCGACTGATTCCTGCAGCCATTATTATAGAGAAAGGAAAATAGACCCCAATGACATACAACTTGATCTCCATAAAACAGAACAGATTGTCTTGGCTCTGATTCCCCTCTTGATAGCTTGCCTAAAGACTCACCCATGAACAATGTTTGTAAAAGTGCTCCCAGCACTAGTACCCCACTATAAGATATAATGAGCGAATAGCAGGTTTGACATTCTCTAAGGATGAAAGCATCCTTTTGTGATAAGACAGAACGAACGGTAGAAAGAAGAATATGTTGGAGAAAAAATTGCAGGGTGGACTAAAGATTGGGAATGGACCAAATTGTATAATTAGGACAAACCCAAGTTTGTCATTTTCACATTATAAAGTGTCAGTGGAGCTCAGATTAAACAGTTTGCTCAGTGAAGGGACACCTGGGTGAAGATTAACCAATTATAATCTTTGCATTTGATATAGTGCTTTTCACATCTTCGAGATGTCTCAAAGCACTTCACAGAATGTACTATAAAGTTTAAAAAAAAACAGAAATCACTGGCAACACTCAGCAGGTCAGGCACCATCTATGAAGACAGGAAAGTGAGTCAATGGTTTGGACCCCGGATCCTTCATCAGAATTGTACTGTAAATTTAATTGACTGTATTTTTTATGCACGAAACGCTGCTGCCAATTGCACACAGCAGTGTGCCACAAACAGTTGTGGATTGAGTGAACAATTGTTACTGTTTTTATTTTTAAAGGATTATTATGATGGCTGTACAGAATGAGCAATAGCATTTGTACTTTGAGTAGTAGCAGCACAAATAAATTATGGAGGAGGAGAGCCCATGTTACAACTCTCCCCTGTCAAAGGGTTCCTTAGTCACAGTTGAATTTCCTGGAATTGTCAGTAGATTAGTATGTTCAAGAGATTCAGACTGAGTTGGAAGATTGTATCAAGGCTGCACTTTATTCTTTTCAACCTGGCTTCCCTTTTATCAACTGTTATCTTTTCTTCCCTGCCCGTCCTACGTTTCTCATTTTTAAACTTAACTCATTTTCTAATTGTTATAAGGTGTTAGGCCTGCGTTCTATTTTGATTGAAAGATTAACGTTACTTACCTTGCTTCTTTTTTTAGCTTAGTGTGACACTTGTGTTCCTTTCTTGAGGTGGCAGCAAAATACTACAAATATCAATACTATTAATATTTAAAGTGCTCTTGGGCTCTACCCTGCATGAGGGCTGCTATATAAATGCAAACTGTTGTTAATTATATAACCCATGAATTAGCTAGATACTGACCACAAAGAGCATTTTTCTGTTTCTATTGGTAAGCTGATCATCTATACACAGTGGAAATCCACCACCATGCTTAATGTTGGATCATCAATGTTTCTGTATGTCGAATAAGCAATCCTCAGACACCAAGTAGATTCAAAAGTTCTCCTTTATTACAGCACTGCCACAAGGTTACAATCCAGGCATGTATCTTGTGGTTCGAACAAACTACAATACACATGTGCGGGTCTATATACCCCTACTTAACCAATGATAGTTCCAAGACGAATCTTCCTTAATGCTTTAAGCCAATCATTACTTGCATGCTAAGCTCGTGCTATACTTTTCCATTATCTGCTAGTCTAACCAATGGCCCACATTCCAGACAATGTAAGGTAGCCCTGTATGAAAATGTTTTTGACTTTTCGCTTTTGCACTCTGCCTTGCAGTTTCCTCTAACTAGCCCATGCTGGTTTATTCAAGATTCTTCTGCCTGTGACCATATCAGTATTTTCCTTCACTTAAGAATATCAAAATCAGAGTTCCACACATGTCACTACATGTGGAGATTTCCCTGTGTCTGGAATGAATGCTCACTCTCTCCCCAGTGGGACACACCCAGTTTACCTAATTCCAGAAACTATAATGGCCCAGTCACTTGTCGAGTCCCTGAACCAATCTACTGAGAATTGCACGTATGCACAACTCCAGTTTGTCTAGTTTAGCAATCCTCTTATAGACATGACCCCCCAATTATCTTTCCTCCCCCATAAAGGGCGCTATTTCGCCCATAAATATACAATCAATTCACTTTACAGTATAATTCTGTGAAGCGCTTTGAGACGTCTAGAAGACTTGAAAAGTGCTATATCAAATGCGAGGATTATTATTATTATATAAATGCAAGTTGTTATTGACAGTACATATCTTTCGATGACAAACAAGAAAAAGCTCTGCCTGATCAAAAAAAACACAAAGAATGGCAAACAGACTTGTCAGTGTGCACTAAGGGTTAATTTCTGATCCTTTTTATTCCGAAATTGTTTACCTCTGTATGAGCAAAAGATGAGATGGACCTGCTCTCCATTGTACGCAAAAACACAATAAATGTGCTTTTGCCTAAACAGATAAACTAATCCTACGTGTATTGTAAAGATATTGTGCTTAAAAATATTCGTTATCTTCTAACCTACCTTATTGGCTACGGTGCCTTGCATATGTGTTGTTACATCACAGCAATTGTGTGAGTTCCATTATCTCATAGGCATAGTTATTAGTTGCATATAATAAATGTTCAATTCTTGATAGCTTATCCATTATTCGCATATCAGTGTGGATTATTTGCCTTCCAGGGAACATGTTTCTGAACAGTTAATGCTGAATTAGTGTGGTATAACTCATATACATGTTCATAACTACTAAAATAATATGGATTATTAGTATTGTAACCGGCATCACTTTCTGCATTGTCCACTTAGACAAGACAGCAGTCGAGACTACTGTATAATGCTCTTTACTCTTGGTCATTTTTCATTATCTTGTATGAACTGGTGCTTCAGCTTCACTGTACTGTGACTGATGAAGTCAGATAGGACTGTTTCAAAATAACAATGAAGAACATGGAAAGCAATGCTCAAGCACTACATCTTCCGGTGGTTATCAGCGGTATCTGGCATATCCCATTTGCATAGCATCTTCTCAGTGAAATCAACGTTAAAAAAAACTCCCCACACATTTATGAAGAGGAGATTTTAGAAAATAAATCAATGCTTGTCATTTCTGCTAAAAACATAGCTGCAGTCAAAAATTAGTCTAAGAAGTTCTTGGGTTGTTCATGTTACTGAAAAGCCCTCTTGCCTTGGTACCTCCCTGGCATTCCAACCTATTTACTATTCAATCCACTACTGATCGACTCTACTCAACTGGCTCTGGTCCTCCATGCCCACCATTAGTGGCTGTACTTTGTACTTTTAGTTACTACCCCTTAATATTTTTAACCAAACATTCAGCTGTAAAAATAACATGAGGTGTGTTAATATGTTTCAGAGATGAGGAAAATGGGTTTCAAAGGCTGGCTTATGATTGTACAGTCATTGAAAGCAAGTCACATTTCTAAATTATTTCACTATGTGTTTTGATGAAAATATCCCTAATTGGTTGTGTTCAATAATTTAGGTGCATTAAAGTAATTTAAATACAAGTGCCCCCCAAATAACTGGATGATGAAGCTGATAGAAAATTAATGGAAAAGATAAAAGTAACACGAAGGAGTAGACAGATGAGTATTCATAGATTCATAGATTCATAGAATTTTACGGCACAAAAGGAGGCCATTCGGCCCATCTAGTCTGTGCCGGCTCTTTGAAAAGAGCGATTCAATCCCACTGCCCTGCCCGCTCCCCATAGCCTAATAGACCTGTTCTCCCTAAATAAAGATCTAATTCCCTTTTAAAAGTTGTTATCGAATCAGCCTCCACCACCTTTTCAGGCAATGCATTCCAGATTCGAACAACTCGCTGAGTGAAAAAAATTCTCCTCAGCTCCCCTCTACTTCGCCTTGAAACTATTTTAAATCTGTGACTACGAGTCACAGATTCACCCACGAGTGGAAATAGTTTTTCTCTGCTTGCCCTGTCGAAACCCCTCATGATCTTATAAACCTCTATTAGGTCTCCCCTCAATCTTCTCTGCTCCAGAGAGAATAACCCTAGCCTATCTAGCCTCTCTTCATAGCTGAAGTCCCTCAATCCTGGCACCATCCTAGTAAATCTTCGCTGCACCCTTTCCAATGCCTTTAATCTGCCATATTTAATGCCATATTCTTTAATCTGTTTGCTTATTTAATTTATATTTATACAAAAGAATGCTAACAGACGTTCCAAAAGAAAGAAGCTAAAGGGGATGAGAATGAATGAGAAACAGCTTCATATTTGATGAGAAAAACAAGCAAATCTGAAGAGGCCAGTGAAACCTATGGAAGAACAATCAATGGAGGCAAGAAAACCCAGACGACAATATTCTGCAAAGATGTCAATGAAGTCAGAGAGAATCAATGCACAATATTGTTAGGAGACAAACGGTTATGATATGTGACAGAATTCAATTACTTGGGCAATATCTTCAATCAGACAAACAACTGCTCCAAAGAGATTAAAAAGAGAAAAGAAGCTACACAAGCAATAGTACCATTTACTGATCTGGAGACAGCTTTTGAGGATGATGACATTCTGCATGGGACCAAGACTTGGACAACTTTGAGACCTATAAAGTCTCAACCATCCTGTGCTAAAATCTGGTTACTGATGATAGAGGACTGAAAGCCCTTGAGGGATTTGAAACAAAACCTGGTAAGATGTCACAGCACCATGGATAGTACAGTTGAAGCACAATATTAATCAGCAATATATGGAGGGAGGCCTCACCTGCTTTGTTTTTATATGGTGATTAAGCGAGAGGCGCCATAAATGTGGCATAACAGGAACAACAACTTGAATTTATATTTTGCCTTCCATGCAAGGCGGCATCTCAGAGCGTTTAACAATGGTGAAGCCTATGGCCGAGGCCAAGGCCAGTGGAAGGGAAAGGTGACCGGAAGCGCGGTCGAAGATAAATGTGCGACCTGAAGATGGGAAAGGAAGGGGTGAGATGGAGTGGTTGAGAGAGGGAATTCCAAAGTTTGGGGCGTAGTGGCTGAAAGCACGGTTGCCAACAGTGGAAAAGAGGATTTGGGGGATAAGGAGAAGGTAGGATCTAGTAGAGCGGAGGCAGCAGAGCGGAGTGAAGAGAAAGACGGTTAGAGAAAAGCAGGGGCGTGGAATTGAGGAACTTGAAATTGATCCACTTTGTGACCGGGAGCCAGTGGAGTTTGGCAAGGACTGGGATAATCGGGGTACGAAGTTTGGTGTGAGTGATAATGCAGGTGGCAGAGTTTCGGATGAGCTGAATTTTGTGAATGGTGGAGAAGGAGAAACTGGTGATGAGGGCATTGCATTGCATTTGATATAGCGCTTTTCACATCTTATTGACTTCCCAAAGCACTTCACAGAATATACTGTGAAGTATACTGTGAATATACATTGGAGTAGTCCAGCCGAGAGATGACAAAGGCATGGACAACAGTTTGGGAAACTTTTGGGGTGAGGTATTGACGGAGACCAGCTCATATAAGTGAAATTGTAAGAGAATATTTAATTTGCAGCCACATTTATAACTTTTTGCAGACAGTAACCTTAATGAGATATTCTCATTGACCAAAAATAACAGGGTGTATGAATATTGGGCTGAAAATTGTGAGATTCCCTAAATTGTTCCTTGTGTTAATTATCAATTCTGAAACAGCAGTTTTCACTTCATTGACTTTCAAATCTTTAATAATCTTTCCCCAAAAAATTGGGTGGATGGAGGGGTGTGAGATGTAATATCACTGATGCCATAATCAGTGATAGTGGAGCTCCTGTGGCTTAGTGGTTAGAGCACTTGTCTTGCAAGATGGGGAGACCAAGCTAGGGAGACCAAGCTGGGGAGACCAAGCTGGGGAGACCTGTGTTCAAATCCAGGCAGGTCAGGGCGAAACCTTGGGCACATGCTTAACAATAATCCATAAAAAAAAAACCACAATAATAAAATTGGTCATTTCGATCCATAACTATATGTGGGACCCTGCTGTGCGCAATTGGCTGCCACGATTCGCCCACAAATATAGTCAATTCACTTTACAGTATATTCTATGAAGCGCTTTGGGACGTCAATAAGATGTGAAAAGCTCTATATCAAATGCAAGGATTATTATTTATTATTATATAATTGTTGTATTACATGTCACATACTCATCCATCCCGAGTATATCTGATTGTAACAGGCTCTAGACAGTGACTTTAAAGGCTGCTTGCAGTAGACAGGCAATCTATCTATTGACTGTGTTAATGCAGTATCTGTATCTCTACCTTGTACACCTTAAACAGCTATAGACAGGTAGTTAAGGTGGTCCTCTCCATCTTGCCCACCTACCCATAGCTGCTCAAATTCAACGCAAATTGTTATGGTGATTCCCTATATTTATGATCAAGTGCAATACCAAATGAAAAATATAATGTATTCTGTAACATTTATGCTGGAAAGGCAGTACTATAGAATCATAGAATTTGTATGGCACAAAAGGAGGCCATTCGGCCCAACTATTCTGTGCCGGCTCTTTGAAAAGAGCAACTCAATCCCACTGCCCACGTCTCTCACCATAACCTAACAGACCTGTTCTCTCTAAATAAAGATCTAATTCTCTCTTAAAAGCTGTTAACAAATCGGCCTCCACCATCTTTTCAGGCAATGCATTCCAGATATTAATATCAGGCTTAATGTCTAATGTGGAAAACACTAACTTCGGTCAAGTCAAGCTCATCTGTTAATTAGTCTGAACAAAGAAGAACTAAAATAACTTCAGTTATGAGGAAAGAGGAAAGGCTAGATAGGCTAGGTTTATTCTCTTTAGAACAGAGAAGATGAGAGGAGACCAAACAGAGGTTTATAAAATCATGAGGGGATTTGACAGGGTGAATAAAGAAAAACTGTTTCCACTGGTGGGCAAATCTATGACTCATGGTCACAGATTTAAAATAGTTTCAAAACAAATCAGAGGGGAGCTGAGGAGAATTTTGTTCACTCAGCGGGTTGTTCAAATCTGGAATGCATTGCCTGAAAAGGTGGTGGAGGCAGATTCGATAACAGCTTTTAAAAGAGAATTAGATCATTATTTAGGGAGAACAAGTCTGTTAGGTTATGGGAGAGAGCTGGCAGTGGTATTGAGTTGCTCTTTTGAAAGAGCCGGCACAGACTAGATGGGACGAATGGCCTCCTTTTGTGCTGTACAATTCTATGATTCTATGATTTTATGATACTAAATGAAGGTCTGCTAATTGGCTTTTTTGTTTTGTTTTTTGGTCAGTCAGGTGTCTGACACATGCAGAAACCATCACCATGCTTAAGGGTATCCAAACCAAATTTCATGCATCCCACCTATGCAAGGGAATTCTGATGATAAATTCTTTGAATGGTATGCACACTCTCTCCCTTGAGTGACACATCCTCTTTTTCTAATTCTGCACTTAGGACATCCTCCTGACTATAAGTGTAATTTTGTTGTTATTCTGGAAACTATTCAGTGCAGGTTGGCAGGAGCCATGGCTTGGAACCCCTGAGTGTGCTTTGGGGTACTGCTGGAGCCTAACCAGCTAAAACTACATCGCTTCTTATTGATAACACTATCTGGAAATGGGAGCTGAGTGGAATGATACCCTGCTCCCAGTGACTGGTCTGCCCTTCCAAGTCCTGCCAGATGAGGACTTATGTCAACAGCAGTGCCTTGAATACTACGGATACGCCTTACTCAGAACCAGACTACCAAGACCACCACATAGGGCAGGCATGATTCTGATATTCTTTTACCAAACATATCCCCTTGGAGCCAGTTTAGTTCCAAGAAGATCTTGGCTTTGACACTTGGATTTCTGCTTTGCTTTGACTAGATTTACACTGATTATTGTGTACCTCAATCAGACCATAAGATGTTTAAGTCAGTTAGTGAACCTATGACACAAACAGCTGTTCTATGAATCCTAAAACATATATTTTGACTTTAGGGTATGCATAGTATCCATGACTGCCACTGTCCATACTTGTTCTTTTGTTAGGATATGCCTTTGCTGTGAATGTGCTGATCCCTTATGCATGATCAGAAGGCCCCATCCTTTACCTTTAAATTATTTTCTACTTGAAGGGCACATTTTTTTGCTGAAGAAATGAAGGAATCAAATTAATTCTGAAAATTGAAAAGTGAAAGATAGGAGATTGTTACAGATCAAAATTGTTCCCTTTGTGGCCTGGGCTCTGCATAGTTTGTGGATGAAGGATTGTATCCCCTTTGTTCAGATCCAGTGCGAACAATCTTGCATTGAAATAAATTTAGATCCTGCAAATTAATATCATGTTAATCATCAATTCGGTGAGGAGTGTATGGGGCTTAATTATTGATTTGGAATTGCAATTTATTTTCTTGAACTAATACAATCCATGATGTTATTAAAATAATATGGACCATTGAGATATCAGTGGATTCTGTTAATGCTTAATGGTTTAATATATTTAGTCAATAGGGATCAGAGAACCAACACTTTTAGCTGACTGTTCAATCAATGTTGGTGAGTTACCACTGCAAAGAGGCTGAACTAAAGGTTTTATCGGATGATAGATTGCTTGCAGGATTCCTGGACAAAATACAGCTAAAAGAAGCAATGGGTAAGTACAATTGCTCCAGGGAGAAATTGTGTATTCCATTCCAGGCACGGTAACATTTCCATGTAATGGTGGCAAGCTTATGTACATCTTTCCTTCTGGTTTGCCTACAAATTACATTCATTAGACTTTACAATAAGTTCATATGAAGCATTTTGAGGAGTTGTGTCAATGCATTAAAGTGCTACATAAAATGAAAGAAATATTCATCTATATCATTGTACCCTTAAACATGGTAATGTTTTTCTCCATCTATCAGACACATGGATAACCCCAAAATATTGTTCTGAGACGACACGGTGGATTTTAATGACCGAAGCTCAATCAGCTCATGACTAGAATAGAAACAATGCAACTTTGCCAAGTGAATAGAGGACAGAATGTAAAAGTACCCCATGGGGCTTGATCTTCTAATTCATTTTGTATAAGAATTTATTCTATTCCTTAGCCCATCTGTTTCCTATTACATGACCAATTATTCAATTTGTGTTCTTTTCATATTCGATCGGTTAATGAAAAATGACCATTGGAAGCATTTTCCAACCAATCAAATGATTTGAAATCTGCACCCAGCTTTGAAATAGTTTACGGTGAATAGGGGAAGAGGAAATCAGGCAGGAATAGGAATTGCTTGTAATATAATAATATTTGCAATGTATATAGCACAGTATCATCCTGTTGGGACGTCCTTCTGACGTGAAAGGCGCTATACAAGTTGTTGCTGGGACACCTCAAAATGCTTCATAGGATTTACTGTGAAGTGTAGTGACAGTATATGTGTGCAGAAGGAAAGTGCCAGGCAATCTGCACACAGTAATTTTATCGAAATGGTAAGCTCCACTGGAAGAAACTCGCATTTCTTTTTGTGTAGTGTAGAACACAGAACTTGAACTTATTGGTGACCTATTGTAAATTTCCTTTTAGAATGGGAACTGGCCGGTGAGCATGAAGTCAGATACTGCACATGTGTACATTCAAACCTGCTAACGCGCCTTGTGTATTGGAAATTTATGGATCCCAATCAGTATGTTGTAACAGAGCTCTATTGTATTAATTTCTCACTTCACAATTATAATCTGAGGAGAAGGTTCTATAATCTGATTAGGAAACCTATTGGCTTTGCTCTCCTTGTCACACTAACATAGGAGTCCTGTAGCTCAGTGGTTAGAGCACTCGCCATTTACCTAGCAGTAAGTAGCAATCCAGTTGTTTCACTACTGGTGGATTACTTTTCCGCCGATAATAATCCCCTACCCAAAATAATAATTTGGTCATTCAATCCACGATTGTTTGTGAGACACTGCTGTGTGCAATTGGCTGCTGTGTTTTGTCCACAAATATACAGTCAATTCACTTTACAGTATATTCTGTGAAGTGCTTTGAAAAGTCTAGAAAATGTGAAAAATGCAATATCAAATGCAAGTATTTTTAAAATTATATATTGTGGTCCTGTACAGGCCCCAGTTCATTCAATACAACTTAAGTCAAAGGACTGAAGCTAAAGTTGTTCAAGTGAAATAGAGTTTGGGTGTGGAAGATGGGCAGATCACTAACATTTTGTTTTTAAAACAAATTGGTACCGCTAACTGCCTAGCACTCATGCTTTCTCAAAAATGTATTCTTTCCTTCTAACACATGAAATCTCTGTGAGACATTCAACGAAGAGGCTTCATTGTCTCTCAATATGATGCAATACCTAATGCATTAAAATTACTTTAATTAACAGGTGATCTTTCTGAAATTACCATTTGGATTTCATTATTTGATATACTTGGTTTAAAGTGGCAATTAAAATTATGGAAATAATTTGAAGATTCAAACCATGAAACATCTTACAACAAATTAATTACCACCATACAAGTCCACTAGGCTTATAATATTAACGTAACTAGGATCCAAAATGTGCCAAAACTACTGCAGACCCAACAATAACTTTTAGCATGTTCTACTCCTTTCTATCATGAAATGGGGATTGGATACTCAGGGTTGAAAATAAAGTGACTTGTTGCAGATAATACAAGAACAAATTGAACTTAAATAGCACCCTCTATGCAGGGAGAGTCTTGGATCACATACCAAGCCTTCAATATAAATAAAATAATAATAATAATAATCCTTGCAATTGATATAGCATTTTTCATGTTTTCTAGCTGTCTCAAAACACTTCACAGTATATCCAGTAAATCCTGTATACTGTATATCCTGCAAAGTGAATTGATTGTATTTTGTGGGAGAAACATGGCAGCCAATTGTGCACAGCTTCAACCCACAAGCAGTTGTGGATTGAGTGACCAATTATTATTGTTTTTCTTTACTTGAGCAATTATTATCAAGCCTGTGGATTAAGGAAACTTGCCCAAGCTTTCACCCTGGCAGGAATCAAACCCAGGTCTCTCGCTTGTGAGTCGAGTGCTCTAACAACTGAGCTTAAGGCCTCCACAAATCATATGATTGAATCGCATGACTTATTTTTCACACTATAAAAGGATAGTAATAATCTACTTGAATTCTAAATCACACGATCGCATGATTGAAATCACAAGATTGGTTTGGATGAAGAAGGCTCTTTGACCCTTCATCCTTCCAGAACACCCACTCATCCGTTCCCCTCCATTACAGCATCAAGCTGATCTTTAAATAAAGATGATATATTTTTAAATAAAAATGTTAACAATATGAGAAGAAAAAAATAAGTGTCACAATCTGAATTTGTAGAAGGGTGTTCCACACACACCACCATTAAGAACCATCAGTAGCAAACAGGCACCACGCTGTTGTCAACTTAAATACCAGAGCACTCCAAACAGGTCTGACTGGTGATCTTTCTGAGCAGCATGGAAGCGATCGCACAGTTGGACATTAGTAGAGTGGGTGGAATTTCTACAAAGACAACATGCTGGGGTAACTATGCCCAGGATATTTGCTTGCTCCAGTGTAAAAATTATTCTGCAGCTGTATGAGGTAGGGTTTACAGTGCCCAAAATATATTGAATCTTTGAGGAACTCAAAGCATGACTTTGAATACTGATACAAATTATTAAATAAGTATCATCTGATTTGCATGAATGTATCTAAATGATAAATAATGTAACGTACAGTAATGTTGATCCTTATTTGATCTGTATTGCTGGCATTTTAAAAAATAAAAACATTAATTTCAAGAGAATTTAAAATGACAGACAGTAAAACCAAGGAACACATCTCATGTTGGAACTTGATTTGAGTGTTAGAAATATAATTATTTTATGCATTATAATTGTCCTACCATTGCACATGTGCTAACACAGATTTTCTAGCATCGTGTATTAATTTGCTGAGATTAATACAGATTTGAATTCAAAGATGCCCTAATCTTCTGTGGATTTACCTTTTTAATGCAGTGTAAGAAAAACACCACCACCAACAAAATTACATTTATAGAGCCTGTTTAATGTCAGGAGGATGTTCCAATGCACTGAACAGTCAGGGGTTGGGACTAGAGCACAGGATAAGGGGGAAGTGAAGGAGAGAGGTGGGAGAAGTCACAATCAAAAAAGAGAGTCTTGAGACTGGTCTTGCAGGAGGCAAGGGAGGAAGTGAGGCAAAGCAACTATGGGATGGGGTTCCAGAGTGTGAAGGCAGAGAGGCTGAAAGCCCGGCAACTCATGGTAGAGCAAGTCAGGTGGGAGATATGGAGCGGACCAGAGACTGCTGAACGGAGGGGACAGGAAGGCTGATAGGGAGACAGCAGGTCGGAGAGATAGGTGGGGTCAAGGCCATGAATGGCCTTGAAAGTGAGGATGAGGATATTGAAATCAATCCTTCAGGGGACGGGGAGCCAGTGGAGACGGGCGAGGGTGGGAGTGATGTGGTCGCGGAGCCTAGTGTGGGAGAGTACACACAGCTTGTGAAGGGAGGAGTTAGGAAGGCCAATGAGGAGAGAGTTCCTGTAGTCCAACCTAGATGTGATGAAAGCATGGACAAGTGTCTTGGCAGCATGGAGGGTAAGGTAGTGGCAGAGTCTGGCAATGTTGCGGAGGTGGTGGAAGGTGGTACCGGTCATGGAGTGGATTTGAAGGACAGTTCAGAGTCGATCAAGATGCCCAGATTCCTGACTGGCTTCGAGAGGTGGAGAGTGCAGTCTTGAATGCTGATGTTGCCAGCACCTGAGGTCCGGAGGCGCTGACGCGAACCAATCAGGAGGGCCTCAGTCTTGCTGACGCTGAACTGAAGAAAGTTGTCCGTCATCCAGGACTCGATGTCAGATAGACAGGCAGGCATCAGGATGCCAGTAGACCTGGAGTCAAGTACTAGTAGGCTCCCTTCCTCACTCCCTTTGCCTCTCCACCTCTCTTCCCAGCTTCAGGTCTCAGCTAAAGACCTTTCCTTTCGACCATGTCTTTGGTCACCTTTCTCCCCCTGCCCCTGGTTCGCCCTTGGGATCCATTATTGTGAAGCACTCTGAAGCGCCGTCTGGCGTGGAGGGCGTTAAATAAATCAAAGTTGTTGTAGAGCAAGGAGGTGGAGCTGGGAGGTAAGGAGAGGGATGGGTTTGGGTTCCAGGGAGCAGTTGGTGTGTTTCATAGAGGATATGGTATTGATGATTGAAGAGGGTAAGAGGTTCGAATGTGTGGTATATATGGATTTTCAGAAAGCTTTTGAAAATAAATTAAAAATAAATAAACATCCCTTGCATTAGATTTAACATTTTCCACATCTTCTAGATGTCTCAAAGTGTTTCACAAAATATACTGTAAAGTGGATTGACTGTATATTTGTGGGCAAAAGGCAGCAGCCAATTACTTACAGCGGTGTCCCACCATACAGTTGATTGACCGGATTATTATTTCATTTTTTTCTTGAGGGATTATTATCAGGTATGTGGAGTAAGTAAACTTGCCCAAGGTTTTGCCCTGCCTGGAATCGAACTGAGGTCTCTCGATTGTGAGGCGAGTGCTTTAACCACTGAACTACAGGTCTCCAATAAGGTGCCACATAGGAGGTTTGTTTTAAAAAAAAGGCGATAGTGTTAATGAAAAGGTAGAAGGATAGAAAGTTGATTAAAGGATAGGAACAGAGGTGGGAGTACAGGGTTGTTATTCACAATGGAGATATGTAAATAGTATTCCCCACGGATCGCTGCTTTTCTCCTTTTATATAAATGATCTAGGATTCTGATATGAGAAGCATCATTTCTAAGTTTGCAGAAGACACGAAAATAAGGAGTGCAGTTAACAATGAAGATTATAAGCAAATTCCAGGGAGGGTGTGGGGGAGAGACAGATTAGCTGATTGGACAGAGAAATGGCAAATTAAATAAAATGTGAACAAATGTGACGTTATACCATTTTTGTGTAGGAAGAATGAGGAGAACATAGGAACAGGAGTAGGCCATTCTGCACTTCAAGCTATTTAATTAGGTCATGGCTGATCTGTACCTCATCTAATCCTTTAAATTCTACTTTCCTGCTTTCTCTCCATATCCCTTATTACCCTGACCTACCAAAAATCTATCAACCTCACTCTTGAAGGTGTGGATGGATTCAACATCCACAGTCTTTTGCGGGGAATGAACAAATATGTTTTTGTTGGTAAAATATTGAGGAGTGGAAGAACAAAGTTACCTGTAGGTTAATATGCAGAAATCCTTAAATCTGGGAAGGCAGGCCATCAAAATGGAATATTGAGTTTCATAAATAGAGTACTGAATGAAAAGGCAAATAAGTAATGTTATACATATATAAATCAGTAGTTAAACCCTGTGTTGTGTATTGGCCACCCCATTTTAGGAATAAAGTTATGGAAATAGAGGGAATGCAGAGGAGTTTTACTAGGATGATACCAGGGATCAGTAGTTTGGCCTACGAGCGGAGACTGGAGGAACTGGAATTTTAACATTAGAACAACATGTTTAAAGAGTGATCTGGTAGCAGACTCCAAAATTATGGGTGGTTCTCATGGTGCCAAAAGGGAGAAAGTATATCCATTGTTCAGTGAGTGAGTAACAGGAATGTATCAATTAAGATAGTTAGTGAACAAGCAAATATTTAGGCCTTCTTCTGTACTGTATATTTCAAAGGCCCTATGCTTTTCTTCATTTTATCTGCAGATATCATTAAAACCTCTCTTACATCTCTTCCCACCACTTTTTCCCCAATAGGAATTACTTTATTTGTTATTGATATACAGATGTTTTGTTTTAAATGCTGGCTGCCTGCCTGCAAGGATTGCTGATTGCTTGAGAGTGCTTGCAATTTACGATTTATTTTGTGAAATGCCTGTCTACAATTCAAAAGCACAGGGTTTGCTAAATATGCCCTTCTTTACTGCCATTGTCTCCTTTGCTTTTTTGCTGGTGCAATTTGCCTGACCCATGTTATAATTGGATAAACACATGTGGCTTATTAGCAGCCAGTTTCCCATTGGTTATATGCATCAAAACCCCAGCAAAAATGAGTTCTTTGCATCCAGCAGTAAATTACTGGAGCATATGATGACTTTGCATCAAACTGAGTGCAGCTGCTATCAAATAGGGAAACCCATGCTCTATACATATTATAAATGAGGAAATAATTCTGAACATTTATTGAAGTAAATGAAATAGATAGGTTGCCTATAGTTTTGAAAAAGCACAAGCTTAATGCTGCAGAATGAAGGACCAGCTATTTTGTTAGGAACTCTCATTAACTGGGCAATGGGTCAGGCAGGCAATAATAACCCGCACACAGGACTCAAAAGGTTTCTGCAGTACAAGTAGAATTTCTGTCAGTGGACACTGACCTTCCATTCTTTGGGTGCATGAATGTTATGAAGAATTACACTCATTGTCATGTCATTTAGCTGCAAGATAATTTATATGATTGTACTCATAAAACATAATGTATAATTTGTTATTGTTGTCACAACACATTCATACCTGTGGTAAAGTCCATGGCAGCTTATTACTTTCAACATGGTTATTATATTTAAACCAACAGACCAGCGCAGGTTAAGCATAGCTGTTTAACGGTCTGTTTAAAGGTCAGCAAATTATAGGTAATCTCTAACAATGCGATGTCGGCAGCAATGCTTTGAACCCACAGTGTTTCGCTGAACACCTTTTATTATAGAGATAATTGCAGAACAAGGCTTTTCATAAGTACAATCCAGAACACGTAGAAGCAAAGCTCAGTTTGCAAATTATCTGGAGGTCTGTTGATTAGGACATCGGGGAACCTCCCTTCTCTTTATAAATTGTGCTTCAACATCTACCTGAATGATGGCACTTAGAACATTGTACAGTAAAAGCTTGTTTATCTGGTACCCGATCAACCGTAACTTCCGTATAACCGGCATCGCAAAAAAAGGTCCGCATTCGATTAACCGGAATTTATCCAGAAAAATGCATTGAAAAACAATATTATTTTTTTTTTTGCGTTTTTGGCTGAACATCAGGCAGTTGCTTTAACCGGCATTGGCCAGGTCCCGAGGGTGCCGGATAAATGGCTTTTACTGTAGCACTCTCCCAACATTGAATGAAGTGGTAACTTGCACAGTGAGCGTAAATGAAAGTATTACAAGCAGGATGGTAAGAACCAAGGCTTTCTGACCGCAAAGTACATATTGAACTGGTGTTCAACCAGCTAAAACACTGTCAAAAACAACAACTTGCATTTATATAGATTGCAGAATGAAGGACGAGCTATTTTGTTAGGAACTCTCATTAACTGGGCAATTGGTCAGGCAGGCAATAATAACCCGCACACAGGACTCAAAAGGTTTCTGCAGTACAAGTAGAATTTCTGTCAGTGAACAACTGGCACGCCATGTGGTGGCTCAGAGAGTTTCATATTGGTGGAGCTTTAGGCCAAGCCATTGGGAGGGAGAAGGTAGGCATGGTCAAAGAGAAAGGTCTTCAGGCACAACATGCAGATGGGGAAGGAGACAAGCTTTCCATTCCGTATTCACCTAGGATCATTCTGGCTATTAGGTCTATGACTTACAGGGTAAATGAGTGACAAATGGGAATACTTAATGCTCCAGTAACAGTTCTGCCTCTCCAAATCCTGACGATGGGCCAGGCAAATAGATCGTAGAGTCCTGTAGCTCAGTGGTTTAGAGCACTCGCAGGGCAAGCGAGAGACCTGGGTTCAAATCCAGAAAGGGTAAAACCTTGGGCATGTTTCCTTACTCCACACAACTAAAAATAATCCCTAATAAAAAAATAAAAAATTGGTCATTTAAATCCATGACTATTTGTGAGATACTGCTGTGCACAATTAGCTGCCAGGTTTCGTGCACATATATACAGACAATTCACTTTACAGTATATTCTGTGAAGCACTTTGAGACTAAAAGATGTGAAAAGCGCAAAGGAAAATGCAAGGCTTATTATTATTATTATAATTATTATTATTATTATTATCTGTCATCAACAGTGCTTTGTGGTTCGGTTCCACCAGTTGGAAGTATAGAGTTGGAGCAGCGTTGCTTACATTTCTGCATACCAGTCAAGGTGGATTTGAAACCCTGGCAATATGGACATGTGTTCACAGATCTAGGTAGTGCTTTCCATCAGCTATAGTCCTTCTGAGTTCTCTCATCAGCTTTCTGATAGATATCTGCCTTTGACTTTCACAGGAAAGCTTGTGTTGTGCCAGCCATCTGATATTCTTAGAGTCCAAGTCCAATGCTGGATACCAGCCTAAGGTTTAATGATCCAGGTCCTCGTGTGATGGGTTTTGACAAATGGGTGTGCCCTGTGAAGCTCCAACCAGGTGTTCATTAACAGATTAGTGAAACCAGACTGAGTTACATTTTTCTATAAAATCTATACTTGGACAATGTCCCTGTACCTCTGTACCCAGCTTCCCCTATTTGTCACAAATCCAGCTTACTGCTTGCTCCTGGACTTCACAAATATATTGAATGGAAACCGTTCCACTGTGTACTAAGGAGCTCAAAACCATGAATAACTGTTTGGACACATTGTATATGCCTTAAGGTTAAACGTTGGGATCTTTCTATCCTTGAAGAGAGAAAAGAACAATAAGAGCACCATTTATCCAATCTCAACAGTGTCCAAACAATAGTTGGTGTCCACTAGGGTCCGGCGATATATCGATGTATCGCTAAAACCCGATATAATTTTCATATCGATACGCCGATACAGACATTTCAAAATTATCGATATATCGAAAAAACAATATATCGAGGGAACAAATTGGCGGGGGGGGGGGGGGGGTGGAGAGAGATGGCGGGGGGGTGGGGGGAGAGACGGGGTGGATGTGATAATATACAGATAGATAGAGATGGAGGGGATGTGAGAGAGACACAGAGACACAGACAGAAAAACACAGAGATGGAGAGAGTGAGAGACACAGAGAGAGAAAGATATTTACCTCCTGAGGAGATAGGCCCCAAATGCGAGCGCACCCGGAATGTGCGCGCACCCGGAATGTGCGGGCACCCGGAATGCGCGCGCACCCGTAACGCGCGCTTACACCCGTAACGCGCGCGCACTCTGAATGTGCGCGCACTCCAAATGCACACACCGCGTGCGCATGCTCAGTAGGAAATACCCGAAAATATCGATATTTCAGTATATCTCGATGTGAGCCCATCGATATATCTAAATCGGAAAATTTCCATATCGACGGACCCTAGTGTCTACTAAAACTAATACGAGACAGTAATTGGAATAGATGTCCCTTGTCATACCTTCAATAACTCCTCTTAAGCCATGAAACACTACGCTGGCACACGACAACATGCCACTTGGATGAAGAATCAGAAGACACCCGACATTCATCTGACCAAAAAGGTAAAATGAACCAGATCCTGTCAGGAAAGAACGATAGAGTTCAACATTATGTGTGTGTGTGGAGGGGGGGTGGGGGAGGGGAGGTGGGGGATGGGAATGGTTAAAAATATTAATTCCTCCACTACTGACTCAGCAATGTAACGTGCATCTGGCCTTTGGCATGTTCACTCACTGGCTATGTTGAACTTTTTGATCTTTTTTTTGAAAGGTATTAAGGATGGAACAGTTGAGCTCAGTGCCCCTGGGATGAATCGCTTAGCATCTGTGGACCTGCACTCAGGCCTTTGAGACCTGTTGAAGCTACTTGGGTATATAATATAATATATAACAATGTGAATCAGTGTCTCCCCAGAAAGAAGGAAAGATTGGAAAGGGGAAGAGGGTAAAACAAACATCGATTCTCAGAGCTTCTCATTACTATGTTAGTCCATTTTAGCGCCACTAATATTAGTTAAAAGAATAATTAATAAAGAAAGAAAGCCCATTCAGTCCATATGGAATATTAATTGCCATAATTCACATCGTGTTGCATCTGGTCATTCATGCGGAGAGAATCAAGAAACCAATCACAATTTCATTAGCTTAATGGTAGACAAAAATGAATTATCAGCTTGTTTTGGTCCATTTGCTGTTAAATAAAATAGCTTTTCCATCGAACATGTGAATTGATAATCACAAAAAAATGTCAGGTCTGGACAGCCGAATGTTTCTGAATCTGATGTACTGTTATATAAATAAAGATTCCGAGTTGCAGAAATTCAATTAAAATTCACAATGCAACAACTAAAGCATCTTTCACAGTACTGAATTTTGTTTAATATACAATGAATCTCTAACATATGGCTCACCGGCCTTGATCTGAAGATGCTTTGTGGAAACATATTGCACTAAAAATATCTTTAGAAACTGGAGGTGTGATTTTCCTCTGCATTTCAACATTTTATAGCAAAATGTCTTGTGGGAAGATTGCAGTATTTAGCGCCACCTACTGAGTGAGTGCAGTGGTGTAGTGCATGCACACTCATTTGTTTGCATCTCTATCACTGCCATTAAAGGTGAGGTCAAAGCCAATTGAAATAATGATCATGAGTAATGGCCTGAGCTCTTCTTCATTGTACATCTTGTGGAGTGCAGAAAATTAATTTGCTAAAGAAGTAAATTAGTAAATTAAAGAAGTAAAGGGCTTTCACAAAGCTGTGAAAGCCCTTTGTTGCAGAAAATGCAACAAGTCAGATGTTCAAATTGTATTGAGAAGAAAGCAATCTGGAACAACTGACAAACAGAATCCATACAACTATACAGAGTATGCAACAGTAAAACCCTTGAAAATGCCATTGTCTGTGATCAGCACATTGTAAAGTTCTGTCCATGAAATGCCATCACCTGTTGGCAAGGGGTACACTTCCAATTGTATGCAGATGACACACAACTCTATTTTTCCACCAAACTTTGCGACTCCCAGTCACCTGATGTTCTGTCAGGTACCAGGAGATGGATGAGCGTTAATTTCCTTCAGCTAAATGTCATCAAGACAGAAACCGTACTCTTTGGCTCTCGTCAATGTCTTCAATCACACGATTCTCACCTCCTCCACCTACCCGACTTGCTGCTAAAACTCTCCGAACCCGTAGGCAACCTAGGCATCAGGTTCAACCCCCAATTATCCTTCCTCCCCCACATCCGGTCCCTCACTAACACCACTTTCATCCATCTCGGACGCATCACCCATCTCCACCAATACCTCACCCCAAAACCCTGGTCCATGTCTGTGTCACCTCTTGGCTGGACTATTCAAATGCCCTCCTCGATGGTCTCCCCTCTGCTACCATTCATAAAATCCAGGTCATCCAGAATTCTTACCCATACCAAACTCCACTCCCCGATTACCCCAGTCCTTGCCAGACTGCACTAGCTCCCTGTCCCGGAGAGGATTGATTTCAAAATCCTCACTCTTGTTTTCAAATCCCTCCACTCCTGCCCCCCCACCCACCCACCCCCATAACTCCAAGTTGTTGTTATTGTTGTGAAATCTGTTTTCTCTTCCCTTACTTTAAACAACAACAACTTGGGTTCATATAGTGCTCTCCATGCCGGCCATATCCCAGAGCGATTCACAGTAATGATCCCAGGGCCGAGCCAGGGGAACGGGGAAAAAGATGACCAAAAGTATGGTCGAAAAGAAAGATCTTCAGCCGTGACCAGAAAATGGGAAAACAGGGGACGAGGTGATGGGATTCAGAAAGGGGGATGAAGCCAGTGGATGCTTGCTTGGTGTATAAACTATAAACACTCGGTTTGTAGGTATGGACTAACACTGATGTTAATGATGATTCAACAACAACAAAATTACATTTATGGATCGTCTTTCAAGTCAGGAGGACGTCCCAAGGTGCTAACGCTAGAACTGAAAACATGTAGTGCAGACGGCAGAATGGAGTAGTGTGTTGCCCTGATTTAAATTGTTACTGCCCAATTAAAATGAGTGATAGGCAGATACTTTGGTAGTAGATGTATTAATGGTATCACAAACCAGCAGGTCATACCATTAATGATCATACCATTAATGGTATGATAAAGCCAGACTGAAACACCTGCTTGTGTTTCAGTCTGGCTCAGTGGTAGCTCTCCTGAGTCTTGAGTCAAAAGTTTGTGGGTTCAAGCTCCAAGTTGGGACTTGGAATCGTACAGGGTAAGCTGACAGTCCAATGCAGTACTGGGGGGATGCTACATTGTCAGATGTGTCGTCCTTCGGATGAGATGTTAAACTAAGTCCATGGAGGCCTATTTAGATGGACATTGAAGATTAATTTTTATTCAAAAAGAGAAGGAGGTTTCTTTCAATGCCCTAGCCAACAATCTGCAAAATAAAATTGGCTGTTTGTCACTCACTCCATGGCTGTTTGTGTGCAAACTGGCTGCCATGTTGCACCCACAAAATACACAGTCAATCCACTTTACAGGATATTTTGAGAATCAATTTGAGACGTCCTGATGACATGATAAGAGTTGTATCGAATGCATGGATTATCATAAAATAAATAGTGGAATAGGCTCATCAGGCTAAATGGATTTCTCCTTTTACTGTTGTCATATGTTTCTATGCATCAAGCGCCATCTCAGTTGAGTGTTCACAATTAAGATGCTACCCTGTGTGCAGCTCTTTAAAAATGCAATTTGTGTTTGTTGTCCTGGATAGCCTGAGAGGACTGGCCACACACAGTACAACAGTCAAAGGGCCTCAGCCTGCCCAAACAGTCCACACCAATACAGTATAAACAAATGAATCATTGGGAGTTTCTCCTAGTGTCCCAACCATCAATTGCCTTAACAAAATTGATTATTCACTACGTCTGGAAGATGTGAAAAGCGCTATATCAAATACAAATTATTATTATTATTATTATAGTTATTGGTGGAATATTGCTGTATGCAAATTCTGCGTGACATTTGCCTGCAAAATCCACAGTTACTACACATTACAATATATCCTATGAAGTGCTTTGAGATGTCCTCCTAACATGAAACATGCTATATCATATTTAAAGATTGTATTATGATAGAAGAAAACTATTTGGATCTCTAACAATTGAAATACAGGACTCCTCTCACTGTGTTCATTCTTAGGCAAGGATTGATACATGTAACTTCTCTGCTAGGCTATAACCAATGCAATTATGAGTTCCAATGGCTCAAGGCATGTTGGACCATCCACCACAAATGTTTTAAAACCCATTGCTGCTTGCTAAGCTGCATTAATGGGAAATCGCTGCCCTGAAGCGACGCTAAAGAGCTGGCATGAAAATACAGAACCGACATTAAATAGCGTTAAATAGCATTAATGCCTCACATCATGTTCTGGGCAGTATTTAGCAATAATATAGCAAGAATTAAGATCTTATCGAATTCCTCTAATGTTCCTTTTATTTGCAGACAGCAAATTAAAGGTGAATAAAATAAGAGTTAGGTGGGTTACAGACTCTCACACTCTGGTGGAGTAACAGATTAAGCATTAAAGATATCAGCAACACATTGGGTCTCTTGGATGAGCCAGTGAGAAAAACAATTTCAGCAACCCGTGGCTGTCTGTAATGGTTGTGTTAATAAAAATAGCATTGCTTTTTTTTCCCAGTAGAAATGAAGCGATAAACACACATAAATACTGGAGATCTGAGCTTCTTGGTTTCTCATAGCATTCTTTAGCCTTGATACCATTGCCTTTAATTACAAAATTGTGTAGAATTTTTTTTAATTCTTGAATTCCACCTTAATTTGAAGTGCAGCATCTATAGATCATGATATGTTGGACCATCCACAACACAATGTTTTAAAGCATTGCACACAATTTGGCTGTTGTGTTCACCTACAAAACACAATATCACTGCACTTTCCATCCCATGTAGATCTTTAAAACGTGCTTCTGACGTGGAAAGAACCATAACAACAACAATAACAAAATTACCTTCATAGAGCGCTTTTCATGTCGGGAGGACGTCCCAAGGTGCTGAACAGTTAGGTCGGGAACCGAGCATGGGGGGAAGAGTTGGGATAGAGGCAGGGGGAAGGAGAGTTGAAAAGTGGGGAGAGTTAGGAGAGCAGCTGAAGGCACTGTCGAACAGGAAGGTCTTGCGGCCGGCTTTGAAGGAGGAAAGTGAGGAAGCGAGGTGAAGGGATTGCGGGATGGAATTCCAGAGTGTGGGGGCAGAGAGGCTGAAAGCCTGGGCACTAATGGTAGGATGGTTCGGGTGAGGAATAAAGATAAAGGACAGAAAAAGAAGATAAAGGAACAAAAATCTTAATTGATGGGTTAAAAAGGTGGTAGCTGTGTGAAACAACAGGAGTTTGTGGAGTAATTATTGTAATGGGGGACGGTCAGCTTTTATGGTCTGAAATGGCTGAAATTGATTTTGAGGCCAGAGGGCTGCAGGGTCCTCAGCAGATAGATAAGCTGCTGTTCCTCAAGCTTTCGCTGTGGGTCATTGGAACAGTGCAGGAGACCATGGATGGAGAGATCAGCCTCTGAATGGGTGTGAATTGTGAATTGAAATGAAGGGAGACCAGAAGATCAGGGTTGACCTTGCGAACAGAACGAAGGTGCTCTGCAAATCAGTCTCCGAATCTGCGCTTAGTTTCCCCAATATAGAGGAGAACACATCGTGAGCATCGTGATACAGTATACTACATTGGTGGTAGTACATGTGAACCGCTGTCTTATATGTAAGCTGTGTTTGGGTCCTTGGAAAGTGGTCTGGGTGGAGGTGAAAGGGCAGGTATTACATATCCTGTGCTGGCACGGGAAGGTGCCAGGGGAAGAAGAACAGCTGGTGGTGCTGACGGTGGAATGAACAAAATAATCTCAGAGGGAATTATCCCTTCAGAATGTGGAGAGGGGAGGGGAGGGAAATACATGTTTGATGGATGGGTCATGTTGAAAGTGTCGGAAATGTCTGAGAATGATATGCTGAATACTGAGGCTGGTGGGCTGGTAGGTGAGGACTAAGGGGACCCTATCACAATTCTGAGATGGGGGTGAAGGGGTGATGGCAGAGGTGCGAGAAATCAGGCGGACACCATCAAGGGTCTTCGCTATCACTGTTGATGGGAATCCTCAGTCGAGGAAAAATAAAGACATCTCGATTGCTCTGGCATGGAATGTTGCATTGTCAGAGAAGATGGGGCGGAGGTGAAGGAACTGGGAATATAGGATGGCATCTTTGTAAGAGGCCGGGTACGATGAGGTGTAGTCAAGGTAGCTGTAGGAGTTTAAATTCATAGATTCATAGATTTTTACGGCACAAAAGGAGGCCATTCGGCCCATCTAGTCTGTGCCGGCTCTTTGAAAAGAGCGATTCAATCCCACTGCCCTGCCCGCTCCCCATAGCCTAATAGACCTGTTCTCCCTAAATAAAGATCTAATTCCCTTTTAAAAGTTGTTATCGAATCAGCCTCCACCACCTTTTCAGGCAATGCATTCCAGATTCGAACAACTCGTTGACTGAAAAAAATTCTCCTCAGCTCTCCTCTACTTCGCTTTGAAACTATTTTAAATCTGTGACCACGAGTCACAGATTCACCCACGAGTGGAAATAGTTTTTCTCTATTTGCCCTGTCGAAACCCCTCATGATCTTATAAACCTCTATTAGGTCTCCCCTCAATCTTCTCTGTTCCAGAGAGAATAACCCTAGCCTATCTAGCCTCTCCTCATAGCTGAAGTCCTTCAATCCTGGCACCATCCTAGTAAATCTTCTTTGTACCCTTTCCAATGTCTTCACATCCTTTCTGTAGTGTGGTGACCAGAATTATACACAGTACTCCAGCTGAGGCCTCACCAAAGTTTTATAGAGGTTAGTCAGCACTTCCTGACTTTTGTACTCTATACCCCTATTTATAAAGCCTAGTATCCCATATGCCTTCTTAACAGCTTTGTCTACCTGTCTTGCCACCTTTAACGAGTCACTAACACAAAACCCCAGGTCTCTCTGTTCCTTCACACCATTTAAAATGGTACTATCTAGCCTATATTGCCTCCCTTCATTTCTTCTCCCAAAATGCATCACCTCACACTTCTCTGCATTAAACTTCATCTGCCATGTGTCTGCCCACTTTACCAATTTGTCTATATCTTCTTGCAGATGGTTGCTATCCTTCTCACTCTTTACTGTTCTCCCTAACTTAGTGTCATCTGCAAACTTGGAAACTGTACTCCCTACACCCAAGTCCAGATCATTGATGTAGATTACAAAGAGCAATGGTCCCAAAACTGATCCCTGTGGCACACCACTGCTCACTTCCCTCCAGTCTGAAAAACAGCTGCTCACTACAACTCTCTGCTTTCTGTCTCGCAGCCAAATGCGGATCCACTCTGCCACTGTCCCTTTTATGCCGTGGGCCTTTAATTTCCTAATAAGTCTCTCATGTGGCACTTTGTCAAATGGGTTTATAAAAAATGTCTGCGGATAGGCAGTTGCCTGATGTGGAGATGGTGAAATCGAGGAAGGGAAGAGTCAGAAATGGTCCATGTGAATTTTATAGAGGGGTGGAAGGTGAAGTCAAAGTTTAGAAATCCTTCCAGCTCACTGCAAGAGCAGGAAGCATCCCCGACACAGTCATCGATGTAACAAATAATAAAATACTCCAGCCAATTGCTTTGGGTCATCCTCCCAATCTGAAAATTGCTATATACATATAAATTGTATTTATGTCAATGTACATAATAAAGGCATAGCCTTGCAGTACACCTGCAGAGCTGGTCAGGAGTACCAGCGTAGAATGCATAGTCAAAGTCTTGATGTGTAGCTTGAATCAGGCGAGATTGCTACTAACTGAGTCAGACTGACAACTAATAATAGAGAACTTATAGTACAGAAGAAGACTATTGGGTCATTGTGCTCATAATGACTCCCTGAAACAACTATCAATTAAGTCCCACTCCCCTGCCCTTTCCCGTAACTATTTTACATTCATCAAATTCCCTTCTGACTATCATTAGCCCCAATGATAATGATTTAAAAGAGGCAGGCATAAACCAGTATAAATAAAGAAATAAAATTCTCAATTCTGCTGGAAGCTGAATTAAATCACTCCAGTGTTATAAAATGAACATTAGATTCCATGATGGAAAAGTTAATATACTATGTGTGGTAAAATGGGTCCTCCACATCCCTTGACCTCTTATGTTCCACAGCAGACAGAAGAACCATACCAATAATGCAATGTATGCAAGTACTGATGATCTAATGGTGTTATTGGTGGGCTCTAAAGACTCCCTCAAATTAAGCTGCCAAACAACACTGCTGTAAGTGAATTTTGTAATTATTATTATCTTGTTTTCTTGGCAAAGTCATTTTATGTGGAATATCACATTAAATATCTGCCTGTGAACAGATGAATAAAGTACACAAGATGTCAGACACTACAGTAAGAATACTGCACAGTGTTATTTATCTTAGCAAATAGGGGATGTGAGAGACATGTCACAATTAATTTGGATTGATCATTTCATCAAATGGGAGGATACAGAATTTGTTGTAAGAATGGTAAACCAGAGGAGACTACCATAAATCTTCTTCCTCGAAAAAATGAAAGGGAGCAATTGACCTTCTGGTAAAGGCACAAACCCACTTAGGAACGGAGAGTTATCCTGTAATGCTGTAACTTAGATGTTTTCAGCCGTTTAGAGCATGTTTTTAATACCCTGTTTTAATACTATGTTTTAATACCCTGTTGATTACAAAGCAAAGGGAGGATGAGGAGAAGAAATTATACACAACTTAGAAACATTTTCATTTTTGTGAGTGACTAACTCTCTTATTATATTTTTCCTGCACTGAGCCCTAAGTGCTGATAACATGACCACTCAATTCTCCATTACCAATAAACTGAACTGAAGCAATATGTTCGGATATGTAGCAGATCTCTGGTGCTCTTATACTGTCATAATGTATTGTATGTGTCTCACCAATCCATGTGTTGGAGAATCACCAGAAGGGTAAGCAATAATTCTGTAGCCATTTTCCTGTTTGTAAGTTATTATATATTTTCTCTGTTTGATCTCTCTGGGATTATGATGCTAAGAGATGTCCAAAAGAGATCAAAGCAGAGAAGCAGCCTGAGCAGAGGTGCCAATGTGATTCCAGGTGATGCCTATGATTTTCTCTTTCAGGAGAGAGGTGAGTACGCTGTTCAAGGATTTAAGGCAAAAGAGGAATGAAATGACCAAACTCACCATAAGACAAAAATAAAGGCCAGTTAACTGTCATTTTCCCATGTTTTCCAACTCCAAAACTTTTTTGTTTTATTTTTGGTAGCTTTGGGGAAAATCATCATCAACAACAAATTATAGTCATACAGCACTCTTCACATTGGAACAATGCCCCCAAGATCCTGGACAATCAGAGGTTTTGGACCAAAGCTGGGAGTTGGGGTCAGGTGGGATTAGGGTGGGCAGGGGTTGGTGTTGGAAGGCAGAGTGGTTGGGATGGGAGGGTGGCAGAGGAAGATGGAAGAGGAAGGTTTTCAGATCGGACTTGAAGGAGGCAAGGGAGAGCGGTGAGGCGGAGGGATTGCGGGATAGAGTTCCAGAGTGCAGGGCAGAGATCTAAATGCCTGACCGTCAATGGTGGGACGGAAAGTGCGGGGGCCTTGAAGGAGGCCAGTATCTGTTGCATGGAGGGATCAGACAGGCTGATATGGGGTTATGTAGTTAAATTACTGACATTAATCTAAATGTTCTGACTGACAGTGGAGGCTTAAGTTACGACTTCATATTCCTTTGTGTCTATCACTGATGTTTTCTCACTAGAATTGTTGGATGATGGAAGAATCTTAGCACCAGGGTAGTACTTACACAATAGGCTTCAATTGTATACAGTGGATTTGTTGTAGAAACACAAACACTTTTGATATGTATTGTCACAATCTTTCAAGATTATCCAGGCTTGTTCATAAGATATGAAGAAGCTTTGGAAGATATTTGAATTATTATTTGGATAATTTTGATAGCAGCCTGGTGATTCACATCGTTAAAATGTCTTCAGAGTGTGCCTGGGACACTGCAGGGTATTGACAGGATGTACAGTATAATGCCAGGAGTAAGATACACTGCATTGTCAACTTTTAACTTATTTAACCAGCAATATCCTTTGTGTGCATAAGTTGAACTGCGTTAATTGTGACTTGTTTGCTTGTACATCTTACAAAATCGCTAGACAGGTTTGAATGAAGAAGGCCCTTTGACTCATTAGATCTTATCCGTACAGAATCCTTCCACCCTTCCAATATGAGTCCAGGACTCTGGCCCTAACCACCCTTCTTACCAACCTGTCCCAGTCTCAATTACCCTTTGAATAAAGAAACACGTCCTGATTCCAAACTGAAATTGCTCTTAGCAACTCTACACCTGTGTCCTCTTGTTCTGCTGTCACAGTACATCTCAAAGTATTATTTTGAGTTTATTTTTCTCAATCCCATTTAAATTATTATATAAATCTTTAATGTGACCTCTGAGGTATCTCTTTTCAAGACTAAAGAACCCTAACACTGCAAATCACATTAATTTGCCCCCTTTGACTTATGCATCTAGAACTGTATGTGGTACAGTAGGTATAGGCAGGGCAGATCACTAAACAGTTTGACTATTACTTCTGGAGATGTGAACTCAACTAATTTGGCAATGTAGCTCAGCATCCTGTCCGACTTGTTTATAACCACTTCAAACTGTTTCATTATGGTGAGCAATGAGTCAACTAACACCACTAGATCACATTCAGCTTACTCTAGCAAGTGTTATCCCATGTGGTATATGTGCCTCATTTTCTTATTTCCTGTACAAGGAGCTTGCATTCTTGGCATCTTTCTGTGTTCTCAGCAACTACAAGGATCAATTGAGTGAGATGTTTAGTCTTGCTACAGTTGACAGGATAGTCAAGGGAATGTAAGAATGAAATAGGTGGAACTCTGGTTAATATATTTAGCAGCACCAAAAACACTAGATGGAAAATATTGACTCATTATTCACAAATAAGTGACATGGATGTGAAAATTGTATACCAGTTGATCTAATAAATGCAGTGTTGAAAATTCTAAAGAGTATTACACAGGATGCTGTCAATGTTCATTTAAAGAGTAAAACCACTATAAACAATTGTCATATGGATTTAGAAGCAATTGGTTATGCCTCCTGAATCTACAGGGTTAAAGTGGATGAGATTCAGTCCAGTGGATGTGAATTACTTGGATTTTCAGCAGTAGTTCGATAAAATATTACATAAGTGGAAATGCTTCTTCTGGCAGCAGTGATGAGTGGACAAAAGTTTGTTCCATGTGAATTGGGGTGAGCATTCCTTAGCATTTGCAAAGTGGGCAGGTGTCTGATACAGAAAGGACGAATTACATTCAAAAAGATCTGAATCACTTGTACAGATCAGCCAGAGTGGCATATGGATTTTAATGGTGGTAAATGCAACAGTGAGCACATGTAGTCGAATCTGTGTACAAAATACACAGTTACTACATTATATAATGAAACCTGGTGAATTTTGAAACATCTCAAAGCATGATAAGGGGATATATCAAAAAGAAGGATTATTATTATTATATTGTGTACAGGTTTTTATACCTTACTTTTAGAAGAATACTGAAATTTGGGAGAGGAATCAGAGAAGAGAAGCAAACAGGATGATTAAAAGTGTAATCAAAATTGTCTGCAGGGGTCACCTGTAGTGATCATTAAATAACACTTTGCAAAAAAATCCTACATCCCAGCTTGAGTGTTCTCATCTATTATAGGGGACATTTTCAGCATGCTGGTAATTTCACTACCACTTATTACCAAGTAAAGTTCAGCAGGTTTGGCAGTAATAGTGTTTCAGGTGCAAAAATGACACCACTTTTTATTTTGATGTACCCTCAACAATGCAATTAATAATTGGTACCAGTGAACGAAACACCCCCAATTTAGCCAATCACATGTGGGGAAGAAATCAATAAACGCTCCATATCTTGATGAAAAAGGGTATAACACCACTAATAGAAGGCTCATTTTTAACCAGGCAATTTTTAAGTCAATGTACTGTACTTTGTTTTTATATCTGATAGAATTTGCAACATGAAAGGAGCATTTAGCCTTACCAGTGCATCACAAGCTATCATGATACCTATTTTCTTCAACATTGCTGCTGAATTCAATGTGTGGAATGAACATGTTTGCATTCTATTATTTTAAGGGCATTTGTTTTCTGATAGACTGTCAACTGGTCTAGAGGATTAGAGTTTTCAATACCTAAATGACGTTATAATAGCAATTTTAAATAAAACAAATCTGAATTCTTGAATTCTGCTTATCCGTTTCTATTTTATGTCATTTTGTTGTAGTCATTGTATCACATTGGGAGGAAATCCCAAAGCGCTTGACAGGCAGTGTTTTAGACCTGACAATTTATTGTTAAAACTGCGGACAAGAACGAGTATGAAATCACTCCAATTACACTCAGGTTAATTCTAACGTATCTTACTCTGACTTGCTGACCATGAATACTAGACAAATCCTTGAGGATTGAATAGACAGCAATGGGTTTGTCCTTTTTAAAAACTGTTTAAAATGCTCTGACCCTAGATATGTGTTATTTAAATATTACTGCTTTTAGAGTTTGCATTCTTCTTATTTGCAAAGCTGGCTGAGGAAGGGTGGGTGGGGAAGGGGGGCCGGGGTGTGTGGGGAAGGGGGGCTGGGGGGATGTGGGGATGACAAGGGCTGAGAGACAGAGTGACAGGCAGAGAGGACATTTGACAAATGCTGTTTCATATAACTATTAATAATCCCTCAAAAAAAATTGGTCATTTCAATCTACGATTGTTTGTGGGACACTGCTGTGTATAATTGCTGCCACATTTTGCCCACAAATATACAGTCAATTCACTTTACAGTATATTTTGTGAAGCACTTTGAAACATCTAGAAGATGTGATGCTGGATCAAACACAAGGATTCTTCTTCTATGCTTTCATCTTACCTTTATCGTTACTTTTCCTGTCTTGTTAGCAAACTTTTTTTCTTTTAAATATTTTCTTAGCAATTTTGTGCTCATCAATAAATCCTCCTTTGTGTGTGTGGGGGGTTGGGTGAGGTGGGGGTGGTGGGGGGGGGAGGTGGGGGTGTTGGGAGGCGGTGGACTACGCAATCTTTCCTTGCATGTCATCTGGCTACAAGATGACATGCCTGCCAATGGAATGGTAGTGATAAACAAGCCTTCTGTGGTGGTCTTGGTCATTTGGGTCCTGAGCCAGGTGGGTCCACAGTATTCCAGGGCACTGACAGCACAGCCAGCCTGGTTCATCAGCTGGAGTTGGAAGAGCAGATCACTGGGGACAAGTCATCCTCCCAAGAAACTCCTCTATCCCTCGATTTACGACGCTTCTATTTAGGACATTTCGATTGAAGGACAGGCAAAGCTAAACCAGGGCACCAACAACAAATTACATTTTTAAAGTGCCTTTCATGTCAGGAGGAGATCCCAGTGATTATAAATCATACATTTATATTTATCACTATAAAGATGCCTAAGCGAGAATCAAACCTTTCAAGGATAAGTAAAAATCCTACACCCAAGAGAGAAGGTCCATTAAATGAGACTGAAGAACAAAGAACAGCATGGCTGCACTTCAATGCTGAAAGGACTGCAACAGCGCACCATAATGAGTTGCCCACTCAAAGAACACTGTGGCTAAAATGAGCCCTCCCACAGGAGTCCTCCCAGATGAATGTAGATAAAGATGGAATGTCTGTCTGTGTCTATCTGTGTGGCAATCTACATTCCAATTTGGATCCTTTGGTTACTAGCATAGTTGAGGCAGATACATCTAGTTTAATAATAAGCACTTGCACATGATAAGCCCTTTCCATGTTCGGAGGTTTTATGGGACTGACTATAAAGTGTAGTGACAGTTTACTTTTTAGGCAAACTTGAATACTCTCAAATCAAATGCAGCACATAACCTCAAGACATCTGCATCAGCGTGATGCTTTCCCGCACAAATTTCATGGACCTTATGACTTTTTACCCAACTATAGACAAGCCAATGTTAGCAAATCTATCTCTGCAAACAGCTAATGCAGCTTAATCTGTGATCTCAATCAGACTGGGCAGTGGATAAAACATCTTAGCCATGTGCTCTGCATTATATAAAGCTCTGAAGTGTAACATTCTTTTACTCATTATGTTCTTTCATTATCCCCAGCGATAATTAAGACGTGGATTGTGTTTCCGAATATCACTCCTAATTGCTTGATGGAGAGTTGGTGTATTATTATTAATGTTAAGAAGTGGTCTAAAGTGCCAATTTGCTGGACAACACTGTTTTGAAAGAGCAGCTAATAATTTATTACAAGTGTTAAAAGCGTTGGAAGGATGACACCCCCACCCCACACACCCCTCACCCCCCCACCTCCACTCAGCACCACCTGGAATGTAAAGGGTATATGTGGCATGGAATCCTATAAAATGCAGCAATTGTTGCACCCAGTAAATCCTCTGGTAAAATATCAAAATATCCAGAAAAAACATATTTGGTTGGTAATGGATTAGAAGGTTATGTGTTCAGGTGTAGACATTGATTAAGTACATTGTGGAGTACTATGGTTCATACTCTACTAGGATCATGTAAATGTCAACAGTGAAATCCAACTCCTAGGGGTTGAATAATGCAGTCTGTAATGTTAGATTGATAACCAAGAGTTTTTTCCATGGTGCTTGCTAGATTACCTGTGGTGTTGTGGAGAAAATTCAGAGCTTTATCTTCTCGGGAAATGTTATCTTCAGTTTTCCACTTCGCTAAGGAGATTAAATAAACTGGGTTGAGGCTGATAGAGAAAGTCATAGGTACTATATAGATTTTAAAAATATTAGGGGAAAAATTGACTTTTTGAATTTTATATTTTCTTATATTCACATCAAGATTACTTTTAAGGTGTGGGTAATTTGAAATTAGGAGCGAATGGAATAGTATGATTACAAAAAATCATATTTTGAAAATAGCCTACAGAATATATAGTCAGAACACTTTGCAATAAATACTGTGAAACAATTTGAGACTTCCTCTGGACGTGAAAGGCAATATGTCAAATGGAAGGATATTATTTTATTGTGTTGATTAGGATAGTACAGAGAGGAGGGGTGGGGGTGGGGGGGGGGGGCGTAGAGAGAAAGAGAGGAGGGGGAGGAAGAAAGAAGCGCGTTACATGTCTGGAAATGCCTGGGTCCAGGTTGCGATATTTCAGTGCGGTGACTGTGAAGACCTGGCCTGGAGCAGATAGAATTGGCATTTTTATTCCTGCAATTTTTGTCACATTCCGGATTCTGGAACTCCGGACTTTTGGCTGCTCAACCTGTACAACGAAAATGTTAGCGCTAGGAACCGCTAGGAACTAAACTGATTTTAGCGGGGAGGCTTGGGCTAGGGAGGCGCTTTGGCCGTGGCCAAATACAGTAATACAGTTAAACTCTCGCTTAACAAAATTTTCACTTAACGAAGGGTTTTAAAGTAAGCGAGGTCGACCTGTACTTAGCTCAGTCCTATAGTATTAAAAAAGCCCCACTCTTTTTCTTTAAATACCGTATGTTGTTTAATTGGAACATTTTCAGCAAAGTGTAGAGCTTTCTGTTAAAGAATATTTGTCTGATGGGAGGCTACGTGCTACCAGCTGAGTCAGGTAGCACTTTGAACTCCTGCCTCTGAGTCAGAAGGTTGTGGGTCAAGCCCCATATCAGTTCCTGGAACTCAGTGTTAAGTATTTAATAGACTAATAGTCTACACTGTCGTGCAGTGCTAGGACATCTGTGTTGTTGGAGGACCAGTCCTTCCAATGAGACATTAAGGTTTTTTTTAGAAATGCCCCATCTGCTTGCTCAGGTAGACATTAAAAATCCTACGACACTATTCAAAAAGTGAAGAGAGTTTGTCTTGGTATCCTGGCCAACAAACTCCAAAATAATTATGGTTATTTACATCATGGATATTTATGGGACAATGCTGTGTGCAATTTGGTTATTAATTTCCTAAGACCCACTGCTTCGCGCTCTGCCAAATCTTTCTTCTTCTCTAAATTAATCTTGGAGGCCAAGGATAATCCCAGGCTCCTCCTCTTCACCACTAACTGTCTCCTCCATACACCTTCCCATGCCTCACTTATCTTCTCCTTCAATTCCAACCATGAGGAGATGCTGGACTGCCTTGAATCTAAAATCGAGGGGATCCGTTCAGACACCTCTACTCTGTCTTATGCTAACCCTCCCCCCATTACCTCTCACTCATGATCCTCCCCCATCCATCCCCCGCTATGTATCTTTGACCCTATCTCTCCCTCCACCCTCACCACTATCATCTCGAAAAAGAAACCCACCACGTGCTTCCTTGACCGCATCCCAACCTCTCTCTTCAGCTCCCAGCTCCACCTCCTAGCCCTCCCCTCCTAACCAACACTATCAACCACTCCCTATCCACTAAGCACTAAGGTTGTTCCCACCCCTCTAAAAACTGCTATCATCACTCCCATTCTGAAAAAACCTTCCATGGAAACATCCTAACTCTTCAATTAACCCCCTATCTCTTACCTCCCATTCCACTCTAAGGCTCTGGAACAAGTTGTTGCACCCCAGCTTCGCTCATTTCTTTCTCACCATTGCCTCTTTGAACCCCTGCAATCTGGCTTCCATGCTGCCCGCAGCACACAGACAACCTGGTCAAAGTCTCTGATGACATTTTAAACATCTATGATCAGGGCTTTCTCTGTCTCCTTGTCCTCCTTCACCACTCTCCTGTCTTCAACACTGTCGACCACTCCATCCTCCTACATTGCCGCTGCTTCCAGCTCAATCTTCACAGACCTGCAATTACCTAGTTTGATTCTTACCCCACCCACCGTCTCCAATTTGTCGCCAATAACAGCTTCTCCTCCAGGCCCTGCACCTGTGGTGCCCCCAGGCCTCTGTCCTTGGCCCTCTGCTTTTCAATATCTATAAGGTCCCCCTTTGTGGCATCATGCACAGACATGGGGTCAACTTCAATATACAGTATATGCACATGTTACCCAACTCTATCTTTCTACCTCCACCTTCGATTCCAGGACCACTGCTGTCCTGACAGAATGCCTGTCAGCTTTCAAGTCCGGGTGAGAGCTAATTTTCTGCAGTTGAATGTCAACAAGACCAAGGCCCACCTGATTGGCTCACGCTAGCACCTCCGTACCTCATGCATTGGCAGCATCAACCTCCATGTTTCCACACTCCACCTCATCAAATCAGGAAACCTACATGTCTTGTTCGATCCTCAACTGTCTTTTCACCTCCACGTCCAAGCCATGACCCACTTTGCCTTCCCTCAGCTCCGCAACATTGCCTGACTCCACTACTACCTCACTCTGAAACTCTCATTCATGCCTTCATTACATCGAGGCTCGACTATGCCAACACTGTACATATCGGCCTTCTCAAATCCTCCCTCCATAGGCTGCAGATCATCCAGAACTCTGCAGCACATGTCCTCTCCCGCACCAAGATCTGTAATCTCATATCCCCCATTCGTGCCCTACTCCATTGGTTCCCCATCCTTCAGAGGATTGAATTCAAGATCCCGGTGCTCACCTTTAAAGCCCTCCTTGGCCTTGCTCACCCTATTTCTGCAACCCCCTAAACCCCTACCATCCTGTCCATTCACTCCGCTCAGTGGGTTCTAGCCTACTCCATGTCTCCCGACCTAACCGCCCACCATCGGCGGGTGAGCCTTCAGCCACTCTGTCCCCACCTTCTGGAGTTCCATGCCATAGTCCCTCTGCCTTGCCCCCTCCCTAGCCCCCTTCAAGTGCTGCCTCAAGACACTCATGTTCGATGGTGCATTCGCTCACCCCACTTCCCCTCCGTTCTCTCCACCCTCCCCTATCCCGACCCCAGCTCGAGTCTGAAACACTGACTGTCCAGTGCTTTTGGATGTCCTCCTGATGTGAAAGGTGCTGTACAAATGTCATTTTGTTGTTGTTGTTGTTGCCTTCACCCACAAAATGCAGAGTTACTACACTTCACAATAAATTCTGCGAAGCGTTGAATCCTGCGACATTTTCCAAATGCATAAGTCACTGTTTCAAAAAGATTATACAGTTTTCATGCCAGGAGGAAGATTCAGTTCTGCGGCTGTGTGTGGGTTCCACGGTGGCTGTATATGGATCGTGCTGTGGCTATGTGTGGATTGTGCTGTGGGTGGTTTATAAAAAGTACAAGGTTAGAAAAAAGAAAGGCAGACTCTAAGCGTTGTCCTGTACAATATTAACTAATGAACTAACGCAACATGCATCATTATTTTCTGTAAAGTAGACTTATTCAGTACTTTGAAATGTACTGCTAACTTCAATGGAACAGATTGGTATCAATCTTTTTATATGTACTTTTATTTTTTACGTTTTATTATTCTTCCCTTCCACCTATGCTCAGCACAGACTTATGCTTTGTAGGAGTTACAGTCCCATGGACAGCAGTATCCCTCCGTTACCTCCCCTAAGTGACCATCCTTCATGTTAGAGACCGCATAGTGAGAGTTGCCAAGGAAATCCCGTCCTATAATAGTCTTAAATTGCAATACTCACTGTAAGATCTGACAAATTGAGATCCTGTGCGGTTTTCCTCCACATCTGCAGTGCCTGATTTGCTGCTGATGGCTTCTGAGGTGTACTTTATAATCTTGAAATACAGGGTTTCACTGAATCCCTTTATTAATTTATTCTGTTGGATAATCTTTTGAGAGACCCTGTGAGACCTCTATCAATAGAATTAAATTAATTTGCCTATAAAAATGTCCCAAATTGTAGCTTGTCATCTTTACCCCTGAGCCACCAGCTCCTTCACTGAAATAATTGTTTTTAAAAAAATTATACTGGTTTTAATAATATAGTTCCTACTTTAAATATGCCTACCATTAATACCACACTTATGATCTAAGGAAGAAAGCAGGTCTATAACTTATTCACTACTCATGCTGCTTATGGATAACTTTAAAATCTTGTAGTATCATTGCCCCATTACAGCATATTTCTTTATAGTGCAAGTTTGGCTGTAATATATTTGCACTGTGGACCCCTAGTCACTGCTCAATTCATCACGCTGGTGCATTCACTTCATTCCACCACTATAGTTGACTTCCACATCATTAGGTTGCCACTGACATGACTTGCTGCCAGCCACATAAGAGATGATATTGAAGATCACCTGATGACCTGAAAGTCAGATTTATTTTTCTTTTAACTGAATACGAACTGGCTTGCTCTGTGCATTTATAATAATAATTATCCTTAAATTTGATTTGATGCTTTTCACATCAGCAGGGTATGTCAAAGCATCTTACAGGAATATACTGTAAAGTGGTAGTGACGGTGTATTATGTAGGTGAATCTCTACTTTGCAGTGAAACTGGCTATTAGCTCTATCCAGAAGTCTGCAGCCAATCTCCTTCCTCTGAGCCTATCATCCCCATCCTTTTTCACTGGTTTCCCATTCCCCAGCAATCAAATTTAAGATTTTCCATTTTGCCTTCAAATTCCTCTATGGCTTCATGCCATCCTACCTCTGTAAGTTCCTATTACCCTACCATCCCACTCTATTCAGTCAGCGAACACATGTCCCTTACGCCTAACTGCCCCACCATTGACAAGCAAGCTTTGACCTTGGTTTAATCTCTCATCAGAAAGATGTGACCACCAACAGAGCCGCACACTGGGATGGTATGGGATCCAAGCCTCAACGTGGGCCTTAAAACCACAACCTGACTTAGAGGTCATGTAATGAAGGCATGAATGAGAGTCAAACCATCTAATTGCCTGTAAAATCATGTTGCAAAATCAATTGCAGTCTTTCAAGGCAACATTTCTCAAAGATGCAGCTCCTTTAAGTATATAGTCTGGTTGAGAAAAAATAGGAGCTATATCCTGGTCAGGCATGATTAATATCTCTATACAAGAGACCGACTAAATAGCTTACAACTGACAAAAGCAGGAATGAGTTATGGCTGTCTCGTGAGTGCAGATATTTATCATATTCCATGACTGGCCACAGCACTTTCCATTCATAACACTTGTAGGGGGTTATCAGGTGAAAAATAGGATTATGTTGGTGGACTGACTGAAAAATATATTGAGAACATTTATGGTCCATGAAGTATGGCAGAAGGTGAGTTGAAACATCACTTTGTTACGGCAGAAATAGCATTTTCATTTTAATTCCTATTGTTTCATGTGAGTGGGAACAAGTGTAAAAACAAACACCCAATATCTGAGAAAAAATATGAGGAGGGTTCAAGTTGATTGTTATGAACCAATTAACCCTGTGTGTGTCGCAGGCATAATGAAAGCTTTAATTTGCTTTTTTTTGTTATCAGCAGTGCACACCAGCAATCGACTCGACAGCTCTTCAATCATTCAAGTCATGCTTTTAGACTGGCTGAAGAACCCACTACTAAAGAGCCAGTTTTCAACTAAACAGGAGTCTTTTGTGTTGTTATATATACATTAAATACGGGTTGGAAACTGAAATAGAAATAAATGAAGGAAACAAAATGTTTGAAACAATTTCAATATGGTAGAAAGGTTAGGAAAGATCAATTGTATAGATTAGAGAACGAAAAAATCAAATTAAATTTATAAAAGTGGAACAAATAGAAAAGAGGGAAGGAAGAACAGAGAAAACAAAGCCCACAAGAGCACAGATTTACATTTTTGTTTATTTATATTTATAACAGTTTTGTTTACTTGAGCAGAAGTCATTGTGAAACTCCTGTAGCTCAGACGTTAGAGCACTCACTTTACAATCGTGAGACCTGTGTTCAAATCCAGGCAGATCAGGGTGAAATGGTGGTCAAGTTTTCTTACTCCACATGCCTAATAATAATCCCTCCAGAAAAAAACAATGATAAAAAAAAATTAAATCCACGACTGTTTGTGGGACACTGCTGTGCGCAATTGGCTGCCGCGTTTTGCCCACAAATATACAGTCAATTCACTTTACAGTATATTCTGTGAAGCGCTTTGAGATGTCGATAAGATGTGAAAAGCGCTATATCAAATGCAAGGATTATTATTATTATAACATCATTATAACATTATTTTTTACATAATAATAATCCATAGATTTATTTTGTGTCTTGTCACATTGTTACAGGTTGAACTGTGATGCATTTTGTGAGGGCTTTGATGTGTATTTTGTAGGCAAAATGGGGCAGTCAATTTGTTCACAGCAATGTCCAGCAAACGTCCATAAAATGAATGAACAAATTTATTTTGGAGGAATGTTGGCCAGTACAATGGACTTCTCTTTTTTCCCATAGTGCCATGGGATCTTCAACGTCCACCTGAGTAGACAGATGCTTCATTTCATCTGAAGCATGGTACCTCCAACAATGCAAATACTCCCAGCATTGCATTGGAGTGTGTCATCTTAAATTATGCGAGCTCAAGACGCAATGTGTCTTTTACACTATTTACAATAGTAAATTGCATTTATTTTAGGTGTTTAGAATTAATATTATGGTAGGTGTCAACCTGGCTCAGTTGGTAGCATTTTCATCTCTGAGTTAGAAGGTTGTGGGTTTAAGTCCCAAATCAGGACTTTGACTTTATATAATGCCAAATAAAACTTCAAGAATGTATTGTTTCAACAGAAGTCCCCGAGAACACTCAGCAGGTCAGGCAACTTCTATGGGGAAAGGAAAGTAAGTCAACATTTCGGGACCACGACCAGTCCTGATGAACGGTTGTGGACACAAAATGTTGACTCACTTTTGTTTCTCCATTAATGCTGCCTGACCTGCTGAGTGTTCCCAGCGATTTCTGTTTGTGTTTCAGATTTCCAGCATCTGCAGTTTGCGTAATGTGTTGTTTTAGTTGTTTTGAAACAAAACTGGAGAGAAGGAACTGTTAATAGTGTAAAACAAAGTTGGGTTGGGGAACTTCAACTCTCCTTCCCACTCGCAGTTTGACCTCTCCAACCATGATCTCCTACACTATTCCAATTAACCACAGCACAAGCTCGAGGAACAGCACCTTATCTATTTGATAAGTACCATACAGCCTTCTGGCCTAAATATTGATTTCAACAATTTCAGGCTATAACTGTTCACCTTCCCTCTCCCCTTCTTCTGTGATCATCTAACCTATCTGTTCTTTTGTAATTTCTTCCCCTCATTGTTTTAAATTATTAACACCTCTTCGCTCCAGTTTTGTTGTAATCACACTCTTTGTTTTAAACCATTAATATGTCTTTAACCCATCATCTCTTGTCATCTACCACATTTTCTCCTGTGTCTTCATTGCCCTGCCTCCCACCTCTCTAGTAGCCCTTAAAAGCCTCTCCCTCCAAACATGCGCCAGGTCTGACGAAGGGTCATGGATCTGAAACATTGACTTACTTTCCTTTCTCCATAGATGCTTCCTAATCTGCTGAGTGTTCCAATCAATTTCTGTTTTTATAAAATAAGTGATGCTTGTGGAGATGTGATGACCCAGTCGTTGACTATTTTAGTTTTCCATGATAATACAGTGGCTGATAACAGCAATAGTTTGCATTTTATATAATGCTCTTCATAAAGAATAACATTCCAAAATGCTTTATTGTGGCAGAGATGTATGCCCAGCAAAGGAGAAGGAGAATGTGAGCATAGGTGGCATAAAATAGGTAAAATCTACCTCTATCCTCACAGATGTATCCTCCCTCCGCTCATCCCTGTCCCTCTGCACAAAACACTCCTAATGAGCAACTTCAACCTTCATCTCAATTGCTCCTGCTTCATCTCCTCTGACATTGTTGCCCTTCTCTCAACACTGAACCTTAACCTCCACGTAAACTCCCTGACTCGCAACTGAAGTCATCCCCTCAACCTTGTCATCACCCATGGCCTTGATATTTTTGATCTGAACAACAACAACTTGCACTTATGTAGCAGCTTCCGCGCTGGTTAGTGTTTCAGAATGCTTATCTGACCATCACAGATGAGGCCATCTCAGACCACTTCCACATCCCCTCTCCTCTCAACATCACCTTCCCCTCCTCCAAGCCATCCACCATCTTTTTCTGCCATGAAAATAGCTTCCCCTGAATATTTAACAAACACCCTCTTATCCTTGGACCTTCTCTCACCCAGTTCATCCCTCCATAGGGATCCAAATGCAGCCATCAAACTATTAAACAATAATTTCTCCTCAACCTTCAATTCCCTTTTTCCCTTAAAAACCAGGTCTGTCTCCAAGCCTACCCACTCTCCCATTTATCTCAGTTCTCCAATCCCAAACCTAGTTGCTCGAGTGAAGATGGCACAAATCTAGCCTCATGCGTTTCAGAATGCTTATCTGACCATCACAGATGAGGCCATCTCAGACCACTTTCACATCCCCTCTCCTCTCAACATCACCCTCCCCTCCTCCAAGCCATCCACCATCTTTTTTCTGCCATGAAAATAGCTTCCCCTAAATATTTAACAAACACTCTCATATCCTTGGACCTTCTCTCACCAAGGTCATCCCTCCATAGGGATCCAAATGCAGCCATCAAACTACTAAACAATAATTTCTCCTCAACCTTCAATTCCCTTCTTCCATTAAAAACCAGGTATGTCTCCAAGCCTACCCACTCTCCCATTTATCTCAGTTCTCCAATCCCAAACCTAGTTGCTCAAGTGCAGATGGCACAAATCTAGCCTCATGCTTCAACTATAGCTCAAGCATCTTCATACCTACTAACACTTCCATTCTAAAACCCAAATCGCTTCTATTCACAGGTCATTGTGAGGGACAAAAACAAATCAAAATCCTGTTCTCCATTACCCACCCCATCCTTCAGCACCACTCCCCCACCCCACCCCCAAGCACACTCTATCCTCACTTCAGATGACAAGTGCGAAGAGGCCCTGGACTTCTTCATTTCTGAAATAGATAACATCCTCCTGGCTGCCTCCTCATACTCCCCTACTGGCCCCCTATCATTTAACAACCTCCCCCACCACCTCCATACTTACTTCATCATCCTCCTTCACTTTTCTTGTCCCTCCACACCTCCAAATCCCACCTAAAGGCCTTCCATTTGATCATGCTTACGGTCACCTATGTAATCCTTCTCCTACTGATTCAGTGTCAGACTCCATCAATGTTAACCACTGTAGGATGGTACCCTGCTTGAAGGACACTATTTAAATATAAGTTGTTGTTACTGTTGGTAGGAGGAGAATGATGAGATTGAATAGGCTGAAGGGCTCTATTCATTTGAACCTCGTTTGTAGTCAGATAACTGTAAATCAGTACTGGGTTGTACTGTTTTTGTAGTATGGAATTTAGTAAGCAGGGAGCCAGCCAATTAGTTGTTCATGTGGGCATTGAAAGAAGCCATCATGTTTCAATGTAGACCTTGGTTGTAATTTTACAGATTCCAACCAGTGCAATATAATTGGGCTGCTCTATATCACTTCTGAGATTTACTGTCAACTTCTCAGAAAATCTTGCACTCTGACATTCACAATCCAGCTGTTGTAATTTTAGTCCAACAAAGCCAGGTTGTGAATACTGTATTTTAGACCTAATTGTGTAACTGGAGCATCCTATTACTGAAAGAATTTACTATAAACTGAATATTGTCCACAGACTGATTAAATCCTGCACATTGCAAAGTTTTTTCTTGATTGAGTCAAATAAATAAAGACAGCATTGTATCTGACTGTTGATCTGACAATAGGTGTGAGCTATTATGCTTAGTGATTGTCCAGTGATCACTGTTTTGTTAGACAATAGGAATAATTGTAAATGTCCAGTTTATCCCTTCCTTGCAACTCACACTGAACATGGGCAAGAATGTTTCAAGGAGCCAACAATTAATCCAAAGTTAAAATATTACTTTGAAGAAACTAGAATATTCTTCTGATATCTTGGTTGGAATCTAAAAAAAAAGAAAGCTGGGCTAATGTGTTAGTTAAGGCCCTTCCTTTCATCAGAATTGGAATGATAAGGCTGGAGAAATCTTTTGTAGAAGAGGGGAGGGCAAATGGGCACAGCCAAGAAATCAGTAGAGGAAGATCAATAGAGCATGAAGATCAATAGAGGATTCCAGGAGAGAGAAGTATTGAACAGTCTCCAAGTACTAGATAACATAAAGAACCAAGACGACTGATCCCAAGTGCAAAGCTATGCGGAAAGATTAGAGAAACTTAAGCTTCAGAGTCTGGAAAGAAAGCAGCTGAGGGAGATCTCATTGATGTATATGAAATATTTAATGGCATAGATAAGGTAAACTCTGGCGATTAGTTCAAAGAAAGAAGAAAGTGGAGCATAAATAGAAATTAATGAAAAGCATATTTTGAGCAGATATCAGGAAAAATGTCTTTAAAAGAATGAAAGCGGTTTTAAATAATCTAGCCAATGAGTTAATAGAGTCAAAAAGATAGAAGTCATTTTAAATACAATTAAATACCGCAATAGGGGAGCTAATATATCCCAGCAAGGAGCATTATGTAGAGTAGCGCATCATGAAAACAGGCCATTCTGCTCAATCGGTCTCTTCCGACGCTAATATTTAAGTTTCCAGCAATATTAGTATCTTCTTTACTTTCTTCCTTGCTTCCCTCCTGTCAGCTTGGCTCTCACCTCTGGATCAAAATGTGCTGGAGGAGCACCATATTGTTAGAGGTGCTATCCAGATGAATTTACCTGTTCAGGTAGATGTTAAATATCCTATGGCACTATTCGAAAAAGAGTTTCTCCTGGTCAACAATCCTCAGATAAAAATGGTCAGTCTCCTGATTTCATGGTTGTTTATGGGACATTTTTGTGCGTGATTGAGCATTCACCAGAAATATACAAAGACACAACAACTTGCAGTCAATCTCAAAATGTAAAACATTGTGAGGCAATCTTCTGAGATGAAAAGCATGACAGCAAACTAAGAATTCTTATTATTTCCAACTTTTCTTATGTTCTTTGCTGATTAAGTGATCACTTTTCCAAACTGTTGACTAAACAGAAAATCCATTTTCCAATGTCCTAATTGCTACCTTTTTTTAACTTGCAGAGACAGATAGTTTACGAGTGACAACAATAACTTGGATATGTTGGCTTTCATGATGGCTGACAACTCAGAATACTTAACAGTGACATAGATGACACCGAGCCAGGGAGAAACTGGAAGTTGACTGTTGACACAGTGGAAGAGGAAAGTCTTCAGGTGTGATCTGAAGGTAAGCAAAGAGGACAAGGTGGAGGGTTTGTGGCAGGGCGTTCCAGAGGATCAGTTGAAAACACCAATAGTGGAGCGGAGTGGTTGAAAGATGTGGAGAAGCCAGCATTGGGCGACCAAGGTAGGTTGAAGTAATTGCTCTTCAGGGTCAAATTGTGCCTAATGTTTTTAAATGGGTATACATAGAGCTTCATAAAAAAACAAGTTATAATAGTTTTATACAATATTCCATAGAGAATGTATTTTCCTTCAGTAGATTACTTCAGTAAAGTATCAATCAAAAGCTGAATGTAGGGTCTGATAGTAGGGTCTGGCGATATATCGATATATCGGTTTGGTTATATCCGATATAATTTTCATATCAATATGCCGATATCGGAATTTAAAATATATCGATATATCGCAAAATTTGATATGTAAAAAAGATCGATATATCGCAAATATCGATATATCAGTATAATGCGGACTTTTTCAACTTACCTTGTCAATATCCGAATGTGCGCGCACACCGGAATGTGCGTGCGTGCGCAGGACAAAAAAAAACGTGATATTGGCATATTGGTATATATCGTATATATCGATATGGGCAAACCGATATATCGATATCAGAAAATTTCTATATCGACAGACCCTACATGATAGTAACGTGAAGTGGGGCAAATAAAGCCAGGGATATTTTGACAAATGTTGCTGAGTTGTGAGAGTGTTAAACCCTTGTGGGTCAGAATATTAGGTGCCTTTCCAAGGCTCTTAAAATCCCAGCCCCAAAACAACCATTAATCTATTTTTTGTTGGACAAGGTGCTTGTTCAGTGATGATGTCCATTGGAAGCAAATGATTCCCTCTACTGGGTTCATTTACTGTCTGAGAAAACAGTGATTTGTCAATAGTGCGGCAGGATCACACTTCGAGATTGTCTTCACACTTGGTAGCTTTAGTAATCATTCATTCTTAGCTAGGTCTGTTCAATGTCAGCTGTTTGAAGAAGGATGACCCTATAAGTTCCAGTTAAACTTTTAATAATGCAGTAGCCTCTAGGGAGAAATGCATGTTTTGTAATTATTAAGAATTTACGAAGAATACTTTAAGTTGCAATGATGTTAGAATAAAATAGTGCACATGTACACCTTGCCTAACGTTGATTCGGTCAATGTTATTTCGTTATTATGTCGCGGATACACAGTGGAACATATATCCATTTAACATCGCGACATTCACTATTATGTTGTTCGCCAGAGAGTGGAAACAAACTATTTTGGGTAGCATAGGCATATATAGACACTGAACGTCCAGTATTCTTATGAGGGATTGCTTAACGTTGTTTTGCTTAAAGTCACACTTTTCAAGAATACAACTACGATGTTAAGCAAGGACTATTTGTATATCATTATCACCATGATGTGTGTCACCTGGTGAGGTCAATAATACATTTGCGTTTGAGTCTGAGGGTTGTGAGTTCTGGAGATAGAGTCGGCTTTGCAGCAGGCAACTCTATTTGCCGTTTCGGACCATAGCTGCTGGAAGGCATCATCCAGGATATGAGTTTATCAATCCATGTTGATATATCCAGTTCATATATCCAGTATTTGGAATCCCTGACTGGCTTGTGGAGAGCAGCTGCTCTACAAGCTCTCCACCTCCAACTGGTGAAACAATCGCTCAATGGAAGGATGTGTGTCTGAACTGTAGACAAGAAGATGGCAGCAAAGCTTTCATTCATTTCATGCTAATCTGTGATGCCCATGAAGGGAGTTCCTAATCAGGGTCAAACTTGCGCTTGGCCCTGGAAGAGGGGAAGATAGCATGGTTTCATTGAAGCTGAGCTGGCTCTAGGGTGAGATGCTTGGTAGAATTTGGAAAAGACTTTACACTGGTCTGTGTGGTGCACACACACGGCAGCTGATACTTTAGTTAAAACATTTCATTAGAATTAATCACATCTCAGGCTCCATAGTGCACCCGCTATAATCCTCCTGAAATCATACCTGCAATTAAAATGTTTTTGAATTTTGCAGGATAAGCACCAAGAACCACTGTTAGCACTATTAGCAGAGTAGTTTTAGCACCAGTTGGTGCTGAGTGAATTTGTGAATTAATTTATAATTTTTCACTTGTCATTGTCATGTTTGATATCAACTTTGCTTTATGTATAATATAAGAGGAATGCAGAATGTATTTTGTTAACTGACTGATTTTTTTACTCTTGCCTCTGAATGACTGTCACCACTCGCCTCCAGCTGAAACAATCCAAACCAACACTACTTAGTGGGCCTCGGCTAATGGAAGCCTCAGCATCTGATGTGATGGGCTAAGTGTTGCCATGTTTGGTGTAAAGCTTTCACTAGTAAAATGATCGACAGTTTCTCTCAGTGTTATATTTGTGATGTGTCAAATCTCCAATCTTCACATTATCCCTTCAATGTACTCCTGTTCTGAAATGTTTAACATCTCTAGCAGATAATAAACCTACCTATATTAATATCTAAACCATCTATCTCAATGTTGGAGACGTTATTGGGAATAAAGAGATTTTTCTAATATTTCAATGTGTGGATCCTATGTGAATGCACAGTAAATTACTAATTCCAGGATGAACGTTCCAATGCATTGCTGGCAATATAAGAATAATAATAATTTTTCTTGCATCTTGTCTTTGAAATTTCTCAAAACACTTTACAGAATATAAGTGTAGTCACTGGATATATTGTGGATAAAATATAGCAGCCAATTGAGCATAGCTGTGTCCCACAAATGGTTATAAGATGTGAATGTTGGAGGTGCCATCCTATAGATAAGATGTCAAACTTCATCCTGTCTGCCTGTTCAGGTGGATGTTAAAGACCCCACATTACTAATTGAAAAAGAGAAAGAAATTGCTCCCTATGTTCTGTCCAACAATACTCCAGATAAAATTTATCATTTACTTAATGGCAGTTTGTGGGAAATTGCTGTGTGCACTTTGCCTGCAAATAGATAAGTTCTATACTTCACAGTAAAAACCCTTTAATGCTCCTTGGGCATGTTAAGGCACTATATCAAATGCAAGAATTATTATTGTTAAGAGCTTGCATTCTATTGTTAAACTAATTGCGAACTAGGGGGCTTTATGATTGTTGATGTGATGACATCACTGCTGTTGAATGCACTGGCATGCGTCACAGAACAGGAATCTGCAGCCTGAATTAAATGGGATAACTGCAATGATTTAGCTCATTCTACAACTGATGGTGGTGATATAGTACTGCTGACTTCAGAAGTCCATCTAAATGTAAATGAGTAAATGTGAAGGACATGAAAGAAGCTGGGGGGGTGGTGGGGAGGGGAATGGGAAAAAGTCTGGGGAGGGATATTGTGATTCTATTTAAACTTTCCTGGAACAAAGAAGTATGTAGCAATGACCTTGTTCTTCCATGACTGATCGTCACAATGAAATAAAGCTTTGTTTTTCACTCCTATATTATTCAACAGCTAATGCAGTGTAGATTGAACTCAAAAACGTTCCTGTGCTTAAATTTCTCAGTTGCGATTAAACCAATTATTAAACCTTCCTGCAGGGGAAGGGCAAAAAGTAAGTTATTTTTTGACCATTTTGAAAGCAATTGAGTATAACATTGACTCCCCCTGTCACTTTGCTTTACTTCCATGAGTATAACACTGATGTCCACTCCCCATCCCTACACTACCATCAGTATAATACTAACTACTCCACTCTATCACTCTATATTGAATGATTATTTTATTTATCTTTGTCTCTGAGCAAAAACATGTGGAATCCGCACATGACAATGATGCCTCTATTCTCTTATTGAGTTTAGAATACATGACCAATGTCTGCATAAGATAAACAGTCAATCACTCATTACACAGTGGCATTTCAGATCTGTCAACACGTAATTACCAGTGTGTGTTCACCGACAGTGAGATTCAACTATTATGAAGGAAGCAATTCATTCTTTGAATTTAGTAGCGACTACCATTCAAGATATCAAACTGCTGCTAAAAATGTTTTTTCTCTCCATCTAGTAAGCCATACTCTACATAATTTGGACTTTGTTGCATAGAGTCCTGCTGCACAGAAGAAGGGCGTTCAGCCCACCGTACCTGTGCCAGTAGAGAATGCCAGTAGAGGAAGTAGAATAATTGAGAGAAATGTTGTTTTTTAGCAGTGTGCGATTTTTTCTGAAAAAATGCAAGGACTATTAGTATAACTTCTCTCAAATGTAAGTAGAGTGTATGCTAAAAGAGTTTTTTTTAAAGAAAAAAGCTATTCTGAGTATGATTACAGAGAAAATAAACATTATTCATTTCCTCCTGTTGATAGTTCTAAGATGATTCTTAAGAGCTACCATTCTGCTTTCAGAGCTGTTCAACGTTAGTAGGCTTAGGGCTTAAAACATTAATATTGGTAATATTAGATGGTTTCAGTAGAGATTGCCCTAAAGAAGATTGATGCTCCCAATATCAACCATGATATTCTCCACAGTCAAATAGTCTGCTGCCACTCTCTGTGTGGGTTATCATGTGAAGAACAGTCATTTGTATGAGGTGCAAGAGAACCCTCAGCTCTTGTGAGATGGCAAGAAAATACCCTTTGGTGACTATTCACTTTAAAGTCGGTGGGGGCATGGGGGCGGTCTTTGAAAATTTATTTGAATTTATCAATGTTGCATTGTATAAAATGGTTGGCGAACAATACGGTGGAAAGAATTATAGTCATTCATTTCTGAGGCTTATGTAGACTCCAACCTGATGCAATACAAAAAAATTCTCCAACAGATGCAATTGTCCTAAATTCAATCCACGTACCCTGCAAAAGAAATGAACAGAAATCAATGATAAGAATATGATATTATTATAAATAGCATGAATAGGTCAGCAACATTCTTACATGAGCTGAGAATAGTTTGGGGTTGAAAATGTTACACTAACGCTATATGAGCCTTTGGTCATCCTTTCCCTTCCCTACCCTCCTCACTGCCCACCCTCAGCTCCAGTGTCCAACCAGCAATGCCAAGCACTTATGACATCCTCCCAACATGAAAGGACCTTTACAAATATAAATTTGCATTGTATTTTGCTGTACCTTGCAAAGCTTGACACTGGCATACAATTCTAGAATGGAATAAAACATGTTATATTCTCCAGTTCTGACTGCCCCCACTATAAAGACACTACAGACACCTTAAAGATAAAAACACACATTCATTCACCAAATTGGAATTTGGAATGTTTGGTTGTGTGCAAATACATTTTATTTACTCCCCTTTCTTCCTCTACAACTAAAGGTGTCACAGCCCCTTTTCTTTCCACTGAGATGCAATTCCACTCTTGTCAGGTTTCTCCCTGTCATTCTCCCAAGTGACCATTATTCACGTGCACACTTTGATGGTGAGTGCTGGCAGGATTTTCGACATGAGCATCACAGCCAACCCTAACCCTACCAACGTCATACTTGCAACTTCCAGCAAGAAATTCTGATTCAGAACTATGACTTTATTTGGAATGCCTCAACCATTATATTAGCTTAGCTCAGCTAACATAGCACAGACGGATTTGTCGCTCACTGTATCAGCAAACATTCACTGTGAGGTACCTTTGGCTTTGTGCTCATCAGGCAGTGCCAGATCATTTGTCTTTTGAATCATTCTCACTAACATCTTACCATCGATATAGATTGAATCAGACAAACAACCTGCAACTATGATGCTTTAGTTACTTATATTAAAACCATGCCAACAAATCCAGATATGGCACTGAGTTCCAGTAAACTGTGCTTGTTAAAGTTACAGGATTGGGTTGTTGTGCTGATAAGTGGCCAGCTCCAATGCCAGTACAGCTGGAGGACGCATATGGTTTCCTCAGTGTGTGAACATTATTGTTTTATGTGGTATTTATGTTTTTATTCATCATGCCTGAAATGACTCACTACAAAGCTTCCCTGTCTGAATGCATATCACTGGATCAGTAAACAATTGAAATGATATGCAGATAATCTCAAGCAATGGATTGACTTAAAATCCTGCCCTAATATATCATATAAAACAGAACTTTGTGGTAATTCTCAGTCATTGCCAATGTCACTGAAATAAAGATTGGAGTTTAATAGGCACATTTAATATTGATGTAATAGAGCCGACAGCAGCTTTCCTTTTTTACGAGGTCATGGCAATCAGATCAGTGTGAAAGCATCTACATTGGCACGTTAATGCAAGGCTTATAGATTGTAGGTGACAAGGCTGCTGATGGAGAAGGACAGGTAATAATAATAATCCTCGCATTTAATATTGCGCTTTTCACATCTTCAAGACGTCTCAAAGGGCTTCACAGAACATTCTGTTAAGTGAATTGACTGTATATTTGTGGGAAAATCTTAACAGCCAATTGTGCCCAGCAGTGTCCCACAAATGGCCATGGATTTAAAATGACCAATTTATTATTGTTTTTTTCAAGGGATTATACATTAGGCCTGTGGAGTAAGGAAACTAGCCCAAGGTTTAGCCTTGCCTGGAATGGAGCCCAAATATCTTGTTTGGAAGGCAAATGCTCTAACCACTGAGCTACAGGACTCCACAAGGTGAAGGAAGTTCCAAGGATGGAGAGAGTCCATTGATGGAGACTAACATAGAAGTTCACAGAGCCACAAGCACTGAATAGGGAAACATTTAGAGACGGGCTATCAATGCAAAAAACTGAATTTGAAGATATTGGAAACAGTGCCTGCTCATCAACAACAACAAAGCTATGAAATCATCGGGACAGATCTCTGACTGGAGAAAGCTGGGCAAAGGGTCAGTGCCAATAGTGGAGACTCTTTGAAAAATATATTACCAATGGTAAATTTCAAAGCATTAGATTTCTAAAGATGAGATTAGTTATTAACTCTTAAATCCCCATAAGTGAATTCACTCTGGAATCTGTGATTTGACAATGATCCAGAGAATGTTTATTCATTCTAAACCTAGTCTTTTCAAAATCAGTTTTAATTCAGTAAAACTATCTTATAAAATGGATTGCGGGTTCTGAAAGTAAGAATATAATATATAGGTTTAAAATTAAGAAAATTTAGGTCAAAAGTGTATCATAAACAGTAAATAGCAGAAGAAATCAAAACAAAAAAGACAAAAGGAATTGGGAAAAAATAAACTGGAAAGGGGAAGCAGCAAAATGTGAAGCTCAGAAAAGTACCTGAAACGTTTTATATTCAGATTTAAACTTGTCCTTTTAACATTCACTTCAAGTCATTATTATAGTAATAAAACTATTCTGATGTTTGAATAGCTTTATTGCTACAATCAATAATGGTTTCATTATTATGTGAACCATGCTAAATAAAAATAATAATCCTTAAACTGCTCTCGTTTGATATAGCACCTTATCTCATTGTTGAGACTGCAAAAGTGCTTTGCAGAGTACAGTAAATTGCTGTTTATCTGGTACCCGCAGGACCTGGCCAATGCTGGTTAAATGGTATGCCAGATATTCGGTCGGAACCCTGCACCGAAAACCCAACGCAAAAATATGTACGGTACTTATTTTAACACATAGCATATTAATAATACATTAAATAATAACAGATAATAACAGAATTTCATAGATATTGGTACTTCCTAGTTAAAATTATATGTTTAATTTGTTTTTCACGCTAGCAAAAAAATCCATCACCCTATCTTTGAACAGTTTACAATGCTATCATGCTTTTTATAGTTATCATTATCAGTTCAATTAGATATCCTATAGTATTTAATTTGAAGCTGCTAGCTTTGGTTAGTTCAATGAATGTTTCTTTGATGCATCTTATCTCAATTTCCCTCTTTTCTTCGAGTTTCATGAAGTTTATTTTGCATCATTTGATGCTCAGTCTTTGTTAAGTAGCACAGAGGCCTGAAGGACCAAATAATGTGTTTTTTCCAAGCAAGAAACTACAAGAGCCATTTATCACCAAACCACAGTAGCCTAGTTCAGTGTCCACACCTCAGCACATCTAATCTATTTCATAATACAGTTAACCCTCGTCGATCGTGGGGTTTATGTTCCTGGAAAACTACGCACTTAGTAAAATCGCATTGGGTAAGCTTAACAAATAATGGGAAAAGGGGGGTTTGGGGAATCCAGCCACAGGCTACCCACCTCAAGCCTCCAGGTAAATCCACACCCGACCAATGCAAGATACATACTGAGGCGGGCTACAGCCGGCTAGCCCACTCCTCCTCCCCCCCACCCACCCCCCTAGCAATAAAGAAATAGTATTACAAAGCAATAAAGAAATAAAAAATAAAGCAATAAAGTAATAAAACCACAACTAGGCTAATGATTTTACCTTTGGTCCTGGAAGTGTTAGGAGACTCTCTTTCTCTTCTGTTTAACATGCAATGCCATGAAAATGCTCCGAGGCTGAAAAGTCATCAGACTTTCCCAAGGATCCATTGTGTGCGGGGCCAGCCAGCCGAGGAATCATCGGATTTAGTCAAGAGCTGCCGGCATCCTCACAAATGCGCATGCACCAGCCAGCGCAAATACAACAACAACAACAAATTACACTTATAGAGCGCCTTTCACGTCGGGTGGACGTCCCAAGGCACTGCACAGGAGGCGTGTGACCCGAGCTGGGGGGGAGTGTTTGGGAAGGGGTGAAACACGAAGTGGAAGTCGAAAAATTCGGGGTGGAACAAAAGGCACGGTCGAAGAGGAAAGTCTTCAAACCGGCCTTGAAAGAGGAAAGGGAAGAAACGAGACGGAGGGATTGGGGGATGGTATTCCATAGGGTGGGAGCGGAGAAACTGAAGGCCCGGCCTCCGATGGTGGGGCGGTTCGGGCGGGGGGCTTGGAGCAGGCCAAGTCCTGTTGAACGGAGGGTCCGGGTGGGCTTGTAGGGGGAAAGTAGATTAGTTAAGTAGGGCGGGGCAAGGCCGTGTAAGGCCTTGAAGGTGAGGATGAGGATCTTGAACTCGATCCTCTGTAGAATGGGGAGCCAGTGGAGACGGGCGAGAGTGGGGGTTATATGATCGCGGAGGCGGTGCGGGATAATACACGGGCTGCAGAGTTTTGGATGACCTGCAGCCTGTGAATGGAGGAACTGGGGAGGCCGACGAGGAGAGAGTTTCCATAGTCCAGCCTCGAGGTGATGTACGCGTGCATGAGTGTTTCGGCAGCGCTGGGGGTAAGATAGTTGCGGAGCCTGGCAATGTTGCGCAGGTGGAAATAAGCGGTGCTGGTCAAGGCGCGGATGTGGGTGAGGAAGGAGAGTTTTTGATCGAACATGATGCCGAGGTTCCTGATTGGCTTTGTGAGGTGGCGAGTGCAGTCTTGGATGTTAAGGCTGGCAGCGCCCGATGTGCAAATGCGCTGGCTTGAGCCGATCAGGAGGGCCTCGGTCTTACTCACGTTCAATTGCAGGAAGTTGTCCCTCGTCCAGGACTCAATGTCGGACAGACATGCTGTCAGAACATCGATGGTCTGGGGGTTGAGGGATGAGGCAGAAAGGTACAACTGGGTGTCGTCCGCATACATGTGGAAATTTACCCCATGTTTGCGGATGACATCGCCCAGAGAGAGTGTGTAAAGGGTGAAAAGGAGGGGGCCGAGGACAGAGCCCTGAGGGACGCCGTGAGAAACTGTGCGGGGGTTTGAGGAAAAACCGTTGGAAGAAACAAAGTGTAAACGGTGGGTCAGGTAGGAATGGAACCAGTCAAGGACTGTGCCTTGAAGGTTGAGGTGGGAGGAAAGACGTTGGAGGAGGATGGTGTGATCGACTGTGTCGAACGCAGCAGACAGGTCAAGGAGGACGAGGAGGCAGAGGGAGCCCTGGTCACAGGCGGTTAGGATGTCATTTGTAACCTTAACCAGGGCAGTTTCTGTGCTGTGAATTGGGCGGAAACCTGATTGGAGGGGTTCAAGGAGTGAGTGAGTTGAAAGGAAAGAGCGGAGCTGGGAGGCAACGACTCTTTCAAGGACCTTGGATAAAATACGCAAGTTTTACGTGTGTTACGCAAAAAGGTGCCGCTTTTTTTTCAGCGCATATACTGTACTTGTACAAGGGGGTTAACTGCAACAAAAAATAAGTAAACAATTTAGTTGTTTGGGTGCTATAGTATCTTAACATAAATCTTAATTAACTAGTTTCTACTTTAAAACAATCGTTCTTTTGGTGTCAGGTTGTCTCAGTTTGCAGCGCACATGTTTCAAAGTCAGAAGGTTGTGGGTTCAAGTCCCACCTTTGGACTTTCTACTGATGTTGTGGAATGACACTCCAAAGCAGTGCTTTGTGAGCCGAGCCCCACATAGTTGGAGGTGCTGGTCTTTTGGATGAGATTTTAAACTAAGGTGTCATTTACCTGTTCAGTGGACAATGTACCAGTCTATTTCAAGAATAACTTCCTTTTTTGACACTTAGTTTTATGAACAAGATTTGTTTCATAATATATTAGACATAAAATCCACAGAATCATGGGAGGAGGAAGTCAGAAACAGGCCATTCTACTGGTCAGCTGGCATTTATTCTCCACAAGAACGTCTTTTCTAGATTGTAATCCTACTCCTATTTCCCAGTTTTTCCCAATGCCCCATAACTTTATTCTCTCTTAACCATGTGTCCAGTCTTTTTGAGTGTGCACATGATTGATGACAACAACTGATAGTGGCAGAGAATTTCATACTCCTACAACTCTCTATATGAAGTTTTTCCTAATTCCTGTTTTAAAGCTTCTGATTTCAAAACTATGCTATCTAGTTCTAGAGCATTTGAAATAATAACCCAAAGTAGGGTTCAGAGCTGAATAACAATACAATTTATTGTCAGGAAACCAATTGTAAAAATACGGTAAGCAAAATAATTTTACCACACTCTATCTGACAAAGTTGCCACATGTTGGATAACTTTGGAGGTTTGCCATCTTGATGTTCAGTAAGCTATATACTGCGTTAAACAACTGAAGATTCAACTAGATTTCCTTTGCTGAAGACTATAGATATTATAACTAATTTTTGCTCCATCGTTAATGACATTTCCATCGGGCAAATGGGATAACAACTCATGTCAAGTTTTACAGTCTGAACTCTAAATTACATTTACTTACATGAAAATCAGATAAACAACAATGAGTGTCAGGTAAGAAATTTGACTCAGGCTTTACAGTTTGGAATTAGAAAAATAAATGATTAATTCCTTTTTATATGTACCAGTATAGACTTTCAAATGCATGAGCGCAATTTGTTTTTTCCTATCTAATTAAAGAAGCACTTCTATGGAGCTCCATTCATTGCTAATAAGCAAAGAAATGTCTTAGTGTAAAGTGAGTCTTATAGGACCAGAGTCTTAGGTTGTTTCAACGTTATATTTTAATTGACAATAGGTGGGTTTTATGATAGTGGTTATAGATTTGCCTACTAAGTGTCATGGCATTCTGTGGCATAGAGATAGTTGTAAGGAGCCATTTATCAAATCATCATCTAAATTCTCCAACAACTAATGTTGCGTGCTGTCATCTATTTCACAAGCAACTGGTAAAGACAACTGGCTGTGAGTAACTATGTCATGTGTAAAAGCTTGGAATTGTGCTTTCAAGTGAAGAATATTTTGTCCCTTTGTTAAAAACTAACTGGACATTAATAGAATTAAATGCTTTCTTGTCGAGATAAGTTTTTGCATTTAGTTTAACTGGATATATAACATGCAGTCTATAACATTCTGTACCCTTGGATAGGTAGTAATAGAGCAAAATTTTTATTGTTTATTCACCTGACTCTCCACCACTCCGCCAAAATGCAGTTGGCTCTATACGCTCCAGAACAACATATTCACTACTTTTGTTTTTGTAATGGATATGTTTGTCCTTCAATTTATCTCTACTATATCCTCACCGGGTATTTGAAAAACACCCAGTCTGGAAAAATTCAGAGATAGGGTAATGTCGCATTGCGGAACTAATTATGATGAAGATTACAAAGGTCACTGTGAGATTTTTTGCTCTGTGCACACTTCTCCTGCATTCAGGTCCTATTCTGTGAGTTTCTGATTTCACTTCTCCTCCATGCTATTCCATATCTGAGTGAAATATGGTAGTGGCTGAGAAAAATATATTTCACTAGCCTGTGAATGAATTCATCAATACTTCATTAGTTCTACTTTTTAAAAAAAAATCCAGCTGCCTATATAGCATAGCATTAAAGTTGAAATTGTATTAGAAAATAAGGTAAGTCAGGAAGAAGTGGTTAGTTGATACTCGGCTTGAGTTTTAGAATCTGTAGGCTTTCAGGTATCTCTTCAGTTTTGAGATTCTGCAATAGACTGCGTAGTGCAAGGAACAGTTCCAAGAGTTTCCATTGAAACATTCATTGGTGATAAGACAATGGATGTTGATACACCAAGAACTTTGCATCCTGGCTGGGCACTTAAGCTGGGCCTGGATGTCAAAGAGGGTGGATAGGAGAAAGCTGACTAGAGTTGCGGTCAAAGACGTATGTCTTGCCAGCATAGCATTTGCTGTCACCAGTAAAATTCAAATATAAATGAGCTATAAAATTATTGTCATTCAGTCATATCATAGTCAGTCATATCATAGTCACTGAAATTACTGATAACACATCAATTATGCTGTAGCCAAGTTAATATTAGGCACACACAACTTAATTGGAAACATTTCTAATGAAATATAAAAAAGTATGCTTCTGCTCTTCTATCTCCGCTCTCCTTTGTTTCCTCATCTCCGTCTTCCTCTCATTCTGCTTTCTACATTTATAACTTAACTTTACATTGCAGAAGATCTTTGCAATATTTTACAACAGATTCAATATGAAAATTATATTGAATCTGTTGCGGAATATCATATACTGTACATCACTATTATTTCCTAAAATTATGTAATCTACAAAACACAAAAACAGGTCACATGGGCCAACTTGTTTACACCAGTATTTGTACTCTTCCATTTCGAATCACCTCTCCCTTCCCCTCGATTTTATTCTCTCTCATGTAATCAAAATGTTACAACTGTACCTGTTTTTACAACTTTCAGTACATTTTACACTCAAATATTTACCTGGCTTTGTGGTAACTTCATACATCATAGAACTGGGAAGCATATCTACAAATATTGACCTCTAATTTAATCACAACTCGGTCTAAAGATTATTTTTATGTTTTAAACAAAATTGTGATTGAGGCGTAATAAAGGTTTGCTGGTGGGGCTAAACAAAAAATCCTATATCCTTTCAGACTAATATGTGGTGCTCTGACTGAGACAAATCACAGAAGCACTGCTTAAATAGTTAGAAGTATTTAATTGATGGTGCCTAAAGCATTAATCCATTTGCATCTATTTACAATGGATGGGTGCACCTCTCAGATTGGACTTAAAAGGTGACTGTTTTTGAGACACTGTTTTTGAGACTACAAATTGACTGTTGTATTTATATCCTGTGAAGAGCTTTGGGATGCTTTAATGGTGTGTTAAGGGTCTATGTCAAATGCAAGGATAATTATTATTGTAATATAACTTATACAACTACAAAAGAGATTTCAATTACCCACCTTTCATGGCATTCTGTTCCAGGCATTAGTTTATCTCTGAGTAAATAAATACTTCTGTATCTGTCCTAAAATTGCCCTTTGCAATCCTTAACCTATGTCGTTTTGCTCTGCTGTCACAATGCAACCAAAGTTTTGTTCTTAGTTTACCCCCTCAATTCCAGTTAAAATCTTATACTGTTCGGAAAAACTAAAGAATTGCATTACTGAATTGTGCATTACTGAATTGTGCATGAAAAACTGAAACTTGTAATTCTATATTGCATTGTGCGCCAAAATGTCTCAAAGCAGTTCTCAAAAAGGCACTAAGAATCTCTGAGTGTAAAAGTGGAAAGCTTCCTAGCACTATCATCCTTCATCTTAACAAGCAAATGCCATGCATTTAAAAAAAATTATATTATTTCTTGATGTCTTGATTACAGCTTCCCAGTCACCAGCAATGTTAACAGCAGGAACAGAGAGACAAGTGTGTTGGTGAAATTCAACATGTAACTGCAACACATATAAACTGGCTGTGTTGATTTTGAGAACAATTAATTCAATCGGTGAATTTAACAAATGACTTGGCAATGACCCAAGCATTGCAGCATATTTCAGGCGATTGCACATTTTCCGAAGCGGAAAGCATCAGCCCCGGCAAAAAAGGTAGTGATAAAAGCTCATAGCCTGAAGCTATTATTGTCATTTGCTTCTGATTGCTGAACACTGGGTGACTATTTAATCTAGCTCTTCGCTGTGCGCAGATGTAATTTCGAACCTTCCTCTCTCCTCTGGGAGCTATATGATGGAGAACAGTGGTACTCTGGAGAAGTACAAATGGGTTTCTTTAGGAACTCGCTTCTAGTAAGTTACTTTTTAAGCAAATTGAAATAGCATCTACACCTTTGGGTTTTGAAAGAATCTTTGAAATTCTGTTGGATAGTTTGCTCCTGAACTTATCTCATAAACTGGTATCACAAAACAGCTGGTTAACAATTCGATTTGAATGAATGTTAACTAAATTCATTGCACAGGCAGGGAAACAATTACAGAGTGGCTACACTCAAAGCATTGCAATCTGATTAATATTGTGATTATATTTATTTTTGCCAGCCAAATGTCCTACACGTGCAGATTTCCAACAGTATATTTAAGAATGTGCTTACCCACAAGAGTCACAGTGCTTTGCACTATATCCTGTGAAGCGCTTTGGGACGTCCTGCTGATATAAAGGCTCTATACCAAATGTAATTTTTAAAATACTGTAAAGGGAAATTATTGTATGTACTTTTTGTAAATGAAAAAAACTTGAACAGACCTGTGTAAATGTGTAGATATGTGTGTTCGGGGTTGTTTAATAATTATTATCACAACAAATGCTGAATTCAGTATCTGAAATATACTTTTACTATCTGGTGTGGCTAAAAAGCAGGGTAGAGAGAGAGAGAGAGAGAAAGAGTTTCAGTTAAGATCTGAGACACTCAAGTAGATAAGCCAGATTGTTTCACTTGATTGTATACAACAGGCTGAGCCTCATGTTGTCAGGCAAAATCTACCAGTGGTACCTTCCTTCACCTTGTTATGTCTTCTTCTAGGCTCAATAAATGCCAGGAAACCTTATGGACCTGATTAACGGCTATTTAATGGACATGTGATGTACTGCAGAGTTGGGCTGCTGTCTGCTGAATGTCTATTTCCAGATATTAACACAGATAATTAACACCTGTTTAAATACCTTGTGGTTGTTTTGAAAATTTTGGTTTATTTCAAACAGAACATATGCTTTATATGACACTCAATCTGACCTAAGGGATGAGGGGTGATCAAGCAGGACAGAGTGATCCACAGTGTCAAAAGCGGAGAGGCTTGTGGAGGACGAGGAGGCAGAGAGCAAGTATGACATTGGTGACTTGAACTGGGACTTTCTTGGTTTTGTGGGTAGGATGGAAATCAGACTGGAGGAGCTCGAAAGTGGTTAAAAAGGTGATAGTGGATTTGAGTACCAATGATGCAGGACTTTAGGTAGGAAAGGTAGTAATAATAATCCTTGCCTTTGATATAGCACTTTTCATATCTTCTAGACGTCTCAAAGTGCTTCATAGAATATACTGTAAAGTGAATTGACTGTATATTTGGTGGGCAAAATGCAGCTGACAATTGCGCACAGCAGTATCCCACAAACAGCTGTGGATTGAAATGACCAGTTTATTGTTGTTTTTTGAGGGATTATTATCAAGTGTGTGGGATAAAAAATCATTGCCAAGGTGTCACCCTGACCTGCTTGGAATTTAACCTAGGTCTCTCACTAGGAGCGAGTGCTCCAACCACTGAGCTACAGGACTCCATGGATAGTTTGGTTGCTGCCCTTAGTGATCAGTCTGTCCTTCAAGTCAGCTCAGCTGCAGGGTGATATCTCAGCTACCCCCCTCACCCAAGCAGGTTATAATTTAATTAGTAAAAGCATGGTTATCACTATAATGGCTACACTAAAATGACCAGTAACACAATTGGAACATTACTACATAAAATATTATTACAGAGGGGAGGAATCTGACTCACTTTGTTTTCAAATTGGCTTCGTAGAGCTATAAGCAGTGACCTTGATATTAAGTGCTACAGAACACAATAGAGAAAAGTAATCAAGGTAAACACTATTTCCAGCAAACTTTAGCCTCAGGCAGGAACAAAGGCTAATATTAGTGAAAGATTTTGAGTCACTTGTAGAAGTGATAAGTAATAAAGTAGAAGGCCAAATCTTCTATGAAAGCACAAAACATGCAAATAATCCCCAAGAATGTAATTTTAAGCACTGAGTGTGGTTTCCAGCCATGTAGATGTTCTCACTGAATGAAGCAGGAGCAAAATAGACAACAATTACCCATCTTCTGGAGGCATTAGAAGCAGAGGAATAGGAACAAAAGACAAATATAAAAAAAACGCTAATCACAAATATTGGGTGGAGAATTAAAAACCTGGCTGAGATTCCAGTCAGTAAATACTTGTAGCTTTTTTGGTGGTGTCAGACTCTAATGGCATTTCCTCTCTTTTAATCATGCATTGCCAAATGCAGGTCAAGGATCCATTGTCTCCTCACCATTCCCTTTCAGGACAGACATCCCAAGCATTGTTCATTTTTATGTCAGCCTGATCAGTTGGTGGCACTCTTGCCTCTGAGTTGGAAGATAGTGGGTTCAAGCCCCATGTTGGCACTTGGAGCTCCTATAGTTCAAGCAGACACTCCAGTATATTCCTGGGGGTGTGCCGCATTTTTGGAGGAGGATGTCCTAAAGCATTTCACAGCGTATATTGTATAGTAGAGTGATTGTGGTTTTGTAAGCCAATGCAGTCAGATGACAGCCAATTTTCACACATCAATGTCCCACAAACGGCAGTGAAGTGAATGATCAATTTTTAATTTTCAAATAAGTACCAAGGAATCTTTAACATCCAACTGAACAGGCCCAATTGGCCTTGGTTTAGTGTCTCACCCAAAGGCTCTCACCTCCAAACGTACAATACAATTCCCGGAAATGTGCTGGAGTATCAGTCCAGATGATATGAGTTCCAAGTCTCAAATGGACCTTCAACCTACAACCTTCTGACGTGAAAAATGCTATCTAATTTTTATTATATTTTATCTGTGAGAAAAAAGAGCTGTACAATTGGCCTTGGTTTAGTGTATTCAGAACAAAGCAAAGTTTATCTGTCACAGACTTGAATTCCAGGGAAAATTTGTTTAAAATTATCGTCAAATGTTGGCTGAGATTATATTGACAGCTAGAGAAGTATAATCAAGATTGTTATATATTGTCCAAAGTGATCATGGATTAAATTGAATCCCTGTAAATCTTTTGTGGATTTATGAGGGAGATGTAATCTCAAGGGCAAGGGCTAAATTCTCCCTTGTATGTGATGGAATTTCAAAGGCTCAAGTGGCTCCCACAGTATACTTGAATAATATTCCTGACATTACCCAATAGGGAAATCAAAATAAGCTGCACCATTCTTCTGAATTTAACTGATAAAAATGGGGAAATGTACCTAACATTGATGTGATTTCCTACCCCATCAATCATTGACAAAATCAACTTTTAAAACTGAAACTATTTTCCCAAAAAGGTAGATTATCGATGATAATGATCAGAGTATGATCTGTTGCCCAAAACACAGTGCTTCACGCAGTGGTAATTTAGGAGTAAAATTATACAGATTTGGATTTTGAAGCTATACCTGATAGAGGTGTTTAAAATTATGGAAGCACAAACCAAAAGAATGACATAGGACATATATATGTTAAGTATGATATGAAGTAAGAACAAGGAATTAGCAAGGGAAAAAGTGAAGTGTGTTAATATTTAATGAATCCAATGGGAAAGAGGGAGAACATTATGCCTTTTCTATATTACTTATTTAGAATCCAACAAAAGGTGGCTCAAGAGACATGCCAGCTCCACATTTTGGAGATATGGGACTTTTACCTTCCTTGGTGAGTCATGTTTCCATCAGTCTCTGTAAAAGGAGTGCCAACCATTAGCTGCTTGCCTCCAGAGTGGTGAGGTACTTTTCTTTCTATGTTCACTCCAGCACAATGGGCTGAGATGACTCCAAGTTAGGTCTTGCAGGATTCAGGGATGGCAATTGTAGAATCATAGAAGTTTACAGCATAGAAGGAGGCCATGCAACCTATCAAGTCTACACAGGCTCCTAGATCTAAATGTTCATTCAATTCCATTGCCCTGCCTTACCTCCATCTTCTTTCAAGCCTATTTCCTTGATATGCATGTTTGAAACCCACAAGATATTTCATATCCCAATAACTAAAGCATGTCATAAAACAAAAAAATACTGCGAATGCTGGAAATCTGAAGCTAACACAGAGTTATTTAGAATAGAGTTGCAGAGTGGAAAAGCAAGACAGAAGAGGTGTCTAACTGGAGACAGGATGAGAGCTGGATACAAGGAATGGAACTCTTCACTTAAACATCAGACGGCAGAGGTTTGAGGTTGTGCCACGAGTGACTGCTGGTGCTCTTGAATCATTTATTTATTTTAAACTTTTGATTATGTGCTTTAATAAACAAATTGATAAGCATTTTGCACTTTGACATGTAAACAAATTTTGTATTATCCACTACTCACATGACCCAAGGTCAACTTCAGTCAATATACTATTTCTGCAATTTTGCAGAAAAATGACATGTTTGATGGTAATAACAGAATGTTATTACCATCAAATGTTATCAAAATGACATGTTTGATGGTTTTGTACAAAACTTGCCGTAGTTGCTTTGTCCTTGAACACTCATCAATAAATTCACAATGACACACACTGCTGAATTAAAAGAATATATTAGACCTTATCCTTTTGAGACTGAAGGTAATGAATTCTACCAGTCTTCTCAGTACAAGAATAACTCGAAACTATTCAATGGGAGCTCTAGAATATACGTATTAAAGCAAACTGAACAATCAAAGAGTCTCTCTTGTCTTTTATGGTTCTTAACTAATAATGTTCATGTTTAAACTTTTAGCTACAGAATGCAATTTTCTTTTTAACATTATTTTTACCCCACTAAAGTGAAGAGTGATGAGACCTTGAGGGTCAAACTCAATGTAAAGTGCATGAACATTGTCTGCTACACAGCCTTGTCCTATTCTCTCTGCCTTCAAAACACACCTTAAATCCTATCTTTCAACTGCTTTATTTGGGCCACTTCCCCTCTTCCTTCTTCCTCCCACTCCCACAATTCAGATTTCCAGTCAACTCCAGTCCAAAAGGTGCTGTATAAGTGTAAATTGTTGCTGTACTCTTGACTACTCTTCACTAATTAAACATTAACTTTAACAGCCTCCAACCATAGTTTTTCACTCCATTCATTCATCCCTCAGCTTTGCATTTTATCAAAGAACTATCTTGGATTTATATATATGTGGAGTTCTGTAGCTTAGTGGTTAGAGCACTCGCCTTTGCAAACTGAAGACCTGGGTTCGATTCCAGGCAGGTCAGGATGAAACCTTAAGCAAGTTTCCTTACTCCACATGTCTAATAATAATCCCTCAAAAAAACCAATAATAATTTGGTCATTGAATCCACGACTGTCTGTAGGACATTGTTGTGAGCAATTGGCTGCTGCATTTCACCCACAAATATATAGTCAATTCACTTTACAGTAAATTCTGTGAAGTGCTTTGAGATGTCTAGAAGATGTGACAAGCGCTATGTCAAATACAAGGACTATTATTTTTGTGGTTGTTTTACTCTCTCCATTTTATTTATTTATATCTTTGTATAACAATTGTGGTATTTCTGACTTGTATGAAATTACTTTACTGAACTCTCCTTTCACAGTCTATTGATGAACATAAGTTTTGTGGTGCCATTTAAAAAAAAACTTACCGTAAATACCCGTATATAAGGCGCACTTTTTTTCACTTCGGAAGATCTCGAAAGTTGGGGGTGCGCCCTATACGCAGGTACAATAAATTTTGAGCCTCGGAAATACAGTAAACAGGAGGGGCGGCCGGCGCGCTGTCAGCTGGGGTTTGGTCAGTGTCCGGCGGAGGTTGGGGGGAGCGGGTGATAGAGCTTCGGCCTCGGCCGCCCAGGCAGCAGTAGCAGTAGCGGACTTCAGTGCCGTGCCTGCTGCCTGCCTTCTCCTTATCCCAGTCTGCCTCCCTGCCTCCCTCCCTCTCCTGCCTCCCTGCCTGCCTGCCTCCCTCTCTCCCTCCCTCCCTCCCTGCCTCCCTGCCTGCCTGCCTGCCTGCCTGCCTGCCTCCCTCTCTCTCTCTCTCTCTCTCCCTCACTGCTTTGCATGGTTCTGTTTCTCATGTCGCACAAGTGAATTATTTGGCAAATAGCTGTCTAATTGCATCTCGAATTTGCTGACACAAAAAATATGAAATGCTAAAAATAAGTAATTATTACAAAAATGCAATATCATACAAACAAGTCAAGGTTGTTTATGGCAATTTATGGCAGTGTAGTTGTCTAATGCACAAATCTGTGTGTTTCGGCAAATATCTTTATGAAATATCTGCGTTTGTTTATTACTTCTCATTTCCCTGTTATGCCTCCAAAGCTAGTCTCATTTAGTATTGACAACAGAAACACTAATAGTCTATTTCTGAAACAACACAACAGTTGAATCAATGTTACATAATTAGATATGAAGGGTGGTGCATTATTTGGCAGTTCACCATCTGAAATAAACTTGTATCTTGTGAAATTCTACTTCAACATCTTGTATCTTCTAATGTCCTAACTCATTTAATGCTAACTGAGCTGGTAAAGGATTGCATTCCTTTTTAAAAAGAGTCGTACCACATAAACACTATGTCAGAGGAAGTGATCCAAACTGGGATTCAGTTTACCCACCAAGATCCTGAGATGTTTGTTAATGTTCTATGATATTACCCTCAAATCTATTAAGGTGTTAGCTGTGTTCCATTAGGTGAAAATATTAATAATCCTGTATTTGATAAAGTAACTTTCACTTCAGGAAGCCATCTCAATGCATTTCACAGGATTTATTGTGAAGTGGAATGACTGTATAATTTGTAGCCGATTGTAGGCCAGTTCGCACACAGCAATTATGTACGAGAGCCATAGAGTAATTAAAAACAATTTAATCTAGGGGACTAAATACTACATCTTTGAAGTGTCATCAGGAATACGATATTTCCAACAATGCAACGAATCCCAGCACTGCGCATGTTGGCTTGTCAGATGTCAAATGAACAATTAGTGATTATCTTCCTAGGGGGAAGTAAGTAAGGTTTAACTAGAGTTAAATTATTTCCAAGATGATATGCTTGCGACCAAAATGCTAGAATTGAGTCAACCCACTGTGGCAGTGTTGAAAAGCTGGCTCCTGAGACATAGTATTCCAGGGCACTGCTAATAGCAGCACAGCTAGCCTGGCTCATTGGAAGCACCTGGAAAGGCAGACCAATTACTGGGGGCAGGGACTCTTCACACTGAGTTCCTGTTAAGCCTGGAAGTAAATGCCCTAATGGGTAAAGTGGTCCACACTGCACAAACAGCAGGAAAACTTGCCAGGCAATGTTTTGCACTTTTGGTTGCTTAAAATTCAGTACCTCAAAGTACATTCCATGGTCCAGAAGCCCTGGCTGTTGCCAACCTGCCCCTAATACAGTAGGACCCTGTTTATCCGACACCCTCGGGACCTGGCCAGTGCCGTTTAAAGTGCCTGCTGGATATTTTGCAGAAAATCCAACAATAAAAACATTATTTTAAAAAAACATAGCATATTAATAATAGACTAAATAATCATTTATATGATAATATATAAATAATTATAATCCTTTTACACAACGACCAGGCAGTTCAGAGAGATCTTTAAACTAGTGCAAAAGTTACATGTCTGAAGGACACTGTTCTCATTGGGGGCAGAAGAGAGGAAAGCAAACGTGTTTTTGAGAAAGCAGCTGCCACTGTCACTGTTCAGTTAACTTTCCTTCCAAATGATCCAAGGATCGGAATTGAAAGCAAATGTTTCATTTCACTTTTAAAGTTAGATTTGTTTTTAACATCAGACTGGGGTAAGGGGAGGCGCTGAGTGTGTTTCTGATATACACCGCAGCTTCCCAAGCTTAAAGGTATTTGTAAAATAAACCAGACTTGAGAGGTGTTGCAGGGGGTTGTGTTTTTTTAATTAATTTATTAAATGTATTAACTTTATTAAAATAAAAGCTAAGGCTGTGGTATGCATTGATCTGCAAGCTTTGCTTGTGTGTGTGTGTGTGTTTTGCTGCTTTGTGGCTAAATTAATGAACTCACCCTCGCTCTCCCTCCTCTTTCAAACCCGGAGAGTGTACCACTGTACACTCTGCAGAATGCTGTACCAGCAGCATTCTGAGCTAGCACCACCATCAGGTAGCAGCATTCCAAAATATTTGATGCAACACAAAACACCAAAAAAATGCATTTTTCTGGATAAATTCTGGTTAATTGAATGCAGACTTTTTTTGCGGTGTCGGTTATATGGAAATTACAGTTGATCGGGTCAAGGATAAATGGGCTTCTACTGTACACTCTGAAGTTAGTTAAACATGATATGTCCCTCTGGGAAGAGAGGGCATATTCCACTCTAAACACATCAATTTCCATGTGTATATGGCTTGCATGGAACTTTCACATTGATTTGGATGCTCTTAAGCATGGTGTTGGGTTTCTGCATGTGTCAGGCACTGAAAAAAAACAGCACTGTATTGGAACGTCAGCCTAAAATATATGTGTTTAAAGTCCCAACATGTCTGAGAGGCGAGATTGCTACCAACTGTGTCAGACTGACACCTAATTAATTAAGCAAAGATACTTCGCTCCAACTAACCTTTATTTGTTGCTTCTAAATCAATTAAAGTTGAATGTTGGTATCTATATATGAACATTGTTGTAAACCAAACACAATAAAGACATGTGTTATATGAAAGGACAACTAACACAGCAACTTTTAATTGATCTGTAAAGAACAGATAAAGATTAGTTAGAGCAAAGCTTCTTTGCTTAATTAATCTCCAGTAAGTACCTTTTGACTTCTGTAATGTTAATTTATAAAAGTCCCTGCCCACTGTAAAGATTATCAATGACGCACAACCTGGAGCAAAATGATGCATTAAGTGTTATGGAGACTGAGACTAATTCATTGGGATCTAATCTGCTTTTGATTGAGTCATTGTATTTATCAAGAGAGAATATTCTTCGCTTTATACATATATTTTTCCTCTATTCTCTCTATATTTGTTTCCACCTTTCCCCTTTTCTTTAAGCTGCTTAATTTATATTTCCTCCTCTAATGGAATGCAGGCACCAGAACATTGGCAGAATTCGCTGGAAGTCCCTGGATGAGCTTGTGGTTTTACATAAGAATTAGGAGCAGGAGTAGGCCATTCGGCCCTTTGAGCCTGCTCCGCCATTCAACAAGATCATGGCTGATCTTCTCACCTAACTTTGATTACCTGCCCTATCCCCATAACCCCTAATCCCTCTATTTTTCAAAAATCTATCAGTCTCAGCCTTGAAAATATTCAAGGACTGAGCATCTACAGCCTTCTGGGATAGTGAATTCCATAAATTCACTACCCTATGAGTGAAGAAATGTTTCCTCAACTCTGTTCTAAAAGGCTGACCCTTGATATTAAGACTGTGACCCCTGGTTATAGATTCTCCTACCAGGGGAAACAGTCCCTCAGTGCCTAATTTAGCTAGCCCTTTTAGAATCTTATATGTTTCAATAAGATCCCCCCTAATTTTTATAGTTATAATACTAATTATTGTTTAATCTGAAGGGTAGTTCAACAACATTCTGAGCTAATGTTTTGCTAGTGTAGGCATTGAATTTGCAACCTTGTGGACCAGAAGTGAGAGTGTTTAGTTAAATTGACATGACGTGTTTTCAGTTGGTTCCCATTTCACTGTCAGACTGGTTGGAGACTGTGTGGAGCAGGCTTTTCGTGTGGCACTCACTTGATGTGGACTCATGCTGTTCACTTCAGTGATATCATGCCTGGTACCAATGGGCTGTGAGCAGAATTCCCTCACCACAGGTCATCTGAACCAGCAAATACATCATTCAGAGAAAAGATACAGGTTCAGTGGGTTGGATAGTGAAACTGCATTACGGGTATATACATCATCCAGATGCAACATTATGCTTGGAGAAGAAGGCTAAGGAAGCTATTAACAAGACTGCTAAAGATGGACAGCTCAGTGCTATGGGAATAATTGTAGTCAACTTATCACTGCAGTGTTTAAATTATTCTACTCAGCCCAATACTTCTCCGTCTGGTAACCATCAGAATGTGAATTTGATATCTCCTGTGCTGACATTACAAATAACCTATTGATGGGTCCTGACAGATGAACTTTGACAGGTCTGTTGAACTGAAGGAAATATAACAGGCTTCTGTACTGGTGAAGGAAGTCACCTGGATAGGGTTTGGCATCCTTATAGACTCCCATAGACTGCACTAGAGTTGGTTATTTCCTAGACATCTAGAAGGCAATGATGTAAATAAGTAAACTATAGGATTAATTATCAAGCCTTTGTCACAATAAAAATGTGCTGCACCTGTATAACTCCATAAATGCAACTGCTGGAGGTTAACACTTTGTGTTGCCAACTGATCCCATTACAACAAAGTGTTTTATCTGTTCAGGGGGATGGGTGTTAAAGATCCCTTTTCATATGGGAAGATCACTATATAAATGCAATTTGTTGCTGTTGAAGCTAGAATGCTATAATGAGTAGGTGTGAGCTTCCAGAATCCCTCTATTCCTTTTGTTTGTGTTTTTTCTCTGGGAGATTAGAAGCTTCTGTTGTAATTTAGAGGCTTGACCCCACACTAAATTTAGGAGCATTTAGGAGCGATTTTCATAATTTGAAAACAGCAAAACAATAACAATACAAGGGTTTTCATTCTCTTTTCCCTGTCTATATACTTGGTAATTGAAGTTTCACCACAATTAAGATTTATGTTTGAGTGTCTGGTGCTTTTCTAGTAATTATTCTAGATGTTAAACGGGAATTTTCTTATTGTGTGACATGAGTGGAAGGCAATCTATCAGTAAATAATGGACACAACCATCCATTGTACATCCAACCCTGATTCTGCCTACTCCTCCCATGAACTGAGCATGTGTGTGGCTGAAAATTTAACTGTGATGAAAGTTCCTCATGTGGAAGTCTGCATTTCAGTGCAGCTTTAAAACAATCCTGACTTTGTTCAGTACTATGATCCAGACCTCAAGTGCTACTTCCAGGATCTAAGTTGTTGATTCTCAGGTGTAGATTTTTATAAAGAATTTCTTTATAAAGCATTCAATGTCAAAGATAAAAGTCGGGAGTACAGGAATTAGTACAACATTTATACTTTAGGACAGGCTCAACATATGTGTTCAATATGGTTTAATGTATTATTGGAGGTTGCAAATGTCCACTCTCTCCATGCAGCACTGTGGTTGAAACTGCATTGAAATGAATTGAACAAGGTATTTAAATATATATGCAAAGCAGTTTTATCATCTACAATGATTTGAGAATGAAACACAGAAACACAACTGGAAGGAGTTTCACAATGTAATTCACATTGCAATAAGTGCATGTAAGGAAACCTAGAGTGGCACATTCATTTCAATTACGAGAGTCAAATTGTGCATGCACCCTCAGGCTATCAAAACTTATTTATGCTTGACGAGTTTACAAAAAAAAGTGTAGTGAGGTGAGGAACAATTTACATTATAAACATAATAAACATGTCAAGCTAGAGAGAAAGAAAAAGAATGCATAAGATGCAAAATCAAGAGGCAGTTTTGCAGAATAACAGAAAATAACCTTGGCAGAAATAAAGACATCAGAGTGAGATGGGGAGATTACGCTATGTATTAGGGTTGCAAGGCATGAAAAGCACAAGCAATTTATGGCATGCGATCTGATGAATTAAGAGTGAGGTTTCAACCATTGGATGACTTATTTGACATTGTGTTAAGTATTTTCTTGTTCACAATGGGAACACTGAAACCACTTATTCATTCTTAGCCCCTGACAACAATAATTACTTTACTGCATTTCTTATTTCACATGATGTTTTCAATCTAATGACTAAAAAAACACAGAGCTGAATTATTCTTGAAGGTAGAAGCATCATATCAGATACTGTATATCACCTCCATTTCATCTCAGTAAATGGTATCTCCTCCCACCCACACCTGGTCATTGTGGGGTACCCCAGGGTTCCATCCATGGTCCTTTTCTATTCCTATGTATACGCTCCCACTGGGCAATGTCATCCGTAGGCACAGGGTAAACTTCCACATTTATGCGGATGACACACAAATCTTTGCCTCCTCCAATACCAACTCCTGGTTGGCCAATGTTTTGTCAGCTTGTTTGGCAGATATCAAGCCTGGATGAGTTTCAATTTCCTGCAACTGCATATGGACAAAATGGAAGCCATACTCATTGGCTCCCATCAATGTCTTCACTCCTGCAGATCTAAATTCCCCCAAACCCCTGGGCTTTCCCTCAGATGCACCAAACCTGTACGCAATCTAGGTATCCGGTTCAATCCCCAGCTGTCCTACCATACATCCTCCTCCAAATTCGGTGCCAGACCAGGACTGCCTTCTTCCACCACTGCCAGATTGCCCACCCGCTGCTACATTTCCTGACTCTGACTATAACATCCCAATTGCAGCCGAAACTCTTGTGTACCTGTCACCTTCCCACTTGGATTACTACAATGCACTCCTCGCCAGTCTCCCCAGCTCCATAATCCAAAAGATCCAGCTGATTCAGAACTGTGTTGTCCGCATACTGACCCAGACCAAACTCCGTACCCACATTTCACTGCTTCTAGCCAGGATCCACTGGCTCCCCATGGATTCAAATTCATTCATTCCCTGGCACCCCCCTCCTTCTCCAACCTACTCACTCCCGAATCCAGCACACGGCATCTCCGCTTGACTGGCATCAGCCTCCTGCTTGTCCCTCGCACACTCCACCCCACCATCAGAGGTCCCAGCTACTATGCCTGAAAACTCTGGAACACTCTCACTCAACGCCGCCCTATCCCCTTTCCCCTCTTTCATGTCTCACTTGAAAACTTTCTTCATCGACCATGCTGATGGCCACCGCCCCTCGGCTATGAGTCAGGCTCCAACACTGTTAAGCACTCTGAGACTCTACGCTACGTGTATGGTATGATGTATGTGCAAGTTGTTATTATTGTATCTACTTGAATGATTAGATCATTATTCAAGACATTTTATTATCCATAAATTCTTAATTACAATATTTCATTCAATCAATAATTCACAATCTCAATATTTTTAATAATTATTTTAATCCATATTTAAATTTTTTGCAAAGGAAGATTGTTGTAGTACTTTTTACAACAATGTGATAGATTTTGTTCCTTTTTATTGTGTTAGAGGAAGCACACCAGCAAGTTGTTGAGTTGGAGATGGATAAGGAAATGGGCATTTCCACGGTAATGGTACATTGTGCAAGGCAAAATATTCATGCCATTTTCTGAGGAAGGGTGGATTTTTTTTCCCCAAGCATGAAAATCAGAGATAACACACTCTCAAGAGATAGCCCAGATAATTTTGCCTTAAAATGAGACATGTTTTTTAAATGACAATAAATGAAAGATCATGTCCACCCTATCTAGAGACCTGTAAAATGTGACATGGCAAAAAAGGCTGCTTTTGAAACCTATTTCAGATCTTATTTTTAACTCTCACTATCATTAAATATAATGAGATCCATAAATCAAGTGTTAAGACAGAAAGCTGATAACTTTCTGTTTCATTCAAGAGCCTGATCATATTTGTTTTGTCCCTTTAAAAAATGTGACACGCTCGTAACCCCATCCGCCCAAAGAATTACGAACGAGGAAAACGGGATTTCAGGATAACTTTTTAAAAAAAATCCTATTTTGCTCTCAATTCATAAAGTTATGAAGTAACTACTTCGTGGTTTGATTTATTTTGGTAAGCTTACTTCTCCGACATTTTGAAAATTCACTCATGACGTTCCTTCCTTTAATGTCCATGTTCGTAATGTCTGTCCCCGTTCAAAGCGTTAAGTGCATGAAGTGTGAACTTTCAGAGGTGGTAAAAATAATTCTGTTAAAAAAGTTATGTATTTCTTACAAGATACAGTATGGTCTCTAGGGCACTTATGTACAAAAAATGAGTGTTCAGCAACCATTTTGATTTTCTGACCTCTCTGTCACCCCTTTATTGTAGAAATACCCAAATGTCAGGGAAAGGAATTTTCTCTTCACAATGATATTGCCAGAATCAAATGAGATGCCAATTTTTTGTTAATCTTTCGGGTGCTGTGAATTCTGCATGACTCACTCTAATTAAGCTCTGAGACACAATCCAGTATGGAGGGTGCTGTATAAGCGCACGTTGTTGTTGTAATGCAAAAAGAGAAAGAGAGAATGTTTTAGTGAGACATGGAGAGAAAAAAAATCTCATCATGATTTTAACTTGCCTGTCAGATTATTGAACTAAGGGAGTCAAACCCTTCACTGATCTTGCCTTGAAACAAGATGTTTCATCACTTCAAGGTGGTGACAGCAACATCTTATTTCAAAAGCAGATCCATAAGCTTTTGTACCAGATGATGCTTTCCTGACAAAATGTAATTCATTTTGTATCACAATTCAATGGAAACCCAAATCTTAAAAGTTCCAATTTGCTCATTTTTAGGGGTTGAAAATTCAACTGAGGATAATTTTATCTGCATTGATTTGACATAGGGACAGTGCTCCTGGGCATAACATGAACTTTGTTAGCAATAATCCTGCTTTGCATTTCATGCCATAGCTTGAATATAGCAGTAAAGGTGTACTATCTCTAGATTAAAAGCATAAGAACATTGTTGAGGCTAAATTAAGTTAACTTTCTCTCGCAGCTGCTCAATCACATATTTACTTGGAATTTTAAATTGCATAGACAAATCCCTAGTGGTGGTAAGTCAATGCGATGGACGCTTATTTTTTTTATCTGCATGCACATCATGCCTTGGTGTTGCATCAGGTGGTATCATGCATTAAAGCAGAGAGAATGTCAAATGCAGGTTTGAAATAAGTGCACATCACCCTGCATTAGAGTATTATTCAGAATATACAAGCATAGTACTGGTAATATGTATACAAAACATTTGGTTTTACAATTCTCACCAAGCAGGACGTCTTCTACATAAACAATGAATTATTTTTGCAATCTTGTAGGACTGAGGAGTGTGAGTGACTGTACTTTATATGATGATAATCCTTGCACTTGACACAGCACTTTTCATGTCTTCAAGAAGTCTCAAAGCACTTCACTGTAAAGTGAATTGACTGTATATTTGTGGGCGAAACGGCAATTACGCACAGCACTGTCTCACAAACAATCGTGAATTCAAGTGGCAAATTAATTATTGTTTAGTTCTACGAGGGATTATTATCAGGTGTATGTAGTAAGGAAACCTTTCGACACATATTTGACTATGGGAACTCTCTCCTCATCGGCCTTCCCAGCTCCTCCCTTCATAAGATGCAGATTATTCAGAACTCTGCAGCTTGTATACTCTCTCGCAATATGCTCCACGACCACATCACTGGCTCTTCATCTCCCAGAGGATCAAATTCATGATCTTCGTCCTCACTTTCAAAACCATTCACAATTTTGCTCACGCCTATCTCTCCAACCTGCTGTCTCCCTATCAGCCTGCCCGTCCCCTCCGTTCAGCGGGCTCTGGCCTGCTGAATAATCTGAATAATCGGTCCCCCACCCGAACCGCCCTACCATCGGTGGCCGGGCTTTCAGCCTCTCTGCCCCCACACACTAGAACTCCATCCTACAATCCCTTCACCTCGCTTCCTCCCTTTCCTCCTTTAAGGCCAGTCTCAAGACCTTCCTTTTCGACCGTGCCTTCTGCTTCCCTCCTAGCTGTTCCCCCCTCTCCCTATTCTCTTTCCCCCTATCCCGAACCCCCCCCCCCCCCACCACTCCACCCACTCCTGCTCGGGTCCCGACCTAACTGTTCAGTGCCTTGGAATGTCCTCTCAACGTGAAAGGCGCTCTATAAGTGAAATTTTGTTGTTGTTATTTCCAAAGTTTCACCCTGCCCTGAATCAAACTCAGGTCTCTCACATGTGTGTTGAATGCTCTAACTATTGAACTCTCTTTAAAAGGAGTTATAGGAAGATAGGAATAGGTGTAGGCTAATCATCCCCCCAAGCCATTCCACAAAAACATTAGGTCATGGCTGATCTGTACTTGAAATCCAACTAGCCCCCTTGACCCCATATCTCTTCTTATCCCTTGATAATAAAAAGTCTTTTATTTCTCTCAGTCTTGAAAGTTTGAATGGATCCAGCATTTTTAGCTTTTAGTGGTGAGTGTTCCAGATATCACTACCCTTTGTATGATTTCACTCCGTAATGGCCTTGCTCTCATTTTAAAATGTTATGCCTCCTTGTTCTGGATTCCCTACCAGAAGAAATAGTTACTCTGCATCTATCACATCCAACCATTTACTATTTTATAAACCTAAATCAGATTGCTCCTCAACCTTCTAAACTCAAGTGAATGCAAACTGTCTTGATAATTTAACCCCTTGTAGCATTCTGGTTAATCTGCACTGCATCCCTTCTGGGGCTAATATATCCTTTCTGAAGTGTGGTGCCCAAAATTGAACTCAGTAGTACAGATGGGATCTGACCACGGCTATACAGTTGAAGCATAAATTCCTCTCCTTTATATTGCAGCCCCCTTGAGATGAAGGCCAACATTCCATTAGCCTTTTTGATAACGTTTTGTACCTGTGAATTCGTTTTTAATGTTTTTTTTACATGGAATCCCAAATCCCTTTGTTCCTCCACAGTTCTTAGTTTCTCACTATTTAGAAAAGATTCTGTTTTCTCATTTTTGAATCCATAGTGGATGATCTCATACTTCCCCACATTGAACTCTATCTGCCACAGTTTTGCCAAGTCACTCAATCTGTCTAAATCCCTTGGTAACTTCCTTCTTTGTAATTTACTGGGCATCCTAACTTTGTGTCTTCTACAAATTTGGATATAAAACTCTATTCCTTCAGCCAAGTCATTTATATACATGGTGAATAGCTGAAGCCCCAGGACAGACCCTCTCGGAAACACTACTTGTCATGTCTCACTTATCAGAGAACATTCCTTTTATCCCTACTCATTGTTTCCTGCCTCCCAGCTAATTACCATGCATCTACATATGAACTGCATAGGAGGAGGCTTGTATGACACTGTTGGAACACAGGAGAAAAGCAGAATATTTTTGCTGAAATCATTTAAAAAAAGTAGCTAAGAAGAATAACGTATACTGTAACTGCAGTTGCTACCACTGAAAATATGAGGGTTTAGATGAGATGGTGAACAGGTTAGATGTCAGGATGGTTAAGTGGTAACCTTCTCACCTCTGAATCAAAGGTTAAAGGCCATTTTGGAACATTGAACTCACAGTCTAGGCTCACACTCCAATATAGTGCTTGAAGGGCTGCATTGTAGGAGGTGCCATCCTTTGGATGAGATACAAACTGAAGTCCTGTCTGCCAGTTAAGGTAGATATCAAATATCCATGGAACATTGCCTTTCAAATATACACTCTGTACAAATTACAGTGAAATGATTTGAAAAGTTACAGTCTTTAACGTTCATTCTACAAGTGGCACTGCTATTTCACAACTTTGATAAGCTTTCACCAGTAAGAAAAGTGAAAGAACATAAGTCGTATGTTAGATCGAGAGACTTTCACAGTGGGAATATAATCCATGTGGAAGTGAGTTTGATAAAAATGCAATTTAAAGCTGAAAACAAATTATTCCTGACCGCTTTCTAGCTAATAACGCAGCAGCAGATGGTCCTGTAATTCAGTAGTTAGAGCACTCCCTCACAAGTGAGAGACCTTGATTCAATCCCTAGCAGGGCGAAATTTTGGGCAAGATTCCTTACTCCACACACCAGATAATAATCCCTCAAGAAAGAAAAGCAATAATAATTTGGTCACTCAATCCACAACTGTTTGTGTGTCCCTGCTGTGTGCAATTGGCTGGCTCGTTTTGCCCACAAATATACAGTCAATATACTTTACAGGATGATCCGAAATTGTAAAATGGTGGAAGAGGAGAAACTGGCAAGGAGTGCATTGGAGTAGTCCAGCTGAGAGCTAAGGCATGGACCAGGGTTGCGGCAGTTGTTGGGGTGAGGTAGAGTAGGGCAATGTGGCAGAGATAGAATAAAGTGGTGCTGGTCAGGGAATGAATGTGGGGGAAGAAGGATAATTGGGGATTGAACCTGATGCCTAAATTGCACATGGGTTCAGAGAATTTTAAGGACAGATTGGGTAGGTTGAGCAGGTTGGAACCCTGAGACGGTAGACGTTGACGGGAGCCAAAGAGTATGACTTCCATCTTGTTGATGTTTAACTGCATGAGATTTTCACTCATCCAGCTCTTGATGTCTATCAGACAAGCTATAGTACATCAGGGGACTCAGGTCACAACTGGAGGTGGAAAAGTTGAGTTGCGTGTCAGCGTTAGCTTCATGTGGAAGTTAACTCTGTGTCTGTGGATGACATCATCGAGAGGGAGCATGTTGATGAGGAAGAAAAGTCGATGGACTACTCAAACCAAGCCAGGGTGGTCCCTCTGAAGTGGATGATGGAGGACACATGGTGGAGGAGGATGGCTTGGTCGACTGTGTTGACGCTAATTCTAAAAATTGCTTATGAAAGGAATCATAATCTTTGGGGCAAATGACACCAGGAATTTAACACTTCATCCTCAAGTAATTTTCTAGCATTACAAAAGGATTCCAATGGGAGAAAACGGCTGATCACAATGAAAACAGCTGGTCAACAAGTGCTTTGTTTCTTGGCATTTTTTGATAGTCTCTTTACCCCCACCACCCCTACCCACCAGGTACAAGTATAAACAGGATACTTGAATGTATGACTCCTGTCTAATGCAATGAAAATACAATCAACTAGGATCTCTATCTGTGGGGAATCTCAACTGCCACTAACATTCATTCACACTTCTGAATGCAATTCAGAAGTGTGAATGAGCTAAGATTGACAAAGGACAAGTACCTTATTCCCTGATGCCCAAGTCTTGGTATCCAATTCATTGAAACTCTGTGAGGTTATCCATTCATCGGTTATTCATGGGTGCTAAACTGTCCCCACACTTATTTCTCTGTCATTCTCAATGGCCGGCCGTCCTCCAGCGTCCAAACCTCTGGTGGACTCGATTTATTTAATTTCACACTGTTCAGTTCTTCCAAGAGTCATGGCATCTATCTGTTGATGCTGTATGCTTATCCTTGGTGGTTTGAGGAATGATTCATGGTGTTTGAATTCTATTTACTTGTTACCACAGAATAGCCAGTGCAAATAAAGTTGACACATGACTTGCTGATCAGCATGTTTACTGAATATGCGGTTTATGATCCGAAAGGCATGCGGCTATGTGATCTCTTAATATAGATTACCATTGCTCCATCAATCCTGTATTTACTTGAGCAATATTCAGGATAAAGCATTTGAAAGTCTGAAAATGGATGTCATCATATTTCTGTGAGTTTTTCTTGCAGAACAGAGATACTTGTTTAACTGCTACAGGTATTGAAAATCAAGCAAAGCTGATGAGATGCCAAATTGTTTTTAGATCATCATTTCTCTTGCTTCAGGAATGCAGTCTTATCAAGTTCTGTTTTTGTCTGTAAGGAAGCTCATGTTCCATTCTACAGGCTACCAGTTGATAGATTTTTTTCTCTACGCTACCTATCTCTGGTTCTGCATTGCACTGGAATTAAAGCATTCATCTGAAGGACGTCATTAAATTGACAAACAAATTATTTCTAAAAAAAAGCGATGCAATAATTTACTGAATCCAATAAGTGTTCACTGATACTATTATGCCAGTGCTTCCCTGTGTTTGTATATTTTAATACTGTAACAATCCTTACATTGGATATAGTGTCAAAATGTCTCTCTTAATTTTGAAGATAATTGCTGTCAACTTTAGTGATTGTGTAATATTCTTAATCAAATTACATTAAAATTATGACATTAATAATAATAATCATAATCCTTGCATTTGATATAGCGCTTTTCACGTCTTCTAGACGTCTCAATGCACTTCACAGAATATACTGTAAAGTGAATTGACTGTATAAATGTGGGCGAAACATGGCAGCCAATTGCGCATAACAGTGTCCCACAAACAATCATGGATTGAAATGATTAAATTGATTGTTGTGGTTTTTTTTGGAGGGATTATTATTAGGCATTGTGGAGTAAGGAAACTTGCCCAAGCTTTCGCCCTGACCTGCCTGGTGGGCTTTTTTCTTGAACTACCAGTAAGTATCATGCTGTCTGTCTTGTCTACCCTACGAAATGTTACTACTTAACACAACTTTTAGACTTTTCCACCAAAGCTGCCCCTGCTACTCTATATAAAAGCAGTTTGTCACATTTAAAACAGAAACCTTGTTAAAGCAACATATTTTATTAGGTTCGATCCCTCGCTTTCCTTCCTACCAAACATCTGTTCCATGCTTTCTTCCAGTTTTGCCACATTGCCCACCTTCATTTGTATTTCATGACCAACATAGCCCAAACTCTCAAAGACATTCTACCGGAAGCAGGAAGTTGAGAAGCTATTTGTAACTTTATGTTTGCCCTGGAAGCTGATTCAATGTCAATTTGTTACAAATAAAAGAAAGTCATGATCATGGACACTGGTAAAATCATTTTGTAGCTGGCATTTTACCTTCCAACCTATTGCTGAACTTTTCCAGCCTTCTCTGACCTGAAGAATGGCCTGAAAAGCAAGTGGATCTCAGACTGACTGCCAACATTTCCAAAGTACAGTGTACCCTTGGATTGCCACAATCCTCCTCCTCTTTTCTATCTCATCCACCAAAATATACCTGGTAACCATTCTGCAACTACACTTTTGGTCAGATAACTCCTCTCTACCATATATTGTGTGGACAGAAGTTAGGCCTCTTCAGTTTTGAAAGAATATATTAAATATGATTGAAAAAGTAAACTCAGAACCATACTTCAAATACTCCAAGATACTCAAGCAAGATAATAATAGGCTTAGAGGTGCAAAGGAAAAACTCAAGACAGACATCCAGACATATTTCTTCATCCAAAGGGTAATTAAGGATTGTAATAGATTTTCAGGAGAAACGGTTGAGGGCAAGACACTAGATTCATTTTATAAACAGCTTGATGCTGTGATGGGAAGATGGTGGGATGGGTATTTTGGAAGGATGAAATCAAATGAGTCAAAGGACCTTCTTCCCCCAAACCCAAAATAATAATAATCCTTGCATTTGATGTAAGGCTTTTCACATCTTCTAGATGTCTTAAAGTGCTTCACAGAATACACTGTAAAATGAATTGACAGTATATATGTGGGGCGAAACATGGTAGCAAATTGCACACAGCAGTGTCCCACAAACAGACATGGATTGAAATGACCAATTTATTATTGTTTATTTTATTTGAGGGATTATTATTAGGCGTGTGGAGTAAGGAAACTTGCGCAAGGTTTCGCACTGCCTGGAATTGAACCCAGGTCTCTTGCTTGTAAGGCGAGTGCTCCAACCACTGAGCTACAGGACTCCACAATCCAGTGAACCTACAAATAAGAATAGTAACTGGTCTTAGAATCCCCCTTTTGGTAAGGAAAAATATCAGCCAGGGTCCCTGCTATCCAGCCATCTCCACTAGAAGGTGTACATGTCTAAATATTAATTTAGAGATTAAAAGAACTATATAAGGCTCACATACAAAGTCTCCCAAAGTCCACAGTCATTTGAGTGAGATTCCAGAGAGCAATCAGTAATTATCAAATGAAGCAGTAGCACTACGTAGAATTCAGAAAGAAAATTAACCACAAACAAAATCACTATTTGTTTACAATGATCATGTCTCAAGGTCATTTTTGTTTTTGTTGGAATTTAGTAGTGAAAGGAATTTAAAGAGTGGAGTCTACTAATAATGGTAATCCTTGCATTTGATACAGCGCCTTAAGAGTCTTTGAAACATCTAAAAACGTTTCACAGAATATACTGTAAAGTGAATTGACTGTATATTTTCTGGGTGAAATATGGCAGCCAATTGCACACAGCAGTGTTTTAGTAAAACTGCAGATAATTCACGATTATCATAGATTTGCACTGAAACAAAATTTTGTGAATTAGTTAAACTATTGGAAACTTGAGGTATTTTATTCAATTATTTAAATTATGTGACTGGTAATGCTGGATCCACCATTTGTTTATTGAACAAATATTTTGCCATTATTTTTGGCTGATGGATAATTTTATGATAGCTCAAATATTCCAATAATTTCCCTCATTTCAATCTATTTATGATATAATTATAATTACAAGTGCACAAAGACATTTGCAGGTCAAATAACTATTCTTTAGCTCCATTCTATGGTTGCAATTAATTTTAATAAGGTAAATTACTAATGATGTATTCAGCAATAATAAGTACTTCCATTAAGATCATTCAGCTCACAAACCGTATCCTCTGAAGCACTGATATTTTAGAATTTTAAAGAGTTACATTTTATTACATGGGAAACCATCCCTCCATTGCTGTTCCTCAAACATTTCCGAGTATATAGATCCACGTCTTCAGAGACTTGGCTTGACCTGAGAAAGATTTATTGTCCGCATATAGTCTCATTACATTTCATTACCCACTGATTAGCATTTTTAAGTGCCAGCGACATGTTTGTGGCAGTGGGCTTCGAGTAACGCTTCAAGCAATGTAAATGATTAAAGATATAGTCTGCCTGGAATTTTAATAATGGGATGCTTTTGTGCATGTTTTGTGTGAATATGTTTTTCTAGTTGTTCCTTTCTGCTCTTCTCTGAACTCTCCACCGCCTTGCACCACTTCACCAAGTAGTTCGTACAGTATGCAGTTACAAAAATAATGATAACAATCTTTCCATACATTTGACATAGCACCTTTCATATCTGGAGGATATCTTAAAGCGCTTCACAAGACTTATTGTGAATTGCAGTGACTGCAATTTCTAGGTGCTCCAGGCAACCAATTAAGGGCACAGTGGTGACCCACAAAAACCAAGAAGTGAATAACCAATTTTATTCACAGGATTACTGGCCAGAAAACTCAAGAAATGCTTTTCAAATAATGTCACAGTTTCTTTAAATGTCCATCGGAACAGGCAAACGGGATTTTGTGTTTTTTCTCTCATGCAAAGGATGACACCTCTAACAATGCAGCACACAGTGTTGAAGTCATAATTCACACCATGACTGTGCAGAAAATTGGCTGCTTTGTTTTCCTAAAAATACAATCTTCAAGACTTCTCAAAGCACTTCCCAGAATATACTGTAAAGTGAATTGACTTTATTTGTGTAGGCTACATGCAGCAGTGAATTGCACACAGCATGTCACACAAACAATCATGGATTGAGTGACCAAATAATGACCTGGGATCACAGTCAATTTTGTAAAGTGGTTTGAATGTGTATTTTGTGGGAGACTGCAGGAGTCCATTTGTACCAGCATACCTTATTAAACTCTCTGTAAGAATGTTCCTCTGGCTAGGCTAACAAACAAACAAGATTTTATGATCATTCTTTCTAAACGTAGGGACACAGAAATTTACAGGAACAGAAGATCAATTGTGGGTCAATTAGTTGGTCTTGTCTCAGCCCTCACCTTAACTAATCAATGACTTCAGGACCACCTGCCAGCCGAGTTGATATAGACTGTTTTACCATATTTAGTAACAGCTTCAGGCAGCAGTATTGTTCCTTCCGCCTTACCATCAAACTTCCCAAAAGATGTATTTGACACATCTGTTTCATCATCTAATAATGCTGTTAATGTCCGCTGATGTGAATTGACTCATGAAGTACATTTTCAGCGTGGAGCTGCATTTTCACTCAAAATTAATCAATGTCTAAAGAGCGCCCCAAAGGTCAGGAGTGAATGCTGCTACACTGATTCTTGTGATAGGGACAAATGCCGTAGATGTATTGCAAAATGTATAATTAGCATGCAATAAATGGTGCCAAAAGCCACACATACTTTTTGAAGTACCGTATTCCCCAAATGTGTTTCTTGCTGTTTGAATGCTTACGTTTGTTAATGAATAAATCTACCCAGTGTTCACAATGAAAGAGAAAAACACTGTGTCTTTAACAATTTAAGCAATCAGTCTGCAGAAGTACATTATTGGATTAATGTACGTGTAATGGTGATAATTACAGATACAGTTTGCTCCAATGATTTGGCTGTGACCTATGACTTAATGATTAACACCATCCAAATTAAACCGGCTCTTCAAAAGTAGAAGTGGGAGTGAGACATTTGCTCACAGAGCTGCTGTCTTCATCCAGTGTGCAAATGTATCCTGCAGTGAACCATTAGAGATTCACATGCAGGGTCTTGTAATTGAAAGCTTTGGGTTTATTTGATTTGGGGGAAAAGGAAAGAGAATCTCACCTCTACATTCGCCACGTGAATGAGATTCAAGGAAAGAGACAATCACTATTGACAAGAACAGCAGAAATAGGCAGACTGATTATTATTTAAAATGTAGTCATCTTTAACAATAATAAAATCTAATTCACAGAATAATCATTTGTTATAAATATTTTTAGAATTGAAGGAGTATCCAATAAATACGAATTAAGGACCTTTGTACCTATCAAGCCTATTCCACCATAGATCTTTCCTTCGCAGTGTTATCAACACTTTCCTGCTGACCCCCTATCAACCTGTTCATTCCCTCCTTTCAGCAGGCTCCTGGCTGCTCCATATCTCCTGCCTGACCCGCCCTATCATTGGTGGCCGGACTTTCAGCCTTCTGCTCCTGTGCTTTGGAACTCCATCCTACAATCCATTCGCCTTGCTCCCTCCCTTGCCTCCTTCAAGGCCTGAGTCAAGACCCTCCTCTTCGACCGTGCCTTCAGTCACTCTCCTACCTCTCTGCTCTCCCTCATTACAAACTCTGCCCCCCCACTCACCCTCACCCCGTGCCACACCCCGCTCGAGTCCCGACCCGCATCTGTTCAGCACCTTGGGATATCCTCAGGACATGAAAGGCGCTCTACAAATGTAATTTTGCGATTGTTGTTGCTGCACCTTTCCCACCACTCACCATATTTATATTTCTACTTCTTAAGTGTATATCTACCTCCTTGCTTTTCTCAGATTTCAAAATCTGCTTCCTCTAACTTCAAAGAGGATCGAGTCTGGAAGTGTCAGCCTAGACTATGTGAATTCAAAGTCGTCACTGAGCTACTTGAGCTAATTTGAAACATTTCCCCAAATTTCAGTTCTGCTTCCATTTGGAAAGCAGTCCAAAATAATTTCAGAATAAAATGTATTTTCAGTCTGTACATTTCCTTCAACTCATTAGTCTGAATGAATGATTTATTTTGCCACATCTGTTGGTAACAAAATACCAGCCAATCTTGCTTGTTAACAGGGCTTTGGGAGCAGAGAATCAGTGGGAACTGGTATTTTTCACACTTGACTCATGTTACCCTCATAGATTAAAGTCTTAGTGGGCAATGGGAAGTTTCCCAGTGTTCACAATGAAAGTTTTTAGCTAGTTACTAGCTATTACTATTACTCCAGCAATATCCCAAGTATACTCTGAGGTTACTAAGTGTTGATTTTGCCAACCTGAACCTAAACTCTCCCCGATTAAATAAAGAGGGTGCATTAGGATGAGAGAGGCCATGCACTTCATTCCTGAGCATCAAAAATAAAGATACTCATGGTGATGATTATCCTTGTAGACATCTGGCTGACCCCAAAAAAGTTTTGTTGATGGAATATTGTCTATGGAGGGAAGCAGGCCAGGATTGACTAGTAAAGATGTGGGGAAAAGATGGATAGGCAAATGTTTGACTTGATTGCCTGTTGTGATCATAATAATGATAATAACAATAATAATCTTTACATTTCATATGGTGCCTTTCAAGTCAGCAGTACATCTCAAAGTGTATCATACAATATATTGTACAGTGTAGTGACTATATATGTTGTATGGAAGTGCAGCAAGTGGGAAATCAGGAAAATTAGAGAGTTTTTATACAGGACTTCCCAGGAGTTAAGAATAGTGAGGGAGTAAGCACTTTGTGATGCTACCCAGTGCGAAGCAGGCAATATTGATGTTATTGTTTAGTAGCCCCAAATAGGATAGGTTTAGCTTGGTCTTCAGGAGCTCCCTTGCTGAGCTGAATAATTTTATTGTTCCGTGCCCTCTTTTATTGTTATACTGAAAGTTTAATATCTAATATTTTCACCGTTGCTTCTGACAGGACTTGATCTGTTTTTCTCAAATACCTAAAAACAAAGATGATTTCTGCCATTTTGGGGAGCATTTAAATCTTCTATTGGAATTCAATCTGAACAGAGTCGGAGATTTTTTTTTCTGCCTTTGATTGCTGCTATGTCCAGCGCAGTGTGTAACTTTCCTACTTGCACAGCAGCCTGCTGAGTTCCCCGTTTATTAGTCAAAATCAACTATTATTCCTTGTGGGAAACATAAAGCATATCACACCAGTTCACTGCTGTGACATACATTCATGGATAATTTATTTTTGGTCAGCAATAGCAACTGCATCACTGTCCAAGAGTATGACAGATTACAGCATAGAACTGCAAAATTAACAAACACCCAGAATCGCTTTAGTAATAACTTCTATGTATCTTGAGCTGTGAAGCCAGTGAATGAGAAATGGCTGATTGTGCGGTAATGAGAATATGTACACGAACACCTCAGCTTCTCACAGCATCAGGAGAAAAGTTTTCACTGCATTTAAATGGTTTTACTTTAGATATATTTTCAACACATGAGGCCCCAAACTCTATCTTATCTAATACATCCTGTCTTATAAAACAAGATTGCTCAGAAATTGTAGTAATTTTTTCAAATTGGTCTTAACTCAGAAATCATTGTTCTTGCTTTGGAGGACACTGATGGTGTAATGGTAGCACATTTCACATTGTGTTCCTTAATTTTTGCTTTCTTTTTTCATTTTTGTTATATCTTTTCATAATTTTCCCTACAAAATTACAATGACCCATTGTGGAGTCCTATAGTTCTGTGGCTAGAGCACAAGCGAGACACCTGGGTTCAATTTCCAGCAGGGTGAAAACTTGGGCAATCCCAAATTGGGCAAATCGAGTCTGGAAAAAAAAACGGAAAAAAATTGGTCACGTCAGTCCATGACTGATTGTGGGACACTGCTGTGCGCAATTGGCTGCCATGTTTCGTCTGCAAAGTATACCATCAATTCACTTTATAATATGTTCTGTGCTTTGAGACATCTAGAAAACGTGAAAAGCACTATATCAAAAGCAAGGATTATTATTATTACTATTATCTTCATCAATAATAACTTAAAGATAGCTTGGAAGCAAACAAATTTCTGGATCTAATTCAATTGTATGACCTAATGTTCAGGAGCTTTTACACTTTGTGATTTTATTTTTTGAGACATCAAATTAAATGAAGATGTGAATATTATGATTGTACAAGGAGCTGGCTCATTCAAATCTCACTCAATGCTGAGTCTTCACGTCTCAACCCAGTGCCCGCTGATTGGAGAGAGCAAGACGTTGGTGCAGTATTAAAATGGTATGATGGTATGTTAAGTCGTATGGGAAGACCAGGAACCGAGAAGGGTGTATATCAAAGGGTTAAATGTAATAGGACATAACAATATGTTACAAAGAAAAATAAACTTTCCAAAACCCTCACATTGATTGAAGGATATTCAACCAATCTGAGCTCCATCATTAGTACGCGAACTTTCAGCTATTCTGTTGCCAATTATCTAAAAATGGATCTTAGCATCCCTCAATCTCATCCCCTCTCACCCCACTTTCAAAACTCGCCTTAACACTTACCTCTTTGACAATGGTTTTGGTTCCTCTCCACACTTGTCAAGTACACTCGCCCCTTTCGACTCCGGTGCTCAGACAGCTGTGCTAAGCATTTTGTGACATCCATCCAATGTGAAAGGTGCAACATAAATGTCCGTTGTATTGCATAATATTTTTTAAAGACACAAGAATTTTACAGATAGAATACTGCATCTCAGAACTTTGTTGCTTTAACCAGTTCTACCACTGTTTATCTTACAAAAACTATAACAAAATTACACTCGTACAGCCCTTTCACATCAGATGGACATCGCAAGGGATTTGGGGTGACCAATGGGAAAATCGAAGAGGAGGGCCTTGAGATGGGACTTGAAAGAGGCCAGGTAGGGGGTGAGGTGGAGGGACAGCGGAATGGAATTCCAGAGGCTAGGGCAGAGTGGCTGAAGGCCCACCTGCCAATGGTGGGGTGGGTGAGTTGGGTGACGGGGTACAGGCCGGAGCCTGTTTTGCTGAGGGAGCAGACAGGTTGGTAGGGGGTTAGAAGATCACAGAGGTAGGGTGGGGTGAACCCATGGAGGGCTTTGAATGTGAGGACCAGGATCTTCAATTAAATGCTCTGGATAATAGGGAGCCAAGGGAGTCAGGCGAAAATGGGGCAGATGGGGTCACGAAGCACGGAGTGGTAGAGGACACGGGACTCAGAGTTCTGGATTATCTGCAGCCTAAGGAGGGAGGAATTGGGAAGGCTGACAAGCATGGCATTGGCATAGTCAAGCCTGGATGTAATGAAAGTATGAATGAAGGTTTCAGCGGCATGAGGGATGAGGTAGTGCAGAATCAGGCAATATTGAGGATGTGGGGGAAGGCAGAGCAGGTTGTAGCTTGGATGTGGTGTAGGAAAGACAGTTGAGGATAGACACCTAGGTTCCTGACTGCCTTGGTGAGGTTGAGTGTACAAGCATGGAGGTTGAGGCTGTCAGTGCCTGATGTGTGAAGGTGCTGGCACAAGCCTATCAGGAGAGCCTTGGTCTTATTGACATTCAACTGTAGAAAGTCAGCTCTCATCCAGGACTTGATATCTGACAGGCAGTCTGTCAGGGCAGCAGTGGTCCTGGAGTCGAGCGTAGAGGTAGAAAGATAGAGTTGGGTGTCATCCGCATACATATGGAAGTTGACCCTACATTTGAAGATGATGTTGCCAAGTGGGAGCATGTAGATATTGAAAAGTAAGGTGCCAAAGAAGGAGCATGCTCTCTGCAAGAGCCCTGGGGAATGCCACAGGTGATAGTGCAGGAGCTGGAAGTGAAGCCATTGGTAGCGACAAAGTGAAAACGATGAGAAAGGTAAGAGTCGCACCAGGGGAGGTTGAGCTGGGAGGAGAGGCTGTGTAGGAGGACGGAGTGGTGAACAGTATCAACGATAGCAGAGAGTACAAGGAGGACAAGGAGGCAGAGAGAGCTCTGTTCACAGATATTTAAAATGTCATTAGAGACTTTGACTAGGGCTGTCTCTTTACTATGGGCAGCATGGAAACCGGATTGTTGCGGATCAAAGAGGGAATGGTGAGTGAGAATGGAGTGAAGCTGTGAAGCAACGACTTGTTCCAGGGCCTTAGAAAGGAATGGGAGATTGGAGATAGGGCAGTAGCTGGAGAGTAATGATGGGTGCAGCAAAGGTTTTTTCAGGATGGGGGTGATAACAGCTGTTTTTAGAGGGGTAGAAACCGTGCCAGTGAATAGGGAGAAGTTGATAATGCCAGTTAGGAGGGGGATCTAAGAGGTGTAGCTGGGAGTTGAGGAAAGAGATGGGTTGGGGTTGAGAGGGTAGGTGATGGGTTTAATTATCATAGACAAGAACTTGTCTCAGGTAATCTGTGTGTTTTTAAATTTTAAATAACACCTCTAATAATCTATTGTAGTTCAGTGTACCATTCAAAGTTCAATGCTTGGTCCAGTGTTGGACAACCCATTAAGAACTTGGAAGTTCCCAGATAAGTTCCTAGATGAATTCTCACGTTTGAACCCTAGGCTTACTTTAGTCTTTCTTAACTGGGGTGGCACCTCAGGTGCTATGGATAAGTACGGTTTGGTTGGGTGGCAGTAGGAGAGAAGAAATCAGCCAGCATTTGCATTATCAAGTGACCTTTGCTTGAATTTTCATGTGTGGAATTTGGGTGAAGATAAGATTGGGCTCAACTGAGATTCTCCACAAACACATACCCTGCAGAAAATCTCTATTTTGACATGAAATTTGCTGTTTGAGCAAAGTACCAGAAGGGATCAGAAGATTCAGTGAGATAACTACATCTCTTGCTTTCCATGTGAGGAAAAGCTGTATATGTTAAAGGCTTTACACTGTCTTAATAAAAATACAAATGTCCTAGAAATCCAGAGCAGCTTGACTGAATTGCGAAGTCTTCTATGTATTCAACCAATTTATACTACTATAGCCGAAGGGAATTGTAAAAGTATAAATTCATGTTGAGAGATGGAAAATAAAATAGCATTTTTCCTGGAAATAATTAAATTTTAACTGATAAAGTTTAAGATGATATTGAAGTCTAACTACAGTGGGAATATAAACCAAATATATTACAAATATATTAATACATACAGAGTATACGTCACAATAACCATGAAAGAAATTGTCAGTACAATTGGTTAGGTAGCCTTGTGCCTTTCCTATGAATTGGAAAACAACTATTTTAATAATATTGTTTCAATATTCAGTATCTTATTGAAGGCAATTGCAATTAAAGCATAATTTAATCAGAGGTTACAATTATTATTCATGGAAAAATCTATCCCCAATCCTAGAAAACAAATGGAAAACAAGAATAATAGTTCCACAAAGAACATTGTTCTGCCGGTCTACAAATGTAAATAATACTGTATATCTGATATGCAACCAGCAAGTACTGTGAGTCAATTATCCTGGTTTCCATTTTTTTCTGTCACGCATGGAACTCCAGTATTTCTGTTACTAAGACAAACCATAATATATTTATTTGAATTGAAATTTTAGACATATATCTTATTAATTAGTCATGTTTCTTTGAATGGGGAAACGTGCATTTTGCCTACAAATCCTACAAAGCATTTTGAGACATTCTTCTGATTATTATATTATTGAGGAGTTTCTGTTTCTCCATCTGAAACTTGTCATTACATTGTTTCTACCCTTTAGGGGCAACCTAGGCCAAGGCTTTCAATCTGTTGCAAATATTTTATTTGTTGACTGGGCAGAGCGCAGATTTCATCTTTCTTCACCAGTCAACAGCAAAACACTAAATTATAAAAAAAGAAAAATAATGTAGAAATTTGGAAGCTCATGGATAAAAAAAAATTGCTGATACTTGTTGGCTTACTTTGGTGAGGATTTGGAGTGCACAGAGCATCGACACCAATTAACTGAAAAATATTTTGGAGACAATTAAACATTCTGATCAATCAAATGCAAGGATTATAGTTATTGAAACAAAACTCAAATGCCTTCAGGAGAGGAGGGGGGAGAAAAAGAGTGAAGATACAAAATGGTGCAAATAAAAATGATTGCTCTATTCTCATTATCTTTTTGTGATGACAGAGTTCAGGTCAATGATTCCCCACGTGAAGTCCAGAAAACAATGCCGATTTTGAATCTCACATTTTCCAATATTTACCAATGGATTCTCTTACCTTCTGAGCAATAGAATATTACATTAGAAACAAAGTATATTTGAAATAGCTACTATTCATATCAGGATGATGTCTTAATGCTCTTCACAGTATACAATACAAAATTATATTTGTATAACACCTTTCACATCGGGAAGACATCTGAAGGCCCTGGGAAGTATATATTGGGAAGCAGAATGGGTGTGTCTATTTTGTAGATGAATGCAGCAGGAGTATGCCATAAACAGCCATTAGGTGACTAACCAACTTTTTGTTTGTGGGATTATCTGCTAGAACATCAGAAGAAATGCTTTTTGATATTATTTATTGAGGAGCTTATGAATTACAATAAATCAAGCAGAGATTTGGGGATTAGTGGTAAATGCACTTAGTCTAGATGACACTGATACTGTGACACTGTGGTCAGAGGAATATCTGAGATGCAGACAATGCCGCAATCCATCCAGGGGACAACAAGGGCACATTGTATGCTGAGCAAGTCTTTTTGGCCATTAGCCTAATTAGAAAAATGAATTGTATTTATCATAGTTATTTTGTGTTTTATGTTCCAGATTGACTCAGCTGAGTCAGAATATTGTGGTTTCAAGTCCCATGCCAGCATTTCGGACTTATATAGTCTAAGCTGGCACTCCAATACAATCCTATGGTATATGTTGGAAATGCGATCAATCAGCAGAGATATTAAACTGTGACTGACTGACTGACTGACTGGACTGATTGATCATAGTTACGATTGATCGATCGATCGAAACTCTGATAAATACAATTCGATCAATCGATTGTCTCAGGTAATCGATCAATCAAGTGAAGTATATCTTCACCGTATATCCGGTGAAATGCTTTGGGACATCATCCTGGCATAACAGGTAATCCAAGTGCAAGGATCATCATTATTGTGGAGTTTGGTGGTCAGAATATTCACTTTGCAAGCAAGCAAAAGACCCGGGTTCGATTCCCACCAAGGAAAAAGCCTTGGGTAAGTTTCCTTACTCTGCAGCCTGATAATATTCCATCAAGAAAAGGAAAACAATAATAAAATTGGTCACTTCAATCCACGACTATTTGTGGGACACTGGTGTGTGCAATTGGCTGTCATGTTTTGCCCATAACTATACATCAATTCACGTGCAATGTATTCTATGGAGTACTCTGAAACGTCTAGAAAACAGGAAAAGCGTTATATGAAATGAAAGGATTATTATTATACTGTATACTTGCATTATCATACAACACAATATAATACTCTAAGATAATACTAGTATTATCATTATAGTCTTTTATTGTATTGTCAAAATGCCTCACAAGATTCATTTTTGTGAAGATGTCAGCCTGGCTCAGTTGCTGTCACTCTTGCCTCTTGAGTCAGTAGATTGTGAGTTCAAGCCCCAGGTCAGGACATTGAACTCACAGTCTGGTCTAACACTGCAATGCCATCTTGGAGGATACTACATTGCTGGAGTTACAGTCCTTCAGATGTGTTACTGAACCATCTCATGATGTCTCATCCAAACAAGTCACCTCCACAAATTTGGCATTCCCAGCCTTACATTGAAGTGTCAGCCTTGTTAATGAACCTAAAGTCCCAACATGGAGCTTGAAACCGAAACAATACCCAGTATTTATATAATGTTCTTTATGTGGGGTAATGTCTCAGAGTGCTGAATCTTCAACAAGATGTAAACAACCTTCTAACTCAGAGGGAAGAGTGCTAGCAATTAGGTGAGGCTGATACCAATAGGGAGAATCATGATATAAATCCATTTGAGATTCAGCATCACATCACTTAATACTGTAGTACAATTTTAATATAATATATGACACACAACTTTTCAGGCCCCTCTTTTTCCTGAACAGGAACAGGAAGACAATTGCCAATCTTTGCCATCCCCTTGATTGAGAGGTACATTTTTTTTTAAAAAAGGATGTAACAAAGTATTACCAGCTGGCACAGATGTGGCTCAGTGGTACTCGTGCCTGATAGAATATGTTCCCAATCAAAGCTCAGGAAGTTATATTCCACTATAAGAGCTTGATTTAAAGGTGTTCTGAACAAATCTTACTAGATCTATTAATACAGGTACATGATATTTCTACATACAACCCTGCAAAAAGATATTAGTGATTACTTGCACATCACAATTTATTTCAAATGTGCTGATAAGCCATTCTTATGTACATACAAAATGCCATTAGTATGTATCTGGAATGACTCTAATCATCCTAAGTGGACACAGTTGAGAAATTGCCTATATTTACTGATGATTTTGCATTAATATCAACAGACAATTCAGGCACTTCAAAGTGTCCTGGTCTGCCAACTATTAGAATGGCTCTTGGCTGAGAAATATATTTGTTGCTATAGAAATGGAAAGTCTAACAACTTGGTACCTTGAATACCGATTTAGACTGCTTTGAATTCAGTCATATTATTGTTTGCCGTTTTCCATACAGTATTCCACTGGGTGAGGACAAAGCTTGCTCCATTACTAACAAGAACAGTCCAGGTGAGAGAAGTAAAACACACGTTCTTTACTATTGTTAGGCTGCAAATATGAGATTCCTTAGAGCTTGTATTTAAGGTTGACATTAGTACAATACTACAATACTGTAGGAGTGCTGTATTGTTGGTGGTGCCATCCTTCAGATGATGCATCAACAGTGGCCCCATCTGCTTGTTCAGTTGGACATAAAGGATTCTACGGCAAGACTCCAAAAGGGAAGAAAATTTCTCCCTGAGTCCTGGACGACAATTATCCAGATAAAAATGGTGATAACATGATAACAATGACATGATAATGCACTACATCAAATAAACGCATGATTATTATTATTATGACCAAGATCATTTTGCAAAATGTTGCAATAGCTTTGCAGATGTATATGCAGTGAACATTTTTCAAAATTGAAAATAAAGGAGCATTCTCCTTCTGTGAGTCAGAAGGTTGTGGATTGAAGCTTCACATTGGACATGGAACCCATATGGTCTATGCTGACACTGCTGTGCAGTGCTGTGGTGTGCTGCATTGTCAGAGGTGCGAGCCTTCAGTTGAGAGATTAAACTAACGTACCAGTACTTTCCATCTGTCCATGTGGATATTAAAGATTCCATGGCATGATTCAAAAGGAGAAGTGGGTTTCTCTGAGTGTTGTCCTGGCCAATAAAACCCCAAGATAAAATTGATCACTTAATGGTACACTGTTGTGTGCAAATTGGCTGTTGTGTTCACTCACAAAATGCACACACTTTAAAGTATATCCTGTAAAGTGCTTGGAGCATTTTGGGAAGTCTGGCAATGTAATAAGGCTAGGCTACCAGGTTAGATCATAAAAATGTAAGAAAATGAGAGAAGAATACTTGCAGTTGCTATAGTATCTCACCAGATCAAACAGCTCAATCTTTTCTGCAGTGAATAATGCAGTTTTTTAAGCAAACTAAGCAGCCAATTTGCTGACAGGCATCAAAAAATTGTTCCAATAAAATTATTTGTCAAATGCAGTAAATATTAGTATAAATTCAAATCAAACTCAGAACTGATTATAACCATCGCAGTTCGTCAAATGTAAAGGATGTCAAGGATTTGGAAACATTCATTGTTTCTTTAGATATTACCACATATTATTTAAAAACGGTTGAACTATTATGTTAATTCAGAAATATCATGAAATTACCTTTATCTCACAGCCATTAGTATTAACATCAAAGCAAACATTGTGTAGCAAGTTAAAGCTATGCTACAGATATAAAAAGTTCATGCTTTAAGCACTGAAAGCACTGAAATAGAATGGGTAGCCTTTATATTATATAAAGGAGTACCTATTCTGGCAGTCTGATCTCTGATATTCAAGAGAGAAATAAGAATCATATGGTGCGATTCTGGCTTAGCCCATTATCCTAAATTGGGGGCAGGAGGAGAGGAAGAAGAAAACCTTAACTGATTGTTTAAATGTTGTATTAATGCCTGTTTAACAACAAAAAATTATATTTGTACAGCGCCTTTCATGTCAGGTGATAGATGACAAACTTTGGATGAGATTTAGGTGAACGTAAGCATTACCAAAAAGGAAGGTCTTCATAATAAGAACAACAACAAGAGCAACAACTTGTCTTCAGATAAGGTTTGAAAATCGGGGGAAGGGGGTAAGGCCTAGAGATTGAGGAAGTGAGTTCTAGAGCATAGTGGCTGAAGGCATGACTTTGATGACTTGGCAGTAGCAGTTTTGCCTCAGATTTAGATGGCGGAGCGCAGGGGACAAGGGATAAACAGGAGGCTGGAGCCAGCAGAGCAGAGTGGGCGTATGGTGGAATGGCAATAAGCAAATCAGATAGGTAGGAAGGTGCAAGGGCATGAAGTGATTTGAAAACGAGTGAGACAGAGGTGGGCAATGTGACAGAGGTGGAAAAAAGCGGTCTTGATCAGGGAATGGATGTGGCCTAGATGGAAAACTGGGTATTGAACCTAACGCTTAAGTTGCGGTAAGTCTGAGGGAAAGCCTGGGGAAGTTGAGGAGTTCAGCCCTGTAGGAGATAAGATGTTGACGGAAGTCAAAGAGCATGGCTTCCATCTTACCTTCATTCAGCTGCAGAAATTTGCACTCATCCAGGCATTGCTGTCTGTCAAACAAGCTAACAGCAGACTGGAGTCACAGCTGGAGAAGGAAAACTAAATTTGTGTTTAATTCGCATGGAAGTTGACCCTGTGTCTGTGGATGACATCGCTGAGAGGGAGCATGTAGATGAGTTAAAGAAGGGGGCTAAGGAGGTAGCCTTAGGGTACCTAGTAGGTGACCTTGTCGATGTTCAGCTGCAGAAAATTTGAGCTCATCCAGGCCTTAGTGTTTAAAACATTTTAAATGTTTGAAATAAAAAAAAACTTGGTGCATTGTTCACTCTTTTCAAGGTCCTGTTGAAAACTGAAATTTTCTGAGGGAGTGACAGAAAAAGTGATGATGTTGTTCTTGTGAATGAAAAGAGTACAGCTTATTTGTGCAATTGGTCACTCAGACAGAGGTTATAACAATAGCATAATATTGATATTTGCCTTTGAGATAGCCCCTTATCACATTGTTGAGATGTTTTAGAAGAATTTCACTGGATACAACAACAAAATTACATTTATATAGCACCTTTCACATTGGGAGCTAAGGAGCTGGATAGTCAATGCTTCAGACTGAGATGGGGTCGGGATAGGATAGGTTGGAGGGGATTTGGTGAGATCGATTGGATCATCAAAGAGTAGGGTCTTGAGGCTGGACTTGAAGTAGGCTGGGGAAGGATGGGACGAGGCAAAGTGACTGTGCGATGGAATTCCAGAGGTTACAGGCAGAGTGGCTGAAGGCTCGACCGCCGATGGTGGACCAGGTGGTTGGGGGACATGGAGGAGGCTGGAGCCCACTGAGCGGAGGGAGTGGGCAGATTGGTAGGGGGTTAAGAGGTCGTAGAGGTAAAGTGGATTGACTGTATTTTTGTGTTAGTTTGACCCAAAATATGACTTTCACCGGAAATAAAACAGACCTGTTTTGTTAAAATACAATTACAAAAAATTCTACAAATGGACATCTCTAAATTAAATGTATTAGACTAATAAACCAAAGCTAATTGTAATTGATATTTTAATAGAATTGTTACACGTGAGTGGCATATATCCAACATGTACTGAATGCCACATTTAAAATGCACTGTTTTCAGCACAGTTGATTTGTTTTTATTACAATGCATCTCACTCATATGAAGTTAATATTGAATGATCTTAGTTACTGGATTGTGTTCCATTTGTGACAAGTCTCAGTCTGCTTGTAAACTCAGAAACAATACTTCTCAGCAATTATCTTCATTGTATGCTGGTATTGATAGTCCACCTGTAAACTCTTTAATTGAATTAATGAAAAGAACAAGCTATGACTAGATGCAGCCTGGCTTGGCAGAAGCAGTTTCGCCTCAAATTTAGAAGGTGGTTGATCGAGCCTATGTCGGAACTTTAAACTCACAGTCTAGGAAGCAAAATAACACTTTTTTGCCTTGTCCTACAATATTGGGATTGCAGTCCTTTGGATGAGACTTTAAACCAAGGCCCCTTTTGCATGTTCAGGTTAAAGATTCCACTACATTTTTCAAAAAGAGAAGGGAGTTTTTCCTGGTGTTTTGTGTAACATTACTGCAAATTAGCTGCAGTGGTTGCCTACAAATACATTTGTTACATCTCACAACGAATCCATAAAGCTTTTGCGACATTTTGTTGACATGATAATGTAAAGATTATCATTAATTTTTCAACAGGGTCTTTCAATCAACTTGTGGAACACTTGTAAAATATTCAGGGAATTCCCTGTGCAAAATATTAGAAATTCCACTTAGATCATTTTGTTTTGAAAATTAAGATCTGATGTGAAAAGCACTATACAAATATAATTTTGTATTGCATCACATGGAATTGCGAAAAATTCAATTCAGCATCAATTTGGGAATAATTTCTTTCTTTTAGGGACTGGAGAAAACCGGCTACCAAATTAAGGCTTAAGTTAAGAATTATCCATATTTCTGTACAACTTTAATTTTAAGACAAAATAGGCTTAACTGTGTAAAATGAGATGTAATTTGCGGCCTTGGAAAGAAACCCTTGTCCAACACACTAGATAAAAAGCAAAACAATTCCTTTCCAATAGTTTACTTTTCCATGGCCGTGAATGGCCTTGAAAGTGAGGATGAGGATCTTGACTTTGATCCTCTGGGGGATGGGGAGCCAATGGAGCCAAGCGAGGTTGGGACTGATGTGGTCGCGGAGCTTGGAGCAGGAGAGGACAAGAACTGCAGATTTCTGGATGATCTGCAGCTTGTGAAGGGAAGAGTCAGAAAGGCTGACGAAGAGGGAGTTTCCATAGTCGAGCCTTCATGTAACGAATGCATGGACAAGGGTTTCGGCAGCCTGAGCGGTGAGGCAATGGCAGAGTCTGGCGAAGTTGGTGGAAGGCAGTACTGGTCATGGCGCAGATGTGGGGGGGGGAGGGGGGGAAGCACAGTTTAGGGTCGAGCAAGTAAGTAGGGGATTGGAAATTTTCTGATTTGAGAATTTCCACAGCACAAATTACTCTTTTGCTGGCATGCTGACAGCATAAGTGTGTTCTTTCCATGTGTTGACATTTGTTGCGAACCTAGTAAATTGAAAAGCTGTTAATTAGGCAATAATTAAGGATTGAGGTCCACAATCTACACTTTCAAGAAAGGAAAATATAATCCAACAAGCTGTCAATAAATCAGTAGAAATGGAGAATTGCTATATGATCACACATTGTTATTAATACAGTAGTTACCAATTTGATCCCATACAGTTGAATTGTATGAAGAATAAAAAAACATTGTTCTGATATCATCATCATCAAGTATAACCATTTAATAGTGTGTGAATGTAGTGTTTGTATTAAATTTATTAGTTTAATATCCCAGTCTTTGTTTGCACTCATGCCAAATGTAACAAGATTAATCCTCAGCAAGGGATTTTTATTCAGTCAATTGTTTGAAAGAATAGTTATGCTGCCCTGGATATTTCTCTAATTTCCTTTAAATTCAGTACTCAATAGAATGCTTTAATTAATTGCTCCCTATTTTATTTGGAAATCAAGGAGTCTAACAGGCTAATCGCAAAATATAACATTATTTCTGCTAAAAAATTATAATGGTGATTCCCATTATGAAAATTTGAGTAAACATAATATATTTACTCGCTAATGTACATTAGACCTCAAAAGTGCCACTCTGGTAGCAGAGTAGCACCCTTTGAGTCATAAGGTCGTGGGTTCAAGCCCCACATCAGCACATTGTCGATGCTGACACAATAGTGCAGGATTGGGAAAGGGTTGTGTTGTTGGGGATGCTGTCCTTTCCATGAAATATTAAACTGAAATTTTGTATGTCTGCATATGTGGCATTTTAAGATCTCACAGTACTATTTGAAAAAAAATTACTCTAAATCCAAGTGAAGCTCTTTCAGATATTTTGACAACTGATAAGCCTAATTGACAACTGATTGTATCAAATGTGAGGATTATTATTATTGCTGATTAAATTAAAATCAATTGCATTGTTGCTAGGCATTGCCAAATTCAACAACAACAAAACAAATATAGCTTTTCACATCACGAGGACTTCCAAAGGCACTGGACGGTCAAGGATGTTGACTCGAGCAGGAGATTGGGATCAGCACGGTGGAAGACAGGGACAGTAGGGTTAGGAGAGTGGTCGAAGGCGCGGTTGAAGAGGAGGGTCTTTGACGTATCTTGAAGGATGCAAGGGAGGGAGTGAGGTGGGACTGTGATATTGCGGGGGTGGGGGAAGGCAGAGCAGGTCATGGCTAAATCTTAATATGACGCTAGAAATAAGATATATACTTTGCTGTCCATGTTCTTTAAAAATGTAATAACTACAAATAATCGTTCAAAGTTGTTTTTTTTCATGCAATTATATAGGACAAGCCATTTTACCTATTAACAACAGATGTGCAATACTATTGAAACAGCTATAATTTACATAATGCTTTCTCAGTGGGAGAATACCTCAAAGTAATTCACATGACTTTTGCTCCACACAACTGACTAGAGGCTTTAACTGAGAAAGTTGGGAATGAGAACATAAAAAGGAAGGGAAAAGATACAAAAAAAACCCTTCAAACATACCTGAATTGAAGTGACTTAAGGTAGGATTTGATGGTGAGGAGTCTTAGCCAAGCAGGAGAGATTTCAGGAAGGAGTTCCAGGGAGGGAGAAAGAATGGGTGAAAGCTCACTCATTAATGGTGGGCCAGGGCAGACAGAGGACATGAAAGAGGCTGGTATATTCAAGCAAAGGGAGTGTCTGTGGCAGTAGGTTTGCATAAGATCATAAATGTAGGGTGGAGTGAGATGGTGGAAATATATAAAAGTGAAAACAAGAATCATTAATTTGGGGATGGGGCTGCAGTGGATACGGGCTGGAGAGACCATGGGTTGCAGAGTTCTGAATGATCTGTAATTATACATTGTTGTTATGGGTATCGGACCTGGAGAGTTTGACAAGCTGAGTGTTCAAGTTGAGAGATGAAGAAGGATTTCAGCCAGTTTCAATAATTCCACATGTAAGATTCAGACATAAGTGTAAAAAGTGGCTCCTGTTGTTGAAAAGTGCATTTTTAAAAGCACAGCTTTTAAAAGTGCACAGATTTCATTCAGGGAATTATCACAGTCCAATACAAAACCCGACAATAGCAATCCTAATGAAATAGACATATTCACTGAGTTGCCAATCCTACTCTAATACAGTTTTTAGAGTGCTGTAGAGCATAATTTATGCTCCATATTGCTTTGGATCATTATAAAAAACATTTAAAAAATCCAGTTCATGTTTTGCTATCAAAATTTCTCTAGATCTAACAGTTTATTTCTGGAGATCTTATGTCTCTTTTCTCTGAGATCACAATGATATACTAAAATTCCCGTTGAGGGCATGAAAATTGTTGTTGAGATTTTTAACTCACATAATAATAATCCTTGCATTTGATACAGCACTTTTCACTTCTTCTAGATGCCTCAAAACACTTCATGGAATATGCTATAAAGTGAATTGACTGTACATTTGAAAGCGAAACCCAGCAGTCAATTGCATACAGCAGTGTCCCACAAACAGCCATGGATGAAATGACCAATTTATTATTGTATATTTTGATGGATTATTATTAGGCATATGGAATAAGGAAACTTGCCTAAGGTTGGAATTGAACACAGATCTCTCACTTGCAAGGTGAGTGCCCTAACCACTGAGCTACAGGATTCCACACTGTCTAAGCTGAAACTCCAGTGCAATGCCAGGGAACGCTCCTCCATATGAAACATTAAACCAAGTTCACATCTGATTGTTCAGATGGACATGAATAATCCCATGACACTATTTGAAAAGACTAGGGATTTTTTTCCAACATCCTGGCCAACTATCCCCCAAATAAAATTGGTTATTCACTTCATGGCTGTTTCTGGGATAACATATACTAAATACCACTGAGACTGTCACAGATTGCTGGCTTGATTCCAATATTTATTTGCCAAACAAATCCAAGGAGACCTCTCCCAAAGGAAGATAGTCCAAATTGATTGTTTGATATTTAACAAATGTGGGTTTGAGCCCTCACGAGGTGGATGTTTGATGCCAGGAACTCCATGCAACGCATGAGAGCATTACCACCACTTTCTGCCTGCAGCTTAGGCAGACGTCCCTTCCCATTGAACGATGGTTCCACCAATTTGTGGCATTTATGCAGCAGTTCTTACCTCTCTGCAGGCCAATCATTGTGGATTCCGGGCTCTGGATATACAAATACGTGTTCACAAACTCAGTCTCCATGTGATACCTGCCAGTAGCTGTCACACCAAGCCACAAAGTTTTCTCATCAGCTAATGCGTGGACATCTGCCTTTAGCATGGTGGGTAGACCTATATAGGCCAACTTATAACAATATGATAATCCTTGCATTTGATATAGTGCTTTTCTCATCTTCTCGAAGTCTCCAAGCGCTTCACAGAATATAATGTAAAGTGAATTGACTGTATATTTGTGGGCAAAAAAAGCAGCAACCAATTGCATACAGCAGTGTCCCCAAAACAATCCTGATTGAGTGACCAAATTATTATTGTTTTTTTTCTTGAAGGATTGATATCAGGCATGTGGAGTAAGGAGACTTGCCCAAGGTTTCGCCCAGCTGTCAACTCAATCCAGGCCTCTTGCTTGCAAGCTGAGTGCTCTAACCACTGATGTTGTTGCTTTGCCAGGCACCTAGATTTTCTGCAAGTCCAAGCAGTACAATGCTCTGTGGAATATACAAGGACAGCATTAGCTTAATTAGAAAATATATAATTACATGATGATATCAGAAAAGTGTTGCCGCAATTTTGTACTTCAAATGTTTCTATGTTGAACCTACACAAAAGCAAACAATTATTAACCGACAACACATAAGCACTCCAGGACGCCACCCAGCATGGAGGGTGCTTTACAAATGTAAGTTATTGTTACACTTGCTTTACATCCATATTACTGCCAAACTTGTAGTACAATTGATAATGATAGATGGGATGTTCATGTATTTCTTTGCCATTGCAGCTGTTTATTAAAAAACTTGACACTTAAAAAATCCTCAGCAACCTTCAGCATGGTGGGTGGACCTACATAGGCCAATTTATAACAATATGATAACCCTTGCATTTGATATAGTGCTTTTCTCATCTTCTAGAAGTCTCCAAGCACTTCACAGATTAGAAATATTAAAATTTTATAAATATAATTTTTTTTGGCGATTGTTTAGTAAAGGAGTCAATGACCCTGTGATATAAACATTTCAGTTCAAAGGACTCTGAAAACTAGGTTGCAGTTTAGTAAATAGTAAATAGCCAATGGTCACCTCTCCATTCACCTCTGGCAAGTTTTTCTTTAAGCAAAAGGTAATTAACGACTGGAACAGTTGCCAAGAAAGGTAGCAGAGATCAAGAAACTGGATACATTTTTAAAAAGTTTGATGCGGTGATGGAGGGATAGTAGAGTGGGTATGCTGGAGGAATGAGATCAAAGTGTTTGAAGGGCTTCTGCATCCAAACCAATATTCTGATCTTCTGACATCTTACAATGCAGCCTCTGCAGTGGAATGTCAGCCTAGACTATATGCTCAAAGACCCGCTATGAGGCTTGAACCCACAAAATACTGATTTGGAGGTGAAAGTGCTACTACCTGACCTAGCTGACACTTAATTTGGGAACAGCGGTCCCTCTGCCTTAATCCCTACTCCTTCCCTAAATGAAACAGAATTTGCTAGAGATTTCACGATAATTTCTGTACATAAAATGCAAATACTGCTTCAGGACCAAGGATATTATCAGCCACCTTGACCAACTAAACTATATATTTTCTCCTGCTGCTGAGTTTGACATGCCATTACAGCTTGTAACTGTGTTCAGTCTGTGGATGAATAAAATGATGAACAATGAGTGGAGATTCTGTGTGTCATTGGTGATCTATGAGAAGAATGATTGAAAGCACTTTGTGACATTAGGTTTCATATAAGCCGGATGATGGAAAATGATACTGAATTGGCATCCTCATGATCATCTTCATGACCCACTGACCGATCTGCTTTAAAGTCATTTCAATCAATACAAAGTCTGAAGGTGTCATGGAATGCTGACTTAATTCAGCAAGCAACAGACAAGGAGAATTAATGGCAAAACAGATGGGAGCTCTGAGATGAGAACAAGCAGTTGGCTAACTGAATAACGCTCATATGTAAGGATGCTGCTCCTGTATTCTTTTTTGTACTTTTTAATTCTTTAAGCAGAAGGTCAATTTTATACTCAGTGGTAATTCTTGCTGAGATTTCTTAAGAAAGAAAGTCTGGAGGTCTGTGATGTCGACTTGCAGGATTGCCACTAAACTTCCTATTTTCTGTTAGAAAATAATGACTTGACATATAATATATAGTTTGGGATGTGACATGGCAAGCGACTGGCAGGATGGTGGAAGGTGAACTGGATGGACCTTGGTCTTCTTTTGCCAGGCAAATTTTTATGTTTTTACGTTCTTTTATGTGAGCACAACATTCAAATAGCTGAAAGGGCAATTACCAAGGCTGAGAAAGATCGCTCCCCTGTAATTCATAACTTGATTTATGTCAGTCAGGACTAGCTACGCATCAGATTTTAAGGCCACAGATATGTAAAACAATAAAGAAAATGTTGTGTCTCCCACTCTAACTTCTTACTTTCCAGTTTGCATTCATATAATTGCAAGTTATTTTTCTTAAGTTTGTGAAATCCCTCACTTATTTTATCACACTCCTACCTTACACCTAAATTTCAAAGGTGTTTAAAACTCAATATGTGTGTTGGGGTACTTCTGGAGATTAACAAACTAAAACCATCAAATTTACCATCGCAAGTATTGCTTGTCCTAGTTTAACAACCCTTCCCAGTATGCAACTTCAATTTCTACCAATGAGCCAGGCTGGCTGGTCTGTATCAGCAAGAGCTTACCTAGCAGTAAGTAATTATTCAATTGGCAGATCACTTTGTGGGGTAATAATCCCCCTCCAATTAAAAATATTTTGGTCATTCAATCCATGACTGTTCGTGAGACATCGCTGGATGCAACTGACTGCCACGTTTTGCCAACAAAATGCAGTTTACAATATATACTGTTAAGTGCTTTGTGAAGTCCAATCAATGTGATAAGGTGCTATATGAAATGAACAATTTGCATTTATGTAGTGCCCCTCATGCAGGGCAGACTCCAAAAGCGCTTATCAAGGAAATGAAGGAATATCATTGTTAAATACATAAAATCCTATGAAGCTCATTAAGATGTCTCAGTGATATGATAAGTGTTATATCAAAAACAAGGATTACTGTATTATATTTCAATAATAGTTGTGGATCAGTCAATTAACTTTCAAAACCCACCCTAGCAACCCAAATAAGCATAGCTAAAAGACATAAGGGCACTGCCAAGATAATTAGCCTACTACATATGTGTGATATTCTTGGCGTTGTATGGTACAAGAATATTAAATGAGTGCAAGTTTTTCCTGTTGCAGTAGATGTACACTTCACTAGTATGGATGGGAACAACTGAGAACATTACATTGGGGGAAACAGACAGTGGTTCAGTCTCTGTTACTTCTGCAGCGATGCTTGGAAGCTCGTGTAGTGAGAAGTCCTCCTGAGAAAAGTAGCAAAGTAGCACTGTACTGAAAGCTAATCATAGATGTTCCAGACTGATCCTCCCTGCCCGGTGCAAGCTGCAGAGCAAATAAATACAGTTTATCATCATGGAGTGTCACTGGCATTAGCCTGGCACTTAAGGTCTTCTTTAGATGGAGTGTTTGTTCAGCAGCTTTAAACAGCCATTAACACTGCACAGCAGATCAATCAATAAAACAAATATCTAAATCCAGAGGAGTCAATCCGCTTTGGAAGTTTCATTGTGTCCACATCGGGATGAGCCATCGGTTTTCTAAAATCAGGACAAATAAAATGCAAGTCTTTCAATGTTTTGCTTTATCATTTACTTTGCAGGAGTGTGTGTGTATGGGGGGAGGGGGTTGGGAGTGGTCTGAGGAGAAGGGCTGTTTTTAGCTGCTTTTAGTAATTGGATGGCCTTGTTATTGGATTAATGTGTCAGCCTGGCTCAATTTATCACTCATGTCAGAAGGTTGTGGGTTAAGTCCAGCATTGGAATTTTGAACTCAAGGTCGATGCACGAGTTGAAGATGTGATAAGGCATTATATCAATTGCAAGGATTATTATTATTATACTCCAATGCGGTGCTTGGGGTGGGCTGCATTGTTGGTGGTTTCGTGATTCGGATGAGAAGTTAAGTTGAGGCCCTGTCTGAATTGGCAGATAGGGCCTCAGTTTAACTTCTCATCTGAATCACAGAACCACCAACAATGTAGCACATTCTTGGCAAGTTGCTTACCCACCAGATAAAACTTCCTTCTCTTTTGAAATCATGCCATGGGATCTTATTTAGACAGACACTAAAGTTCCCATGACATGATTTGAAAAGAGAAGGGAGTGTTTCCTGGTGATTAAGTAACTTCATTGCTGTATTGCCTTTGTTTTTGTTTTACTACAGCATTACATTACTGAAAGACAAAGAGGTGGTCAGCCACGGGAGAAAGGAGTTTCCATAGTCTCTTCAGTAGACTCGGGGTTAAAATTCAATATGTTTACAATCGATTTAAAAAATAATATGTATTTAATGCATAAATATAATCAGTGCAGAATCATTTTAACACCTCTCAGGAAAGACCAGGTAATTACCAAAGCTCTTTCCATTCAACTCATCCTTCACCTGACTGCCAACCATCTCCGAGCACACAGAAATCTTCAATATCCTCCTATTTCTGAGTTATATTCATATTCATTTACTGCAGAATTTTCTTAAAATTAATTGAATGAGCTGCAAGAGCATTGCATTTAACATTCAATGCCTTTTATCTAATGCGCAGGCAATTATTGATTCAGTTACTCAATATAATGAGGAAATAAGACATCAACTAAATCCCTCTGTAAGATGGGAAATGATTTGATATCTGTTACTACATCCACATCAAGATTCAAACCTTTGATTTCTAACTATCTTTACTGGTCAAACTAATCCATAAATATGACATCCCAGTTATTATCCTGGAATAAAACTCCCCACATAGGTTTGAATTGTAGTTTGCTGTCGTCTTGTGAAACCATCTCATTTGTACCAGGGACAGGACCAAGAAGGCAAAACAAAAAGACCATCACATATAACAAGTAAACACCAAGTTGAAAGTGAAAATGGGATGTGTTTGGGAAAGTTCACTTGCACTGTTTAATACATTGAGATACACAATTTCACATATGAAGCAATTGTACCTGTTTATTAATAAGGACTTCAAACCGAGTCAAGTTTTAGGTTAGGATCTGGGTGAATCAAAGCCAGCTTTAGCGCAGAGGTTTGCAAGGAGTTCCACATGGTGTCCCCCAATGAAATTGATAATTCACTTCATGGCTACTTGTGGGACATTGTAGTGAGCAACTTGCTGTGTGTTTGCTCACAAAACACTGTCACTGTAGTTCATCCTGTGAAACACTTTGCGATGTTCTCCCAATGTGAAATGTACTACACCAAATACAACTTTCCCTTCAACCTTCTTCCTCCTTTTGCTGAATACACTGGCTCAATCCAATCAAATTACACTTTCTAGTGAAGTTACTAGTTAGCAACCGAGATGACAACAGGAATAAGTTTTGTCCCTCCATTTCAAAGATGTTGAAACCAATTATAGCAACCTACTAACATGTGTCCTCAGGTAACTTTGAACAAACTACCCATCAAACTTGGAACTTGCCAGCTCTGTATAATAAGTTAATAATAATAATAATAGTAATCCTTGCATTTGGTATAGTGCCCAGAAATGAAGATCTTTTCTGTGTGGTTTGTGTCCAAATGTGGCAGGCAAGTTTTGCTCAGTAATGTCCCACAAACTGCCATGAAGTGAATGACCAATTTTATTGTTGGTCAGGACACTGGAAGAAACTCCCTTCTCTTTGAATAGTGTCCTGGGATCTTTACCATCCATTTGAATAGGCATTCAGGGTCTTGAACAGCACGTCCAAACAAATCAGCACCCCTCCAGCAATGCTTTTGAGTGTCTGCTTAGAGAAAGACTATGTAACACAGAGAGTACCACAAAGTGAGCCAGACTGACACTGGCTGAGCTAAATAGTCTAGTGGGCTTTTCAAACTGGGTTATTTGAAGAGCTCATGAGGTTTACATTAAAAATGAAAATTAGATTGAGGTGAATCAATAATAATAATAATCATTGCATTTTATATAGGTCTTAGCAGATTTGCCTGAACACGTGCTGTTGATTCAAAGTTCAAATGCAATACGATTTTTTAAAAATATCGATCCTGATTCTACAATCTGAGATGAATTCTATTCCATGCATTCCTGATGCTGACCACTTGACACTGAATTTGAGAAAAGATGTGGTCCATTCTTCAGCACTTCACCCATTGGTTTGACAACTATGTTATTTAAAATAAAGGCCGACATTTTTATACACACATACATACACATATAAACAGTCAGAAATGAAGAAAGAGAAAAAGAAAGAAAGTGGGCTACATTGCTAGACATATTGCTGCAGCAATGATTGTATGATTGTGCGTACAATAATAATTCCCATTAGTTTCAGTATAAGGACAGGTCTCCTGAAAGAACAGGGTCATCATGTACAATACAAAAAATAAACACCAGCAGAGTGCAGGTAAGAGATAAATGTAAATACGACAAGATCAATCAGACAAAATGCCAATTAAGCAACAAATCATTGAATAGTATTAAATAGCCTAGCTGAAAGTATAACAGATTAAACTGTACTCTTTTACCTGCGTTTTCTTGCTGTTCAGCAAGTCAGGAATGGTTCAATGGCTGAAGCATGATCCTGAGCCAGTACTGACTCTGTGGCTCATTAGGAGTAATGATACCACACAATCTGCTACCCATATAGCAGCAGTCATAACGACACTCCTGCCGATGCCAGTAGAGCAAACTCTTAATATGTGTTCCAAATGTGGCAGCTGCTGCAATAAGATTAACATCATTGAATTTGCTTTGAGGTTTGCTTCCAGGTCACTGCTATTCAGATTTATGGACATCCATTTGTGAAGGAGTGCTCCACTAATTACCACTTTCTGAGACTGTCAAAATGGGATGATTTTCTGCTGAACAGAACATGTAAATTAGCTTATTTGTGGTGTACAAACATAGCACAGGTTCTCAGCTTGTACTGATGTCTGGTGAAGAGTGATTTAATTTGACAGAAAGAGTGGGATATAATTTATAATACAATTCAATTTACATTTATGAAGTCCAAAACAAGGTTATTGTGAAGTTTAAAGGAAACAGCATGTTGGAATCAACTTCATAATAAGTACTTATTACTCCATTACATTTTACAGAAATGTTTCCAGAAATAAAGATCTCTTCTACCATAAAACCAGATTTGAAAAGAATATTATAAAACATATATAGAAAAGCTTTATAATAATAATCGTTGCGTTTGATATAGTACCTTATCACATCTTTGAGATGCCTCAAAGCACTTCACAGAATATATTGTAAAGTGAATTGACTGTATATTTGTGGTGAAACACGGCAGCCAATTGTGCAAACAGTAGTGGATTTAAGTGACCCATTCATCATTGATCTTTTCTTGAGGGATTATTATCATCAGGCATGTGGAGTAAAGAAACTTGCCCAAGGTTTTGCCCTGCCAGGAATCAAATCCAGGGCTTCCGCATGAGAGGTGAATGTACTAACCACTGAGCTACGGGACTCCACAATTGCTCTGAGACACACCTGTGCATGGAGGGCACTATATAAGTGCAAATTATTGTTCTTGTATATGTTTTATTACATTCTTATTCTGTTCAGCACTTTGGGATATCTTCCCGATGCGAAAGATACAATCTAAATTTTTATTTTATGTTTTTGTTATCATTCACTGCCTTCGGTAGAGACGAAATGTAAGCAAATCTGGACCGGAAGTGGTTAAAATTAGATCCAACCTGGTTCTCATTTTCAAACAAAATCTGTAGTTGTATATTTTGGATTATCTTGCATTTGTAGTTTGTGGAATGTAAGATGGTAGGTTCTTATTGAGGCAAATATTTATTGGCCTGTACCGAATTGGACCTCCAATTCTATTAACCTTCCTGGTGTTTATTTTAACTGAATAGTGCCCTGTTACACAGACAGAACCAGCCACAGGCTTGCGTGTTGTCTGAATCCATTAAAACAATCTTTTGATCTTTACACTGAACAAATATGTATTCTCTGCTATCAATACTGTCCATAATGATATGGTGACAGCTGTTACATTTCCAGAATCTAAAATCGGAGAAGAAATTCTGCATTCAGTCAGCGTTCCTTGCTGACTCCTAATAGTAACACATTCTCTATACATAGATGTGTAATGAGGAAGACACCCAATCTAAATGGCTTAGCAGCATTGCCGATGTTCAGTTCTTCCACGTCACAAGTCAACAGTTTCTGGAGGAGGTTAAACATGGATCATTATATTCGATATTGATATTCATCTGGAAGAGCTCACACTTCAGCTCATGAGAAATATGTCAAACAATATGCTTAAAAGAGAGAACAGTTGCAGCCACATTATTTTCAGACAGTGTCACCATTTCTGTCCAAATTCAAGAAACATTACCAATCCTAGCAATGTCAATGATGTTTATTCAGTCACATAATACATGGCTTCAAGCTTGCTCACAATTTTTTCTCTAAGATTCTAAGCTTCTAAATGTCCCTCAAAATGTTAATGTACAATAATGTGACACCGAAAGCATATTTTTAAAAATCTTGAGGTATAGAATCATAGAAATATACAGCACAGAAAGAGGCCATTCAGCCCATCCTGTCTCTGTTGGTCCTTTGAAAACAGCTATCCAAATCACTTCCAGCCTCCTGCTGTCTCCCTATAGACTTGCTGAGTTGTCCTCCCCAAATAATTACCTACTTCTCTTTTAAAAGTTGTTATCGAATCGGCTTCCACCACCCTTTCAGGCAATGTGTTATATTGTGTCAAATTATATTCTTTTAGGTACCTGATAATACCCCAGTAGCTAATGTGCATGTTTCAAAAGGATATATAAAAATATTAAGAATTCTTGCATTTGGAATGAAGGATTTGGAATCACAAGATTTATTGTGAAATAGAATGATTGTATTTGTGGGCAATCGCGGCATCACAATTGCACATAGTAATGTACCACAAACCATCATGGATTGATTGACCAATTTTATTTGGGCAATTGTCAGGACAGTAAGTGAAACTCCCTTCTCTTTTTGAACAGTGCCACGTAGAAGCGCTCTATGAGGGGCACCATATAAATGCAATTTGCTGTTGTTGTTGGAAGTAAGGTAAAAAGCACAACAACAATACTTTGAATAGATCGACCAAAGAGTTGTATTGAGTGCTGTACAGATTGTGCCCCCCTGGATTATGCAAGTGAGGCACCAATTTATTGTCACCTTGATGGTACATGAATTCACCATCCACTAGGGCCCGTCGATATATCGATATATTGGTTATATCCGATATAATTTTCATATCGATATGCCGATATCAGAATTTAAAATATATTGATATATTGAAAAATTAGATATAAAAAAAATATCGGTACCATGTCGCCGGCATTGCAACCTCCTGGGCCTAGAGCATGGAATGCACGTGCACATCCAAATTTGCACGCACACTGAACTATAAGACCCAGAATGCTCATCTCTACACATTGCACAGACCGAGGTGCAAGCCGCCATATTGTATTCATAGTCCTCAAATACAATATACAGGTATACAAGGGGTGGGGGGAGAGTGAGGGCTAGACGGGGGTGGGGGGTGGGGGGAGGGAGAGACGGGGTGAGAGAGGGAGGGAGAGACGGGGGGGGGGGGGAGGAAGAGGGAGGGAGAGACCAGACAGAGAGACACAGAGAGAGAGAGAGAGAGATGAAGAGAGTGAGTGTGAGAGACACAGAGAGAGAGAGAGAGATATTTATCTCCTGAGGAGATCGGCCCCGAATGCACGTGCACCTCCGAATGCGTGCGCACCTCCGAATGCCCGCGGACCTCCGAATGCGCGCGCGCATGCGCAGTATAAAAAACCCGAAAATATCGATATATCGGTATATATTGATATGAGCCAACTTGGGAACGGCGATGTATCGGTTTTTCGATTAAACCCGATATGATTTTCAGATCGGTATGCCGATATGGTGATTCTAAAAAAAACGTTATATCGAGAGATTCGATTTAAAAAATATACATTGTTATATTTTTAATATCGTTCCTGGCAATATATCAATATTGTTGGTATTATCAGTGTAATGCGATCTTTTCCAGATTACCTTGTCGCCGGCATTGCAACCTCCTAGACCTAGAGCATGGAATGCGCGTACATTCGGTGCACGCGCACAATTAACGGGCGCGCACATCTCATGCGCACGCACACTTTACCGTGTATACTCGACGTGAGTCGTGGCATCTTAACAAAGTCGCATCGCTGAAAATTGTAGTTTGAAAATTTGCCTTTCTCATCATGGGGAAAAGAAGCCCCGTATGGGACTACTTTGAAAACAATGCAGTCAGTAATGGTGTGTATAGATGTACGGTTTGCAAGGTCTTGGTTAAGACATCTGATTCGAGCACGAGCAACCTGCGACATCACATTAAGCAGCACCACCCCGCCCAGCATGCTGCCCTCAGAGCGAAATCATTGTCGACAACAGAACAAAGTCGAACCAGCGATTCGGAGAAAGCGATAGGTAGTGGGGCCAGTGCAGCTCAAACAATTCCTGCTTTATTTAAGAGGAGAACATTGTACCAGAGAGGGGACAAAAAGTGGCAAAGTATCACGAACGCTGTCACTTTTTGCATAGCAAAGGAGAGCTTGCCAATGGCGAAGGACATTAATTCAGACTTCAGACTACATAAAAATAAGTGGCATTTTGTGGCTGTAAGTGTTAATTTTGTGTGTGAGAGAGTTAGAAGCCAGATTATCACTGCTTCTATGTGTGTGTCTAGACAGAGAGACTGTCTGTCTCTCTCTTTTCTATTGTAAAGATCTCATTTACACGTGGACATTACATGCTAGTTTCAAGCAAGAAATGGAGGAGAATAAATCTCTAGATTTTGTTTTTGGTGTGTGTGTGTTCTATTTTGTGTTTAGAGATGGAGGGAGAGAAGGAGAGGGGGAAAGTTGGGAGAGAAGGAGAGAGTAAGAGAGGAGAGGGAGGGAAAGAATGAGAGGGGGAAAGGATGGGGAGAAGGAGCGAGGGGAAAGGAGGGAGAGAAGGAGAGAGGCGAGGGAGGGAGGGAGGGAGAGAAGGAGAGGGGGAAAGTTGGGAGAGAAAGAGAGGGGGAAAGTTGGGAGAGAAGGAGAGAGGAAGAGAGAAGAGGGAGGGAGAGAAGGAGAGAGTGAAAGGAGGGAGAGAAGGAGCGAGAGGAAAGGAGGGAGAGAAGGAGAGAGGAAGAGAGGAGAGGGAGGGAGGGAGAGAAGGAGAGGGAGAGGGGGAAAGTTGGGAGAGAAGGAGAGAGGAAGAGAGGAGAGGGAGGGAGAGAATGAGAGGGGGAAAGGAGGGAGAGAAGGAGCGAGGGGAAAGGAGGGAGAGAAGGAGAGAGGGGAGGGAGGGAGAGGAGAGAGGGGAGGGAGGGAGGGAGAGAAGGAGAGAGGCGTGGGAGGGAGGGAGAGAAGGAGAGGGGGAAAGGAGGGAGAGGAGACAGGGAGGAGGGAGAGGAGAGAGGGAGAGTGGAGGGGGAGGGAGAGAAGGAGAGGGGAAAGGAGGGAGAGAGGAGAGGAGAGGAGGGAGAGAAGGAGAGGGGGAGGTGGGGAGCAAACAACATCGTATAATTCAACAGACCTTGATACCAACATTACAAACTTTCTGGACCTAGAGCACGCATTTCGAAATGTGCGTGCACCACGACTGCGCGCGCATCGTCAGTGCGGACGCACCGTCAATGCGCGTGCACCGCGACTGAGCGCGCACCATAAATGCGCGTGCGCCACCAATGCACGCCCGTGCGCAGTATAAAAACTCGATAGATCGGTTTAAGCAGGTATGAGCAAACTGATATATCCATATCCGGAAAAATCCCATATCGCCGTTCCCTAGAGCCAACCGATATATCCATATTGGAAATTTCCCATATTGGCGGGCCCTACCATCAATTATTCTTTTTTCATAACAATCAGCAACAGATATGTGCCTCATCTGAAAGGGCAGTGACGAGAATGCAAATGAATTGTATTGCTCGTTGTTCCAATATCATGCTATTATTTACTTTAAGCATTTTTGGAAATTGTTCCAGTTCTTCTTTTGCTATCTAAATATATACCTTGTTTTTCAAAGCCTCATTTTTCAATATGCAAATAAAGATACGGAAGCTGATGTATTTGGGCAAAACATAAAAGTTTATATTCAAGGAAATCTCCTATTCCTTTCCCTCCAAAAGGTGCTGACTTGTTCAGTTCTCCTTGCTCTGATACTTCCAGTCCTTCCTGTACTTCCAGTACATTGTGCGAATTGTTATCATTTCTGGTGTGAACATTGACAATGAGACACCGCTGTGGAGATATTACATTTATGCCTCTACTCGTTCTTCTTCAAAGTTCAAAAATCAGCATTTCCAGGAGTGGTTGCTGGATTGCAGTGAGAAGCAGAAACCCTTCAATGATGGTTCTCTTACACTAACCAAGAGAACAGAGATAAGCTAACTGAATACAGCCTGGGACAAACTTTGTCTGCATTGATCAGTTATTTACTGGACAAACTTAATGAGTGATTTGGCAAATGCCAAAATATTTTGAAGCCTATAAGATGGTGTATTTGTAAAAAAAAATCTCAGAAACAAATTCTGCATACAATTTAACCAATGTTTATTCAACTACTGAGTCATATCTAAATCCCCTCATCCTAGCTTTTGTCTGCTGGGTTTATTCTTACTGGAATCTCTCTAAAGTAAATCCTTTTGAACGTTGGGTGCCCCAAACTGTACTCCAAAGGATGTCTGACCAGTGTTGTGTTATAACTGGAGACACTTCCTTCCTTTTCCCAGATACAGTACTTTGTTTTAAAGCCCAATAACCTATTTGTCTTACTGATTGATTTATCGACAAAAATTTTAACAGATTAGGAACATGGACCCCTCAATCCCGTTGTCCACCTACTCCTCTTTTCTATTTAGAATGTACAGTATTCCATTCATCACCATATCCAAAGGCCACTACCTCACATTTTACAATGTAGCTCAGTGGTTAGAGCACTCGGCTTACAAACATCAGACATGTGTTTGAATCCACGCAGATCAGGGCGAAACATTGGGCAAGTTTCCTTCCGCCACACGTTTAATAATAATCCCTCAAAAAAAACCACAATAAGAAATTTGGTCATTTCAATCCACGACTGTTTGTGGCCCACTGCTGTGCGCAAATTGGCTGGCACCTTTTGCCCACAATTATACAGTCAATTCACTTTACAGCATATTCAGTGAAGCGCTTTGAGACATCGATAAGATGTGAAAAGCGCTATATCAAATGCAAGGATTATTATTATTATTACAACCACCCATTTAATGACTGTATATAATTTTGAAATTGTTGCTCTCTTCCAAATGTACCTTACGTTGTAGTTTAATCATCAGTAGATGTGGAGAGATTTCCCCTCTGGTCCCATACTGGGCCATTTATATTAAGTCTGAAAAGCTGTGGCCCCAGTAACAATTCCCTGTCCTCCAATAAGTGAATGCCAATTTTACCACAACTCTGCAACCAGCCCCCTAATTACATGTCATGATATTTACTTGAAAACTATATGCACTTATTTTAGCCAAAAATCTCTTATCTCTTTTGTTGTATCTTGTTAAATGCCTTCCATCCCCATTCCAAGTTGCGGCCATTGATCCTTTTTTATCTATCAGTGTTGCTGTCAAAGAATTCTGTTAGGTTAGTCAGACAAGATCTATCTACCTACCGGTATGTATATCAGCCTGGTTCAATTGGTAACATTTTTACCTCTGTGTCGGAAGGCTGTGGGCTCAAGGCCCACATCAAGAACTTGGAATCTCATAGATTGACCCTCCAATGCAGAGCTGGATTGTGATGCATTGTCTGAAAATTATTTTGCGAAATTAGCACAAAATTAATGATAAATTTTACGGTCATTGGTTATTCCTAATCTGCTCCCTTATCTGAAGCTGCTTCAGATAAAATGTTAAACTGAGGTCCCGTCTGCCTGTTTAGGTGGACATTTACAATCTAATATTATTCAATAATAAAGGGAATTTATCCTGCTGTCCTAGCTAACAATCCCACGAAATAAAATTGATGACTTACTTGAAGGCTATTCGTGGGACATTGCTGTGCACAAATTAGCTGCCGGATCTGCCCACAAAATAGAACAGTCACTAAACCTTGTAACATTAGCTTGGTGAGGTGGATTGTGCAACTGTGAATGCTGATGCTGCCAATGCCTGAGATGTGGAGAAGCTGGCGCAAACCAATCAGGAGGGCCTCGGTCTTGCTAAGGTTCAACTGTAGAAAGTTGTCTCTCATCCAGGACTTGATGTCCTACAGCCTGTCTGTCAGAATGTCAGTTGTCCTGGAATCCAGCGGGGAGACAGAGAGATAGAGTTGGGTGTCATCGGCTTACATGTGGATATTGACTCCATGTCTGCAGTGATATCATCAAGTGGGAACATCTAGAGGTTGAAGAGGATGGGACCGAGGTCAGAGCACTGAGGAACACTGCACAAGACAGTGTGGGGGCTGGAAGAGAAACCATTAGCGTGAGTGGGAACATTAGTGGAAAAATTATAAATTTACAAATATGATACCAATATTCAAGAGGGATGGAAGACACAATGGGTGTTTAGTTGGTGATGGTGGAGGAGAAAGGCATAGAATATAGGATATATCATTCTATGATTGTTATCCAGTCAGTTTTATAGGGAGCAGATTAGGAATAACCAATGACCGTAAAATTTATCATTAATTTTGTGCTAATTTCATAAAATAAATTTGGTTATTTCATGGTCATCTGAATATCAAGCACTCTGGAATTGGGACCAGGGGCTATTCATTTGTCAGAATACTTTAATAGAGTGATGTGATATGATAAACCCCTGGTAATTATGAACATAAATACAGATTAATCAGTCTTCTTGGAAATTAATCTCTAATTGCAAAGGAGAGATTACATTAGAAGGGCATACTTCATAAATTGCCTTTGTAAAGGCATAAGGGAGAACTGCAATTTCATGCATGCCTGTACAGTTGCACTTTTGCATCAATATTCGCAATCCATTGTTACCTACAGGTAATTGTTTTATTAAGAAGAACAATTTAAATTCTGTCCGCATGTGAAAAATGACAAATGGTTTTGGAAGGAAAATTAAAACAAAGAATGTGGATATGTCACCTGTGACAATGAGTTGCAGGCATTCTTGAAACATGAGTTATGACAATCTTTTGCTTGATGGAAGGAATACCTTAAGCTCACTGTCATTGGCAAGATATTCAATTTATTCAGATAGGAAAATGATCGGTATAAATTTGGACATCCCTTCAAGTAATACTGGCTTTATAGAAACAATCCAAACAAGCTTCCCCCAATGACTGGAAAATTGAATGGCAGTGATGAACCAAATGGACAACAAACAACCATTATTTAGCTATTCTAGATCAAGAGGACATCAATATATAAAATTAAACAGTGCTCAAGGCAAAACGATAAACCTAGTTCCTGGTATGAAATTTAGGCACATATTCTTGGAAAATCCTGGTTTGATCCTTAGTTTGTATTGATTTAGTTGATTGCAGGTGGGAATTGAAAAGGTTTCATTACAATTGCCAATCACATCTATGTCCAATCCTATCCTCACTGCCGGCTGAGACGGAGATAGAATCATTTGGGGTTCTCGTTACTATTCAATGTTCCTTGTTGAAAGTGTAATAGGGATATTAAGTGAGGACAAGATTGGACATAGATGTGATTGTCTCCATGGGCAAATAGTCTGCTGATATTCATGGGCTGAAATTCAGTTTGGCATTACACAGGTTGGCTTTGGCATTGCCAGCTGCGAATGGATCTTCCCTATTGTAATCTATATAAAATAATATTAATTCTTGTATTTGATATAGCACAAGTATTGTACGCATAACACTGACTAAAATTTGGTCCCGTCACTGTTTTGGTTTCCTTGAACCCTCCCCTCCACGACACATAACCCATGATACATTTATGTAACTCTAGTTTGGTAGGATACTATTCAGTGTGGTGATTGGTTACTGAGTGTGTCAGGTACGCAGCTGACAAACATTTTTTTGTTGCGAAACAAAGCTTTCATGACAGGAGAAAAGAAATTGGAGGGTGAAATGTTCTAAATCTTTTAGAACTGGTAATAAATCATGTCTTTCAACGCGATTTACATTTGTGCTGTACATTTGCAAACAAAAGATTTTCCAGTTTGCTATTCATGAAGATGATTCCCTGGAATGAAATGGTGTTTAGGATAGGTCCATTTGTTGCTGCATGAAGCTTCTACAACAGCTGTTGTCTGTTATGAGTAGCCCACCATGTATAATTCATGAAGAGACACAGGCAGATTTAATAGTCTATCAATATTGAACCATTGTATTGGTTCAGTGGAGCCTTTCTCACAGTTCAAACTTTGACTACAAGATGTGGAAGCTATTGTATGTGTGTTGTTGTGTTATTAAATAGCAGCCAGTTCAACTTAAAAAGCAGCAATTTCCAAATATGTAATTTGAAAATTAACTAGATTGACAAATTGTATGGCTCATTATTTTCACCTCCAATAGTTTGAATTATCACCCAGCTAGGTTTTTTTTATTAGCAGAGAATAAGTATAAAATATAGCATTCAAAATAATAAACGATAGAATATAAATGAATCATTAGAAGATTAGAGAAATTACTAACCTCTATGGGAATTAATATTATTATTATTATTATTAGGGAATGCCTAATTTATTTATTTGGGAGACTTTTAGCCAAACCATTGGGAGTAATGTGACATCTTTAACATCCAGTTAATAGGCAGATAATAATAATAGAACTAATAATAAGAAGAATCCTTAGAAATCCTTGAGATGTCTCAAAGTGCTTCACAGAATTTACAGTAAAGTTAATTGAATGTATGTTTTGTGGGTGAAATGCAGCAGCCAATTGTGCATCATACTGTCCCACAAACAATCATAAATTGAAATGAACAATTTTTAAAAAAGAAATGATTACACCCGGAAAAGCTATCCGTCAATCAATTCACAACCATGTTCCTACTTAATTTGCCAAACATTTTGTTCTGCTCGGAATCGAACCCAGGTCTCTTGCTCGTGAGATGCAAACTCTGCATACTTTAACCACTGAGTTATAGGGTTCCATAAGCTACAGAACTCCATTGAGCTATACTGAAGGATAGCACCTCTGACACTATAGTGCATCCACAGCACTGCAGTGGAGTGTCTGTATAGATTTAATGAGTTCCAAGTCCTGATGTGAGGCTTGAATCCACCACCTTCTGAATCAGTGGCGAAAGTGCTACCGATTGAGCTAAGCTGACACACTGAAGCAGTTGACACATGGTTCAGCATTCAAGGAAGCAGTCAACATTCGTCTTTTGTATTTTATTTGCTTGCCGCTATAAATAAGAGCTTTCAATACAGAGTTTTTAAAAAAACACCTAGAGTGTTTCAGAAACATGAGACATTGGGAGTCAGACACTTATAACAGTGCCACCATAATATGCAACTGATTGTGGGTGATTTCACAATGAAAGAACAAGAAGATATTGTTCCTTACAACTAAATAGAAAATTGTACGGGCTCTATGCTTCAAAATGTATCAACATTATAAGAGAAAAATTCCACAGGAACTAGATTTATTCTATTGATTTAACATTTTAGAGCATTCAGAACTGCATTAATGCAGCAGACTGCAGAAAATACAAAATATTGGAATATATATCTTTAATGCAGCAAATTATCTCTAATTTTAAAAGTCAATAATCACCCAGTTAACTTGAATAAATATTTAAATTAAATGTTTTGTGGAATATTTACAGTACTTTTAGTAGTCTCTCTTTGAATCTGCAACAGAAAATAAAGTAAAAATGAATTGTCTTTGATTTCATTTAATCCAGGCTGCTTTCTCTTCATTCATTCATTATTATTAATTGCACCAAAGAAAATACCTCTCATATGAAGAGGACGTTTCAAAGTGCTCGCAGGATTTAATGCAATATATAGTAAAAGCCCGTTTATCCGGCACCCTCAGCACCTGGCCAATGCTGGTTAAAGTGAGTGCCAGATATTCGGCCAAAAACACCAAAATATATATATTTTTAAAAATGCATTGTGCCAGATAAATTCAGGTTAATCGAATGCGGACCTTTTTTTGAGGTGCCGCTTATACGGAAGTTACGGTTGTTTGGATTATGGATAAACGGCCTTTTACTGTATATTTCCGGGTTGCCAATCTGAAACACAACAATATCATACAAACAGTAAAAATAAAAAGATTAATTTGGATTTGGGGGATTGTTGGCAAGGTCACCTGGTGGATCTATCTTCGAATAGTGCCATTGGATCTTTAATATCCACCTGAACATTTCAATGGGTCCTTGATTTAACATCACATCCAAAGCACAGGCAGCTCCGACAATTCAAAGCAGTCCCAGCACTGCAGTGGAGTGTCATCCTAGGCTGAGTTCAAAGTCCAGACATAGAATTGAAACCAAAAATCTGGTGACTCAGGTGTGAGAGTGCTACTAACTGAGTCAGGGGGATATATGTTTCGTGAAAATAGTGACATGGGATAATTAACAAATTATATCACGATGGTGACCTATCTATAATCACAGCCATTGCCACCTATAAAACAGTCTAAGCTGCATCAGATCACTGCATGATTTAAACATGTATACAGTTGACTGGTAGCTGTGTTTATTTAAGAAAAAAACATGCATCTTTAAAGGTCTGAGTAATCCACAGCTGATTTTCTGCAGCCATCTTATAATACATCCACAACAGTCTAAAATAACAGCATGTTGTCAACTCCATTTACTTTTTTCAGAGATATAGAGTTAAACAGGTCTGTGTGATTTTTCTCAGGGGTTCCAGCTTGTAATGGCAATACGTTTATCTTATTCCACAGGAGTGCTGGGCACAGCATTTTTCCTTTGTTGTTGCCAGCAGACATTTGTTTATTTTCCAATTTAGGTTAGACAACAAAAAAGCTCTCTAAAATCAGACAGAAGACCAGAATTGACTTAATTTGATCGAATTAACTGCAGGGGAATGAAGACAATTAGATGATGCATTCTAATGAATTAACTCTGGAATATATTGCTCTTCTGGGAAGAAGCACTCTGTGCATAGCTGTGAATTTACAATAATTTAGTGGACTGCTGGACAAGCCATTTGCTTCAGGGCGTTCAGTTTGAGACAAAAGAAGCTTTAGTTTCTTCATATATTCTGTGTTAGTGAGCAAAAGCTGCAAGAATCTGCTCAGCAAATAGCGAAGTGAATTTATCTCCCTGGAAAATTCCCAACAGAACTGTTTCCATTTCTGAAGTGATTGACAGTGTTGATCAGCCTCCAAGCTGCACTGCATTAGAAATTTCAGTCCATTGCTTTTGAGAAGCATTTGAAGGCAGAAAAAGGAAAAGAATGTGTTAAACTGCTGTATATCTCCACAACCGTTCATTTTATCTTCAGGGAATTGTTTGATTGCCAATAATTTTATGGAGTCGGATATGCCATATAGATTAATAATAATAATAATACTACTCGTATATGATATAGTGCTTTTCATATATTCTAGACATCTCAAAGCACTTCACAGAATGTAGTGTAAAGTGAATTGACTATATATTTGTGGACATAACGCTGTAGCCAATTGCACACAACAATGTCCCATAAACAGTCATGGATTGAAGTGACCAAATTATCATTGATTTTTTTCTTGTGTGGTTATTATCAAGCATGTGGAGTAAGGAAACTTGCCCACAGTTTCATTCTGCCGGGAATTAAACCCAGGTCACTAGTTTGAGAGGTGAGTGCTCTAACCACTGAGCTACAGGACTCCTAGAATAGAAACAAACTTGACGTGAATCAACATTCTGAATTAGAGCTAATCACAATGATTCCCAACAGAAAAAACAAGGTTGTAATCTCCTATTTAGATGAGGGATAAAAATGAGGAGTAAATATTATTTTGCCCATTTTTCTGGGATTCCAAACACCACACACTGCCCAGGTCGAGGCAACAGTCTATTCCCACATTAAGATTAATGCCGACTAATACTTCACACAAGTTTAGAGGGGAGTTGTTCCTGTTTAAAGGTCAATGATAATTTAATATTTCAGATCAGATATAGAGATCAGAGTTGAACTCCCTTCAAGCCAAACAAGGCAGAAATGCATTGCAGTGATCAGAGCCAGCAGTAACAACGAATATTCCTGAAACATTCCCAAACTGCATTAACTGGATCTGAAATTTGTGGAGGTTTTTGTTTACTAATTGTATACAAACAATAATACTTTATTTCTCAGTAATGGGAAAAAATTGGATGGTGTTAGTAAAATTTTGTCCTTAATAAAAGACATTCCCAACTCAGCCATCTGAATAGCTGGTTAAAATGTATTTTCTATCAAATGTAACAATAAGAATAGATACTTCACTAAATGTATCAGAGGGCAACAGCAGCCCATTACAGTACTGTATATGGTTCTGAGTCATACAGATTAAGAAGGTTAGAGGTATAATTACTGATATGTTCATACTATAAATGAACCTCCAACCCCCACAGTCTTTCTCCAAAAAAAAGCAAGGATTATAATTTCCCTCTATTTTCTTCTCCCTGATGTTTACATTTTTTCTCAGAAATGCTTTTTGCTTCACCTTAACTTTCTGAAAGTGAGTTCCACATTGTCACCAACCTCAGCATAAAGAATTTCTTTCTAAACATCAATTTAGATCTGCTAGATATCATACATTTTTAACGACCCTTAGTTTTGGGCACACCAACAACTGAAAGTTATCTACTAATATCCAACTTATTGTGGAATCTTGTACCTCCATGGTGAGAGCACTCACCATGTAACTGAGAGACCTGAGTTCAATTCCCAGCAGTGGGAAAGCTGGGGCAAGTTTCCTTACTCCATATGCCTGACAATATTCCCTCAAGACAAAACCCAATAATAAATCGGTCACTTCAATCCACGACAGTTTCTCGCACACTGCTGTGCGTAATTGGATGCCGCATTTGTGCCCAGAAATATACAATCAATTCTCTTTACATTACATTCTGTGAAGCGCTTTGAGACATCTGGAAGACATGAAAAGCACTATATCAAATGCAAGGATAATTATTATTAGTGATTCCTTTCATAATTTTAAGGATCAATTTGTTCTGAAGGAATATGTCATTTGTGTGGTTGCCTCAGTTTATCAAATCTCCCAACACAACTTTAACTGTTACGAGATGTTATCCTATGTGAAAGATGTTTTGAGTCAGAGGTACCATTTTCGCTTGAGTCAGAGTTTGTGGGTTGAAACCTCACGATAGTCATAGAATCATAAAATTATACAGGACAGATGGAGGCCATTCGGCCCATTGTGTCTGTGTTGGCTCTTTGAAAAGAGCTGAATAAATCAATCACACTCCCCTGCTCTCCCCATAGCTCTGCAAACATGTGCTCAAATAATTATTTACTTCTCTCTCAAAAGTTGTTATCGAATCGGCTTCCATCACACTTTCAGGCAATGTATTCCCCAACAGCTTACTGTTGGGGAAAATTTCTGCTCAACTCCCCTCTGTTTCATTTAACAATTATTTTAAATCAGTATGCTCGGGTTACTGACCGACTCTTCCGTGGAAATAGTTTCTCCTTGTTCATTCTATCAAATCCACCCATCATTTAAAAAACTTCTATTCTATTCAGTCTTTCCTCCCCAACATCTAACCAATGACCCGCTCTGCCTTCCCTCACTTCTGCATTATTGCACGACTCTGCTATTAACTCACCGCCCAGACCACTGAAACCCCCTTCACGCCATCATCACATCCCGGCTCGACTATAATCCAGAACTCTGCTGTCTGTATGCTCTACCACTCCAAGCTTTATGACCCCCATATCCCCATGCTAGCCCTACTCCATTGGCTCCCCAATCACCCAGAGGATCTCATTCAAGATCCTGGTCCTCACATTGAAAGTCCTCCACAGCCTCACCCTACCCTACCTCTGCGTCCTCCTAACCCACTACCAACCTGCCCACCCCCTACACTCAATAGGCTCCAAGTCCTCCAACTCACCCACCCCACCATTGTCGGGCGAGCCTTCAGCCACTCTGCCCCCCACCCCTCGAACTCCATTCCACAGTCCCTCTGCCAGGCCTCCTTCCTCGCCTCCTTCAGGTCCCGCCTCAAAACGCTCCTCTTCAGCAGTCCCATCAATCACCCCAATTCCTCCACTTTCCACCCTCCCCGTCCCCATCCCCAACCTCAGCTTGGGTCTAAAACAATGACTGTCCAGCGCCTTGGGATGTCCTCCTGATGTGAAAGACACTATACAAATGTAATTTTGTTGTGTTGTTGTTAAGTCTCTTCTTAACTGTGTTTGCTCCAAGGACAATAATCTTAACTGCACTTGGAATCACATAGTATAAGATGACATTGCAATGCAGTGCTGGGGAATGTATTGCATAGCACGACAGGTCAGGATGAAACAAGTTTCCTTACTTTCCTTACATACACACAGCCACACAAATACACGCGCCTAATAATAATCCTCTCTGAAAGAAATACCTAATAATAATAATAAAATCGGTTGTTTCTCAATCCATATTGTAGACTGTTTGTGCAACACTGCTGTGTGCAATTGGTTGCTGTGTTTTGCCCACAAAATATATTTTTATAAAGTAAAATGTAAAGTCAATTCACTTTACAGTATATTCTGTGAAGACCTTTGAGACGTCTAGAAGACATGAAAAGTGCTACATCAAATGCAAGGATTATTATTATTATTGTCCTTTGCATGAGATGTTAAACCGAGGACCTGCTTGTTCAGGTGTACTTTTAAAATCCAATAGTACTATTCGAAAAGAGAAGGGGACTTCTCCTTGTTTCCTGGCCAAGAAATTCCCCAAATAAAATGGATCAACAACAAAAAAAAATTATCACTGACTCCTTCGCCGTTTATTGCTGACACATTGCTGATAAATGGCTGCCACATTGCTGATAAATGGCTGCCACATTGCTGATAAATGGCTGCCACGTTTCACCCACAAAATACATAGCCATTCCACTTCACGATAATAAAGGGATTTGATAGGGTAGATACAGAGAAGATATTTCCTCTAGAGGGGGAATGCAAAACAAGGAGCCATAGACTTAAAATTAGAATTAGGCCATTTAAGAATGAAATCAGGAAGCATTTTTTCACTCAAAGGGTGGTAGAAATCTAGAGTTCTCTCCCCCAAAAGGTTGTGGTTGCTAGATCCATCCACACCTTCAAGAATAAGGTTGATAGATTTTTGGTAGTTTGGAGGTATTAAGGGATGTGGGGTGAAAGCTGGAAATTGGAATTGAAAGGATTAGTAGAGATACAGATCAGCCATGATCTAATTAAATGGTGGAACAGACTCAATGGGCTAAATGGCTTACTCCTGTTCCTATGTTCATAGTATATCCTGTGAAGCGCTATGAGACATCTCGAGAATGTGATAATAATCCTTGTATTTGATATAGCTCCTTATCACGTCTTCTAGACATCTCAAAGTGCTTCACAGAATATAGTACAAAGTAAATTTACTGTATATTTTGTGAGTGAAATGCAGCAGCCAATTGCGCACAGCAGTATCCCACAAACAGTTGTCGATTGAGTGACTAAATTAACACTGTTATTATTTTTCAAGGCATTATTACTACTGGAAACGTGATCTGCCAATTGACTAACAACCAAGTTCCTACTTACCGCTAGGTAAACAGAGGCATTTGGACTAAGCAATCTTACTTTATAATAATTATTACAAGTTGCTATTTTCCTGCCTTTCAGATATCAGCTGCTCTGCTGGAATGTGATGTGTATCGAATTATGAAGTTTACAGCACACATGTACAGTGTATGCGAGCCAACAGTATCAAATGTTCCTGTGTTGCCAGCTTTTAAATGGCAAGCATTAAACCCTCTGCACATCTGCAGCAATAATTCCATCTGGTGTTATAATGGAACCAAATTCTTCAGTGGGAACCGGGAAAAATGGCCATTTATGTTAGTACTGTAATTAGCCACTTGACTGCTGTGATCATTTGAAAGCAGTGTGCCAGCTTCAATAATATGATATACTGGATGCATATTTTGTTCTTCTCTTTTCACTGTTTTATTCTTGTGGGAGCCCATTTGGTGCAATCTACATACGTGACAAAATATCTTACTTATCGCTTACATTCATATACTGTAACACCTTTTAAGTACTGTAGTTAACTATCTCAAATTGCTTTACAGCGATAGAGTGAGATCCTTAGTGGGGTTGGGTCCTTCCTCCCCCACATCCATGCCTTGACCGGCACCGCTTATTTCCACCTGCGCAACATTGCCAGGCTCCGCAATTATCTTACCCCCCACGCTGCCGAAACACTCGTGCACGCATACATCACCTCAAGGCTGAAACTCTCTCCTCGTCGGCCTCCCCAGTTCCTCCATTCACAGGCTGCAGGTCATCCAAAACTCTGCAGCCCGTGTATTATCCTGCACCCGCCTCCACGACCACATAACCCCCACCCTCGCCCGTCTCCACTGGCTCCCCATCCTCCAGAGGATCGAGTTCAAGATCCTCGTCCTCACCTTCAAGGCCTTACATGGCCTTGCCCCGCAGGGTAGGTGGAGAGGGGCGGGAGAGAGTTGGGAGTTAGGCACAATCAAAAAGGAGGGTCTTACGACTGGCCTTGAAAGAGGCCAGGAGGAAGTGAAGCAAAGGGACTATGGGATGGAGTGTGGGGGCAGAATGGCTGAAAGCCCAGAGAACGATGGTAGGGCGGGTTGGGTGGGAGACGTAGAGCAGAACGGAGCCCACTGAATGAAGGGGACAGGCAGGTTAGTCAGAAGTCAGCAGGTTGGAGAAATAGGAAGAGGCAAAGCCTTGGATGGGCTTGAAAGTGAGGATGGGGATCTTGAATTTGATCCTCTGGGGGATGGGGAGCCAATAGAGTCAGGCGAGGTTTGGAGTGATGGGATCGCAGAGCCTGGTGTGGGAAAGGACCCAAGTCGCAGTGTTTTGGATGATCTGTAGCTTGTGAAGGGAAGATCTGGGAAGGCTGACAAGGAGAGAGTTTCCGTAGTCAAGCCTTGATGAGACGGATGCATGGGTGAGGATTTCATCAGCCTGAGAGGTGAGGCAGTGGTGGAGTCTGGCAATGTTACGGAGGTGGTGGAAGGCAGTGCTGGTAATTGAATGGATGTGGGGGAGATGAGACAATCGAGGATCAAACAAGACACCCAGGTTCCTGACTGGCTTGATGAGATGAAGTGTGTAGCCATGGATGCTGATGTTGTCAGTGCCTGAAGTTTGGAGGCACTGTGAGCCAATCAGGACATTCAGTTGCAGAAAGTTGTCCATGTGCAAGTCTTGCTCATGTACCAGGCTAGCTGATCTATGATCAGCAGTGCCCTGCACATTGGTGTTGCGGCAGATGGGGTGGGGGCATGGAGAAGCCCAATAATACTTTTGTTGATAATGGACCAAAAATGATGGGAGAGTAAATAATCCTGGGTATTTAAAAAAAAACTTTAAAATGATTTTCATAAAAGAAATTAATATTATTGCGAAGTATTCGATTCAAAATTATTTACTGTAAATAAAATCTATTGTAGTCATCTTCCGATAAGCTATGTTGAGTAAAGATAAATTTATTGAAACATTAGGCTCTAATTTTTGAGATTTGGAAAAGGATTTGTAAATAACAATAATAATAATAATCCTTGTATTTGATATAGCACCTTATCACATCTTCGGATGTCACAGAACATACCGTAAAATTTATTGACTGTATATTTTGTGGGTGAAACAATACTATAGTTGTAAATAGTGAATTCTAATTTATGCACAAATAAACGATATTAATAGAATGAATGTGATAACTTTTAGGCGTTCGCTCCCTTTTGTGAAAGTATCAAATTATACTGGCACATATTAACTGTCGGTTTTGAAATCATGGCAAAGCACAATGCAATTTGCATTTATATAGCACCTTTCACATCAGGAGGATGTCTCAAAGTGCTAAACACTTAACAAAAGTCATTGCATTTTCATTGTATGAAGCAACTCAAGTTATTTTGAATTTATGAGATGCAATGTGAAATACAAGAATGATTTATTACCATTTAAATGGGTAAACAAGTGGTTAGAGCAAAGTTAGCAGCTAAATAAGTCAGTACAGTGCGGCTCAGAGCAACCATCAGTGCAGAGCACACGTTTGACTGTGTGCATCTAGGTAGTAGATGACAACCTAATCCCTTTTGCACACTTTTTGGCACACGACATACATTAAAGCAGTTTGTAGGTCTTCATACTTGTGTGGCTGGAAGGAGCTATGGAAAGTGCCGATCCTCTAGAGCCATAGAAAGCACAGGAGAAGGTCATTCAATCCAATGTGTCTGTGCTGGCTCTTCGAAACAGTTGTGGGTGTACAATATTCAGCCTGACCAGTCTCAGGGCATTGACCATTGATACAATTAAAAATCAAGACTAGCACTTGTGACACATGTGAACTCCATGAAGGAGAGTGAGGCATCCTGCATCCTTTTCAGTTGGTAGATCACATAAGATTTAATTATAGCTATCTGAAACAAACAGATATCCAGCTCACCCTGATAATCTTCTTATATTCTGTAGCATTGTGTGTAATCATTTTAGTTTGATCTGACCACGTACTTCATGCACCTATTCTATTTAATGGTGCTCTTACTGTTCCCAGAGCATGTCAGCTATTGAACAACCATGAATAGATGAGAAAAGATTAACATCTTAATCTGTGAATTTGACTGCCAACAGTTTTTTACAGATAACATGCTTCTCTGCCTAGATTTTGCATTCAGACTCAAGACTACGTGGGAAAGTCTTTGGAATTGCTATGTGTGATCTCTCTGTACCAGTAAGTGCCTCAGTAAATTACCGCATGTTTCTCCTTGAAATGATGGAGTACAAGTGGGAGGGAATAGGTGGGAAGCCTTCTTTGTGTTTACCATGAACTGAAATGATGGTCTATAGCAATGTCACAGTTATATACCAATACCATTGGATCACATCAGGGAAGAAATTCCATCCGGGGTAATATTTACTAAATTTTCTCAGCATTTCAGAATTCAGAATCTGATAAATTGCTTAATTTGGTCTTTAGTAATGAAAATAAAAAATTCCTTGCATTTGCTATAGTACCTTTCACATGACATCCAAAGTGTCTCCGTTCATAACTCTCTCCCATCCCTCCCCCCCTACCGTGCCCCTCTCCCTTGCTAGGGTCCCAACCTGACTGTTCAGGGCCTTGGAACGTCTTCCCAAAGTAAAAGGCGCTCTATCAATGTGATTTTATTGTTGTTCTTGTTGTAGGATGACAGCAAAATACTGCAGATGTTGAAAATCTGAAATGAAAATAGAAGTCGCTGGTAACACTGAGCAGATCAGGCAAAAATATATAATTTACCCCAAAGGCTTCATGCCTAGTCTGCATTGATTGCAACATCTATTTTGTGGCCTTGGAATGCATAGTTTTCATCTCTCTTAGATGGAAAAACCCTTGGAAAGCACAATGAAACTAAAATCTAGAACTTGATAATAGAGTAGTAGTGGCCAACCTATGGCCTCCCAGCCATTTGCACGTGTCTAGATATGTTCATATTCGATCCATAGTGTGTTTCATTAATCGAAAAATATTCAGTCAAGAAAACTTATTTTGATGGCCGACCCAAAATTGTGATTTTTGCCAACACTGAAATAGGGCATAAATTTATAATTTAAGTTTGGACACATCATGGACATATAAAATGACAATGTGATGACTCTTTGTGGAGCAAACAACTTACATTGAGAGGATGGCCACCTGCTGGGATTCCTTAAATAAGAAGTTTGTCCCTCAGAATAACTGAACAAACTCAGAAAGGACCATTTTTTTTAATTTTGGAGTATAACAAAGTGATTGATATACCACAGTTTAAGAAAATACATCAAATACATATTCATTTAAAAATGAATATATACACAATATTTGGTAATGATTTATTTAGAATGTGTGATTGGAGAGATATAAGTCCTATTTGACTGTTATGTTTACTTTGAATAGAATACAGAATCGATCACAGCCAATTCACCTCAAAACTTGAAGGATATGAGGACGCATGACACAAGTGCATTAAGCAAACTAAAGACATATTAAGCATCTTACAACACACTTGTCAAATTCAACACCATATAAATAAGAATAAACCTCAGTTTGGGGGATTGTACAGCTCTAGCTGTGATCAATGTAACATAGCATGACATCATCTAACTTTAGCAGGAACCTCAAAGAATAAAATAGCAAAGGAAACAAGTTTCAATCTCAGCTAAGCAGGTTAAATGGCATTACAGTGAAATGTATGATCTCTTCAGCTGAGTGACAGATTATCTTTTATGTACAATATTTAGCAGAATGTTTCCATCTCATTATGATGAGCAGTTAATCTACCTCTGGTTTTCCACTATTCATATATTTGTTTCTATTTTTTCTACTTATGATAGAAACCTTTCACCTCGAAATTTGGCAGACTTGAGAATCTGTGGGGTGAATGATTCAAAACGGATTTGATAATTGTTCAGTGACTTGTTGAGGCTATGCTGATGAGACAATTATTCGTATTTATTGGCACTGGCTCCATTGTGTATAAGTAAACAGTGCGGATAATTGATCATCATTCAAAATATAAAGTAGTTATGGTGCTAACTAAAATATTCAAGAATTACTGTATACACAAGAATTACATTTTAAAATATATGTAGTAAAGCACTTTGTGTTGTTCACCAGATGTGAAATCATATATCAAATAATATATAATTGTATATTAAATGTAACAATTATTATCAGGGCTCTGTCTAGGCCTTAGTGGCAGTGCAGAAGTGATCAATGAGCATAATCCCCAATGTTAGAAGAATGAACTATGAGTAATGCTTAAACTACTTGGGGCTCTTCAGACTTGAAATGTCTTAGAGGGGACCTTCTAGAGTTGTATCACATTTAAAAAAATGTCTACCCAGAACAACAACAACAACAAAGTTACATTTGTTTGTACCTTTCATGTCAGGAGAACGTCCCAAGGTACTTTAAACTTCGAACAATATTTGACCTTTGAATAGTCGGCTGGGTGTCTGATACATGCAGAAAAGTATAACTTTGCTTACAAGAATCCATAGCAGTTTGCGAGTTCCATGTATGTAATGCCATTAATGCAGGGATATTTCCCTGTGTCTGGAATGCAATGTTATTCTCTTCTTAATGGCCTGTACTCAGCTTGTCTAATTCCACAGAGTATTATAATACAATACAACAATACAAATTTACATTTATATAATACCTTTCATGTCAGTAGTACATCGTATGGTACTGGATAAACATAACCTATATGAGATACAGGTTGCAAGAGCCAAAGTTTAGACATTCAGGAGTGTGTGTTGGGATACTACTGGAATTTAACCTGTTTAAAATCTATAGCTTGCCATTGAAATCACTATCTGGCAAGCTTCCGGCTGCTTGTCCAGCTAAGACCATCTTAGGGTCTTAAGTGCTTTTCACCAAGGCTTTTCTATATTCTGTAAAGCGCATTGAGACATCTCAAATACACAATAAGGTGCAATTGAAGGATTGTTATTAACAACAACAACAACAAATTACATTTATAAAGTGCCTTTCACGTCAGGAGGACGTCCCAAGGCGCTGCACAGGAGGCGTGTGACCCGAGCTGAGAGGGGAAGTGTTTGGGAAGGAGTGAAACACAAAGTGGAGGTCGAAGAGTTCGGGGTGGAACAAAAGGCACGGTTGAAGAGGAAAGTCTTCAAACCGGCCTTGAAAGAGGAAAGAGAAGAAACAAAACGGAGGGATTGAGGGATGGCATTCCATAGGGTGGGAGTGGAGAAACTGAAGGCCCGGCCTCCGATGGTGGGGCGGTTCGGGCGGGGGGCTTGGAGCAGGCCAAGTCCTGTTGAATGGAGGGTCCGGGTGGGCTTGTAGGGGGAAAGTAGATCGGTTAAATAGGGAGGGGCAAGGCCGTGTAAGGCCTCATAGGTGAGGACGAGGATCTTGAACTCGATCCTCTGGAGAATGGGGAGCCAATGGAGATGAGTGAGGGTGGGGGTTATGTGGTCGCGGAGGCAGGTGCGGGATAGTACATGGGCTGCAGGGTTTTGGATGACCTGCAGCCTGTGAATGGAGGAACTGGGGAGGCCGACGAGGAGAGAGTTTCCGTAGTCCAGCCGTGAGGTGATGTATGCGTGCACGAGGGTTTCGGCAGCGCGTGGGGTAAGATAGTTGCGGAGCCTGGCAATATTGCGCAGGTGCAAATAAGCGGTGCCAGTCAAGGCGCGGATATGGGGGAGGAAGGAAAGTTTTTGATCGAACATGATGCCGAGGTTCCTGATTGGCTTTGTGAGGTGGAGAGTGCAGCCTTGGTTGTTGAGGCTGGCAGCGCCCGATGTGCGGAGGCCCTGGCTTAAGCCAATCAGGAGGGCCTCGGTCTTACTCACGTTCAATTGCAAAAAGTTGTCCCTCGTCCAGGACTCGATGTCGGACAGACATGCTGTCAGAACATCGATGGTCTGGGGGTTGAGGGATGAGGCAGAAAGGTACAGCTGGGTGTCGTCCGCATACATGTGGAAATTTACCACATGTTTGCGGATGACGTCGCTCAGAGGGAGCGTGGAAAGGGTGAAAAGGAGGGGGCCTAAAACAGAGCCCTGAGGGACGCCGTGAGAAACTGTGCGGGGGTTTGAAGAAAAACCGTTGGAAGAAACAAAATGTAAACGGTGGGTCAAATAGGAATGGAACCAGTCAAGGACTGTGCCTTGAAGGTTGAGGTGGGAGGAAAGACGTTGAAGGAGGATGGTGTGATCGACTGTGTCGAACGCAGCAGACAGGTCAAGGAGGACGAGGAGGCAGAGGGAGCCCTGGTCACAGGCGGTTAGGATGTAATTTGTAACCTTAACCAGGGCAGTTTCTGTGCTATGGATTGGGCGGAAACCAGATTGGAGGGGTTCAAAAAGTGAGTGAGTTGAAAGGAAAGAGTGGAGCTGGGAGGCAACCACTCTTTCAAGAACCTTGGATAAAAACGAGAGGTTGGAGATGGGTCGATAACTTGATGGTTGCGACGCATCAAGGGAGGGTTTCTTCAGGATAGGGGTGATGGTGGCTGTTTTAAGGGAGGTAGGGATGGTGCCTGAGGAGAGGGAAAGGTTAATGGTGTCAGAAATGAGCGGGGCTAACAAATGGAGCTGGGTGCGGTGGAAGGGGGTGGGGATGGAGTCCAATGAGCACGTGGTGGGTTTCATGGATGTAATTATTTTTGTGACTGAAAACGGGGTGTTGGGGTTGAAAGTGTGAAATGGGGGATGAGTAGGGGTTGAGGTAACTGATGAGGGCACGGAGGTGGAGGATTGGCGGGGGGAGGAAACCGCAGAGCGGATTCTCTCAATTTTGGACTCGAGGAAGTCCAGCATCTCCTCACAACGATCGTTTGAGGAGAGGATCTGCGAGGTGAGGTAGGGGTGGTGGAGGAGCTGGTTTGTGGTGGCGAAGAGGAGGCGGTGGTTGTCCTTCGCTTCCAGGATTATCCTGGAGTAGAAGGCTGATTTGGCGGTGGCTAGGGCGGAGCGGTAAAATGTGATGCGGTCCAGCCAGATTTGCCGGTGGACCGTGAGGCCAGATTTGAGCCAGGTGCGTTCAACTGCTCTCACTTGGCTTTTGAGGGAACGGAGGTGAGTTGTGTACCACGGTGATGATCTGGAATGGGAGACGGTTTTGGAGGTGAGGGGGGCCAGGGTGTCAAGGGTAGTGGAGAGGGTGTTGTGGAGGGCGGTGGAGGCGGAGGATGGGTCGGTGCAAAAGAAGTGCCATTGTGGGAGGAGGTCGGAAGTTTCTAGGGCAGAGGTGAAAGTTTGAGGGGGAATCTTCTTCCAGGGCCGGTAGAAGATGGTGGTGGGTTTCGAGGTGGAGGGGGGAGGGATAGAGGTGTTGCAGTAAATGAAAAAATGGTCAGAAATGGCCTTGTCTGTGATGGTATTATTATTATTATTGTTACTTAATAGGGCTGTTGCATCTTTGGCATTTAGTAGAGATGATACAACAGAGAAAACACAACAGAGAAGGCTGTGTCTACTTCCCAGATATCTACTATTCTTTTTTACATTGAATACATGTGAATTCTACAATTCCCAGAATATGGAGTTGGTTGTTACAGGAGGTAGTAATAACTCCCTCTGTAACTAAGAGTCTAAATTTCAAATCAGATTTAAAAACTAGAGTTGCTTATGCTGTGTTACATTCTTTCAGGACCTGTCCCAGGTCTAGATTTCAGAAGCGAAAAACATGCTTTTGATGTTGGCAACGCATATTATTTAAGCAAATAACTGATGCAAGAACTCCATGGTTTTTAATAAAGCTGTTGGCTTCTGGCCATTTGGTTGCATAAGGTGAGAAATGAAAAAAAAGTACAACTTGAAGTGTACATAGGAAAGAAAGGGAAAATGAGTCAAAACAATATCAGAAATCAGAAGTAAACAGAAGATGTCCAGTGATAACAGCAACATGGGTCCCATTGACATTACACTTGTGAGGTAGATAATGAAATATACAAACAGGCTGTCTTAACCCTTACACTGTCACTGTGTCCTCCCGGCTGGAAAGTTGTTTACATTTTCAACACAAGCACTAACATTGGAGGAATAAAGCTATGCAACAGCTCAAGTATTGATTCATTATAAACCTTTAACATATTTAACCTAAGGCACAGTTTGAAGTAAAAGCAAATTAAACACATAGATATCAATTGTGCTCCAATTCAAAATATTATCATTCAATATGTAAGATAACTTGGTTTTATTATTACTGGTAAAGGTTGTGTATCAAATGTAGGCTAGCATCTGCCTAAAAAATGTACTCTTTGGTCATATATTGCTGAAAAATGTTAAGGGTAACTTATCTGAATGTGATTTATTGTCACATTCAAATAAGTTTGATGGGACTAGTGGGTCACTGCCTGCATAGTGCAGGAGTGAATCAGCCAGCTGTTTGAAATGCCATTCTTTGCAGAGGCTGTACTCGTCTCAGTGTGAATGGCACCCTGAGGCTTAATACAAACCCCAACATGTCAGAGGCATTACAGTGAGGAATACCAATCAAGAGGCTTGTGCGATTTTGACTGTGAGGAAAAGCTGAGTTGCTCTGCTCATACAATAGTTGAGGAGGAGCTGGTAAACTCACTGAAAAACATTTATAATGAACCTTCTACACTGCAAATAATTTCCCAAGCTAAAGGATTCCAAAAAGACTTGTTTTTATGTACAACAATAAAATTACATTTGTATCGCGCCTTTCATGTCAGGAGGACATCCTGAGGCACTGAAATTTACAGTATTTGCATTCAGTTATTTCCCCCTCTTTAACACTTATAGGGTTACCTTTACCCAGGTCTGTCATTGTGTGCTGGGTGATATACAGAAATGTACCTGTGCCCAAAGGTGATTCATCCTTCCTTTTTTTTTCTTTCCTCTCTATGGATAAGCCCTTAACCTCTGCCTCTGCTCTGACACCCTAAGCATTTCTGGGAGCTAATGAGTTGCAAATTACAAGCATGAATGCTTGTCCTTTCACTCTGTGACACAACACGTCAATAGAGAAGCACAGTCCCAATGGCCCACCATAAGAGGATTTGTTCTTAAAGAAAAATTTGGTGCATTAGCAAAGCAATTATTGAGCAATTTTTATATGGTCATCAAGGGTGCTGCATATGTCAGGAAGCAATCATGAAAATAAATATGGGATAAAAGCAACACAAAAACACAGTGTGCTTCTGATTAAAACGTAACAAGTAGTGGCTCTGTGGGATGCGGCAAGATCTTATTGAAGAGTGTTTAAATCCCTCGGAGTATCATAGTATGATTTCTGCCAAAAGATATAAATCATACACTGACATTCTTTCAGAGTACACACATTCTCTGAGGATTTGTGAACATATAATTCCTGTTAATGCTGCAATTCCTGTTTGTGCAGTCTCAAAGGTAGACCCACAAGCTATTCCATTAGCTTTGTAAATTCAACCTGCAATGGCTTAGTCACAGAATCATGAATTTAAAAAAAAAATTAGAATTGTATACCAATGCTTCATTACATTTGTACAGAACAAATAGGACATTAGGGCTGACAGAGAATGGGGGATGGAAGTATCAACGAAAATGAAGATTACCTGGAGGAACAAATGCTTGATATAAGATTATTAATATTACAGTAACCATGCTATTAGTGAATAGAGAGCATGCCCATATAGGAGTGTTACTCACTAATGTTTTGCTTGAGGATCATAATGCAAAGGCACTTCATGATAAAAGTCTGTTCAAAGCAATGCTGGAATATCACACAATATATAATATTGGATGTAGGTCTGTTGTGCCCACCACTACTCATACCTCTAGCAAATATTCTATTGGTATCAGCCTGGTCCAGTTGGTAGCTGTTACCTCTGAATTACAAGGTCATGGCTTCCCTTGTAAAAACAAGTACCATGGTAATGGTGGTAGTACCATGGTAGTACCATGGTACTACCACCATAATCATGGTACTACCATAGTACTTTTTTTACAAGGGTTCCACCAGGAACAGTGCAAGGCTATTTGGTGCCCTAGGCGAGCCTTCAGATATGCGCCCCCTAGTAACTTTTGATAAACTAATGTTGATACTAAAAATTCATAGAATTAATTATCAACGAAAGTAATGGTAATAATTACACATTTTTTCATTTATGAAACTTACTTCTGTTTTATTTAAGTATTAAGCATTCTCCTGTCAACATACTGCTAACTCCCATGCCTCCGCCACTATACGCCAGCAGACAACAGCAGTCATTTTCGCCACAAATGGCAGACTGTACGTGCTCTGTAACCAGGGCCGCTGCCCCTCATATTGTGATGCCTTAGGCACCCAACTAGTTCGCTTAAAACTAGCGCCAGCCCTGGGTTCCACCCCATGCCAGATTATTGAAACCCATAGTCTAGGCTGGGCTGTTACTCAAATGCTAAGGATTGCTGTATTGTCAATGGTCCTGTATTGGATGAGACATTAAACTGCGATGCTATCTGCCTGTTCAGGTGGATGTTAAAAATGCCATTGAGAAGGGTTAGTGGAGTTTTTCCAGTGTCTTTGGTAACAATCTCTAGCTCAAATTAATGATTTGTTCCGTGGTGTTTGTGAGACATGTGCAAACTGGCCTACAAAATACACAGTCACACATTTTACAGAAATTCCTGTGAAGTTTACAGAAATTTAGGTGACATTATTCTGACATGAAAGGCACTATAGCAAATGCAAAGATTAGTATTACTGCTTTTCGCACCTAGTATGCTGTTTGCTTTCACAAGCATGTAACCACAACATCAAGCAATGCACTCACAGAAGGCTCTTCAGTCGGGCATCTTTAGAGGACAGCTAGCATTATTATCTTAATTTGTTCTGCATGCTTCATCCTGTTCCTTCCTCCTTTACATTAACAATTAAAATTATTCTGTGACCTTGGTTCATTTTTTGCGGATTCCTGTTAACACGTGTATGTTTATTTAAACAGTTTCAAGTGGAGACATTTCTTGCTGTTTGGCTTTCAGTCTACAATAAGTACAATTGAATATTTTTCAATGTTTTAAATTTGTCAGCATTTAATTATGTTTTCCCTTATCAATTGGACAAATATTGTAATATTTGCTGCCAGGCTGCAGCTTGGTACAAACCTACACACCATTATATTGTATTATAGAGATCCTCATTGAAGCTGGAATGTATCTCAGCAGAAGCTTCTCATAGATCTATGTTCTTCTCTGGCATATCTAGCCAACTCACCATGGGTCCACAGGCATCATGCCTACTTCAGATTTCCAAGGTCACTCTGTTGCCTTGCATCACAGGGCAACTGAGAAACTACACACGTGCCTCCTCCTGATAGAGAAGGCAAAACAGGGACTCTTCAGAACAGTGCTGGAAATCAGATTTGCTCTTCAAGTAACAATGCCAAATGGTTTTTAATTACCTTTAGCAAACAGTTATCTTACTTTATCAGATCAATGTAAAATAACAATATTAATGAATGTAATTCCACAATGGATGTCTATAGCAATGCAATAGGCATAACAGCATTGTCTGCAGTCAAGTGCACAAATTCCTGACCAGACATGAAACAAAGAATTGCCAGATTATCAATCATCTTTGAAAAGCAAATGCCCAATTTTAAATCAATATCGTCATTCATAAATAAAAATATGCAACCAACTTTCTCTTTTATGTTGCACTCGCGTGTATTTTATGTGTACATTTGTTTTTTCTCAAATTGTGTTCTGTGAATGAAATGTTACAATGGTTGCATGGTTGTGTGTGTGTGTGTATGTGTGTGTGTGTGCTTAGAAACAAAGCAACTATGATAAATCCCACTGTGAACTATCTCGTTATATAAGGTAATGGAACCTCAATGAATAAATAGCAAGAGATTGTACACTTGAGCTCAAGCTGCAATGGTATCAGGATTATATATAATTAATTTCTTGACAGCACAGGACTTTTGATCAATCATATTATAATATAATGTAAAAAGAACACATCACACATCTTTTAACAAATTTGATTAAATTCCTAAATATGTTGTTCTCTCTGAGCAAAACTGTGTTTGTGTACTTTGAAGCAATGTTGCATTTTATTTGGTACTTCCTCAACTTCCTCAGCATAATTAATGTAAAGGTACATGTTTTATAAACATGGTGGCATCTTCACCTTATGCAGTATTTATTAACTTGTCCACAGTTGAACTTGTAATCTACAGTATTATGAAAGTAGCACACTGTTTTGTGCTATGCAAATTGTACATTCTACAATGAAAACCTGAGAACAAGTTGGCTACAACAACAACGAAAAACAATTTTCACTTATGTAGCACCCAACACGTCTCAGAAAGTTTAAAACAATTATTAAAATATTGTAGACAAAATGCTGTTTCTTGGTTGAAAAATTGTCAGAATTTGTTCTGAATAACCCTAGGAGTTTCAACAATTTCTCCAAAATACATTCCACAATACCACAAGTCTCTGTGATTATGTGATCTTGTTTACAGGATTAATACAGTAATGCCCCCAAGGTTTAGTCTTTTGGGTTTATCTGTGGAATACCCCCCAAAACAGGAATAATTTGAAGCAATTTTAATCTTGAATGCAAAGCAGTCAACCTAGATCATTTACTGACTCAGAAAATCAATGTGGATAAATAAACTTTTAATTATAACAGCAGCAATACTATACCCAAGTAGCACCAAATTTTTAACATCACGCACCATGTATAGAACATCCATAATCTTGGTCCTTCTAGATTCCCAGTTTATCATATAAGGAGCAAGATGCATATGTGCTTTGAGTACAACTATCCTCTGTATCTCATGTAGGTGGGTGGTGGAGTCCTCTGTGCTTCTAGCAAGGAAATAATTCCATCAAAAAAATGTATAACTCTGTCACCAAGTGACAAACTAAATGATTGAAGAGATAGGTTTATTTGAAGGGTTTTGAATACAGGAAGAGAAGTAAAAAGGAGGAGGAATTTGGGAAGGAAGAATTATTGTGCAGTAACAGTTGGTTTAGGTACATAGGAAACACTTGGTTTAACCATGTGTCAATCATGAGCACTTTATGTTAGGTATCATGGGATTTTCAATTATAAATAAGCAATAAAACATTGCTAGTATTGCTGATCAGCACCCAATATTCATAGTGACTAATTACTCTGCAATCCTTTCAAAGCTAGCTGACATGTAATAAATAGCAATACATTAGCAATGCATCAAAGCTCCTCTCTCTTCGCAACATATCCCATAATAGTCCTGCCACTGAAATGCTTTTACAATGCAAAACTATGATAATTGAGGTAAACAGACTGTTACAGATCACACCAAGTGCAGAGTGTAAGTTCAAGTAAATGCTATTAGTATTGTTGAAGGAAATCCCTAGAGTAGTTGTTAGCGCGCAGACCTCACAAGCGAGAAGACCCAGGTTTGATTCCTTATTCCAAATGCCTCTGTTTACCTCGCAGTAAATAAGAATGCAGTTGTTAAGACAATCAGCAGAGTAATGGCTTCTGCCAGTACAGTTAACAATTGGCCTGAACTTCTCAGATATTCTTTGACATCAGGTTACACTGCTTGCTACCTAAGATTGTGGCTGCTAGGCGGGCAACAGCTTCAGCACTATAAATAAATTTGCGCATCCAGGTTTTCACATTGTGTGAATGGCCATCTTTGGAGGTCAATCATTATTGATATTGTATATTGCATTCATGACAAAGTGGTGTAAAAATACTGAAAGTGTTATGCATAGTGAATCTGGTAAAGTACGTGTATAAGAATGGGCACTCAACAGGTGGGACACCACAGTTACAGCACCTCAGTTCCTGCACTGGTCTAACAACCAGGGGTCTGGCAAGAGTGCGGGATAGTGGTCCTGACAAGAGAATGAGAATCAAAGTGGGATCAGCAGAACCAATGCGTGAGTAGGGCTGGGTGACCAGCGTCTAAAGCATTGTACATACACAAAGACCTGGTTGCTATGTAAACAAGGTAGCTTGGTTAGGCAAACTTATAGACTGCTTCACCTATCAAAAAGGTGACCAGCCGCTATTGGTTTATAATATCACAAATACTGACTTGTGATCAACATTGTCAAAGGTAATTAACAAGTATGTAGAAATATGAAATGTGTATCCCTGCATCCCAGAGAGTAATAAATATAGATAACACGGATGATTCCACCACAAAGATCACTGGCCTATGAGGTGAGGTGCTAGAATCATTCTCTACTGTCTCAGCAAAGTACAGTAGAAGCCCGTTTCTCCGTGAACCGATTAATCGGATTGCTCGACCCCCTCCCGGGGCGATTCCCCATTCCAGCAATCGCGAGTATGCACAAGGCGCAATTGCTAGTCTCGGCTAGCAAGAATTTCTTTACACAGAGGTAATTAATAACTGGAGAACAGGTCACTAATAATGGTGGTTGATGTCAGGATTCTGCACATATTTCAAAACTTGATGTTCTATTTGATGGCTGTATTCGGAAATCAAATTGGCTGACGGGACTCCTTTATCCGAACTCTTCATATGACAAAACCGTGAGCTATTTTGGTGATACAAGGAACGGTAGCAATATATTTTTAAATTGGCATTAAGAGCAATCTAAAGGAGCAATTAGGCTAAACTTGGAAGAGTTTAATGACAGATTTGTTGACACATTCGATAGTTATCAAATCTATTATCAAATGTTGCATTTTTCACCCTATCCTTTTTATAAAAGCAAACTAATTGGATTTATTCAAATGAAATTCAATAATGTTTGTCTAAAACCAGGCTGACTTTTCAACTAGCTAATCTTCCATTCATTATGGAGTAAGAAAAAAGCTTTTTGGAAGGAATTAAACAAGAAAGTGAAAAATCCAATATGCGACATCACAAATGTTTCTTTATTTCTTCAGCTAACAATAAATATCTGTTACGAGTTGTGTAAAATATTATTTTCTTGAGCCAAACTAATTTGGAAATCTACTGATCCTTTCTTCTTGCAAATTTGGTATCAATCCTTTCACTCATTAAAGCCTGTTAAATACCAACTCAATATGATGGCTTCATGTGCTAAATTGTGCTGGCAGTTTTCCCTTGAGGTATGGATGACAGCTGCCAGTTAGTGATATAATGTGTTTATTTTTGTTATAGTTCAAAGTGTCCTTTTGACGCACCACATCATCCTTCAAGGACATTATCTGTGAAATATCAAAATATTAATTCTATTCCTTTTGCTCTTCTGTGGTGAATTGAAGACAATAATATTAAAGGTGTTTTAACACAGGAAAGTCACTGGTGAGTGAGACAAAACAGGGTAGTTTTTTTTAATGAATCTCTCAGATGAATTAAAATATTTAATCAGATTAAGACAATTTGAGCTAAGTGAATGCCTCAGGATGCTTCTACAAAGCAGTGTTTGAAGAAGGGAGGGAAGGCATGATCACTGAGGCAGACAGTAATTGATGGATGTCTAGCTTGTCATCAGATCACATCTTGTGTTCTTTCGTCCCAGGACTCGGCAATGTTAACTGCTAACCACTGTTTGGCATATGGGAATGCTGTTGGAGTCCATATGTTTTGTGACAGTTGGCATTCAGTCGAGAATGTACAGTGTCAGGCAGGTTCAAAGCATCAGTTTAATTGCTAGTAACTACACTGGCAGCTGTGGGCTCTCGTTCTAAATATTTTGTTGGCGCTGTCAGATTTCTTCAGAAATCCTTCATTTTTTAATTGGTTCATTCGAAGCTTTGAATGTGTTGCAACAAATTTCTCCTAATGTGATGCGGATATCAACAGAGTTGAATCGATACCCTAGCCTCCCAGCACTTTCTTTGTAATTTATTTGGCATGACATATTTTATTTTATGCAATTTCTTTATGAAATACCTAGGTACCGTTGACATCCGATATTAGCATATCAGATTAACATCCTCCAAACACACAGTACTTGTCTGTTGACATAAAAATTACGGTGAAAACATTCTTTGGCCTGGGATTCTTCAGCAGCAGGGCACCAGTGGCTAAATTACTCAGCATTTGTGTACCAGATTGATAGACAGAAGAACAGCATGCTGGGGATATGTTAATTCCTTCATGTGTCAGTTCACAGCAAGTTTACAGTTGATTTGGGGGCAATGGTATCCCAGCTGACAGCAGAAGGTAGCTGAAATCAACCAATCTGGCTTTTCCTTTGATAAAATTGGAATACAACCCAGAATCTCACATATTGCATTTCTCTGAAATGCAGGATCCATTATCACAGGCTTGGAAAAAGGAAATTACCACTAGCCGGAGGCTTCCTCAGTTCACTGTATAATCTGACATTGAGAATCATAGAATCATGAAAGGTTCACGGCACAGAAGGAGGCTATTATATATGTGCTGGTGCTAGAGTCTTCATTGGAGCCATTTACCATTCTTTCACCTCTACCACATACACATATAATTTTCTTTCAGCCATTTACCGATTCCGTGTAAAATAAAGTTAATAATGTTATGGCTTCAACTTCAATGGCCATTTGTAGTTAGACTTTCCACTTGTTCTGTCTAGACAATGTGTAAAAAAAATTTTTTTTACTTGTGATATTTAATTGAATATGTTTTACAGAATTTGAAGTTTAGTTATTTAATGTTGATTTCTACTTAAAGGTGATTAATGACAGTAGCAGTCAATTTAGCCTCCCAATAGTAAATTGAGAATTCAGAAATTTGCCGGGAAGGGGAAATGCAATTTGCCAACCTAAGGAATTCCATAATCTGCTTTCTGATGGGTCAGAGCAGGTCCTGCAAATGTCAGGATTCCCAATTCATGAGTGAGTTTCAAATTGCATTAATGACTTTTATTATGAAACATTACAATTATTAATGTGCATTATCGCACCAGGAAAAAGAAAACAGTGGAGATTTTTGGTGACAGGTTCGCTGATGACACAACGAGTTTATTCAGTTAGACTTCAAAATGACAGACATGATAAGGCATGATATCGAAAGCAAGGATTATCACCACGGAGGTATACAAGATGAGAAATACCACTGGCACTAAATGTTATTTGGGGGGGCATTTTATAGCATTTGGCAAATTTTGAAATAGTCTTAATCTAGAAGTTGATTTTTGGGACGTAGGAAAACTAGAAATGTAAGAGACAGTTCTACCAGTTTATTAGATCTTGGTAAATCTTTCAGTCTCAATACCCTGTTCTTACATCGGATCCATGAACACTGCCATGTATCTCTTTTTTAAACATGATTATTGATTCTCCCTCTATAGCTTTCCAGGGTACAGAGCATTCTATATCTTGACAACCATCTCTGTGAAGAAATAACATCAGTTCTAACTTAGGTATTACTTCAAACAGTTATTGTTCACAGAGAAAACGGGACAGGTGGTAAATTAGAGAAAAATTCAATCTGAAAATTAACGCAGGTAAAGAATTACCAGTAAGGCAAGGTAAATAACATAAGCCCATGAAAAAGATGAAACCAGGTGAGTGAATACAGAGTCAATTGCCTGAATGCTACTTTGCATTTCCTTAAACTTTATTTTTACCTAGTTCAGGACAGATTGGTATCTTGTCCTCAGCCTTCAACCTGGCTAACTTAAACTTCACCTCTGCCTGGTCTTGGGCAGACTGGTAATGCTCACCAGTTTTATCCTGCAAGGCCTGACATTCTTTTCTATGCTTATCTTCTGCTTTTCCTTTCACTTTCTGTGTCCAATGTGTGATTTGCTGCACTTGTTCCTTGTATTTTTGTGCTGCAGTGTGATTTATTTTCATTGCGTAGTACATAGTATATTGTAAAATATGTTCTGCACTTTTTCGGGACTGGGTGCTCCGGATCCTGCCATCTCATCTAACCATTCGCCTGCGCCTTTAAAGGGGTCAAAATGGTGCTCTATAATCCCATACATCCTTGCAGTCCCTCCTTCAATACACTAGCTACTATTTTGCCATATATCGATGTAATATAGTGGGTCCTGTCTTACCTAGTCTCTTAATCGTATCCCTTGTAAAAAAGTACCATGGTAATGGTGGTAGTACCATGGTACTACTATAACCATAACTATGGTACTACCATGGTACTACCACCATTACCATGGTACTTTTTTTTTACAAGGGATTAGTCTAAAGATGGTTAGTCAAAATTTAAGCCTCTTTTCCAATCACCGACAGTATGTCATACTTCCAGGTGCTTAGGTGGCTGAGTTCCTGATCTATTGAAAGATTGGGATGCGCACCCTCCTGGCTGGCTCGCCAATTTGTAAACAATTTTGACAGTCGAAGATCAGAACATAAAGAAGCATGAATTTTATTAATCACACAATTAGTAAAAAAAAAGCATAAGTAAACAACAACCGATGAGTAATAGTCACACATTAAAGGTTATTTGTCACTCATGATACACTCTTGAATTAAAACAACCAAATCGCAACTCCCGTAATCTCGACGCAGCTTTATTAGAACAGTTGCACACTCCACCTCACCATGCCAGTCCGGAACCTAGATGTCTTGTTCAATCCTTAACTGTCTTTCCTCGCCCAAATCCACGCCATGACCCACTCTGCCTTCCCTCGCCTCTGCAATATTGCCCGACTCGCCACTACTTCACCCAACAGCTCGCTGAAACTCTCATTCAGTCCTTCATCACATCCACAACAACAACAACAAAATTATATTTGTAGCGCGCCTTTCACGCCGGGAGGACAATCCAAGGCGCTGAACAGTTCGGTCAGGATTTAAGCAAGGAAAAGGAATAGGGTAGGGGGGAGTGGCGGGAGAGGTGGGAGAGAGTTAGGAAGGCAGGGAGAGAGTTGGGAGTACAGCAGAATGCACAAACAAAGAGGAGAGTTGTGTGACCAGCCTTGAAGGAGGCAAGGGTGGGAGCGAGGCAAAGGGACCGTGGGATGGAGTTCAAGAGTGTGGGGGCAGAGAGGATGAAAGTCCGTCCTCAGCTGGTAGAGCGAATCGGGTGGGGGACATGGAGCAGGCCAGAGCCCATTGAAAGGAGGGGGCGGCAAGTTTGTAGGAGGACAGCAAATCAGAGAGGTAGGGTGGGGGGTGCAAGGCCGTGAAAGTGAAGACGAGGATCTTGAATTTGATCCTCTGGGGGATAGGGAGCCAATGGAGCCTGGCGAGGGTGAAAGTGATGTGATCGCGGAGCTTGGTGTAGGTGAGGTCACAAGCTGGAGAGTTCTGGATGATCTATCTGCTACTTGTGAAAGGAAGAACCAGGGAGGCTGACAAGGATGGAGTTTCCATAGTCAAGACTATTCAAATATAATTTAATTGTTGTTGTTACCTTAGCAAATCTTTGAGACGTCTTAATATGCTTCACAAAATATATTATAAAGAAGACTGACAGTATATTTTGTGGGAGCAACATGGCAGTCAATTGCACACAGCAGTGTCCCACAAACAGTCATGTATTGAATGACCAAATTATGATTTTTAAATAATATATATTTTTGAACAGATTATTATCCCCAGAAAAGCAATCTGCCGATTGACTAATAGCTGGTTTCTCATTTACTGTTAATTGAACAGAGGAGTGTGGGGTACATTATAAATTACAAGTGCTTGTATATTACTAATGCTTAAGCATAAATAAAAATAAAGAATGTTTTACCCATGCTTATCCAGTTATAACATTTTCCTATTATGGTTTATTTTGTTTAATGTTGAGTTTTACAGGCACCCCCATAATCTTATCTAACCTATCCTAGTTTTTTAAACCTAACATTAAAAATAATATTTTCGCTACACTCACCCACAAAACACAGTTAATCCACATTGTAGTTTATCCTGTGATGCGCTTTGGAATGTCCTCCTGATGTGAAAAACCCTATACTAAATATTTGCTTTATTATTACATTCTAGCACTTACTCTTAATTTTGGGGGTGGAGGAATGAGCGGGCAGTTTGGTAGGTGGTTAGGGTGTCACAGAGGTAGGGGGGAGCAAGGCCATGTAGGGCTCTGAAGGTGAGGAACAGAATGCCACCACACAAAAATTAAATGATTATAAAGTAAACGAAAATGTTTGTATCCATGGCAATGATTTCACATTTGTCACAGAATAAAATCCAACAAGAATCCAAGAAGAATTGAAGGTCTTGAATAAATACTTTACTACCTTTCTTTCAAAGTAGCCTTGATTCCAGAAAGAACACTGTAGACAAGCTTGAAATGGCACTGAGTAGGCAGACGGGAACAATAAATCAGACCTGAGCTTCTGGAGAATAGACTTATAATACAACTCCAACACTCTCCTCGTTGGTCTCCCCAGCTCCATCATACACAAAATTCAATTAACTCAGAACTCTGCTGCCTGGATACTGACCTGTACAAAACTCTGTATCCCAATCACACGAGTCCTTGCCAGGCGCCGCAGGTTCCCAATTACCGAACAGATTGACTTCAGGATCTTCCCATTCATTTTCAAATCCCTTCATACCCCACACCTCCCTACCTCTCTGATTTATTTTCCCACACTTCACTACCTATTGCCTCCTCTCGGCCAGGACCAGCCACCTGATTGTCCCTCAGCCTCTCTGCTCCGGTGGCCATGCTTTCAGCCACTGCCCCCAAACTGTGGAGCCCTCTCCATTCTTCGTTGCCCACTCCATTCTTACTTTCAAATCCTGCCTAAAGACCTTCCTTTTTGATCATGCTATGGTCAACTAACCTGTGCCTCTCCCTCTGACTTGAGGTCAGACGGTCAAACACTCCAGGACGCTACCCCGCGTGAAGGGCACTGTATAAATTCAAGTTGTTGTTGTACAAGCCACAAATATCTTGCACCGGCAATGTAAAAATGGGTAAAGTGGAGGGACTGAGGCAAGGAGTTTAAGAAGTTCAAGGGCATAGAGGCTGAAAGCATGACCACTGATGATGAAATGAAGGGGTCAAGGGATTCGCAGAATACCCGAGATGGCTGAGTGGAAGAGGCAGATAACGGAATGTGTAGTTTGGAGAAGTAAGGAGAAGCATCACAGTTCAGTTGTGGGAAATATGTGAAACTGAAAATTCAGTTATCAAATGTCAATACATTAATTTGACTTCCACCACTGTGCAGTGACCCTAGCGAACAAAGCAAACCGCTTGAGCATGTCACACTTCCATTTATATTACAATTTTGGAGCAATGTGGTATCAATGCCCCTGTAAATAAAATATGTTGATGTTACAACATGTTTTAAATGCTTCAGGAATTTCTACTGCATTTCTAAAGTCAAAATAAATTAGCAAGGAGCACTCTGGTGCATTTATGGATGACAGCAAATATTGGGTCACGTCATGGATTAGTTGCAATTTCAGGATTTTTTGGTCATTGTATCCTGAATGGAATTATCTTGACCTAAATCAAATTACTCTCATTGACGAGACAAAAATCAGATTTGCCTGTCAGTAAGCACAATATTTCTTGAGCCCACTGATTATTGTAAATTAGTGATTGCGTTTGTGACTCTTAGATTGACAATAAATCTAGAGAAATTCTTATTTCCCTGAACTGACTGTTTTTAAAATATACTTAATGGATAGTCTTACAAAAATATTAGAAGTTACTTAAATATCAGGGGAAAATCTATTACAGGTGCATAATGTTAAGTTTAAAGTACAAATATACTAATAATACACAATTTAAAAAATAATAAATAACCTTTTCACTTGATATAATGCCATTCACCTTTGAAGATGTCCGAAGGATTTCACAGGTGTTTTTAAAGGATGTGCAGCGATCATGTGTTATAGGCAGACAAAGCAGTCCAATTGTATTTCATGGTGTCTGACACATGCGGAAATCCATCACCATGCTTAAGAGTATACACACCAAATTGAGAAATCCATCTATCCCACCTTTATATGGAAATTTCAGAGATATACTGTTGGAATGGAATGTACACTCTGTCACTGGAGGGACTCATCTTGTTTACAGATTGCCAAGGGACAAGGCCCGGGAACCCCAAAATGTGTGTGGTACCTCTGGAATCTTAACTTCCCTATTTTCTCTGCTTTTTATATTCTGTATACTTTAAAAATAATAAATATTCTTATCATTTCATTTATTTTCTATCTATTTCTAAGTTTTAAATCTGTTTTTTTCCTTTCTTTTATTATATAGGCAGGTCAGAACTAATTTATGAAACATAATCAATACATGCCTCTTGGATTCTGGAATATCAACTAATCTTTGTGAAGATTTCTATTTTTGTGAAGTAGAATTCATCATGTATTGGGTTGTTTTCCTGACAGTTGAGAATTTTCTTCTTCTTCCCTCCTTCCATTTCCCCACTTTCTCTCCCCCCGTTCCCCCTTTTCTCCCTCTTCCCTCTTAACCCCCTTTTCTCCCCCTCTCCCTCCCTGATTTTATCCCACCCTACCTTCCCTCCCTCTCTCCCCTTACCCTCTTTTCCCCCTTTCTCCCCTGGCCCCATTTCCGCGACTGTTTGTAGAACACTCCTGTATGCAATTTGGCTGCCGCATTTCGCCCACAAATATACAGTCAATTCTCCTACTCTTCTTCATCCTGCCCCGACCCTTCACCCCCTGCTCTTGTCCCTACCTGACTGTACAGTACCTTAGGACATCCTCTCGACGTGAAAGGCGCTATATAAATGTAAATTTTGATTGATTGGTTTGATTGATAATGTCAACTTGGTTTAGATTACCGTGGGACAAGGTAGTTGTACCTGGATGATTTCCCACTTGCTATAAGCTTCAGCTAGCAGAAGCTGATTTCTACACAAGGATTATTCAAATTGTATGCTTCCTTTAACAATCTGCCAGGTAATAGTTAGCTGAATTGACATACTGATTGAAGAGACAGCTTCAACTAGTCCTAAAATGGTGTTTATACTTCGTCCTAGGCAGTATTGCAGAGCAATCAAGTAAAGGAAAGCACCACATGTTGAAAAATAATATATTGAAGGCATTTAAAAAACGAATGGAATGCCTGAAAGGTATTCATTGGGCACCAAACCAAAAATCATTCACACTCACCATGTTCATACTGTGAGGGCACATATCACACTGCTCCTTAAACTGTTTCTCCAAATGGTGTCTAGAGTAATTTATGCAGCCCCAGCTTTCTATCCTTTATATGGCAGGTTTGGTGGTAATTCACTGCAAAGCATTGAGTTTAAATGCAGCATAAACATAATAACTGCAGAGGGACACTATTAACATTCTAATGTTGTGTCTATGACATGAGGATGATTCTGTTTTTCGAACAGTAACCAAATCCATGCCAGTCAGTAGCAGAACTGTACGTTTTCAATTCTACCCCATTTGCTAAATAATGTGCAATAACTTGAAATGACTAAGCATTGTGAGTCCAACATAGTCAACCTTAACTCTCATTAGATGATAATTTCCATGGCTAAGATTTTCCCAATGATACCTTGCTGGTTAATCCTAACTCCCAGTGTTTTTTCAAATAACATGATGAGCTTTCGAGGAAGATATTTTGAGGTTTCAAGATTTTCAGATAGTCTGCTGGTGCAGAATATTCTATAGTCAGATATTCTATGGTCACTCACTTCATGGCGTTATCACCACCAACAGACAAGGTACTGCTGGCAACGACAGAGGTGCCAGACGGTTGCATTGCCTCTGTTGTTTGAATGACCTCTGAAATTGAGCATGATATGTCTAATTGACATATTTATAGCCACTGTACGGCTTGTGTGACAACCCTGTTTAGTTATTGCTGCCAACTACATATCTTTTGTTTGTTCTGGCATTTGTATTGCTGCTCCTTTACACTTGGAACACTTACAGAGTAGTAGAATGTAAGTGAATGAAAGTATAAATCATCAGACAGTGTTAAGTTGTACAATGTGGATGATGAATGTGTTCAGCGCAGTATGCTCCCTATTTTACACTTGACGTCCTCTCCTCAGATATTCTTTTTCTAGGGTGGGTAATTGTGTGCAAAATGCTCCAGTAATTGTTAAGGATTGCAACATCTTATTGTATTGGATATGATTCTGTTGAGTTAAGCAACTCATGCTAATATCACAAGCTCAGTGATTAAAGCACTCACTTTACAAGCTAGAGACCTGGGTTTTATTCCTGGCAGGGCAAAACCTTGGAAGAGTTTCCTTACTTCACATGCCCGATAATAATTCCCCAAGAAAAAAAAATGGTCACTTCAATCACATCTGTTTGTGGGACACTGCTGTGTACAATCGGCTGCCACATTTCACCCACAAATATACAGGCAATTCACTTTACAGTATATTTATTCTGTAAAGCACTTTGAGACATCTAAAAGACGTGAAAAGCACTATAATAAATGCAAAGATTTTGATTATTACTCAACACTCGCAGGCTAGTCCAGTGGGAAAAATGTTCAGCACAAGAGGAGGCCATTTGTCCCACTGTGCCTGCACTGCTGCCCTTTTAGTTTCATCTTTAATTTGAAAGATGCACTTCTGACAATGTATTGTATCAGTGGATAACCAGCATGGACCAAGAATTCAAGTCTCAATGTGGGGTGGAATTCATAATCTTATGAATTAAAAGTTGTACTACCAACTGAGTCAAAGTGACACAAGAAGGGATATGCCAAGGAAGACACAGGAATGAGATCACTGAGGGGCAATAATAGACAAATAGATATGGTTAGATTAAATTTACGTAGAATGATACGGTATAGCACAGCAATAGGTCATTCAGCCTCACTATACCATGTTGGTATAGAGAGGGCATACAGACTGTCTACAGGGTAACAACTGACATTTTTAGTGAAATGTGAGTGAAACACATGAATAACAACTTGCACTTCTATAGTGCCCTTCACGCTGGACACCTTTATTATCATCTAATGAGAGATAAGATTGACTATGTTGGACTCACAATGCTCATGATAAGGTGCTATTTCATTCACAATGATCAATCACTATAATATTTCTGGAAATCTACTCATATTTTATATAAAGCCTTTTATATCTCAAAGTACTTCACAGGATATACTGACAACTTTTATGCTTGGCCATGACATTGACATCAGGAAAAACTTCCTTCTTGATTTTGAACATTGGCATAGGATCTTTAACATTTACCTGGATAGGCAGATGGAACCTTGGTTTAATGTTTCATCCTATGCATGTGCACATTTCCGGAACTGACATTGCAGTGAGTCAGGCTTCCAAATGTAATAATTGACAAGCGGCTTTCCTGTATCTTACCAAATTGACCCCTCCCCCCTTCCACCTATTACCTTCCAATTGTCTTTTTATTAAAGAAAAAATAGGAGAAAAATACCCTGCATTTCATCTTAGATTTTTGAGAAAATGTGATTTAATAATATGTAATCATTCCACAGTCTGGAGTTAACTGGGTGCAGTATGTGTGTGTGGACTTATTTTGGAACTAAAATAAATTATTTATATTGATCTGCCCTCCATCTGGTGAATGAAAGCCTTGTTCTCCATTTTTTCACAAGTTACTGCAAGGACCCAATTTGTCTGGATTGCACTTAGTGTCAACCATTAATGAATGGACTTATTCTGTACCACTACCTTTTGTATTTGAGAGTGAAAGAAAAAACATGCTGAGTAGCATCTTTGTATGTAGTTGCTCATTAGAAACCAGCTATAATGTTATATAGATGTTATGAGGGAGCCATAAATAATATGTATTAAGCCAGTGTTTGTGGCCTTTCAGGGAGTATTATAATTGGGATGTGTTATATTATGAATGTTCACTATGAATACCTGCCACAGTAGGCACATTAATAACTCTTCTGCAGTGAATCTTTACTGTCGATTCTTCCAACTCTTTTTTTACGTGTCAAAACACAATAACGCTATTGTTATTATATTTACCATTTTGGTTTACAGCCTTTTCTTGCCTAATAGCTTAGATGAAAAGAGGCGATAAATAAGGTGAACCATTCTGGTTCTGGTAAAAAAGTGATTACTCAAAAAACGGCTCAAAAATAATTTTTGGAACGGATCATGAAATTAGATGTTAAACTGAGCTACAGTCCACTTGTTCAGGAAAACGTTAAGGATCCCATGGCACTATTTGTAAAGAGACAGGAGTTTCTCCTGGAGTCCAGGCCAACAATTGTCCAAATACATTCACTTCATGGCTATTTGTGGGATATTGCAGTTGTCATGTTTGAGTACTTTGAGATGCCCTCCCGACATGAAAAGTACAAATATTATTATTATTTAAATTATCCCAAGTTTCAGTTGCTTGTGATACCACTTTCAATTAGTTCTTTTTCATTGATACAAATGCTCACTTGTGTATTGATTACATAGGAAATCATCATAGTCAATTGAGGATCAAATGCTCAACTGACATAATCCGTGAAAGTTTATGCAGATTGACTTCAATTTCCTAACTCGATTAGCTCCATTTTGTAAACTTCAAAACTTGGAAATTAATTTTATACTTATCAGATAATACCCGCATGTATTGTTCATTATTGTTTCAGTTTTTATCATGTATAAAAATATACAGGAAATGGCATTAGCACAGGAAATAATAACTAGGCTAACCTGATGACCTGATTCCTTTATCACAAAAGTGACTGGAACTTAATACATTTTTGATGATCTGTTGAAATAAGTTTTTTTTCAGCCTAAGATTTTTTAATCAGGTCACCACTTTTAATCTAAAAAATATTACAATCTATTTAAAAAATCAGTTATTATCATCAATAATTTATCTTTATCCAGATTGCGAAGTTTTGCAAACGCTGAATCTCAAAATTAAAAAGTGATCCATATCAAGGTTTACTTTTGTTTACTGATTTCTACCAAAACTATTCATAACACGACAAAGTTTATGTCACTGCAACAAAAATAACCACAACAAAATGACATTTGTATAGCGCCTTTCTCATTGGTAGGAGGTAGGATGCATTGGATAGACGGTATTTCGGACCCAAGCTGGGGGCTGGGATTGGGAAGGAGGTGAATCAAAAGCAACAATAACAAAAACAAAAATTAAGTTTGTATAGTACCTTTCATGTCATGAGGATGTCCCATGGCGTTAAAGAGAAGAGCTTTGAGATGGGTCTTGAAGAAGCCCCAAGGAATGGGTCGAGGCAGATGGACTGCAGGATGGAGTTCCAGAGGGTGGGTACAGAATAGCTGAAGGCTCGCTCACCAATAGTGGGGCAGGCAAGGCGTGGGACCTGAAGCAGGTCTGAGCCCGCCGAGTGGAGGGAGTTGATAGGTTGGTAGGAGGTTGCAAAGGTAGAGGGAAGTGAGGCCATGGAGGGCTTTGAAGGTGAAAACCAGGATCTTGAACTGTATCCTCTGTGTGATGTGAAGTCAGTGGAGTCGGGCGACAATGGGGGTGATAGGATCACGGAGTACGGTCTAGGAGAGGCCATGGGCTGCAGAGTTCTGGATGATCTGCAGTCTGTGGAGGCCGACAAGCAAGGCGTTTGCATAATCAAGCCTGGATATTACAAAATGCATGTATGGGAGTTTCCGCAGCAAGCTGTATGAGACAGTGGCGGAGCTGGGCAATGTTGCAGAGGTGAGGGAAGGCACTTGTTGGTTACAGCAATAATGGAATACTCTAGGAAGCTTAACTGTGGCACATTCAAGTTCAAAATGACGTTTACCAATGTTTTGACTTCTTTAACTGAATTGGTCATTGGTCATGGCTGTTTGTGGGTCTTGCTGGCACAAATGGATGCAATGTTTGCTGGCTAAAATAGACACTACACTTGCCAGTAATTACATGTAAAAAGGTGCCTTGATATGTTTCAGCAATGTCAGGCATTATTGAATGCAAGTTATTTCCACGACTGATTTTGAGACACTTGAATTAATGCTTCCAAAGAGCCATTCATCAGGTAGAGTGAAACTCTTGTGAGGTTTGAAGTAGCTCTCTAAAGATTTTATGATGAACTCTAGTAACACATTGATGGCATTCTTCTCTTGTCTTCTGTTTCCATTGCCTATAAACATTCATGCTTTAATTTTCATTGTTCAATTAAATCAGCTTAGCCTTGCTTTATTGGAACCCAGCAATTGTACTTTGTTGAGTGAATGAATTCCTCCGTATATTCATTCTTTGCTAGCAGGGGTCTGTATAATCACTAACATTGAACCTTTTGCTTTATACACCAATGTTGCTTTTGCAATGCTCAACATGTAAAGCAGTTTTTATTTGCCAGAAATATTTGCTTGTTGCTGAACAATCTGTCAATAGATTACCATACTCTGTCCCTCTGAACAAAGTAATTTGCTTTCCCATTGGAGAGATTATTCTCCCTCTAACGTAAAGTACAAACAAACTATTTAGTAGATTACATTATGTTATATCTACTAAATAACTGAAGCAAGGCCATTCACCTGCTGTCATTAATATTATTCTTTGCTTGTTACTTTTGACAAATTTTCATTCTTTTAATATATTTGTGCGAATACTATTCAAAAATAGATTAAGAAACTCCTTGAATCACTACAACAACAACAACAACAACAACAACTTTGATTTATATAGCGCCCTCCACGCCGGATGGCATCTCAGAGTGCTTTACAATAGTGGATCCCGGGACCGAGCCAGGGGCAGGGGCAGAAAGGTGACCAAAAGCCCGGTTGAAGAGAAAGGTCTTCAGCTGGGAAACTGGGAAGAGAGGGGGCGAGGCGAAGGGATTGATGAAAGGAGTTCCAGAGCCTCGGGGCATAGTGGCTGAAGGCACAGCTGGCGAGGGTGGAGCGGAGGATTCGGGGGACATGGAGGAGGCCAGACCCAGAGGAGCGAAGGCAGCAGGTGCTGGGTTGGGGGGAGAGGAGATCAGAAAGATGGGGGGGTGCAGAGGAGTGGAAGGATTTGAAAACAAGGGTGAGGTCTTGAAGTCGATCCTCTCTGGGATAGGGAGCCAGTGAAGTCTGGCAAGGACAGGGGTAATGGGGAGGCGAAGCTTAGAGCGGGTGAGTATGTGGGCGGCAGAGTTTTGGATTAGCTGGATTTTGTGGATTGTGGTGGAGGGGAGACCGGAGAGGAGGCCATTTCAATAGTCCAGCCGAGAGGTGACAATGGCATGGACTAAGGTTTCAGTGGCTTTTGAAGTGAGGTATTGCCGGAGATGGGTGATCCGTCGGAGATGGAAGAAGGCGGTGCTGGTGAGGGACTGGGTGTGGTGGAGGAAGGACAGTTGGGCGTTGAACCTGATGCCTAGGTTGCGGACAGGTTCAGAGAGTTTTAGGGGCAGGCTGGGAAGGTGGAGGAGGTGAGAGCCATGTGAGTGGAGACCAAGGAGTATGGCCTCCGCCTTGTCGACATTTTGCTGCAAGAAATTTGTGCTCATCCAGCCCCTAATGTCTGAACGGCAGGCTGACAGAACATCAGGGGACTGGGGGTCGCAAAGTGAAGTGGAGAAATAGAGTTGCATGTCATCCACGTACACGTGGAAGTGTACCCCATGTCTGTGGATGACATCCCCAAGAGGGAGCGTACAGATGAGGAAAAGGAGGGGGCCAAGGATGGATCCCTGGGGTACCCCACAGGTAACTGGATAAGAATGGGAGGAAAAACCGTTTGTGGAGATGTACTGCTGCTGGTTTGTGAGGTAGGACTCGAACCAGGCGAGTGCGGTCCCATTGATGTGGATGACGGAGGACAGGCGGTGGAGGAGGATGGCGTGATTGACTGTGTTGAACGCAGCCGACAGGCCAGGGACGATAAGGAGATAGAGGGAGCCCTGGTCACCGATAGAGAGGACGTCGTTTGTGACTTTCACAAGCGCAGTCTCTGTACTGTGGGCAGGGCGGAAACCAGACTGGAGGGGTTCGAAGAGGGAGTGGGAGGAGAGGTGGGCGCGGAGTTGGTTTGCAACAACATGTTCTAGTGCTAACTGTAGGGACATTATGAATTTATGATAACGAAGGCAGATTCAAGAACAAAATTACACTTGTATAGTGCTTTTCACATCAGGAGGACATACCCAAGGCGCTGGACAGTCATTGTTTCAGACCCGAGCTGGTGTTGGGGACAAGGAAGGTGGAGGGAAACAACAACAACAAAATTACATTTAGAGCACTTTTCATGTCGAGAGGACCCCCCAAGGGGGGGATTTGGGGTGACCGATGGGACCATCGAAGAGGAGGGTTGAGGCAGAACTTGATGGAGGCCAGAAATGGGTGAGATGGAGGGACTGCGGGATGGAGTTCCAGAGTTTAGGGGAAGGGTGGCTGAAGGCTCGCTCACCCGTCAATGATGTGTCGGGTGAGTCGGGGGATGTGGAGCAGGCCGGAGCCTGCTGAGCGGATGGGGCGGGCAGGTTGGTAGGGGATTAGGAGTTCTCAGAGGTAGGGTGGAGCAAGGTTGTGGAGGGCTTTGAATGTGTGGACCATGATCTTGAATTGGATCCTCTGGGTGATGGGGAATGAATGGAGTCGTGCGAGGATGAGGGACATGGGGACACGAAGATGGGGAGCAATGTTGTTAGGATATAGTAACTTATTCTCAGGTTGTCTCTTGGCCAAAAAAAACACAGAAACATCTGAATTTTGTAGAGCAACCCAAAATTTATTTTGCAATTCGGAAATCTTAAATGCAGCAATTTCCCGACAAATTTACATTTGTAAAGCAACTTTCACATCTGGAAGGCATCTCAAGGTTCTTAAATTGCTTAATATTGCTTTTACAACCCAATGTTCCTGTAGAAAGACAAAGAAAAATAGGCTTACACTAGAGTTAAAATTAAGTGGAAATAGAAGGAGGACTAAGGGATTCCTGTTTATGAAACCAATTATATTAACCATAATTTGAGTATAAATGTCTGGCATTAAAAAACTCCTTCTCTTTGATTAACCAGTAGCTAACATTAAATGCTGAATACGTTTAATTTCAACACTTGGTTTACAATCCAGACAAATTCAAAAACATCACGTTTGCACATTATTAATCTTTCATGTTGTGAAAACTATGTGCTCTGTGTGTTAAGATAAGGTTAAAGCAAACATTACCCCAGGAAGGAGCTCTTTGTTCTGAGCTAGTAACCCACGGGCATCTTTGGGAACAACAACAATTTAATCTTTTATAACACCTTTCATATAGGAGAATGGTTCTTTTGATGTTGGAACCTTATTTATATACCCTCTCCTGCTTCTGCTACAATATGTTGTCCTTCAGAGACAGTTTTAATTATACGAGTAGAAAAAACATAAAATCCTTTTATTTGATGTATTTGATCATATATTTCCAGTGCTTTGAGAAGTTGTCCTGACATCAAAGATGCTATACAAATGTAATTTTAGTGTAATTGTTGAATGTTCTTTAAAGTGTAGTAACTGTGTATGTGAGGGGAAACATGACCAATTTCTTATCTGGGGAATTGTTGGCCAAGACACAAGGTGAAGCTCACTTTTCTTTTCAAATAATGCCAAAGTATCTTTAACAGACAGATTGAAACAGACTTGATTTAACATCTCACCTGAAAGACAACAACGACTTGATTTATATAGTGCCCTCCATGCCAGACGGTGTCTCGGAGCGCTTCACGATAATCGATCCGGGGCCGAGCTGGCGGGGTGGAAAAAGCTGACCAAAAGCGCGGTCGAAAAGAAAGGTCTTTAGCCGTGACCTGAAAATTGGAAAAGAGGAGGCGAGGCACGGGGAGTGAGGAAGGGAGTTCCAGAACCTCGGGGAATAGTGGCTGAAGGCATGGCCATCGACGGTGGAACAGAGGATTTGGGGGACAAGGAGGATGCCAGACCCGGTAGAGCGAAGGCCACGGGTGCAGTTGTGATGAGAAAGGACATCAGAGAGGTAGGGGGGAGTGCAGAGCAGTAGAGAGATTTGAAAATGAGTGAGGATCTTGAAATTGATCCACTCTGAGACAGGGAGCCAATGGTCTGGCAAGGACTGGTGTAATCGGGGAGCGAAGTTTGGTATGGGTGAGAATGCGGGCAGCAAAATTTTGGATAACCTGGATTTTCCTACCACTGCATTGGAGTGCCCAGACTGTGTCCTCAAAGTCCAGACTTGGCAGTTGAACCTACTCATTAGTGGAATGCTACAAGTGAGCCTGTGTGACACCTAATTCAGTTGGTTTCTGTTTTGGGGACATTCAAATACTGATTTACGACATTAAATCTCTTTTAAAATGTTAAACATTTTACGTTTCGCCTACAAAGTACACAGCACTTTACTTCATTAGCTCCCGATCATCCAGAGGACCCAGTTCAAGATCCTGGTCCTCACATTCAAAGTTCACCATGGCCTTGCCCCACACTATGTCCACAACCTTCTAACCCCCTACCAATCTGCTTGCCCCCTCCGTTCAGCAGACTCCGGCCTGCTCCGTATCCCCGAACCACCCGCCTCACCGTCAATGGCGAGCCTTTAGCCACTCTGCCCCCAACCTCTGGAACTCCATCCGGCAGTCCCTCCGCCTCGCCCCCTCTCTGGACTCCTTCAAGTCCTGCCTTCAATGGTCCCATCGGTCACTCCAAAACCCTCCCTTTCCCTCCACCCTCCCTGTCCCAGCTTGGTTCTGAAACAGTGACTGTCCAGCACCTTGGGATGTCCTCTTGATGTGAAAGGTGCTACACAAGTGTAATTTTGTTGTTGTTTACAGTAAATCTTATAAGGCACTTTGAAACCTCCAACAGAAAAGGTGCCATACCAAATGAAAGGAACATGGTTATTATCAACAAATCAGGACCATATTGTTGTTCAATCCAGCCTTGGAACATTTTCCATAGGTTTTAAAAAGAATCGGTTGCCAAGTTAAGAATAAAATTGAGACTTTTCTATCAAGCAATAGAACACAATGGCCATCCACGATATTTAGTTATTACTCCAGCCACTGACTGTAAAAAAATCAACACTTCCAGAACCTATCTATAGTGATATGCCACAGGAATGGTCCCTACTCTGGGAAACACAATGCTACCAGAAATTATGTGAGACACACAGAATTACGTCGTCAATATGTCACAAGTGGCAGTGTGATATTTCTCCAAGGCTGCTCATTACAGAATGACTGTTTACACAATTTGCTGCTTAGGTAAAACTAATTAACCTTTTGTGATCGGACAGGAATGCGATCAACAGTCACAAGAATAATGAATATATTTCAAAAGTGTTGGAATATATGCATCACCTTCTTCCAGAATTTCTGGGTTAAATGATCATGAAAAGCATAGTTGGTATTTGGATTACCCTGCAGTTCTTCAGCAGTGCATCACTATTCTGTTCTTAACAGCTACAAGGATTTTGCAAGGTCTTGCCAATTGGAAACAGAAGCTGTTCAGACACAGGCATTCTCAGTTTATGTTCTCAAAGTGCAAGATTTAGCTACAGCTGGTGATTGCTGCTGTTAACCAGAAATTGCCACAATGCTCTTGTGAAATTACAGGAAGCACCTGAAACCTAACTTCAATACAGATGCTTGGGAAACAAAGTGTATGTAGATGAGGCAAAACTTGAGAGAAAAAAGTGTTAAGTGCCACACATATATAGTACTTTACTACATGGCTCCCATCTGCGCCTTCTTCCCTGAGATGCTGACATCATCAATCTTCATGGATGCACAATCCATTTTCACCCACAAAACATATATTCAATTCACTTTACAGTGTATTCAGTGAAGTATTTTGAGCATCTCAAAGATCTGATAAGGCACTAAATCAAATGCAAGGATTATTATTTATTATTACTGTGCAGAGCCAGTCCCAAACCTCAGTGATGTCTTTGACTCCCACCTGTTGTTCAAACCCTAGATTTGTGCACTCACTTGTTCAGTTTTCCTTCACCGTTTTTGTGACAGCGCACAATAAAACAAATTAGAAAGAATTTGAATAGGCACTTGCATTTTTATAGCACCTTATCACATCAGAATGACTCAAAGCATTTTAAAAGCTATCACTGTCATGTACAGTGCCTGTTTTGTTGGCATATATACCAGCAAGGACCACAAAACAGTTGTGAGATGAATGATCAATTAATTTGAGGGACTCTTAGCCAGAGCACCTGGAAATACTCTTTTTAATATTATCATGGGATTGTCATTAATTGTTGGCAGCGAGTCTCTAATTGACAATATTGCCTGGGTCTCCAGATGCAGTGAGCACCATGGAGGTGGTCTCCTGATGGTTGTGGAGACAGCACCTCAAGCATAGATGAATAGATTCATTCTTGCTGTTCCAAGTGGAGGTTTCTGTGTTTTATGCTGACTGGCTGGTTCAGCAATTAAAATAGCTCTTACAGTTTAGAGCAGCGGTATTGCACTCAATGACTTGTATGCACCATGCCTAGTTATTGTCAAGTGCTGCAGGCAGTTAAACACATTATCCTCGCCCAAGGCTCCCTATTCCTCAGCGGATAGACTTTAAGTCCTACATTTTTATCTTATTTGCCTGTTTTAGGTGCAAGTGAAGGTATCAATAGTGAAGTTTTAGATCACCTGGAGTTGATGGAACTAGGGATGGAACATTGGAAATGTCTACTCTGAAGACAACAAAAGATGGATGATGGCTTCAGAGGCATTTGATGTGAAATAGGGATGTAACAACAACAACAACAACAACAACAAAATTACATTGGTATAGCACCCTTCACTTCAGGAGGACATCCCAAGGCGCTGGACAGTCAGTGATTCGGACCCAAGTTGGGGTTGGGATCTGGGAGGGTGGAGGGAAGGGAGGGGAAGGAGGTTGTCCAATGGTATAGTCAAAGAGGAGAGTCTCGAGGCAGGACTTGAAGGAAGCTATGGAAAGTCGAGGTGGAGGGATTGCGGGATGGAATTCCAGAGTGGCAGAGTGGCTGAAGGTGGAATGGGTGGGTCGGAGGATAGGGAGCAGGCTGGAGCCCACTGAGTGGAGGGAGCAGACAGGTTGGTAGGGAGTTAGGAGGTTACAGAGGTAGGGTGGGGCAAGGGTATGGAGGGCTTTAAAAATGAGGATCAGGATCTGGATTTGAATGCTCTGAGCCAGTGGTGTCAGGCAAGAATGGGGGTGATAGGGTCATGGAGCTTGGTGCAGAGTTCTGGATGATCAGCAGCCTATGGACAGAGGAGTTGGGGAGCCTGACAAGCAGGGCATTGGTATAGTCAACATAAGCTAATATAACTAGCTATACCCTCTTGTAAAATACGCGGCGTGGTGTTTTTGAACACGTTTGTTCATATACTTCAAAACTTTTTTAAAATAATGTATTTGTTGTTTACAAAAAAAAGGGTGAGCTTCAATCACAAGGTTGTTTTTCTTTGTTATTGTTTTTTTTTAAGCTGTATTGGTTTTTGTTTTCATTTTAGAAGTTCATTTTTACCATTGCGGAAACATACCTAATGCTTTTATATATATAGAAGATAGATTTGACACAGCGCCACCGGCGTCAGGAGGACACAATTGTGGAAACATACTTAAGGCTTTTATATATATAGAGAATACTGTATAATACAATATAATAGTGGCAATCCTTACATTTGAAACAGCACTTGATCATATTACCAGGACTTCTCAAAGCACTTCACGTGAATAATAGTAATAATCCATGCATTTGATATAGCACTGTTGAAATTTTCTAGATGTCTCAAAGCACTTCACAGGATATATTGTAAAGTGAATTGACTATATTTTGTGGCCGAAATGCGGCAGGCAATTACGCACAGCAATGCCGCACAAACAGTTGTGGATCATCCATAATCTTATTGAATGGCGGGACATGGCTCGAGGGGCCGAATGGCCCATTCCTCCTCCTAATTCTTATGTTCTTATGTCTCATCAAATGTATGACAGCTCCAAATGCAGTTGCAGCCTAGGCTGTGAGATCAAAGTTCTGAGTGAGGATGACATGCAGCAAAGCTAATGGAAAGCAGTCTTAATCAGTGATCCAATGTGACCGAGGATCGAGCCAAATGCCCAAGTTGAAAGGGTCAAAACCTCAAGTGAGGAGACATTAGCAGGAGCTGAGGAGGATGGCTTCCATTTACGTTAAGGTACAGTTGATACACTGCATATCTTAAATTAATGAGTTAATTTAAACTGTAGTTGACAATGTACACAAAGGCCAAATACTTGTTGTGATCAATCCCATTGTTGACTAGACATACCACGGTGGTATTAAGAAGTGATTCTCAATTTCACACACTGGTGGTAGCCTCACAAGAACCACACTGTGTAATTCACTGTCCTATTTTGACACATGGTGCCATAGTGACAAGGGTTTGATAATATATCAGCCAAAACTCTGTCTGAAATCTGCAGCTCACAGTCACACCATTCTGCCTGCTTTGTGAGGTTAGTCGACCAAAACTGGATAATGTCTAAAAGAGACACATGGGTGACCCTGCAGCTATATCAGACTAATAGGATCCAGCTCAAGCAAAGCAAACATGATGGATGAGACATTATCACTAGTTAAAACAGCCTCCTCCACAAATGTTCTGTAATCACAATATCGCTACTTGTGACTAAGCAGCTCAACTACACTGAAATGATTTGTTGTATTCCATGCCCTGAGTCAACCATGGCACTTTAAACATGTCACAATACTTTAAACAGTAGGAAAACAAATCATCAAGAAAGGGATGATATGGACTACAAAGCTTTTTTGTTAAAAATAAATAAAATACTTTTGTTCTCTAAAATAAATAAATTTACACATTCAATGGATGAAAGTTAGGCTATTATAATATAATAATAATTCTTGTATTTGATAAAAAAACACTTTTCACATCTTCTAGACGTCTCAAAGTGCTTCACAGAATACACCTGAAATTGACTGTATATTTTGTTGCCGAAACATGGCAGTCAATTGCGCACAAGTGTCCCACAAACAGTTGTGGATTGAGTGACCAGTTCAATTATTATTGTTTTATTTCTTGAGGGATTGTGGAGTTAGGAAACTTGCCCAAGGTTTGCTCTGCTGGGAATTGAACCCAGGAATCTCGCTTGTGAAGTGAGTGCTCTATCCATTGAGTTACAGGACTCCTAAACTGATTATTCCATTTATATTAACAAATTTAGTAAACATACTTCTCAAAATAACTTTAACATATTTAATGGACACAAGCATATATTTTAATGGCACCCCAAAGCCTTGAATTAAGTCAGAGTCATAATACATAAAATGCTGGCACTTACGGTTTGAGCAGAGAATCAAGCTGATCCACTTGCTTGTGACAAGTCCCTTCCAAGGTGTAACAATGCTGCCTGATAAAACACCCAGTGTTTTATATCCTTATGAGTATAATCACACACTCACAAAATACGCAATCACATAGGTGATAAATTTCCATGTAAATCAGGTCTCTTTTAGACAATGACAACAGCAACCTTTTCAGTTCCTGTTACTTGGATGCAAATGAACAAACAATACCAAGCACTCTGACAGACATCAGTCTCCATTCAAACGAGTTTGCAGGTTCCCTGGTCATGATGTCGTCACTGCCACAAACCAAACCCCAAATAATAATAATGCTTACATTTCATACAGTGCCTTATCAAATTGTTGAGACGTCTCAAAGCACTTTACGGAATATATTGTAAATAAATAATAAATAAAGTTTACAGTGGATTAACTATATATTTTGTGGACAAAATTTACAATCTTGTGAGCTTATGATACAAGGCCTTGTTTGTGGCAGAGTGCTAATATTAAGGGATGTAATATTTTATTTTTTGGTAATACAGTATTCCCATTGTTTTAGATGTAAGGACTCTATTGATACTGTGGCGAGGTGTAGTCATTGATTTATGTGCTTCCATTGTAATGCAAATCTCCTTGTTGATGTCCCTGAAGGAAATTCAACTAATTATATAAATGAATGCATACAGTCGGTACACAAAGCATTGAAAACACCATGCTCTGTCTTAGGCATTCATATCTGTAGCCTGTTTGTTACATATAATATCTTTTAAAAATCCTCCTTTTTATACCATCATTGGCAATCTGTTCTTTCACAGTTTTACAGTTTTATTAAACAAATGCCACAAAGATTCCCACTGGGCATGTTTTTTACAGTCCATTATTATTTCATTAGTGCTCTTTACCATTATTCATTGAAATAGAGCACAGTCCACAATTCCCCATTCGGTTACAATAAGAATTGTGTCACATCATAAAAAATGAACCATGTTGTTTGAGCTTGCTATATATTGCTGTGTGTTTACTGCATTTTCTGTCATGTTTGTCTCAGGAGAAAATGGCTGAGGTGTTCAAAGATGTCTAGAGTTGTGTAATGAGGGTGCAGTGGCATAAGCAGTCTGAACTTTTCAGACATGGGTTGTTTTCTAGTTTGGAAATCTGTATTTCATATAGACATCCAGTTATACCTCATACAGAAGTGGCTCTGCTAATAGCTCCAGCTCCCCAGTGCTGTGAGTGCATTCCAATCCACAAACAACAAAGCATGTGATGTGCAAAATCATTAACATTCAGGTCCAGTCTGCAATATTTCTGATTGTAGTGTTCCTCAAACAGAAATTGAGTGCAAAGAAATTCCTCTTGGGTTCAGATTTATTTTATTTATTGTGCATTTCTGAATTTGGCAAATGTTGACTTCAATCTTAACTTTAGAATTTTTTTTCTGAAGTACTTACACAAAATTGGCTTCAAAATGAAGACTGAAGTCTACAATTTGCTGAATTCCAGACACACTGAAATACAGTACTGTATTAATCAATTAGAGTAAAAGTGCCAGGTGTAATTTCTCCCCCATGGCCTTTGAGTAGGAATTCCTTTGCAGTCACCAGACTGACACGTGCTAGTCTGCATCTCTGTGATCTGCTCTGCCACGCTCCTACACTACCTGCCCTCCACTCTCTCTGATCCCAAACCTGTTGCTTGAGACCAAATCCCTGACTGTCCAGCCCATTAGGATGTCCTCCCGATGTGAAAGGCGCTTTACGAATGCAACCTTCTGTGTATTGCATTGCTTCGGTGTAGAGTTTCTGTCAGTTGATAGGAATTTACCAGTTAAGGAACCCTGTTCAGAAACACCACAAATGAGCCCCATAATAGTTTGAAAGTTTGTATGTCACAAATGGACCTTCCCAAGTCAGCCCGCCTACAGCACTAAATGTCACACAGCCAAGTTTGTAGCTCAGAAGTGGGTGTATGCAGTGCATTTTATGTAATCCTTTTATATACATTTGCAGGATTAATATGTACAGGATTTTCTGTGCCAGTAGATGTGATGCTTTGTTCAGCAGTTGTATTATATGGTTGTCTTGGCTATCATGGAATGTTTCAGCTTGTCAGTGATAGTAGATCGCAACAATGATTGATATTTATCAGTGTTGTCTTGAACTCTTAAACAAAAACAATTGAAATAAACTTCCCCTCATTTATTTCTGTGGCCACTCGCTTTATTCTGCGCCAAGATAATGCTGAATGCATCCTGATAGAAGTGATGAGACATTGCTTCCAGCAGTGATTTGAAGAAGGAAACCTCTGTGTGGGGTCATGGAAACAATGGTCATTTTGATGGTGCTTAAACACTCTGCCATGTGTGGCGAGCACTTTATGCTCTTTACATGAGGCCATATTTGCTGTTAGTTAAAGGATGCTGAAAGGTGTCTGGCAATCTTGAACAATTGTTTTTGCACTTAATTCGCATTTGGACCATCACTTGCAAAATAATAATAATCCTAACATCTGATATAGAAGATTTCCACAACAACTTGTATTTATACAGCAGCCTTTATATTGAGTAGTGTCCCGGAGCGCTTTACAGTGGTGATGGAGGGAGAGTGTTCAGAGATTCGGGGTGTAGTGGCTGAAAGTGCAATTTCCACTTGCACGGTGGATGAATTGTGTGAAGGACAAGAAGGAGGCCAGTGCCAGTCAAATAAAAGCTCCAGGTGGTGGATTGGGAAATGAGGAGGTTGGAGAGGTAGAGAGGTCCCATACAGTGAAGGGATTTGAAAACAAATGTGAGGATATTTAAGTTGATCCATTTGGTGATGGGGGAGCCTGTTTAGCCTGGACAGAAATGGTGAGATGTGGATATGGAATGTGGTCCGGGTAAGTATGCGGTGCAAAGTTTTGAAGAGCTGTATCTTTCAAATAGTGGAGCAGAGAGAAATTAGAAGAAAGTTGAAATCAGTCATCTGAGCAGGTGTTATAATAATAAAATAATAATCCTTGCATTTGATATATTGCCTTATCACATCCTTGAGATGTCTCGAAGTGCTTCACAGAATATTCTGTAAAATGAATTAACTGTATAGTTCCTGGGTGAAATGTGCCAGGCAGTCATAGATTGAATGATCACTTTTTTTTAATTGATTATAGGCCCTGGAATACACAGAGATGTGGAGTAAGGAAACTTGCCTATGTTTTGCCCTGCTGGGAATCCAATCCAGATTCTCTTACTTGCGAGGCGAGTTCTCTAACCACTAACCAGCGTTTTGTGCAGAAGGACAGGGATGAGAGGAGAGAGGAGATATCTGCAGTAAACTAGGAGAATGAGAGAGAATTTTCAACTTGGAGACATCTCAAAACGCTTCACAGAAAACTACCTAAATTTTACTGATTACATTTTGTAGGCAAACACAGCAGCTAATTTGAACAAACATTGCCTACAAACAGTGCTGACGTGAATGACCAGTTGTTCTAATGCAAGGCAGTCCATTGTACCATGGACTGCCTTGCAACCTACTGCCCCAGCCAGGCAGATATGGATACACACAGAGATACTCATTGCAACACATGTTTTTACTCTGAATCAGGAGAAAGCCAGTAACATCAACACGGCAAAAGTAAAAGATGCAGGCACCAGGATTTGAGCACTCCCAATCCCCTCCCTAACCATTAACTAACCTGGAGTATTATAATAGCCATAGCACACAATTGTTCTTACTCATATCCTTAGTAAAGAATGTTTCAAAGATGTTTCAAAATTAATTCAATGCCACTTTATAAATCCTGTTCTCAGTCAGAATAATGATCTGTTCACAATTGGTGCAATTGAATCAATTTTACATTGCATAGTTCATCAAACAATACAGTGTGACCAGTGTAAATGCCACGCTTCAAAATGTCTTCTCACTGAAAAGATGTTTTAGGGTTTATGTTGCAGTACTACACATGTATCACTGACAAGGTAGAGTGCAAAACAATCCGATTTCCTCAATTTCCACTTCACCAGTCAACACTGTGTCACCATTTCCATAGGATACACCCTGACAAGTATTGGAAGACTTGCATGACTTTCCTTCTTTGCATTTACAGATGCTCATACTAGTAATGTTGCACTTAAGACTTGCTGTATATATTGCATATTATTATTTAGCACAATGGATGATGATAATTTAGAAAGGATCTGATGTTCTTTATGTTTTATATTAAGTTACAGACCTAGATATTTCTGCAATGTCAGTTGACTGACCTATGTAATAATTTAGCATTTGAATTGTCAAAGCAGATTTTAATACTTCCTCTTCCTTTTAGTATGTGAACAGTTAAAGGCACTTTGGGTAAGTTAATTGGTAGGTCAACTGTGCTCATAATAGTTCTCATTGAAACTCAATAGAAAGTAAATCATCCTTCAATTAATATTAAACTTATATAATTATAAGCTAACACACACGTTTTATCAATAGATTATGCTGTGAAATGTTACTAAATATGATTTTAATTCCTTGCTTGAGGAGATGGGTCAGAGTTTGTCTGCAGTTATAGTTCCTTCTAAATCATCAAGTCTACCTGTCCAGGTGAATATTAAAAATCCCATTGCACTATTTAAAATCTTTCTCCTGGTATCCTGAATCATCAATACCCCCAATAAAATTTGACATTTACTTTATGATTGTTTGTGGGATATTGCTGTGTGCAGTTTCCCTGCTGCATCTGCTTGCAAATAAACAGTCACTACACTTTTCAGTAAATCCTGTGAAGCGATTTGCCATGTCTTAATTTTTGCAATAAGGTGCTATATCAAAGACAAGGATTATTATTATCTTTATTATTACTTGACTATGAAAATAACAGTCACATTTCACCACTCATTGGGGAAGAAGTTCCACCTCTTTAAACTTGTTGTTTTACAGAGTTTACAATTTGTCAAATTCCAGTCAAACTGGAAGGGAACGGAGGGATAGGGGAAATTTGAAGGCGCAGTCAGAGGAATACAGAAGGAAGTAGTGGCAGAAAAATATTTGGAGAGTTTCAAAGAGTTGGAGCAAAGTGACTGAACGCTTGGCTGTTGATGATAGGGCAGAATGGTGCAGAAGACCTTATCTGCCTAGAGGTGGTGGAACAGAGGCACTGGCTAAAGCAAAATAGGGTTCCAAGACATTGTAGAGGCAGGGTGGGGCAAGGCCCACAAGGAATTTGAGCCTAGTGATATAGTTAATCTGCTGGGGGATAGGGAGTTAATGGAGCCAGGTGAAGATAGGGAGATAGCTTTCCAGAGCCTCATGCAGAATAAAGTGCTCTGTGGAATTCTGAATAATTTGGAATTTTTTGAAGGATTTTTGAGCTGAGGAGGCTGGGAGTAGGGTGTTGGAAAAGTAGATTCTGGAAATGACAAACTGATTGATGAAGGTTTGGCTAAGTTGACAATGTGATACAGGTGGAGACAAATACTTTTGCAGAGATGGAGGCACACATACTTGATCAGAGATTCTTCAGATGAAAGATTTAAAAGAGATTCAAGAGTTGAACAAAATGCCAAGCTTCTCCATAGGATCTGTGAGGTAGAATGAGCAACCTGGGTTGTCGATAGTGCCTCAGGGGAGCAGTCGTTGACAGTATAGCCTCAGTTTTAGTAACACTGGGTTCAAAAAGTTTTGGCTCATTCAGGATTTGATATCTGACAGAACAACAGTAGTCTTGTATAGAAAGGTGATATGATGTTTGGTGTCATCCACATACTGTACATATGGACATCACATCTATGGATAATGTCACCAAGGAGAAGCATATTCTGTATGGGAAAGGAAAGGAAAATGAGAGGACAGAGGATGTATCCCGAAGGAATGCCTCACATGATAGCACCTTTTTGACGAATAATAAGAAATAAATAATGTGACCTTTTGTCACATTATTGGGGTGGAGTTGTAGAGGGCTTTAAATGTGAGGACCAGTATCTTGAATTGGATCCTCTGGATGATGGGGAACCAATGGAGTCGGGCGAGGATGGGGGAGATGGGGGTCACAGAGTTTGAAACAATAGACGACACGGGCTGCAGAGTTTTGGATCATCTGCAGCCTGTGGAGGGAGGAATTGGATAGGTCGACAAGCACAGCATTTGCATAGTCGAGCCGGCATGTAATGAAGGTATGAATGAGGGTTTCAGTGGCTTTGGGGTTGAGGTAGTGGCAGAGTTGGTCAATATTGTGGAGATAAGGAAAGGCAGAGCAAGTCGTTGCTCAGCTGTGGGGGAGGAAAAACAGATGAGGGTCAAACAAGACACCTAGATTCCTGACTGACTTGGTGAGGTCGAGTGTGCCAGCATGGAGGTTGATGCTACCAGCACCTGATGCATGAAGGCGCTGGCACAAGCCAATCAGTAGAGCCTCTGTCTTGTTGACATTCAACTGTAGAAAGTTAGCTCTCGTCCAGGACTTGATGTCTGACAGACAGTCTGTCAAGACAGTAGTATTGCTGGAGTCGAGGGTAATGCCTGGATCATAAGCTCATGTTCTGATGTAAAGAGATCAAAACAGAAGTAATTATACTCTCCCCATTTGGAAATACAAGTACAGTATACAGTATTATAAAAACAGCAGATTATCTGGAGATAAGATAACAATCTCATATATGAATAATGGCTCTACTTACAGTGTTGATAGTATCAACTGAGGAATTTGATGGGCTTGCTGTTTGGTATTCATACTATTTAATACTGCATAATGCAAACCGGCAATATGACTAGATGGAATTTTGAGCCTTTGAGGTGATAATTATCACATCAAATATGTTATTAAATTTAAGAATATTCAACATTTCTATACATTCTTGAATTTTTAAACACAGTGTCTAACACACTGTGTGGACATTTCAACTTCAAGTCTGTCAGGAAAGTTGTGAGTCTATGCGAATGTTTGAAGTATGCCTCCTAAGGAACTATCCATGTGTAATACATTGACTCTTGCAAGATCTTGGATCCCATGTGATCTCAAGCTCAACACAAAGTCTAGCAGGTTGGCATGACATTGATAGAATTTTTTAATTGAATAACTGGACATGCATTGCTCTTCAGTTTGTCACTACTGGTTCAAACTTCAAGAACTCCCTATGGCACGCAAACGTGGTGAGTGCCCCACTATCACCCTCTTAAGCGTGAGCAAGGATAGGTAGCAAATGCTACCAGCATCACCCACATCCTGAAAAAAAACGAAAAAAAAAACATCTTAAAGCCCAAACCACGTTTTCTTCCATTATCCCGATGTGCGTCCTTACAACCTCCATTATTCACTGTTTTACCAATGTTTTGTTTAAGCAGTGAGGACCATACTGATAACCTCATTGGTTTGGAGGAATTACTGAGGTTGATAGTGTGATGCAGCTGCACTAACACCAGTACCAATATAGTTATTAACCTCCGGGTGTTCGAGCTTCAACTATGCATTTTAATGTAGTTTGTGTATGCTGTCAGGCTCCATAGCTTTTCCAAGCATCAATTGCACAATGCCCCCATCCCACCTCCCCTACACCTCCCAATATCATGAGCACTGTATTATATAGAACAGTATTCCAAATAAAAAAATAAATAATTAAAAATAATGATGACAGAAATAATGACAAGAATCTAAAGGTTAATGATAAATCTTTGTAACTGTTCGCATATTCAAACACGGTGACAGTGGCTAGTTAAATGTGACATTCAATATCCCATCCCAATTCTGTTGGAAATTGGATGTGATCTGCTGCCAAGAATGATTTGAAAACCTTGGACAGTTGTATCTTTGAAATAATTTTGTTAATCATGCTCTGAGTGTGTGAATTTACACCAGCAAGAGCTTATTTCTTTTTGGAGCTGGGCATGCTGTGATAGTAGCCACCAGCGGAGCTTTGATTAGAACATCAGGACGAGTGAACCTTCCATAATGTGACACAATTGGTAAAGCAAACCATGCACACTGCACATTTATCTAAAATGGCTACAAACACCACACTGTGCATTCCATTCCAAACACGGACATTTCTACGTGCATAGAATCCCAGAAATTTACAGCGCACAAGGAGGTCATTCAAGTCTGCACTGATTCCCGGAGCAAGCCGTACTATCAATCTCACTGTCCTACACTATACCCTGTACCCTTCAAGCTTATAAATTTCAAACAACATGTACTTTCCTCTTGAAACCCATAATGGACTCTGCCTCTACCACCTTATTTGGTAGGGCTTCCCACACCCCAGCTTTGAGTTTGATACAGTACTTTTAAAATATGGTGATGGGTTTCTGCATTAGTCAGGCACCCAAATAGCCACTAAAATTAACTACCATTGCTATGAATTATAACTTAATAACTTTTTTTTTTAGAGGTCTTTAGCAGCTTCTCCTTTTTCCAATCATTTTAATATTAATTGTAGCTGAGGTTTGTTGTTCTGAGACTGAGAGTTGCGGCAGGCAAGCTAAACGACTGCTGCTTCTTACTCTTTTTTAACCCATAAATCCTTGGAAATCTTGCAGTCTGAGCTAAAATATATCTTAATGGCAAAACAGCAACTATGATCCAAAACCTACTGGAGTTTAAAGTATATAATTTTTAAAAGAAAATACCATGAAAGAAAATATTCACAGATAACAGCATTCATCTGATTCGTCTCTCTCCTCGGTACATCAATATTTAAAGCCACGAACAAAGCACTGTTCTATCTATTCCATTTTAACAGAGCTGTGGGAAGCCTTTGTCTGAATCAATAGTTTATATAAAATGAAAATGAATTTTGCTTGACCTTTAATAGAATATGCTTTTGATGCTTTACGTGAAAAAAGTTAATATTTTGAAACATATCAAGTTAAACACAATTCCATTTTGCTTTGGATATTATGATCATTTTTCTTCCACCATCAAACTCTATTTCAGGGCTATTGAAGTGATGCAGCATTCTCAAAATCACTGTATTAATGTTCTTAAATTATCTCTTGTCTCCTGACTCCTCAATAGTTGAGCACCTTGGACATCCCTCGTTGGATTGAAATGTATTTTGCTGATTATTTTCTTGGGAGTAAAGCTAACACTCCAATGTGATTCACCATCAGTGTGCTGGATGATAACCTGGAAATGGTTGGGGAAAAAATCTATAAACTTTATTTAACCCATGAGAAATTAAACCCAAACAGGAAACTTACCGATGACTGTTACTGATGACCAAAATTTGCAATTAGGCAAAGTGCTTGTTAATATTCCCTGTAACTTTTGATTGATGAGGTTACTGGTGTAGTCTACCATTCCTATTCATGACTTTCTTTGAAGAAAAAAAGCCCAAAGAAAATATATAAAGAAAATTGTATTTACCACTAGAAAAATCCTCCTCTCGTTAGTTTCAGAACAATAGCAGAATTTGTTATAAATTGTAAATTCTTGTAGTAACAGTCACCAGGAGTAAAATACTGTTTAAAGAGTCCGGGATACTAGATACATTTGATATAATTTGGCCAGGTTTGCAAATGTCAGGTTTACCCACTGATTATCACTTGAGGGCTAAGACATGTACAGGTACAACCACAAGGGATAAGTTCCTCTAAATCTCCGTGGTTGGTAAAATTGTGTTTGGAAAATGCAGGGCCCTATGGCAAACATAGGGTTAGGGGGAGTATGTGCGCTTTTTCGCGGTTGGAAAATGCAGTGCCCTATGGGAAACATGGGAATACGGGGAGTAAGTTCGCATTTAGTAAAACTAAACACAAAAAGAACACATACAGTTGTAACATACCTGGGGATAGGGGGAGTAAGTTTGGATGCATTGGCTGCCAGGATCTGCAGCAATCAGACAGTCAGGCGGTCTGACATACAGAGAGAGAGAGAGAGATGGAGGTTGTTGGGGGGGCGGTGGGGTGGGGAGCTGTCTGAAGGACTTACACAGAGATGGAGACACATGCGGGAGTGGGTGTGGTGGGGGGGTGGGGGTGGTGGGGGGGGTGACACGGGGGGCTGGAGAAGGTGAGAGAGAAGGAGGGGAGGAAGTGGGGGGAAGAGAGGGTGAGTCAGAGAGAAGGTGGGGGTGGGGGGTGAGGGGGAAGAGAAGGTGAAATAGAGAGGTGAGAGAGAGAAGGGGGTGGGGGAAGTGGGGTGTGGGGGGAAGGCAATGCTCCCAAACTTACTAGCTAGGCTGCGGAGAAGCGACAATAAATGCATGTTAACTGTATTTACCTTAATTGTAACAGAGAAGCGTTGTCTCTGGTTGATTGCAACATCGCAACTGGGTCCTAGTGCTGTACGCTAGCTGTTCGAAAACTTAAACCCGTGGATTTAAATCGCGGATGTGCAAATCGCAAAACGTGGTTTGCGAGGTTTGTCGCATTTAGCAAACCGTGGATACATGAGTTTCGTATTTGGCGAGGCCACGGTTGGGGAGAGATACTGTACTCACAAGAATGTGAAGGGGGTCAATTGAGTTGCCATAAGTTTTACTGTTTAAATCTTAAATGAATATTTCTTGTGGAATAGGAATGAACACAAAGTTATCACAAGTATATATTATTTTTTACTTTGTGATAACCAACAGCATTAGCTAATGCCATACTCAATCTTTGTTCCTCAGTACCATCCAGCGCTAAGAACAAAAATCAGTGATTTGGCTTCACCTGGAGTACTGTGTGTTGTTCTGGTCATCATGGTATCAGTGGGTTGCCAGGTCCTAAAGGCAGTAGAAACAACAACAACAACAAAAGTACACTTGTATAGCACCTTTCACGTCAGGAGGACATCCCAAGGCATTGGACAGTTATTGATTCAGACCCGAGCTGAGGACGGGGGTGTTGGTGGTGGGGGAAGGTGTTGCCGATTGGTCTATCGAAGAGGAGAGTCTTGAGGCAAGACTTGAAGGAGGCTAGGGAGAGGCGGAGGGACTTTGGGATGGAGTTCCAGAGGTTGAGGCAGAGTGGCTGAAGGCTCACCCACCAATGGTTGAGCGGGTGTGACGGAAGACGTGGAGCAGGCCAGATCCTGCTGAACGGAGGGGGCAGGCGGGTTGATAAGGAGATAAGAGGTCATGGATGTAGGGTGGGGTGAGGTCATGGAGAGCTTTAAATGTGAGAACTAGGATCTTGAATTGGATCCTTTGGATGATGGGGAGCCAATGGAGTCAGGCAAGGAAGGAAGGAAGGAAGGAAGGAAGGAAGGACAACTGAGTCTGATTCTTTATGCAGAGGGGATGAGATCCATGCAGCAGATAGAGGACTCTACGGAGTCCTGTAGCTCAGTGGTTAGAGCACTCAACTTACAAGCAAGAGACCTGATTTCAAGCGAGAGAACTGATGTCAGGCAGGGTGAAACCTTGGAGAGTTTCCTTACTCCACACACCTGATAATAACATCACATACCACATTTTTCACCATATAATGTGATGCCAACTGGTGCTCATTTATTTGAAAACACAGGATTTTGCAAAGAATGCTTTTAGAAGGGTATTTTTGTCGAAATACGACTGACAACTGCCTAACAATCATTCTCTTCCAGAGATTCACAGGCATTCACATTTTGAACCATCCTGACACATCAGTTTAATCCCATGAAAGAATCCAAGTAAATAAAACATTCCACAAAAACATCATACATGGCTTTGGGATATTATACTGCCAAAATATAGCTAAGCTCCAGGTATTAAAGCCTATTATCTCATTTGCAGTGCGGCTCAATTCAAACAATCTTTGGTAATTGCTAACTGCTGATACATACGTAGCGTTTGGTTTTAACCTTATATTTAATGCATTTGGAAGGTTAAAAACAGCAGTTTTCATAATACCTATTGAACTCTATGATAGGATAGATTATATGCATCATAACCGTTTTCCTGAGAAATTAGTTACAAGTAAAGCATTACGCATCTGATGATTGAATCAATGTGACTCCTTTTCAAATAAGACCAGTCTGCTTCATTAAACAACTTTATTGCACAGCAGTGTTATTATTTTCCAAATAGCAGCTTCATACCGATTAATCCTATTCATTATTTCAAAACAACTAAGCAATGCAGAATTTAATGGGCCCTCTTACATTTCACTAACTAAGCTAAAGGGTAATAGAATGTCCTCAATTGCATGGTGTTAGCATGCTTCCCAGAGAGAAATCAGGAAAGGGAATCTTGTTCTTCAGTACAAAACAACATTGGCCACAACCTCATTGTTTTGTGTCATTGCACCATCAGTACTTTCTGCAGGTCAAATAATTTCAAGGAATTTTAATTTACTCTTAGACTGATGTGACTTGAACTGCTTAGTTGCAGGCTAACCTGTAAACTACCTGCTACCAAGATATCAGGCACCATTTAAAAACAATTGTTGATCATTTTATTCAGATTGTGCTTACTTAAGTAGTAAGTACTGTGGATATCATCAGGTTCAGGGTTGATCTGTCCAGTAACACAAGGAGACTGATGATACATTTTACAATGTTTGCAGGTGCAGGAAGCAACTGGGCGAACGGCATGCTAGCGTTCATTTCCAAAGTTTTAGAGAACAAGAGTAGAGAAGTCTTGCTGCAACTGTATAAGGCTTTGGTGAGACTGCACCGATTGTGTGCAGTTTTGGTCTCCTTATTTAATAAAGGACATACTTGCCTTAGAGGGGGTGCAGCGTGGATTCACTAGGTTAGTTCCTGGGATGAGGGGACTGACCTATGAGGATAGGTTGAATAAACTAGGGCTGTATTCTCTAGAGTACAGAAGAATTAGGGGGGATCTTATTGAAACATATAAGATTCTTAAAGGGCTAGATAAATTAGACGCTGAGGGACTGTTTCCCCTGGTAGGAGAATCTATCACCAGGGGTCACAGTCTTAAAATTAAGGGTCAGCCTTTTAGAACAGAGTTGAGGAAACATTTCTTCTCTCAGACGGTAGTGAATTTATGGAATTCACTATCCAGAAGGCTGTAGATGCTCAGTCCTTGAACATTTTCAAGGCTGAGACTGGTAGATTTTTGAAAAATAGAGGGATTAGGGGATATGGGGATAGGGCAGGTAATTAGGTGAGAAGATCAGCCATGATCTTATTGAATGGCGGAGCAGGCTCGAAGGGCCGAATGGCCTACTCCTGCTCCTAATTCTTATGTTCTTATGTAATGTGACTCAGAATACAGTGCCCCACTTTCTATTTCCAGATTTTGCTATTTTACATTTACTCTAGACTCCTGGAAACAGCCTGTGATAAAGTTGAGTTTCACACACATGTGAGCATATTCCCAATTTTGATGGAGAATGGAATCCATATAGTCATTTTAATGAGGTAGAGTGTATAGCTATACAACCAAGAACATTTTGAGTTATTTGTAGCTACATTGCCTACACAATTTTTTAATACTTTATCAGTGGAAATGAAGTATGGGAAAGGTGCCCTAGCTAATTTACAAAGAAACATCTTAAATACCATATGGGTGATCCCAGTAAAGTATTAGATCAGTGTAGATAAATGCTGGGTGAACACCCAAAATGTTACATAGACAGACTGTGGGATGTAATTCAATCAAGTATTTGGACCAGGACTATATCGTAATAATCTGAGTCACTTTGCAGAAAAGTGTCACAGATTAATCATTACTTGTTCCTTACCACTTTACAAGCCTTATTTCGAAGAAACTTGGGATAGGAAAAATGTGGACCATAATCAGGCATGGAACACAAGGAGAATGGTAATGAAGTGGGAAGCAAGGCAGGGTGTGAAGGACAATTTGAGAAGCCATAAAGTAGCCACAATGGAGGGACCCCTAGTGAGATAGGACAAGGACAGAGAAGAGGAAGTCAGGAGCACAGGAAAAGGATGGGAATGTGTTATAATTGTGAGAAACCTGGGCATTATGCCAACAAATGTTGATCATCGAGATAAGAGGGTCTACCCTCTTGAGAAGCTCCAAATAACAACTTGAGGATCCATGATAAAATTTGCTGCTTGAGACAGAAAAAGGAAAAATTGGAGGCTGCGTTGAATGTTTAAAACATCACATGACTTACAAAATGGAAAGCCAGACAAGGAAAGGCAGCAAAAAACATTAAAAGGTCCTAAAGTAGCAGCCTTGGTAGAAAATCAGTCGGAGAAAATGCAGAAGACAATGGTTCACTGCAAGGTTTTAAAGACAAAACAGGACAGATTAATTCTACAGGTAAAAGAAGGGGCAAAGGTAAAAACTCAAATCAAATGACAAAATCACCAATACTGAAGGATTGTAAAGATAAAACTGAGAAGGGAACTAAAGAGTCAAATTTGGAAGAGAGGTTGGGACAAATGGTTACTTCTGAATTTGAAAGATTATGGAAAGAGTTAAAAGCAATGAGACAACTGATTGAGCAACATCCAGGTCAGGTCTGCTCCATGTCCCCCACCTGATCTGCCCTACCATCAGTGGATGGGCTTTCAGCCTCTCTGACCCCAAACTCTGGAATGTCCTCCCACAGTCTCTTTGCCTCGATTCCTCCCTTGCCTCCTTCAAGGCCAGTCTGAAGACCTTCCTCTTCGATCGTGCCTTCTGCTGCCATGCCAACTCTCTCCCTCCCCTCCCCACTCACTCCCTCCCCTCCTAACTCTCTCCCACCCCTCACCCCTATCCTACCCCTTGCTTGGGTCCCGACCCAACTGTTCAGCGCCTTGGGACATCCTCCTGACGTGAAAGGTGTTCTATAAGTGTAATTTTGTTGTTGTTGTTATTGTAGTGCCTCAACATTGTGCCTCCAACAGAAAAGGGAAATTACTCATTGGCTCATCAGCAGGCATGCAAACAGTTAAGTCTGCTTGATACTTGTAAGGAGTTTTCAGAGAAAATTAATATGTTGGTTTTTTTTCTCTCCACAAGTTTTTGGGATTCTGTTTGACAGCAAAAAAGTAGGACATTTGAGATGATTTAAATAAAAACATTAACAGAAGTAGCCATTGTTAATTAAAAATGATCACAGAAAAACAAGTATTCAAGTAAGGAAATAAAAGCTTCTGGGGCGATTTATTGGAAATAAATTATTGGATTATGAAAGAAATTTGACAATGACAAAATGATCAATAATGTTAGTTTTTAAGTCTCAGTTTTGTTTTATGTATTTTGCCTTTATGTGAATTCATATAATATTTGTTTAAGTAATAAAAAAAAAGGATGATAGTAGATCTGGCTTTATTCTGGATGCAGAGTAAATCCTGGATTCTATCCATGTTCCATATGTTTCAGATCAGTTTAAAGTGCAGGACCATGGTGGACCTGACTCTGCCCTGGATAGAACCAGATCCCATCTATGTTCCATATGTACTGGTAAAGACAATAGAGAGGCAGAAAGGTTATTGAGCAAAGAATGTGACAAGTTGAAAGAACCAGAGAGAAAGAGAGGGAGAACAGAGGGGTTCATTGAATAAAATCACTAGCAAGAGAAAGAGATTTAATGTGAACCTAATAACAACAGAAAATACATGCTTTTTCAAAAAAAAAGTGATTAAAATTTCCTTAGGGAAAAAATTATATAGCGACTGTCAAGAATGCTCTCACCCTCCTTGTTCCCCATCTTATCTCCTCTTTCCTCCCCTTACCCCTGACTTTAATGATCTCAGATTGTATATAGATTTTCATCAATGGCTCCAATGTTTACACTGACGGCAAGCCATGAATATTCCTGGGTTTCGTTTGCATAAACTCACCTGATTTATAAAGTAAAGAATTGTTTCACGTTTGCTCATTTCACTCCAAAAATGTGAAATGTATGCTTTTACGTAACAAAGTGCTTAAAGGGGGGAGAAACATGGCTGTTTGCGAGCACTCCTGTTTCTTGCTCTCCCCTTATCAAAAAAAACAGGCTCATGGTCACTGTTTGCTTGGGATGACCAGAGACATGACTGCAACTGTACTTTGTTTTTTCGGCAGGTTATGAACCTGAGCTACTTGACAAACTTGTTTTTAAGGCTCTTTTGTATAGTTGAAATATTTTATTTTAGAACAAGTGTTTATGCTATGCATAAACATGTTATTCTACAACAGATAATTGAACAGTAGAACATAGATAACAGCCAGAGAACATCCAAATTTATACAGCATTTGGCTGTGGATCAGTTTTTTAAAAAACTAATTGACCAAAAATAATTGAAAATTGCTCCCCATAGTATGTAAAGGTGAGAATTTATGGTATGATCAAAACACAAGTCATACACAAAATACCTTGGCAAACATTCCATGACAAAGAAAAACAGAGAAATGATGATAGCAGCTGAAGAGTAATGACAAATTTGAAAATCAAATTAATCCCAAACAAATTGATCCACCAAATGTATAATACATGCATGAACGCTAAACAGGGCGATATATCTCCTCATTTTCATTTGCCAACAAAGGTGAGAGGCAAGGATGCCATGACAGACTCACATATGGAAAACTATGAAAAGAAATACAGGCTCCAAGATACAACAGGTACTAAAGGGCCGGCCAGCCACCAAGGCCTCCCCCGACTGCAATGTGTTTCCTAGGTCTCTGTAGGGGTATGTTGCTGCCCTTTGGATGGATATTTGAGGAAGGCAAATAGCCACAGCATTCATTTGAGACCACTCTGCATATTGTTGTATTTGTCTCAAAGTGCTTCTGTGAAGCACTATATCAAATGCAAGGATGATTATTATTATATTATTATTGGTCAAATCATGTGCCTCCCTAACTGTTCTCTTGGAAGAGCAACCCAAACAGTCACAATACTCCTCAGCTAAAATTTGCCTGAGCGCTCACGGTTGGATGGCATGCCCAAACCAGAACAGCAAGGTATTACCCTAGAAAATCATATCAGTAAGTTAGTATAGGGTGTAGTGTAAGCTAGTAGTGATAAAAATCTGGAAAAGCAACAAAGATAAAGAAAAAAAAATTACATAGATAAAGGAATAAAAGTAGCAAATGAAGAAAGATTTACTGTATATAAAATGAATGATATTGCAGACTTGTTGGAACAAACTCAGAATAAGATTAAGAAAATAATTGGAAAATGCTAAAGAAAACAATTATATTGCTTAATCCATAATGTGCAATGTTTATGGTTATGCAATGTAATGCAAATACTTGAAAATATGTTAAGTGAGTTTGAGATGGCCTAGAGCCAGATTTGCATAGAGATAAGGATTTGCAAGTGTAGTGTTGCAAAGATTTGAACGGCAAGGAACCTATACAGTGTAACCAAAATAGCGACCTGAAAATAGGAATGGAGGGGGCAACAGAGTGAGGAAGGGAGTTCCAGAATCTCTGGGCATAGTGGCTGAAGGCACGGCCACCGACGGTGGAGTTGGGGAACAACTTACACCTGGTACAGCAAAGGCAATAGATATTGTTGTGAGGAGAAAGGAGGTCAGAGAGGTAGGGGGTGCAGAGGAGTGGAGGGATTTCAATACAAGAGTGAGGTTTTTGAAATCGATCTGCTCCGAGTCAGGGAGCCAGTGAAGTCTGGCAAGGACTGGGGTAATCATGGAGCAAAGTTTCGTTTGGGTGACAATGTAGGTGGCGGAATTTTGAATAACCTGGATTTTGTGAATGGTGGTGGAGGGGAAACGGGTAAGGAGGGCAATGAATAGTCTAGCCAAGAGGTGACAAAGGCATGGACCAGGGTTTTAGCAGCTATTGGGGTGAGGTATTGGCGAGAAGGGCGATGTGTCGGAGATGGAAGAAATGGTGCTGGTGAGGAACCAGATGTGGGGAAGAAAGTATAATTGGGGGGTTGAATCTGACGCCTAAGTTGCTTAATGGTTTGGAGAAGTTTAGGGGCAGGTTGGGAAGGTGGAGGAGGTGATACTTGTATGGAGTCAGAGAAAATGAAAATATTGGGGTTTTACATTATCTGTTCCTAAGTTTAAGCAAGATGAAATATACACAAATCAAATTAGAATAAATTCACTAGATATGACTGTGAAGGGAATTTTCAAAGAAAGGAAGAATGTACCAAAGATGATGATAAAAAGAAAAGACAAATGGATAGGCCCAAATTTAGAATGTTATGTACAGACAGGACAGAGAAAAATCTGCAGGTGTGATGTATTGAAGTAGAATAAGGGATTTGTGTTTTAGCTGAAGAAGGTTCTAATCAAGGAAATATTAAGTGTCCAGTTGAGTTAACAACATTGAAAGGGAATCACACTAGAATTGTGTACAAAGAAAATGGACAACATTGCATCACTACTACCGAAAAACACTTTATCTGTCAAGACATGTCCCATCAGTAATCTGGACTTTTGTATAACCCCAAAACATATGATACAGGTGGGCATGTATCAAATGGCACCAGTAGCATTGTTTTCAGAAATAATAAATTTGCAGGCAAAAATGCCAGATATTGAATTCAATAAATATTTACTATAATTTTACAATACCAATCAGTACACTGACTTTCAATTTGATTAACGTAATGAAATGCAAATAATTTTCCAATAATATGGATAAGGTTCAAAGACAAATTCAAAAATTGCTCTCTAATGGTGACTATCAACTGTTGATGGAGGCGTCATTTGAGGAATTAATATTTTAAATCTGTATAGTAGTACAATTTATGCTTGTTATGATTTTGGTTAGGATGATTTGTTGTGATTGTCGAATTATGCGCCGGGTAAAAAGGAGATTTAAGAAAGTTGATCGAAAACATGAACACTTTTATGAACAATTAAGAATGATAAACATATTATAAATTGGAGATCAAATGTGGTGATAGAGATGAGGAGATTTGCACTGCTTTTAATTAATTACAGAAATTAAAGTGGCCCTACATTTGTGAACTTGACCTACTTGGGAATGTAAGGATTCTGTAATAATAACATAATCCTTGCATTTGATATAGCTCCTGGATAGGAGCTCCTGTGGCTCAGTGGTTAGAGCACTTGTCTTGCAAGCTGGGGAGACCTGTGTTCAAATCCAGGCAGGTCAAGGTGAAACCTTGGGCAAGTTTCCTTACTCCACATGCCTAATAATAATCCCTCCAAATAAAAAAACACAATAATAAAATTGGTAATTTCAATCAACGTCTGTTTGTGGGACACTGCTGTGCACAATTGGCTGCCGCGATTCGCTATATCAAATGCAAGGTATTACCCTAGAAAATTATATCAGTAAGATAGTATAGATTGTAGTGTAAGCTAGTAGTGATACAAATCTGGAAAAACAACAAAGAAAAAGAAAAAAAATATTACTATAAATTTTATTATTATAGCGCTTTTCACATCTTATCGATATCTCAAAGTGCTTCAAGAATACACTGTAAAGTGAGTTGACTGTACATTTGTGGGTGTATTTAATATATTAGATATTACCTGGTATTATAATCATGAAAGATGTTTATTTAATCTGCATATACATTTAGAAAGTAATCTACCCATAATCGTTTAATAATGACTACCATAGCAGGGTTTGAACGTAGCTCTACTGCACCGGTTGAGGTCAGCTTCTGATTACATTCCATATTTTTCTGGGAAGATGTTCACTGCTCTGAGATAATGGGCAATTGGATCCGTGAGCAATATGTATGAACAATGGACCACAGAAAGAAAAGGCTGCAGCCTGAGACACCTGTTTATCTCAAGGCTGAGAAACAATTAGGCTGCCCAAAGGTTGTCCAAATCTCTCTCTCTACAAAGCAGCTTGAGGAGGGTGGAGTTCATTTCATTTTCATCTAGAGTAAAAACTGCAGACAAAGAAACCATCTTGTAAAAGATGAAGTAGGTGAAAGATCATCTACCAACTGGATAAAGAGACATTGATTCTGGAATCAGAAGAGATATGGAGTTGGAACTTAGAGTCATGAATATATTCCAGCTTCTAAAGAAGGAAAATTAAGACTAAGACGACTGTCAACAACTTTATCGATGCTCTCAAACTATGCAACAGTACCACAGTACCTGGATATCATTTTGCTGATCGAACGGGCAGTTGTGCAGCATTTGTGCACCTGAATACGTTTTGGTGGACATTACATTGGATATTCAAGTGCTCTAAGACGTCATCCGGTGTAGAGAGCGCTTTATAGATCAAAGTTGTTGTTGTTATTACACCTCCATCTCTTCTGCAACACTTGGTTTAGCCAACCTCAATCGTTGTGAACTGTAGGTGGATTTGTAAACATTATTCTGTTGTATTCTTTGACCTACCTATAACCATTACTAATTTGAATTAATAAAACTTGATTAATTGTACAAGATTTGTGTCAGTCTTTAATTCCCTGCAGCGTCAAATTGGACTCATCTTACAAGAACCAGCACAGTAATGTCACATCCTCTAACTTAATTGCTTTATAAAAAATTGTAATAATCCTTGTTTTTGATACAGCATCTTTAATGCCATGAGCATCTTAAATTTCTTTATGGGACTCACTGTAAAATGACTGTGCAGTTTTGCAGGCAACACAGCAGCCAATTTGTCACAGCATTGCCCCACAAGCAGTTAAGAAATGAATGACCAATTTTAATTCAGGAGATTGTTGACTAGGACAAGCTTATGGCCATCTTACTCCAACATCCACTCGCCCTCCCCACCCACCCCCTCAACCAGGCTTGGAGTCAGGCTTCACCACTCTTATGTGCTCTGAAATCCTAGCTACCCGGCATGAAGGGCACTATATAAGTGCAAGTTCTTGTTGAGAGACGAGAGTGTAAACAACTTGCCAGAATTTCTTTCATTGCATTAGAAGATGCCCTAGCATATGTGGAAACACATGAGCAATTTATTTACTCATCTCTATTCAGGTAAAGTTTGCTACAATAGTGGAAGCTGGGAGATGCACAAGAAGATTAGGTAATAAATTTATAATAATTCTTGCATTTGATACAGCGCCTTATCAAGTCTACCAGATATCTCAAAGTATTTATAAAGTTACAGAACTACTTAATAAGGGTTAGAAAGTTAAATAAAAAGCCATTTAATGAAATTTAATTCATTGTCTTTTTACTAGCTATTTCCGTCAATAAATATAGCGTTTCCCATTCCTTTTGCAAATGGTGCAAATTAAATATTGCATTTAATTGATACTCAGTGAGTCATGCATTTGAATGCTGATTCCTACGGCACGTTTATGTCACAAAGACAGAGGTTAAATGGCATTGTGAAGAAGTCAGTGATAGAGGAAGGGGCAGACACCCAAGGACAAATATCAAATGGGACATCAATGAGAATTTTGGATGCTGAAGTGAAAGGGCTCCCATTATGCTTATATTGGTTATTTGTTTGGATTCTCTAAAATTATGACTATATCAGTGTTGATAATTATCACCATTGATGGTTGTCACATCATACTTCATGTTTTTTACCCAAGTGTAATAAAGATATCTATCAAATGAATGAAACCAAACAAAAAACATTACACAGCCATAGTAAGGTGAAAGAATGTATGAGAATGTAAATTCCCCTGGTTGACCTCAGTACTTTAAGCTATGAAGGATGGCTGATTGAATTAATTGTGATATATTTGAAAGATTTGGTTGATCTGATCACTGCCTTTTAATGAAGCCTCACAAGAGCAACAACAACTTGCACTTATATAGCATGCTCCACGCAGGATTGCATCTCAGAGCCCTTCACAGTGGCCAAGCCAATCTCCGAGCCAGGGGGAGAGGCGAGATGGCTGTAACGGTCAAAGAGGAAAGTTTTCAGGTAGGATTTGAAATAGAGAAGAGGGGTCAAGGTGGAAGGATTGAGGGAGAGTGTTCCAGCGTTCTAGGGTGCAGTGGCTGAAAGTACTTATATAAGACCTACAAGATTGTGGCACCACTTTGTGCTCATCCCTCTTTTTTTTAAGCAGTATTTTACAGTATTTTACTGCTCAATAAGCCAAATGATATGGTGTGCCTTGGAATGTCCTCCTGACATGAAAGGCGCTCTACAAATTTTGTTGTTGTTGTTGAATACAGCATCAAAAATAATAATAATCCTTACATTTGCTTTTGCATTTTTCATGTCAGGAGGATGTCTTAAAATATTGCATAGGATATACTCTAAAGCAGTGGTTCTCAACCTTTTTCAGTAATGTACCCCTTGTTAATTTTGCAACATTGTTCATGTACCCCCACCCAACCACATAAAGACACACACCACCCCCTTCATTTCACTTGCATTTTATGACCAAGCTTTTCTTATATAACAAAATAACTAGCACATACAAAACAAGAGGAATAACAGTTAAATATACAATTTCGATGGCTATAAGAGAGCTAAATAAGAGAGCTAAATAAATCAATGTACCGCCACCTGTACCCCCTGGAACTAATTTTGTATACCCCTGGTTGAGAACTGCTGCTCTAACTAGATACCTTGTACCAATTTGCCCATAGCAATGTCCCACAAACAGTCATGACATGAATGATTAATTTAATCTGGGGGATCATTGGACACCAATACCATGAGAAAAGGGAATTCAGATGATTTTATGAACATTTAGTCAGAGCATATATCTCTTCAACAATTGAAGACTGGAGCCCATCTAAGCATCCCATCAAAGACTCAAACTGTAACTCATTTTAGCCTATGAGACTATTTGATAAGATGACCCAGAGTTATAGAAAATTGTTTCAATCTCACTTCAGCAAACAGCTTTTTTTTTACAGAAATGTGGAAATACTGCTTCCAAATTAAAGCTAAATTTAAAAATGTCTCTTCCATTCTGTGCCATCTTACATTTTAGCACAAGAAAAGGGTAGGAATAAAGTAAATCTCCCTGTCTTCACAGAAATGATCATAACATTATAAAATTGGTTTGGATGAAGAACAGGCCATTTGGCCCACTGGTATAATTCCTCTTTAATATCCACCATACTGTTCCCCCATCATTGCATCAGGACTGTTAAGCCTCTTGGGATGTCCTCCCAATGTGAAAGGCACTATATAAATGTTATATTTTATAAATTTTCTGCATCTCTTTGTCCAACTGGGCTGGTTGAGTAGTATTTAATAATAATAATAATAATAATAGTAATTGTTATTATGGCACCATTTGAATAGTGAAGGTTATTTCTCCTGGTGTCCTGGCCAAGTGTTCCCCACCAAATAAATTTGGTAACTCTCTCTATTGCTGTTTGTGGGATATTGCTGTATACAAATCACTGAAGCAATTTGCTCATAAAATACACAGTCAAATCCATTTTACAACAACAATAACAACAAAATTACACTTGTATAGCACCTTTCACATCAGGAGGATATCCCTAGTTGCTGGACAGTCTTTGTTTCTGACAAAAGTTGGGATCGGGGCAGGGAGGGTGGAGGGAAAAGGGGAAATATGGAGTGACCGATGAGATCGTAGAAGAGAAGGGTCTTGACGCGGGGCTTGAAGGAGGCCAGGGGACGGGGCGAGGTGAGGGACTGAGGGATGGAGTTCTACAGGTATATTGTATAAAAAGGAGTGTCACATCTCAGCAATAAAAAATAAGACAGTGCAGGAAGATGCTTCACAGATGTTATTAACACTGCGTGCATAATCAAACTATGACATTTCCATAGACACCAGGAAGTGCAGTAGCTATCTTATCTCATGAGGACCAAAGGAATCAGTTCAATGATTAACTTTGGGAGGCAAATTCAATAACATCTTTTAATAGGGAGGTGGATGGTTATTTGCGGAAGACAAGTTTGTGGGGTTATGGGGAGAGAGTCAGGGAGTGGGGTTGACTTTGAATAGCTCTTTTAAAATAGCTGGCACAGGCACGATGGGCCGAATGGCCTAAATTGTGCTGTAAAATTGTATGATTCTATGATTGTTTCTCTAGTTTATTTGGTTATTCATTGATGGAAACCTGGGAATATGTAATATTCATGCCACAGCGCCATGGTCACCATGATCATACAGCACCACTTTGACTCAATGGCCACTAGGTGTAATTGCAGTGAAACATGCAAAACTGAAATATATTTGAAGTCATAACTTACTAATGATAGCGTAATGATACCCCAAAACAAATGTCACTCCCAGATGCAAGACATTTCATGTGAGGTATACATCATGTCTCCACATCAATTGGTTATTGAGATTCTTCTTGAAGCGCACACAGACAGAGAGAAATTGTCATTTTATTATGATAGATAAGGTTATGCTATTACCAGTAACATGTTTGTCAAATAAAACTCAGTATCGCTGTTATGCAAAACACTTGCTACAAAAGCACGGCAGTTTCTATTGTTTGATTCAATGGCATGAGCTGCTGTCTGATGGAACTGTATCATATCATATCCCCTCCAAAATTTGGGTCTCTCATTCCATGGTTGTTTGTGGCACATTGCTGGCTGCCCCATCCATTTTACAACATCTCTTGTAAAGTGCTTTGAGATGTATCAACAGCATGTAAAGGACTACGATCTACAACCCTTTGACTCAGGTGACAATGTTACCAGCTGAGCCAGACTGAAGCCTTAGATGCTTGAATCAAAACAAAAAAGCTTTACTTCCAGCAAGACACTTTCTGCTCCACATCCCATCTATACGAGCTTTACTCTCCAGCATTCACAGAATTCAGGTCTATGTTTAGTGCACAGAGATGGGATTCAATCTGCAATAATCTCAAATCCTAAGACTGAAAGGATCATTTTAGTTAAATGCTAATTATAAGAAGCACATTAATAGCACTTTGATTTTCCAGGACAAACACTGTTATCATCTGTCACCTCTGTTTCAGGCCACCAGTCTTGACCTTGTGAAACTGGTAACTCTCTAACAGCTTGACAATGTTAATACTCCACACATACAGGGTTGGCTCTCTGAGCAAACATTTCCTTACCGCATAATTGATCAAGTCAGCAAGTTTGGAACAAGTACATAAAGACTAATCTTAAATAATGCAGCGCACCCCCCAGCACAGAACTAGACAGTCAACATCAATTGCTGCCCCCCATCTAGTTCTGTGCTGGGGGTGCAATAAACTCTGCATCTCTTCCATTTTAAGTGCTGGACATCAACAAAATATGGGTAGCTCTCTTCCAAGACCTTGTTCTGCCTTCTCACCTCACTCCAATGTTATTAACATGTATCACTTTTTAATAGACCTACAGATCAATAAAGAAGTAAATTTTGTGGATCTTCCAGCTCATCATCCTTTGTTTTCCTTTCATCTTATGTGTTTATTCTCCTCCAATTTATCTCATCCCTTCTTCTAAAGGCTTATTTATCTACTGCCTTCAGTTCTGAAGCCATCTAATTTCCTGAACTCTTTCTCTCCACTAATCCACCTAGCCCCTTGCTTTCTATCTTTAAGTCTTTGCAAAAGTCCTATCTCTTTGAATGCGCCTGTGGCCACCTCCGTAAATAACTCAGCACAAAACGCAATGGATTTATCTGCACAGTAAGATACTCATACCTCACCAGACAATTGGAGTTACCCTTATTTAAACCTTTCAGCCAGTCAGTTATTGACAACACTTTACTTTGGCAAGCACTCCAAGGCAGTTAAGCACCTTGAAACATTATATTACTTGAACGGCACTATATAAATGCAAATGTTTGTAACTCAGTTAGAGGTTACATGGTACGGAATCTTATTAAAAGTGCTGTTGTCCTTCCAATCTGCATATTGTAAGGTTTCATTACTAAAACAGATCACTGAGCCCTCAAGTTCCAAGAACCAGGTTGTACACACAATTTATTTAACCATCACCTATAACAGTGACAGGCACATCATCTAAACCAAACTTGCCAAATAACAAATATAATATCGTGCTTTTATGCTTCAGATTCTTTGCTGAATGCTTGTGATCATAACATTCCAGACTTAATGGAATACTTCAATATCATGCTGAATATCGACTTGTTGGACATGTGGATCTGAGGAAGCAGAATATGGATTGCAGTTGATGTGCCATCAGTAACACCGACACTGTAACATGGATGACATTTAAGCAGCATGAATCCAGAAAAGTCTTCCAACCCTTGACACTAGGGGTTCCTTATCTAGTATGTGCCCCACTGGCAGACTGTACATGCATGCACTGTTGTTCCTGTGAGCACTATTAGGCCACCCAGCAGGAAATCCTTAAGATTAGTCTATTATCAGAGACCTATGGAGTACAGAATAGCTTTTTCCACACACTATTTTGCAGTGAAGACAAAATGTAATGCACTCTGCTAAAAAGCTTTTCTTCCACTGAATACTAAGTACAGAGGGACTCCTACCACCCATCCATTCAAAGAAGGTCTCTGGTTTCTCATGGGGGTGATTTTTTTTAGGTACACATTCTGCAAGCAAATTGGATATTTAATATTTGCAGCCTGGATTTATGAATTTAACCTCAGTGGCACAGATATAAATATAACCACAAAAATATTTATTTTTCTTATTCTTGCAATGATAGAAGAACAGACTATTTGGGAGAGCAGATTGCAATTAGGACAATCGTTGCCTTACTGAGCCTTTTACTTTGGCTTTGGTTTGTACTTTAAATCCTCCTTGATTTCAGTCACAGAAAAAGATGCATACTGTAGCGCTCAGATGGTGATCTGTTATTCGAGTGTAAATATCAGCATCATTAGAGCTGCCTGTTCCACTGACATGCTCTGCAGTACCTCAGTTCTAAACCAACCCACAGGGATTTTAAAGTGCTCAAACACAATACCATGACAATACCATGACAACAGACAGTGCCGTTTGTCTAATGGGGGGAAATAATCATCTGTTTTCACCCTATTTTGCTATACAGGGCTGTGGGTAGGAACAAAATGCTTCCCATTAATATTACAATATTTTTTATTTGGAATTTGAGTAAAACGGATGGATCTTTGAAACAAAAGTGCAATGATTTAGATTTATTCTTGTAATTTAGAGTGGGTATTCTAAACTGATTGCATTCAATTTCCTCAAGCATGTAAAATATCAGAGCTATCAGATAATCTTGATCAGGAAGCTTTGTCATTCCCACAAAATTCTCTATCTAATTCCCTGTTGACCTTGTTCTAAACTTTTTCAGCTGCAGACACTCAGTGCTTTTAACCTTCTCTGTGCTGAAATGCTCAAGGAGATCACTGATTTATAAAGTGCACTCCACACATCTGTGTAAATCTGCTACATTCTATCCTCCTTATCATTGAAGCATTAAACAGATTCCAATGATATTGGTGCACATCAGCCTCCCATTACCAGCCATTTTTTTTTAGTAATGTACAGAATAACTCAATAGAAGACACTGCAAAATAAATGGTCTTTGTTCCTATTTTCGTGGAACTCAATTCTTTAATAGGATTGTTGGCCTCCTGCCCTATGGTTAATGGAGTTTGTTTGTAATTTCTTCTAGATTAGAATCTGAATTGCTGTGGTAATATCAGCCTTCAGGGACCCACATTCGAAACCATTTGTAACTGCATGGGGACAGTGGATTTCAGGATTCTACTGTTAATAATCATAATCCTTCATTTGGTAGAGCACCTTTCACATTGGGAGGACATTCTAAAGAGTTTCACAGGATATACTGTGTTATGTGTTTTGTGGGTGAACACAACAATCAATTTGCACAAATAGTCATGAAATGTTGAAGAGAAACTACACCTGGGTCTAGATTTACTCTAATTGTTTGGTAAGTCAGATGTCTGACACAAGTGGCAACCTTTCACATACTCATGAGTAGCCAAGCTCAAAGAGTTCCGGAAATCCCACCTGTACATGGAAATTCCAATGGAATGGAATTTGAGTCTTTCCCCGAAGGGATGCAACCTATTTGCCTTAGGATGCAACCTAATTTCTAGAGAGTATTAGGGAATTAGATAAGCAGGATACACTTTAGAGCCTCTAGAATTTGACAATGCTTTAATGCTGCGATAATATTTGCCATTTTCCTGTAAATTTATTTCAAAACTACAGAAAAGTAATTTCAAAATCTCAGACTAAATTCAATAATTTGCCAAATTCTGCATTCTCTAAATTACTGCATAAATAGAGTATGTGTTCTAGACCCAGGTGGAATTTCTCTCCAGCCTTGCAAAAACTCTAGCTTCTGAATGTCCCTCGTGCCCTCCGATCCACCATCAGTGGTCATTCTTTTAACTACTTTACCATAAAACTCTGGAACTCCTTACACAATCCTCAGTATTTGTTGCATTTAGTCTGTCTTCAGATTACACTTGAAGACTTTCCACTTTGAGCAGTATTCTAAACAAGAACAGGAGTAAACACCCCGGAAGGTAGTTGTCAACATCGGAGGTCTACTAGTGTGAGCAAACACTGATTAGATGTTCCAGTTATCGGGAATTGGGATCAACTGGGAATACCTGTCTGTGTGTGACTCTGTAGTTGAGGTAATTGAGTTACCTTTGAAACAGGGACTAACACTGACAGGATTAGGAGAGAAACTGAGTTTACTTAGTAAGAAAGCATTAATAAAATTTGCATATACATCAAGTGATGAGAACCATCACAGCCCCCACCCCTTGACTCACCAGAGAAATCACATACAGTATTAGGTGAAAACATTCCTCCAAGGTTATTTGCTTTCAATAACTTAAAAGTAATCAATTTGTCACCATCCTCTTCTAAAAAAAAATGTTACATGTTGCATTTACAATCTCAGTTTATTTAGAATTATAATTAATAATAATCCTTGCATTTGATATAGCGCTTTTCACATCTTATCAATGTCTCAAAGTGCTTCACAGAATACACTGTAAAGTGAATTGACTGTATATTTGTGGGCAAAATGCGGCAGCCAATTGCGCACAGCAGTCTCCCACAAGCAGTCATGGATTGAAATGACCAATTATACTATTGTGTACTCTTCTGACAGATTATTATTAGTCATGTGGAGTAAGGAAACTTGCCCAAGGTTTCACCCTGATCTGCCTGGATTCAAACACAGGTGTCACACTTGCAAGGCGAGTGCTCTAAGTACTGAGATCCAGGAGCTCCAGAATTAATTTACACCTACAGTATTTCAAAGCACAAAGTGATCAATTTACAGATCTTTGCGAACAGAACAAAATCAATTATAATAATCCTTGCATTTGATATTGTGCTTTCCACATCTAATCAACATCCCAAAGCGCTTCACAGAATATACTATAAAGTGAATTGACTATATATTTGTGGGCGAATCGTGGCTGCCAATTGTGCACAGCAGTGTCCCACAAATAGTTATGGATTGAAATGACCAATTTTATTGTTGTGGTTTTTTTTTGGACAGATTATTATTAGGTGTGTGGAGTAAGGAAATTTACCCAAGGTTTCGCCCTGAGCCTGGATTTGAACACGGGCCTCCCCAGCTTGCAAGACAAGTGTTCTTACCAGTAAGCCACAGAAGCTTCAATTCTATTCAATTCTGCACCACTTGTTTAACAGTGTTTTCCTTTCTCTCTCCCTCCCAATCATAATCGATGTTGCCCTAACACAGCTTGCTTGAAATGGTGACAAGCAAAGGCTCTGTGATTCTGATGCTTCAGTGTGTTTAGTTGAAAACATGGAGAGAGATTGGCCAGATAACTGTGGTGAGATTCACAGCTAAGTTCCAAGACTCGTCACAAAACTGACAGAATTGACCCTTTGAATTGAACATACTCACAATGGTTGGTGTTATATTGTTCAAACACTGGAATAATAGCAGCCCACTCTTCACAAGCTAACAAAATGGCATTGATATTGAATCTTCTGTTCGTCTGGGTGAACATTTGCTCAAAGTTACAGAAATATGGGTTGTTTGCAGCCAAACTGCCATTAAAGACAAGTCTAAAGGTTATGGCATTTCTTACATTCATTTTTTCAGGTAACTCTCTGACGTTCAAAATCCTCTCACAATGTTAAGAACGTCTAAACTAAACTGAGAGTGCCACAAATACATACAACCCACACATGGAAATGTTCCTGTATCTGGAATGGAATACTCATTCTATCCCTGAAGGAATCAACCTTTTAATTAGTACTGGCTGTTGAGAGACAAGGTTTGGGGATCCCAGAGTGTATATTGGGATACAGTTAGAATTCAACCAGCTAAAACCACATAGCTTGTCATTCACAGTCTGCTCCTTGAGAATGGTTAACATTTTTTCCTTTGAAATAGGGACTAACACCAACAGGTGTAACTGTTTTAAGGATCCATCCATTCAATAAAATGTCTTAACACGTTGTAGAAACATCTCAAACCACTTCCCACAATTTAATGAGATGTGTTGTGACAATGATTGTAATTTAATAATTTGCCGAATTTATTGAACACAGCAATTGTCCCATAAGCAGCCATGACATTCTCAAGCTTTCTTCTGTTGTCAAATAGTGTCCACTGAAGAAGGAAACAGATGTTAGTTTAAGTTTTATCCAAATGATGGTACCTCTGGCAAAGCATCAATCTTCCCAATGTTGTATTGGAGTGTCAATCTGGGTTATCAACACAAAATCCCAATGTGGGACGGTAACCCATAAACTTGACTTAGGCAAGAATTCTATCAGTTGAGCCAGGCTGCTATCTGGCCAGGCAGGGGTGGGTCTTGAACCTGTAACACTTCGGCAAAACTCTTGAGCTGATGGACTGTGTCTTACATGTACATCACTGGATTAGGACAAAATATTAGCAATAATGGATGAGGACCATCAAATGTGAAAAAGGCACCCTGATCATTATTCTATCCACTGTTAGGATGTTATTTCATGATTGCAGCATGAAATAACATGCTGCAAACAGGTCATATTTTCTCTCTGTGGTGTAGTCAGAACATTGGAATCTGCCAGGCAATTTTCACTTGTTTTATTTCAGATAATCACTGAAGCTTCACAAAAACAAATCATAAAAAGCAAACAATAAAAAGCTATCCTTCAGTACAAGGTGAGCAAACACAACCCAGAACAGTTCAAAGATATAAACAGAGACAACAGCCTTTTCTCTTTGTCGGGGCAAAATGATAATAACCTTGAAATGCACTGCTAACACAAATAACAATCACACATTTTACTGTACGGCTTAATTGATCCCATACACTTTCACCTCTGTTTTTTACCGAAGAACGTTTTTCACAAATGGCTATTGAAAATAAATGTTTTCACCAATCTGGCTTATCACTCGTTCTGATCTAACTGAATATATTAACAGATTTCTTATATTCAATATGCAAAATTCAATCATTCATTTTCTAAACACGGAGTGTGTTAAAGTGAGTCCTCCAATGGATTTGAGACAACAGACAATATGTGATTACAATGGGAAATACTGTCTGAGGTCAATGCAATCCTCTCCAGAATGTTTCTCCATAGATGTTTTAGAAATTACATATAGACACAATCTTTATTACGATATTTGTTCAGAAATACCACAAATTAGACTGCAATGTAACTGATGTTACTGCAAAAACTTATTGTAGTAAAATACATATTTTCCATAGTTTCAGTGTTGTTACTGAAACGTGTTCTCTTGGTCTGAGTAGGAATAGGAACAAAGCATCATATACTTTAACAACCAATTGCATTTAAAAAGAATCCTTCACGTAGAATAGCATCTCAGCTACATTAACCAGACATCTGGACATCCTTTATACATTGCACTATGTGCAACGTATAAAGGAATAATTGAATTTCAGTCAATAATTATGAATTGGTTTGAAATCCAAAGCCATCCTAGAGTGCTGAAGATCAGTGGTTAGGCCACATGCCTGCAAGACCTGGGTTCAATTCCAGGCAGGGCAAAACCTTGGGCAAGTTTCCTAACTCCACATGCCTGATAATAATCCCTCAAAAACCCCCAATAATAAATTGTTCATTTCAATCTACAAATGTTTGTGGGACACTGCTGTGCACAATTAGCTGCCATGTTTAGCACAACAACAACAACTAACAATCACCACCACCACCACAACAACATCACATTTGTATAGTGCCTTTCTCATTGGGAGTATGTCCCACAAATATATGGACAATTTACTTTACAGTATATTCTGTGAAGTGCTTTGAGATGAAGAGAAGACATGAAAAGCACAATATCAAATGCAAGGATTATTATTATTATCATTCTTTCTCTAGTTTATTGTTCATTCATTGATGGCATGAGAACATAGGAAATGAGGACACCTGATTAATATTAGGCATGTGGAGTAAGGAAACTTGCCCAATGATTCGCCCTGCTGGGAAATGAACCCAGGTCTCTCGCTTGTAAGGTGAGTCCTCTAAACATTGAGCAAGAGGCCTCCACAAGCTAAATGCACTGTCAGGAAAGGTTCCCGCTACTGGTTCAGTTGGGAACACCCAACTTCACCCAGGGCATTGGTTTGTATGGTTAACAGAAGTTGAGTGAGAAGTATTCCTGGCCCCAATAACTGTTGAACCCCTCCAGTTCAAGCCCCACATGCAGCAGAAGAGAAGGTGGATTCTGCATCACTTGTAAGAGCACCACAAAAGCAAGTTTGTAATTGAGTGAGATTAACTACTGTCAATATGCATTTTTAAAATAATGAAAGATAAATGGTTCTGGAATAATTTGTTAATTTGTAGCTCAGTGTAACTCCTCAGCCGTACGATGCTTGATACAATTCTATAAGTACAATTGCACCACAAAATGATAGTTGTGTTTCTTTCACCTGAGAGAAATCATGTGACAAGAAGCAAAGAATTATTCTTGAGTGATGTGTTCATACATTTATAACAGTTAAGCGAGACAACTATGGCACAATATTCTGCTAAGGATTGACAAACTAGTACAACAATACTCGCAATGGGAATACTGGGAATTAGTTTACATCTCTGGATCAGAGCATCTGTCTGACTAGACATACTAATTCAAGTCACCTGCGAATAAACCAAAATATTCCTGGAACCAAGAGCTTCTCTGCACTTGCTAACTCATCCTCAATGGGATGTCCTCAGCGCTTTGGGATGTCCTCCCGACATGAAAGGCTCTATATAAGTGTAATTTTGTTGTTGTTTTTATAATGCAAATATTGTACGTGAATTCCCATTAAACTGCACCTTGCTTTTGCAAATGAATCAGCCAGAGTAATGGTGTCACTATTCTGCGAGCTCTGGTTGCTCTTGATTAGTAAACTATTTTACTCATGAAAATAAACGGAAAACATCATCATTCACTATAATAAAGATGTAAATGATAATGATGATACGTAATGGAACTGAATTTCATTTCCAATTGGTTAGTTAGCTGGTTGAATGTCAGTGGAGTCTCAATATGCACTCTAGGCAAGAGGGCAAGAGTAAAGTCCCAACCCATGACTCTTACCAACCTGTGGGTAATACTCCTCTCCGGGATTATGTGAGAATGGTGCATTCCTCCGAAGGAGAGAGTGTGCATTCCATTCCATACATAGGAAATTCTATTTGTAGGTGGCATACATGGAAATCTGTTTGGTTTAGGTAGTCTTAAGCATGGTGATGGGCTCTGTCAGGTTGATCAACTCTTTTTATAAACTGGTTACTTTTAAAATATTGACTGCATAAAATACCATGAACATTTTGCCTAATAAATCGAGTTATGGTTTATGACTTTTTTCCATTGAGAGGTGATAGAGGTCTTTAAATTGATGAGGGGTTTTGATAGACTGAGTAGGGAGAAATTATTTCCACTGGCCAATGATTCAATAACATAGGGCATCACTTTAGGATAGTTAGTAAACGAGCAAATGGGATGTTTTTGAGCTATTCTTGAACAGTGCTGTTAGGGTATGGAATGTCATGGTCCTGGTACATGGTACTCTGGGATTAAGTACAGTGGGTATGTCGCCCTGAGGAGAGAGTATGTGTTCCAGTACAAACACTGACAAGTTGGTTGAGACAGAATTGATATAGGCCTTCAAGAGGGAACTAGAGAAGTATGTTAAAGTGGGTCAGCCATAAGCCTATTGGGAAAGGGCAGTTGAATGGGACAAAAAGGATTGCTCGAGGGAGCCATTACAGTCATGAAGGACTGAATAGCCTTTGTCTGTGCAATAAAATTCTATGGTTACATAGTTCTATCAAGTTGAGTGAATACACCATTCTCTGAGGATCAAGAGAATTGTGCCCAACCTTAATAATAATAATCCTTCATTTGATGTATCACTTTGCATGTCTTCTAGATGTCTTACAGTACTTCACAGAGTTTACTGTAAAGTGAATTTACTATACTTGTGGGTGACACTCGGCAGCCAATTGCACACAGCAGTATCCCACAAACAGTTGTGGATTGAAATGATCAAGTTTAAAAAAAAATTTGAGGGAGTATTATTAGGCGTGTGGAGTAAGGAAACTTGCCCAAGTTTTCGCCCTGACCTGCTTTTATTCGAACACAGGTCTCACGCTTATAAGGCGAGCGCTCTAACCACTGAGTTACAGGACTCCACTCTAACCTTGTCATTAGAAAGTGAGGCTCTGTTTCTCTGTTCAAGTGGACATTCCCATCTTCAATGCAACACATCGTTCTTGATACTTAAAAGACCTTGCAGAAAACTGGTTTCAAAATTAAAGTTAAGTGGAATTTCAGACAACGAGTCTGGGAAACTGACACAGCCTAAGTCTGTGAGTGCCACTGTCGATACTGAATTGAGATTGACTGACGATTTGTCTGGGTATTTGAGATCACTCTCATGGGAATAACTCTATACAACATATGATGGTGATGCTTAGGGTCCGTCGATATGGAAATTTTCTGATTAAATATATCGATGGGCTCATATCGAGATATACCAAAATATCGATATTTTAGTTTTTTTCGTACTGCGCATGTGCGCGCAGCGCGCGCATTTGGAATGCGCGCACGTTCCGGGTGCGTGCACACATTCCGGGTGCACGCACATTCGGGGCCTATCTTCTCAGGAGGTAAATATCTTTCTCTCTCTGTGTCTCTCACTCTCTCCATCTCTGTGTTTGTCTGTCTGTGTGTCTCTGTGTCTCTCTGCCTCTCTCCTATCTCACATCCCCCCCATCTCTATCTATCTGTATATTATCACACCCACCCCGTCTCTCCCCCTACCCACCCCGCCATCCCTCTCTCGCACCCCCCACCGTCTCTCTCCCCCACCACACCCCCAGCCATCTCTTTCTCCCTCCCCCCCCCCCCCCGCCGTCTCTCTCTCCCTCCCCCCCAGCCGTCTCTCTCCCCCCAGCCGTCTCTCTCCCCCCAGCTGTCTCTCTCCCCCTCCCCCCAGCTGTTTCTCTCCCCTCCCCCCAATCATCTCTCTCCCCCGCCCCCCCAGCCGTCTCTCTCCCCCCGCCCCAGCCATCTCTCTCCCCCCAGCTGTCTCTCTCCTCCTCCCCCCAGCTGTCTCTCTCCCCCTCCCGCCAGCCGTCTCTCTCCCCCTCTCCTCCCCCCACAGCCGTCTCTCTCCCCACCCCAGCCGTCTCTCTACCCCTCCCCCCAGCCGTCTCTCTACCCCTCCCGCCAGCCGTCTCTCTACCCCTCCCCCCAGCCGTCTCTCTACCCCTCCCCCCAGCCGTCTCTCTCCCCCTCCCCCCAGCCGTCTCTCTCCCCCTCACCCCCCCCAGCCGTCTCTCTCCCCCTCACGCTCCCCCCAGCAGACTCTCTCTCCCTCACTCCCCCCCCACCCCCAGCCGCCTCTCTCACCCCCCACCCCTTGCATACCTGTATATTGTATTTGAAGACTGTGAATACAATATGGTGGCTTTGCACCTCGGTCTGTGCATTGTGTATAGAAATGAGCATTCTAGGTCTTGTAGTTCAGTGTGCTCGCATCCCGATTTTTTACCTCAATATATTGATTTTTCGATATATCGAATTTTTTGAAATGTCTATATTGATATGAAAATAATATCGGGTTTTAGCGATATATCGATATATCGCCGGTCCCTAGTGATGCTATTTTTGTCTCTGAATTCAGCACTGAGTACATTCATTAATTAAATACCACACACAACAGGAGAAATTAACTTGGTTGGAATTGAAAACTTGAATATTACTTCACATTCTCGCTATCAAAACCAATCTCTATTAAATGAACATGACAACAGAAGTTCCACTTCTACAATTTTATCAATACTCTATTTGGGGAATGTCCCAAACTTGATAGAAAGAGGATTGAGTGACCAAGCTGCCGATCATTGTATTGAGGCCTAATTATGGTGTGTTTCAATGAATCCAATTATCTAAATTTATGTTTCAAAGTCATATACTGTTTTGTATTAACTGAGCACTTGTGGGTGTAATATAGTGATTAGTGTACTATAAATTATGCATTGGGGTCTGAAAAAGTAATTCTCCAAGACATTTATCTTCATAGTTCATCGTAAGGTCAGAATCAAATGATTTTTTTGATTGATGCAACTATTATTTTATAAAACGTTTCCTCCTTTTGAAAATGTGAAGCGTGGGCTCTTTGGAGACAAAGAGGCAACAGAATATCAAAATCAAGTCAGTCTTCAGTCATGCAGTTCATGAGTCAGACAGGTACACAGTACTCCACATCTCTACTGATGACAGACTAGCCAAACTGGAGCATCATTAGATGTTGCAAGGGCAGACCCGTTTTAACTAGCTAGACTCCAGGATTACCAGAATGCACACTCTAGATTCGCAAGATCTAACTTTCGCCTAATACACTTGGAAATTAGGGAAGTAGGATATGTTGCTCCAGGGAGATAATGCACATTTCATTCCAATAACTATGGAATTTCCATTTATAGGGGGGATGCATGGAGCTCTCAGTTTGGTTTTGGGCACTTTTAAGTATGGTGATCGGTTTCTGCATGTATCGGAAAACCAGCTGATGAAAAAACAAACATCACAATGGAACTTATTAAAGAACATGGTAAAGACAAAAATTAGAGAGAAGTCGTGGCTGAAATGTTTTCCAGTTTACAACTGATTTTGCCAATGGCAGTTTTTCCATCCCCTGTTACCCACGCATGCTCTCAAAGGTATGACTTAGCATTTGACCTCTGCTGTCACTGATTGAAAGTACAGCAGAAGCCCATTTATCTGTGACTCGATGAACCGGCATTTCCATATAACTGGCACGCCAAAAAAAAAGGCCCCATTCAATAAACCAGAACTTTTCCAGAACAATAGCAGAGGAGCATTTATAAATGCATAAATAATAACATAATAACAGAATATTGTATTGGTGCTTATTGTTAAAACCATTCTCTTGCGCTTCTTACCTTTACTAGTGGATGCTGCGCTTGAAGCCATGATGCTCTGGTTGAGGTTTATAGTCCAGCGATTCTTTTTAAAATGGAGCACGCCAAGCGGGTGAAAAAACGGAGCGCAACTTTAAAGCCATAGTAGCAGCAAGCCGATAACGCTAGCCGATAACCCACATTTCGCGCAGGTGCAGTATTTCGGTTTGCTGCTAGTAGAGTCTAGGGCCATCTAGGGTTATCGGCTTGCAACTAGTAAAGTCACGAGACTTTAAAATCGTGCTGCCATTTTTTTCACCCACTTGGCGTCCTCCATTTAAAAAAGAATCGATGGACTGTAAACCTCAATCAGTAAAGGTGAGAAGTGCAAGAGAGTAGTTTTAACAGTAAGTACCAAAACAATATTCTGTTATTTTCTTATTATTGAGCCTGGTGTGTATGGTGTGTGTTAAAAGAACTTTAATTTTTTGATGGTGGGTTTTCGGCCACGGGCTGCCTGAATATCTGGCAGGCGCTTTAACCGGCATTGACCAGGTCCCGTGGGTGCTGCATAAATGGGCTTTTACTGCAGTTCACTATGTGCATTTCTTAAAAAGCAAAGCAGTTCATTCATCTGGTTAAAAGATAAATGGCCAGATTCAAAATACAATACTCTGCTCCACGGAGGTATTAACAAACACAGATTCCTTATAGAAGCAAGTTTTACAAATTTTAATGAGACAAGAAAGCCATTCATTGTCAAATAAACTGGAAAACGTAGATCCTGTAACACTGCACCTCTTCAAAACAACCATCTTAAAACAAAATTCTCAGTTTATAAAATATGAATTTATATTGTGCAACTATGGAACTATATGTGGCCACAAGCCATAAAACAGTTTTCATTGTACAGTATACACTTCTCACGCATTTAGCGGCAAACCTAATTTTATAGGTTCATGGCTGAATAATCTTGTGTAGATATTGAAGTCTACACTGATAGTACTGTAAATAACTCAGTTAGCACAGTCACTCTTCAGGATTCACCCCTAATCTTCTGTAGCTCAGGTTGATGCCCGTTACTGATCTCTTCTCCAATGTGAGCTTTCAGGCAATGGTTCCTAACATACCACGAATGTTAAAAAAAAGGAAAATAAACATTGATCAGCATAAGCCAGACCACACTTCATATCAGTAGGTTATTTAAACATAATCAGGCATCAAATATCAAAATCTTGGTACAGTAATAGTAATAATACTTATCCTTGCTTTTGATAAGGCACCTTATCACGCTGTCTTAAAACACTTCACAGAATTTACTGTGAAGTGGATTATCTATGTACTTTGTGGACAAAAGATATAGTCTGTTCCAAGCATTTATTTTTGTAGGGCACAGAATAGCTAAATTGTTTCTGAACTTTCATTTTATTTAGATGCATCTGTGGACACTGATTTGTATACAGACTTGTAGTGTGATACTCATCATCGCATGACTGATATTAAACTTCTCTCATGGTCATCAATAGCTAATAATTTGGGGAATGTTTAACATTTGAGCAGTGAAATCAACCATAATATAATAGTACAAGTTCACTGCTTCACTGGATTGCTCTTTCCTGAAAGCACTTTGTGAATCCTCTGGTTCCAGTAGATGTGTAGTAATTGCTGAAATTAAACTCTAAATATCTTCACTGAAGGGTGCATTTTCTGTGCAGTATTCATGTGAAATTCAGTTATTACAGCAAAGAACAAAGGTGATGTAAATGACAAAGAAGATAATAGAAAGGTATGAGAGAGTGAATTAGGAGAGGCAGACTCATGAAGTATAAACACTGGGATAAACACCTTTGGCAAAAGGCATGTTTCTGTGCAGAAACAATCAATGTAATAGAAGAAGAAACGTGTAAAAAAATGTTTCTCTCAATTCTGATTCAGCTCTGTGTTTATTTCTAAAGTACTCTATTTGAGTATCAGGAAATATTAGTGTAACATTTTCAGACATTATACTTTTCTGCAATCTTTCCCTCTTGCAGCCTCCCACCGCTGCCTGCAGGTAGCTTAAATCCCACAAATCGACCAATTTGATCCACAGTGAAGATACTTTTGTTATGAACTGACTAGCAGGAAGTGTGATTAATTGAAACTTGATGTGGGTGATCTGGGATACAATGCCCGTGAGCCATAACAGAGCACCAGGGTTTTGCTGCATGAAATGCTTAATTTGGCTGAAGAGCCAAATGAAGCTTGAGGAACTGAAAGATAACAAGAAAGTTCACACCTATAATAATACTTGCATTTGATGAAACACTTTAATTTCTTCTTGACATCTCACAGCGCTTCATAGAATATATACTGCAATCTAAATTGACTGTATATGCAAAACGCAGCATGGATTGAAGTGACCAATTGATTAGATTCATAGATTCATAGAATTTTACGGCACAAAAGGAGGCCATTCGGCCCATCTAGTCTGTGCCGGCTCTTTGAAAAGAGCGATTCAATCCCACTGCCCTGCCCGCTCCCCATAGCCTAATAGACCCGTTCTCCCTAAATAAAGATCTAATTCCCTTTTAAAAGTTGTTATCGAATCAGCCTCCACCACCTTTTCAGGCAATGCATTCCAGATTCGAACAACTCGCTGAGTGAAAAAATTCTCCTCAGCTCCCCTCTACTTCGCCTTGAAACTATTTTAAATCTGTGACCACGAGTCACAGATTCGCCCACGAGTGGAAATAGTTTTTCTCTATTTGCCCTGTCGAAACCCCTCATGATCTTATAAACCTCTATTAGGTCTCCCCTCAATCTTCTCTGCTCCAGAGAGAATAACCCTAGCCTATCTAGCCTCTCCTCATAGCTGAAGTCCTTCAATCCTGGCACCATCCTAGTAAATCTTCTTTGTACCCTTTCCAAAGTCTTCACATCCTTTCTGTAGTGTGGTGACCAGAATTGAACACAGTATTCCAGCTGAGGCCTCACCAAAGTCTTATAGAGGTTAGTCGGCACTTCCTGACTTTTGTACTCTATATCCCTATTTATAAAGCCTAGTATCCCATATGCCTTCTTAACAGCCTTGTCTACCTGTCCTGCCACCTTCAACGAGTCACTAACACAAATCCCCAGGTCTCTCTGTTCCTTCACACCATTTAAAATTGTACTATCTAGCCTATATTGCCTCCCTTCATTTCTTCTCCCAAAATGCATCACCTCACACTTCTCTGCATTAAACTTCATCTGCCATGTGTCTGCCCACTTTATCAATTTGTCTATATCTTCTTGCAGATGGCTACTATCCTCCTCACTAGTTACCATTCTCCCTAACTTAGTGTCATCTGCAAACTTGGAAACTGTACTCCGTACACCCAAGTCCAGATCATTGATGTAGATTACAAACAGCAATGGTCCCAAAACTGATCCCTGTGGCACACCACTGCTCACTTCCCTCCATTCTGAAAAACAGCCGCTCACTACAACTCTCTGCTTTCTGTCTTGCAGCCAGTTGTGGATCCACGCTGCCACTGTCCCTTTTATGCCATGGGCCTTTAATTTCCTAATAAGTCTCTCATGTGGCACTTTGTCAAATGCCTTTTGAAAGTCCATGTAAACTACATCAACTGCGCTACCATTATCCACCCATTCCGTTACCTCATCAAAAAATTATATCAGATTTGTAAGGCAAGATTTGCCTTTAACAAATCCATGTTGACTGTCCTTTATTAGCCTATATCTTTCTAAGTGAAGATCTACCTTGTCCCTGATTATGGACTCTAGAAGTTTGCCCACTACCGACGTTAGACTGACTGGTCTGTAGTTACCAGGCTTGTCCTTCTGCCCCTTTTTATACAAGGGAGTAACATTAGCTATCCTCCAGTCCTCTGGCATGACCCCTGTGTCCAAGGAAGATTGAAAGATCGTGGCCAGAGTCCCTGCTATTTGCTCCCGTGCCTCCCTTAGTAACCTAGGATGCATCCCATCCGGACCAGGTGACTTATCCACCTTGAGTGACGTCAACCTTTTTAGAACTTCCTCTCTGGTTATAATTATTCTATCCATTTCCCCTACCCTCTCCTCCAATATCATGGCATTGGCTGTATCCTTTTCTTTTGTGAAGACAGAGGCGAAGTACTCATTCAGTACATCAGCCATGCCCTCTGCCTCCACAATGAGATTTCCTCCTAGGTCCCTAATTGGCCCCACCCTATCCTTGACCAACCTTTTACTCTTAATATGTTGGTAAAAAACCTTAGGGTTCCCCTTAATCTTACTCGCTAATTGTTTCTCATGCAGTCTCTTTTCCCCTCTAACTTCCTTTTTTAGTTCTATCCTACACTTCCTTTATTCTGCTTGGTTCCCTTCTGAATTTTGAGCCTGACACTTATCATAAGCCTCTTTTTTGGGGGTTATTTTGGCCCCGATTTCCTTAGTCATCCAGGGAGGTTGGATGCCTTACATTTCACCTTTGTGGGGATGTTTTTCACCTGTGCCTGAACTATCTCCTCTTTGAACACTGCCCACTGCTCGTTAGTTGTCTTACCTGCCAATTTTTCTTTCCAATCCACCTTGGCTAGGTCCCACCTCAACTCATTGAATTATTATTGATTATTATTGTTTTGTTTTCTTGAGGGATTATTATTAGGCATGTGGAGTAAGGAAACTTCCCCAAGAGCGAGTGTTCTAACCACTGAGCAACAGGACTCCACAAACTCCACTCCTTTCACAGAGAGTTGAATTTGTTCCATACTTTGATATCAATACGCAATCTGTTTCCACCACCAATGTATTCCAGAGTGTAACAACTCTCTGTGCAAAAGTATTCACCTCTCAAATCTATGTCCCCTAGTTACCGATGTCCTCTGCCAGTGGAAACAGTTTCTCTCTATCTACTCAAAACCCCTCATAATTTTGAACACCTCTTTTAAATCTTCCCTTAACCTTCTGTGCTATAAGGAGACCAACCCCACCTTTTCTAGTCTCTCCATATAACTAAAGTGTAACTGATGGTATATGGTTTATTGCAATTAGACCTCTAATCATTGCTGAGTGAAAATTCTCTGTCGTGTTTGCCTGCAAAATACAGTCACTACATGTGCCAGTAAATCCAGTGAAGTGCTTTGAGATTTCGACCTGATGTGCAAGGTACTATATTAAATGTAGGGATTATTATCATGCCTTACACATCAGAGCAGAACGGAGTCCTGTAACTCAGTGGTTGGAGCACTTGTTTTACAAGTGTGAGACCTGTGTTTCGAATCCAGACAGGTCAGGGTGAAACATTGGACAAGTTTCCTTACTCCACATGCCTAATAATAATCCGTCAAAAAACCCCTATAATAAATTGGTTATTTCAATCAACAATTGTTTGTGGGACACTGCTGTTCGCAGTTGGCTGACGCGTTTCACCCACAAATATACAGTCAATTCACTTTACAGTATATTCAGTGAAGCGCTTTGAGACGTCTAGAAGATGTGAAAAGCACTACATAAAATGCAAGGATTATTATTGTATTGTTATTGTTATTATTATTAGTGAACCCCACTGATAGCCATTCGGAGATTGCTGCAAATAAATATCATAGGTGTATTTTCAAAGCAGAAAATATCTTCCACTATATACTGTATAACGTTTTCTGAAGTGACAAACCAGATAGCTCAATCTAAAGCTCCAAGCTTTTCAGAATTAAACCTTTGAAATTGTTCAAATTTGCCTGTGTTAACTGCACAGATTGGTGTGCCTGATCCAGTAAATTTCTCAATCCACAGGTCAAGCTCGAATAGTTAATATGTTTTCCTGCCTCGCCCACCACCAATCTTTTGATAAAATCTGTTTCTATATCATTGCGTTGGGCAGTCCACTGGTGAATGTAATAAAATTAACATTGTTGATTTACACTCACATTAACAGAAACATTATAACTATGTAACGAGCAGCCAAGCTCAACAGGAAATTCAAAATGTTCAAAATACCTGCACTGTGTGGATTTTGTTTTTAAATTAGGTAATGATAAATTTCCACACAAGCAGTTCATGTTCTGTTCAGAGTGAAAGTGTTTTTAAGGATATGTATTCAGGTTGCCTCATCAATTTACTCCAGAAGACAAATTACTCAATCTGTGGAACAGATCTCTTTCTCTGGCTTGCTGCTTATTGCAAAATATAGCACTGGCAACTACTGTTTCAGTGGCGTATGTCAAAGTGGTTGATGCCTATTTATTGGTGGAGAACAACATACCAACTTTTGAGTTTTTTGTATATGATTGACGATAGTGTCCCCAAAAAACATTGGTGAGTAAGAGAACGGTGAGCAGTGAAGCAGGATTTGTTGAACTTTACAGCAAACATAGGACTTTAAAGAAAATTATTTTCTGCAAATTTATAATCAGAGATGCATTATCAAAGGAGAAAAGATTTTTCACCATTTAAAAATTTGCTTGAGTTACAAACATCCATAAGAGCTATTATTATTTGTGCATTTATTTATTTTCATAAACCCAACAATGAAATACTTGAATGCAGGGACTGGATTTAAAAAACAACTACTTTTCAATTATATTGTGCAATTTACTTAAAAATAACTATTTTCAATATCTCAAAGATGTTTGAAGTGTAATGTACATCTATGGTTTGCAATTCACAATAATTTATATGTTATTCCTCAGTAAAGAATCCCAGTCACAAAAGTAGAGACTCCTTTCAGTAAATAAATGCACATTACACAGACCCATAAGTAAACATCACATCTTGGAGCACAATAATATTGTTAGAGTATATTAAGTTAATCTAAATGCATAGAAAGCTGGAAAACATTATATATGAACCTCAACAATAGGACCATAAAAACAGACAACATTGTGGGAGGGCAATCAGCCCAATGTTTATCTAGAAATACACAGTAAATATAACATACAGAATTCTGAATTTGGAGGATTCAGCATATGGTCTAATAGAACTGTACAGACTGGCCATAAAATAAACTGTCAATGGCAATACTGATGCATCAAAGCTTCAGTCGCTAATATCATTGGAGGAACAAAGATCAACTGAAAAATTAAGGGGTTTTATTGCTCAGCATCCAACCACCACTTTGCAGCTCTTCCAGACTCTATTCTACATGAAGGTTGCCATATAAATGCACGTTGTTATTTTTGAATAAAATTTTATTCTACCTAACTGCCTATCTGTCTGTCTGTTATTATTATTACCCAGGCCACTGAAACACTCATTCATGCCTTCATCATATCCCGGCTGGACTTTGCCAATGTCCTGCTTGTCGGCCTTCCCAATTCCTGCCACTATAGGCTGCGTATAATCCAGAACTCTGTGACCCGTGTCCTCTATGACCACAAGCTTCGTGACCCCATCTCCCCCATGCTTACCCAACTTTATTGGCTCCTCATCACCCAGAGGATCTAATTCAAGATGCTGGTCCTCACATTCAAAACTCTCCACAACCTCGCCCCACCCTACATCTGCGACCTCCTAACCTCCTACCAACCTGCCCACCACGCTCCGCTCAGCAGACTCTGGTGGCTCTATGTCCCCCGAACAACACACCCCACCATTGGTGGGTGAGCCTTCAGCTAATCTGCCCCCAACCTCTGGAACTTCATCTCGCAGTCCCTCCGCCTCACGCTTCCCTGGCCTCCTTCAAGTCCCGCTTCAAGACTCTCGTCTTCGACAGTCCCATTGGTCACCCCAAATCCCCTCCTTTCCCACCACCTTCCCCATCCCTAACCTTAGCTCAGGTCTGAAGCAATGACTGTCTAGCGCCTTGGGTCGTCTTCCTGGCGTGAAAGGCACTATACAAGTGTAATTGTATTGTTGTTGTTGAAGGCCTTTTACCATGCCGTACATTTCTACATTTCTAGTATTAAGGTTCATATATAATATCATATATCAGTGGAAAACAAGAGGACTGCAGTATAAAAAATGTAGCCCTCTCGATGGGATATTATAATCTGAGTACATTTGCTCTCAGAGATGTGGGCAGAGAATACGTGTTGAGAGCAAAATTGTTCTTTATGTTACCAGACTCAAATGTTTACATTACTCCAAGAGCAAATCCTCATGCACTCACTACCAATGTATGATCTATGTTTTTAAAGTATATTTGATTTTATTCCTCAATCTGATATAATCTGAGTGACAACTAAGCATTATTTGGAAGAGGAGGGGACTCAGGACCACAATTCACTGTTGGAAGAGAGAGAATACAGACCCTCCTCTCCGCCCACCCACCCAGTGTTGACAGTAGAATATGTTCAGAGATATTCAGGATCAGTAAAGTACTTACTACTCAAACACAACTCCCTCTGTGATTCATTAATTCAAATGTTGTTATCGTCACAATATAAATCTGCTTACTATCAAAAGTTGATTCAAGTTCAGAATAATGATGTCTGTAAAAAATAACAATTAAAATCCAATGCATTTAAAAAATGGACCCTACATTGGTGATGGCTGCATAAGGATTTTCTCAGTGTAATGCAAATATTTGAGCCTGGTAAGGTAAAGGACAATTTTGCCCTTTCTGCACATCATTTATTCTCTGCCCACATCTCTGAGAGCAAATGTACAGTTTCAATCTGTCACAGATAATTTGTGGATAATATGAAATAAAAGCTTCTTAACATGTGCAGGTGAATCAAATGCAATCTGTTATCAACAGAAACCAATTTAATCCCTCCACTCCATCTTTCTGCAGTAATATCCTCCCCAAGGCCCTCGGTGCACAGGTCCATCAGATTATTCATATATCTCAAATTATTATTAATAAGAATGCTATAAATATAGGCAGCTTGATGTGTTCTAATCTTATTCCTTTTCCATAAACCTCTTCAATTGGGGCGCAGTCAGAGGCTTGTCATATATTTTATTCAGCATTGTCTTGAACAAAAACGTGAGAAACTAATTGTTAGCTACCTTAACTCTTTCACTGGAGTAAACCAATCTTTAGATTCAATCAAACTGCATTGTTACAACAACAACGACAACAACTTGCATTTATATAGTGCACTTCACGCAGGGCAGCATCCCAGAGTACTTGGTGGAGCACAGCGTCAAGCCAGGGGGAGGGGCAAGTGACTGATAGCACATATTAGCATTCATTTCCAATTACACTGTCTTTATTGGATAGTTTAAGCAATTGTATCAGAGAATCAATGGGGCAGTTACTGAATCCAATAATTTGTTTTAAAAATTGTGCTGTTTAAAAATCTAAAACTAATTAACATACATACGCAATCACAATAGAACGTATCTCTGAGATTCTTGCATGACTAAAAGTGTCTCACAAAATGGTTACATTTGGGCTGTGGCCTTTTGAATTCAATCATATTGGAGTCAAAGTTATAGCATTCCTAAAAGCAGGAACTTAATACTCTAATTAACGAACAGCATTAAAATGTGCTTTGAAATACCCCTCTCCCTCGACTTCCTACTAATGTTGCTGCCCAAAGCCCAAATTGGGTTACTATTTTTCAGCAGCCAGTTTACAAGAAATCAATTTAGTTATCCCATATAGAGGCATTGGAAGGCTGAAATCTGAGATCTGAAATTTAATCTCCTTACAAATAATATTTCCATCTATCTACTATAATGTCTTCCCCGGGCTCTCATTCTACTATCAGGTGCAACAGATTATAATAATAAAATAATAATAATCCTTACATTTGATACAGTGGCTTTCACATCAGGAGGATATCTCAAAGCTCCACAACTGCATGTCTGTAAAGTGCAGTGAAAGTGAATTTTGTTGGCGGAGATTATTTATATACCTCACATTATTATCAAAAATTCTCATCCATGCTTCCTTAATGTCCTTTATCAAAAAGAGAAACATATTGGTTTGAAGCTAGAATGAATCATTTATTTCACAAATATAAAACCACAACTCATGAAATAAGCTCAGTGTGACAAGTATCTCTGCCCACCTTGACGCTTTTAGCAGATTTTATATTTTCTTTTAAAATCACTTTTCAAATTTCACTGATCACAAATGCATTGTATCCTTCTAAAAATGAGCAGCTAATGACTTTCTCTAATCTTCAAACTGACATTTATAATTTGTTTTATTCTAATAAATGTGAAAAAGAACAATGGGATAAGTAAGAAATAAATTCAATACATGAATAAAAATATATGCTGACAATGCATAATTTGTGTAACTTAAATCAAAGTGTTATTCAGTGAGTCTCACTCAAAATATTATTCATTATATGAACATATTGATATATGATAGTGTTCCACAATTTGTTCCACAGGGTAAAAGAACAAAAGGCAGGCAAAGTCAACTATCAAGTAGTTCAGAAAGAATCAATATGTACCTGCCACTTGGATCTCTGTGTTATCTGTTACATGGTTGGATGCATTTTGATGGTCTGTGGGTTGGTAGTTTTATCAAATGTGCATTATTTACAAATCTTTTCATCACAAGGGACTTGGTTAGTGATGATGAATTAATAGATTATTTAGATGTATTCAAGGGCTACGGATCAAATAGAATTTTGATTATGCAATCTTTTTATTTGCAGCACTTACAATAATAATCCTTGCTTTTGATATAGCGCTTTCCACATCTTATCAACGTCCCAAAGCGCTTCACAGAATATACTGTAAAGTGAATTGACTGTATATATTTGTGGGTGAATCGCGGCAGCCAATTGCGCACAGCAGTGTCCCACACACAGTCGTGGATTGAAATGACCAATTTTATTATTGTGTTTTTTTGGAGGGATTATTATTAGGCATGTGGAGTAAGGAAACTTGCCCAAGGTTTCGCCCTAACCTGCCTGGATTCGAACACAGTTCTCCCCAACTTGGTTTCCCCAGCTTGCAAGACAAATGCTCTAACCACTGAGCCACAGGAGCTCCACTTATAAGATGGCAATGTGCTACATATCAACATGTCAGAGAACTTCATGACTCTTTCCAAAGGGTAATACTGGATCATGTTGGAAGCTCACTTTTATTGTAAAAATGACAGCTTTAATCAATTGCTAACAAGCTGCATTTATGCACCAAATTTGTCAAATGAGTTTAAAATCCGCATCATGAATTATAATATGATAAACAAAAATTTAAAGATGCAAATTATTCTCTAGCAGTGTCATGTTGTGTATAATTTTTTTTAAAAAAACAGTCATGTGGATGTAGACTAATGAATGGATTAATGAAGGAGATAATCATTGTCTTTGTAATAAAATAAATGCATTACCTTTTTTAAATGCAAGGATTTTTAACAGAATTTTAGTATTATTTATGGAAGGAAATCAGAAATCGAACATGGTTTATCTTGATACATTTAGATGTACAATCAGTAAACATAAACTTTTGTTTTACTCCAGTGCTAATTATTTTTCAGGTTCAATATTGCCCATATGTCCTTTGCACAGATCTTAAAATGTAAATGCGGATTTCCATACGAGCTTAAATTCTAAAATAATTTCATGCATGAGAGAAATGGGAATAGAGCTATGGAGTAGGGTGCAGAGAGTGAATTAGAAGGGATGGAGGCTCAGGCAGGGTATAAACAAAAGCACGGTGTAGTTGGGATGCATACACATTCATCAAAGATAACCGGTGAGCATAAAGCTATGTTTATCTATTATAATACCTCCCATAGTGAAACAGAACTGCTAATGCTAGGTGCTCAATGCTAGACACATATTATAATAATACATACTGTACTAGTATTACAATAATCATCGTTACATTTGATGTAACACATTTCAAATTAGGAGTGCATCTTAGACTGCTTCACGGGATATACTGTAACATGTAGTGATTATGCACTTTATAGGCAAATTTGACAGTCAAATTGTACACTGCAATATCTGAACAAACTCACCAATGTGAAGTGAATGATCGATTTTATCTGGGGGAATGTTGGCCAGAACACCAGGAAATATGGTGCTATGACATTTTCAACATCCACCTTAAGAAATAGACAGCACCTTAGTTTAACGTCTCGGGCAAAGGATGTGTTGCAGCATCAGCCAAGACTATGAGTTCTGATGTGGAGCTTGAACCCACAACCTCTGACACAGAGGTGAGAGTTCTGCCAACTGAGCTAGATTGACATAAATGAAACATGTTTGCTTTGGAAAGGTATTCTTGTAATTCCGTACCTTGTAAAATTGAGTTATGGCAATATTCTCTTGAAAAGCCAGGAACTACTGCAGAATTTTTCTTTGGATGGTTCTTAGCCAGACAGGCATTAATGAGTGATGTGTTCCTGTGGTCTATAATGAGACTGCTGCTTGTTATAGTTATACTTTATGTTTCAGACATTGAAAAAAGGAAAATTCTGTTCAAATTGTGTGTCAGCCTATTTCATTTAGTAACTCTCTTATCTCTGAGTAAAAAAGATTTTGGTTCAAGCCCCACATTCGAACTTTGAATTCTAGACTAACATTCCAGTATAATAGTGGGTCTGTGGTGCCGTGATGGAATTACTGTCCTTCAGATAAGAACATAAGAAATAGGAGCAGGAGTTGGCCAATCGGCCTCTCAAGTCTGCCCCGCCATTTAATAAGATCATGACTGATCTTCTAACCTAATTCCATTTACCTGCCTTATCCCATATCCCTTAATCCCTCTATCCTTTAGAAGTCTATCAATCTCAGTCTTGAATGTGTTCAAAGACTGAGCTTCCATAGCCTTCTGGGATAGAGAATTCCATAAATTCACTACCCTCTGAGTGAAGAAATGTTTCCTCAACTCTGTTCGAAAAGGCTGACCCTTAATCTTGAGGCTGTGACTCCTAGTTTTAGATTCTCCAACCAGGAGAAACAGTCTCAAACTGTCTGCTCTGTCAAGCCCCTTAAGAATTGTATAGGTTTCTATAAGATCAGATGAGACATTAAGCTAACTGCCAGGATTGTTCAGATGTACAAAGATCCCATGGATCTAATTGAAAAACGAAAGGGATGCATACACATTCATGACACAGCCAATGATCCCATAACAGACACTACTTAATGGTAGTGTCTCAGTGCCTTGGGATGTCGTCCTGATGTGAAAGGCTCTATAGAGATGTAATTTTGCTGTTGTTGTTGAAGGACATTGTTCAGGCAAACCCTGGATGTCTAGTGACTTTGGATGTTCTCCCAATAGAAAAGGTCTTACATAAATGTAAATTTGTTGTTGTTGACTCATTACAAACGATATTACCACAATTGAACTATACTCATCACACTGAAGCCTGAAGTTTCATACACTTACCAATAACTTTAGGTAAGTGTATGAACATAGGAACATAGGAACAGGAGTAGGCCTTTCAGCTTGTCGAGCCTGTTCCAGCATTTAATTAGATTATGGCTGATCGATATCTTTACTATCATCTCAAATCCAATTTCCCGCTACCTCCTTGCATCCCTTAATACCCCGACCTACAAAAAATCTGTCAATCTCTTTCTTGAAGGTGTGGATGGATGAAAGGCAGGGAATATGAAGCAGGCTGGAGCCCACTGAGCAGAGACAGAGGAGTGGGATGCTGGATGAGTAGGTTGGCAGAGGATTATGAAGTTGCAGAATTAGGGGGGCAGCAAAGGCATGGAGGGCTTTGAAAATGAGGACTAGGATCGTGAATTATATCCTCTGTGTGATGGGAATGATTTTTGGGTCACCCGCCTTCTTGGACTGTGACTTTGACACTTCACACCAATCATGTTGTTCTTATACTTTTCTGAATGAATAGCGAGGAAAGTGCAAGAACACGTGGAACAGATATGAGGATAAATCTAGATCGCTCATGCTGTGTAAAGTGGTTTCCAGGTATAGAATGTCATGTCAAAAATTGTACAATGAAAATGTGGCGTGTAGTATCGGTTATGAAACATTGCAATTTTCCATCTACAGTAAACAAGTGATGAGTGACACACTTGGACCACAAAATACACAGTCAATCCACTTTACAGTATATTCAGTGATGCTCTTTGAGCCATCACAATGATGTGATAAGGCGTTCTATCAAAATGCAAGAATTATTTATTATGAAACTCCTGATAATTCAACCTTGACTTTTGTCTCTACCACTTAAGTTATCATACTGTCAATATCCTGGCTGCATTTATGTAGCCCCACCTCCTCCATCCCAACTCCAGCACACATGTTACACCCAAAGTTAATCAGTTCCATGATTTCTGCATTGCTAGCTTAGTTTCTCACCAGAGCCAAGAATCTACTCATATCGAATAACATACCAAGATACACAACCGTAAAGTAGCACTTAAGCAGCAAGTTTGGGGATGACAACTTTGCTATGCTATGGGAACAGCACGGGGGAGTGGGATTGATTTGGACAGCTCTTTTCAAAGAGCCTGCATAGACACAATGGGCCAAATGGCTTTGTTCTGTGCAGTATAATTCTACAATTTTTGGAGTCTATGAAAGCAATGTGGAAGTCTGTGTTTTCCCACAAAAACACAGTCAGTCCGCTATACAGTAAAGTGCTTTCAGACATCTTCCAGATGTGAAAGGCACCAGACCAAATGTCAAGATTAATTACCAATACAAATAAACTAAAGTTTGCAGGGTAGGGAAGTGTTCACACCCAAACCTAGTCATTAATATGGAAATAGAGTGTATGATAAATTATATAACACATTGTAAAACAATGGATTATGGAGAAATTCTACCTCAGCTTATGTTAGAGTGTCTAGGATTTTGCAAATTCAAATTTTTAAGAACTATAGAAGTGAAGACTAAAATCAACATTTTCCAAATTCTGGGTGGTCTGACATGCTACACAGGTAGAGTAAATCTGGAACAAGGTGAAATTGCTCACCAAGATCTTTTGGGAAACATTGCATTTTTCAATTCTGTGAAAATCTTTGGTTCTAGAAAGTGAATTAAAATATAATTAAAACCCAGAGTGTGCTTTTGATAGCAACACGTGGAAACTGAGCAATAGTGGGGTTTCTAGCAGTACCGGGAGCCACAATTTCCAAACTTTACAATTCATTTGCAAATGACAAATTTGAGATTGCACAGCACCAGATTATGAAGCAAATGCTGTATAATGAACATCACACTTTTAGTGGTGATAAAATATATAATTTTTATCATCAAAATGAAGGGAAAAAATGCCAGTTGTTTCAACAACAACAACTTGGATTTATATAGCGCCCTCCACTCCAGCTGGCATCTCAGAGCGCTTAACAAAGCGGAGCCTGGGTCCAAGTCAGGGGGAAGGGTAAATAGGTGACCAAAATCATGGTTTAACAGAAAAGTCTTCAGGCGCAACCTGAAAATGGGAACGGAGGGGCTGAGGTAAAAGGAGTAAGGGAGGGAGTTCCAGAGCTTGAGGCGTAGTGGCTGAAGGCACGGCCACCGAACAGACGATTTGGGGGACAAGTAGGAGGCCAGACCCAGTAGAGTGAAGGCAATGGGTACTGTTGTGAGGAAAGAGGAGGTTAGAGAGGTAGGGGGGTACATAGGAGTGGAGGAATTTGAACAAGAGTGAGGATCTTGAAATCAATCCGCTCAGAGACAGGGAGCCAATTTCAAGAGAGCTGCGTTAAGCAATGTACAGACAACAATAACAAAATTACATTTTACATTGATAGGATGTCCCATGTCGCGGGGCAGCTAGTGTTGTATACCCAAGATGAGGGTCATGGTCAGGGAATGTGGATGGGAGGGTAGGGAAGGAGAGTGATTGAAGGCTCAGTCAAAGACAATGGTAGAGCAGGCGAGGTGGAGAATGTGAAGCAGGCTGGAACCCACTGAGCAGAGGGAGTGGGGGGGGGAGGGGAGGGGGAGTAGGTGGTTAAAAAATCACAGAAGTAAGGGGGAACAAGGGCATGGAGGGCTTTGAAGGTGAGGACCAGTATCTTGAACTGTATCCTCTGTGTGATGGAAAACCAGTGGAGTTGGAGATAATAGAGTCACGGAGCCTGGTGCAAAAGAGGACATGGTTTCTATATGATCTGCAGCCTATGGATGGAGGAGTTGGGGAAGCTGACCAGCAGGGAGTTTGTATAGTCAAGCCTGGATGTTACAAAAGTTTGTCTGAAGATTTCAGCAACATGTGGTATGAGACAGTGGTAGAGCTGGGTAATATCTGGTGCTCCTGTGGCTTAGTGGTGAGAGTACTTGTCTTGCAGGCTGGGGAGATCAAGCTGGGGAGACCTGTGTTCGAATCCAGGCAGGTCAGGGCGAAACCTTGGGCAAGTTTCCTTACTCCACACGCCTAATAATAATCCCTCAAAAAAAAAAACAATAATAAAATTGGTCATTTCAATCCACAACTGTTTGTGGGACACTGCTATGCGCAATTGGCTGCCGCGATTCGCCCACAAATATACAGTCAATTCACTTTACAGTATATTCTGTGAAGCGCTTTGAGACGTCGATAAGATGTGAAAAGCGCTATATCAAATGCAAGGATTAATATTATTATTATTATAATATTGTGGAGGTGGGGGAAGGCAGAGTGGGTCATGGCATGGATGTGGGATAGGAAGGATAGTTGAGGATCAAACAAGACCCAGGGTTCCAAACTAGCTTAGTAAGGTGGAGCATGTATACTTGGATGGTAAAGTTTTGGTACTGTCAAGACAATGAACAGGCACATACACAAAACTCTACTGAGGGATTAGCTGTAATGGCTAGTTTATTTCTTAACAAAAATATTTTGGAGTTCTTTAGTTCAGTGGTTATAGCACTCACCTCGTAAGTGACAGACCTGGGTTTGATTCCCGGCAGGGCAAAACCTTGGACAAGTTTCCTTGCTGCACACACCTGATAATAATCCCTCAAGAAAATAAACAATAATAAATTGGTCACTTCAATCCACGACTATTTGTGGGACACTGCAGTATGCAGCTGCCGCATTTCGCTCACAAATGTCAATCAATTAACTTTCCAGTTCTGACGAAGGGTCGTGGACCCGAAACGTTGGCTCACTTTCTTTTCTCTATAGATGCTGCCTGACTTGGAGAGTGTTCCCAGTGACTTCTATTTTTTATTTCAGACTTTCAGCGTCTGCAGTATTTTGCATTTTACTTTACAGTATGTTCTGTGAAGAGCTTTGAGATATCTAGAAGACGTGAAAATCACCATATCAAATGCAAGGATTATTGTATTATACTATAACATATGTCAACTTCAGACTATCTGAATTCTCGCGAGTTCTAATATTTGTGTTCTGTTCTTCTGCTGAATCTGCAGTTGAAATGGTAACTCAAACTTTATGTTATCTTGTCCGTTCATTGCATGTCTATGTATTCGTTGTCAATTCGGCTCAGATGATTGCCTTCTCAACTTTGTATCTTTAGAAGGCTGTGGGGGTGTGGTGCTGTCTATTTTATTTGATCAGCTGGGTGTCTGAGCATTTAGAAATCCATCATTATGTTTAAGAGTTTCCAAACCAAACTTAGAATTCCATACATGCCCCTACACGTTGAAATTCCTGTGATACCCTATTGGAATGCACTCTTTCCCCAGAATGACACGTCTTACTTACGTAATTCTAGAAAGTATTCAGGTGCAGGTGGATTCTGAAACCCTGCAATTTTTAGTAAGAAGAAGAACTTTTTGCGGCATAAATCACAGCTCTTCCCGGTAATTGGAAGTACAAAAACTTACTTCCCCAAAATATATAGAATCAAAGAAAAGTTGCATGACATCCTTCAATTACTGCAGGGAGTCCCACATTGTAATTCAATCTTGTTATTTAGAAATCTTGTTAACAAAATACTTCAGTTTAGGTCCAAGAATCACTTTTCTGATCTATTCTCAACTAGTGAATATCATACGTGAGGGTTTGGCTGATAATCAGGGTATCTTTTAGCTGAACTGTCTCCAAGGGGACAGGTTTGGCAACGGAATATCAAATTCAAATCTTGTGATAGTCTCGGTCGTTCCTGAGCCAGGTGAGGCTACAAGCACTCCACAGCGCTGCTAATGGCAGACTAGCTGGAGTAGAAGGCCGGTCATTAGGAGCAGGGATTCTTCTGGATCCGCTCCTGTTAAACCTGCCAGTAAAAGTCCTATTGGATAGTACAGTCCTAGTAGGAAGCTTGCTACTGAATAATAATAAGTTCTCAATAATAAGCTATGTTCATCCAATTGGTTGAACACAAAAAGTTACCCCTCTGGGGATCCACTAATCCTTGTTTCCCACCAACCTGCAACTATTATTCTCTGGAATTAGGTAAGCAGGGTGCATCCATCCAGGTAGGGTGTACAATGCATTTCATTATAGACATGGGAATTTCCATGTGGAGAAGCAATACAGTACAATATATAGAATTCTCAACCTGGTTTGGAGACTCTTCAGCACAATGATAAGTTTCAGTATGTCTCAGATACCTGGCTGAAGCCTCCAAAAATGATCTGCAAATACCTTAGGGATGGTGATGTTAGCAGTAATTTGACTTGAACTGGCAAATCAGGTGGAGAAGCATTTATTTTATTACCATTACTAGTTCTCAATGAAGCTTATTACAGGTTCAGACAAGAAATACAGTACTTAACAGATAGTACACATATTAAACAACTTATGTTTATATAGCACCTTTCACATTGGGAGGACATCTCAAAGAGGTTGAAAAGGCATCACATGAGAACACAAGAAAGACTCAGTTGAAGAAAGCCCTTTACTCCATTTGATCTCATCCTCCCAAGAACATCCACCACACTGTTATTTCACTGAATCAAGAGTGCCGGCTTAAACCACCTTTCCTGGTCACCTATTCTAATCATTGTACAGTACATCCCTGGGACATGGGTTTGAATATAAATCAGTGCTATTGCAAGAGTAAATGAGCTGACACATGACCATAAAAATTAGTATATGAAACTTAATTTCCATAAGACTACTATGACTACATTATCATTCAGCATCGAAAGTATCAGTAACCCAGGCAACTGCACAAGCACTATCTCCTGTTCCAGAAAACATTACTAAATGACAACTACAATCAAGAGCTTTTTATCTCCATGGATACCCAGCAACCAAAGCTTTTTTCAATTAAACACATATTTCCACTTATATAACTGCCCACACTTGGAGACAGGGACTATCACAATAGCAAATATGAAAATAATGCTGTCAACTGGCTACTCATATCAATTGCACATAATTTTCAGACAACTACAGAAACAACCTTCAACCCAAATCTAAAATTCTAAGATAATAAGTGTTAATATAGAAGAATATGATATATATATATATATATATAGAGAGAGAGAGAGCAAGCGAAAGAGAGAGAGCAAGATTGCTGGGTGATCTTTGTTGAAATGACAGCACATAAAAAATGCTTGCGGCAGCCATTGAGCCAATCATTGGCTGTGCTAATGAACCTGCTACGATGAATATCCTATATGTTGATGTTAGTTCAGGAAATACTGAGTTAACTAAACATTAAAAATTGGAACCTTGTTCTCACTCTTCCCTGTATTTGGAATATCCTATAAAGTCACAATCACCTTATGTACCATATTTTTCACCTAATTGTACATGAAGCATTACCACCAGTATTATCAATTCAATATTGACTGTTTGATTTCTAGTGTAGCAACCCTTATATTTGTAAAACAGGGAAGTCTGGTGTAAATCCTGTTGACTCCATTGTTGCTATTTCAGTCATAAATTTTGTAAAGTAAAGCAGCATAGCCATCCTATGTGGTACAGACGCTGAAAACATGTGTGCTCACCTTACTTGTACATATAACCTTCTGGCTGAGTGCTTTGAGACACTAACCTGCACGGTGGGGAATATATGAGTGGAAGTTCTTGTTGTTATTGTTGGCCTTTCTTAATATATTGGCATATTTTGAGTGGTTGATAGGATATTTGCCTGAGAATAGAACATTATGCATTCTCCCTTTCTCCCCCCTCTTCCTCCCTGACTTTACCCCACCCCACCTTTCCCTCCCTCTCCCCACTTACCCTCTTTTCCCCCTTTCTACCCTGGCCCCATTCCCGCAATTGTTTGTGGGACACTTCTGTGTGGAATTTGGCTGCCGCGTTTCTCCCACAAATATACAGTCGGTTTTCTTGCTTTCTTTCCCCCTACCCCAACCCCTTGCCTTCTCTCCCCATTTACCCTCTTTTGCCCCTTTCTCCCCTAATCCCACTACCATGACTGTTTGTGGGACACATTGCTGTGCGCAATTTGGCTGCCGCATCTCGCCCACAAATATAGTCAATTCTCTCCTACTCTCCTTCATCCTGCCTGACCCGTCCCCACCTGCTCTTGTCCCTATCTGACTGCACAACTCCTTGGACTTCCTCTCGACTTGAAAGGAGCTATATAAATGTAAGATTTGATTGATTGATTGATTGATTGATTGATTTGCTTGCGATTATTCAATTGTCCTTTGGAAACAACAATAGAAACTTGCATTCATATATCACAGAAAGCTTGATCGTGGCAGAGCATGACTCCGACCTAGGGGAAGTGGGAGGTAACTGTAGGCATGGTCAAAGAGGAAGGTCTTCCAGTGTGAGCTGAAGATGGGGAAGGAAGGGACAAGGCAGAGATATAGAATAAGAGTGTTACAGCATTTCAGGGCATAGTGGCTGAAAATTTGCCCGCCAATAGTGGAATGGAAGGCACAAGGAACATCCTTTTTGCTCTATTGCTGAAATAAGATATCCCATTTTCAACATGGAACAAAAATTTCACAAGTACTAAATGGACAGTGGAGTATATTTACCCACACAGTAGAAATAAAATACTAAAACCAGAAATGAAAAAATGAAACTAGGTGAATTCTGGAAGTTTGAAATAAAAACACATGTTAGGAAGACATCTCAAAGCATTTGCACAGGATATGTAACGAAGTACAGTGATTTGGTACTTTGTGGGAGAACCCGGCAACCAATTACCGAACAGCAATGTCTGATCAATAGCCATGAACTGAATCAACAATTTGACTTGGGGATCAAACCAGAAGTAGGTTAGACCAGAATTATTGACTTTCCTTTGTCTCTCTGCTTCTGATAACTTACTTTAAGTTTCTGCCAAACTTCACTGCTTGTTTAACCAATAATACATTTCAATTAATACTGGATTATAATTGTATGGTGTGAATTTATACTATTGGAATATTGACTGTTGCCAAATGTATTTCACTTGGGATCCTTAAAATGGCCTTGTCAGGAGAGATTTAAGATTCACAAGGCAGAATCTGATTACAAAAAATCTTTGAACTGCCAAGAACAAATACTTTGATCATTTTCATCGTGCTTGGTGCTGGAAGATTTTGCAATTCTGAAACTCCTTAAAACACAGGCTTTTGACAGCCAGCAGAGGGAGGAGATTTTGATTCCATCTCCTGGTTTCAAAATCCAAGTTATCTGCCAGATGTGAGATGAATAAAGTGCATCAAACAGCTTGTGTCCCTTTTGTACTGTTGAAGCAAAGCGATGTTGCTTCCAATACTAGAGAAATCTGAAGCAGAAAACCTGATTTGTACATATACCTGCTCTGCATCACGCTTGCCCTGAGCTGATGTGAGTGTTGCTCATGCACAACTAAGTACATGTACATTTCTCCAGCAGCTGGTGTCAAATGCCAACATGTATTAGGTTGTGGGAATGCTCATGGCATTCTCCTCAGCAACATTGTGCAAATTCTTTAGTTTTTTTCTTGTGCTCTAAGCAATTATTAGGCTTGATTTTGTGAGTAATCTGTCCTATTCGGTTTACTTTGGCTGAACCTTGTTTTTTATGTCACGCAATACACAAAGAACATGTTAAGGGGCACCTATGGAAATGATTCTCAACAGCATTTCAGACATACTTTCAACTGGTCATGTCCCAGCTGTTAGCAACAGGTACCATTTAAGAGAATGTTTGTGCAACATGTCTTCAACACTCGCGCCCTTTCAAAAACAATGCCATGTGAGGGCTGAGAGTGCGGCATTGTCAGATGTAGTGTTCCTTCAGATGAATGTTAAACCAAGGGCCCATCTAGCTCTTCAGGTGGAAGTTAAAGATCCCATGGCATCACTAAAACAAAGAAGGGAATGCCCTTTTCAGATAGTGCCTTGGAATTTTTAATGTCCACCTGCAAAGGAAGATTAGTGGTGGTGACTTCAAAAACAGATGTACTAAAGAGCTGGAGAGGTATCGTAGATTGTCGTTTTATTGTAATATCTTTACAGTATTTCAAGTATCGTCAAGAGTTGAGGAGGATTATAGCAAATAAATACCAGGATTAAATAAAAATGATCAGTGATAAGTGATAGAATAATATGCCTGTTAATTGTCATTCTGCTCTGGATTTATTATTTATTTTGTCACTGCCCAGTAGTTTTCAATTTCTTTAACAGTTCACATCTGCACTTAATTAGAACAATTTGTGTTCATACAACATAGCAAATAACTCAGCATCTCAGTGTGTGTATGTGGTGGTGATGTGGGGGAGACAATAACCTATACAGTTATTCCATTCATACATAAAACACAATTATATATTAGGTGTGTGGGAGTTATCAGCCCCTCAGCCCGTTAAATAACAATATAGTATTTGCTTTTCATTTAATTATTTATCATGTTTAAGCATCTCAAAGTGCCTTCACACAATGAGTTACTTTGAAGTCCTGTGACGCACATGTTGGCAAAATTGTTTTCACAAAAGTCAAGTAAAAACCATATTTTTTTCACATAATCAGAATCAGGATCCCCAAGGTCAGGGACACTAAATTAATAATAAAGAACCCTGTTTTCCACTCAGACTAAGCAAAGCATTTCTGCTTCACTGGTGTAATAATTCCCTGTGCTTCAACAGCCATTCTTGTGGATCCACTGAGTAAGCAGCTACGGGGAGGAAGAGCTCCAGCCTACACTGATCTGTCACAATTTACGCTGGAGGCTGAGGAGCTTCTCAGCAGGCACGTCTATTTGCCAAAACCCCTTGCTTGAGAACTTGGGTTATGCAGCTGTTGCTGAGTAATCCTGGTATGTGGCATTTTACCTCAAGAACACCAAGGTGGCGAGCACATCACAAGCTGCCCTGTAAATGTACTCCCACCACAACGAAGGCAGATGTCCAAACAAATAGCTGATTAGGAAAATCTGAGGCTTTGTGCTTCAGCTGTTGGAAGGCGTTACCTGGAATCCGTATTTGTGAACACACTTTAATACCTGGAATTCGTACTTGGAATCCACTGTGATAGGACTGCAGAGAGACAAGCAGCTGCTGCTTATACTCTGCACCTCCAACTGGTGGAACCATCGCTCAATGGGAAGGGACATCTGTATAAGCTGTGGACAGGAAGACAGTGTCAATGCTCTCATCCATTCCATGCTAAGCTGTCTTGCCTACCAGGAAGCTCATACAAGTAACTGGTACCTAGCACCCATTTAGTGAGGGCTCAATCACATGCTTGCTAGATGTCAAACAATTAACTAGTGACTTGAGGGAACATAATTGGGGTTTCCATGGAGCCTTTGGCAACAGAATGTCAGAATTGAGCTAGCCTTCTGTGGTGGTCACAGTTGTCCAGTTCCTGGTCTAGGAGGGTTTTCAGCACTCCAAGGCACTGCTGATAACAGCATGGCCACTCTGGTTCATTGGCAGGACTTAGAAGTGACTTGGAACCAAGCACTTGGGAGAAGGATTCTTCCCACTCAGCTCTTTTTAACCCTGCAAGCCAAATCCCTAATGTGGTGGTCCTAATTGCATAAGCAGTGGAAAGCTTACCAAGCAGTGGTCCCAATGGCAAGCAATGTGGTTTCAGCTGGTTATACTCCAGCAGCACCCCACCACATACACCACCGGAACCCCAAGCTTTGGCTCTAGCTAAACAGTGACTAATAATTTCCAGAATTAGGTAAGCAGGAGGCATCTCTCCACAAAGAGCGCACATTCCAATCCAATAAATATCTCTGGAATTTCTGTCTAGGTGGAATGCATGGAACTGGGTTTCTGCATGTGTCAGACACCGATCTGACCATTGAGTGAGTGAGACTGCCTATGACAACTATTATATTTCGGACTTGCATCTATCAGTAATTGAACTGAAATTGCTCAAATTGATTTCAATGAAGACCATTGGAAGAGCAACGCTCAGAGTTGAACCCCTTCAATGCTCACCTTTAATCATACGTATAAGAAATCAACTTCATTTCTATTTAAATAAATTCAATTTAAATTAGGGATGTAAAGAACACAAAAATATAGTGTGTGATTTGTTGCAAATGGAAAAGTAACTGAAATAGATTAACTAGACTGAATATGATAAGAAATGGATATTAATATCAATGTTTTTTTCATTGAAAATCCATTATGTTGATATTGAGACTGCTTAAAATGATGTACTCCTTCTGAAAAATTATAACTGATGCACATAATATACAACATCAAGGCAATAGAGGGGGTGCAAAGGAGCTTCACTAAAATAATAAGCACAACCCGAGCTCAAAGCACAGCACTTCATCTATTTCCTAGGCACTTTATAGCCCCCTGGCCTCAACATTGATTTTTTTTAACCTCTTCAGACCTTAAGTACAATTCCCGTCTTCTCTCAGCCTTGCCTTTTTGAACACACAGAATGCTGTAAACTCCAGACAATTCATCAATCTGAGGGAAAAGGGATCAGTGATGAGTTATCTGATGTGACAAGTCAGCTTTTGGTCCTTCGAGCTTGGAGGATCAATGGTTAACTCTGCTCCCAGTCATTCAATGCCACTATCTCTCTTATGCTCAGTCAACAACCTCTTGCAATGGACACTGTGTCTGAGTATGCACACCCAACCTCTGACAAGCACTCACACCAGTCACAGGCAAGTAAAATACTGTGCTTGATTAATAATAATAATCCTTGTATTTGATATAGCGACTTATCACATCTTCGAGACACCTCAGAGCACTTCACAGAATACATGGTAAAGTGAACTGACTGCATATTTTGCGGGCAAAACGTGGCAGCCAAGTCATACAAATATGTGTGGATTTTGTGTGATCAATTTATTATTATTATTAGTTTTGAAGGAATTATTCCCTCAAAAAAGCAATCTGCAAATCGACTAACAATTGGGTTCCTACTTACTGCTAGGGAAATGAGGGTGTGTGGAGTAAGGAAACTTGCTAACATTTTACCTCACCTTCTATTTTCTAACCCAGTGTTGGGAAAATGACTACCTTTACTAATCATATTGGGTACTAATCACACTTGGGGAAATTACCGAGCAACAACAAAACAAAATTACACTTATAGAGTGCCTTTTACGTCAAGAGGATGTCCCAACGCGCTAACAGCATGACAGAAAACGGGGAAATTAGTTGGTTGTTTATTTCAAGTTTATTTCAAGTTAAGTTGATGTTTTTGAAACTCTGACAGAATACAGTACTAATAATCATTACATTTTGTATCACAACTTTAACTCCAAGAGAATATTTATAGATGCTTCATAGGATATACTGTAAAGTGAAGCGGCTGTGTATTTGTAGGTGAATGCTGTAGACAATTTGCTTGCGCACAGCACTATTTCTTCATATCTTTACTACCCCTAATATGCAATACCATCCACAGTCTAATCCTGTTAGACTGTGGACTGAAATAGACTGAAAGTCATATAGGCTAGCGCAAGTCTTACCCGTCTGTAACTTGTTTGATTTCTGTTCTTCCCACTAGCAGAATATCCAGGTTTACCAGGAGTCTACATCATACGCAAGAGTTGATAAGCCATGTTCTCTGTTATTAACCTAGGAACTTGACTTACTCCATTAACTGGCACCATTGCATTTCTCAAACTCTTTCAACCAGTTTTCGAGTCTTTTTAAAGACCATTCATTGACCTCTATTTCTATGCACGTTCCGCCTTGTCCTTTATTTGCATCTGTATACAATATGTCACAAGTCTCTCGTCTCAGCTAAACATATATTTTTTTAAGCAGTCTCTGAGATACTATTCTACATGCAGCCCGCTTTATAAGTGAAAGTTGTTGCTGCTGTTTAGCTCTCTGTACTTATTAATAGGCCCATAACCATCAACTATTTAAAGCAGTTACAATCAGCAGCTGATTGTAACTGCTTTATTAACTCCAGTGGTCATTTTCTTGTTCTTGACCTGTTCATTCCTTATAATCAACTCTTTCCAGTGACCATTTTGCGCTAACCCAGAAAACCTATTGAACACCTAAATATATACTGTACCTTAATTGTCAGACGTCTGAGAAGAATTCTGAAATGGACAATGTACTAAGCACAAATGAATGAAAGTTCAGTGTGATACTATACATCAAACTATACTATAGTATATACAGTACTATGCATTAATCTTAAGCAGCTCTATAAATTTACATAGCGAATAATTTAAGCTTTCAGTGGATCTGTGGGACACTTTGACAACCTTATTAAGTGATTGGTAAATATAATCCATTACCTATACTTACTACAGTATATAGTTTACCAATTGTTTCACCAAAAAAATGCTGCATTTGTTGAAAGATTTTATTGCTAATGGACTAGTAACGCCGAGCTACATGAACAGTTTTAAATAGGTCATCATTTTGTGATGCTCAAGTAAAGAATGAGCTGTCACGAAAATACAGGCACTCTATGTTATTCTTGCTCAATTGATTTTCAATGCAATTCATTTGAGCAAAAAAAGCTAGTCAAGTTAAAATGCACTACTAACAGGAGCACCTTTTCAAAATATTTCACTGTGTTTTAGCAAATGATGCTATTACCATAAGTGATGAGCTGTGTTTTATGTACTACAGTGTATGGTTAATAGGATTCCATCAATTAGCTATTATTAAACAAATCCCTTGTGGGTTATTCTTTCTATCATACATCTCAATGATAAACTGTGCCTTTACTTCAGTTAGTTTCAGGTGTCATTCTTTGAATGTCTTTTCCAGTGCCTACCAGAAATCCATTACAAAGACAAGCCACTAACAAAACAAAGCAGTGCACAATACCCATCAGTCATTCAGAAAAGAAAACAATTCAATTAACACCAGTTTATTTTAGAAAATTAGATTACCTATCACAATACTCACTAACTACACATTTTAACTTGTAACATTAAATACATGAAAATGATTTCCAGGAAAATAAAGTTTATATTATTAAGAATGAGGTTTATCACAAATATGGTTTTGAGAATATGCGCGGGATGTGTGTGGTGTGCGGAGGGGTGGGGTTAAATTTATGCTCCTAGCACATGAAGACTCTACAATGATCACTATTCTTTCAAAAATAATGAGAGGTAGATAGGGCTACAATTTTGATTGTGCCTGAAATCCAAAGTATACCGACAATTGCCGTGTTAAGTTAAAGCAATGTGAATCAATATCAGAACTTCGCTTTAATTGGACTGAGACTATTAATTTTGGATTACTAAGAGCATTGTTGACTGGAAGATTTAAAGAAACCTTGACATTTTTCCTAGTAAATACCCTATAAATTCTTTTGTCTTAGAAAGTAGAGGTGAAATAGGCAAGAAAACACCATTCGCAGTTGGAGTTTCATCGAGTTCTTTACTATAGACAATTATTCAGATGGGTAGTTGTTTCATCAAAATAAAGGATATCAAGTTTTTTTTGTTGATTCATGGTGGCACCTGATTAAAAGTTCATTAAAAATGAATGGGATTAAATGTCATAGAACGTTTACATAAGATATTTAAATATACTAGTACATTTGTATAGCCTTTTCTGCATCGGGGAGGATGTCCTAAGGCGCTGGTCTGTCAGGGATTTGGACCCGAGCAAGGAGTTTGGATCAGTCAGGGTGGAGGGTAGGATGTGCCAAAGGTATGGTCAATGAGGAAGGTCTTGAGATGCATCTTGAAGGTTGCAACGGTGTAGGTGAGGCAAAATAAATGTGGATGTAATTCTATAGGATGGGAGCAGGGATGCTGAATGTTCAACGATGGAGGGTCGACCAGGCGGAGGACATGGAATAGGCTGAATGGAGAAAGTGGACAGGTTTCATGGGGTTAGCAGGTCACAGAGGTAGGCAGGTGCAAGGCCAGGAAGAGCATTGAAAGCGAGGATGAGAATTTGAAACTCATGGAGCCAGGCAAGTGTGGAAGTGTTAAGATCCTGGAGCCTGGTGTGGGAGAGGACACGAGCTGCAGAGATCTGGATGATCTGCAGCTTGTGGAAGCAAGAGTTGGGAAGCATGACATGCAGGGAGTTGGTGTAGTCAAGCCTGGATGAGATAAAGAAGCGGATGAAGATTTCAGCGACTGAGATCTGAGGCAATGGTGGAGCCGGATGATGTTGTGGAGGTGGGGGAAAGTAGAGTGGGTCATGGAACGGATGTGGGGTAATAAATAAATAAATGATCCTTGCATTTGATATAGTGCTTTTCACATTTTATCGACGTCCCAAAACACTTCACAGAATATACTGTAAAGTGAATTGACTGTATATATTTGTGAGCGAATCGCGGCAGCCAATTGCGCACAGCAGTGTCCCACAAACAGTCATGGATTGAAATGACCAATTTTTATTATCGTGGTTTTTTTGGATGGATTATTATTAGGCATGTGGAGTAAGGAAACTTGTCCAAGGTTTCTCCCTGACCTGCCTGGATTCGAACACAGGTCTTCCCAGCTTGGTCTCCCCAGCTTGCAAGACAAGTGCTCTAACCACTGAGCCACAGGAGCTCCGTTCGGGTAGGAAGCACAGTTGAGCTTCAAACAAGATGTACTCAATGAGGTGAAGTGTGCATCCATGGAGGAAATATGAATTCTAAATAAGCTAAATTACATATAGTTTGCTTCTGTGTTTATGATGCTAATTTTCATCAATCTCAAATTAGTTCAAAACCCAGAAACTTTCTTTTTTGGAGCTAATTTGAAAAACTTAAGAATTAGAGTAGGTAAATGTCCTTTGTATTTCACCGAAATACATTTTCATCAAGTCTTGTTTTGTTACTGTGCTTCCCAGCATCTCTCACTCTTTTTCCAGCATTTCACTCAGCAGCAAGTTTAATTTTCCCTTCTACACTCCACCCCATTGGTAATTAGGCTTTCAGCCTATTGTCTCCCATTCTTTGGAATTCCTGCTGGCATCCTTCCGAATTGCTCCCTCCTTCACTTCTCTCAAGTTCTGTCTCAAGATCTACCTCTTTGATCCACAGTAACTAAGAAATCCCCCCCCAAAATTATTTAGAAGGAATTACTTCCTGCAGGTTTTGTGGAACTCACTATCTGAAATGGTGGTTAAATCTGGTAGTGTAGCTGCTTTCAAAAGGAAGCAAAACCTTCTCAAGGGAGAAAGGAATAGAAGGGAATGAGAAGGAGTAAGGAATGGGTGGAGATTTGTGCAATCACTGGCAAGCACTGATTGGGCTGAGTGGCTGTACATTCTCTGCAACTCTGTAGCTTCAGTCATCTTTCCCTTCACAACCCAATCTTATGGCATCCGGCGTGGAGGGTGCTATATAAATCAAAGTTGTTGTTGTTGTATCGCTCATATCATATGCCAAGCAAGATCTGCTAAGATCTTGGGAAATCCTCAAGATGTGAAAGGCACTATATATATGTAAATCTGTATTGCATTGTTTTTATTTATGGTTGAATGTTTGATGTGTGCTAGTTGGCTGTCATGTTACCCTACTAAACACACTTTACACTTACAGTATATCCTGTGAAACACTTTGAGACATCCTCTCAATGCAAAAGGCACTATATCAAGTTTTAGGATTATTATTATTAAACAAACAATCGATTTTTTTAAGAAGAATGTTCTCCCATTGAAAACTATTGAATGCTTTCAAGAAGAGTGCTCTGGGATACTACCTTGCATGAGGGGTGCTATATAAATGAAATTGTTGTTGTTAAATCAAGTTCATACATAGAGATCTCACCCATTGCTTGATCTTTCAGAAGATAGATGAACTGCAGAACTAAATTGAGTCATTCTCAGAAAATACACTTCAGCATTTGTCTGTAATACTACAAAGCTGCACATAACCATAGAAGAGCTTGCAATTTGCAAAATGCTCAGATTTACAAATTTTTTCCTTGAGGGATTATTATCAATTGTGCGGAGTAAGGAAACTTGCCCAAGATTTAATCCTGCCAGCAATGGAACCCAGCTCTCTAGCTTGCAACAACAACTTTGATTTATATAGTGCCCTCCACGCCGGACGGCATCTCAGAGCGCTTTACAATAGCGGATCCCGGGACCAAGCCAGGGGCAGGGGCAGAGGAGGGCGTTGCAATAGTCCAGTCGAGAGGTGAGAAAGGCATGGACCAAGGTTTCAGCGGCTTTTGAGGTAAGATATTGCTGGATCCGCCAGAGGGGGTAGAAGGCAGTGTTGGTGAGGGACCGGATGTGGGGGAGGAAGGACAGTTGGTGGTCGAACCTGATGCCTAGGTTGCGCACAGGTTCGGAGAGTTTTAGGGGCAGACTGGGAAGGTGGAGGAGGTGAGTGCTGTGTGAGTGGAGACGTTGACGAGAGCCAAGGAGTATGGCTTCCGTCTTGTCGACATTCAGCTGCAAGAAATTTGCGCTCATCCAGCCCCTGATGTCTGAAAGGCAGGCTGACGGAACATCAGGGGACTGGGATTTGTAAAGTGCAGTGGAGAAATAGAATTGCGTATCATCCACGTACATGTGGAACTGTGCTGCATGTCTGCGGATGACATCCCCAAGAGGGAGTGTATAGATTAGGAAAAGGAGGGGGCCAAGGATGGAACCCTGGGGTACCTCACAGATAACTGGGTAAGAGCGGGAGGAAAAACTGTTTGTGGAGATGTACTGCTGGCGGTTTGTAAGGTAGGACTCGAACCAGGTGAGTGCGATCCCACTGAGGTGGATGACGGAGGACAAGCAGTGGAGGAAGATGGTGTGGTCGACTGTGTCGAACGCAGCGGACAGGTCCAGGAGGATAAGGAGGCAGAGGGAGCCCTGGTCACAGATAGAGAGGAGTGCTCTAACCACTGAGCTACAGAACTCCACGATGAAACATGAAGACACATGCTACTGATTTTGTTTTTACTCTTTGGAAAAAAAATTCTGGGTTCATTATGACTTCAAACAAATATCGCAAACTCATCACGAAGTTAGGAATCCCATGGCTAAGGATGGTAAGAACAATTGTGTGTTGTCACAATGTGGAGAGCAGTCAAACCAACCCAAGCCCTTTAGTTAAAACTTCATTTCCAATACTGCAAATTTTTAACTACTGTTTGAATCTTAAATTCATCTACAAATATCTGATTATTGCATTTCACAGAAACTTTGAAAGTGCTTTCAGATCCTGTAATCATAGGCATTATATATTGTGACCCTGTCAACTGCACCCTCTATTGTTTCCCCATCCCTCAGAGGATAGAATTCAAAATCCTTGTCCTCACCTTCAAGGCCCTCCTTGGCCTTGCCCCCTCCTACATCCCTAACCTGCAGGCCCCCTATCAATCTGTCCTCTCCCTCCGTTCAGCAGGCTCCAGCCTGCTCCATATCCCACGCCCAACCTGCCCTACCATCGGCGGCCGGGCATTCTGCCCTTACCCTCTGCAAATCCAACCGCCACCTGCATCCCTCCCTTGCCTCCTTCAAGGCACAACTCACAATCCTACTTTTTGACCGTGCCACCAACCCCCTGCTACCATTCTGCCATCCCTCACCCCCAACCCTGCCCCTCACTCTCAGGTCCTGATGCTTGACCGTTCAGCGCCATGGGATGTTCTCCCGATGTGTTATACCAAATGCAAATATGAGAATAATAATCTTTACATTTGATAAAGCACCTTATCACATATTTGAGAAGTCTCAAAGTGCTTCATGGAATATACTGGTATACTGGTATACTTCATGGAATATACTGGTAAGTGAATTGACTATATTTTGTGGGCAAAACACGGCAGCCAATTGTGCACAACAGTCTCTCCCAACAATTGTGGATTGAAGTGACCAATTTATTGTTTTTGGTAAGGAATTATTACCCCTGGAAAAGTAAATAATCGATTGACTAACAACTGGGTTCCAACTTACTGCTAGGTAAACAGGAATGTTTGGAATAAGGAAACATTTTGCCCTGCTGGGAATTGAACCCAGGTCTTTCACTTGCGAGGTGAGTGCTCTAATCACTGTGCTCCAGGACTCCATATTTAAAATGTAAAAAATGCAAATAAGAAAGCTAACAATCTAGCCTGAGCCAAGGAAAGCACATATCAAGACAAGAGGACGAAGAGACAAAGGCAGGAGGAGGAGCAGAAGTGAAAATGTGACTTTGCAGTCAAATTTACTTTTAAAGGCCAGCAGAATGAATTAACCTTTGAAGCTTTGAAAGTTGATTAGATTCATAGTAGAATGCTGATTTATGTTATTTTTAGCTAGTCAAGGATTTGGCACCAAAATTAGAATAAGAAAACTAATGATTGGTTCAGATTGCTTGCAACTAAATAAAAAATTGTGCTACTTGTCAAAATTAGGTGTCTGACCGTAAAGCCAATGATAATTTTTGCACTCAATGGCTCTGAGATATCCTCATCAAACATTATTTATTTACTCCAAGCTACCAGGCAAGCATGAATAACATTGCTAGCTCAACTGTCCTTCCTCCCGCATATCCGTGCCATGATTCACTTGCCTTCCCCCACATCCACAACACTGCTCGACTCCACCACTGCCTCACCCCTCATAACAAAACCCTTATACAGTATATGCATTTGTCACCTCAAGGCTTCACTACAGAAATTCCTCCCCTCCACAAGCTGCAGACCATCTGGAGCTCATGCATCATATCTGTGCCAGCTTTTTGAAAGAGATGTCCAAACCAATCCCACTTCCCGAGCTCTCCCCATAGCCCTGCAAACATATGTTCCCCAAATAACTATTGATTGCATTTTTGTTGGTGTTATTATTTGTAGAACAACAACAATTTATAATTTTGCAGCATCTTTTAACAAGAACAGCAGCATGCATTTATATATCGCACTTCACATTGACAGCTTTTTGGAGCATTTAACAGTGACGGAACATAACATCAAATTATGGAGAGAGGAGAGGTGACTAAAGGCATGGCCAAAGGGGAGGGACTTCAGATATGATCTCCAAGTATGTCTCAAAAAGCTTTGTGCAGCTTGCAGGTTCTATAGAGAACACTTGCCTCGCAGACGAAAGGATCTGGGTTTGATTCCCGGCAGTGCGAAGCCTTGGGCAAGTTTCCTTATTCCACACATTAATAATAATCCCTCAAGAAACAAAACAATATAAAAATTGGTAACTTCAATCAAGGACTGTTTGTTTGACACTGCTGTGCGCAATTGGCTGCTGCATTTCATCCACAAATATGCTGTCAATTGACTTTACAATATATTCTGTGAAGCGTTTTGAGAAGTCTCAAAGACATATATCAAATATCATATATCAAATGCAATATATCAAATATATATCAAATATCAAATGCAAGAATTACTATTCATTAATATTACACTATAAAGAAACACAGTCACCAGACCTCAGTTGGCATTTAAGATTCAAATTGCAGTTCGAATTGCGGTTTCCTTCGGCTTTGTATTTAGGCTTCCCAAATATAGGTGGGTTCTTCCATTCTCAACTTGTGAGACACAGAAAATAAATTTAGTCTTTGGAGGGAAATTAAATTTAACGTAGTTTTTTTTCATTGGGATGGTTCAGTTAGGAATGCAAACATTTTGTCATAATGTGAACAAAGCAGAAAAAAATGGGAAGATCTGAATCAGAGGACAAACAATATGTTTAAGCTTACAGTGAAGCATGATACAAAATAAATCATTAAGTAGAACTGGCTGTATAATTTATTATTACTGTGGGTAGTTGTGACTTACACTGCTGCACTTCAAGTTCTTTAATTTCCATAGATGATCAATATTTCCAATGCACTTATTTGGTACTTTTACCCCAAAAGTATCAATAACAGTTGTTTTTGTGTGATGTCCTGTGTTCAGTGCAGCTGAAATAGTTTGCTTTGAAGTTTGCATTACTGGGGGAATGTGAAATTGATGGTCCCACTAATGTAGTCTATCTGAGTCACCCTTTGTTGAATTGTGATTGTAGTTTCACTGGATCATCTTTGCTGAGGTTTTAATTACAAAAGGCCTGCAGCAGACATCTGTGCTACCACAAAATAAGGATGGCACACCACTTACACCATTGTGAGTAATGTACATGCACTTTATCATAATAATACTTAGAATAATGCCTATAATTCTTAAATTTTGATATTTTGATTACTATTGCTTTTTAAAAAAAAATTACAAAACTTGCAATTTAATAAAGCACCTTTTCATGTCATTGAGACAGGCAGTGAATGTGAATTAGTAGATGAATGCAGCAACTTTTTGTTAAGATTCAAGCACTATTCTGTACATTTTTTGTGAATTTTGATTTTAAAATGCTACTGTAAGTTAACCATAAACCTAGTTAAACTAATTATAAATAAAATGGCAAAGAGATTTGCTTGTTTTTCTAAATAGCCTGTAATGGTATGGATCATTAAAATGTATTCCAACCCAATGTTTTGTTTTGCCTTTGTCGAAATAAAATCCCTATGCCCTTTAACATTGCTCCGCTAGAAGCATTTAATTCCCTTGAAAACAATTGATGGATTCTGCTTTAATTAAAGTTGTGGCAGATAATTCCACATTGAAACCTGGCTCTGTGGAGGATGTTTTTTGAAAACTACACTTTTCTATTCTTTTTGTGAATATCTTAAAATATCTTAAATATCTGATTCATGGCTAGCCATCCAATGCAAATAACATTACTATTTACTCAATTATATCACTTCATAATCTTGAGCAGCACTTTTGGGTTAACCTTCTCAGCTCCAGTGACAAGTTTAGTTTTCTAACCTCTCTTCTTTAATGAAACTCCTCATCCATGATAACTCCCTAATCACTTTACCCTACATCATTTTGATTGCTCTTATATACTTGCTTTAATGGGGTGCACAAAACTGTATTTCAATGTTTTGTAGTTCAATATTATTTTCTTGCTTTTTATATCCTAGATCTTTGGATACAGAATAGTCATTGATTTTACACTATATATTCTGAAGTACTTTGGGATGTCCTCACAATGTGGAAGGTGCTATATCAGAAAAAAAATTGTTATTATTACTGCATTTTATGCCTCTTCTACCACTGCCTAATGATCCATATATCTGCATACTTCTGCTCCTCGATGCAATTTAAAATCTATTTGTAATAATACTAATCCTTGCATTTGATATAGCGCTTTTCATATCTTCTGGATATCTCAAAATGCTTCACAGAATATATTGTAAAGTGAATTGACTGTATAGTTGTGGGCGAAACATATTTGTAGGCAAATGAGGCAGTCAATTCTGAATATTCAAGTCCTAAACTGTACAATTTTAATTGTGATGTAAAAATTAAAGTAACCTTCAGATGGTTTCAACATAAACCTAACTACATAAAATATAAATATAAGTAGCTATACCCTTGTGTAACATATGCAGCCTAGTACTTTTGAACACGTTTATACATATATTTCTAAACTTTAAAAAAAGAATGTATTCGTTATTTACAAAAAAAGGATCAGCTTTAATTACTGGGTTATTTTTCTTTGTTTTTAAGCTGTATTGGTTTTTGTTTTCCTTTTAGAAGTTCATTGTTACAATTGCAGAAACATACTTAAGGCTTTTATATATATAGATAGAAATAATATAATGTGTATTAATTTTTCTTATTACTACTATCACACATTGCATCATTTCTTTCTCACACATTGCATCATTGAACTTTATCTACCTCTTATTTGCCCATGTTGCTAAATTATCTATGTTCTTCTGCAAATTAACAAATCCTCCATGTCCCAATTTGGTGTAAAATTAACAAAACCACCAGTCAAATAGGCATAAAATAACAGTTTTATTTGGAAGCAATTAATAGCTTCAGGGCATTTAACCTATAACATGAATACAACACTTTTTTTCCTGTGTGGATAAGAACACTTGATCAAATTAATTTTATATCATAATTGTGCTAATAACGAGCCAGAAACTACTTTGAACCTCAATACACTGGCAATTTAGGTGTAATCCCTTCACTTGATTTTGCATTGTATCATATCATCTGTTAAGATGTTTCAAAGTACAGTACTTCACAGAATTTTATGTGACAATACAAATTTACACTTATGAAGCACCTTTTATATCCACAGGATATCCTGAAGTGCTTAATAATTCTGGCTTTGTTACTCGAGCTTGGGTGGGAGCAGAGAAAGTGGAGAGGGGAAAGTAGTGGACCTTGAACAAAGTAAGGGAGTGTATATTTGTAGGTGAAACAGGTTGTTAATTTGCACAGCAATGTCCGACAGTAAGCCATGAAGTGAATGATCAATTTTTCTTGGAGATTGTTAGGCGTATTTAACAGGCAACTATATTCAGAACATGTTAGTGTGGTTTCACATTGACAAACTGATCAAAATAATCATTTACTCCTACAACAATACTGGTTAATATCTGCTTAGCTCTTTTCTGTTGCATATTTAAGTTATGTCCCAAAGAGGCACTAAGGTTAGTTCAAAGAAAGGTTGTTCAACAACAACAAAAGCAACAAAATTACATTTATAGAGTGCCTTTCACGTCAGGAAGACATGGCTTAGAGAGGTGGAGAGTGTAGCCTTGGATGCTGATGATGTCAGCGACTGAGGTGCGGAGGCGCTAACGCGAGCCAATCAGGATGGCCTCAGTCTAGTGGACATTCAGCTGGAGAAAGTTGTCTGGAGAAAGGTAGAGTTGGGTGTCATCCACATACATGTAGAAATATACCCCATGTCTGTGGATGATGTCACCATTGGGGAGCATGTAGAGATTGAAGAGGAGGCGATCGAGGACAGACACCTGAGTAACACCGCAAGAGATGGTGCAGGTACTCGATGAGAAACTGTTAGCAGAGGCAAATTGGAGACTGTGTAAGAGATAAGACTTCAACCAGTCAAGGACAGCAACTTGAAGATTGAGTTGAGAGGAGAGGCAGTTTGGGGAGGATTGGGTCGTCCATGGTGTTGAAGGCAGCGGATAGGTCAAGGAGGACGAGGAGGCAGAGGGAGCCCTGGTCACAGATGGTCAAGATATCATTAGTGACCTTGACCAGAGCAGACCAGAGGATTCACTGAATCTAAAGAATGAGTGAACTTGGGTGGTTTGCAGTTTTTGAGGTGATTGTAGTTAAGCAACTCTTCTCTCACCAAAGAAAGACTCTGGCTCTGTCGACCTCCAAAAAGTAGTAATTTTTCATTCATAAAGCTCTATCTCCTCCTCTACTTTTCACACAGAGTAGTTGGGATATGGAATGCCCTGCTAGAAGCAGTGTTTGAAGCAGAATCCATATTAGCTTTCAAAAGGGAGTTAGATGAATACCTTAAAAGAAGTAAGCTTCAGTGGTATGTGGAAAGGTAAACAGAACTGAAGACATTGCTCTTAAAAGACCCAATAGAGACACAATGGGCTGAATGACCTTTGTCTGTGCGTTCCTATCAGAATACATATAACCTAGAAACATAGGAGGCTTATGTTTGCTTTGGATGCAAAATAATTGGCCAAGTGGGAAGCCAAAAGAGAACCAGATGTGTTAATTGATTCATTATTCACCAAATAAACATAAACAAGGTGATAGGATTCTGGATGATATTGACAAATCAGTTAAGATCAGATCCCCAGAAGTTGTACACAAAGTGTACAGTAATCTGATCAAGAATAAGCTAACAGCAATGATGAGATAGGCACTTCAGTGTTGGAAAGAGATGTCTCAGAGGGGTTCTTATTGTAGTAAATACAATTTAAAATGGGAATAGATCCAGAACAAAATAGCAAAACAAGAGTGCTCAGGTTTAGTGTTGCAAAGGACAATGTCAAGATTCTGCCTCAATTAAAAAACAGCTCAATGATGTGAAGATTATTCTGGATGGACGAGATCAATTTCTTCATTCAAGCCTCTCTAATGATCTTGTCATAGGAGACAACATGTGAATGTAGAACATGGTTATCATCTTAAGAATAGAAAATAGTATTAAAACATGCCCTTAAAAGTCTTCAATAGATTTGAGCCTCAATACCCTCCAATCACCTACCTACTCCCACCCCATTCTGGATAATAATCATAAGATTAATATTTATTTACTCAGGAATTTTCAAAATCATGGCATATTTCCATACGTAATTTTAACAGGAATCTAGTGAAGCAGGATTAAACCTGGATATTAAACTGGGAATCATTTTGGGTCCCAGATCCACTCACTTCATGGTAATATTATTTGTTTTGTGAATATGTGATCATTTCAACAACAACAAACTTGCATTTATACATTTCATGCAGCGTAGCGTCCTTGAGCGCTTGATTTCATGGGAATACTTTAATTATTGTGGAGTTTAACATTGTCCCACTGCTGCACACCTGAACTCAAGGTAAAGCATGTGAAGTGCAGAGTCATGTTACAGTAGCTCACTCTACCTTGAGCAACAACGTGAAACTGCTTCATCCTCTTTAGAAAATTGAAATTTTCCTTTTCCTATTATTTATCAATAATATACACTAAATTAAGGTCTTTCTGTTTTAAATAGATCATTTAATGTATACTATTGATAAGTTATAGTCAATGGTAAGCGGATTTCATCTGATCCATTGACTCATTCACCTGAGTACCTCAAACTCTGCCATCGCTCCAATCTTTCTCTCAAAATCCTCCTCATTTACCACTTACCTAAAAATCTCCCCACTTTCATCTTCACCCTCCAAGCTTCCCTCTGCCTCTGTTCATCTCCTCATCCTCGACAACTTCAACTTTCATTTCAGCCCCTCCTGTTCCATCTCCTAGGACTTCTCCTCTCTCCTCTCCTCTCCTCTTCTCTCCTCTCTCAACCTCTCCCGCCATATCTGCTTTACCATCCATGTTCACGGCCATCCACTTAAACTGGTTATTTAGTGCCTCGGATGATATCATCACCAACAAGGTCACATGGCTCAAATCTGGCCATCCGGCATATATGCCTCGATGACATCAAATCATACCACTCTTGCTCTCACCACCACCAAATCATCGTTCTACTCCAAGATAATCTTAGAGGCAAAGGTCAACCCCAGGAAAGTATTCTTCACTACCACCTGCTCCTCCATACACCAACCCAAGCCTCACCTATTCTCTGCTCAAATTCTGATTATGAGGAGATACTGGATTTCCTCGATTCCACCTGCCATTACAGTCCTTGAAAGCATCTTTGCTTCCTAGTTTCGCTCTTTCTTTTCCTCCCACTCCCTTCATGAGCACCTCCAATCGGATTTCCATGCTGTGATCAGCATGGAAACTGCTGTGATCAGCATGGAAACTGCTGCGGTCAAGGTCACAAATGACATATTGTCCACCTGTGACCAGAGCTCCCTCTGCCTCCACATCCTCCTTGACCTCTCTGCTGCCTTCGACACCATGGACCACCCAATCCTCCTAAAACTGCCTCTCCTCTCACCTCAACATTCAAGTTGCTTTCCTTGACTGGTTGAAGTCTTATCTCTCACACAGCCTCCAATTTGCTTCTGCTAATAGTTTCTCATCCAGCCCCTGCTGTGTTACTCAGGTCTCTGTCCTCGGTCCCCTCCTCTTCAAACTCTACATGCTCCACCATGGTGACATCATCTGCAGACATGGGGTAAATTTCCACATGTATGCAGATGACACCCAATTCTATCTCTCTGCCTCCACCCACGATTCCATGACAACCGGTGTCCTGACAGACTGCCTGTCAGACATCAATTACTGGAAGAGAAACAGTCTACAGCTGAATGTCAGCAAGACTGAGGCCCTCCTGGTTGGCTTTTGCCAGCACCTCCACACCTCAGGTGTTGGCAGCATCAGCATCCATAGATGCACATTCCACCTCATCAAGCCAGTCAGGGACCTGGATGTCTTGCTCGAAACTCAGCTGTCCTTTCAACATAGGAACAGGAGTAGGCTGTTCAACCCTTTTTAGCCTTTTCTGCCATTTAATTTGATCATGATCTGTACCTCAACTAATGTTTTCAATTCAAATTTCCCATTTTCTCCCCATATTTCTTAATACCCCAACCTACCAAAAATCTATCAACCTCACTCTTGAAGGTATGGATAGTGCCTTTCTCGCCTATATCCATAGCATGACCAGCACTGCTTCCACCACCTCCACAAAATTGCCCGATTCCATCAAGCTGCTGAACCCCTCACACACCATTTGTCACCTCAAAGCTCAATGGAAACTCCCTCCTTGTCAGCCTCCACAACTCTTAGGTGCAACAAGAATAAGAGAGATAGCAAATATGCTTCTCTCAAAAAATAGAGGGAACAACTGAAAATCAATGTTGAGTATTTACAACACAGGGAAGCTGCTTCTACTGGTTATCCCTTGAGTGTGGGATTAAATTAATCATTCACCACTGAGGCACTTGCCTGCTCAGCATATCCTTATATAGAGTGAAACAAGGAACAAAAAAATGAAGACAAAAAGCAGAGTAGAGGATGTTTAAAACAATAGAAAAGTGATTTGTAAGACTCAAATAGCCTTTACTTACTGAAGGATATTACTTGTCTCCTCTCCTTTAGACTTCATCTTTCCTGTTAGTTAATGTGCAATGCCATTTTATAAGAGTTGCTTATCTTCTATTATATCCAATACCTAGGGGCAATCGGAAGGCTCTTTGTGAAATAAATAGTGTTTTGCTTTGTGATTATTATCTGGTATCCTGGAGGTATCATCCATGTTTCAATAACAAAGTCAGTGTTAGTTTATAAATGACAAAGCATTGATCATAACAACCAATATTTTGATGAGCTCATCATTTTTTCCAGTGTTATTGACAGACCAGAGCAAGAAAAAAAACTGTCAGCATTCCTTTACTTAAGTGGTTTCAGTTTAATATTTATGATTATCTCTTTATAAATTTCATTGGTATGTTATTGTGCTGCAGCAAATGGACAGATCTATGCATCATAATAGAAGATTGATACAGAGTGAAATGGTAAACTCATTTTTTTTTGAAGTGTAGATGCAACATATTAAAGCAATAGGAATCTGATTATTATTATGAGAACCAATGTTTAATCTTTATCCTTTCATAAGCATGGTCAGAGACAAACTTTGCCTCAAAGCTTTACAGCAAATTAAGATTCACGTGGATTTTTAAGAAGTTGTTTATTCCAGCCTCCTTTAATTTTGTTGCTGATCAGTGCCCTCAATTTAGGAAGGCTGTTCTAACACCTCTGTTTCAATTTTGAATAGATGCCAGAATAAACTAATTGATCCTACTGTCATCTCCACCTCTTTTGTTCTTTCTGTTTGATGAATGCTCTATCATATAAAAGGCACACGGGAAGAGAAGGGAATAGTATTTGAGCAATTAGCCCTCTTGGTTCAAAAAGCATAATAGTCTACTCTCTAATGTACTTTCTATATTTTCGATCTTCTGAATGTCAGAAGTGAAAAGGAGGCAACAATAATAATAATCGTTGTATTTAATATAACACCTCATCACCTCAATTGATGCTCAAAGCGCTTCATAGAATATACTGTAAAGTGAAATGACTATTTTGTGAGAGAATTTTTTTTAAAAAAGCAATGTGTGGGGGTGCTGGAATGAGAGTTAGATATAATATATCCTTGCATTTGATATAGCACTTTTCACATCTTAGCGACGTCCCAAAGCGTTTCACAGAATATACTGTAAAGTGAATTGACTGTATATTTGTGGGTGAATCGCAGCAGACAATTGCGCACAGCAGTGTTCACAAACAGTCGTGGATTGAAATTACAAATTTTATTCTTGTTGTTTTTTGGGGAGGGAATATTATTAGGCATGTGGAGTAAGGAAACTTGCCCAAGGTTTTGCCTTGACCTGGCTGGATTCGAACACAGGTCATCCCAACTTGGTCTCGCCAGCTTGCAAGAAAGTGCTCTAACCGCTAAGCCACAGGAGCTCATACAGGGTGTGAAGGACAGTTAAGGGTCAAACAAGACCAAGGTTCCACATGGGCTCTATGAAGTGGATTGAGCATCTGAAGAAATCAATAAACTATAACTAGCATTTCCTGTTGTCTTTTTCTTTAATCTTCAATTTATAACATAATAGCAGAAAACACACATAAATAAAACAGGTCAAGAGAGGTTGTTACTCTTGAAATAAGAGGAAGAACAAAAATGCAAGTTCATATACAACAATATCATTTATATAGTGCCCTTCAATTAGGGTAACATCTCAAAGCACTGCACAGGAACAGGGTTGGTGACTGAGCAGGGAAGTGGGGGGAGAGAGAAGTGGTCTGTTTGTTCGAAGAGGTAGGTTATAAAATGGGAATTAAAGGTGAGAAAGGTGGTAATGGAGGCAATTCCAGATGTTAGAGATATATAAGTATAGCCGAGGCAGTAATGGTGGCACACCCTTGTAAAAAAGTACTATGGTAATGGTACCATGGTTATATGGTGAACTACCATGGTACTACCACCATTACCATGGTACTTTTTTACAAGGGCAGAGAGGGTGGGGGAAGTTCAACAAGCCTGTCTGGAGGCACAGTGCAGGAGAAGATCAAAAAGGTCAGGGTGTGCCAGGAAGTGGATAGATTTGCAGATTGTAAATAAGAAAACAAAAGGAAGCTAATGGATATTACATTGTACTATATTACAAACCTGGCCCTCATATAGTTTTCTCCATAATCCTATTTATCTTTGTAAGTTGTAAAAAAATTTACTTCAGTAAATTACATGCAGATGAAACGGAGATTATTGGTCTGGCTATCAGAGATTGGTGTAATCTTGTTGAGTCAATAAACAGCGCAATTTTGTCCTGCATGAATCCTGGGAGGAGCACTAAAATTACATGGTAATAATATTTACATGAAATGTTTCACAGTTTTCAGCAGGCTCTGAAGGCTGATTGCAATTAGTTGCTTTAAAGAGCAGTGCCTACAGTTTACTGATCTAATGAGGCTCTGCTCCACCAGTGTGCCAGGCTGTCTGCTGAGCTTCAAACAATAGAACAATAGGCAAGACATTTGTTGTGGTGTTAGAAACAGGATATCCTAAGGAGCTGAACATTTGCATTGCACCTGTCACATCAGGTAGATGTCACAAACTACATCACAGAATTTTACTGTAAAGTGTAGTGACCGTATATTTGTAGGTAAACATGGCAGCCAATTTGCACGCAGCAATAACCCACAAACAGTCATGAAGTGAATAACCAATTTTATCTGGAGTATTATAGGCCAATACATTGGGAGAAACTTCTTTCTCTTTTTAAATAGTGCCTTGGGATCTTTAATGTTTGTCTGAAGAGGCCTTCATTCAATGTCTCATCTGAAACAATGTAGCACGCTCTTAGTTCTGCAATAGAGACTCATCCTAGACTCTGAATTCAGAATTAATGTGAGACTTGAACCTGTGGACCTCTTGCTCAGAGACAAGACTGAGCTATGCTGATAATGGGAATATAAAATAAGGGTTTTGTAAGACAGAAATCAATGCCAATGGTAACTTCAGTATTGTACATGAAATTGTGCGATTCACAATCACATTTATTGAAAACACCCCAAAACAAATGCAATCCCGAACACCAATGAATGTTACCTTGCAGCCAGTATTTTGCTTGCTGACCTCTGCCAAACATTTGGGGCCTTTTCTCAGCCAGGAAACAGCCTGAAAGCAAAACAGCAGCTGTGATCTCGACTTCTGGTCAGCAACTGTTTTGCTTTGCTGTTTTTGCTGAACGTGAGTTACAAGACAGATTGCCAGTTGTTAGCACAAATAATGTATTCAATAAAGCACATGGTGCAGTAATCCTCTACCTCCAAAATGAGTCTTAAAACATCTGGAACAATTGTGGTGGAAGTCTAATGAAGGCTTGTTAAAACCTTGTTAAAGGCTTTGGCGAATTGGAAAACCTCGGGCAAAGAGGCCAAGCAGACTCTAATGTCTTCTCTGACCGAATCTTTGCCTTTTGCAATATCATTTAATATTGATGCACAAGCTGTAAAAGCATAGGGCTTTGCACAATCTGGGGAAGTGAGCGAGCATTTCAATCACTTCTCTTTTAATTTGGCTGGATTCCATTATCTTCCTGTATTGACTCTAATGCAAACAAGCTACACATAGTACAGACAAGTGATTGTGGGACATCCTCCCAACAAGAAAGGCACTCTATAAATGTAATTTTGTTGTTGTTGTAGGTGGGTGGGTGGGGGCAAGGTGGTATGTGATGCTTTAATTATCATCTGCATCTCAAACTCCTTTATTCCAGGATAATGTGTGAACATGTGAGTTTCCAGTGCCTCGGTACATCCTCCCGACGTGAAAGGTGCTGTACAAATGTCATTTGTTGTTGCTTACCTTGTGTTCTTCATTATTAAACTAGAAATAATAATCTTTGCATTTAATATATTGGCTTTTAGATCAGTATGATATCTCACAGTACTTCTCAGTATATAATGTAAAATGCAGTAAAATCTTGATAATCCCACTTGGTTGGGCTCACTCACCTCCTGGATTTAGGGGATTGCTGGCGTTTAGAACCAACCTAGAATCGACTGGGGAAGACTCGCCTGTAAACACAGCACTGAAGCCAAACTATGCCTGAGCGGCAACCACAGAACCGCATGGCAGAGCAGCGCTAGCGTGAATTACATGTAGCTGTTCTGAATTTGGGGGCATTTGCCGGACATCAGAAAAATAATCTAATGCCGTTATATTTTGAAATCTTGCTGGTTTTAGGGAGTTGCCAGCTTTCAGAATGTCAGATTATCAAGGTTTTACTGTATAAAGTATGTGTATTTTATATCCAAATGCAGCAGCCAATTCCAGCATAGCAATATCTCATTGACTGCTATGAAGTGAATTACACATTGTTTTGTTGGGATTGTTGGCCAGGCCACTGTAAGAAACTCCCTTCTCTTTTTAAATAGCACCAATGTGCATCTGAGCAGATCACCATAATCTTGATTTCATGTTTCACCCCTTGGTCTGCATTGGGTTGTCAGCCTAGATCATTGCATTTAATGTTGCACCTTTCATATCAGAAAGATGTCCCAAATAGCTTCATAGGATATTCTGTAAAGTGTAGTGATGGATGTGTGTGAACTCAGCAGCCAAACTACACACAGCAACATTTTCACACACAGCCAGCCATGAAGTGAATAAAGTTATTTGAGGGATTGAACAATGAGAGAAACTCCCTTCTGTTTTTGAAATCATGCCATTGAATTTTTAACTTTCACCTGAAAGTCATACAAGGTTTAACTTCATTCATAAAATGGGATATCTAATGTGGAATCTCTAATGTCTCTAATCAATCACATTAACAATGCAGCACCCCCAGCACTAAATTTAAGTGTCACATAAGATTATATGAGTTCAAATTCCTGACATGGGGCTTGAATCTAAAATCTTCTGACTCAGAGGTGACAATGCGCAACTAAAACAGGCTGACACCTCATAATGAAAATAATCCTTGCATTTGATACAGCACCTTTTCAAATTGAAAGGTACCTTAAGGCCTTACAGAATTTTGTGCATGTTGTAGTGACAGTATACGTTTAGGCATCTGGTGAAGCAGAATCGGTCAATGTTCTAATAACTGGAAATAATTTCTGGCCTTCTCCACATCTCAATACATTGAACTCAATTCAGTAACCCAGAAATAACCTTGGACATTAGTATCAGGAATTCAGTCCTACTTGAACTCCCATCGTTCTAACCCCAGACTTGTCAGTGCTACCAACTGAAATATATTCCAACTACTGTAACATATTTCACTGCAATGGATTTAAGCAAAAAATGAAAAGATGCAAATGAGTGCTGCTTTTTTAAAAAAAATGTGGTCAACTGGGTATCTGACAAATGCAGAAACAATCATTATTCTTAATTAAGAGTACCCAAATTAGACTACTAGTGAATGTTTCAAATATGGTCCTCTTTGTCTGGAAATAAGTGTGTACTGTCTCTAAGATGGTCAACTCTGTTCACCTAATCCCAGAGAGTTTAGAACCTGAATAGAATCACACAATTTTACAGCTCAGAAGGAAGCCATTTGTCCCGTCCAGAATAAAATTTTCATTTAACCCCATTGCCTACCCTTTCCCCAAAACCTTTTCTATACTTTTTGAAATAATTGTGAATTTTTTTTCTATCTCAATTTTCTATCCTTTTCTTCTGTTGACAACGTTGACTCATGCTGGCATTCAATTGCATGGGAACTGATTGCTCTGTAGAACCTCACAACAGTAACCACTCTTTGTGTACAATCCTAAACAGTGAGTGTTTCCAGGTATTCAACTGTAGAGAGGATCAAAATCAAGTTTCACCCTGTCCAAGTTTCACAAGTGTCACACGCCTCTTGTTCGGCGCCTTGAGACGTCCTCCCGACGTGAAAGGCGCTCTATAAATGTAAATTGTTGTTGTTGTTGTTGTTGTCCTCACCTGACATTTGCTCATGACACTGGCCAGAAGTGGCTATAAAACAGCAGGATGGAAATACAGTACATTGATCGATTTATCTCTTGCTTGCCCAAACTGTTCAAGGGTAATTGATGTTGAAAAAAATAATGTAGGTTGACATTGAGTTGTTTGCGCTGGTTCAGTAGTATTTAGATATTCTGGGGTGGTGCGGAGGGGCTGTAGGGGTGACATTGACAGGATAGTTAACAAGCTGAACTAGGCCTTGACACCCCAACCATATTTCGGCCACATATATACAGTCAATTTACTTTACATTATATTCTGTGAAGCGATTTGAAACATCTAGAAGATGTAAAAAGTACTATATCAAATGCATATTTGGCAGGAATTCTTGTTGTATCCCAGTATATCCCCAATTGAAAACAGCTAACTCAGCATAGATCAGGAATTGAAATGACAATGTCTGTATATCTAGTGCTATATAGGATGGTGACTTTGGGAACTCAACTGTGTTTAGTGTGGTGGAGAAACTGTTTGTATTTTTATGGTTGAACCCATTGCGCTATTTTGAAACTCACGGTCTTGAAGTTTCCACTGTGATTAAGTTAAGCCTTCTGCTGTGATGTTAATTTAAATTATTCAAATATAGTGAATTTATCCAGGTGAATAAGCCACTAAAGTGAGGCAAATGACACGCCTGAGATCAAACGTGAAATATTTCCAAGTTTTCACACTTCAGCACAAAATAAAAGTCACAAATATTCAATTATTGGATGGTGCCTTTTTACTTCATAGGATTCCTTGAATGCTGCTCAATAAATATAGTCAAGCACAAAGCAGCTTGGATGTTTCTAAGTTCAAAATTATTTTTTTATTGCACATTACTGCAATTACAAATGTTTCGTAAGTGGCCGCTTAGATTACTGTGGATGTATACTCATGCTTTAGCCGAATGTTATGATACATTTATCATGTGAACGTAGATGTTGTTGAAACCCATGGTATAAAGAGGACACATTTAGGTTCAGTGTGAAACAAATATAATTAGACTCTTGAATTTAATATAATGTCTTTCATGTCATGAGAACGTGTTTCAAAGTGCTTCACCAGATATACTTCAAAGTGGAGTGATTGTGTAATTTGTGCACGAATAGAGCAGTTGAGTTATGTACAGCAATGTACCGCATACAGTGATGAAGTGAATGCACAATTTGATTTGTGGAGTTGTTAGCCCGGACACTGAGAGAAACTCCCGTATCTTATCAATTAGTGCTATGGAATCTTAACATCCTACTGAACAGGCAGACAGAACCTCAGTTAATGTCTCATCCAAAGCATGGCTCCTCCAACAATACACTCTAACACTGCAATGGAGTGTCAAACAAAACAACAAAATTACATTTGTATAGCATCTTTCATGTCAGGAGGATGACCCAAGGCACTGACAGAAATTAAAGGAAGTTACAGAAGATGCCAGGGTTGTGATTGAGAATATTGTTGACTGTTCACGATATGAGTATAAGATCCTGACTTTGGGCAACCAACTGAGCAAGGCTGACACATTCATTGCACACATTCTGTAATAAATAATAATGCATGAAATAATTGAAATTAAGCTTAGACCAGGTTTAATGTAGGTTAACAATAACTAATGGAAGCAAATCAATATATATATTTTATCTGCTAAATACTCGTTATCTGAAAATCTGAAACACTGAAAGAAATCATCTTTTCTGAATAAGAACCATCTTGGTGGTTCACTCAATATTTAACTCGCAGTGTTGAAAGTATAAAAGAAGTGCCTTATAGTTACAAATTCCATATTTCCACACATTCATGGTCCTCTAGATCAGGAATGGCCAACTTGTGGTGCTTCGGCTCATTCAGTGTCATCCCTCCACGTCACCAACAATACCATCCACCCATGAGGATTTCTAATCGTGATGTGTAAACTTTGCTCGGTGAATAAATATATCAAGCTTCTCAGTGGGAGCTTATAATAGCACCTCATTGTGTGCAAACCTAAACTGTTTAAGTGTTTCAATTTCAACTTAAAATGTGTTTTCTGAATTGTATTAACAGTTTGGGGTTAATATTAAAATTAATAAACTAGTTATTCATATTTGTTAATAAAGATTAGGGGAGAAAAGGCAAATCTGACTCCAGGATGAAAGAGATTTTTTAAAAAATATTCTGAAGAAACTAGATTACAGTTATTGGATTTTATTGGTTGTAGATTTTGTGATTACGATGAGGCAATCTCATATCTATTTCAAATTTGTATGTCAGCCTACCATGAACGGCTCAGAATAAAGCTACAATTTTGTTGATTGATTGTCAGGAAGCAATCTCAACATTGCATTGATGCAGTAGTAAATTGTTTGCACTATTAGCCAAAAAAAAATTGTTTATTATTAGTGAGGATGGTGGATCAAATCAATCATGCTTTAATCATGCTGTAAATTTGAAACCATTGCATGATGTACACTTTTATTGAGAACGTTTGGTGAAGTGCCAAGGCCCATAACCCAGGTAGCAAGTTAATAGGGCAGGTCATCACCAAGGTTAAAAATCGGATGAGATAAATCAAGAAGTCCTGCGGTAGTTATGTAATGCCATAAAAAGTCTGAAAATCCTATAAATTGTAGGAAGAAGAGTAGTCTGGACAATGAAAAAGATCCACAGTGGTAAGGTCTTGGGGTACAAGAGGAGATAACTTGATAAATCTAGACTTAAACATAATGAGGAGGCAGGGAGGAGGTACGATTAGAATGGAGGAAAAAGCTTGGGAAGAAAACGAGAAATATTTAGAGAAGCAATAGAACAGTACAGTAGAAAAAGACTGGAAGTATGCCAAAGGTGAGAGAAGGATGATCAGTCAGACAAAAATCCCTTACTGAAGTTTTATATGTACATGAGCTTTATGAAGAGCCAAGTGAAAACAAGCGGAAAATAAAAATAAAATTGAATGGGTAAGAGAAAGTTATAATGATAATCATATTTGCATTTGATGTACCACCTTATCACATTTTTGAGATATCTCAAAACTGTTCACAGGATATACTATAAAGAGGATTGACTTTATAATAAAAATAATATTCTTTATATTTGATAAGCACTTCACAGAGAATTGCTGTCAAGTGAAACAATAAAATTTTATGAACATGGCTGCCAATTTGCACACAGCAATGTTCCCAAAACAGCCATGAAAATAATTAATAATGTTTCTAGGGCATTGTTGACCAGAGCTCTGGGAGAAATTCCCTTCTCTTGTTGACATTCAAATGATTTTAAAAGTCCACCTGACTTGGCAGACAGAACCTCTGTTTAATGTGTCATATGAAGGATGGAAATTCTGATAATGTTGTGCTTTCCCAGCATTGCAATAGAGTGTCACCAAGTCTACAAGTTCAAAGCCTCAGTATAGAGGTTTGAACCCTTACATATAAATAACATTCAGATAGAGATTGGTTTAACGGCATGTTCGAATTATCTCCTCAGACACAATAGAGATCGCAGAACCAACAATAATGGTATCAGCCTCAAACTTTTCTTTATGCTAAAAAGGTGAGGAGCCTTGTGAATACCACCGGTTTAATTTATGGGTAGCCTTTTACTTAAAAAGGGTTTTTTCTTTCTGGGCAAAATAGATTTTTACTGATGTGATGTAGCATTCAGTTTTAGCACAACCTCGCAGTGCTGCCTTGAATCATCTCACAGGACCAATTTAAGAACAGCTCACACAAAGGCTGTATCACACTTGACACTAAACAGGTAAAGCTGGAGATTTCTTTTGCTGAACCTGCCCAGATACCATAATAGCACCACAGCCAGCCCATTACTACATGACAGCTTTGCTCACAACAATTAAACACAAGTAAAAACTGACATTTCATGGCTGAAATCTGGTTAAAACTGCATAATATCCCCATCTTAAGATCTTTGGTGTAGCTCTATAGTGTTACAAGAATCCTGTACTTAGATTTAGCCTCACAAAGGTCAAGAATTCTAACGTTTGGAGTTGTGAGTTACAATCAATCAAAATTATATTTACTCTATATAGCACCTTTCATGTCGAGAGGATGTCCCAAGGTGCTGAACAGTCAGGTAGAGACCAAAGCAGGGGAAGGAGTGGTCAGTAGGAAAATTGACTGTATATTTTGTGGGCGAAATGCGGCAGCCAAATTGTGCACAACAGTGTCCCACAAACAGTTGTGGAAGTGGGGTTAGGGGAGAAAGGGGGGAAAGAGGGTAAGGTGAGGGGTTGGGGTAGGGGAAGGAGAGCAGGAAAACTGACTGTATATTTGTGGGCGGAACGAGGCAGCCAAATTGCGCGCAACAGTGTCCTACAACCAGTTGCAGAAGTGGGGCCAGAGGAGAAAGGGGAAAAGAGAGTAAAGTGGAGAGGGAGGGAAAGGTGGGGTGAGGTAAAATCAGGGAGGAAAAGGGGGGAGAAAGGGGTGTAAGGAGGGAGAGGGAGGGAAAGGTTGGGGGGTTAAAATCAGAGAGAAATGGGGAGAAACAACTCCTTGTTTGAAGCTTTATAATAAAGGATATCTCTTCAGTTCATTCCAACATGTGCAGTGGTAAATAGGTTTAATTTTACTGGGAGCACACAAGGCTTGATAAACGAATTGCCACTCCTAAACTATTCAGGGAAAAGAGGAAGATTCGTAATCACTTGCAGCACATTATATAGAATCCACAAAATTGTTGCCTGAAAATGTGATCAAAAGCATTATTAAACTGATAGTAAGTACATTCACATCAAAAAGATAAACATCTAAATAATGAAATGTCTGTAGTTCTCTCTGAGAGTGAGCTACTTTGCAGACAAGCAATACATCATATGTCATTTTGAACAATAATGGCAGGTTAATATATCCGAAAATAAATTATTTTTTTCTCTCTTGTGAAATAAGAACGAAGCTTAAAAATTAATGATTCCAATTTTTTTTTAATGGTTGTGAAGACCTGTGAGATAACAGTTAAAGGGGTGTTTTTTTTCAAAAAAATGAAATATGTGAAACAGTCCCCCTCTATTCATTTTTCTTGACAAGAGCAGCTGGAGGTTGGTTTACCACACTTCTCTCTCTGACACATTAGTACAAAGTTGCTTTTAATGAAATGCCACAGCCCTGACATACTGCATTTATATTTTCCTATAGATGGATGCCCAAAAGCTTTTATAGTTTTAAATCAATTTCTAACAGGGACAAACTGTCCTACTTTGTCTGATGAGAAGAAAGTTGTTCAGTAATTTGAAAATGCACGAAGGAGCTGTTGAATTAAGAAGCAAATTGATGGAATATCGTATGTCCCCATGGGGCTGGGTGTCAGGGTTTGTTTTTGTGTGAGAAGGTAGCAAATTAAAAACAAGACAAGAGTACTGTATAGCTGTTCTCATTGAGACATTTTTGGCTAAAGGGAGCATTTGCTCAGTGCTGTATGTCAGTTTCACACATAACTTGCTTTATAATATCAAACCGTAGGCAATGTTGCAAGTGATTAATATTAGATTATCAGATGGAATGAACTACCGGTACTCAAAGCAGAACAGATCTTTGTTTAGTAGATTATGCATAAACTCTAGTAATTGCAAGCATATCCAATCCTATGGATCTCATCAGGAGGCCAGTTTTACACTCGCTTAACATCCAGTGGACTATATTTATACCATAATTATACATCTCTTTCCGTTAAGTAGCTAACACTGGCAGGAAATTAATTTGCTCGGATCCAATGGTTCAGCCAAGAAGTTTTATGGGAATATTTGTAAAGTTATTAAAACACCCATCATCATGTGGCCTAGATTTCAATAACATTTGAAAGGTAGCTAGAGTTTGACAAGGACTCTTGTTCTTAGAGCAAAGAGTAAAATGTTTCCTACTCCTATTTTTTTTCCCTGCTGTTGGCATTGCTAATAGCATGTTATAATAATAATCCTCACGTTTGATACAGCATCGTGTCTTGTTGTCAAAATACCTCACATCATCATACAGGATTGGACTGTAAAGTGTATTAATTCTATATTTATAAGTGAAAGATCCAAATAAAACACATTCCCAACATCCCCAATCCTTTCTTCCCCTCTAGGTTTGTGTTATTGTAAAGTGTCACGGGCCCTTACATCTCTCTAGTACCTTGTCCAAGTAATCATTATTTTATGTGTAAACCTAGACAGTACCCATTCAATCCTGACAGGTTCCACAAGTGACCTTGATTCTTCCCTTACCCTATACTCTTACATGTGCCTTTTGCAGCAGGGGAAAATTCATAATTTGTGCAGTCAACCAAAGAAAACTATTCCTTTTGATTAGGTTTCCAGCTAAATATTTTGCAAATTTGTATTTGATATAATTTATATTGAGCTGATATTCCAAACCTTTAACTGGGGGAGCACTACCTTGTTGGAGATGCTGTCCTTCAGATGAAATGTTAAACTGAGATCCACTGAAGTGGACACTAAAGATCCTATGATACAAATTCAAAAGAGAAGGGAGATTCTCCTTGTGTCCTGGTCAATAATTCTCCAGATAAAATTGAACATTAATAATAATAGTTATCCTTGTATTTGACATAGCATTTTCATGTTTTCTCAACATCTCAAAGCACTTCACCGAATGACTGTAAAATGAATTGACTGCATATTTGTTGGTGAAATGGCTGTTTGTGGGACATTGCTCATAGCTGTGTACAAACCGGCTGCGGCATTTTAGTACAAAATACACTTCCATTCCATTGTACAGTAAAATCCTGTGAAGCATTTAAAGTGTTTCAGTGTAAGGCATTATATCAAATGCAAGGATTATTATATTATTAATCCATTAAATTTAGTCCATGAGGGAGGAGTGGGGCAACTGGATGAATGAAAATTTCAAGATATTTTCTTTCAAATTAATTAACCATAAAAAGAAGTTACAGTAGTGCCTTGTGGTTGTATGATTGAAGCAATGTTTTGTCATCAATCAGAAAAACATTACGATAAATCCACTCATCTTAATAAAACAGAGCCAAAGAGTAAATAACACATCTCTGAATTTGTTATATTAGTGAATGGGTCAGCCTTTGAAGTTTTACTGAAGCATCTCTCAAGTGTCAGAGGGCATCATACGTCTGGAGAATGGTGCATTATGTGGAGGAAATAGTTGAACATTATTTAATAATGTGTCCATTACAAACTTCACCAATGGTTTCATTTCTGCAGTTTAAAATATCAGCAGTTCACAAAGAAATATGGAATACATATTAAATTATATTTTTTACAGCAAAGGAGCATCCATTGACTCATGGAGTTGAACATTTTAATTAACTTTGAAGGCAGCTATAAATATGCATTATATCTGGGGCCTTGAACAACTCATATTTGATTAACATAAATTTCTGTTTGGGGAATTTTTTCTACATTGTGATGGAGATTTTATTTCACATTTTTTGTGGGGAGGTAACATGATTAGCAATGACCCATATACTGTATGCAGAAAAAATACGCTTCTCCCCCCTCCCACCCCACTCCCCATCAATACTGATCTCAATGTCGACATCCATCAACCAGCTCATTTATTTGACTTCCAGCTCATAGATCACAGTGTTTGACTGCCAGTTAGTGGGTTTGGGCCTTTACACTTTGTCTTTCTATTCAGTTCTAAAAGGTTTCATCACAAATCAGTGACAAGTAGACTCAAAGTTACATGACCTGGAAACAGAAATGTCAGAATTGAGAGTTGTGTTAACTCATATAGATACCTACCAAGTTAATATAACAACAACAATAACAACAACAACAACAACAACAAAATTACACTTGTATAGCACTTTTCACATGAGGAGTACATCAAATGGCGCTGAAATATATTGGGCATTTCTCAATTTAAAGTGAAGACTGGAACATGGAGCTCAACATAGAAAAATATCAAATAGCACTATTTGTGAAAGAATAGGCTATGGAATTATACCCTGGGTACTAGTGGAATTCTCAATTGAGTGCAGGAACAGAGATAATTAACTTTGCAGGTCGCGAACACAGTCAAAAACAAAAGCCGTATTCTGTTGTTTGGTCTGAATATTATATGAAATATATAAGAGCTTTGGAAGTGGTGCAGTGTAAGTTCACAAGAATGATACCAGATAAAAAAGGAAAAAGGCAGTGAGGGGAGGCGAGAGTCTCAGTCTCTGATTGGAGCAGAGAAGAGTAAGCGCTGATAAGATAAGAGTTCCAAGATAATAGAACAAGAGGACAAAGGTATAGTATTTCACAGGACAATGTCAGGACAGAGAGTCTTAAATTATATCACAAGAGATGTGCAGAGGAAGAAAACCGTTCAGCCCATTTGATCTTGCCCTTTCACAAAGCTAGACCTACCGTTATCAGAACAATCTGTTTCTAACATTCTGTCCAGACCACAAACATGATTGCTGGTAATGCATACTGGCTCCATGTTACCTTCTGTGTAAAGTAATACTGTGCAAAGTAGTGGTACTTGTCCTAAAGCTGTACTTCATAATTGTGAATCTTTGACTCCTTGTCTTACTGCTTTGATATTTCTTAAGGTATGCCTTCAGATCTCATTTAACAAACTTCATATTCTCTGAGATGTATTCTTTGAGGTAAAAATTTTTGAGGTTTCCTTACTCCACACACCTAATAATAATCCGTCGAAAAAAACACAATAATAAAAAAATTGGTTATTTCCATCCATGACTGTTTGTGGGACACTACTGTGCGCAATTGGCTGCCTCATTTCACCCACAAATATACTTTACGGTATAATCTGTAAAGCGCTTTGAGACATTGATAAGATGTGAGAAGCGCTATATCAAATGCAAGGATTATTATTATTAAATATAATAATATTTGCTGATCTATCTTTCCTCATCATCCTCATTAATGCTCACTGAACTGTCTCTACAGCAGCCCCTTACAGTCACATTGACCATATGTATACACAGCATTCCAGCTCAGTCTGACCAGAGCACAATAACTTTACAAATCTGAACTCAACTAATTTAGCTCAGCACCTTGTTTAATATGTATGGAGTTTCCTCGGCTTACACACATTATGAGCGTAAATGTTAAATTAAATTCTCAAGCAGGACAAGAGGTTAATTGTTTCTTTTTTCCACAGACTGGTGGACATGTGGAGCAGACACCCAAAAAACAGACAATACTTAGAAGATTAACTCCTTCAAAAAGTGCTGGATGAGTATTTGCTTAGAATTGAATTGAAAGAAAGACATTGTTCCAATTACTCCAAGGAAGCACCCCAATACAATATACTATAATTTGCATTAATATAGCACCTTTCACATTGGGAGGACATCTGAAAGCATGTCATTCAGCGAGCTGGAAATCCAAGCACCTTAAGGAAACTGTCAGGCTAGCTCAGTTGGTAGCACTCTTGCTTCTGAGTCAGAGTTGTCTATTCAAGCCCCAAATTGGGATAGGAACCCACACAGTTCAAGCTGTCACTGCAGCTCAGTGCTGAGTGTATGTTGCATTGTTACAGGTCTCATCCTTTCGATGACTCTTTAAACCAGTGTCCCATCTGCCTGTCAAGTTGGATGCTAAAGTTCCTATACAACAACAAAATACAACAAAATTACATTGATAGAGTGCCTTTCGCTTTGAGAGGACATCCCAAGGAGCTGACATGTTTGAAAAGAGAATGGCATTTATCCTGATCTCCTTGCCAATAATCCCCCAATTATAGTTAGTCATTCACTTCAAGACTTTGTGGGATGTTGCTGTGCACAACAGCTGACTGTTCACCCACAAAATAGTCATTGCACTTTACAGGATATCCTTGGAGATAATATGGCACATTCTCCTGACATGAAAGGTGCTAAACCAAATGCAAAGATTATTATTACTAAATGCTGTGGAATCTCAACAACAACAACTTTGATTTATATAGTGCCCTCCGCGCCAGACAGCATCTCAGAATGCTTCACAATAGCGGATCCCGGGACCGAACCAGGGGCAGGGGTAGAAAGGTAACCAAAGGCGCGGTCGAAGAGAAAGGTCTTCAGCCTGGACCTGAAACTGAGAAAAGAGGGGGCGAGGTGAAGGGAGTGAGGAAGGGAATTCCAGAGCCTTGGAGCATAGTGGCTGAAGGCACGGTTGCGGAGGATTCAGGGGACATGGAGGAGGCCAGACCCAGTAGAGCGAAGGCAATGGGAGCTGGTTTGAGGAGAGAGGAGGTCAGAGAGGTAGTGGGGTACAGAGGAATGGAGGGATTTGAAAACAAGGGTGAGGAACTTGAAGTCAATCCTCTCGGAGATAGGGAACCAGTGAAGTCTGGCAAGGACAGGGGTAATGGGGGAACGAAGTTTGTTGCGGGTGAGTATGCGGGCGGCAGAGTTTTGGATGAGTTGGATTTTATGGATTGTGAAGGAGGGGAGACCACCGAGGAAGGCATAGGAATAGTCCAGCCGTGGGTTGACGAAGGCGTGGACCACGGTTTCAGCGGATTTTGGTGTGATGTATTGCCGGAGACTGGCGATCCGTCGGAGGTAGAAGAAGGCGGTGCTGGTGAGGGACCGGATGTCGGGGAGGAAGGACAGTTGGGGGGTCGAACCTGAGGCCTAGTGTTCGGAGTGTTTCAGGGGGAGATTGGGAAGGTGTAGGAAGTGAGAGCCATGTGAATGGAGACATTGAAGAGAGCCAAAGAGTATGACCTCCGTCTTGTCAACTTTCAACTGTAAGAAATTTGCACTCATCCAGCTCCTGATGTCTGACAGGCAGGCTGACAGAACATCAGGGGACTGGGGGTCGCAAAGTGAAGTGGAGAAATAGAGTTGCGTGTCATCCGCGTACATGTGGAAGTGTGCCCTATATCTGCGGATGACATCCCCAAGAGGGAGCATATAGATGAAGAAGAGGAGGTGGGCAAGGATGTATCCCTGGGGTACCCCACAGATAACTGGGTAAGAGTGGGAAAAGCTGTTTGTGGAGATGTACTGCTGGTGGTTTGTGAGGTAGGACTCAAACCAGGCGAGTGCGGTCCCACTGAGGTGGATGACAGAGGACATGCAGTGGAGGAGGATGGTGTGGTCGACTGTGTCGAACGCAGCGGACAAGTCCAGGAGGATAAGGAGGCAGAGGGAGTCCTGGTCGCAGATAGAGAGGACACATATAGAGATGTTTAAATATCATTTTAACATCTCATCTGAAAGACAGTAACTTCACCATTGCAGTAATCCCCTCATCACAGCACTGTGCTGTCAATCTGTAAATTTGAGTCATGGGGAGGGTCTTGAACCTAAACTCTTCGGATACAGAGACAAGATTTTTTACAACTGAACCAAACCGACGCCTGTGAATTTTGTATGAAGTAATTGGCTGAGCAAGAAGGCAGAGGAGGTTGAATCCTTCACTGAATCAATTCAACACTGCTATTCTTATTTGTTTTAATCAACAAGTCTACCAGAGATAGAGTGCACAGCTATAAATATCCACTGTAGAATTAATTGACAATTTAGACAGTCAATCCCTTGTCCACTATATTATCAGAAGCAGTGAAAATGACTGTCACAGTGATCTCTTGTGCTACTGGCACATTGATACACTGTGCATTCCAGGCACTGAAGGCATCAGTCAATCTTCTCCTTGTAATTGTACTCATTAGATATGAGCTACATTGGTTATGCGAGCAGTCATTTTTCTATGTTTCCTTTGAGCATGAACTGCTAGAGAAAACAAGGGTGAGTGTTCTACCTCTGTAGCAGCAGTTCTGTTTTGAAGCATTATTGCGCAAAACAAAGCTTCATAATTTTATAAAATGTAGGAAAGTATCATGTGCATTTTGTGAATTTTAACTGAAAAGAACGTGTGCATTAATGGCTGTATGAATTCAACATTCACATTCGTTCAACATGAATTTTGTAAATAAAATGATATATTGAAAAAACAGAAGATATTTATTTATGCACTTACTCTGTAGGCTCTTTATAACTTAGTATAGCAATACCAAGTTATAGCAAGGCGCAATAAAGAACTCGACTGAAAGTCAGTGCTAGTTGTGGGCAACCATCTAGTTCCCATTTTAAAAGATAAATGCTGGCTTCTGGATCAGCCGATCACCGGAATATCACTTCCTGTTTCTGCACACTGAGAGGTATTGACCTTGAAATTGACTGAAGCAAGCAGAAGTCAGCTATTGTGTCACAAATGGCCAGCCAGCAAGGGGGAAACGAGCAGGCTGGCCTCACACATCATTAATGAACGTGATTCACAGTGAAGCAAATTATAATGAGTCTAGTCTGGATATAACTGCACATGAATGTTATTAAAGGGAAATTAGATTGAAGAGGGAGAATATTAAAGGTTATGAGAAATGAGCAGGAGAAGAGGACTAAATTAATTGAGGAAAAACATTACTAAAGTGAAGAAAAACATTACTAAAGACTTGACCAAATAGCTTGTTCCATGGTGTAACATTATGTGATTCTATGATTTTGCTAAATCTCTAAATTGGTTGTTCCTAATCTATTCCCAGCACCTTGGGACATCTTCCTGACGTGAAAGGCACTATACAAATGTAATTTTTTACTGTATTTTATTCAATGATACTTTATTACAGTAATCTCTTGTGGAAGTGCAATTTGGATTATTTACCTTTTAGTTCAGCCTCAGGCTAAGTAACTGCTGCAATGTGAAATTAAAATATTTCAAGAACAAACATTTTGGATATTCAAAAAGTAGGCCAAATTAAAAAGTTGGTTAATATTAATAATAATAATCCTTGCATTTGATGTAGATCCTTACCATGTCTTCAAGACATGGTAAATCATTTCACAGAATGTACTGTAAATGAATTGCATGTATACATGTATTTTGTGGCCGAAAGTTGATAAGTAGATAAGGATTTATATTTTTCATGATAAAGGTTTTTTGTATGCTTATGACTTTTGAAGTAAATCCCCCCAAATCACAAGATATATGTGACAATGCATCCCAAACTACCCTGCTAATAATCATAATTTTGAAACTTCATATAGGGTCTAATCATGTCTTTGAGGTATCTCAAAGCACTTCACATGATTTATCTGTCGAGTGTAATGATTGTGTAGTTTGTAGGCAATAACAACAGCTAATTTGTGCAGAGGCAATGTCCCACAAATAACCATGAAATAAATAGCCCTATTTCCTTTGGAAGATTTGGGGTTTAAGGAGAGAAACTCGCTTCTCTTTTTGAATAGTTCCATGGGATTATCGACACCCACCTGAACAGACAGATAGGACCTCGGTTTTCTGTCTCATCTAAAAAATGTGGCAGCAGTTAAAAGTTCATATCAGGGGAAACACAAAGACAATTAGGAAACACAAAGACAGTTAAGAAAACAGTTCTACAAGAATCACAGCAACAACATGCATTTATATGGCGTTCTTCAAACAAAATAGTGTTTCAGAGTGGTGCACATCAGTGGGTTTGGACCCTGCGCAAGGGAGAATGTGGTGGGAAGCTGCAATTGACCATAGCCCGACAACTAAGTAAAAGCATCTACTTAAATAAAATCCTAAAGAAATCTGAAGAAAAATAGCACAACTATGAGATAGTGATGTTTCCACAAATAACGACAACCAAAGCCTTTGAAAAAAAAATTCCAGGTCAATATATTGATTGAGACAGTGTTACAAAAGTGAAAATGAAAATAACCAGACATTGGAAATGAATCACAAGCCATACCTTTCACATGGGATTATCAACACAGCAAATTATCATACTCCATATCAGTGAGGGGGAGCAGTGCATTATGCAATTCCATTTTTTGTTTCTTCCCTTGTAAAACAGTGGCTGATGGAAGAGAACATATTATGTCCATTTAAATATGCATTTCACATTCAGTGTCAATGCAATCCCCATAGAATGATTTCAAAGCATATTTTGAGTACAAATGTTTATTTGGTTGTAGTTCCAAGTACTGAAACTGAGAAAAATCTTCATACTATGAATTTCACTCTGGTTACAAACGACAGTTTGTAACGACCTATACTAATATAATGACAATGTCTGTCTATCTGTCTGTCTCACTGTGTCCGCTTCAAGAAGAATCTCAATAACTGATAGATGTAGAGATATGATTTTCACCTCATCAGAAAGGTCTTGCACCTAGGAGTGAAATGGCCATATTTATTTTCTGATACCTCCTATAAGTTATAAGATATCTCCTATAAGTTAGAACCTAAAATGTGGTTCCGTTTTTAATTTTTTTGCAGCAGTTACACCTGGTGGTCATCAAATCAAAGTGGTATTGTGGCCAAGGTGCGAAGGAAACAAAATAAAGACCGCAGACAAAGCTAAGCCACTGCATCAACAACAATAAAATTATATTTTTTAAAGTGCATTTCATGGTTGGGAGGACATCATAGTGATTATAAATTATACATTTATGTTGATCATTATAAGGATGCCTAAATGAAAATCAAACCTATCAAGGGTAAGTAAGGGTCTGTTTGTGCATCAATCTACATTCCATATTGGATCATTTCGTTGCCAGCATAGCTGCAATGGATACTGCTGGTTATATCATGCAATCGTAGCAAGTCAAAGCCAAACCTTGAATCATACATCACCTCAAGGCTGGACTATGGAAACTCTCTCCTCGTCGGCCTCCCCAGCTCCTCCATTCACAGGCTGCAGGTCATCCAAAGCTCTGCAGCACGTGTACTATCCCACACCCGCCTCCGTGACCACATAACCCCCACCCTCGCCCGTCTCCACTGGCTCCCCATCCTCCAGAGGATCGAGTTCAAGATCCTCTGGAGGATCTTGAACTCGATCCTCTGGTACTTTCCCCCTACAAGCCCACCCGGACCCTCCGTTCAGCAGGACTTGGCCTGCTCCAAGCCCCCCGCCCGAACCGCCCCACCATCGGAGGCCAGGCCTTCAGTTTTTCTGCTCCGACCTTATGGAATTCCATCCCCCAATCCCTCCGTCTCATTTCTTCCCTTTCCTCTTTCAAGGCCGGTTTGAAGACTTTCCTCTTCGACCGTGCCTTTTGTTCCACCCAGAATATTTCGACCTCCCTTACGTGTTTCACCCCTCCCCATACACTCCCCTCCCAGCTCAGGTCACACACCTCTTGTGCAGCGCATTGGGACATCCTCCCGACGTGAAAGGCGCTTTATAAGTGTAATTTGTTGTTGTTGTTCTAATTTCATGTTCATTGTTGCATGAATGACAGGAATGCAATCAATCTTGAATATTGGGTGATTGGAAATGTTATGCATCAAATTATTAGCATTTATATCATGCAACAATGTTAGTTCATGCATATCAGACATATGTTGTTCATTGCAAGGTAATTCTGTGTGTAGTTATTTTCCTTATTTATACTTTATCTCCATGCATTATTATTGAAATAGATGCTTTTGAGAACATTGCACAGTACACAATCTTATACTTGTATGCACTACCCATCAAACTCACATATGAATCCTACATTCATTATGTAATTTTTTTTACTAGAAATAAAGCACCATTCATTTTTCAGCGCTAACCATTGTAATCTACTGTGTTAGCTGTGAACCTACGAAGAGACTCAATGTGTGTGAAATTGCTGTGTCACTCAATCTGATGGTAAATTATCTTACTGGAAGCTACAGGAGGATTTTATACTGCATGATAACATTTGGAAATCACATAACCATCAAATACGCTCCTAAGATTCAAGGCAGCAGGACAGTTTCTGCACTAAGAAGCAACCAGAAGAATGTAGGCTCCATGATTCGTTATAAGCAATAAAATGCCAACAACTATTCAGTCCACTGACATGCACATTTTGTCTGCATCACCTGATGTGTTATAGTATCAGGATAATACACTGCTCATTGGCTTTTCCCTACAAATACATAGTCATTACACAACAGAAACTTTTGTGAAGCTTTTCGATATGTTTCAATAAGTAATAAAACACTATATCAAATATAAGGATTATCATACTATACACTATTTCTGACCAGCACATATACCCACTATACAAATGTTTCAAATAATCAGATTAATAATAATCCTTGCATTTGATATAGCGCTTTTCACATCTTATCGACGTCTCAAAGCGCCTCACTGAATATACTATAAAGTGAATTGACTGTATATTTGCAGGCAAAACGCAGCAGCCAATTGCGCACAGCAGTGTCCCACAAACAGTCATGGATTGAAAATGACCAATTTTTATTATTGTGGTTTTTTTGGGATAGATTATTATTAGGCGTGAGGAGTAAGGAAGCTTGCCCAAGGTTTTGCCCTGATCTGCCTGGAATTGAACACAGTCTCATTTTTATAAGGCGAGCACTCTAACCAATTTACCATCTGAGAACCTCTGAGCAAAGTTGACAATTTATTAGTTTCATGTTGCTAAATTTAGCACATCCTATTGGATGTCTTAATGGTTTTTAGACAATATAGTGCCTTATCATATCTTTGTGACATCTCAAAGTGCTTCACAGAATACACACTAAAGTGAATTGACTATATTTTCTGTAGACATAATTGAACTGAATGTTGTATGATGAAATGATCTTATGAGATAGTGATGCTGCATCTAGTTTTACTGTGATACAAACATATCAGCAATCCTTGCATTTGATAAAACACCTTTCACATCACGAGGATGTCTTAACACATTTTGCAGGATACACTATAATTTGTAGTGGCTGTATCTTGTGGACGTGGCGGCAGCTGATTTCTGCACTGCATTGTCACACATATAGCCATGATGTGAATGCCCAATTTCATTTGGAAAAAATAGGATACTGGGAGAAACTCTTTTCTATTTACAACTGTGCCACACGATCTGTAATGTCAATTCTGAATAAGCTGATCGGAATTTGGTTTAATATTTCATCGACAGAATGGTTTAATAGATCCAGGACAGCATCTCCAACAATTCAGCATACACCCAGCACTAGACTGCTTTGTCAGCATAGATCATGAATTAAAAATTCCAACACAGTGCTTGAATCCGCAAAGTTTTGACTGACAGGCAAGAGTACTAACAATTGAGCCAAGGAGCTGAGTCTGAAGAATCCTGGCCCCAGTTACCAGTCTGTCCTTCCAAGTCCTGGAGATGAGCCAGGCTGTAAATTGAGAAAGAAAAATCTCTGCATCAATTAAATCTACCCTAAGCAGAACAGGTTTGATCTTCTGTTGTTAGAACATAAGAATTAGGAGCAGGAGTAGGCCATTCGGTCGTTTGAGCCTGCCCCGCCATTCAATAACATCATGGCTGATCTTCTAGTCTAACTCCACCTACCTGCCTGTTGTTATCTAATCATACACAAAGTGGGGAGATAAAAATTTGTTTTGTGTAACTGTTTGCAGGAACTTTGTGTGGAATCTAAGTAATTTTTGTCGATAATTTCTTGTCCTGTGAATTGCACAGTGCTTCACAGTACTGTATGTACTTCAATAAGTCACTTCAGTACACCCCAACACTAATACAGTAGTCTGCTATCATGTTGAAAACGCAAACTTGCTTTCTTAATTAATGGTAGATTATCCATTTTAAAAAAAATCTACTCAGTATCCCCAAAGAACCTTAGTCCGGTATATGTAAACAATCTGAGATTCTCCTACAATTTCTGATCTCAACTACTTCCTGTGAGATTATCACCTCTGCTGCCATACTGCCATGTTGGCTGTCACAGCAATTAGCACTTATGATTGATTCAAATTCCAAAGTACAGTAAGAAGTAAACAGATGTCTTTGCTAAGAGTACTTAGTGATTTTCCACACTGAAATAAGTGTTATGTATGGTCAGTAACACAGAGCTAATATAGTAAAATATATTAAGTGTATAGTACATAGTATATAATTATACAAAATATATAAATAAAGTGCACAGCAAGGTGACCCCTCTCATTAAAACCCTCAGTCAATCGTCTCCATGAATTACGTATCAGCAATTATTAATATAGTTCTCATATTTTTGCTACATAAATGCCTATTGCGAAAAATTGCCTCAATATATAGATAGAGGATAGGTTACTGGCTGGACAATCAGATCAAATTCTGGCTTTGGGATGGGATAAAATTCTGACCCAGAGATGGAAGTGCTTCTAACTGAGCTATACCGACTCACCCAACCAAACTGACAAAAAAGAGAAAGAACAAATAATTTCTCTTCCCTTGATTTTCTTCCATTTATTCTTTCTCCAAAATGACTCGCTTCCCTATAAAACATAGAACCTCAAGATTATTATTGCTGTATGGTTATTGCGGCACTTTTGATGTGTGACAGTCCAATGGACTCTGTCAGATTTAGTGCTGAGAGTGATAGTTCCAGCATCAAACAAGCCAGGTGAGTATTTTTTTAATAAAAATGGTTGATTCTGTCAATGGTTTATAGACCCTCTGGATATCTATCAACTCTTGGATGACTCCTGCAAGAGAGGATAACTATATTGGTGATTTGAACCTCAAAATGCTTGCCTAGTGTCTCCAGGGTACTGGATTTTCATTCCCACTCTATATAATGTGACCCTCTATCATTCACGTTCTTAAAGAGTTGCAATGATAACCTGAAGAGTCCTCTTCGCTGTTCAGAATTGCACAGCATAATGTCAAGTTACAGTCTTCATTCTCCCCAGTAATATTTCAGATCTAAAAACATCTTTTGGCTTATCTAGAGGCTTTTCATGTTGAGAGGCAATCTCAAACACTTTAGAAAAATTACTGATAAGTATAGTAACTGAATTTGTATTTATTATAATTGCTTATGTACCCACAGAATGATCTTATAATAATACAAAATATATGTACAGATTTTACGTACAGATTATATTATTTTACTTGTCAAAATGCATAGCACTCCTATAAACTGGAATATTCAAAATTGAGGCAAGCGTAATATGAAGCTAGAATCCAGATAAATGGATTGCAAACTTCTACCATTCGTTGACATGATTTTAAAGAGAAATAAACGGTATAGCTGAAGATATCCAAATCAGTGGATTTGGATATCATTTTGTTTGTTTTTTAATGGAAAATCTTTTGTGTGTAATAGCTGTCCTGCCTTGACTGAATGATTTGTATGCTGTCCACCTCAGAGCGATTAACGTCTGAAGGTGGCGAGTGGGTTGTAAATGGGGAAAATGCAATTTTGTTCTCAGTATGCTATCGGTGTATTTTCAGAAGAATGTAATTGAAGACACGCTTCATTTGCCTTAGCTATGAAGAGCCTTTCACAGCTTCATAGCTATGACCATAAATGACCTTATAAATGTATTGCACTTTGCCATTACATGGATTATAGGGAAAACAGTACAGACAACAACGTCACAGCAATAGATTATGGATTTTTCATTGCAGAATGCTGACACAAGTAATTCAACTGTTTTGTACTATCAAGAAAGAGACGTGTCTCTAGTAATATGTACCTAGTATTCTCTGACACAAAATGGTACAATGGGTCAGTATCACCTCCATTAGGTCAGCGCCTTGGGACATTCTCCCGAAGTGAAAGGAACTCTATAAATATAAACTCTATAATAAATATTTACTCTATAAATATAGTTTGCTTATTGTTGTTTATCCCAACTATCATTTCCAGACAGAGAAACCAGCCATTTGACCCTCTTACAGGCCTCTTCTACCATCCACCAGAAATCTGGCATAAATGACCCAGGATTTAGGCCATCTAATATCCTATCTAGCTTCCCAGAAAGCGCATTGCCTTCATATAGAATCTCTCCTGCTGGTTGGCTGAAATCAGAAACACCCCATGTAGAAAATCAAAGACATTTATCTTATCTGATGTGAAATTTAGCTGGTAAAATCGCAGAAAATTAGATTCCAAATTAATACTGAATATACAAATTTGCCAAAATTCTACACAATGTTAAACTTTAAAATCATGGTCTTGTTAAGCCAAAGACCATGAGCAATGCTAGTCCTGTGTTGCTTAGATCCACACAAATCTTTGTTACAGGAATTATCATTGACTGGAAAATTTCATATGTTAAGAAATGCCACAAACAAAACCCTTTTTCTCTTAGATTCAATATATTAGATATAAAATTCTGCTTTCTGTATTGGAAAGAAATAATAGCTGACATGAGGCAGAGCTAGTGGTCCATAGAAGGACTCAATGACATACAATAGAGACAGCCATTATGAGAGGTTGGTATTCTGCGGTAATATTCCTTGGTAAAGGGGTGATCTGGCTGAGGAATTCAAAATAATGAAAGGAAATGACAGATTAGATAACGAAAGATGCTTCCCCTGGAATAGGAATCTATTACAATGGGTTGCAGTCTTAAAGTTAGAACCAAGCGAATTGAAATAGATATGTATATTTCATCCACAAAATATACAGTCAATTCACTTTATTCTGTGAAGTGCTTTGTGATGACTCGAAGATGTGATAAATGCTCTATATCAAATGCAAGGATTATTATTATTTCTTCACACAGAGGGCTGTGAAGAAGTAGAAATGTCTGCTTCAGTATGTGATGCTCAAGTGCAGCAACTCAAAGCCCAAGGAGTCAAGTGGAACTGATAACCTAAGGACAGGGAAGAGAAGAATTTTCTTAATAAAAAGGGTATTCTATTGACAATTGAAACCGTAAGCTGCTAAAAAAAAATTAGTGTTGGGTTGTAACTTTAATTATGTTGAAGCAATAGGTGGTTTAGCTGGAGGTGAGTAGGTTAAACAAGTATACAGACTTAAAATGCAGCTCAGTGGGAAACCTATCTTACAAGTGTGTTTACTTGAAATCAGGACTGATTCAGCACATACATGTTACTGTGTTTACACTCACAATTGCAAGTTAGTTTTAGACTGACCTAAGGTCCAGCCAATTTCCACTTCAAAACAGCCTTTGTATAGAGCTGCCTTTACCCCTTTTGAATCTGATTTAAGAAGAACATTAGACTGAACTGGTTTGTTCCAGTATTTCCAATAGCTAGCTCTAGACAAAGCTCACTTTATATCAAGCTCTAATGAACAAAAACATGCACATTGGAATCATCTTCTTGTCTAGAGACAAGTTCCTCAAAATAACATTAATTATCCTGTATATATTAAGAATTTAAACCCTTGTTCTCAGAAATTGTTCCATTGTCCCTTGATGCCTGTCTTTATTGAAGTCGTTCTTCGTATCTATTGTTAAGATTTCATTAATAATGTATTGTATTGATATGTTTTTGGCTATGATATCAATGTGAGCTTATAGTCGCTGTCCTGTTTGGGGGTATTTAGGTGTTGTATTTATTGGAACAAATGGATACAGTATTCACAGTAACATACAGTTCAACGTGTTAGCGCAACATTTACTGTATTAAAAGACCAACAGCATTATTAATACTGTTCTATCTGTTTCTGGGATCTAGAAGTCCTATTAAATGACAGAATTCCTGCTCACTAATTATGCTACCTCAATTTCATTCTTCCCTTATAAAAGTGACACACATTTCATCTTGCAAAACATGCATGAATCCATGGCAATTTCCTTGTTTCGTACCATGAAGGAACATAATTGCATGGTGTGATATTAAAGATACACTGCCTCAAGAGAAGTAAAAGTCTGTTGTAGTCAACATCTTCATCTATTTCGGAAGTACATTTTACTGGTTTACTACAGTAAAAGCCCGTTTATCCGGTACATGCCGGATATTCGGCTGAAAACACAGAAAAGTAGCATACATCATCTGCTGGATGTACCCTGAGCAAAGTCGATTCTCTGGGCAGTGGACTATTTTGCTTTCTCTCTTTTGATGTTACAGTTAACACTCTGCTGACACTCTGATACAAGTCTCCTATTTCATTTGCAAAATGAGATGAAGAGTAAAAAAGATTATCAATGTATTGAATGATTTAAGCAGCAAAGGGCTGCATTTGTAAAGGCTTACTTTCAGACTTCTAAAATAGCAACCAGTTGAACAAATTACACGTTACATAATGATTCTGAAGAGCTTCCTGTTTGTAGTTAACTAGAGTCAATATCTTAGTCTATGGAATAGAGTCCTGGAGCTCAGTCCTTGCCAGACTTCACTCCCCCCCTAGAGAGGATCGACTTCAAGATCCTCACCCTTGTCTTCAAATCCTTCCACTCCTCTGCAACCCCCTACCTCTCTGACCTCCTCTCTCCTTAAACCAGCTCCAGTTGCCTTTGTTCCACTGGGTCTGGCCTCCTCCATGTCCCCCGAATCCTCCGCTCCACTCTTGGCAGCCATGCCTTCAGCTACTATGCCCCAAGGCTCTGGAATTCCCTTCCTCACTACCTTTGCCTTGCCCCCTCTTTTCTCAGCTTCGGGTCCCAGCTGAAGACCTTTCTCTTCAACCGCGCCTTTGGTCACCTTCCTACTTCTGCTCCTGGCTTGGTCCCGGGATCCGCTATTGTGAAGTACTCTGAGACGCCTTCCAGCGTGGAGGGCACTATATAAATCAAAGTTGTTGTTGTTGTTGTTGTAGAGCACTCACCTTGCATGCGAGAAACTGCGGTTCGATTCCCAGGTAAGTTTCCCTTGGGTACGTTTCCTTACTCCATATGCCTGATAGCAATCCCTTGAAAAGAAACAATAATAAATTGTTCACTTCAATCTAGGACTGTTTGTGGGACACTGCTGTGTGCAATTGACTGCTGCATTTTGCCCACAAAAATATATTCAATTCACTTCACAAAATATTCTGTGAAGCGATTTGAGATGTTTAGAAGACATGAAAAGCGCTATATCAAATGCAAGGATTATTATTACCGATATCTGAAGTCAATAGGTGTAATAGTAAATAGGCTAGCTCAGGAATTTATCACGTTAGCTGTGTTGATAAAAAAAAAGTTCCAAATTATAGGCTTATGCGATTCTTATTCAAGCAAGTAGCAATTTCAAATGCAATATATTAGAGTTCAAAAATGAAAACTTGTCAATCAAATGTGCACGGTATTGTTAATGTAATCACAGTACAAATGTATGTACTTTGTCAATCTAAGTTATTTCTTTTGAATGGTGGAGGTAAAATTGACGACAGGCACCCATTTCAGTGATTTCAAAAAATAGGAGGGAGACTGTGATACAGTGCAAAACCTTCTCTTCTTTTTTGACTCTTGCCCGGTTTTAAGATGAAATTTGCTAATTACTAATTTACTACATTTTAGTACACTGAAACTCTTTGATACATTTCAGCAATGTGACAAGACACTGTTTCAAATGCAAGGATTATTACTATTACAGAAATACTTTGAATTAATGAGGAAGAATTCGACCTATCCAATGTTTAGAATTGTTTAATCACATGCTTGCGAAGCACAGCCTTGAACAGAATGAAACAGATAGGTTTTCTGTAATGTGGGAAACCATGAAAGAAATTCTTGAAAATTTCCCCAAATAAAAGAAAATGATGATTTATCCTTAAATACAGTTCTGAAAAAGTAAAGTTTGAACTTCTGGGGCACCCAGGGAAATTACAGTTTCACAGGGCTAGCCATTTTTTTTGGAAAACTTTCATCTCACATAACATCAGAACTTTGTTTATTGTTATTACTATTGTTGAATACTGCCATGGGATCTTTCACTGTGAATCGGATGTGGTTGTTGCTGGCAGTGCATCCCCAGTTGCTGTAATAAAGTTGTGGTGAGCCTTCTTTTTAAGAAAGTAACGTAAGTCATTGTGGTGATTATAATTGTGCTCCTATGATATTTTGGTGTTGGTGCTCCCATGATGTTTGGTACCAATGGAACTGTACTATGTCAATCAGTTACCACTTTCCACGGAGAAATGGGAAAAAGATAAATGTGACTACAACAACAATATCTTGCATTTATATAGTGCCTTTCACGTGGGGTGGCATCCCAGAGAGCATCATGTTTTTCAAGCGTCACAGAGTGCTTGAATACTTTGAAGCTTAGATTTTTTTGAGAAGTTAAATTACTTGAAAAATAATTCATGCGCTGCATTCTGCCTCTTTCCGCCCATTATAGAAATCCACTGCCCCAACTCAAAATGATTTCCAACTAATAAAAAATCCCTTTTCTTGTAATAGAAATCTCTAGGGAAATAAATTATAATAAATAGCAGTGGGAGAACAAAGGAATATTACATGTTTAATGCAAATGAAGGATAAATTTTGACTGCAAGGGCTGCATGGTTCCAGTGCTTGCCTATTCACATTAGAAGCATGCAGAGTGATTGACTGACACTCCTGACTTGGCTTGTGAAAAAAAGGAGAATATTGTTCATAAACTGATTTCTTCCTTTCACACATTCTGTGATGTGGTCTTACTGCTTAATCAATGTAATTGAGAGAAAAAGCACATTTTGCTCAGTGTAGTGTATTCTCTTGAAGTACTTATATTGTGAAAAACATCTCAATGTTGCAGGGTTATCAGCTTGCCTTATTTATTAATAACAATTTAATTCATTTAGCACAGCACTTTGTTCCAACTCAACTTTGGAGTCTTGTAGCTCAGTGGTTAGAGAACTCGCCTTACAAGTGAGAGACCTGGATTCAATTCCAGGCAGGGCAAAACCCTAAGCAAGTTTCCTTACTCCAAACGCCTAATAATAATCCCCCAATAAAAACAAACAATAATAAATTGGTAATTTCAATCCACGACTGTTTGTGGGACACTGCTTTGCATGTTGTCTGCCAATTTTGCCCACAAATATACAGTCAATTCACTTTACAGTATATTCTGTGAAGCACTCTGAGACGTCGATAAGATGTGAAAAGCGCTATATCAAATGCAAGGATTATTATTATTGTGATGACGTGACAAAGTGTTACAACTAATGCAAGGATTAATATTATTAAACGTCTTCCAGAAATCTCCTATTGAATTGTACAGGCACAAACATAATGTATTTGGTAATCAATATCCATGTTCAACAACAACTGATTGGAGGGAAGTTTGCAATGGTATCACCCAGGGGTCGGTCGGTCCTGGGACCACTGATGTTTTTCGTCGATATAAATGACCTGGACTGGCATATAGGGAGTACAATTTCCAAGTTTGCAGATAATGCCAAGTTGGGAAAAGTAATGAACAGTGAAGATGATAGCAGCTGATCTCAAGAGGACATAGACTGGTAAAATGGATAGACACATGGCAGGTGAAGTCTAATGTGGAGTGATTCATTCTGTAAGTAAGAAAGAGAAGAGACAGTGTAAGCTAGATGGTAGAATCGTAAAGGAGGTGAAGGAACAGAGACCTGGGAGTTCATATAAACAAATCTTTGAAGGCGGTAGGACAGGTAGTTAAAGCTGTTTAAAAAAATAGCATACAGGATCCTTGGCTTTACAAATAAGTGCATAGAATACAAAAGTCAGGAAGTTATGATAAACCTGTTTAAAACAATCGTTGGGCCTCAGATGGAGTACCGTGTTCAGTTCTGGGCACCACATTTTAAGCAGGATGTCAAGGCATTAGAATCATAGAATCATAGAATTTTACGGCACAAAAGGAGGCCATTCGGCCCATCTAGTCTGTGCCGGCTCTTTGAAAAGAGCGATTCAATCCCACTGCCCTGCCCGCTCCCCATAGCCTAATAGACCAGTTCTCCCTAAATAAAGATCTAATTCCCTTTTAAAAGTTGTTATCGAATCAGCCTCCACCACCTTTTCAGGCAATGCATTCCAGATTCAAACAACTCGCTGAGTGAAAAAATTTCTCCTCAGCTCCCCTCTACTTCGCCTTGAAATTATTTTAAATCTGTGACCACGAGTCACAGATTCACCCACGAGTGGAAATAGTTTTTCTCTATTTGCCCTGTCGAAACCCCTCATGATCTTATAATCCTCTATTAGGTCTCCCCTCAATCTTCTCTGCTCCAGAGAGAATAACCCTAGCCTATGTAGCCTCTCCTCATAGCTGAAGTCCCTCAATCCTGGAACCATCCTAGTAAATCTTCGTTGTACCCTTTCCAATGCCTTCACATCCTTTCTGTAGTGTGGTGACCAGAATTGAACATAGTATTCCAGCTGAGGCCTCACCAAAGTCCTATAGAGGTTAGTCAGCACTTCCTGACTTTTGTACTCTATACCCCTATTTATAAAGCCTAGTATCCCATATGCCTTCTTAACAGCCTTGTCTACCTGTCCTGCCACCTTCAATGAGTCACTAACACAAATCCCCAGGTCTCTCTGTTCCTTTACACCATATAAAATTGTACTATCTAGCCTATATTGCCTCCCTTCATTTCTTCTCCCAAAATGCATCACCTCACACTTCTCTGCATTAAACTTCATCTGCCATGTGTCTGCCCACTTTACCAATTTGTCTATATCCTCTTGCAGATGGCTACTATCCTCCTCACTGTTTACTATTCTCCCTAACTTAGTGTCATCTGCAAACTTGGAAACTGTACTCCGTACACCCAAGTCCAGATCATTGATGTAGATTACAAACAGCAATGGTCCCAAAACTGATCCCTGTGGCACACCACTGCTCACTTCCCTCCAATCTGAAAAACAGCCGCTCACTACAACTCTCTGCTTTCTGTCTCGCAGCCAGTTGTGGATCCACGCTGCCACTGTCCCTTTTACGCCATGGGACTTTAATTTCATAATAAGTCTCTCATGTGGCACTTTGTCAAATGCCTTTTGAAAGTCCATGTAAACTACATCAACTGCGCTACCATTATCCACCCATTCCGTTACCTCATCAAAAAATTCAATCAGATTTGTAAGGCAAGATTTGCCTTTAACAAATCCATGTTGACTGTCCTTTATTAGCCTATATCTTTCTAAGTGAAGATCTACCTTGTCCCTGATTATGGACTCTAGAAGTTTGCCCACTACCGACGTTAGACTGACTGGTCTGTAGTTACCAGGCTTGTCCTTCTGCCCCTTTTTATACAAGGGAGTAACATTAGCTATCCTCCAGTCCTCTGGCACGACCCCTGTGTCCAAGGAAGATTGAAAGATCGTGGCCAGAGTCCCTGCTATTTGCTCCCGTGCCTCACTTAGTAACCTAGGGTGCATCCCATCCGGACCAGGTGACTTATCCACCTTGAGCGATGTCAACCTTTTTAGAACTTCCTCTCTGGTTATAATTATTCTATCCATTTCTCCTACCCTCTCCTCTAATACCATGGCATTGGCTGTATCATTTTCTTTTGTGAAGACAGAGGGGAAGTACTCATTCAGTACATCAGCCATGCCCTCTGCCTCCACAATGAGATTTCCTCCTAGGTCCCTAATTGCCCCCACCCTATCCTTGACCAATCTTTTACTCTTAATATGTTGGTAAAAAACCTTAGGGTTCCCCTTAATCTTACTCGCTAATTGTTTTTCATGCAGTCTCTTTGCCCCTCTAACTTCCTTTTTTAGTTCTATCCTACACTTCCTATATTCTGCTTGGTTCCCTTCTGAATTTTGAGCCTGACACTTATCATAAGCCTCTTTTTTTTGTTTTATTTTGGCCCCGATTTCCTTAGTCATCCAGGGAGGTTTGGATGCCTTACATTTCACCTTTGTGGGGATGCTTTTGACCTGTGCCTGAACTATCTCCTCTTTGAACGCTGCCCACTGCTCGTTAGTTGTCTTACCTGCCAATTTTTCTTTCCAATCCACCTTGGCTAGGTCCCACCTCAACTCATTGAAATTAGCCCTTTTCCAGTTGAGTGTCCTCACCTGTGATCGTTCCTTATCCCTTTCCATAATTATTCTGAATCTAACGATATTGTGGTCACTATTCCCTAGATGCTCACCTACAGAAACCTGTTGAACTTGCCCTACCTCATTTCCCAAAACTAGATCCAGCAATGCTTCCTTCCTCGTTGGACTGGAAACATACTGATCAAGAAAGTTGTCCTGCACACACTTCAGGAATTCTTCTCCCTCCTTGCCCTTTACTCTACTATTCTGCCAGTCTATGTTGGGATAGTTGAAGTCACCCATTATCACTACTCTATTAGCTCTGCATTTCTCCGTGATACGCTTGCAGATCTGCTTGTCTATCTCCTCCCCACTATTTGGTGGTCTATAGTATACCCCTAACAGTGTAACTGCACCTTTTTTATTCCTCATTTCTAACCAGATAGATTCGGTTTTTAGTCCTTCTTCCACCTCGTTCCTTTCTAAGGCAGTCACTGAGTCCTTAACTAAAATTGCCACCCCGCCCCCTTTTCTCCCTTCTCTATCCCTCCTGAATACATTATAACCAGGAATGTTCAACTCCCATTCCTGCCCATGCTGGAGTCAAGTCTCTGTTACTGCTATAACATCATATCGCCTCGCAGCAACCTGAGCCTGCAGCTCACCAATTTTATTTCTCAAACTTCATGCATTTACATACATGCACTCTAAGGCACAAATAACTTCCTCTGCATTTTTCTCCCATCTTACCTTTACCCCTGTCCTCTTTATTACCCCTCCCGTATTTGAACTACTGATCAGTTTCCCACCCTCACCCCCCCGGGATTAGTTTCAAGCCCCCCCCACAAAACTCGATAACCTCCCTGCAAGGAGATTGGTTCCAGCCCTGTTCAGGTGTAACCCATCCATTTTGTACAGGTTCCACCTACCCCAGAATTGGTCCCAATGGTCTAGGAACCAGAAACCCTCCTTCCTACACCACTTCTCCAGCCATGCATTGATGTGCCTTATTCTAGCATTCTGGAACTGGCTTGCTCGAGGCACTGGAAGCAACCCAGAGATCACCACTTTCGAAGTTCCATTTTTCAGTTTACTCCCTAGTCTCTGGTACTCTCCCTGGAGCATCTCAGGTATTTTCGTCTCAACTTCATGGGTCCCAACATGGACCACCACAAGTGGATTTTCCCCTTCCCCTAGCAGAATTTCATGCACCCGCTCAGTCAAGTCTTCAACCCTGGCACCTGGTAGGCAACACACCTTCCGAGATTCGCGTTTCCGTTCACAAAAACGCCTATCTATACCTCGGACAGTTGCATCTCCTATTAAAATGGTCTTGATGGAGTTGGTTTGTCCAACCTTCTCACAGACCTCCTTATCCAAACAGGTTGAAAGTACTTCATACCTGTTGGAAATGGTTACAGTCTGGGGTTTCTCTGCACCACTCTTGTGGTTCCGCACACCCGGTCGTCTGGGTAAGTCACCTTGGCTCAGGTTGCCCTCCATCAACTCCCACATCCCGCATTCCTCGCACATCACATGCCAGGTCATTATCTCAACTTACTTCCCTGGGATATATAAACTGCACCTACTTCCCCCTCTGCACCTAATTCCCACTCTCACCCAATTCCTTCTTACTCTGTCCTCGCCTCGCTCTGTCCTCGCCTCGCTCTGTCCTCGCCTCGCTCTGTCCTCGCCTCGCTCTGTCCTCGCCTCGCTCTGTCCTCGCCTCGCTCTGTCCTCGCCTCGCTCTGTCCTCGCCTCGCTCTGTCCTCGCCTCGCTCTGTCCTCGCCTCGCTCTGTCCTCGCCTCGCTCTGTCCTCGCCTCGCTCTGTCCTCGCCTCACTCTGTCCTCGCCTCACTCTGGCTGGCTCTCTGCTCGATTAAGGCTCTTGCAGCTAGACCCTTTTTTATACCCTGTTTTGAATCAGTTGGTCAGCAGTTTTTAACCATTAACACCTAAACACCGCATTAGGGAGGGTGCAAAAGAATGAGGGACTTCAGTTATCAGGATAGGGTAGAGAATCTAGGATGATTCTCCTCAGAGCAGAGGTTAAAAGGAGACTTTATAAAAGTTTTCAAAATGATGAGAAGATTTGATAGGGTGAACAAGTGCAAATTATTTCAACTGGAGATAACCCAAGGACACTGATTTAAAATAGATGTTAAAAGAAACAGAGGGGGTGGAGAGAATTTTTTTTCACACAGCTAGTTATTTGGATCTGGAATGCATTGCCTGAAAGGATGATAGAAGCCAATTCGATAACAACTTTCAAAAGAGAAGTAGATAGTTAGTTGGGGAAGACAGGTTTGCAGGGCTTTGGGGAGGAAGTGGGGAATAGGGATTGATTTGGACAGCTCTTTTTGAAGAGCCAGTAGAGACATGATGAGTGAAATGGCCTGCTTCTGTGCTGTATAATTCTATGAATTTCTATAGCACCCTCCACACAGGGTAGCTTCTCAGAGCACTTATTGAAGCAACATAACATCAAAGCAAAATCAGGAAATAGCCATAAATGCATTTGTTATAGCAGGGAATATTTATTTACTTTTCATGAAATCCAGCATTACTTACAGTTGATTTATTCAGCTTCCCTCAGGACCCTGTATTCATTAGAAGGGTCACCTGAGCTGTTTCTTGTTTGCTAAAGTTGTTTTTCAGAAGTGTATGAATTCAACTTGTTTTATTATTTTACTTCTGTACAATTTGAATCGTGATTGTCACTTAGTGACTGTACTAACCGCTATCTGCAGCACAAGAAACTAAAGCAAATACACATATCATCAGTCCTCATTACCTCTTGCTATGCCAGCTAAGTGTAAAAGAAACTATCAAAACAACACAGTCTCTTTTTAATCCTTGTCAAGTACATTGCTTCTTGTCTTATGAAGATTCAAGCCTGTGATATTACAATAGGATTCTCTTGTCTTTCTGTCTGAACATTTGACTGAATTATGCAAAGAACATGGTTGAGATTCAGCACATGAGGTGATTGATGGCACAGTCCATTCAGAGCAAAGGAACAGCACAAATCTGATGAGAACATTGAAGGGTTGGGATAGAAAATGCAGTTTGTGGTGTGGCCAGTATGTGTAATCTATTTAGGATATACCAATAGAGCAGAACAAGAATGCATTGATTTAGAGCTGAAAATGACTAAATACCAGCCATATTTCAGGACATATATCAAATGGGAAACTAATCACTGAAACATGGTGCCAGGAAAGGTGGTTGAGGCCAGGATTCTAGACTCTTTTTAAAAAAAATACAGCTTGATGATTTGAAGGAGAACAGTAGGGAAGGTCTTCTGGAGAGAAGAGATCAGATAGGCTTTCTTCATCCAAAGCTGAGGGGATTTCTTCATCTAAACCTTGGCAGTAATTCTCATTGGTGTATTTTTCATACCTAAATAATCACAATTCAAAAATATTTCAGCGCACTGTTTTGAACTGGAAGTCACTCCCTTTGTCAGTAGGTTTGGAAAAAGCTCCTCAATTGAAAGTAGGAAGGAAATCACAATCCATCCAGGGACAAAAGTACATCTTCACAAAGAGACTTCCTGTATATTACTCCAAACTGCAAAATGTGTACTGGGGCTATATTGATTTGGAATTAAGACAGTCCAGTCAATTTGACTTGCATGAGATTCTCTAAAAGGGACACATGTGATCTCTCCCTGCCATGCATCACCATTCTACCTTTTGTTTTTTTCAATATTTGTTTTCCTTAAAATCTATGCCAGTTCATGTTTCTTCATCTAAAAACAAGATAACTTTCAGCATACTTTTCAAATTCATCCCGATTATTTCATATGAATATCTGTCTTGACTCAAAAAGAGAAAACAAAGTGAATTTTCAGGACTGTTCCTATTTGGATTAGGTGTCTTTGATTTTGTGGGGCTAATCTATTGTTCATAGGATCACAAGATTGGCTTGCTTGAAGAAGGCCCTTTGGCCCATTTCATCTCACCATTCCAGAATGCCTACACTCCCATCACTGCATCACTGCATTTATCTGTTTCGAAAATGCATCCAATGTTCTGTGGATTCCTGTAGCTCCTGTAGCTCAAGCTCCTGTAGCTTCAGGTTAAAGCACTCGCTTTGCAAGCGAGAGACCTGGGTTCAGTTCCTGGTAGGGTGAATTGTTGTCTGCGTTTCCTTACTCCACACACCTCTGTTTAACTAGCACTGTGTAGGAATCCAGTGTTAGTTGATTGAAGGATTGCTTATCTGGAAATAATAATTTCTTTTTTTTAAAATTGGGCACTCAAACTACAATTGTTTGTTGAACACTGCTGTTAGCAATCGGCTGTGGATTTGCCCACATAATATAGTTAATTCACTTTACAGCATGTTCTGTGAAGCATTTTGAGATGGCTCGAAGATGTGATAAGATGCTATACCAAATACAAGTATTATTATTATGGACTGGGTAAGTAACCATACTTCCTGCTATCGGTCCAGAAATTACCTTTTCCAACCTTGAACCTGTGACTTATTGTTCTGCTACTTTGGCACATTCTAAAAGTATTGTGTAATGCATACTAGTTGGTGATTTAAAGATGAACTCCAAGTTCTGTTTCTAACCTATAGACTGTCATCAGGTCCAGAGAAACTGATATCTGCTTCAGCAGGAAGCTCTTTTAGGTTTTCAGCCACTCTAACCTTGAAAATACAACTGACAATACAAAGTAAAGCTACTCAAATATTAGAAATAGCTTGACCTTTGTAATATTAACTCTGAACTACAATTATAAATGCAATTTAAAGAGAAGTATTCAGTTCAGCAATGTGAGGAAATTGAATTAACAGCTATAGATAAGGACATTAAGCTGACAAATGGTAGGATTGTATCAGTTCAACCTATATGCATGCGATAAAGCATTTGTGCTCTTGCCAACAATCCCTCATCTAAAATTAGTCATTCACTTCATGGCTATTTGCTGGTCATTGCTTTGTTCAAAATTGGCTGCTGCGTTTGCTTACAAATGCATAGTTACTCCACTTCACATTTTGACGATGTGACATATTGTCAATATGATAAAGTAATATATCAAGTGCAACGATTATAGCTTCCATGCACTAACAGTCATGATGGTTTCTGTAAGATGGTCATCAGCAAAATTGTGTTAAAAAAATACTATAAGAATCAACAGATGAAACTGACAGAATTTGCAGGAATTTGAAACAAAAAGCAATGGATATGTAAAGTGCCATGGAGCAGGGGTATAGAAAAAAACAGGGCTTATACGACTTGAGTAAAATAATATAACATTTTTGATCGGAAATGTCAAATTCATAAACATGTTAATAACAAAAAAAACATTAAAAATTGTAACTCATTTGCTCTGACTCAAAATAAATATGAGATGATTCTCCAGTGAATGGTAAATAAATTAATCAATGTAGAGAGAAACAGACAGCCATTTTGACATACGCCTTCAAGCATTGATGGACTTTGACATTGTGAGGATACAATGGACCAGTAGAGAATCCAATGTTCTTGTCAGCCAAGATCCATACAGTTAGCATTCAAGCGAAGAATGGAGCAGCAAAGGGAGCAGAACAATAGGATACAGGTTTGCAGTTGCAAAGGACAATTTCAGGACAGATATTAGGAAGTATTTCAATGCCCAGAGCAGTTTACCAGAAGGCTAGTTGAGGCCAGGAACACTGTACTTGTTTAAAATAAAAACAGCTTGATACTGTGATGGGAGAGCTGGCATTCTGAAAAGGTGAGATCAAATGGACCGAAGAGCCTTCTTTTCATCCCAACCTCTCTTGTGATTATGTTATTTTGTGACACACTGAAGATAGTCAGGAATAGGTGATAGTGATTTGGCTCATTGAGTCTGCTTTGCCATTTTATTATAGGAGAATTTTATATTCCACTTCTACCTTTTCTATCCTAGGTATATAAGAACAGAGAAATACATTAATAACTTTGCTTCAATGTGTCTAACAATCTCAGTTTTCAACATATCAATTAATTTGGAATCGATTTGGGAGAAGGTTTAATGTACTGCCCTCTGCAACAGTCACTTTCTTACACCCATCTATGTGAAGATATGTTTCCATACCTGTACAGTTGTTTTTTTCCTGAAGAGCTCCATTTTTTTCATGCACCAGCTCATAAGAAACTAACAGGCAAGAACAAGAGCAAAGCTATTTTTCAAGGTTTTATGCACCTACAGCTGAATGTGCAATAACCTTACCTGTTATGCCTGATTATCTATGATGTCAGGTAGGCACATACTGATAATGTAATTCAACAACAATAACAAAATTACACTTGTATAGCGTCTTGCACATCAGGAGGAAGTCCCAAGATGCTAATTCAACCAGTAAAATAAAATAGATGTGATACAATCCAAACAATCATTTTAAATTACACTGATTTTGTTTCAAGAAATATTTCCTCAAAATTAATATCTGGCTTTAACTACGACATTAGAAGATCATTACAAAAATCTGTGTTGGTGGAAATATCATAATATCATAAATAAAATCGCTGTATGTTAACATTGCTGTGTGCAACATTAGCTGCTAAGATTACACACAGTGACTAAACTTTACAGTATATCTTATAAAGTGCTTTGTGACATTCTTCCAGCATGAAAGGTGTTATAAGAAATGTAAGGATTATTATTATTAATAAGAAATTATCTTTCCCTTTGATATTGTGCCTTATCACCCCATCCAGGCATCTCAAAGTGCTTCATAGAATATAACATTATTATAATAGGAAGACTTGCTTGTATCCTTGAGTGTTTCAGATCTTACCTCACATGCCACCAACACATTGTTTACAAAAATGGCTTCTGCTCCAACCCCCAGATAGTCTTGTGTGCATTCCTCAGGGGTCTGTCCTTGGTCCTCCCCTCTTCAACTTGCAAATGAAATTTGCAACTTGGTGATGCCATCTGCAGACATGCGGTCAACTTCCACATTTATGTAGATGACAATGAACCTCCGTCACATCAGTTCTAGCCAGGCTCCACTCCACTGGCTACCAATCACTGAACAGATCAATTTCAAGATGCTCACATTAGTTTTCATATCCCTTCATACCCTGGCACCGCTCCCCCTCTCCGACACCTGCTTACACTCCAACCCACAACCCACCGCATCTACTTCATGGACTTCGGTCTCCTGCATGTCCCTCGTACCTTGCATTTTCAGCCACAATGCCCCGAAACTCTGGAACACTCTTCCTCTAATGCTCTGCCTTGCCCCTTCCTTCTGCATCTGCAGGTTGCACATGAAGATCTCCCTATTTGACCATACCTATGGTCAACTACCCTCCCCACCTTTTGATGCCAAAAAAGGCTCCTTGGCCCTATCACCCCCACCCTTGCCCAGCTGCATATCAGAAGATAGAGTTCACAATTCTTGTCCTCGCCTTCAAGGCCATCAAAAGCCTTGGTTCTTCCTACCTCTTCCGCACACCATCTATAGCTTCCTCTATCTTCACATCAAACTCCAAGTACAAAGAAGTCCTAGACTTCTTTGCCTCAAAGATTGAAAACATCCACTTGGATGTATCATTCTCCAACCACACACTGCCCATGGTGGATATCAGAGCCTGGATAAGTGTAAGCTTCCGGCAGCTGAATGTGGCTATAATCTTTGGTTTTTGTCAACATCTTTGCTCCTGCAGGTCTGAATTCCTGAATGTCCTTCACACTCATCAAATAAGTGAGCAACTAGTGAGGAATCTAGGCATCCCGTATATCCGTGCGGGAGTGGGGAAGACTTTGATCAGGTGGATAGGATCACCGGGGGACAGAGAGGTTTTTCTGTGAGACCAAGTATGCTGGTTTTCGGGTTATCAGGAGTTTGTTGTATATTAGAAAGGAGTGCCACACAAATTCAGGAGGATAGCATGTTCTCAAACATAAAAGCATCCCTGAATACTGACACAGAATAAGAAAAGTCACACTTGGAACATGTCTTAACTTATGTCTGCTGACTAAAGTAAATTAACATCATGCATTCCACATTTTAGTTTCACCCATGCTTCACAGTGCAATTCATCTCCCTCACCTGCCTTAGTGGGATCATACTCACATGATTCAAACCCTATTTAACAAACTGCCTCCATTTATTTTCAGCTAACGGTTTCTCCTCCTGGTCACCTGCGGAGTAGCCCAGGGCTCCATCCTTGACCCTCTTCTTTTCCTTATCTATAAGCTCCCTCTAAGCAATATCATCTGCGCAGATGGGGTAAACTTCCACATGTATGTGGATGACACATGACATAGAAATCCACTTTGCCTCCTCCAATATCAACTCAGGTCCATCGATGTTCTATCAGCTTGTCCAGCAGACATCAGCCACGATGAGTGAAAACTGCCTGCAGCTGAATATGGACAGAAGAGAAGCTATACTCCTTAACTCCCATCAATGGCTTTATTCCTGCAGATCTAAACTCCTCAAAGATAAAATGTAGGGCATCCAAACCTCCCTGGATGGCTAGGGCAATTGAGGATAAAATAAAGCAAAATAAGGAGGCTTATGACAAGTATCAGGCCCAAAATACAGAGGTCAACCAAGCAGAATATAGGAAGAGCAGGAGAGAACTGAAAAAGGAAATTAGAGGGGCAAAAAGACTGCATAGGAAACAATTAGCAGGTAACATTAAAGGGAACCCTAAGGTATTTTACAAACATATTAGGAGTAAAAGATTGCTCAAGGGTAGGGTGGAGCCAATTAGGGCCCAAGGAGGAAATCTTATTGTGGAGACAGAGGGCATGGCTGATGTACTGAAAGAGTACTTTGCCTCTGTCTTCCCAAGAGAACAGGATGCAGCCAATTCTACAGTATTGGAGGAGAGGGTAGAAGAAATGGATAGGATTAGTATCAACAGAGAGGAAGTACTAAAAAGGTTGACGGCGCTCAAGATATTTAAGTCACCCCATCTGGATGGGATGCATTCTAGGTTACTAAGGGAAGTAAGGGAGCAAATAGCAGAGACTCTGGCAACAATCCTTCAATCTTCCTTGGACACAGGGATGGTGCCAGAGAACTGGAGGGTTGCGAATATTACTCTCCTGTATAAAAAGGGGCAGAAGGACAAGCCTGGGAACTACAGACCAGTCAGTCTAACATCAGTAGTGGGCACACTTCTAGAGTCTATAATCAAGGACAAGATAGATCTTCATTTAGAAAGATATGGGCTAATAAAGGACAGCCAGCATAGATTTGTTAAAGGCAAAGATTGCCTTACAAATCTGATAGAATTTTTTGATTAGGTAACGGAATGGGTGGACAAGGGTAGCGCAGTTGATGTAGTTTACATAGACTTTCAAAAGGCATTTGACAAAGTGAAATGGCTGTTTTTCAGACTGGAGGGTAGTGTGCAGTGGCGTTACCCAGGGATTGGTATTGGGACCACTGCTCTTTTTAATATATATTAACGATCTGGACTTGGGTGTATGGAGCGCAGTTTCCAAGTTTGCAGATGATACTAAGTTAGGGAGAATAGTAAATAGTGAGGAGGATAGTAACCATCTGTAAGAAGATATAGATAAAATGGTAAAGTGGGCAGACACATGGCAGATGAAGTTTAATGCAGAGAAGTGTGAGGTGATACATTTTGGGAGAAGAAATTAGGGGAGGCAATATAGGCTAGATAGTACAATTTTAAGGGGTGTGAGGGAACAGAGAGACCTGGGGATTTGTATTAGCGACTCTTTGAAGGTGGAAAGACAGACAGACAAAGCATTGAGAAGGCATATGGGATACTAGGCTTTATAAATAGGGGTATAGAGTAAGAAAGTCATGAAGTGCTGACTAACCTCTGTCAAACTTTGGTTAGGCCTCAGCTGGAGTACTGTGTCCAATTCTTTTCACCACTCTATAGAAAGGATGTTAAGGCATTGGAAAGGGTGCAAAGAAGGTTTACAAGAATGGTACCAGGATTGAGGGGCTTCAGTTATGGGGAAAGGCTAGATAGGCTAGATTTATTCTCTTTGGAACAGAAAAGGTTGAGAGGAGACCTAATAAAGGTTTATAAAATCATGAGGGTATTCGACAGGGTGAATAAAGAAAAATTGTTCCCACTGGTGGGCGAATCTGTGACTCGTGGTCACAGATTTAAAATAGTTTCAAAATGAAGCAGAGGGGAACTGAGGAGAATTTTTTTCACTCTGCAGGTTGTTCGAATCTGGAATGCATTGCCTGAAAAGGTGGTGGAGGCTGATTCGATAACAGCTTTTAAAAGAGAATTAGATCTTTATTTAGGGAGAACAGGTCTGTTAGGTTATGGGGAGAGAGCTGGGCAGTGGGATTCAGTTGCTCTTTTCAAAGAGTCAGCACAGACTAGATGGCCCGAGTGGCCTCCTTTTGTGCTGTAAAATTCTATGATTCTATAACCTTCCTGTGCTCTCCCTCAGACTCACCAAACCAGTGCACTATCTGAACATCTGGTTCATCCCCCAACTATTATTTCTCTCCCACATCTAATCCCTGACCAGGAATGTCTTCCTCCACCTCTGCCACACTCGGACCAAACTCTATACCCCCATCTCACTAATTCTGGCCAGGCTCCACTGGCTCCACATCACTAAATGTGTCAACTTCAACATCCACACGTTAGTGTTAAAATGTATTCATTCCTTGGCACCTCCAAAACAAGGGGACAGATATACATTCAATTGACTTTGCAGTATATTCTGTGAAGCGCTTTGAGACGTAGATAAGATGTGAAAAACGCTATATTAAATGGAAGGATTATTATTATTATTATTATAAGGGGACATAGTTTTAAAATTAGAAGCAGGCCATTTAGGAGTGAAATTAGGAAGCATTTTTTCACTTTTTAAAGAGTAGTAGAAATCTGGAATTCTCTCCCCCAAAATATTGTGGATGCTGGATCCATTCACACCTTCAAGATGAATTTTTGGTAGGTCCGAATATCAGGGGAGAAAGCGGGCATTGGAATTGAAAGGCTTTGTAGAGGTACAGATCAGTTATGATCTGATTAAATGGCGGGATAGGCTCGAAGAGCTGACAGGCCTACTCTGGTTCCTATGTACCTACCTCTCCGACCTTCTCACTCCCCAATCCTCCCGACATGAAAGATGCTATACAAATATAATTTTGTATTGTATTTCTTGCTGTTTGTGCCCTTTACATTTGAAATTGTTAACCATGAACAATGTATATTTCAAAGGTCATCGTAAAACTATCAAGAGCACTCAAAAACTTGATGCCAGTGTTGTTTGTTTCCCTGCATATTGATCGACTTTCTGAATCCAGAAAAGAACAATACTTTCCTGTTCTGGGTTGTATTTTTGATTTTCAAACGATAATAAATTGTTCCTTTTCACTAAGTTTACTAAACAGCAAAATTGATAGGCTTATTGACCAATTGCACTCATACTAATATACGTAACACACCTTGTTTAATACTGCCTTTTTCAGTGTCTCTCCTGTAGTTGATATTCTGCTATGTCCATTTCTCTTGTTTGTTCTTATTATCAGCCCATTAAAAGGACAAATGTTATAAGTCTTTTAGTTCTCTTTCTTTTACTACATGCCTTGTCATCTTCTTCCACTAGAGTGAACTGATCAAAGTGAGCTGTCAACGGTGCAGGGAATTGGGAACCCTTCAGAAATGGAGAGCTGCTCATGTCTATTTTTTTGCTCACTACTACAATCTATCAGCCTGAAGAAAGATTTTTAAGTGCTCTTTGAAGGGAAAACACTTTTCTTGTTATGATTAACAATATGAATTTAAAAGCGCTGCTAACTGATAAAGGCTGACTTCAGTGTTTAACAGACATATGATCTGTTTGCTTTCATCAGTGTAATAAAGGCTTGTCTGTGAATAACAACAACAACAACAAAATTGCACTTGTATAGCACCTTTCATGTCGGGAGGACGTCACAAAGCGCTGTGAAAGATAAGTAGTGAAGCACGATGGGAATCCAATGTGACCCCAACTGAGTCATTGTAGGCTAATCAAGAACAACCAAACTTTTTCCAGATCACAGTTGGCCGAAACTTCCACCCAGTTTTAGAACTGCTGTAAACAGCTTCCAAATTAGAACTAAAGGTAACTACTACCACAATTGCAACTTGCATTTTTATAGTGCCCCTCATGCAGGGTAGCTTCCCAGAGTACTTGACAGCAGCGGAGAACAACCCCGAGCCATTGGGAAGGGAAGGTGCCCCTAGGCACAGTCGAATAGGAAGGTCTCCAGGTGTGACTTGAAGATAGGGAAGGAAAGAGAAAAACAGAAGGATATGGGTGTATCAGAGTTTCAGAGCTTAGTGGCTGAAATTGCAGCCACTGATAGTGGAAAGGAGAGCATGAGCGCCATGCAGAAGGCCAAAGCTAATCATGCAGAGGCAGCAGATAGTAGGCTTGGGTGTAAGTCAGTTGGAGAGATAGAGAGGTGCCAGCGCATGAAGGGATTTGAAAACGGGTTTGAGGATCTTGAAACTGATTGTTTGGCAATAGGGAGCCAGTGGAGCCTGGTTAGAACTGGTGTGATGGGGGTACAGAGTTTAGTGTGGGTGAGTATGCAGGTGTGGAGTTTTGAATTAGCTGGACCTTGTGCATGGTGAGCTGGGGAAACTGGCAGAGAGGGCATCTGAAAAGTGGAAATGCAAAATACTGCAGATAGTATTAATAATCCTTGCATTTGATATAGCACTTTTCACATTTTCTAGACATCACAAGGTACTTCACAGAATATACAGATGCTGGAAATCTAAAACAAAGACAGAAATCACTGGGAACACTCAGCAAGTCAGGGAGTGTGGATGGAGAAAGGAAAAGTGAGTCAACATTTTGAGTCCACGGCCCCTCGTCACAACTCAACCTGTTCTGACGTAGGGTCATGGACCCGAGATCAATCTAGCAAAATGTACCATATATCTACTATTGATCCAACTAAATATTTCCTGAGTATGGCACAGATGGAGAGTATAGTGGAATAAATAAAGTGGCTCATATTCACACATTGAGGCTGTATTTTAACAATTACAACTAATATCTGATGTGTTTCTGACAGTAACTTTTGAATTTGCTGCATTATCATTTAGGTGAATACATATGGCAATTTGTATACACCTAAAGTACTTACCTTCACTTCTCCATTGCTACTTTAACAGTTGAATGTTATTCAAGCATAAATTAATGAATGCCAAAGTGAAAGTCAAAGAAACATCACAGACTCATGAATGATCACTATCCAGTCTGTCTTCTGACCCGACATTCAACTTCAAAATCCACTTAAAACCTTTTGATCATTGTGCCATTCTCAAACTGCAATGACAATGGCAAAGAATACTCTAACATTGCCATCACCAGTATCAGACTCACCACATTAGCATACAATCTTTGGCAGGCTCAGAAAAGGATCAATTTCAAGATGTTCACTCTTATATACAAATCCCTGTTTGCCCTAGCACCTCCTTATTTCCCTGACCTGCTCATACCCTCCATTTTTCTGTCCTCCCCATTCGCTACCACAGACTTGCTGTGCATCCCTCAGAACCCTCTACCCCACCATCAGTGGCTGTGTCTTTAGATACTTTGTCCCTAGCCTCTGGGACTCCCCACCTTAATCCCTCCAACTCATCCCATTTACCTTTAAATCCCATTTTAACCTCTTCGACCATACAGTTTGGTCACCTCTACATACTCCTTTTTCCTTGCTTAGCAGCCAGCATTGAGATTGTACAGTACTCTGAGACTTCGCAAACACCGCTATCTGTGAAGGGCGCTATATCAATGCAACTTGTTGTTGCCTTTTTGGTTCCCGTTCTGAAGTTTTGTCAAATTGCTCACCTAATTACATAGCATGGAATGCAGATTTTTAGGATCAACAAATCTATGCAGCACACTGTGAGAGAAACTTTAGGGCACAGAATAATATGCAGGATTCACACCAAAAGTGAATCATTATCCTGCATTTCCAACCCCTGTCTTCTATCCACCATTCCTTTCACTTTCAAGATCACCATTGCTGTAGTATCTAATGGGTTTTCACAACCAGTAAGGATTTCTCCCAACAACCTTCATCACCCCAATCCTTGCCAGGCTCCATTGGTTCTTTATTACACACGGATTGATTTCACGAATGTCACCGTCATGTACAAATCACTTCATGCTCTAGTAATCTGGTACAGTGAGTACAGTTCTATGGCTGAGTGGTTAGATCACTCGCCTCTCAAGTGAGAGACCTGGGTTCAATTCCAGGCAAGTCAGGACGAAACCTTGGGCAAGTTTTCTTACTCCACACTACTCACAATAATCCAACAAAAAATAAATTGTTCACTACAATCCATGTCCTCCTGACGTGAAAGGCATCTTTCAATGTAATTTTGTTGTTGTTGATGACTGTTTGTGGGACACTGCTGTGCTTAATTGGCTGCTGTGTTTCACCCACCAATATACAATGAATTCACTTTACAGTATATTCTGTGAAGTGCTTTGAGACATCCAGAAGAGGTGAAAGCACTATATCAAAAGAAAGGAATATTATTATTATTATCTCTCTGATCTCTATTCCTTTATTCACCCACTGTGCTAAGTTGCCTCTGGCCTCCTGACATCCTTCATCTCCCCATGCTCTACCATTGTGCTCAACTACTACATCCAAGACTCTGTAATTTGCTGCCTCAATCCCCCCACCTTGCTTGTTTCTTGTTTATCTTCAGAACACACCTTCCTCTTCAACCATGCACATGGTCACCTCCCATCTTGGTGGCTTAGCATCAAGCTCTGCGAGCATTAAGTGCTCTGAGATACTACCACAGATGAAAGACATTATATAAATGCAGGTTGTTATTGACATCAGAAAACTCTGCTGCAGAGATAGATCCCATCAGAGTGGATCCCACCATTTGGATGATGTGTTTCCAATTACTGGAATTAATTCCCATTTGCACAAATCACAAATTTACACAATTACAGGTAGACCCCGCTTAAAGAACACCCTGTTAACGAAACTTCACTATAACAAGGGTTTCTATTTGTACCACTTCTTAACAAATTCGCTATAACGAATGTTTACACACACTAATTTAAATCCTTTGGGCTTCTTGTGCGCAGCTTCTCTCTGGTCGACTCAGCAATGCACACTCAGTCTTTAGCGTCAGTTAAGCAATGCAGTCCCTCCCATATGGGAGGAGCTTAAGCGGCAGGATGCTTCGTGGCTTCAATAATAGTAAATCAAGATATGGGGGGGGGATAGAGAGATAGAGAGCAGAGGGGGATAGAGAGATAGAGAGGAGGGGGGATACAGAGATAGGGGGGGGATAGAGAGGGAGGGATGGGGATAGAGGGGAAGGGGGATAGAGGGGAGGGGGGATAGAGGGGAGGGGGGATAGAGGGGAGGGGGGATAGAGAGGAGGGGGCGATAGAGAGATGGGAGGGATAGAGAGGTAGAGAGGAGGGGGATAGAGAGAAAGAGAGGAGGGCGGGATAGAGAGGGAGGGGATGGGAGGAATAGAGAGGGAGGGGAGAGGCCATAGAGAGATAGAGATGGAGGAGGGGATAGAGAGGGGAGGTAGAGAGAAAGAGAAGAGTGGGGGGGAGTAGATAAAAAGAGAGGAGGGGAGGAGGGGAGTAGAGAGAAAGAGGGGCGGGGGGTGTAGAGAGAAAGAGGGGAGTGGGGGAGTAGAGCGAAAGAGGGGAGTGGGGGAGTAGAGAGAAAGAGGGGAGGGGGGAGTAGAGAGAAAAAAGGGAGGGGGGTAGAGAGAAAGAGGGGGGGGGGTGGGTAGAGAGAAAGAGATGAGGGGGAGGAAGAAAGAAGCACGTCCCGAGTCCGGAAATGCTTGGCTCAGGTTGCTATATCTTAGTGTGGTGACTGTGAAGATATAGCCTGGATCAGGTAGGATTGGCATTTTTATTCCTGCAATTTTTGTCAGAACTCCGGACTTTTGGCTGCTCAACCTGTACACTGAAAATGTTAGTGCTAGGAACTGCTAGAAACTAAACTGATTTTAGCGGGGAGGCTCAGGTCGGGGCGGTGTTTTGGCTGCCACCAAATACTGTAATACAGTTAAACTCTCACTTAATGAAATTTTCGCTTAACGAAGGATTTTAAAGTTCCTAACTCTTCGTTAAGTGGGGGACACCTGTATTAATAATAATAATCTTAACATTTAGTATAGTACCTATCACATAGGAAGGATGCCAATTGCGCACCAGAGTGCCCCACAAACAGTCGTGGATTGAAATGACCAATTTATTATTGTGTTTTTTTGAGAGATTATTGTTAGAAACTTGGCCAAGGTTTTACCCTGCCTGGAATTGAACCCCTGTTTCTTGCTTGTAAGGCGAGTGTTCCAACCACTGAGCTACAGGACAAAAGGAATTATTGCAGGTATGATGGTAAGTAATAATGATTGGATATCTTTTCTTTCCTAGGTCATGTAAAAATGTCTGTAACAGAGAAACTTTATCAAGTAACATAAAATCCATAGGAAGTGATTAGTGTAAATATCAGCACAGAACAGGAAGAATTGTCATAAAAAAGTCAAAATATAGCTTTATCTTTGGAATACTTTGGGAGGGCAAAATGTCTTAAAACTATTGACAGTTTTTACTGTACAGTATATGCTAACAACAGCAAAATTAAATTTTTATGATGCCTTTCATGTCAGGAGGATGTCCCAAAGCACTGAACAATCAGTGTTTTCGGACATGAGCTGGGGGCTGGCATTGGGCAGGGTGGAAAGGAGAGTGTACAGTTCAAAGTAGAGTCAAAGAGGAGGGTCTTGAGATGGGTTTATGAAGAAGTCAAGGGAAGGGGCAAGACAGGGATTCCAGGAATGAGTTTTATTGGATGGAGGCAGAGGGTCAAAGGCCTGGATGCCATTGGTTGAGGATGTGAAGCAGCTGGCTGGAGCCCACTGAGCAGAGGTAGCAGGAAGGTTTGTAGTGGGTTAGGAGGTCACAGAGGTATGGGGGAGCAAGTCAATGAAGGACATGGAAAGTAAGGATCAGAATCTTCAACTTTAACCCTTGAGTTATAGGCAGTCAGTGGTGTCAGATGAGGATGGGGTTAATAGAATTGTGGAGCCTGATGCGCGAGAGGACATGTTGGGGAGGCCAACAACAACAACAATTTACATTTATATAGCGCCTTTCACATCGGGAGGACGTCCCAAGGCGCTAAACAAGAGGCGTGTGACCCGAGCTGGGAGGGGAGTGTTTGGGAAGGGGTGAAACACGAAGAGGAGGTAAAAGAGTTCGGGGTGAAACAAAAGGCACGATCGAAGAGGAAAGTCTTCAAATCGGCCTTGAAAGAGGAAAGGGAAGAGGTGAAACGGAGGGATTGAGGGATGGCATTCCATAGGGTGGGAGTGGAGAAACTGAAGGCCCGTCCTCCGATGGTGGGGCGGTTCGGGCGGGGGGCTTGGAGTAGGCCAAGTCCTGTTGAACGGAGGGCCCGGGTGGGTGCGTAGGGGGAGAGTAGATCGGCTAGGTAGGATGGGGCAAGGCCGTGTAAGGCCTTGTAGGTGAGGACGAGGATCTTAAATTCGATCCTCTGGAGGATGGGGAGCCAGTGGAGACGGGCGAGGGTGGGGGTTATGTGGTCACGGAGGCGGTTGCGGGATAGTACACGGGCTGCAGAGTTTTGGATGGCCTGCAGCCTATGAATGGAGGAATTGGGGAGGCCGACTAGGAGAGAGTTTCCGTAGTCCAGCCGTGAGGTGATGTACGCGTGCACGAGTGTTTCGGCAGCGCGGGGGGTAAGATAGTTGCGGAGCCTGGCAATGTTGCGCAGGTGGAAATAGGCGGTGCCGGTCAAGGCGCGGATGTGGGGGAGGAAGGAAAGTTTTTGATCGAACATGATGCCGAGGTTCCTGATTGGCTTTGTGAGGTGGAGAGTGCAGCCTTGGATGTTGAGGCTGGCAGCGCCCGATGTGCGGAGGCGCTGGCTTGAGCCAATCAGGAGGGCCTCGGTCTTACTCACGTTCAATTGCAAAAAGTTGTCCCTCGTCCACGATTCGATGTCGGACAGACATGCTGTCAGAACATCGATCGTCTGGGGGTTGAGGGATGAGGCAGAAAGGTACAACTGGGTGTCATCCGCATACATGTGGAAATTTACCCCATGTTTGCGGATGACGTCGCCCAGAGGGAGCGTGTAAAGGGTGAAAAGAAGGGGACCGAGGACAGAGCCCTGAGGGACGCCGTGGGAAACTGTGCGGGGGTTTGATGAAAAGCCATTGGAAGAAACAAAATGTAAACGATGGGTCAAATAAGAGTGGAACCAGTCAAGGACTGTGCCTTGAAGGTTGAGGTGGGAGGAAAGACGTTGAAGGAGGATGGTGTGATCGACTGTGTCGAACGCAGCAGACAGGTCAAGGAGGACGAGGAGGCAGAGGGAGCCCTGGTCACAGGCGGTTAGGATGTCATTTGTGACCTTGACCAGGGCAGTTTCTGTGCTGTGGATAGGGCGGAAACCTGATTGGAGGGGTTCAAAAAGTGAATGAGTTGAAAGGAAAGAGCGGAGCTGGGAGGCAACCACTCTTTCAAGGACCTTGGATAGAAACGGGAGATTGGAGATGGGTCTATAACTTGATGGTTGCGACGCATCAAGGGAGGGTTTCTTCAGGATAGGGGTGATGGTGGTTGTTTTATGGGAGGTAGGGACGGTGCCTGAGGAGAGGGAAAGGTTAATGGAGGTAACAAGGTAACAAGCAGGGAGTTTGCATAGTCAAGCCAGTATGTTCTAATTTTGTGTATGAGGGTCTCGGTGGCTGGCAGAGTGAAAAAGTGGCGGAGCCAGGCGATGCTCCGGAGGTGCGGGTCATGGCATGGATACGGGCTAAAAAGGACAGTTAAGCCCTGTAACTTAATGGTTAGAGCGCTGGCTTCTCAAGTGAGAGACCTGGTTTTGATTCCCAGCAGAGCAAAATTTGGGCAGGTTTCCTTACTCTACATGTTCCAAGGTGTCAGAATCCAGACTGGCTTTATATAGTGACTAATTTTGTGGAACTAAATGGGAGTCATTTTGTGGACAGCAAGGTTCCACTAACATTTTTCTCCTTTTGAACAGTGTTACAGACGTAATATGCACCTGAAGATCAAGTGGAGAGGAACTTGACTGATTGAAAATGTCAGTATGGCTCAGTTGGTAGCACCCTGGTATCTGAGTTAGAAGTTTGTTGGATCAAGCCTCATGTGGGCACTTTGAACTGAGGCAGTTCATGCTGACACTTCAATACAATCTTGGGGGAGCACAGCATTCAATCTATTGACCCTTTTACTATAGTATATTCAATAATTTTCCTGGATTTTCAAATCTCATTTCCTCACACTTATTCATTCCCATATTTTCCAAACTAATATTGAGTTGAAATTCTATATGTGTCTAGACATGTCACACTATTCTTTATATTCACCACATATGTCACACGTTCACTACAGGTCACACATTTCTTTAAATACACCAAATATGTCACACATATCTGTATGGCCATTTGTAAGACATTGCTGTGTGCAATAGGGTTGTGCTACAATTACATAGTCACTCCATTTCACAATAAAATCCTGTGAAGTGCTTTGAGATGTCCTTCCTACGTAATAAGGTGCTATACCAAATGCAAGGTTTATCATATTAGTATTGGATGTCCATGTGACACCTAACACATTGGTGCTGCTAATATTCCCTCAGATGCCTCAAACCCAACCATGTTCATGGAACAAAATTTTGACCTTTATAAGACTGTTTGTGGGACACTGCTATGCGTAATTGGCTGCTGCATTTTGCCCACAAATTATACCGTAAATTTACTTCATAGTATATTCTGTGAAACACTTAGGGATGTCTAGAAGATGTGATAAGACACTATGTCAAATGCAAGGATTATTTTTATTATTAGTTGGATGAACATAACATAGTTCATAGAGATTGTAATTTAATAAACAACTGCTTGGTAACTTTTTAAAGAATTTGCAAGAGGACCTTTAAGAGAATTTGCAACATTCTCACATAATTGTTTCTCATGCAATCCAATTCAAAGTGATTCCTCCTGTCATTTTCAATGTCACTAATGTGTTTCAAACTCTGGCCATTTACAACATTCAGTCTGTAAATCAGTCAACAAGTCATTACTCCAATCAGCACTGTTTTCATCAGGACAACACTATGTTCTATCAATCTTCCAGTGTCCTTACTGCATTGAATGAGAATCAAGCAGGCCTCGTTTGCCATTGCTCCCTGGACTGACATTCTCGGAGCCATAAAAATCCCTGCCAAAAATGTACATGGAGACTGGAGACTTCTAATGCTATCAATGAGCAGGTATTACCCAATGTCAAATGTACCATCACAGACATGTGTGTTAATTACCTGCAACAATTTCAGGACTCATCTCCTTTAATATACCAAGTGAGGCAGATTTGTGGGAAGTTTCTTGTCTGGAGGCTGGCCTGCTAATTAAGCAACTAATCTGTGAATGTCAGTGTACTTAAGACTCTTTCTTTTGCTCAAATGACAAAGGTTACTGTTTGAAGCCACAGCTTGTGACTCCAGGATCAATTTGCTGAACTGACTGCAAGGCAGGTGCTATTTGCATATACATCTGCAACGATAGTATGGGAAGGTACACCTGATATGTTTTTTAATGAAATTCTGAGGTTTAGATTTCCTATTTGAAAGATTGCAACACAGCATTAAGAAGCTCTCCATGTTCTATGCTATCTGCCCTTGCAATATTATGGCAACACAGTAGGATATTCTGATTTGATTGTCAGAGGAAACAATGACAGGAGTGTGGAGGATGCAAGACCCAATGTGGTTTGTCAGTACAGCGTTATACAACCGCCAGATATTTGACAAATTCTATTATTCTATTTCATTTTGGATAAGGGTGATTGTTATGATCTAGCTTTCCTTTACCACTTGATGAATTAAAAGCTATAGTATCTGCAGAGACATTGTTGAGATTTGATAGTCACTGATGGGTTAGCCAATGCTTTGGTTATAAGATAACTATAGAGGATGAGAATGAAATGAGGTAGGCAAATCATCCACAGGAATGTCTCACAAACGGCCTTAAAGTAAATGATCAATTTATTTGGGGTGATCGTTGGCCAGAACACTCTTCACTTTTCAAAAAGTGCAATAAGATTTGTAACCTTTTGAACAGATACATGGAACCTAGGTTTAGTTAAATTGCACAGCTAAATTGCTGTGCGCAATTTAGCTGCCGCATTTGGGTGCCCCTGACCCGTCCACCCCTACTCTGGTACTTACCGAACTGTACAGCGCCTTTGGTCGTCCTCCCGACATGAAAGGTGCTATTTGAAGTATTTATTTATTGATTGATTGATTGATTAACGTCTCATCTGAAGGACGACATTGCAGCATATCCCCAGCAGTGCCACTGTAGTGTCAACTTAGACAATGTGAGTTCCAAGTCCCAACTTGAGGCTTGGCCCACAACTTTCTGACTGAGAGGTAACAGACTGAGCTAGGCTGACGTGTAAAGTACAGTATTAATTAAAATTCATATTTCATCACAACACATTACAATTGAACTTTGCATTGCCTATCTACTTGAAGTTCAATAATAATAACATTGTAGATGGTTAAAACAATTGTTACCTTCATACATTAACCAAAACATTTGTTGTAATATCACTGCACGAGAGCTCTGTGACACTGCCACGCATGAAGGACACTTCTCATTGCAAGTTGTTATTGCACACTGTCAGACAATAAATTTTCTGTGTTTACTGTGTTCCTGGAATCACAAAATAAAAATATTGGGAATTGGATGGGCGCTTAATAAAGAAACAATTGCAGAGCTATGGGGTAACAGCGTGACTAGTTGGTAACTCTTTCAAAAAGCTTGCACAGACACAATTAGTCAAATGGCTTCCATGCTGTAAAATTCTATGATTGTATGATGTTTCAACTTAGAAATATTCACCTGTTCGGTTGAAAACTTTTGAGCAGGAGCATGAACCTTGTGGGATTTTACCTAATTGCATGAATTAACATTCCAGTGGAGCACTGGGGAATCATTCTGCATATTGGAGGTGTTGCCCCTAAGGTGAGATGCTAAACCACCAACAACAAGGTTTTCATCTGCCTAGACAAGTGGACTTTGTATTTCTGATGGCAATATTCAAGAAAAAAATTCTCACAGAGTTCCAGCAAATAATCCTCCAGATTAATTAATCAATCACTACATGATCTGATGGCATTTATGAAAATGTATTGTTCTGCCAGGATTAAATTGAAGTGTCAACCTAGATTGAAAGCTCATGGTCAACTATGTGGGTCTTGACTTCTGACATTTAAGAGTGTTACGAATGGATCAGAAGCAGAATTAAAACCTTCCCTTAATGATAATTGACACTTCCCCCTCTATACTTTGGTAGAATCATTTCACTCGGATACCTATGAAGATTCAAATGAATATACTATTATCTGTGCTGCTTCACCAGATACTGGCTTGACACTAAACTGGTATCTGATGTAACATCGTTGAATTGCTGTTCCCTTGGCCCATAGTATTCTTTTAAGGGCTAGATTTAAAGTCTCAAAGTGCTTCACTGAATATACTGTAAAGTGAATTGACTGTATATTTGTGAGCAAAACATGGCAGCCACTTATCACATTACAAATCGTATTCCTGTCAGCCCTTCACCCACACACACACAGCCCCCCCACCCCCACCCCAAACACTGATATTCCATAGTCAACAAAATGTTGAATTAAGGTTCATTCAAACAAAAATAAATTGCAAATATCTCAGAATGAAACACATATGGTGACACTTGGATTTCTTGAACCAGGAAGTAAGAGGGCTATAGGGAATGCAGTCAGCAGACAGAGCGAGACCATCAGTGATATTATTGCCTGTGACAGATAGATTTTACTACAGGGAGTATCACTCAAGAAGCTCACTGATGTACAGACTTCCTCAGTTTAAATTAAACCAGAAGGTTTAAGCAGTACTGACACACTACTAGATATTATTAATGTCCTAGCAAAAGATCTGCGGAATCACTGATAGTTGAAGGAAGCCATTTCCCTTGGTATGGATTGCAAATTCAGCAATCAGGTCACTTAAAGTTTTCTGTAACTCTGGCTCTCTTTGATTTTATACAGCAGTAGTTTTCAATGGGAGAAGTCCTACTGTAACGTGCTGCTATGTCACTGCTGTGCAGCTTTCCTTGCGGGATCATGAATATGTCTCACTTCTTTTAACAATTGCACTGTTTTCCTTACTCATTCCATACTGGTTTGACTTTTTAAAATATTTAAGTCTTTTTTACACTGAGTGGAGAAATATTGTAACCAAAAACATACTCACAGTTCAACATGACAATCCTTCTAGAAAAAAAACTCTTCCAGAAGGATGGAAATGATCCGTGCATTTGGTATAACAACAATAACAATGAAACAAAATTACATTTATAGAGCGCCTTTCACGTCGGGAGAAATAGCACTTTTCATGTCTTCTAGACGTCTCAATGTGCTTCACTGAATATATTGTAAAGTGAATTGACTATATTTGTGAGCAAAACATGGCAGCCAATTGCGCACAGTAATGTCCCAGAAACAGTCATGGATTGAATATCTAATTTAATATATATATTTTTAAAATTACTTGTGGAAAAGCAATCCACCAATCGACTAACAACCAGTTTCCAAATCACCATTAGGTAAAAAGGTGTGTTAGGTAATATTGTCATGTTGAACTTGCCCAACATTTCACCATGCCAGGAATCCAACCCAGGTCTCTCGCTTGCGAAGTGAACCCTCTAATCACTAAGCCTCAGGACTCCACTGGCCCATTACTGTTTTAAATTTGTTGGCATCAACAATCCAACTGTGATATGTGGAGAACAGAAAACAATGGTGGGAGCACATGTCAGGATGTCTTGGTACTCTACAGTCACTGAGCAAACACTGGTTGTCAACATTGTATGGTGAGATGTACAAATGAGGAAGTGTGTAAAAGTTGACTTAACACGTGACTCCCATGTTGAATAACTGTTAGACTGCCAGGGACGCCTGGAGCAAAATAAACAATTATTAACAATATACAGTATCAAGGACAGGCAAGAACTTACTGCAAGGTCTACAGTAAATAGCCCTGACATTCCTAACTGCTGATTTTTATGCAATGAGAGTCTTTGAATTTAAAATAGTGCCTTATCACTTGTTTGAAATGTCTCAAAATGCTTCACGGGATTTAACTGGAAGGTATAGTGATTGTATATTTGTAGATAAATATCTACAATTTAAACCAATTAATGTAATCCTGTAGTTCTTCAAATCTACAATAGTTATGCAACATCGCCTGGTGTGAAAGGCATTATACAAATGTAATTTGTTGTTGGTATTGATAGAGCAGTGTTGTGCAGCTACAAATATTAGTAAATTTAGGTCACACGTTTCTACAAAAGAAAGATTCAGAACGAAACTATTGGGTTCCACAACATCTGACAGAGCTAGTACCTCCTACTCAGAGGAGGCTAATGTTTGGTTATGAGTGTAAATCACATTGAAAGACTTGGAAATGGAAGGAAGAGTAGCTATATGAAGGTTGTAGACAACAATTACAGAAGGATTCAGCAGCCTAGTTGTTGCATGATGGGTTGCCCATGTGTAAGTGTTTGGCTAAATAAGAAAGAACTCAGCTCTGACGGTGGTTTCTAAGTTCCAGCAGAAATGCCATTGTGTATTCTCTCACCATCTGAATGGAATAACCTTATTTCGAAGGACTTTTGAAAGGCTCGAAGGTCAGCTGCATTCTCTTCAGACTCTTTATTTTCTCTCAGATATTAACAGTAACTTTTACTTTCCCATTCAGTGTTGAAAGATTTCCAGTGAATCAGAATCACAGTATCAGAATCACGCTGATCCCTCGCTCTTGGCTCCCTGCGTGCGTTTTGTCTGCTGCCCCAACCCGAGCCGAGCCTCCCCCACCACCCTGAATGTCTCTCCCGCCATTCCCCTCTATCTGCTACTCTAATTCTGTCCTACTCTCCCTCCGCTCCCCCCACCTACTCTCCCTCCTGGCCCACTCCACCACTTCCCTCTGCTCCAGTCTGGGCATCCTCCGCCGGGCCCATCATGGCACCAGGCGCTGGGTGTTCTGTAGCAGCCACCTCAACTGTCCCATCATCCACTCTCTCCACCCAAACCGTTTCCTCAGGGCAAACACCACTTCCCCCTCTGCCATACTTACCCTCCCCACTTCCCTTCCCTCCTCTCTCCCCACACCCACCTCTCCTACACACCCTCAGATCCTCTCCTCACCACTCTCTCCTCCCCCTCCCCCCTTCTGCAAACTCATCCGCACTGCTCTCCAGAACGTCCGCTCCCTTTCAAACAGAGCTCTCACTATCTATGATCTCATCCTGGATGAGAACATTGATATTCTGGGGCTTATGGAAACCTGGCTCTCCCCAAATGACCCCGTGCCTCTAGACAAGGCTTCCCCTCCAGACTACACCTTCCACCAAACCCCCCCGCCCCAACCAACGTGGCGGTGGGGTGGCCATCATCTCAAATGCCTCCCTTGGTCTCTCCCTCTACTCCTCTGGCTATTTCCCCTCCTTCAAGCACCTCACGCTCTACCATCCTTCTCTTTCCTTAAAAATCCTTCTTCTTTATCAACCTCCTAAACCCCCTGGCTCTTTCATCTCCGATATCTCCACTCTCCTCGCCTCCCTGTCCCTCAGCTCTGAACGCCTGCTCATCATGGGCAACTTCAACCTCCACCTAAACTCCCCCTGCACCACGTCTTCCGATTTCACTGCCCTTCTCTCCTCCCTAAACCTCACCCTCCATATTGACTCTCCAACCCACAACCATGGCCACGCACTCAACCTAATTATCACCCATGACCTTGACATTTCCGACGTAAGCATCTCGGACAAGGCCATCTTGGACCACCTTCTTGTCTCCTTCTCCTCTTCCATCCCTCTCCCCTCCACCAAGCCCTCAACCATACTTTTCCGCCGATGGAAAAGTCTCCCCCTGAGACCCTCACAGATGCCCTCACATCCTCTGGTCTTCCACCCACAGCGATCCTGAAACAGCTGTCCAGCTACTCCATGATCACCTTTCCTCCACCTTCAACTCTCTCGTTCCCCTGAAATCCATGTCTATTTCCAACCCCACCCGCTCCCCTTGGTACAACACTCATCTCCACACCCTCAAATGCCAAATCCGGCTGCTCAAACACAGGTGGCAGAAAAACAGCCTCACGGTTCACCACCAATTGTGGCTCGAGCAACTCCACAGCTTGTGTCAAGCAAAAACGGCTTACTATTCCAATATCATTCTGGAGGCAAACAACAATCCTAAAGTCCTCTTTTCCACCACCCATCTCCTCCTCCGCGCACCCCCTCAGGCACCTCAATCTTCACTTCAAATGCGAAGTGCGAGAAGGTCATGGACTTCTTTTCTTCCAAGATCCGCAATATCCACCAGGCAGCATCATCCTCCAGGCTCTCGTCACCCACTACCACATCCACCCCATTCCCCTCACCACCCCCACCTTCAGCTCCTACCTCAACCCCCTCCCTACACTCCTTCTCCCCCGTCTCTCCTTCCTCCCTCTCATGCACCTCATAGAGGTGAGAACCTCTATGAGGCCAACAACCTGCTGCCTTGATCCCATCCCCACTAACCTACTGCTCACCCAGCTCCCCCTCCTCTGCCCACTGCTGGCTGATATCATCAACCAGTCCCTCTCCACCGATCAGTCACTGCCCCCCTCAAAACTGCTGTCATCACCTCACTCCTTAAAAATCCCTCCATAGATCCCTCAAACCCTAGCCACTACCGCCCTATTCCTAACTCGCCCTTCCTTTCAAAAGCACTCGAACACGTTGTTGCAAACCAACTCCACGCCCACCTCTCCTCCCACTCCCTCTTTGAATCGCTCCAGTCCAATTTGCACCCTGCCCACAGTACAGAGACTGCACTTGTGAAAGTCACAAACGTCCTTTCTATCTGTGACCAGGGCTCTCTGCCTTCTTATCCTCCTGGACCTGTCTGCTGCATTCGACAGAGTCGATCACGCCATCTTCCTCCAATGCCTGTCCTCCGTCATCCATCTCAATGCGACCGCACTCGCCTCGTTCATAAACCGCCAGCAGTACAACTCCACAAACGTTTTTTCCTCCTGCTCTTACCCAGTTACTTGTGGGGTACCCCAGTGATCCATCCTTGGCCCCCTCCTTTTCCTCATCTATATGCTCCCTCTTGGCGATGTCATTCCCAAGACATGGGGCACAGTTCCACATGTAATATAGGCCATACTCCTTGGCTCTCATCAACATCTTCATTAACAAGGCTCTCACCTCCTCCACCTTCCCGGCCTGCCCCTGTGCGCAACCTAGGCATCAGGTTCGACCCCCAACTGTCCTTCCTCCCCCACATCTGGTCCGTTACCAGCACTGCCTTCTACCAGCACTGCCTTCTACCACCTCCAACGGATCGCCCATCTCCGGCAATACCTCACCCCAAAAGCCGCTGAAACCTTGGTCCACGCCTTTGTCACCTTTCGAATGGACTATTGCAATGCCCTCCTCTCCGGTCTCCACTCCACCACAATCCACAAAATCCAGCTAATCCAAAACTCTGCCGCCCGCATACTCACCCACTCGAAGCTTTGCTCCCCCATTACCCCAGTCTTCGCCAGACTTCACTGGCTCCCTATCCCAGAGAGGATTGACTTCAAGATCCTCACCCTTGTTTTCATATCCCTCCACTCCTCTGCACCCCCTCTAACTCTCTGATCTCCTCTCCCCCCAAACCAGCACCCACTGCCTTCACTCCTATGGGTCTGGCCTTCTCCATGTCCCCCAAATCCTCTACTCCACCCTTGGTGGCCGTGCCTTCAGCCACTATGCCCTGAGGCTCTGGAACTCCCTTCCTCACTCCCTTCGCCTCGCCCCCTCTCTTCCCAGTTTCAGGTCACAGCTGAAGACCTTTGTCTTCGACCGCGCTTTTGGTCACCTTTCTGCCCCTGCCCCTGGCTCTGTCCCAGGATCCGCTATTGTAAAGCGCTTAGAGACTCTGTCCAGCGTGGAGGGCACTATATAAATTGAAGTTGTCGTTGTTGTTGTTGTATTTACCTTTCTAAGCAAATTAATGATGGAATTCACAACAGACCACCGGTGATATTATTGCCTGTGACAAATAGATTTTATCTAACAACTTTTCATTTCACCAAAACAAATTGTTAGGAATCTGATATGCATTCCACCACAGTTATGTAGGTTTTAATATTCTGAGAATATGTTCACAAATAATAATAAATCTTGCATTTGATATAGTGCTTTTCACATCCTATGTCTCAAATAGTGCTTTTCACATCCTATGTCTCAAAGCACAGAACACTCTGTGAAGTGAATTGACTGTATATTTGTGGGCGAAACATGCTAGCTAATTGTGTACAACAATATCCTACAAACACCTGTTGGTTGAAATGATCAACTTTTTTTTGAGGGATTATTATCAGGTGCGTGTGGAGTAAGCCCAAGGTTTCACCTTAATCGGAACTGCCGTGAATCGAATTTAGGGCTTTCGCTTGTGAGACAAGTGATCTAACCACTGAGCTACAGGACTTTACGATTATTAATATTAATCTGAATTTCAGGCACTGTACAAATGTAATTTTGTTATTGTTGTAGGGTAGCAACAGCAATGACAATGACACTCATGCACTCCTTGCTTCATTTACACTGAGCCATTATTGATCAAGAATACTGGAAAGTTGAACTGGCTACAAATGCTTTAAGGACATTTTCAATAACTAATTGTAAAATTGTGTTTTTATTATTGTTTTATTTGAAGCTTAATGTACACCACACGAAAGAAACACTCTACTCAACACTTTGAAAAGCTTGTGCTGTCTTGAGTATGTGCACAGTGTCGGTAGTGTCCAGGTCATTTTATATATTTGTATATTTCAAAGTGTTTTGTAAGATTATTCACCCCTGCAACACAAGTGCTGCACAGAAGCAAAAGCTGGAACAATGGCAATGGTCCTTGTTGATATGAGACTGCAATCATTTCACTCTGACTTACAAGCAACCTGACAGATAAAATCTGCACTGAATGAGAAATTTAGAGTGTTGCTGTGGAAACCACAAATGACAGATAGACAGTTTGGCTCATCAGACATGACCTAAAATGGTCAGGGTCACCTAGTTTTGTAGCAGTTTAAATGGCTGAAAATAATACTGCAACCAAATGTAAATGGCAATTGCCTGGTCAAGTTAGCTACAATCCACAGAAAAATGAATATCCAGAAGCGTTGTGCTTTCATTTTCTACTCATTTGGGTTGTTAATACCTTTTGGTTTGCTTTTAAAAAGTAGAAAAGGAAGTCACTCACTTATTTGTCACATGAGGTGCTTTGCATTTTTGCGTTCTAAAACTAGCTCCAATACACCATCACTATTATATATGCAAGAGTAATTGTATGTTTTACAGGCTATGGCAGAATAGGAACTTTGACGATGTTCTAAATCATGAAATTAGTGTTCTCATTTCATCAGAGATTTTATTTTACAACCCATACTTCACTCCAGGCCAATAATTATTTTGTATAATAAAATGTTCATTTGGAAGTGGTTGGGCACTGCCCTGGGCAGTTATCAGCTAGGACTGCAATGCCCACTATTAAAGATTTCTGAAGATAGTGGCAGCTTTACAGAATGTGGAAGAAAAAAGGGAACGCAACAGAATTTCAATCTCAACAACAACCAAATTACATTTTTGAGCGCCTATCACAAAGGTAGGACGTCCCAAGGTGCTGAACAGTCAGGGATAGGGAACGGAGCACCGGGAGGCACAAAGTAGGGGGACGGGGATGGAGTGAGGTGGGATGGTGACAGAAGGCACGATCGAAAAGGATGGTCTTGAGGCCAGCCTTGAAGAAGAAAGGGGAGGAAGCGAGACGAAGAGACTGTGGGATGGAGTGCCAGAGTGTGGGGGCAGAGAGGCTGAAATCCCGGCCACCGATGGTAGAGTGGGTTGGATGGGAAACACGGAGCAGAACAGAGCCGTTGAACAGAGGGGCGAGCAAATTGATAGGGAGTTAACAGGATTGAGAGATAGGAGGTTGCATGGTCGTGAATCACCCTGAAAGTGAAGACAAACATCTTGAATTCGATCTTCTGGAGGATGGGGAGCCAATGGAGGAGGCGAGGGTAGGAGTGATGGGGTCGCAGAGCCGAGTGCAGGAGAGGACATGAGCTGCAGAATTCTGGATGATCTACAGTTTATGAAGGAATGAGTCAGGAAGGCTGACAATGAACAAGTTTCTATAGTCAAACGTTGATGTGACAAATGGATTAGAGGGTTTCGGGACCCTGTGGCAGTGGCAGAGTCTGGAATTATTACAGAGGTAGTGGAAGGCGTTGCTGGTCAAGGTGCGGATGTGGGGAAAGGACAGTTCAGGGTCAAACAAGACACTAGGGAACGGCGATTAATCGGTTTTTCGATTAAACCCGATATGATTTTCAGATCGGTATGCCGTTATGGTGATTCTAAAAAAACTGTTATATCGAGAGATTCGATTTTAAAAATATACATCGATATATTTTTAATATCGTTCCTTTCAATATATCAAGATTGTTGGTATTATCAGTGTCATGCAATCTTTTCCAGCTTACCTTGTCGCCGGCATTGCAACCTCCTAGACCTAGAGCATGGAATGCGCGTACATTCGGTGCGCGCGCACAATTAACGGGCGTGCACATCCGATGCGCGCGCACACTTCACTGCGTATACTCGACGTGAGTCGTGGCGTCTTAACAAAGTCGCATCGCTGAAAATTGTAGTTTGAAAATTTACCTTTCTCATCATGGGGAAAAGAAGCCCCGTATGGGACTACTTTGAAAATAATGCAGTCAGTAATGGTGTGCATAGATGTACAGTTTGCAAGGTCTTGGTTAAGACATCTGATTCGAGCACGAGCAACCTGCGACATCACATTAAGCAGCACCACCCCGCCCAGCACGCTGCCCTCAGAGCGAAATCATTGTCGACAACAGAACAAAGTCGAACCAGCGCTTCGGAGAAAGCGACAGGTAGTGGGGCCAGTGCAGCTCAAACAATTCCTGCTTTATTTAAGAGAACATTGTACCAGAGAGGGGACAAAACGTGGCAAAGTATCACGAACGCTGTCACTTTTTGCATAGCAAAGGAGAGCTTGCCAATGGCGAAGGACATTAATTTAGACTTCAGACTACATAAAAATAAGTGGCATTTTGTAGCTGTAAGTGTTATTTTTGTGTGTGAGAGAGTTAGAAGCCAGATTATCACTGCTTCTATGTGTTTGTCTAGTCAGACACACACAGCATTGATAATCTGGCTTCTAACTCTCTAACAGTCAATCTGTCTGTCTGTCTCTTTTCTATTGTAATAGATCTCATTTACACGTGGACATTACATGCTAGTTTCAAGCAAGAAATGGAGGAGAATAAATCTCTAGATTTTGTTTTTGGTGTGTGTGTGTTCTATTTTGTGTTTAGAGATGGAGGGAGAGAAGGAGAGGGGGAAAGTTGGGAGAGAAGGAGAGAGGAAGAGAGGAGAGGGAGGGAGAGAATGAGAAGGGGAAAGGAGGGAAAGAAGGAGAGAGGGGAGGGAGGGAGGGAGAGAAGGAGAGGGGGAAAGTTGGGAGAGAAGGAGAGGAAGAGAGAAGAGGGAGGGAGAGAAGGAGAGGGTGAAAGGAGGGAGAGAAGGAGCGAGGGGAAAGGAGGGAGAGAAGGAGCGAGGGGAAAGGAGGGAGAGAAGGAGAGAGGGGAGGGAGAGAAGGAGGGAGAGAAGGAGATAGGGGAGGGAGAGAAGGAGAGAAGGGGAGAGGGGAGGGAGGGAGAGAAGGAGAGAGGGGAGGGAGGGAGGGAGAGAAGGAGAGGGGGAAGGAGGGAGAGAGGAGAGGAGGGAGAGAAGGAGAGGGGGAGGTAGAGAGCAAACAACATCGTATAATTCAACAGACCTTGACACCAACATTACAAACTTTCTGGACCTACAGCACGCGTTTCGAAATGTGCGTGCACCGCGACTGCGCGCGCATCGTCAGTGCGGACGCACCGTCAATGCGCACACACCGCGACTGAGCGCGCGCGCCATCAATGCACGCGCATTTCGAATGCACGCGCATGCGCAGTATAAAAACTCGATAGATCGGTTTAAGCAGGTATGAGCAAACCGATATATCCATATCCGGAAAAATCCCATATCGCCATTCCCTACAAGACACCCAGGTTCCTGACTGGATTCATGAAATAGAGTGTGAAGCCGTGGATGCTGATGCTACCAGCACCTGAGGTGCGGAGGCACTGACACAAGCCAATTATTCTTGCTGATGTTCAGCTGGAGAAAGTTTTTCCTCGTCCAGGACTCGATGTCAGACAGGCAGGCAGTCAGAATGCCTGTTGTCCTGGAGTTGAGGTTGGAAGCAGAGAGATAGAGTTGGGTGTCATTTGCATACTTGTGGAAATTTACCCCATGTCTCTAGATGATGTCACTGAGGGTGAGCACGTAGAGGGTGAAGAGGAGTGGACCAAGGACAAAACCTACACTGCACAAGGCGGTGCGGGGGCTGGAGGAAAAGACATTGGTAGACACAAAGTGGAGACTGTGTGAGAAATAGGTCATGAATCAGTCAAGGACAGAACCTTGAAGGGTTAGATGGTAGGAGAGGCGGTGTAGAAGGATCGAATGGTCCATGGTATTGAAGGCAGTAGATAGATCGAGGATGCAGAGGGAACGCTGGTCACAAATAGTCAGGATATCATTTGTGACCTTGAACAGAACAGCTTAAGTGCTGTGGGCAGCACAGAAACCTGATTGAGGAGCTTGAGGAGGGAATGAGATGAGAGAAAAGAGTGAAACTGGAGGCAACGACTCTTTCAAGGACCTTCGACAGACGAGGGAGTTTGGAGATGGGTCGTTAGCTGTGATGGGTCAAGGGAAGGTTTCTTCAGGGGAAGGATTCAGTTACATGACCCAGCCAGATGGACTTTCTGCATATGTATAGTGCTCCGAGATTCTGTGTGAAATAAATGCAAGATGATGCATGTGATATTTTTCTTCCACATCTGATGCTATTGAATTATTTAAATAGAAGTCTTACAATTTGACAGTATAATATTTTGTTTGGGATCAGATTGGTGTCTTGGGAGGAGGTGACATATGAATGGTTCAGCTGAGCTAATAGATCTGTAAACCATAGAAAATTGCAGCACAGAATGAAACCATTCAAGCGCATCATGTTTGTGCCAGCTCCTTTGAGAGCAATCCTTTAATTCCCATTTACTCGTCTTTTCCCCTTACCATTGTAGTTGAACCATTTTAAAGTAGTATTTATTTTGTTTCCTTTTGAAGGGCAACATGTATTCTAAGTCAACCATTGCTTCCAGCAAACAAAAACAGAAATCGCTGGAAACATTCAACAGGTCAGGCAGTATCTATGGAGAAAGGAAAAGTGCCTTTGCCTTTTTATCAAGCACATCTTAATGTAATGATGACTTAAGTATACTAATCCTTATATTTGATACACTCATCAGGAGAATATAAATGTTAAAATGCTTCCATTTGTGTGTTTATTTTCTTCCTGTCACGTGTGATGTCCCCAAAGCTTTTGTTCTTGGCCCCCTACTTTTTAACATCTACATGCTCCCCCTTGGTGACATCATCTGCCAACATGGGGTCAACTTCAATATGTATGCAGATGACACCCAACTCTATCTTTCTGCCTCTACACTCGACTCCAGGACCACTAGTGTCCTGACAGACATCAAATCCTGGATGAGAACTAACGTTCTACAGTTGAATGTCAACAAGACCAAGGCCTTCCCAAATGGTTTGTGCCAGGCACTGGATGCATCAACCTCCATAGTTACACACACCACCTCACCAAGCCAGTAGGAACCGAAGTGTCTTGTTTGATCCTCAACTGTCTTTCCTCCCCCATATTGAACCAATGAGCCGCTCTACCTTCCCTCACTTTCGCAATATTGCCTGACTCCACCATTACTTCATTCCCCAGAAATTATTTACACTTGAATAGAGTCTTTCACATCAGGAGCATATCCCAAGGAACTGATTTTAAGCACACATGATTTCACAAACCAATTTCACACCAGCATCTCACCTTATATACTGCTAAAGCTCTCCACAACCTCGCCCCACCCTACATCCGTGACCGCCTATCATCTTACCAACTCCCCACCCCCTCCGCTCAGCAGGCTCTGGCCTGTTCCACGTCCCCCAACCCACCTGCCCCACCATTGGCGGGCAAACCTTCAGCCATTCTGCCCCAACATCGGCAACTCCATTCCGCAGTCCCTCAGCCTCGCTCCCTCCCTAGCCTCCTTCAAGTTGCACCTCAAGACTTTGATGGTCCCATCGATCACCCCAAATCCCCCCTTATCCCTTCACTCTCCCCATCCCCAACCCCAGCTCGGGTATGAAACAATGACCGTCCAGCACCTTGGGACGTCCTCCTGAAGTGAAAGGCGATATACACGTGTAATTTTGTTGTTGTTGTTTGTGAGTGAACTTAATGGAAGCTGATTGCCTGGAATTCAATGACTGTAACCTAAGTGCACTTTATTTCAATTTTATTTTTGCGTTTGCTTCAATCAAGTAGGATAGAATCATCATTGGAATCAAAGCTAAAAGATAAGTTGTGGATTTTTAGACAAGTCTATGTAACAATAATTAAAATTCATGTATTTGGATCAAAGCTAATTTTTAATTAGATCATTAAATAAATGTGATGGGGGTGAAGGAATGTTCATCCGTAGTTAGTAAAATCTCGATCTGTGTTGAAGGAAATTGCAAATCTGATGAACAATTGGATGTTTGGTCTAGTTACCAAATAAGTATGGGACTTACATTTACTTTATTATATTATATTAGTCTGTAGTAGTACTGGTAGCAGAAAAACTACAATATTGGCAGTTATTGACTTTGAGCTTGATAAAACATTTTGTAGTATTCATCAGGATCATTAGATCAAGCCTTACTCTACATGGCAGACTACAATGACCACTATATATTTTGCCCAAAGTTAAACTCTTGGAATCATTGCCATGTTTTCCTCCATGTTTTCCTCCAGGCATCGATTTGTGTTAAGTCCAACAATATAAATAGTTGGCACCATTTGGAAAGTCCTGATACATTTTGAACCCAAGAGATAAATGTTGTGTTATTTCTAAACTGCTATAATACTCATTTCAGGAACAAATTGAAACACTAGCAGTAAACAACAGCTAAGTGGAGTTCCTGGAGCTCAGCAGTTAGAGAACTTCCCTTGCAAGCAGGAGACCTGGGTTGTCCAAAGTGGGATTCACAAGGGAAGGCAACTTCTACACACTTCTTTGTTTGTACATCTCTCCACACAATGGCGACAACTAGTGTTCGCTCACTGATCATGGATTACCCTGACGTCCTTCCATATGCTCACAATTGTTTCCTATTTTTCTCTACATATCACATTTATATTGTTGATGCCAACAAATTTATAACAATATTGGGCCAATTGAGCCCTATAGCTTAGTGAATAGAGCACTCGCCTCGCAAGCAAGACACCTGGGTTTGACTTCCGGCAGGACAAAATGTTGGGCAAGTTTCCTTACTTCACACGTCTGTTTATCTAGCAGTAAGTAGGAGCCAGTTGTCAGTTGATTGGCAGATCACTTTTCCTAGGGTAATAATTCCTTCAAAAAAATAATCATAATGAATTGGTCACTCCACAACTGTTTGTGGGACACTGCTCTACAGAATCTGTTGCCGTGTTTCACCCAGAAAAAATATACAGTCAATTCAGTTTAAATGATTACCTGTGAAACACTTTGAGACATCTCAATGACATGGTAAAGCACTATATCAAATGCAAGAATTATTATTATTAAGTGGACAGTTGGGATCCAAGCACCACTATTTTCTTGATGCTTGAGGTAAGCAATCTTATTTTGTAATTCTTTTGCCCTACATCAGCCTACTATTTTTTGGATTAATATTAGTTTCCAAGGTTTTATTTGCCCAGGGCAGCCAAAATCCTTGCTCTCTTAGGCCAAAGGAATTAACTTTTAATGGTTGAGCATACTAGGCTTGCTTGGAGTATCCTGACCAACCAGTAGAAGTTAATGTTTTAGGGAGCAGAAAACTCAATAATTTCCAATTATGCTGCAGATGGCAGCTCTAGGATATGAATGATCTTGTACATTTACGATTTCAATTTATATCAGAATCGTTCAAAGAAATACTGAGGACAAATTCTACCTGGACCTATTTGTGTGATGTTTCACGGTGTCCAGAGTGTTATAAATTGTCAAGAATTTTCTCTAGTTCTTAAAACAACAAAGAAAATAGTAATGGTTTTTAATAACACTATTTCTTCTGACAATTAGTTGTCTGCCTAGTTCAGTGAGTTGCCTTCTTGCATCCGAGTCAAAAGCCACACATTGGGACTTTAAATTCACATAGTCTTCTGTGATACTCCAAAGCAATGGTGGGGCTGTGCTGCAATGCTGGAGGTACATGTTTCACTGGATGAAACATGAAACAAAGATCTGTCTGATTGTCTGTTAGATTCTTGACCCTGAAAGGTGTCATAGTTGATCCAATCTTGTTCTCATCTGATACCATCAATTATTTTCTAATGGTAGATAGTAGGATCCGTCGATATGGAAATTTTCCGATTTCGATATATCGACGGGCTCATATCGATATATACCGATATATCGAGATTTTCGGGGTTTTCATACTGCGCATGTGCACGCGTTCCGAGGTGTGCGTGCATTCGGAGGTGCGCTCGCATTCGGGGCCTATCTCCTCAGGAGGTAAATATCTCTCTCTCTCTGTGTCTCTCACACTCACCATCTCTGTGTTTTTCTGTCTGTGTCTCTGTGTTTCTCTCCTCTCCCCCCCACCCCCTCATCTCTCCCCCCCCACACTGTCTCTCCTCCCCCCTGTCTCTCCCCCCCCTCCCCCATCTCTCACCCCCGCCGTCTCTCCACCCCCTCACCGTCTCTCCCCCACCACCCCTTGTATACCTGTACATTGTATTCGAGGACTATGAATACAATATGGCGGCTTGCACCTCAGTCTGTGCATTGTGTATAGAGATGAGCATTCTGGGTCTTGTAGTTCAGTGCGCGTGCATTTGGGGTGTGCGCTCATTCGAATGTGCGCGCGCATTCCATGCTCTAGGCCCAGGAGGTTGCAATGCCAGAAACGATGTACCGATATTTACGATATACTGATTTTTTCAATATATCGAATTATTAGATATATCGATATACTTAAAATTCCGATATCGGCATATCGATATGAAACTTATATAGGATATAACCGATATATCGATATATCGCTGGACCCTAGTAGATAGCAACAACAACAACAAAATCACACTTGTATAACACCTTTCAAGTCAGGAGGACGTCCCAAATCACTGAACACAGAACTAGGGGTAGCGGGGGGAGGTGGGGAAGGGAAGGGGGGGTTAGGAGCTGCCGATGGGTCCATCGAAGAGGAGAGTCTTGAGGCAAGTCTTGAAGGAGGCCAGGGAAGGGGCGAGCTAGATGGACTGCGGGATGGAGTTCCAGAGGTTGGGGGCAGAGATGCTGAAGACTCGTCCGCCAATGGTGTCAGGGGACGTGGAGCAGGCCAGAGCCTGCTGAGTGGTGGGTGCGGGCAGGTTAGGAGGCGATAAGCAATTATGGATGTTGGGTGGGAAGGGGTTGTGGAGGGTTTTAGCAGTATATAAGGTGAGATGTTGGTGTGAAATTGATTTGTGAAGTTATTTGGGCTTAAAATCCGCGCTTTGGTGTGTCCTCCTGATGTGAAAAGCCCTATTCAAGTGTAATTTTGTCATTGTAAAATGTAAGGAGGTGTAGAATTGTAGAAAAATTCTAATTTCATTTAGAATTCAGTTCCCAGAAAGAACAATTTCCAAATTTAGGTTGTCCTATTGTTGCAAAGTCCATAATTGTGTATGGTGTTAAATATTAAGGCAAAATTTTCTAACAACAACAAAAAAAAATTACCTTTATAAATTGCCTTATACATCGGGAGTATGTCCCAACGTGCTGGAACAGGCTAAATTAGGATGGCGTTTCAGGTCAGATATTCCCTAATAAAATTGCAATATCAATGGTTTCAACTCAAGTTATACAAAGTTAGAGGAACATCGGGTATTATCATAGAAATCTACATGTCATAATAAATAATATGATCTAATTAATAATATGTCCTCCTGACGTGGAAGACACTATTCAAGTGTAATTTTGTTGTTGTTGTTGCTATCTACCATTAGAAAAGAATGGGTAGTATCAGATGAGAACCAGGATTGGATCAACTGTGACAAGTTTCAGGGTCAAATGCATAATCCTTTTGTATTTACGTACAGCAGCCAATTGCGTACAACAGTGTCCCACAAACAGTTGTGGAATGAGTAACCAAATTCTTATTATATTTTTTGCGGGATTATTCTTAGGCGTGTGGAGTAAGGAAACTTGCCCAAGGTTTCCCCCACGACTGGAATCGAACCCAGTTCTCTCGACTGTAAGTTGAGTATTCTAACAACTGAACTACAGGTGCCTCCATGGCACCTGCTTTGCACATCAATGAGAAGATGGATAATTGGTTCAGAAGAATGTCAGTGTTTCGGTCAGAGAGACTGGGTGATGCATGTTAAAGCATGTTAACAACTCGGTGATTAGATTTTTGTTTAAAATTTAACTGCATTTCTATGTAATATTAATTAATCCAAATGCAATTGAAGTGTGACCCCCCAGCACCCCATCTGCAAGGTATCCTTAAGCAATAGTATAAACTTATCGTAATCACTTATTTGTTTCCCTGGGCTACAAAATATGGTATTGGTTTTCCAGACCTCAAAAGCAGGTGATTATCTGTCAATCAACTAATAATAACAACATTTAATTTGAATGTTGCCTTTCAAGTCAGGTGGAGGTCCCGAATATTGAACCAGAATCACACACTTGTACAATCTCACACAAAATGCAGTGTGCTCATGAAACTGGGGAACACAGAATGAACAATACAGATCCAGTCTATTCAAATCAAGAAATCTTCAAGGCTGTGCCAAAAGTTTTCTCCATATGAGCCACCAAATCGCATTCCTGCACACTCCCCAATCTATCCACTTCAAGCATTTTCGAATCCCTTATGAAACAATTTATGGTTTCTGATTTGTCAATGGTTTATGTCAGATAAGTATTTAATCTATCCACCCTCTTTGCAAAGCATTTAGTACAGACATTTGTGAGGGGTTCCTGAATATATTCCTAAAATGTTTTACAATTTGAATTTATATTGTGCCTTTGAGGGTCGGGAGGATGTCATGTTGGGTATTGGAGATGAGGAGGGGGTGGGGGTCTAGAGGGAGAATAGGAGGGGAACAATGACTGAAAGCATGGTCAAGGAGGTACATTTTGAGGCACTTCAAAAGAGAGGAGGGAGGGAGGAGCAAATCACAGGAACCTGGGAATGATGCTCCAGAGATTAGGGAACTCTTGTTACGATTATGTTTAAGAACATCAGTAGGAGATGTCCTCTGAAGTCATGTGGTTTGCTTCTCTTAAGGGTTTTCTAGACCCTGAGACAAGTAATCATATTTTGTAAATTTTAGGTTCTACATTAGGCTTTTAGTTTTAGGTAAGTATTGTTTTCTCAAGTTCTATCTAACTGGAGATACACTTTTATAATTCAAGCATTTCTAAAAAATGCTTTAACCAACATGAGCAAAAATGTCAACCCTCATAAGCAAATAGACATTAGGAAAATAATATTATGCAAATAAAAGCAGAGTGCAATGTAGGGCCAAACATTTACACAATAGGATTGCTCACCTTGGGATCCATAAAATAGCAGTGCTCAAAGTGAAGCAAACAGCTGAGCTGTAGAGAATATCACCTGGTCATTTTCCTAAAAACAAGATTAGTAATCCCACAAATGTTTGCCTTTTTTTTCTGATCATCCCTTCAATTCTTTTTATGACTACTAAATTTATGCTGGGAGCATAAATTGGGAGCTCACCAACCTGTGCTTAATACACTCCAGAATTAGGCAATTAGTGGGTGTCTCTCCAGGGAGAGAGGATGAATTCCATTCAAGACACAAGGAAATTTCCATGCATACGTGGAACTCTGTTCTGGTTTAGGCATGGTGATGGATTACTACATTCAATAGACCTTGAGTTGACCAAAAAACAAATTGCTTTTTCTCTCTCTCCTGTCCTTATCTAATTCTTCAGTTTACTTCTCAATGACACCTGAGAATGAAGGTGTCATGACACCTCTCTCTTTATATGCATTCATTTAAATCACCATGGAAGACAGTGAATTGTTATAATCTCTTACCTCTTTCATGGGGTTAATTTCAGAGAGAGAAAGAAGCCTCCACTCTTAGCTATTCAGGGATTATGTCAATTGGTGTAGATGTATAAACTGGCTGCAGCTATGACAAAACTCAATCTGAAATGTGGATTTAACCATCAGACTATCATCATCAGTCAGGTTTGTGACTACCATCTTCTATAAATTGTGTACAAACCACCATGATTTGTTTTTGTATGCCTTGATAATCTGGATACGCATATGCATTGCTGTCATCTTCAGTCTCAACAAAACAACTGTATAATCTTGGCATACTTTTTGAGCCTCAAGTGTCCTTCTTTACCCACATTTAGTTCCTGACCAAGTTGTCGTTCCTTGATCTCCAGCACATTGCAAGTCCCTGACCTTAATTTACACCAATTACCACTGAAACCCTCAACCATGCTTTTGTCACCTCTCACATTGATTTCTTTAATGTACTCCTTCCTTGCACGTCTTTGCAGTTTCCCCATCCACAAATTCCAGCTAATATAAAACTCCATTGTCTTTTGGGTACAATTGGAGTTTAACCAGCTAGATAGATATTAGTTTTCTATGAGGATTGGATAATGCTACAATACAGGAAGGTACAGCATCCATATTTAGATGATTGACAATTATTTAGGTGAGTTTTTCTTAGAATTAATACACCATGGATCAAATAATGGGATTTTACTTATGCTTTGAATTATTAATACGGAACAAAAGTTGTGCTGTGGTTAGCCCAGCAAATATGTTAGACTCCAAATAAGATATAGCGAGCATTTAAAATCCCTCAACTAATTAAGCGTTGCATTTATGGACTGCCTAGAAATATTGCCAAGCTTTTAAAATATTCCATTTGGGATCTCAGATAAGAGATTTGACATGAATTTTCAGCTCCTTGCAAAACTCTTGTTTACTCTGTAGCTTGTATTGCATTACATTTTAATGAGTTAGCTTGTATGTACATAGCAATATGAAAGTATTTTTTGAAAGATGATTAGAGTTATACTTTACAGGGTTTAGTATGACAGCTGTTTAATTTCTATCAACAAAATAATGCTTTTAGCAACCACTTCAATATTCTGTTAGTATTAGACTCAAGTGCACCGAGGATCAAGTTAACCTGTCCAAGTGCAAATTGAATCTAAAAATTCCAATATTGTGAATGCCCTGCCTGTGGTGATAGAACATTGCCTTTCACTTCAGGATATAGATTCAATTCCATTCCAAGTTGATAAAATGAAGGTTTTATCACTCTGCTGGGTGTAAAGGTCCTAGGTGATGAGCCTTTGGGTAGTCGCAACCTAGTTTCTTGTGGGGAGAGATGCATATTAAAACAGTCCTTAATTGCTGATGTCAGTCAGAGAGGCAAAATGGATGGCTGGTATGGAAAATGGAAAAAAATTATATTCTCCCTACTGTGTTCAACATTGTTGATGAAACAATGACAGTGGTCACCAAGAATGTTAACTAAGAATATATCTTAATAGTGTATCAATAAAAGTTCAGTTTTTCTGTCATTCCCTTCTTCTGTTTATTTTTGCATTCTGAAAAAGTTGGCCTTCTGCCTTTTTAATTCCATCTGTGTTTTTTAAACAGATTGTGGGTTCTTTCATTCCTGTTAACCATTAACTATATTTCTTTAAACATTTAGCCCACAATCTACACAGTCAATTCACTTTACAGGAATGGTTCTAATGAAAGTCCATCAATCTGAAACATTAACTCACTGTCCTCACTCCATAGATACTATGGAGACCTGCTGAATGTTCCCAATGCCTTCTGTTTTGATTTGACTTTACAGTATATTCGGTGAAGCACATCTCAAAGACATGATGAGGCAATAAATCAAATGCAAGGATTACCATTCTCACTTGTTTCAGATATACTACCCTACTCCTTATTTTCTTTTGTATAAAACATTTCACAAAATCACAGGAGAGGTTTGGATGAAGAAGGCCATTTGCCCAATTTGATCTTTCTTCCAGAATATTCACCCTAACACTCCATTTCAGCATCAAATTGTGGTTTACACGAGTCTAGTGTCCTGGCCTCAAATATCTTTTGTACAAATAAACTGTTCCAGTCATCAACAATCCTCTGAAAAACAACAACAAAAACAACAACAAAATTATATTTCTAGAGAATTTTTTTTTTTCTCATCTACAGAGATTCACAGTGGGTGGTGCCCCCAAATAAACTATCATGAATTGTTGTAGAAAGTTTAAATGTACATTTCATTTATAAACAGAATGTTTGTCACACCTCTCGTGATCCAACTGATCTGCAATGCTCATATATTATTATTTCTCTTTTCAAAGAGCCGGCACAAACATGAAAGGCCAAATGGTCTCCTTTGTGCTGTAAAATTCTATGATGCTATGTTGTGCACCTTGCACCACCAAATAAATACACATTTTCTATAATTCAATGTATCCTGATCATTTATTTTAAAAATATTTGAACACTATAACCTTTGTTATAGAAGCAACCAGATTAAATATAATTGTTGAGTGTATACAATACAAGAACTGTATTTTAATAGGACAACCCACTTACCCTATACATCATTCCAACTTTGATGGTTATTTGGTGGTTACATAGTGAATATAGTTGCTAATCTGAGTCTCTGCCATAGCTTTAACAACACAGCAAAATTATATTTTTAGAACACCTTTCACATCGAAAGGATGTCCCAAGAACTGAACAGTCGGGGATCAGGACCCGAGGGTGGGGGTGGTGGTGGTGGGGGGCAGGGATGCCCAGGGTTGGGATAAGGTGGATAGGGAGGTAGGAGGGTGGTTTGAAGGCATGATCGAAAAGGATGGTTTTGAGTAATGCCGTGGAGGAGGCAAAGGAGGGAGCAAGGTGATTAGTGCAGAGAAGCACTCTGAGACGCCGTCCGGTGTGGAGGGCGCTATATAAATCAAAGTTGTTGTTGTTGATTGTGGGACAGTTTCAAAGAGTTGGGGCAGAAAGCTGAAAACTCAGACACCAATGGTCGGGAGGGTTGGGTGGGAGACATGGAGCAGGCTGAAGCCTGCTGAACAGATGGAGTGCACAGGTTATAATAATAATAATCCTTGAATTTTATATTGTGCTTTTCATATCTTTTAGATGTCTCAAAGTGCTTCACAGAATATACTCTAGTGAATTGACCGCATATTTGTGAGTGAAACAAAAGGTTGATTGGAGATTAGCAGATCCAAGAGGTAGGAGGGGGCAAGTCAATGGAGGGCTTTGAAAGTGAGGACGAAGATTTTGAATTCTATCCTCTGAAGGAGCGGGAGGGAGTGAACAGGGCAAGGGTGATGGGGGTCACGGAACATGGTGCAGGAGAGGGTACAAGTGAATTGACTGTATATTTGTGAGCAATACATTGCAGCCAATCGCACACAGTAATGTCCCACAAACAGTGATGGGTTGAGTGACCAAATTATTATTGTTTTTTGTTAAGGATTATTAGACCCAGAAAAGCAAAAAGCAACTAACAACCGGGTTTCCTACTTGCTGCTAGGTAAACAGATGTATATGGAGTAAGGAAACTTGCCCAACATTTTGCAATGCCATGAATTAACCCCAGGTAACAATCCATTACATATGGCGGAGAAAGGACAGCTCAGGGTTGAGTGTGTATTCATGGATGCTGATGCTGCCTGTGCCTGAGGTACGGAGGTGATGGTCTGAGACAATCAGGAGGGCCTCTAACTTAATTCAAGAACCAAATCACCTTTTGTACTTTGAAAACACCATCAATTATATTTCACACTCCTATTATTCATGACTAGCTTTTAGTCATGTTTGATCAAGTTTACACTTTCAGTTGCTGATTAAACATTTCAAAAGCTACCACAATCATTGAAAGCTTTGTTATTTAAATATCATAAGAGCTGGATCTATGTATGTGGATTATATATTTGCATTACATGACAGGAACATCTGCGGCCTTTTGGTGAACTTGTTATTTTCTGGTTGTCTTGTAGCTTCTGGCAACATCAGTGGGAACATGATACAGATGGTAGTGGAATTGCTGTACATTCCAAGTATTGGTTGGCAACCTTAAAAACAAGATTTAGACTCAAGTAGTTTCAAATTTGGATGGCAGATCCTTTGGGAATATTTTAAATCAAGAGTTTCACTCTATTTAAGAATTTATATGAGAACATTGTATGCTGGATGTAATGCAAAGAGTTAATAAAACACAATGATTTAGTGCCATCATTCACATTGAGAGGATATATCCCAGAGCTTGATGTTTGTTGGATGAGCCTTTGAATTTGTGGCTGGAAGCCAAGGAGGTGAGGAGGGAAAATATGGTAGAAAGCATGATCAAAAAGATCTGTTTTGAGATATGCTTTCAATAAGGGAAGGGAGAAAGTAAATCAGAGGGACACAAAGAATGGGGGAGATGAAGCAGTCCAGTTTTTGCTGAGTGAAGGGAATGGCCTGATTGGTTTGCTTGAAGAGGGTCACAGAGGTAGGGAGAGGATGCTCTGCTCTTAATTTGAAGTCCTACTCTGCTTATCGATTTTTTGGCTGTGTCTGCTGCCTTTTATTTTTCACCAATTCAATGTAATTTCCCTCCAAATGTTTTTGGAAAGTTTAATACAATTCAATCCCAAGATAACAGATATAAATTGGAACAGTGCTGAGAGTAATCTGATCAGTTCTGTGCATATTTGCTTGTTCTATTATTCCCAATGTTTTCACCTATCTTTCTCCTGGATTTAAAACTCAGTTTGTTATCATGCTTTGCAGGAAATGAGAGCAAATAATCTCTCTTGGTTGGCTAATCATACTCATTTTCATCCAAAGTTTTTCACTGATCACTCCTTTGAAATTATCTTAATTAGATTTGCCACAAATACACTAATCAAAAACAAAGACACAAATTGTAAGATTTGAGAGAAATAAATATTTTGGCAGAAATGTATTGTGAATTATTTTTTTTTAAAAATTCAAATGTTGGAAATGCAATTATTCTCTCCTACGTTCAGGAGATTTGATTTTTTAACATAATTACATTCATTTATTAACAATATTTTACTTGGATGTTCGATTTCCCCGAAAGTGTAATTTCACGTTTATAAACCTATTGTTGCAAAGAATTCAAAGAAGAATTTGGGATGCATGTATAAACTTAAATAAGGTACATTTAGTGAACATAATACATTAATCATTATTACAACCCTCCATACCTCTCTCTCTCTGCCTAATTTGCTGTATATCTAAATCAAGTTCTTTAATACGGAATCCCATTAGAATGAAATTTGCCCCCCACGTGCGCAATATGGCTGCCGCCATGACCCGAGCTTCCCTCCCCCTTTTCAAGTATTTCCTCCCAATCCCCCCTCTTCGTTATTCCTTCTCTACCCTTCTCTCCCTTCGCCCCCCTCATTTACTGTCCCTGCTCGACCCTCCAACCGCTTCCCTCTGTTCCAGTATTGGAATCCTCCGTCGGGCTGACCGTGGTACTCGGCGCTGGTTGTCCAATAGCAGCCACACCAAGTGCCCTGTCCCTCACCATCACCGCCAGCCCCACTGGACACAAACCCGGGGGGTCAACCTCTCCTCCCTTATTCAGATCCCCACCCTCCCCGCCGACCATCCCAGTCCCCCCTCACACCCCTCGGCCAACTGCTTTTTCTGCATCGGCCTCCAAAATGTCCGATCTGTCTGCAACAAGACCCTGGCCATCAACGATCTCATCCTTGATGAGAACGTTGACATCATGGCCCTGAAGGAGACTTGGATCACCCCAGGCGACACTTTCCCCCTTGTTGAAGCCACACCACCCAACTACACATTCCATCATGCTCCTCGACCCAACCATCGTGGCGGTGGCGTGGCCCTCATTTCAAAGTCATCCCTCGCCCTATCCCCCTACTCCTCCGGTTCCTTCCCGTCTTTTGAACAGCTCACCCTCTCTCACTCCTCCCACAATTCTTTCAAAATCCTACTAGTTTATCGCCCCCCCAAACCCTCCCCCACTTTCATTTCAGATTTTTCTTCACTTTTAACCTCCCTTTGTGCTTCCTCTGATCGTCTTATTATTCTTGGCGATTTCAACCTCCATTTCACCCCCTCCTGCCCCATTTCCTCTGAATTTTCCTCTTTACTATCGTCTTTCAACTTCTCCCTTCATATTAACACTGCCACCCACATGATCTAGTGATCCATCCTCTTGATCTAGTGATCACCCGAGGCCTCAACGTCTCTGGCGTCACCATCACAGAAAAGGCCATTTCCGACCATTTTTTCATTTCCTGCAACACCTCTATCCCTCCCCCCTCCGACTCCAAACCCACCACCATCTTCTACCGGCCCTGGAAGAAGATTCCCCCTCAAACATTCACCTCTGCCCTAGAAACCTCCGACCTCTTCCCACAATGGCATTTTTTTTGCACCGACCCATCCTCCGCCTCCACCGCCCTCAACAACACCCTCTCCACTACCCTCGACACCCTGGCCCCCATCACCTCCAAAACCATCTCCCATTCCCGATCATCACCGTGGTACACAACTCACCTCCGTTCCCTCAAAAGCCAAGTTAGAGCAGCTGAACGCACCTGGCTCAAATCTGGCCTCACGGTCCACCGGCAAATCTGGCTGGACCGCATCAAATTTTACCGCTCCGCCCTAGCCACCGCCAAATCAGCCTTCTACTCCAGGATAATCCTGGAAGCGAAGGACAACCACCGCCTCCGCTTCGCCACCACCATCCAGCTCCTCCGCCACCCCCGCCTCACCTCACAGATCCTCTCCTCAAACGATCGTTGTGAGGAGATGCTGGACTTCCTCGAGTCCAAAATTGAGACAATCCGCACTGCGGTTTCCTCCCCCCACCACTCCTCCACCTCCGCATCCTCATCAGTTACCTCAACCCCTACTCACCCCCCATTTCACACTTTCAACCCCACCACCCCGCTTTCAGTCACAAAAATAATTACCTCCATGAAACCCACCATGTGCTCATTGGACCCCATCCCCACCCCCCTACTCCGCACCCAGCTCCATTTGTTAGCCCCGTTCATTTCTGACACCATTAACCTTTCCCTCTCCTCAGGCACCGTCCCTACCTCCCTTAAAACAGCCACCATCACCCCTATCCTGAAGAAACCCTCCCTTGATGCGTCACAACCATCAAGTTATCGACCCATCTCCAACCTCCCGTTTTTATCCAAGATCCTTGAAAGAGTGGTTTCCTCCCAGCTCCGCTCTTTCCTTTCAACTCATTCACTTCTTGAACCCCTCCAATCAGGTTTCCGCCCTATCCACAGCACAGAAACTGCCCTGGTTAAGGTTACAAATGACATCCTAACCGCCTGTGACCAGGGCTCCCTCTGCCTCCTCGTCCTCCTTGACCTGTCTGCTGCGTTCGACACAGTCGATCACACCATCCTCCTTCAACATCTTTCCTCCCACCTCAACCTTCAAGGCACAGTCCTTGACTGGTTACATTCTTATTTGACCCACCGTTTACATTTTGTTTCTTCCAACGGTTTTTCTTAAAACCCCCGCACAGTTTCTCACGGCGTCCCTCAGGGCTCTGTTTTAGGCCCCCTCCTTTTCACCCTTTACACGCTCCCTCTGGGCGACGTCATCCGCAAACATGGGGTAAATTTCCACATGTATGCGGACGACACCCAGTTGTACCTTTCTGCCTCATCCCTCAACCCCCAGACCATCGATGTTCTGACAGCATGTCTGTCCGACATCGAGTCCTGGACGAGGGACAACTTTTTGCAATTGAACGTGAGTAAGACCGAGGCCCTCCTGATTGGCTCAAGCCAATGCCTCCGCACATCGGACGCTGCCAGCCTCAACATCCAAGGCTGCACTCTCCACCTCACAAAGCCAATCAGGAAACTCGGCATCATGTTCGATCAAAAACTTTCCTTCCTCCCCCACATCCGCGCCTTGACCGACACCGCTTATTTCCACCTGCACAATATTGCCAGGCTCCACAACTATCTTACCCCCCGCTCTGCCAAAACACTCGTGCATGCATACATCACCTCACGGCTGGACTATGGAAACTCTCTCCTCGTCAGCCTCCCCAGTTCCTCCATTCACAGGCTGCAAGTCATCCAAAACTCTGCAGCACGTGTACTATCCCGCACCCGCCTCCGCGACCACATAACCCCAACCCTCGCCCGTCTCCACTGGCTCCCCATCCTCCAGAGGATCGAGTTCAAGATCCTCGTCCTCACCTACAAGGCCTTACACGGCCTTGCCCCTCCCTATTTAACCGATTTACTTTCCCCCTACAAGCCCACCCGGACCCTCCGTTCAACAGGACTTGGCCTGCTCCAAGCCCCCCGCCCGAACCGCCCCACCATCGGAGTCTGGGCCTTCAGTTTCTCCGCTCCCACCCTATGGAATGCCATCCCTCAATCCCTCTGGTTCGTTTCTTCCCTTTCCTCTTTCAAGGCCGGTTTGAAGACTTTCCTCTTCGATCGTGCCTTTTGTTCCACCCTGAACTCTTGTAACTCCCCTTCGTGTTTCACGCCTTCCGAAACACTCCCTTCTCAGCTCGGGTCACACGCCTCCTGTGCAGCACCTTGGGATGTCCTCCCGACGTGAAAGGCGCTCTATAAATGTAATTTGTTGTTGTTTTTGTAGCTAGAGTTCAATCTATAATAGTGCCAAGTTTATATTGAGCTTTTCAAAATGCAATAACCTGAAAAAAAACTCAAGAAATAGACATTACCAAAACAAAATCTTCCTACATTATCGCAGGACATGTCACACTCTAGGGTACAGATTAAACAAATTTGTGATGTTTCACAATAGATTTGATAACAAAAAATTAATCAACTTAAACCTAATTCTGCTCATTAAACCTTACCTTATTTAATTTTAGAAATGCATCCCCAAAGGATTTTTTGTCGATAAGATATGAAAAGTGCTATTTCAAATGCAAGGATTATTATTATTTGTAATTATTATTAAAAACAATTTATAAAGATGAAATTACACTGGGTGGTGGAGAGGAATAAATCATCTAAGTAAAATGTTGTTAATAAATGAACATAATTATATCAAACTATTAAACAACCTGAATCTAGAAGGAGAGAACAAATGCATTTGCAAAAATGCAAAAAAAAACACATGCATTGAAAAAGGTGTTTTGAAAAAGCATGGAACACTGTCTTCTCAATTAAAAATGAACGTAAGAATTTTTCAAAATTCTGTACCATCCATAGATTTTAAAAGAAAGTGGTCTTACAGCCTGAGATTGGATGACATTTCAGGCCTTCTGTATCACAAAATATCACATGGGACCTGCAAAGTCCAACTCACCAGATGAACAAAGAACAAAACTGCACATAATGGATTCGTACCTACATACAGTTTACAGTTACTTACAATTTCAGGCCATGAAAATAAGTGTGTTCCTTTGCTGCTGAGGATTTTGCATGGCCACAATGAACATTTAGCTTCATATTCCAGTTAATTTTTATGTATATTATCATATTTTACAATAATATATTGTGTGCAAGAGAAATTTATTATGTTTCATATTCATATACAGTCAGTAGTAATCCATTGTTAAAAATAGTCAGTTTAGGATATTTCCAATCATATATGCTGATGTTGATATATTGCAGTGCGGTAATGTATTATTCATTATTGTACAATCAAATGCATTTATAATAATCACATTACCACATATTGCGTGGATTATTTGTGGAAAGTTTGAAAATTGTTGAGGAAGGGCTCTGAAAGTGTTCCACAGTTTATTTATGTGTATTCTCTTGTGCAATTTCTATCACAAACTCACATATTGTTCCACTTACAAATGTTTTATTCTTATAAATGCTAAAATAACCCACGCCAAACTACTACCCCATCATCCACATTCTTACCAGGCTCCATTGCCTCCCTGAATGGATCAATATCAACATCCTCATCCTCAACTACAAATCACTTCATGCCCAAGTGAGTCGCAACTCTCCAACCTGTTCACACCCCACTCCTCTATCTGCCCCGTTTATTCACCCGCCTCGGGTCTTCTGCGAGTCTCAACCACTCCACTCCATGATCGGTGGCCAAACCTTCAGCCACTCCACCCAGACCCTCTGGAACTCCCTGCCTGAATCCTTCAACTTTGCCCCTTTATTACGCTTCTTAAAATCACATCTGACAATGTTCCTCTTCAAACATGCTTATGGACAGCATTTCTTTCTCCCTGTGTTGGTATAATAACTCAGCCCAAAAGGTGCTGAAACCCTGGTCCATGCCTTTGTCACCTCTCGGCTGAACTATTCCAATGCCCCCCTCGCCGGTCTCCCTCCACCACAATCCATAAAATCCAACTCATACAAAACTCTGCCTCCCACATTCTCATCCGCACCAAATTTTGCTCCCCAATTATCCCAGTCTTTTGCAGAATTCACTGGCTCCCTGTCCCAGAGAGGATCAATTTCAAGTTCCTCACCCTTGTTTTCCAATCCCTCCAATCCTCTGCACCCTCGTACCTCTCCGACCTCCTCTCTCCTCTAACCAGCACCCATTGCCTTCACTCCACCAGGTCTGCTCTCCTCTTTGTCCCCCAAATCTTCCGTTCCACCATCGACAGCTGTGCCTTCAGCCACTACGCCCCGAGGCTCTGGAACTCTCTTTCTCACTCCCTTCGCCTTTCCCCCTCTTCTCAGTTCAAGGTCTCAGCTACAACAACAACAATTTTGATTTATATGCCGGACGGTGTCTCAGAGCGCGTCACAATAATGGATCCCGGGGATGAGCCAGGGGCAGGGGGAGAAAGGCTCCCAAAGGCTCGATCGAAGGGAAAGGTCTTTAGCTGAGCCCTAAAAGTGGGAAGAGAGGGGGCGAGGTGAAGGGAGTTCCAGAGCCTCGTAGTGTAATGGCTGAAGGCACAGCCGCTGATGGTGGAGCAGAGGATTTGGGGGACAAGGAGGAGGCCAGACCCGGTGGAGTGAAGGCAATGGGTGCTGGTTTGAGGAGAGAGGTCAGAGAGGTATGGGGCTGCAGAGGAGTGGAGGGATTTGAAAACAAGGGTGAGGATCTTGAAATTGAAAGCTAAAGACCTTTCTCTTCGACCTTCGGTTACCTTTCTCCCCCTGCCCCTGGCTAGCCCCCGGGATCCATAATCGTACAACGCTCTGAGACACCATCTGGTGTGGAGGGCACTATGTAAATTGAAGTTGTTGTTGTTTTCAAACCTCACCATAGTTCAAGGGTAGAGATGCAACACTACATGATGAGCACTCTACAATTACAAGTTGTTGTAGTGCACAACTCAAATTATGAAAATGCTTCTAAATCACAATAAAGATCGTCAGACTTAATGTATCAGTATAAAATTCAGTGACAAAAGATTACAAGAATTGTCTGGATGAAGAATACCTTTCAGGCGCTCCAATCTCATCATTTCAGAACATCCCCATCACTGCATCAAATTACTTTTAAAATCTATCAAGTGACCTGGCCTCTAACATCTTTCCTACCTATCTGTTCCAGTTGTAGATCACTTTCAATATGAACAACAATTTACTGGTATCTGTCCTGAAATTGTCTTTTATTACTCTAAAACTATGTCCTCTTATCCTACTGTCTTGATGTTTGACTGGATTCAACTAAAAACAAAACATGTTTAAATGTCACCAAAATTATCCCCCCCGTTTGTTTTTTAACCATCTGCTCTGCTTGCTTGTGTGAATTTCCTCTCTTTCCTCTCCTCCAGTAGAACTGGGAATAATATGTTTATTTTTAGCAACAAAGGTCAGCAGGACATATTATAGCAGGTAATTTAGTATCCTACTTTCTGTACACTTGGTGATCACATCCTGTCTATTTCTCAAATCCAATAATTTAATCCTGGAGCCATAGGTCACCAATAGAAGCATCAACCTGCACATTCACATCACATAGGCCAAACCCACAAACCTTCTAACTCAAGAGGCCAGAGTGCTATCACCTGAACACACTTTACAAACAAATCTACAGCAAATATATTAATTTCTGATAAATCCTCAGCTGTCTTGACTAGTGATTGTTTCTAAATATAAACCTATTATATTTTATAGCACCCACGAATAATTTTTGATGATTTTAAAAGTACATATATTAATTATCTGTTATATCTAAGTGTCAGTCAGTGGGCAGCACGATGGTAAAGAGAAATGTTTTGAGGGCATTATTATTGGTGGAATAATATTTGAGTTCTCACAGCTCCAGATTCATTGTTGAATTGGGTTTTGATAATTACAACAAGTGACAGCACATTACAGAGATTCCATCAGTGACCGTTCCTCATGATTTGTCTAACTTCATCTGCAACCATTAGTAAATCTGCTCCTTCGTGCTGATGTCATGCACCATCTGCTGTCCGCCATTCACTCTTCCTTTTCTCCAGGCAGTTAGTGAGAATCCCAAGGACATTTTAAATATACAGCACAGTTAGCCATAAAAAGTCTGATCAGACTTCAGAATTCTGCCAAGTAAAGTAATAATCCTTGCATTTGATATAACTATAACTTCTTGACCTTTGAAATGCCTCAAAGCACTTTGCAGAGTTGTCTGTATGGTGTATTGACAACAACAACAACAGCAAAATTACACTTGTATAGTGCCTTTCACAACAACAACAACAAAATTACATTTATAGAGTGCTTTTCATGTTGGGGGGACGTCCCAAGATGCTGGACACTCATTGCTTCAGACCCGAGCTGGGGTCGGGAATGGGGAGGGTGGAGGGAAAGGGGGGGATTTAGGACATCCAATGGGACCGTCGAAGAGGAGGGTCTTGAGGTGTGACTTGAAGGAGGTCAGGGAGGGGGCAAGGCATAGTGACTGCAGGATAGAGTTACAGAGGTTGGGGCAGAGTGGCTGAAAGCACGTCAGCCAATGGTGCGGCGGTTGGTCAGGGTACATGGAGCAGGCCGGAGCCTGCTGAGCGGAGGTGGGGGCACGTTGGTAGGCGGTTAGGAGGTCACAGAGGTAGGGTGGAGCGAGACAGTGGAGGGCTTTGAATGTGAGGACCCAGATGTTGAATTAGAAACTTTGGGTGATGGGGAGCCAAAGGAGTAAGGCGAGGAGATGGGGTCACAAGCTTGGACCGGTACAGGACACGAGCCGTAGAGTTTGGAAATATCTGCAACCTATGGAGGAAGGAATTGAGCAGGACAATAAGCAGAGCATTAGCGTAGTCGAGCTGGGATGCGATAAAGGCGTGAATGAGGTATTTGGTAAAAGGTGTAGCTAGGAGGTGTGGCTTCGATCAGGGAGAAGGTGTCACCTAGTGTAACCCAAGTTTCGGTTAGAGTGAGGATGTCGATATTTTCGTGGATGATAAGGTTGTGGATAGTGAGTGTCATCTTAGAGAGGGAGTGGACATTTTGCTGACCGATGCGTAGGGGACAGTTGGTGGTGGAGGACTGTGCGAGATGAGGTTGACAGGGAGGGCAGGGATATGGATGAGGGAGGAGAGGTTGTCCCCCAGGGATGGGGACCAATGGATAATGTGGCAAGAGTGGGGGGTGGAGCAATCAGGGTGGGTGCTGTTGGACAGCCTGTGGAGTCTGCCATGGAGAATGTGAAAAGTGGAGCAGAAGGAGGCTGTAGGATAGTCCAGCAGGGATAGGAGTCAAGGCAGTCAGAGGGAGAGGAGGGTTGGTCGGGAGTATCAGAGGTTTGGGAACAAGGCCTCCAAGAATCCAATATTCTCCCAACGTTGTATTGGAATGTCAGCCATGAGCACAAAGACGTAGGCCTTGAAAGCCAATCTCTGACTCAGGTGCAAGAGGGCTGACAACTGAGCTAGCCTGACATGAAAGTAAGGCACCAAATAAACATCTGATTATAATAATAATAATAATCCTTGCATTTGATTTCACGTGTTCGAGACAGAGACCAATTTTTTTGTTTAGAAAGTATTTTATGCAGGCAAGAGGAGAGAATGAAACTGCACCACTGCCCAGCAACACTGGCAAAAGGACCTGATCAAGAAGTGAGCACATAGAGTTTGAAATTTCACAATTCATTAATCAGATTGAAATAATTAAATAATCCTATTATGTTAGTGGATGATTTAGCGAATCACTGAGGTTAACAAAAAGGAAGTGAAAGTCAAGAGAATCTCAACTTCATTGAGTCTTAGACTGCAAGATTATTTTATAGCTAAATTCAAGATTGTACAGAAATAAAGATCATTTTCAATTCAGTTTTAATTTGGAAATCATTTCAATAGAGAACTGCCAAAAACAAGTTTCCAAAGGTAGACCAAACGAAAAAATATTCTACAATTCTCAGTCATCTTACATTTTAAGACAAAATGGTCCTACAGGCGAAGACGTGGTGACATTTTGGGTCTCAGATCAGAAAGTACTGAAAATAGATTAAAGGGCTGTTGATATCTGTTCAGCATTTTTAAGATCCCAGTTTCTAGTCTGCTAGGTGAAGCATTTTGTGATATCCCCCTGATGGGGAAGACACTATATAAAAGTATGTTTTTGTTTTTAAGCATCTAACTTAGTGTTGGCTGAATGCTCAACGCATTGTGCTGCTTTGCACTCCCAATGAAAGTTTATTCCTGCAAATTAAAGTGAGCTAGAAATACCTCTGAAATATAGCTGAAGTCCTTTAATGTGCAGCCCAGACATACCAAGGCCAGCCAAATTGGATTTGTGTCCAGCTGTTAAGTGTCTTGCAAGTCTTGCAAAAGGTTTGCAAGTTGTTACATCTTCCATTGAGTTATCTATGTTGACCATATTTTATATTATTCAGTAATTCCCGACCTGACTCTTCAGCGCCTTGGGATGTCCTCCCGACGTGAAAGATGCTCTCGAAATGTAATTCTGTTGTTGTTGTTGTAATTAAGAATTCTGGCTATCTCTTTTACAGAGTGAAACCTAATGGGAACAAAGCCCGAGTGGCACACCATAAACACTAGACACCGCTTGCAGGTGAGCCAAATATAATGAATATTGCTCAAGGGTGCAATTTGTGGCTGCAGCAATTTGTCCTTTGAGGCTTCTTGCATCTTACTATCATTTCAACAGTTATATAAAATATAGAAGTTTTTCTGACTTTGGGAGTTAAATGTTCTTGTTGCTATTAGATTCATAGATGCACCATCATGTACTGAAGTCGAGAAACATATTGGAGAATGACTGGAGGAACAGTGCCTCTGGAGAATGGAGGATCACTGAATGTGATTGATTTGTGTCATTTTACAGCCAAGTCGATAGCCATATTGCACCTCTGTGATTGTTATTCTACTTGCTGTCATTTTCTTCACTTTACTCAGGATCTATACTAAGACCAGATTTTAAGCAGCTACAGGAGACTTATTATAGAAGGTGGATCCCTCATTCAATATTCAAAATTTTGACTGAGTTTAGTAATGTTTTGTGTTTTGTGCACCGCTCAGCCCACCAGCTGGAGCCAGCTTCCATCGCTGCCGGTTCTTCCTCTATGGGCAGCCGGCCAACGAATGCCATCTTTTTGGACGACGGGCAGTATCACGGAGGGAATGGCAGCCACTCGCTGTCGGCGCTTCCTCCGGCTGTGCGGGGAGTGGCCCCTCGACAGGACCTGGGTAGGCCGCGACCTCGGCAATTTCCTCAGGCAGAGGGTGGCGCACGTCTTCCGTGAGGGGGAGAGCGCACAGGTGCTGCAAGCGACGGATCATCTCGTCGCGGGAGATCCAGACGGCGATCGGGCTGCTGCTGCTGCTGTGCGAGCCGGCCAGACACACTGTGTCCGAGGTGCCAGGGCCATCACAGAGTCCCTGGGTTCATCGACTGAAGAGCCGGTCGGTTTTGGGGCCTGACACCACACTGGGCCCTTTTTTCCGCGCCCTTTTTTTCCCGCCATCTCAGGGATCGTCCGGGCGGGCGGCGAGGACAGGGAATGGTTGCTGGACGATTGTTGGACGATTGTTGGTTATTGTTTGTTGCTGTTTTTGTTGTTAATATTGTTGCTTTTGTTGTTTATTATTGTTGTTTGATTCCCCCCACCCCTGCCCCCATCTTCTTCTTCCCTCACTCCCTTTCCCCACTTTCTCTCCTCCCTTTTCCCCTTCCCTCCCTCTTCCCTCTTCCTGATCTTGCCCCCACCCATCTTTCCCTCCCTCTCTTCCTTACCCCCCTTTCTCCCCCCTCTTCCTCCCTAACCCTATCCCATCCCACCTTTCCCTCTCTCTCCCCCCCTTACCCTCTTTTCCCCCTTTCTACCCTGGCCCCATTTTCGCGATTGTTTGTGGGGACACTGCTGTGCGCAATTTGGCTGCCGCGTTTCGCCCACAAGTATACAGTCGACTTTCCTGCTTTTCTTCCCCCTGTCTCCACCCCTCCCCTTTTGCTTCTTTACCCCCTTTTGCCCCTAGTCCCACTTCCGTGACTGATTGTGGGACACTGCTGTGCGCAATTTGGCTGCCGCGTTTCGCCCACTAATACAGTTACTTTTCCTACTATTCTTCATCCTGCCCTGATCCTTCCCACCCTGCTCTTGTCCTACCTGACTGTACAGCGCCTTGGGATGTCCTCTCGACGTGAAAGGCGCTATATAAATGTAAGTTTTGTTTGTTTGTTGTTTGTCATATCCTCTCACAGTTCGTACTGTTTCCATGGTAAAGCACATTTCTGTGTCCCCTTACACTTTGTGGTGGTACAGTTTACATCACTCAGTGATCTATCATTGAACAGGGAGGCACTACTAATGGGATGAGTGAATAGATGTGGTAGGTTGGTGTTCCAACAGTTGGCGTACTCCAGACGCCTAAACTGACAGACACGTCTCAATACCAGAAGGCGCCAATGTTGCACAAACCAAGTTCTTTTACAACCTCATGAGTTATGTTTTCCCATTTATACCCTTTAAGTATTATAGTATTTAACAAAATTTATGTCATTTCAGAAGAGTATTGTTGCTCATGGTTCATTAGCTACCGAGTTATAAATAATAATGCTTTAATTTGACATAGTCTATAACATCTTAAAGCACTTCACAAAGTTTCTGTAAAGTGTAGCAATACTGTATTTGTAAGCAAACAAGGTAGCCAGTTTGTACATAACAACAACAAAATTACATTTGTATAACGCCTTCCACGGTGGGATAACTTCCCAAGGCTCTGAACAATCAATGTTTCAATCCCAAGTTGGGGTTGGGAATGAGAAGGGTGGAGGGAAAGGAGGGAGTTTGGGGTGACCAATAGGACCGTCAAAGAGGAGGGTCTTGAGGCGGGATTTGAAGGAGGCTAGGGAGGGGGCAGGACAGAGGGACTGCGGGATACAATTGCAGAGATTATGGGCAGAGTGGTTGAAGGCTCAGTGTGTCAGGGGCATGGAGCAGGCCAGAGCATGCTGAGTGGAGGGAGCGAGCAGGTGAGTATAGGGTTAAGAGGTCACAGGTGTGTGGTGAAAGGGCATGGAGGGCTTTGAAGGTGAGGACCAGGATCTTGAATTGAATCGTCTGAGTGATGGGGAGCGAAAGGAGTTGGGCTAGATTGGGGGAAATGGGGTCACAGAGCTTGGAGCAGTAGAGGACATGGGCTGCAGAGTTCTGGATGATCTGCAGCCTATGGAGGGAGGAGTTAGGAAGGCCGACAAACAAAGCATTGGCGTAATCGAGCCTGGAAATGATGAAGGCAAGAATGAGAGTTTCAGTGGCTTGAGGGGTAATGTAATGGCGGAGTCAGGCAATGTTGTGGAGGTGAGGGAAGGCAGAGCAGGTCATGGCTTGGATGTGGAGGAGGGAAGATAGTTGAGGATTGAAAAAACACCTAATATCCTGATTGGTTTGATGAGGTGGAGTATGCTACCATGGAGGTTGATGCTGCCAGTGCCTGATGTTTGAAGGCGCTGGCACGAGCAAATCAGGAGGGCCTTGGTCTTGTTGACATTCAACAGTAGAAGGTTAGCTCTCATCCAGGCCTGGATGTCTGACAGGCAATCTGTGAGGAAAGCACCTTTTTCCACCTCCCACTGGCCAAGCCACAGGATCCATTATTGTGAAGCGCTCTGCGATGCACTCTGGTGTGACAGGTGCTATATAAATCTAATTTGTTGTTGTTGAATATTTAAATGTTCGTTCACCCGACAAGACGGATGGGATCTTTTTTTTAACGTCTCATCCAGATGACGGCATCTCCAACAATAAAATACAATACAATACACACTGAGACCTGCATTGCACTCAGAGGTGAGAATGCTACCAATGCTCTTTATGATCAATTAGCCAAACCTGTCAAACAATGGTAACCAGGTAACATGTGAAGAATAATCATTTAGGTGATATACTAGATGACCATCATATTACCGTAAACGTTTCCCAACATTACGACATGAAGGGGGAGTTTTCTTTTTTGTGTTTACTATCATTAAATTATTCAATATTCAGCATCATCTTTGAGAGTTCTTAAACTGTTGCTGTAATCTGAGACAAAAATAGCACTGGGGTATTTTAGGACTTGATAGCCTAAAGTGCTAGTTTTATAGGCATTATATCTCTGGCCTGATCACTCATTCAGCCCATGAGAGCTGATCATTGCCTCATAAACCTAGTAGTTTTAATGTATATTGCTCAATCCACCTTACGCTTGACAAGGTTAATTTGCTTTCTTGCAAAAACACTATAGACAAACAGGCAAGCCTTTCCATCAAATCATCTCTCTTCTGCATGAAATGTAGTACAGCATGTTTGCAGCAAATAGCAACACAGGAATAATTTTTCCTTTAGCGATATTCATTATTTAACCAATCATACATAGATGCATGTCTATTTAGTGTCTATCACCTTAAACTTTTATGCAAAAATTTATCAAATTTGGATACGTTTAATAGTGATGGCACTCATGTGAAGGCAGATCAAAAAAACACTGAATAATTTTACATGATTACTTGCATCTGACACTGTCCAGAATGAGGTAATTAGAGTGCATCCATACAGAGAAAGAGTGAGTAACCACTGTACGTACAGACCACATTTCCATTTCCAGGTTGTCTGCATTTGTGGAACTCTCAGTTTGGCTTGGATACTTTTAAGCATGGATATAGTATTATGTATAATGTATATAGACCTTCCAAAATGTGCACCAGTGGTATAATGCTGCCTAATCGCTTTCTATTGTCTTGGGCTTGACCACGCCTCATCTGTATCCATGATGCTGAACTCAGCTATAATAATAAAAATAATCCTTACATTTAGTATAGCACCGTATCCTGTTATCAAGATGTATCTTATCACCTACACATTGATATACTGAAAGTGGATTGACTATGTATTTTGTGGGCAAATGTGGTAGTCAGGTTAAGCTCAGCAATGTCCAACAAAGAGTCATGGATGATTTGTTCATTTGATTTGGGCGATTGTTGGCCAGGACATTGCTGGAAGCTTCATTCTTTTTTTGGATGGTGTCATGGGATGTATAATGTCCACTAAAATATGCAGACAGTACTTCATGACAATTTAGATAATGTGATTCAAAGTCCTCAAGTGGGGCTTGAACCCACAACTTTGTGAACACGGAGGTGAGCGTCCTACCACTGAGCCAGACCGACACAATACAATCAAATGTGCAACACAGCACAAAAATCAAATCACAATCTTTTAACACTGCTAAGCTAAAAAAAAAGTGCCCGTGGGTTTTATTATTCCAAGTGGAGCATAGTTCTATCAAAATCTATCAAATCATGCTAAATTTCCAATATATTTTTTCAATAAATAAATCACCTTTTATTAAGGAGCAAAAATACTAAGGTTTATTTAATCCCTCAGGATAGCACAAAATCTCACCAACATCTATAACTGCAGTAAGTATGTTGGTTTCATATCAGTAAGGAGTATCTGAAGGAGTTTGATAAGCTGCAGCATCTTGATCATAACTGCTTAGGTATAATTTCAATACTTTCTTTCTTTGCTTCCAAGATTTTTTTTTTAGCCGGTTGTCTGACACATATGGAAACCTATCACCCTGCTGAAGTATAGGAAATGAGAAATCCATGTATCCCACCTCCATGTGGGCATTCCCGTATTTGTAATGGAATAAACACTCTATTCCTTGGAGGGATGCATCCTATTCCCTAATGCCAGATTGTTAGATACAGGTTAGAGCCAAGACTTTGGGAACCCAAAGTGTGCACTGGGGTACTGCTGAAGGATAATCAGCTGAAACAACATACAGTATATGCTCTTGTCATTAAGCACTGTTTGTCATAAAGATTAAAATATTGATTTTAATCACATTCACTATGTTTGCACCTTTTACACATGATACAGTAAATTCACAAAATAATATCGAATGGGGTGAAGAGTTCATTACTTTTCATAACAGCTACGATTTGATGTAAAAATCCATGACATCCTTATTTAAGAATAAAAATACTGAATGTTTGGAAGCACAAATGCTGATGACTAAACGATGAGTCTTTTGCAAATAGAATAGCTTTTAAAAATGTTAAGGTCACAGTTTTCATGAAGGAAACATTTTGTGAAATCCAATATTTGAACCTCAGTAAAATGTAAGTTCAAAAAAATCAGTATCTGAACCTTTATCCCAGTACCACAAACTTTGAATTGTCTAACCTGTTTTTGTTTCTATCAATGATTATCTGTCTTGATAGGTCTTTGCATTGTATTCATGTTTTATGTGACATTCTAAATGTCAGCAACTCCTCTCAGGATATATTTAACAGTTCAAGATTTAAGACATTGACAGGAATGTGTCTGGCTCAAAAGTACATTTAAGAGCAATTTATAACTCAGTCTGTTTACTAAACCATGGGGAAATGGATCACTATGAACAACATCATAATTCTTAAATTAGAAAGGATCCCACAAAGCCTCCAGCTGAGGGCAGATTGTGTTATTGAGTGTATGTAAAATACTATAGCACAAATGCAATCACAAATTAAATCCACTTTGGCTTCCTCCATGTCTAAAATGTCATATCATTTCTGCAATACCACTTTCAACAATGAAGAATCCAATAATACAGATCACACTAGGCTGAAGGTCTTGTGTTCGGTCAAAGCTTCCCATCAAGTTATTACATGACAAGAGCAGCTTCACCTAACTATTGCTTCTTCCTTTATTTAATTTTCTCTCTTACCCTGTTCAACCTTGGTGATGTCCTGTATTATGAGGCTTTGGCCCCTCACTTAGGTTACTCAATAAAATAGGTCTTTGAACTCGCAACGGTTTTATTTGACAATTCTGCTGAAATTGCTTGTTGGTTTCAGGCAAATGTCCGCATTTGTCTACGGTTCATTATTCCAAGCTCTCATTTCTGCAAGGCTGAAATTGAACTCTTCAGTGGCATATGGTGCTCTTTCCTATTAAATGCCACTGGAAGCAAACCCTTTGTGTTGTACTGAACTTCTCTCTGTACATTCAGAAACAATCTGCTCATCTAGTAGAAGAAAGGGCAGCATTCTGCATGTCCTTTAAAAATTGAATTTACTCCATTTACTCGATGATGTACCAACACAATTTCTCGCATAAAAGTATAATGAACTAATACAGTACAACTGTAAAAATGTACAATCATAACAATGACAAATAAAGCCCTTTAAGACTTCAATGGATATTCCTATTATGTTACTCCAATGTCCCTTTTTCTGAACTTTTCTCTCGCATTCCATTTTTAACAGACTAAGAACAACAAAATTACACTCGTATAGCGCCTTTCACGTCCCGAGGCACTGGACAGTGAATGTTTCATACCTGAGCTGGGGTCGGGGACAGGGTGGGTGGAGGGAAATGGGGGGATTCGGGGTGACCAATGGGATTGTCGCAGAGGGTCTTGAGGCGGGACATGAAGGAGGCCAGGGAGGAGGCAAAGAGGAGGGACAGTGGGATGGAGTTCCAGAGGTTGGGGGCAGAGTGGCTGAGGCTCGTCTGCCGATGGTGAGTCAGGGAACATGGAGCAGTGTGGAGCCTGCTGAGTGAAGAAAGGGTGTAAGTTGGTAGGGGTTTAGGAGATCACAGATATAGGGTGGGGCGAGGCCGTGGTGGGCTTTGAATGTGAGGACCAGGATCTGTAATTGAAAACAATAATTGGTCTGGTCTGCAGATGTTAGCATTCTATTACTAATACTTTATTTAGAAAAATAGAAACATACAGCGCAGAAGCAGACCATTCTGCCATTCAAGCTTGGACGGCTCACAGAATAAGGATATTAATTTAATCCCCACCGTATCCCCATACCCTTCAAGGCCCTCTCTTTAGGAAGCCTATTTGTATCGGCGAGTGAATGACCCATCAATGGGTCTGTTTGTTTCGATTCAAACCCATAACATTCAGTTGCACCATATAACATTTGACATTCTAACTTTCAACTGCAAAGAATGAAAGAATGGTCGGAATGGCCAGAGGCAAAGTGACCAAAAGCACGGTTGAAGAGCAAAGTCTTCAGGTGTGATCTGAAGATGGGCAAAGAGGGGGCAAAACAGAGGGATTGAGGCAGGGAGTTCCAGAGATTCAGGGCTTAGTTGCTGAAACCACAGCCATGAATGATCAGCAGAGAGCACGCTGAAAATGAAGTCAGCTGAGTGAAGGCAGCAGGTAGCGGACTGGGGTGCTAGCCGATTGGAGAGATAAGGAAGTAATGTGGCGGAGAAGAAGATGCAATGTACTAGTACTATCCTTTGAATAATGCATTTTACTATAATAACAAAATTACATTCAAGAGCGCCTTTCACGTAGGGAGAATGTCCCAAGGCTCTGAGGCATAAGATCCTGTTTGACTTTCTTGGAGGTTGTTAAAGATCCCACTGCTCTTTTTTTGAAGTAAAGAAGTTCTGGTATTCAACATACAAATTCCCGTACAGAAAGTGTTGAGTTTGCATTTTCTGTCAATATCGCTGTCATCCTTTTTATATTGTTTACAGTATATTTTCTGGAGCACTTTGAGTCATCTCAATGACATGATAAGGGCCTTTATCAAATTAAAAGATTATTTAGTTGAAATAATTTCATTGACTTAACCTCAGGAGCTAGTTTGAGTAATTAAGTCCATGGCCTAACAATCATCTTTGTGAAGAAAGGTTTCTAGATACTCCCCTGGATTTTTCCATCAACAATCTTGAGACTATGTGTAATTCCCACAACCATAACATATTTTCCCCTGTTTGCCTTGTTGTGCTCTTTTGGAATTTTGAACACTTCCATCATATCCCATGGCAATTTTCTGTGTCTAGTCCTGGCCAATATATTTCCCTGATTCAGACTCACAAAAATAAACATTAATAATTCTTCCCGTTGCAAGTACAAGTTAAATTCCACAAAAGTGGTTACAAAACATGTTTCTATATTTCAAAGTGGCTCACTATGTGAAGCAATTTGGCATGATAAAGTAATATAACAAATCCTATTACTGTATTAGGATTTGAATGCTGGATCACATACCTAACACTAATTATCCTTAAAGTATTTTAGGTTGAGATCCAGCATCAACAAGCTGCATGTTGTATCAGTTTGGCTCAATTGCTTAAAATCTAACCTTTGGTTGCGAGTTCAAAGAATCTAAATTCTTAATCAAGCCTGAAGTTTCAATGTTGTGTGAATGTAGGATCAATTTTGCACTTATGGGGCTTGTGTTATGAATCTCTTTTATTTGTCTGTTAAGTTGCTGAACATTGTGTTGAGGGATTCACCTAACTATGTGAGGTCTCGAAAGTGAGTGTAATTTACATAAAATTATATATTATCTATAGTTCCATAACAGGTTATTGAGTCCAACAACAACAAAATCACATTTATAGAGCACCTTTTGCATCAGGAGGACATCCTATTTGAATGTCCAACTACTCCATACAAACTATTACTTGTCCAACTACTCCATACAAATATTTCTACTCTACATGAGGCTCCAATTATTCTAACCTCACCCCGCGTCCAGGACTTAATGTCTAATAGGCAATAAGCCAGGAGTGGTATTTGATTGAAGAGTGGAGGCAGAGAGATAGAGTTGGTGTCATCCTCATGTTTATGGAATTTAACCTGATACTTGTAGGTGGTATCACCAAGTTTCAGCATGTAAATGTTAAAGAGGAGAGGACTGAGGATAGAGCCCTGAGGAATTCCACAAGTGACAATACCAGGGTGAAAAAATAAACTGTTGGAAGATACAAAGTGGAAAGTTAAGAATGAAACCATGAAAGGACAGAACCATGAATTCCAGAAGAACAGAGAGGAAAAGCGGGTAACAAAAATAAAATAGTCACCAGTGTCTAAGGTGGCAGAATTTTCAATAATGAGCAGTTCCAAAAGAGTATGTAATGGACTAACAGCAACTAGCCTCTAATTTATTTCTGGTTGGAGACCAGCGGGGTGAGGTCTTGTGCATCTCAGAAACAAAGTATAAAGAGTAGACTGCAAAGTTTCACGTTGATTGATGGGAGATATGTTTTAGGTAAATATACATGTGAACATAAGTGAAGTCTACCTTACATGTACTGCTCCCCCATTATCTCAGTCCTTGCCAGACTTTACTGGCTCCCTATCCCAGGGAGGATCGACTTCAAGATCCTCACCCTTGTTTTCAAATCTCTCCACTCCTCTGCACCCCCCTATCTCTCTGATCTCCTCTCCCCACAACCCAGCACCCGCTGCCTTCGCTCCTCTGGGCTCCTCTGGGTCTGGCATCCTCCAAGTCCCCGAATCCTCCGCTCCACCCTCGGCGGCCGTGCCTTTAGCCACTACGCTCCGAGGCTCTGGAACTCCCTTCCTCACTCCCTTCACCTCGCCCCCTCTCTTCCCAGTTTCAGGTCACAGTTGAACACCTTTCTCTTCGACCGAGCTTTTGGTCACCTTTCTGCCCCTGCCCCTGGCTCGGTCCCGGGATCCGCTACTGTGAAGCGCTCTGAGATGCCGTTCGGCGTGGAGGGTGCTATATAAATCGAAGTTGTTGTTGTTGTTGTTGTTGTTGAGTGAGTGTATGTAAGCAGTTATTCAAAATTAGTGCACGTACTATAATGGTATCACGATAGCCACACCTGCGGCTAGTTAGTGATTTCTTGAATGGGCAACATTGATCTACAGTATGCACCATAGATTGAAAATGGCCAGCAAATGTGTCAATTCCAGCATGCCTGAGGAAAAATATTTGAATGATGCACCAAAGAAGGAGAGCATTTGACATACTAATCTTAACCTGACTCAATGTCTGCAATGTTTTGCAGAATTCATGAGAAATAATGAGTTTGGATGTGGCAATTCATACAATTTATATTTATATGTACCTTTCATATCAGGAGGATGTCTCAAATCACTTGTCAATGCTGGCTATGCTTCCAAGCTGAGGGTGGTTGCTAAGATGGATGGATAAGGGAAAGATGAATGAAAGCGTGGTCAAAGCAAGATATATTTTGAATATTTGGAACCAATAGTTGAAAACCCAAATTTCATTTAAAAGTGGATTGGATTAACTATGTGCAGAATTTCTCAGTTGGGTTAACTATGTACAGTATCTGTCTATATTTAAGTAATTATTGACAAATAACTGGATCGCTGATGAATTGAACTCTAATATTGTAGCCCAACCTGTGCAATAGAGAATGTTAAACAGGTGGAATGAATAATCCAGTGAGCTAGTGGAGGCAAACTGCATTAACAAGTTCAAATGGGAATTGTATAACTATTTGGCAAATAAATAAATTGAAACACATGAGAATTAAAAAATGAAATTTTGTTATTACTTTGGGTGAAGCAGAAACACTTTTTTTTTGCTTTGGTATATTCATACTTCAATATTCTTTTTCCAATAAATACCATAGTTAGTGCATCTTATGTAACTTATCCTTTTAATTTCCAACCATAAGCATAGACTACAAGCTTTCAACAACCATGGCTTTCTACACTCTAGGGTACCATAGTTCCATGCAGTTTATCCCTGAACATCTGCCAAGGAAGGATACTTACCTCGCGCACTATTACTGTTAGAACATCTAGAGCAATGATATTACATATTCGTTGTGGAATTCAAAAGGTCACAACATACATTACTCTCAGTACATAACTAGATCACACCAGCCCTGCAGAGAAAGTCTCATGAGAAGTGCCATTCTGCAGCAGAATACAAAATGGGTAAAATGAAGCTAGAAACCTTGCTGCAAATGAGACACATCATTACACGTTGGAGACACATTGATCGATTGATGGCTCTTTGAAGCTACAGTGAGCAGCATACTTTGCTAAGATACAAACAGAAACATATGGATATCTTCTACAGGCAGTGTCGCATCTCAGAAAAGACAGAGGTCAGGCTAAAAATGTAATTAGACATTTAGGCATGAGCTTGATTCAGTTGGAAACAATCTCTCCTCTGGGCATTAAGATTGAGAGTTTAAGCTTTATGTCAGAAACGGAAGTCATCCAGACAAATATCCAGTGCAGTACTCCATCATTGAATGTATCAACCATTATATGGAAATGTTAAACCAATTTTCAATACTGTTTGACACTAAAGGGTAGTTTCGCCTGCTGTCCTGGACAACTATCATTATTGAAGCTTACTTGATCATTCACTTCTGACAGTTTATTTGCCAAGTAATTATCACATTTGCATCTAAAATATTCACTAAATATTCACGTTGGGAGGACGTCTCAAGGCGCTGAACAGTCAGGTGTCAGGACCCGAGCATTACTGTTCTCAAAAGAGGAAGAATGGTCAATATAGTGAAAAAGTTGGTGAAAACATGAATAAAATAGTGACCCAAGCAAGACTGGCCTTAAAATGTTTGACATTCTTTGTTTCTTTTCCTCTTTTGCCAGCATTACAGTGAGGATGCTTCTGAAGTATTCGAGCAAAGGTTAATGGCAGGTGAAGAGTATAGATAGGATTTTGCTGGATCTGTCAAGTGAGCAGAAGCAGACATTGGAATATCCATGAGGAAAACCTCTGTCTCAGTTAGAGATTGGGGGATATATATTGTGAGATGCTTTGAGTGTCAATAATGGCAGATTGGAAGATTTCTAGCATATGTCAATTAAAAGTTGGCATGCCAATCAATTAAATCTGAAACAATGATGATAAACAGATAAGAATTGATATGAAAATGCTGGAAGCATCAGTCAGAATCTCCAGTATTCGAGACATTTAAATATTTAATAATAATCCTTGACATTTCTCAAATTTCCTCACAGAATTATTCTAATGTGTACAGTATTGACTGTGTATTTTGTAGGTTAAAATGTATTCCTTTCACCTGGAAATATTTGATGAGGTCTGCATTGGGGATACAATGCCCGCATCCAGCCCATGGAAAGTTCCTGAGACATTTCATATATTTCAGGCAGTTTTCATCTAAATTGAAAATGAAATCATTTTATCTGAGACATTAAGATCACATATTTATATGCAGACTATTTTACATTACATCCTCTGAACAGCTTTGAGATGTCTCTCCAACATGACAAGATAATTCTTGCATTTGATATAGCACTGTATCATGTCAGAAGGACATCTCAAAGCGTATCACAGGATTTGCTGTAAAGGGTATTGACTGTGTATTTGTAGGCAAACGCTGCAGCACAAATTTGGTCAGCAATGTCCCACAAACAGACATGGAGTGAATGACCAATTTTATTTGGGCGATTGTTGGCCAGGATACCAAAGTAAACTCCCTTCTTGTTTTGAGTAGTGCCACAGGATCTTGAACATCTGCCAATGTTTAAATCAGTTTAATGTCTCATCCAAAGGATGGCATCTCCGACAATGCAGCACATCCCCAGCACTGCATTGGACTGTCGTCTTAGACTATGTGAGTTCAAGTCCCAAAATATTTTACAGGTAGCAGCAGCCTCATCAATGTTGCTCCCTTTGCCACACATGTCCTTTCCAATAACACGTGATTTTTTTCCTCACTAGTATGGAAGCGCTTTGTTTTTATAAGCTTTCCGGAATGCTACCTCATGTGAAAACTACTATAAATGTAAGTCAGTGTTGTTCATTTTTGGCCCGTGATCAAGTGCTTCAATGATCCTGCATCATTCCCATTCAAACTGGAGTCTTCGGGTTTAATGTGCAGTTTTCTGAATCACTTTTGAAGAGTTGACTGAAGACCATCGGCAATTCATCCTCCTCCAGCAGTGACACTTGTTTCAGATCTTCTGTAACTGTTATAGAACAACAACTTGGATTTATATAGTGCCCTCCATGCTGGAGGGCGCCAGTTATATGGCTGGTTAGTGAGAGGGCAGAATTTACATTGATTAAATTAGAGTTGTCAACTTTCTGCTGAATTGCACAATTCTTCTAGGAAACCCAGTAGGTCCTACATTAAAAAATAATAATCCTTACATTTGATACCACATCTTTCACATCTCAACTCACCAGATACAATGTAAATGTAATGACTATATATTCTATAGGTAAATTCCCCAATTTTCCACCCATTCCTCTGAGCTTTCTCCCACAAAATACACAGTCAATCAACTGCATATTATGTTGTGTAAAGTACTTTGAGACATCTCAACATTGTGATAAAGCACTATACCACATGAAAGGATTATTATTATGATTTATTTGCTAGTGAAGTCAATGTCATCTTTACAATTAATGCCACTGCAACACCTTCCCTTCCATTTCATCAATATTGGAATAATTAAATGCAATGTACAATGCAGAGAAACCCATTTATTTCAACACTGTAACTGTGGGATGAACAATCATTAAATAATACTGCATGTTTGACTCCTTCAAATGTTTAAATCTTCACTGACCTTGACAAAATATGATCATATTCAAATATGGATATTGTACATGTTTTTGAGGCTATTGACTAAATGCCCTCATTGCTTTGCACACAGCTGCACACTTGTTAGGCATGTCAATGGACAATAAGAAAAATCACCTCAGTACAAATTGCTTGCAATTACAGTAGTTTGCATCTCCCTTGTCTATGACCACCTTTTGACTTCCTTACTGCCTGGGATCATTGCATCCAGACTGCAATCATCTGCATCGGTCACCAGCTCACCAGAGATATGCTGACAGATGTATAATGACAACATTTTGCATGCAATGGGGCCTTGTTTCCTGAGAATAATTATGTAAACTTTGTCAAATTACTATTGTGTGCAATATGTAACAGAGTATTAGATAATTGTTCCACAACTATTGATACCACATCTACAATTACAGGTGAAATACCCACGGTATGATATGATAACATGCAGACCATGATGGCCTGCTGATAAAGACACATATAAGTGGATGGATTGCAACTGGCATCGTTTCCATGCCAAGCATCATTGGGTTTTTCCATATTGCTGCAGGGCACAGGACTATGCTGACAGTTATTTCAATTACAATTTGTTGTCACTCAAATAACTGCCAACATAATCTGTTTCCCTACAGCAATTAGCATATTTCTAGAAGTATTAGTGTCTTCAAAGCCCATATTCAATCTCCTTATTCAATCTGTTTTTTTCCTTTGGTGCAACAAGCAGTTGACATTTTATCTATCTGTGACCAGGGCTCCCTCTACCTTCTAATCTTCGTTGACTTCTCTGCTCCTTTGATATGATTAACTATTCTATCCTCCTCTACCGGCTATCCTCTCATCTCAACCGCTGAGACGCTCATACACACATTCATAACATCCAGGTTCAACTATGCAAACTCCCTACTTGTTGGCCTCTCCAACTCCTCCCTCCATAGGCTGCATATCACCCAGACATCTGCAGCCCATGTCCTCTCCCACACCAGTTCTGGACCCTATCACCTTCATCCTCGCCCAACTACACTAGCTTCTCATCACATGGTGGATAATAATAATAATCATTGCATTTGATATAGCACTTTTCACATCTTCTAGACGTTTCAAAGTGCTTTACAGAATACACAATTGAATGTATATTTGTGGGCAAAAAGTGGCAGTCAATTGCGCACAGCAATGTCCCACATACAGTCATGGATTGAAATGACCAATTATGTTTTGAGTGATTATTATTAGGCGTGTGGAGTAATAGATGAATACAATGTGGATACAAATGAAGATCCTGATTCTCACCTTCAAAGCCCTCTATGGCATTGCTCCCCCCTACCTCTGTGACCTCCTAACTACCTGCCCAATCCCTCTGCTCAGCAGCTTGATTCATGTCCGCCCCACCCCCCACTCACCCACCCCACCATTGGTGGGGCAAGCCTTCAACCACTCTGCCCCACCTTCTCCAGATCACAGTCGTTGCGCCTTGCCCACTCCCTTGCCTCCTGCAATACCAGTCTCAAGACACATCTGTGACCATGCTGTTGATCAACCTCCTTCCCTCCTGCTTTCCACGCTCCCGATCCTGACCCCCAGGTTCAAAACACTGATTGCTATGTCATTTTGCAAAATGCAAATGTCATTTTGTTGTTGCTGTGGTTTCTCCACTATGAAGTCAGCTGATTCAGCTAACGTTAACACCAATATCAAATAGCGGTCAGAAGTCAGGGGATTGCACTGAAGAACAATCTGTCATTTTCCCAAACATTACTCGATCTCCAAAACCATTTTTCTGTGATCGTAACTTTCCCATCCTCTTGGCTTCCATGCCCTCAGCCCCCAATCTGGGTGCATACCTTTGACTGACCAACACCTTGAGATATCCTCTCGATGAACAAATGCAATGAATGTATATTGAACAGGTAGACCCCACTTAACGAAGGGGTTAGGTACTATAAAACCCTGTGTTAAGCGAAAATTTTGTTAAATGAGAGTTTAACTGTATTACTGTATTTGGCAGCAGCCAAAACACCGCCCCGACCCGACCCTCCCTGCTAAAATCAGTTTAGTTTCTAGCAGTTCCTAGCGCTAACATTTTCGGTGTATAGGTTGAGCAGCCAAAAGTCCAGAGTTCTGGAATCCAGAATGTGACAAAAATTGCAGAAATAAAAACACCAATCCTACCTGCTCCAGGCCAGGTCTTCACAGTCATCGCACTGAAATATTGCAACCTGAGCCCAGACATTTCCTGACTCGGGACATGTTTCTTTCTTCCTCCCCCTCCTCACTTTCTCTCCACCCCCCACCCCTCCCCTCTTTCTCTCTACTCCTCCCCTTCCCTCTTTCTCTCTACCTCCCCCTCTCTATCCCCACCTCCATCTCTATCTCTCTATGCCCCCTCCCCTCCCTTTCTATCCTGCCCTCCTCTCTATCTCTCTATCCCCCTCCTCTCTGCCTCTCTATTCCCCCCCATCTCTCTATTTCCCCCCTCCTCTCTATCTCCATCCCTCCCTCATCTCTGTCCCCCCTCCCCTCTATCTCTCTATCCCCCTTCCCCTCTATCCCCCTCCCTCTCTATCCCCCTCCCTCTCTATCCCCCCCACATCTCTCTATCCCCCCCACATCTGTATCTCTCTATCCCCTCCTGCTCTCTATCTCTCTCTGCCCTCCTGCTCTCATTCTCTCTATCCCCCACTGCTCTCTATATCTCTATCCCCCCCCCACCCCCGACATACTATTATTGAAGCCACAAAGCATCCTGCCGCTTAAGCTCCTTCCATATGGGAGGTTCTGCACTGCTTAACTGATGCTAAAGACTGAGAGTGCTGGGTCAACCAGAGAGAAGCTGCGCATGAGAAGCCCATGAGATTTAAAGTGTGTGTAAACATTCGTTATAGTGAATTCGTTAAGCGAGAAGTGGTACAAATAGAAACCCTCGTTATAGGGAAGTTTTGTTAACCGGTCGTTCGTTAAGTGGGGTCTACCTGTATTCTAAAACTGCCATAAGGAAATAAGGCTTGCATATTTGGCCATGCTTGGAGTCAACTTCCCCCTCTCCCACCAAGAAGCATATCCCAATGTGAATGGTACTACTGTATATGAATGTCAATTGTGTTGTATAATAGGAAGAGAGAACAGAAACCATTATTCCCATCCAGTTCCTTTCCCTTCTCTAGGTCTGTTCACAGGTAGGTCTTTATGGTGTATAAATCTACTGTTGCTTTTGTTAATATACAGTACATTGCATTTACCCATATCAGTATTCTCCTAACACTCTTTGGCACATCTATTTAATTTGTCCATGTCTGGAAATACAATTTATCCCCTTTATATTACTCACTTCTCCACAAGCTTATTATCATCAGTGAGTTTACTTTGCAAGAAGGTAGCTCCTGCAAGCTATTTATGTGTTTCATTTAATGTTTGATGCTATGATTTATTATGATTGTAAAATGTCAGCTGTAAGCTTAGCTGAAGTGGAAATGATTCCCATACTTAATTATTCTAAACTAGCAAAACCATTGGTTTACAAGCCTCAGGCTGGATTAAAAATAATCATCAGGTATGGCTGAAAGAGCAGTGGAGTCGACATTTTAATATGTCAGTATTCTAATCCTTTTAGCATAGATAAGCAATCATCTTGAATGAAGGTGGTGGCATTAGGGAGGGGTGTGTGTGGAGGGAGGAGGCAGCTTGATTTGAATAAAATAAAGAGTTATTATTTAATAGTGACCCTGTAATAACTTTCTCAACCCTCATATTTCATAGCTGTTTGATCATTACCTTAATTCTGAAACAAGGCCTTGCTTCAAGACAGCTGGTGTCCATTAATTATAGTGGTGGTCTTTATTCATTCTTACTGAGTCTCTTCAAAACAGAATGAAAATCCCCAAGAACAAATTGTTCAGAAAATTACATATATGGGCACTGAAGCTTACTATAATCACACTGATTGGGCAGCATTAGAGGGCAGGGAGACCACAAACCTGTGAAAGGGTTTTCTGCGATACAAGATATTTTCTGACACACAGAATGGAAATATTGATTGAAATGTTTGCACAGGATGTGCATGGAAATAAATTATTCCTGCTAGAATGCTAAACTAAAGAAGTAAAAGTAGAATACAACATAACTCCAGCTGCATTAACCCTGACATTATTTACTTGAATGTGTCACTTCAGAAGCAATCTGTTGTTAAGTGATTTTTTCTAGGAGTGCCGCAAGGAAGCGAAAGGAATTTCCCTACAAATGTCACCTTTTCATAGATTCATAGATTCATAGAATTTTACAGCACAAAAGGAGGCCATTCGGGCCATCTAGTCTGTGCCGGCTCTTTGAAAAGAGCGATTCAATCCCACTGCCCTGCCCGCTCCCCATAGCCTAATAGACCTGTTCTCCCTAAATAAAGATCGAATTCCCTTTTAAAAGTTGTTATTGAATCAGCCTCCACCACCTTTTCAGGCAATGCATTCCAGATTCGAACAACTCGTTGAGTGAAAAAATTTCTCCTCAGATCCCCTCTACTTCGCCTTGAAACTATTTTAAATCTGTGACTACGAGTCACAGATTCACGCACGAGTGGAAATAGTTTTTCTCTATTTGCCCTGTCGAAACCCCTCATGATCTTATAAACCTCTATTAGGTCTCCCCTCAATCTTCTCTGCTCCACAGAGAATAACACTAGCCTATCTAGCCTCTCCTCATAGCTGAAGTCCCTCAATCCTGGCACCATCCTAGTAAATCTTCGTTGTACCCTTTCCAATGCCTTCACATCCTTTCTGTAATGTGGTGACCAGAATTGAACACAGTATTCCAGCTGAGGCCTCACCAAAGTCTTATAGAGGTTAGTCAGCACTTCCTGACTTTTGTACTCTATACCCCTATTTATAAAGCCTAGTATCCCATATGCCTTCTTAACAGCCTTGTCTACCTGTCCTGCCACCTTCAACGAGTCACTAACACAAATCCCCAGGTCTCTCTGTTCCTTCACACCATTTAAAATTGTACTATCTAGCCTATATTGCCTCCCTTCATTTCTTCTCCCAAAATGCATCACCTCACACTTCTCTGCATTAAACTTCATCTGCCATGTGTCTGCCCACTTTACCAATTTGTCTATATCCTCTTGCAGATGGCTACTATCCTCCTCACTATTTACTATTCTCCCTAACTTAGTGGCATCTGCAAACTTGGAAACTGTACTCCGTACACCCAAGTCCAGATCATTGATGTAGATTACAAACAGCAATGGTCCCAAAACTGATCCCTGTGGCACACCACTGCTCACTTCCCTCCATTCTGAAAAACAGCCGCTCACTACAACTCTCTGCTTTCTGTCTCGCAGCCAGTTGTGGATCCACGCTGCCACTGTCCCTTTTATGCCATGGGCCTTTAATTTCCTAATAAGTCTCTCATGTGGCACTTAGTCAAATGCCTTTTGAAAGTCCATGTAAACTACATCAATTGCGCTACCATTATCCACCCATTCCGTTACCTCATCAAAAAATTCTATCAGATTTGTAAGGCAAGATTTGCCTTTAACAAATCCATGTTGACTGTCCTTTATTAGCCTATATCTTTCTAAGTGAAGATCTACCTTGTCCCTGATTATGGACTCTAGAAGTTTGCCCACTACCGACGTTAGCCTGACTGGTCTGTAGTTACCAGGCTTGTCCTTCTGCCCCTTTTTATACAAGGGAGTAACATTAGCTATCCTCCATTCCTCTGGCACGACCTCTGTGTCCAAGGAAGATTGAAAGATCGTGGCCAGAGTCCCTGCTATTTGCTCCCGTGCCTCACTTAGTAACCTAGGGTGCTTCCCATCCGGACCAGGTGACTTATCCACCTTGAGCGACGTCAACCTTTTTAGAACTTCCTCTCTGGTTATAATTATTCTATCCATTTCTCCTACCCTCTCCTCTAATACCATGGCATTGGCTGTATCCTTTTCTTTTGTGAAGACAGAGGCGAAGTACTCATTCAGTACATCAGCCATGCCCTCTGCCTCCACAATGAGATTTCCTCCTAGGTCCCTAATTGGCCCCACCCTATCCTTGACCAACCTTTTACTCTTAATATGTTGGTAAAAAACCTTAGGGTTCCCCTTAATCTTAGTCGCTAATTGTTTTTCATGCAGTCTCTTTGCCCCTCTAACTTCCTTTTTTAGTTGTATCCTACACTTCCTATATTCTGCTTGGTTCCCTTCTGAATTTGGAGCCTGACACTTATCATAAGCCTCTTTTTTTTGTTTTATCACAATTATTTAATCACAATTATGTCTCCACAAATCTGTATTGTTAATCAGAGCTTTGCTTATATGTTTCATATTTTACTTTGACAACCACAAGGAGGTCATTCAACTATTTCCTAGATCCAGTGACTCATATAATCTTGAAAATGTTACTATCTTCCTGAGGCATCTTAGTCCCAGTCCTTCCTTGCCATGGCCAATCTTTGTACAGAAAAAGTGACTCCGTATGATAGAATGGCCCAAAGTTCAAAGATTGTTTGATGAACTGAAACAGCTTGATTTCATATAACACGGTCACACTTTGAGTTTTATCAAGGCCCTTTTCAATAACAAGAGATGATGTGTGCTTCATTGGAATAATCTATCATGGCAGTAGCCCTGATGTTGTAGTGGGTAAAGCTGCAGTTTATAGACTGGAAGCCCACAGGTTTGAATCTCCGTCTGTGCTTTGTTTCCTGGTCACTGCATGGCTGCATGGGTAGTCAAAATTGACCTTGGGTTATAGAGGAGGAAAACAGCCTTCTCTTGTTCCCCCCTCCAGTGCCTACTGTTGGTCATGTGCATATGTGACAGCTAGGTGACGAAAACATCGAGCTTGGTTGTGACATACTCTACAATCGACTGGCCTGCATAGATAATAGGCTGCTGGAGGGCAACCTCACCCCAGCATGAGGAACCTGAAATGAAGCAGAGGACTGACAATGGACAAAAAGATTAGAAAATAATTCAAGCAAAACTAATATAAGTCAACATTTTATGCATGCTAGATAAATAATTTGGATTAAATCTGAGAAATTCCATCATTTCTATTACAACAGTAGGTAAGGCACTATCTGCTGTGCAATTCTACAAAATGCATGTTGGGAAAGTACCTCAAACTGCTGAATTGTTCACATCTTGAAGTACATCACAGCAAGCATTATTCAATAATAGGTTAAAAAAAACTGCGTTACATTGGACCATTCAACTTTATGGAGCAGTTAGCTTGGCTGACTGGAATATTTGACAGAAATATTGCGTTTCTGACCAAACGATATAGGGTTTTAGCTTTTGAACAGTTTGATTTTAAGACACTGATCTTAACAGAAAGGCAACCTATTTTGAACCTTTAATTTTCAATACTTTTGACAAAGGCTTTGTTTAATGTTGCTACATTCACATTCAGATTTTAAGCACGGTCTTTTTTCAACATATTCTGTTGTTTCAAAATACTCTATCCACAATCACTCAAGATAGGCAGAGACTGATCCACACAGATAATAATAATCATAATAATAATCGCAATAATCATAAAAACAATAATCCCAGACACACCTTTTGTCTTGCTGGTCTGCCTGTTTTGTTACAATTCTGCACCTGCACACCCAGTTTTTCATTATTAACACCCCTTTTCTCCTGTTTTGTTGCAATTTCCTTCCATTTGTTTTGCACCATTAGCACCTCTTTAACCCATCATCTCCTGTCCTCCACCCCATTTTTGTCTTTGTCTTCCTTGCCCTCTCTCTCCCATCTATTGACTCTCTATTAGTCCTTAAAAGCCCCCCCCCCCCCCCCCCCCCCCCCGCTATACAAGTGTAATGTTTTGTTGTTGTTGTTGGTTACTAGGAAGATAAGGAAAACCTTTAAATTTTGGTGCAATATTTTCTATATTGATGGTTAAACTATCTAATTATTATCTCTGAGTGCAAATATTATATGCAAGAAAATAACAAAGCGTGCTGCTATGAGTTGCTACACTAGAGAAATTGTCAAGCGTCATGCCTGGCAAATTCACAATAAGCTTTAACAAGTCTTAGTCACTATATTAAAATACACTGTATCTATCTAGATCAATCAATCAAAATTAAATTTATATAGCACCTTTCACATCGGGAGGATATCCCAAAACGTTGAACAGTCAGGTAGGGACCAGAGCAGTGGGGAAGGGGTCGGGATAGGGGGAAGGAGAGTAGGAAAATTGACTGTGTATTTGTGGGCGAAATGCGGCAGCCAAATTGCGCACAATAGTGTCCCACCAACATTCGTGGAAGTGGGATTAGGGGAGAAAGGGGGAAAAGAGGGAAAGGTGGGGTGGGGTAAAGTCAGAGAGGAAAAGGGGGGAGGAAGGGGGGAGAGGGAGGGAAAGATGGGGGGTGTTAAAATCAGGCAGAAAAGGCGAGAAAGGGGGAAAAGGGAGGGAAGGGGGAAAAGGGGGAGAGAAAGGGGGGAAAGGGAGGGAGGGAAGAAAAAAGGGTGGTGGGGGGGAAAGGATTCCAGCTTCTAAAATGTATCCATCCAGAAAATATTGCCTTGTATATTGACTTTACGATTAAGTATGATTAATCAACCAAATGAGCTGAGACAAGCAAAATATACATTTAATTCAATCAAAAAATATTTGTGTAATTCCACTTTATTAAACTTTAGGGGTTTCAATTCAAAAGACTCAACAGCTGTTGTCCTTGTAGTGGGTTTAAGAACTGCTGAAAGCAGCACTAAGCTATTAATCGGTGAAGACCCTGCAAACTTTCCATTCTTTATATTTGCCATCCATGTCACACAGAAGTACATGAATACTTCATTGCAGTAATTGAAAGAAATGATCTAAATTCTTCTCATTCAGTATTTATGCTAGGTTTAATAAGAAATCCTGTATGCTTGTCAGTTGATTAATGTTATACATCAGAATTAGTTGCTAAAGCAACAATCTTGAAATTCATGAATATAACTCAGTGAATGTATACTTGTAAAACATGTGTCCATGCTGAAACTATAATCTTGGTTGATAAATTCCATATGCCACAGGAATTTGAACGATAGAAGGAATATTAAAACAACATTGAGAATTTGACAGACTGGTGGTTCAAAACTCATAACCTTAACTGACAAGTATTTCCAATCCTTGCTTCTTACTGACGAAGTGGAAATATTGCAGACTACCCGTGCTATCTACTGCAACTTGAAGCACTTCACATCTCAGTTCTCAGCAATGGAAGCGTTACCAAAGGGAACAGTTTGGTGAGGGGATTTCATTACAAGCAGCAAATAGCAAAACCAATCCATTAGGAATCCATAATAACTATGCTCCAAATGTGACAGATTACATCAAATGTGGCAAAAGCAACATTACAAATTTGGGTCATGAAACTTAAATTTAGTGGAAATGCTGTCATGTTGGTAGCTAGAGTAGGATTGCAACCATAACAGCTTATTTTCCTGAGCAAATTAGTGACATAACTTAAGAACTGTCAAACCATTCCGTCCTCGTGTTTACAAGAAAGAATTTCTGGCAAGTTAATATCATTAGGAAAGTGAAGAATGTCATACCTTTACCTTTCAATAATAGAAAGGAAATGAATCATGCGGTTCCAATAAAGGAGCATTTTCAGCTGTCAGGGTGTTTATAGTGGTAAAACTAAGGAGGACATTAAAATATGTTTTCTCAATTGCAAGGAACCATGCTGAATAAAAGACCAATGGCTTTTAAATGTTGAAATACAATAATCAGCTAGCGGTTAGCTGTGAGGTAAACAGACAAACATGGGTAAACATTTCACCCAAATCTAGATTTATTTGTTAACACAGTATTTCAGAAAGTCAAATTTATAAAATTCAGTCTTTCATTTTTATGTAGATTTCTTTTAAAAGATGGCTTTAATGTTAAAACGGAATCCATCATTTTTTTTTCAAATTCTCCAACTCAAACATTCTGTTCACGGAGTAAGTCTAGATCCTGGTGGAATTTCTACCCATACTTGAGAACTCAGCAAAATTACTGATGAAAATAAACCGTGGTTTTGGTCATTTAAATTTAAACAACCATAAGAGAAAATAAACATAATAAATGCAGTAGCGGTAGACTGGACTGGGTGTCTGACCAGGCTGTGACCATGGCTCCATCTGTCTCCACATTCTCCTCAGCCTCACTACCACCTTTGATACAATGGACCACTCCAGCACCTTGCCTCTCACCTCAACCTTCAAAGTTCTGTCCTTGACTGGTTCAGGTCCTTCTACTCATACCATCTCCACTTCATCTTTGCCAATGGTTTCCCTTTCATTCCCCACACAGTCTCTTGCAGTGTTCCATAGGGCTCTGTCCTAGGTCCCCTCCTCTTCAACCTCTACATGCTTCCCCTTGATGGCATTATCTGCAGATATGGGGTAAATTTCCACATGTGTTTGGATGACACCCAACACTACCTCTGCCTCCACTCTCCATTCCAAGACTACTTGTGTCCTGTCAGACATCAAGTCCTGGATAAGGAACAAATTTCTACTGCTGAACATAAGCAAAACAGAGGCACTCCTGATTGGCTCGTGCCTGCACCTCTGCAGCTCAGACACTGGCACTGTAGTAATTGAAAACATAGCCACCACTAGTGAAGAGGAGGATTCGGGCAACGAGGAGGAGGCCGGAGCCAGTAGCATGGAGGCAGTGGGTATTGCTGTGAGGAGAGAGGAGGTTAGAGAGATAGGGAGATGCCAAGGAGTGGTGGGATTTAATAAACACAAGAGTGAGGATCTTGAAGACGATCCGTTCTGTGATAGGGATCCAGGGGAGTTTGGGAAGGACAGGAATACAGATTTGGTGTGGGTGAGAATGCAGGGGTGTGATGTAGATCCAAACATCTGTGTGATGGAGTTTCTAATGGTGGTGATAGAGCTGCTGAAGGCTCAACTGCTGATGGTATGGCATAATGTCATTTGTTACTTTGACCAGGGCTGTTTCTGTGCTGTGGGCAACACGGAAACTTGATTGAAGGAGTTTGTAGAGGAAGTTGTAAGAGAAAAAAGAAGAAGCTGAGAAGCAGCCACTGGTTCCAGGACCTCAGAAAGAAAAATAAAATTGGATATGGTGCGGTTATTGGAAAGCAAGAATGGGTCCAGGAAGGATTTGTGAGAATGTGCATGATGGTGGCACATTTTAAGGAGTGGGGATGCTGCCACTGAACGGGGAGAGGTTTATGATGTCTGTGAGTAGAATGGCAAGGAGGTGGAGCTGAGAGTTAAGGAGTGGGGTAGGTCAATGGAGCTGGTGGTGGGTTTCAAATGGGTCATAATCCTAATTACTGAGGAGAGGGAGACAAGATTGATGGTTGTGAAGGGCAGGATGGGGCTGGAGTGTGAGATAGAGGTGAGGCGGGGGTAGCAGTTGGAAGGGCAAGGGTAACTACGTGGATCTCCTCAATTTGGTTCTCAAGGAAGTCCAGCATCTCCTCTCAATTGGAAGAGAGGATGGGCGATTCGTGAGAGGGTGGGAGGAGGAGCCGGTTGGTAGTGGAGAGGAGGAGCTTGTGGTTGTCCTTGGCCTCCAAGATTATCTTGGAGTAAAAGAACGCTTTAACGGAGGGAAGGGCAGAGTATAAGTAAGTTATGATGTTAGATCTTTTACAGCCAGATCTGCAAATGGAACGTTAAGTTAGATTTGAGCAAGGTGTGTTCAGTGGCAAGAACCTGTTTCTTGAGGGAGCTAAAGTGGCTGATGTGCTGGGGTGAGTTGAAAGAGTAGGTTGCAGTTCAGGAAGTGAGAGGGCTAAGAGTATCAAGAGTGACGGAGATTGAATTGTGGAGGAGAGTGATCAAGGAGGATATGTTCTTGCTGGAGGATGCCCAGATGGGGAGCAATTCAGATGACTCTAGGGCAACAGAGTGAGAGGGAAGGGTTGGGGAAGATTTTTTCCAAATGATATGTATAAAAGTATAGACTGAATACAGAAAAGTCTAGTGCAGACAATATTAAGTCCAAAAGGGCTATAGTTATTGCTGGGGTATAAGATGAGACTAAGATTGCTATGTTTTACTTTCAGTATGCCAATTGATCATCAAAATTATGAAGTTATGAGGAAGAAAATTGAGTAGAACTGATTTTAATGGAGAAAAGAAGGCTGAAAGGAGACATTTTTATTATTTTTATTATTAGTAGTATTAAAATAAATTTCTTATGTTCTTAAAATGTTAATACAGGACTGAATATTTAGGCCTAATTTGCAAACATTGCAAAGAAGAAATCCTGCTAAATACCACTGCACATTTTGACTTAGCTCTCCCAATGTCTACCCTCTACTTATTTCCCCTCAGCCAATTTTGAATTTTAATACTATCGCTTGATATTCAGTGCTATCAGTTCTGAAGTAGTGTTTCAAGTGACAATCTGTCAAAAGCATTTACAAAGTATTTTTAACACCATAACATATGGCTTTTCAGAGTCACTCTGGGATATAATGTCCTCAAAAAAGTCAGAGGCTCATATGGTTGTGGGGAGGTGGGGGCAAAGTGGGGAGCAGAAGAATGTGATAGGATTTGGTGGCTCATATGGAGGAAAGCACTAACAAAGATTTGATGGATTGAGTGGCCTTTTACTTTGGTTCTGTGAAAGAGCTATCCATTTATGCCCACTTCCTCATTCTTTCTCCATAATATTGCAATTTTGTATATCAAATTTGTTTTGAAAGTTATTTTGAATTTGCTTCTATCAACCTTTCAGGCAGTGCATTCTAATTCTAGATACAAGCCAAATATAATCAAGAATATTGGTTCATAAGTACGTGATGAATTTATAGGCAATTGAACACCAAGCAAAGAAGTGCAATTATGTGGTATCGTGCAGAATAAATAGTAGATGTTCCTCAGCTCCCCAGTTGAGATTTAAAAATTACTTTGCTTAACTGATATCTTTCTTATTGATAAATGTGTGTAATGATTAATTCTCAATGATTCTCCGTTCAAATACTCTTTGACTTGGAACCAATTTCCTTATTGCACAAAAAGCAAGATATGCCTTGTGATCCAGCTATTAACCAATTCCATTCTTGAACATTGGTATCAAAATCTTTGCAAAAACTCCAATAAGGTTACCTTCGAACTGACATTAGTGGGCCTGCACCGTTTGTACCAGCGGAAGTTGTTAAATGAACACCTTTTGGTCATGTTAATAGCATTCTTTATCAATAACCAGTGTGCAAAGGAACTTAAAGCTGGTCTGATTTGATTTTACAAAATCTATATTATTAGCGATGTTTAGCTAACTAACAATACTTACTGATCAATAATTCTTACATCCAAATTATATCTTACATCCGATATAATGCCATTCACTCAAAGTAATTCGCAGGATTCACTGTAAAGTGCCTGTATTTGTGGATGAAACACAGCCGATTTCCACTCAGTATTATCCCACAACAGCCATGGAGCTTTATTGGGAGTTTGCTGACTATGACACTGGGAAAAAACTCCAACTTATTTTATTTGCACTCTGGCTAATAAATTAAACTAAATGTATCCCAAACAATAAATTTGGTACAAAGGAAATGTAAGATGAGCTTTTTCTGCAGTTGCCCTATTAACCACTGACAATAGGAAATATTGTTGTGCTATTCAGGGTGTCTTTGCGTTTAAAAAAGATTTGTATATTGTGCAATATGGGTCGAAGGAACACAGTTACACTTCATGTAATCTCACACAAGGGTCTATTAATCATGTTCTTAAAGTTAATACACTGCTCAAGCAATGAATCCATGCTTTCTTCTCAAATTTTATAAGACAGTTTTCCCTCAGAGAAATACTGAAAAAATGCTCGGAACTAGTGTAGCAATGTTACATGAAGTAATGCTATGTTTTCAACAACTGCTACTAATGCAGCATATAAACATTTTGATAGTGGCTGCATTATCTATTCACTAACCTGCAAGTAGAAACATGGATGACAGTTCATATTTGCATGTTATTCAACTCAATGCCATCAGCTTTGCATGACACAGTAATAAAGCTTTTCCTAATACAGTATCTGCCCAGATTTATTGCTGTAATATTATAGTCTGTTGTAGCATCGCCTGAACCTGGTGACGGTTCAGCTCTGCTAGTTTTTTCTCCCTGGATCTATCAACTCTAAATGTATTCCTGGTATTGCCTCCAACATTGATTTCATCATCCTCCTTATCAAATAATTTTTCAGTATTTAAAATGCCAATGTCACAGTGTTAGAACTTTGTCACTTTAGCGATACTTTACAACAACAACTAAATTATGTTTATAGAGTGCCTTTCATGTCGGGAGGACATCTCAAGGCACTGAACAGTCAGGTCGGACCTGAGCAAGGGAGCGGAGCATGGTAGGGGGGAGGGGAGGGAGGTAATTAGGAGGGGAGAGATTTGGGAGGTCAGCAGAAGGCACGGTCGAAGAGGAGGTGTCGTAGAATAACTCACAAAGAGATCAGGTTATTTGTGTAAAGCACAAACAGTCATTTAAAACACCAACGGCCGAAAGGAGAAGTACCCACACAGGTCAGATACCCGAGGTGGTACTTCTAAGGAACTAATAGAAATACAACAGTTTATATCTTAATCTTTTGCACACCACGTGACAGTAGTATAAGTTCCTTTAACCAATTACAGCAATCAACCTAATCAATAAAAGTGAATGTGGGAAGAGAGTTGAACTCTATTTACACTAGCCATGGGGTGCAAAAAGGGCAGCATCTGTTAAAACAGAACTAGACAACCACAAGTTGCTAACTGATAGATCGCAATTTTCAAAGAAAGAAGTAAATCGTCTTTAATGATCAAGCATATATTGAAGCAATTGATTACCAAATACAATAACAAGCAGGGAATGTCTAATCTAACCAAGCACAAGCCTTTTTCCCTTCTTCGGTCTGGACTATGTCATACAACTGATGTTTGCTGATACCCCTACTGACCTCTGGAATTTTTAAGGGAGACTAAGAAACAGCTAACAATGTCCAGGGGAAACTAAGAAACTGCTAACATGGTTTCCGATTTTTACTGGCTTTGAAGGAGAGGGAGGCAGCGAGGTGAAGGAACTATGGGATGGAGTTCCAGAATGTGAGGCCAGAGAGACTGAAAGCCCATTCGCCGATGGTAAGGCGGGTAGGGTGGGGGACATGGAGCAGGCTGGAGCCCGCTGAACGAAGGGGATGGGGAGATTCATAGGGGGATAGCAGGTCGGAGAGGTGGTGGGGGCAAGGCTGTGAATGGCCTTGAAGGTTAGGATGAGGATCTTGAATTCGATCCTCTGGGGGATGGGGAGCTGATGAAGCCCAGCGAGGGCAGAGGTGATGTGGTTTTAGACTAAATTAAATGCACATGAATGCTATAATAATAATAATAATAATGGACCTTATGGTTTGCATAACACCTATAACATTGATAGGACATCGCAATGCACTTCATAGGATATACACTGCATTGTATTTGTACTGTAAAAGTGCAGTTACTGTGTGTTTTGTGGACAAATGTAGCAGCCAATTTACGCATAGCAATGTCCCACAAACATTTATGAATTGAATAACCAGTTTTATTATTAAATTGTTGGCCAGTGCACCGAGAGTGTATTACAAGATTTGTATAAATTTGTAATCCTGCAGTGAAATGGAAGGGAAAGGCTTTTAAGTACCAACAGAGTGGTGGTGGTAGTAGGGGAAGGGGGTGGGGAGGGGTAGGAGCAGGGCAACCAAGACAAAGAGAAAATGAGGTAGGAGACAGGAGATGACGGGTTAAAGAGGTGTTGAAGCAACACCACTTTAACCCATCATCTCCTGTCCTGTGCAGAGATTTATACCTCGTAAAGGCAGGCACATCAACTTTATAAAACAGTCTCATCCAATCACTGATATCCATAGTTGTCAGCATTTTTTCACCTTTATCAAAAAGCATTCTTGCACTTGTTTTTCCGGGGTCCTTGGCTTTCATGCATTTGGGTATATAGTCAGCTTTCATAAAGTAAACAAGTCTATAAAATTTTGTTTGGTCGATTTGAAACAACTCAGAATTATGGGATGCTTCACATCCAAAGCACAGTACTTACTTCCAGCAATGTAGCACACCCCCAGCATTGTATTGGAGTGTCATCAGAGATGATATAAATTCCAAGTCCTGACGTGGAGCTTAACAATCCACAACCTTCTGACTCAAAGGCGAGAACGCTACCATCTGAGCCCTGATAACACGCATGATGTTCTACATGGCCTTTGAATCCCATGGAGGTGGTGCAAAGAGGTAAAACCTGCTCATCTAAACATTCCTAAAATGTCGTACATCCAATATTTCTGATACTCTTAGAATGAAAACCATTGTCTTGAAATGTAATTTTGCATAGATTTTTGGCATGACTCGCAGTCTGACTGGCAGTCTTGATTGAGAAGACAACAGGTTTGTGACAGGTGGCTAGGTGCTGCCGAGGACAGTTGGCTGGGACACCGGGAAGAAACTCAAAAGCAACGGCTATACTGTACTAATTTCAACTTTGCAATTAATTTTTTTTCATTTAAGCGTAGATTTTGAAAGTATCAAACAAGCAAGAAACATTTTGCAATCATGTGTTCCACTAACAGTGTTGAATTGAAATGAGCAGTTTATTATTTTTTTGAGGGATTATTATCAAGTGTGTGGGGGAAGGAAACATTCCTGCTGCCTGTAATCGAACCCAGGTCTCTGTAACCAAGGGCTGTAACCACTGAGCTACAGGACTTCACAAGTCTGAAATGTCTGTCTCTGAGTTATATGTGCCCTTGATTTGATCAAGTAAATCTCTCAGGTCTGATGAAAAGTTGTTCTGATGACCCCAACGTGTAATAAAACTGACCTGGCTGTCAATCATGTGGAGGTGCTTGAAAACAGTTTAATGAACTGTGAGGTAGCTGTGCTTGTAATCTTGAACTGGGCTCTTCAGATAGCATAGCAGCAATTAAGATATGCTGATAATTCTATCAGGGTTAGAGATTGTAAAGAATATACATTTTTGCTGATCTAAATTCAATTCATTTTCTCTTAGCATTTACTGATACTCACTATTAATATCTGGTGTAGGCTGAATCAATGTCTTCCATTATACAGTAATGTGTTTGCAATCTGCAAATGCAATTTTGTGGTTGTTGTTTGAGGAAATACAAAAATAGAGGGTGCTTCATGGTAAACCCCCTGAATATAAAATTCATCTGATGGATGAGGAGATTCTGAATAACTTGAACATAGGCCGTCTCAGTTTCTGCAGTCTCTCCTTGTAACTCAGGCTCCTAATTCCAGCTGTCAATCCAGTTGCTCTTCACACAAAATGTATTCATTCTGTTTCAGTTTCAGACAGTTCTGAAGACAGCATCAAAAAGAAAATTATTACTAGTCTAGGTATCTGAGTCCAGTACTGTATAAAGGACAAACCTCCTGTGGGCATGTGCCTTCCATTTTAATAATTAAGTTTGTATCAAAGCATTGCAAGATATTAAGAAGTGAGATGGTGGGATCAATGACTTAAAGCTCATCAGAGTGCAATGGTATTTTATATATCCTGTTCCACCCATTTCAAATCAATAGACCACCCCCACCCCTGCTACAAAACAAATGCCTGGTGTTCTTTAGTCCATCATATTCCCAAAATATAAAGCATCCATATCAAGCTGTTTCCTAACCTACTCTAACTGCTAATTGTGTGAAATGACAAGGGACCAATGGAGAGCAGAGCCCAAACCAATTCACACTTGCTCTACAGGGTCAAATATGACTACTGTACTCCCGAAATCATTCCTCCAGCACAATACAGTACATTGTTTGTCAATTATATTTGAGGCTTTCACTGAAAAAGGATGGATTTCTATGTCCACCACTTATTTTTGATTTTCAACTTTGAATAAATTGACTTTCAAGCAAATCATCGTTTCCTTGTTAATAAAAAAAACACAGCAATCTTGTAACACAGACATATTTTGGACCATTAGCCTTTAATCAATCTCTACATACATAGATACACACACACACATATATATATAGTTAAATATATATATCTGTACAGGCGACTGGCTCTCTGTGTTCTGCTTTGCAAAGGAATGACCTAATCATTTCCCACTGAAGATGCGAACATGTCACACATGGATGTACAAGCATGCATTAAGCAAGTTTTCCAATTAACGTACAATTGTAAGTTCCACTTAACAGCACAAACTGCTCTTCTAAGTAATACACTGCCATACGTAACTGCTTCAACTATTATGCACCATAGCACAAGTATGTAATGATTTGCTGCGATTTTGATATTCAGTTTGGTTGGTGAAAATGTCTGACATTAGATGGCATATGATTCTTTTATCAAGAACAGCAACAGATCCCTGAAAAATAACATGAAACATTAACAACATTCTCTGTTCTGCACAATCCAATTCCGGAATAGGAAGAGCCTGCTCCATGCCTGCCAAGTTCAGTGTTTCAAGCTGACGGTCGAAAAGCATATGTCCCTGAAACAATCCAGATTTTCTTAAAAATAAAACTACTAGACTACACATATGTTTTTTTTATTACTGAGGCTGATGCAAATTCTAATTTAACGTGACATGATGCGAAAATTTCATTTTCAAAAAATATAGTTTTCTTCTATTGATGTTTCAGTTATCTAATTATTTTTGCCATCATACATCAGATACTTTGTTGGAAGGTCAGCGAGCAGCTGCTCGCAGCACTCCTGAAGACGATCATCCATTAGGATGCAGAGTGTAGAAGACCTCTTGAAAGGCATTTGCTTTGTGTTCATGGAGTGAAATCAGGAAATATGAGAGTAACTTGAAATATGGAATGGATAGAATCATATTTTCAGCACAAAAGGAGGCTATTTGGTCTATTGAGTCAGCACCAGCTCTCAGAGTAAGCTGTTCTTTCAATCTCACTGCCATACCTTATCTCCGTATCTCTTTTAGCTCTGTCATCCATGTACCCCTCTACTTCTTTCTTGAAACCCACAATAAACTTTTAGCCCATGCCATCATTCTTCCCAGGATCTTCAACATTCCAACCTAAGTTGTTGCTTGTTTACACTTGTGAATCAAAATATGTTGAGCATTTAATCAAAATGGTGTGAGATGGAATGCAATACACATTGCTTTGAGATGTTAGGAGAGGGGACAAGCTCAATGAACAGAAAGGCATTCAATCCATGTGTTTTTATGGTGCACAACAACCTAGATCATTTCATATTGGGCGTACATGTCACACAGAAGTATGGAACTATTTTTATTGCAGTAATTGAAAGAAATTATCTAAATTCTGCTCATTCAGTATTTATGCTAGATTTAATAAGAAATCCGGCACATTCGACAGTTGATTAATGCTAGACGTTAGAATAAGTTGCAAAGCAACAATTTTGCAATTGATGGATATAAATCAGCATATTTATACTTATATAAAACACAGGTCCCTGCTAAGGCTATAACCTTGTTTGACAAATTCCATATGCCAGAAGAATTTAAATAGTAAAAGCACATTAATATATATTGCTTGATTACCTTTGGGCAACAAAGTATATAGGAATATATAGGATCAGAAAAGACCAAAGCAATTTTTTTATTTGGTTGGTTTGAATGCATATTAAATAGATTTTTATAAAAGCTAATCAAGCAGTATTCTATATATCACACCCTTCAAGCGATGATGTTGTCAAATTGTCATTTAAGTCTCCCTTAAATTTGTTGTCATAATTTTCTTCCATGTTCACCCAAGGTACTCTACTCCACATGTTCACCAATCTCTGTGTAAGATAATTAAATTTGTGTGTCTATTTAGAACTTACTTAGTCTCAGGAGTAAGAGTGTGTGGGATGGAGTTTATAATGTATGTGGAGTCCTGTAGCTCAGTGGTTAGAACACTTGCCTTACAAACGTAAAGCGATTCCAGGCAGGTCAGGGTGAAACCTTGGGCAAATTTGCTTACTCCACACACCTAAAAATAATCTCTCATAAAAAAACACACTAATAAAATTTCAATCCACGACTGTTTGTGGGACACTGCTGTGTGCAATTGGCTTCCGTGTTTCACCCACAAACATACAGTCAATTCAATTTACAGTATATTCTGTGAAGCAATTTGAGACGTCTAGAAGACGTGAAAAGCGCTATATCAAATGCAAGGATTATTATTATTATTATCATAGTTGATGTTTATTCGGGGTGTGGAAAGAATATATTTAACGTGTTGAATGAATTTCTTGTTCAGTACTTTCAAACATATTTATAGGTTTAAATGTACCTTTGTACATATAAGGAGTGTAGTGTTTCTCTTTGTCTCCTTCATATTCATCTAAGATTTATGAATGTTTTAAACATGAATCTGTCCAGAATAGGAACAGTGGAGCACAGGAAACCAGAGACCCAGAACATTAACAACAACTTCCATTTTTATAGTGCCCCTCATGCAGGGTAATGTCATAGGGCGCTTTACAGTGGTGGTGGTGGGGGAAGGGGTAGGGTAGGTTGAAAAGGAAGGACTTCAGGAGCGACCTGAAAATGAGGAAGGAAAGGGCATGACGGAGGGATGAAGAAACAGTTTTTCCCTGTTTACCCTATTGAATCCCCTCATGATCTTGAAAATCTCTATTAGGTATCCTTGTAACCTTCTCTGCTCCAATGAGAATAAACCTAGCCTCTCCAGCCTTTCCACATAACTGAAGACCCTCAATTCTGGTACCTTCCTGGTAAATCTCCTCTGCATCCTTTCCAATGCCTTAACATCCTTCCTAAATTGTGGTGACCAGAATTGAACACAGTAATCTAGCTGAGGCTAACCAAAGCTTTATAAAGGTTAGTCAGAACTTCCTGCATTTTATACTCTATGCCCCTATTAATAAAGCTTAGTATCTCATATGCTTTTTTAACAGGCTTATCTACCTGTCCTGCCACCTTCAAAGATTCACTTACACAAACCCCCAAGTCTCTCTGTTCTTTCACATCCCTTAAAATTGTACTATCTAGGCTATAATGCCTCCCCTCATTCCTCCTCCCAAAATGCATACCTCACATTTCTCCATATTAAACTTACTCTGCCATGTGTCTGCCCATTTTACCATTCTGTCTATATCTTCTTGCAGATGGCTACTATCCACCTCACAATTTACTATTTTTCTTAACTTTGTGTCATCTGCAAACTTAGAAATGGTACTCCCTGTACCCAAGTCCAGATCATTAATACAAATTTAAAGAGCTATGGTCCCAATACCAATCCCTGGGGAACGCCACTGTACACTTCCCTCCAGTCAGAAAAACAGCCGTTTACCACAACTCACTACTTTCTGCCTCCCAGCTAGTTCTGGATCCATGTTACCACTGTCCCTTTAACAACATGGGTTTCTATTTTCCTTTATAAGCCTTTCATGTGGCACTTTGTCAAATGCCTTTTGAAAATCCATATAAACTACATCAACTGCACTACCCTCATCCACCCTGTCTGTTACCTCATCAAAAACTATCAGATTTGTCTGACAAAATTTGCCTTAGAATATGTGTTAGAACCAACAAGGGAACAAGCCATACTGGATTTTGTGATGTGTAATGAGTCATATTTAGTTAACAATCTTGCAAATAGTGATTATAATATGATTGAATTTGACTTTAGATTTGAGGAGAGAAGGGAGAGTTTCAAACCAAAGTGTTACATTTAAATAAGGAAAACTTTGATTGGATGAGAAATATATTGACCGCAATAAACTGGGCTGAATTGTTCATGGGTAAACCTACAGATGAGCAATGGGAAGTATTCAAAAAAGGACTTGATAATATACAGAACGAGTACATAACCCTAAAATGGAAAAGCTTCAATTATGCAGTTAAACAACCATGGTGGAGAGAAGCAGTTAGAGATTCTATCGAGCTAACGGAAAAGCTTACTCAAATGCAAGAGAAAATGGCAATACAGAGGCTTGGGAGTACTACAAAAGACGCCAAAGTGAGACAAAGAAAGTAATAAAAGGAGCAAAAAAGGAGTATAAACAAAAGCTTGCAACGGATAATCATCTGTAATAGAACTGAATGCCTTACTGACCAAGTCAGCCTGACATAAAATAGTGATTTCCTACAAAAAGCAATGAAACCAGAGGGTAATTTTGACACCATAAGATGACCCAAATTGAATATGTTTAACCTACACAATCATTTAAAAGATTCAGACACATTAACAACAAGGATGCTGTATTGTCATATAGCATCCTTCAAGTCGGAAAGAGATTTTAAAATGCTTCACAGAATATACTTTAAAGTGAAGTGACTGTGGCAGCAATGTTCCAAAACAGCCATGAAGTGACTGATCCATTTTACTTTTGGAAGGAAGTGGGTGGGGCAGGGATTATTGGCCAGGATATTTTGAGAGACTTCCTTTTCTTTTCAAATAGTATTGTTTCTTTAATATCCACTTGATAAAATAGCCAGGACCTTGGTTTAATATCTCAACAGTGCAAATTGACCGCTGACATTGCCTACAAAATACAATCACTTTATAGCAGAACGCTATGAAAAGGTTTGAGATGGCCTCCTGATGCATAATGTGCTCCATCAAATAGGATTTTTCTTACAATACTTGGGTGCTCTATGAGATGTGGATACAAAAGTAATCATAGGGAAGCTTCCACTATATAAATGAATTAGTGAAGATAAACGAGTAGATTCTGTTTCACATTTAATTGCACAATGGAGCTCAAATTCTTTGTCATATACTTGATTGATGCAGTCTTCCATATTAATATTGGCCATCTTTCTGTTTTCAATTACTCAAGTAGCTCAATGCACCTATTTGCTATTTAATTTTCCAACACTACCAATGATTTACATTGAGTGATAACTGAAATTAAAGAAATATTACTAAAATCAATATCTTAAATGAAAAGACAAGTGAATAATCATATCATTTATTTCCAATGAGTTTTAGGAAGGGCATTTTCACAATGAAGGATTTGAAAGTAGTAATAAACTGCAACTGTATGTAAGTAAGCAGAATGATTTAATATGCATTAAATGTGTAGTTTTCCACTAATCTGCCATGAATAATAATCTTATTGTGGTTTTTCATGAAAAAGATGACACTATTAAATTCCAGTTACAATGTCATAATATGTTTCACTCACAATGTGTTTCACGTCATGGCTCCATAAGACCGCACCAGGGGTAAGACAAGCTGATTCTTAATCCATGCTTTAAAAAATACAATTAATTAAGCGGAAACTTGTAGCTCAGTGGTTAGAGCACTCGCCTTAAAAGCAAAAGACCTGGGTTCGATTCCCGGCGTGTCAGGTCAAGGTGAAACCATGATCAAGTTTCCTTACTCAAGTGCCTAATAGTAATTCCACAAAAACAAATTGGTCATTTCAATCCACGACTGTTTGTGAGACACTACTGTGCACAATTGGCTGTCGCATTTTGCCCACAAATATACAGTCAATTTACTTTACAGTGTATTCTGTGAAGTGCTTTGAGACGTCTAGAAGACATGAAAAGTGTTATATCAAATGCAAGGATTATTACAGTATTATGTAAAATACCAGAAAGAGGGGAAAGTTAAGTTCAATAATTCAATACTGAGCTTCACTTGACATTCATATATCATTTAGACTTAGAATACAATGGTTCAGAGCATCATGAGAATTTCTGGACTGAAATATAAATTCCTCCCAATAATCCATGAATCTGTGTTTCAGATGTTACTCATCAAATTCTCAAATTATGCTACAAGTACACAGTGGAAGAAATTAAGAGAGCTAATCTCTGTTTACTGATAAATTTATTGATTATAGTTGCTGGTATCTAATGCTTTCTATGATATTATCCTCAGGGTGGGTCCACTTACATATATTATACGGATGACTCCTAACTCTACCTTTCCATCTCCTTGCTGGACTCCAGGAATGCTATTGTTGTGACGAACTTTCAGGCATTAGTTCCTGGACCATCTTTAACTTTCCCCAACTCACTGAAAAATTTCTGGAACAAAAAATTGTTTTTAAGGAGTAATTTAAAAAGGAATAGGTAGCAAGTATAGCAAAAAAAGTCTCTTTAGTTACTGCTTTGTACCATTTTTACAACTGTAAATTCAGCACAATTCATCCAAATTCCCAACAAGTCTTAATCTGTAAAGCCAATTTGTTGTATGTTTTAAGAGAATGCAGGATTACAGATATGTCTTAATTCAATCTTAATTTGAGTTGAGGCTGATTTACAAATTCTGCACAATTCTGAGTGATTTGAAATGTCAAGACAAAGTAGTTCTCCAGGTCAGCAAAAGTTCACATTTTGGACCAATGCATTTTATCTTGCATTTAACTGCTATCTCTGTATCCAATTACTGTTTTCCTATTGCTTTGACTTCCCCACTCCGTTCTTTCTTATCATATTACAATTTGTAATCCTTGCATTTCATATAGCACCTTATCATGTCATCAAGGTGTCGCAAAGTTTAGTTACTGCATTTGTAGGTAGATGTTGCAGCCAATTTGCAACTAGCACTGTCCTATAAACAGCCATGAAGTAAATTTTATTTTGCCAGTACACCAGGGAGAACTCCTTCTTTTTTCAAATAGAGGCATGTGATTTTAATTGTCCACCTGAATAGGCAAATATAACATCTCATCCTAAGGATGACAGTTCCAATAGAGCGAAATGCCACAAGCACTGTATCAGCCTGGACTGTGAGTTGAAAGATTAAACGTGTGCCTTGAACCCACAACCTGCTGAATCAGAGACAAGAGTGCTATTAGCTGAGCCAAGCTGATATCTCTTTACAATATTTGATTAATTATTTATGTAACTTGGAAACTGATTGCAGCAACAATCTTTGTATGCTTTACCTGCACATAAACGAAATAAATCATCCCAGACAAAATGCTCACATGCTTTGTTATGTTTCAGGTACAATAGACAAATTTTGTTTTTCATTCTTAGGAAACTGTAAATTTCCACCAATTTCCTATCAATCACAGACTCCTTGTGGAGTAATATCAGCAGGTGCAAGCTAAAATATTATGACACAGGGAAGTGCAAGATATTGATTGTTTAGTCAGTGAAAGCATATTAGGTAGTTATTGGAGTAAGACATCAGGCTATTTGTGTTTGCGTGTTATTTAATTCTCCTACAAAATACACAGTCACTACACCATACAGTACATAATGTGTATCATTTTGAGTCTGTTAAGGTTGAGTGAAAGCTGCTATACCAAATGAAAGGCTTATTATTGTAAAGGAACATAACATCAAACTGCAGATTAATTAGAGAAATGGTGCTGTCATGGACAAAAATACATTTCTGCTACTTAAAATCTTTCAAAATAAACATAACCAGAAAGGGAACATTCAATGCTGTTTGTAATGGAACACGATGAAGGATAACCAGAGAGATAAAGGATAAACTTCCGCAGCACACTGTGAGAAGAGGGAAGATGACAACCTTGCATTGTTTTTGTATGTGCTGCAGATATGTTGGTATAATCCTCAAGAGGTAAAGATAGGGAATTACATGATTAATTTATGGTGTACTTCCTGCTATAACCAATGCATAAAGTCTATGCATAGAGGTCATATTATGTATGTGACACAATTTATCTACGTTATATATTTTAAAAAACTGCAATCTGTGACAACTTGATGCATACATGAGGGAGAAAGGAATAGAGAGTTATAGGAGTGAGGAATAGGAGAGGTAGGGGCTTATGTGATGTATACATAATTGCTTGGAAAGATGGGTCAAATGCCCTGTTTCTGTGCTGTATCAGTAATTTGGTATAAAATAATAACTTTTAATCCATGTGCTATCAGAAAAGTTTTTTTAAATTATATTTTCTGTGAAAGAAAAGTCCAATGAAGTGACATATGATTTAATATGATAAATGCCATGTTATACGTCTTCTATTCTATTTATACATTGGGATAACATTTTGCTCTCACCAAGCTCTGGGAAACAGAACACTCTCCCCCTGTCACACTGCACCCTTGTACTGTGAGACAACAGTTCTCTGTGCACTCTATGCAGGACATTCCTTGATGTAGCCAAAAGGCTATTCTGCTCTCCTCACTACAACAAAATTACACTTGTATAACATCTTTAACGTCAGGAGGATATCCCAAGGCATTGGACAGTCATTGTTTCAGACCCGAGGTAGAGTTGGAGATGGGAAAGGTGGAGGAAAAGTGGGGGATTTGGGATGAACAGTGGGACTGTCGAAGAGGAGGGTCCTGAGGCGGGAATTGAAGGAGGCTAGGAAGGCGGTGAGACAGAGGGACTGTGGGATGGCATTCCAGAGGTTGGGGACAGAGTGGCTGTAAACTCACCCACCAATGGTGGTGCAGGTGGATCGGGGGACATGGAGCAGGCCAGAAGCCTGCTGAGCAGATGGGGCGGGCAGGGTGGTATGGGGTTAGGAGGTCACAGAGATATGGTGCCAATAATGCCATTACTTCAAAGGTCCAAATGACTGTCTTCTTTAGCACCTCACATGTGATCTCCTGCCATATAATTCACTGCCTTCAGAATAAAATAAAATGCTGCAGAACATAAGTGATCACAAATACCACAACAGCTTTGATGCAGTGTTTTGTTTACCACATTCTACTAATTGTGAAGAGATTTTTATTGTGCCTGAGCCAAAAGGGAAGCAGTGTGAACTTTCAAATACTTAATTTACATAGTGTCCTTATAGAGACAGGCCTTTGATCCCATTTATTGAGATTAGATAAAATCTTGTTTCCCAAAGGTGAATGGCCCCTGTTCCAGTCTCTGCATTATATAATCACTTTAGAATTCCAGGAATGGGAAAAAAAGGTTCAGTTTTTGAGTGCATTAAAAATAAAATGTAATCTATTAACCAGAAACAAATAGCAAACTATGAGTAAGATAGTAGCAGACTACAAGAGGATATAGACAACGTGGTGAAATGGGCAGACATATAGCAGATTAAATTTAATGCAGATCAATGCCATTTTGAAAAGAAGAACGAGGAGAGGCAATATAAACTAGATGGTACAATCTTAAAGGAGATGCAGGAACCACATATGTAAAGGTGGCAGGATAGGTAAATAAAGCATTAAAAAAGCATACAAGATACTTGGATTTATAAATAGGAGCATTGAAATACAAAAGTTGGAAATGATGACGAACGCTTGTAAGACAGTGTTAGGCCTCAGCTAGAGTGTGTTCAGTTGTGAGCACCACACTTTAGAAAGGATATCAAGACATTGCAGAGGGTGCAAAGGAGACTACCAAGGTGGTACCAGGAATGAGGCACTACAGTTATGAAGAGAGGCAAGAGATGCTATAATTATTACTTTGGAGCAGAGAAGGTTCAGGGGAGATTTAATAGAAGTGTTTAAAATTCTGAGAGGATTTGATAGGGTGAACAGGGAGAAACTATATCCACTGGTGGGTGGGTCATTAACCAGAGGACACAGATTTAAAATAGTTGCCAAAAGAACCAGAGGGGATGTGAGAAGAATTATATTAACACGGCGAGTTGTTTGAATCTGGAATGTGTTGCCTGAAAAGATGTTGGAAGCCAAATCAAAAAACACTTTCAATAGAGACGTAGATAGTTAGTGAGAACATGTAGGGCTTTGCAGGGCTAAGGGGAGAGAGCTGGGAGTGAGATTCATTTGGATCACTCTTTGAAAAAGCCAGCATGTGCATGATGGGCCAAATGGCCTCATTCCATGCTGCATAATTCTATGATTTGATTTTTTTTGTCCTAATATTCTGATAAGGAGAATGTTTACCATTCCCAATCCCAACATGAGTTCCCGATGTTATCACCAGTGCTCCACAGTTATGTCCTTGCCCAAAGCATTCATCACCCTGCTGAATTGTATTTTGTGAATATCAGCTGAAAATCCTTTCTGAACCTTAAAAAGTTATCTAAATCCAATTAATTACCTCAACTAATAGATCTTTAGTTTATCAGCATTCTGAACAGCTGTCTGTAGCTCTCGGTCTAGCTTCAAACGGTGACTAAGTCAATGAACATTTTCCCTCTGGGAAAATAATTGACTGTTTAATTTACAATTGTTGTTTAAAGCTTTCGGCAGAATCTCATCTTGTTTATAAGATACATGCACAGTGAGGGATAGAGAGAGAGAAAGAAGAGCTTGAGGAGGGTGGTGGGAAAAGTCAATGTGTTAACTGACCTGTAATTTTGTTGTTGTTGATGTATGAGGGTCTCGCCACCTTATAGTGAGAGACAGTGGTGAAGCTGGAGAATGTTGCAGATGTGAGGAAAGTGCCTGAATAGGTCATGGCAAGGATTGGGGGCTGAAGGACAGTTGAGGATTCAATAGGATGCTGAGATTCCTTAATGGATTTGATGTCCAACAAGCAGTTTGTCATGACAGCAGTTATCCTGGAGTCAAGGGTGGTGGCAGAGAGGGGACCAACGATGGAGCCTTTTGTTTTTGTTAGGGGTTTGCCTGACCAGGTTGAAATGTGGAATTGTTAAAAGGAATGATGATCACTGAGAAGGAAGTGGTGCATAGATTAAAAATCAAAAAGACAATGAGGCACACTCAAGGATATGTCAGAATGTATATTACAAAATTGAAGTAACTTCAGGCAGCCATTGGAGACAGATATACCTGAGTACTATCTGAGGGCAAATTCAATGAAAATTTAAACAAAAAAAGGTCAGGCTTAATCCTTGAAATTAAAGGTCACAGAGTTGACAAGTGTTGCAAGTAAAGTCTTTAATGAAAAGATAATGAAGAATCAAATGATAGGAGAGAAGAGCTTGGTGGGAAGGATGTCATGCCTGATAAAGCTAAGAAATGATTGAATGAATAAGGGGAACTCAGTGGATATTTTGTTCAGAGGTCACACCACAAAGTTAAAAGGAATATCTAAAGTGGATCTGTAACTGACTAAATCAAAGGAAAACAAAGGTTAATGGTTTATGGAGCAGTATAAGATTGGAAGCAGGTACCACCTATTTGATCAAATTTGTTGAGAAAACCAAATCTGATTGCTAATGCTAATAGGCAACAGTGGGTCAAACACAGAAAGATCTGGATAGTGATGAATCTATAAAAAATAAAAGTGTGGTGAGGGTGGGAAGAGGCAAGGACATTGTAAAAAAAGATTGATGAGATTTGAAAAATTACCAAACCTAACATCATGGCTATTTTTGTATGCTATATTCAGACACTGACAGTATCACTATCCATGAATGCACACTCCATCTCACTGAGTCGGTCCAGAATTGTGGCATCTTGTTTCACTCTCAACTATCCTTTCTAACCCACATCTGTGCCATGACCTGCTCTGCTTTCCCTCACCTCCGCAACATTGCCCGGCTCTGTCACTGTTTCGCATGGCAGGCCGCCAAAACTCTATTACATGCATTCATAACATCCAGGCTTAAGCATGCAAACTCCTTGCTTGTCGGCTTCCCCATCTCCTCCCTCCATATGCTGCAAATCATCCAGAAGTCCCTGTCCTCTCCTACGCTACACTCTATGATCCTACCATGCTCATCCTCGCCCGACTCCACTGGCTTCCCATTATACAGAGGATGCAGTTCAAGATACAGTCCTGGTCCTCACCTTCAAAACCCTCAATTATCTTGATCTCCCATCACTGCGATATTCTGACCTGCTACCAATTGCTTGCTTCCTCAGCTCAGAAGGCTTCGGCCTGCTTCACATCCCCACATCGCCCACCCCATCATTGGCAGGTGGTCCTTCAGCCACTCTGCCCACACCCTCTGTTGCTCCATCCATAGTCTCTCTGCCTTGCCCACTTCCTTGCCTTCTTTAAGACCCATCGCAAGACCCTCCTCATCAACTGTGCCTTTCCCCCCTTTCCTCCACCCATCCCAATTACGACCCCCAGCTCGGATTGAAGCACTGATTGTCCAGCACCTTGAGATGCCCTCCTGGCATGAAAGGCACAATATTAATGTAAGTTGTTGTTGTTGTCTTTAAATATTACTGCATTTAAAGTGTTTGACTGGTAGTGTTGTTGCTAATATTGGTGAAGAGGTATCATTTTGATTGATATTGGGTTGAATCCAAATTCATTGTAGGTTGCCAAGAAATTTTTGCTCATCTTGACAAGTATGCTTTGTACTTAAATTGATAATATCTTCACATTTAGCACTTTGTGGCATTTCTTTTTTAGACCAATTTACATTGAATGTGACAGATTGCTATAATACAACTTACTTCTACTTGTTATTATGGATTTGATTACTAAATTCCAATCTAGATATGTTATATATAAGAATTGCCCATCAGATAACCAACGTGCAAAAATGGTCTGACACAAGCAGTCACAAGGCAATCTAGAAAGGATTTTGAGATGAGCTGGTGACTAATGGAAAGAGGAAGTGTCTTGATATCAGGGGGAAAGATGTCTTTCTGTTAGGCTTCACACCTCTAAATCCAGAGCCATCTGTCTTTAAAGATTACTCTGACAGCTGGAGAAACATGTATAATTTGAAATTTGAGACACCTCATTGATAATCTGGCCAAGGATTTTTGTGAACTTTGACAAGTTTAGGAGAAAATTGCAGAATGGAAAGTGGGCAGCTGTTACCCCCTCACTGCCATTGTTGGCAGTTGGCATACTCCCGGACTGGCCCTCATTAATGTAAGAGCTGGCTGACATTGAAAATTGTGTAAGTGGACAGATGAGCACAGGTGGATTGAAGTATAGGAGGATTGAAACTGAGTGCACTTTATGAAGACATTAGGGTAAAATTTGATGTGATGCGATATTCAGGCAGGCAAAATGTGAGTTGAGGTACATATTGTTGGAGGTGCTGTCCTTTGGGTGAGACATTTCAGAGGAAGCCAATGTTTGAACTTTAATCAAAACAAGATCTGGGAAGAGGCAGAGATTAAATTTGCACTTCATTGGTTGACTTCTACTAAGTACAGGACAGCATGTAGTTGAGGTGCTGTTTGTAGTTCTGGGCAGAGTAGTCCAATGCACTGGTAGGTTTTTGGATTGTTAAAGGCAAGCAACTGTGTGAAATCTAGGTGTTATAGTGTTTTGGAGGTAAAGATGGCACATATAAATCATCTTTGTTGACTAGTTTGTATTAACGTACATACTCCTTACCTTCCATTCTGTTATTTTGCATTTTACGAAATGTCAAAAAGCAATTTTTTAAGACAAATATATTAAGATGTGTTTATCATTTTGGTAGGAAGATATCTTATTCGTTCAGTTTGTGAGTTAAGTGATCAGAAGACCAAGACAAATAATTACTTTACACTAGGGTCCGGCGATATATCAATATATCGCTAAAACCCGATATAGTTTTCATATCGATACGCCGATATAAGCATTTCAAAAATATCGATATATCGGAAAATTAATATATTGAGGTAAAAAATCGGAATGCGCGCACACTGAACTACAAGACCCAGAATGCTCATCTCTATACACAATGGACAGACCGAGGTGCAAAGCCGCCATATTGTATTCATAGTCCTCGAATACAATATACAGGTATGCAAGGGGTGGGGGTGAGAGAGAAGGCTGGGGGGGGTGAGGGGGAGAGAGACAGCTGGGTGGTGGGGGGGAGAGAGAGATGGCGGGGGGGGTGGGAGGGAGAGAGAGGGGGGGAGGGGGAAAGAGACGGCTGGGGTGGTGTGGGGGTAGAGAGACGTGGGGGTGGGAGGGAGGGAGAGAGAGACGGCTGGGGGGGGGGAGAGGGACCAGGGGGGGTGTGGGGGAGAGAGACGGCTGGGGGGGTGGGAGGGGGAGAGAGACGGCAGGGAGTGGTGGGGGGAAAGACGGGGTGGATGTGATAATATACAGATAGATAGAGATGGGGGGGATGTGAGAGAGACACAGAGACACGGACAGAAAAACACAGAGATGGAGAGAGTGCGCATGCGCGCGGCACGCATGCGCAGTACGAAAAACCCGAAAATTTCGATATTTCCGTATATCTCAATATGAGCTAATCGATATATGTAAATCGGAAAATTTCCATATCGACGGACCCTACTTTACACATATTAGATGCACTTACTGTGGATAGAAATTCCACCTGGCTCTAGATTTGTTCTATATTTTTAGCATCTGAGAGGGTCTAGAAATTGACAATTGTTTAAACTCAAGAATTCTTTAAAATTTTGAAGCCAGTTCCTGCTGTAAGTGCTGTTCACAAATGCAACGTTAAGATTGAATTGAAGAATTTGCCAAATTCTAAGACACTCTGAAATGCTGCAGGGATAGAGCAAAACCAGGTGGAATTTCTCCCCCTCCATGTTTATGCAGGTGTATACAGACTGTGTATGTTTATGAAACTGAGAGGTTTATTCCCAACTTTAATTGGACTGCTTGATTTAATTGATTTTGATTTAATTACCCGATAAGGTAAGTAGCTCTGAGATGTGTGCAGTGTGTGAATGACAGCGTCACTACGGCTGCAGCCAAAAGGCTGTTCACAGAGGAATAGATCTTTTGTACATTGAGCTGTATTCACCCATTACATGCCTGGGGTGCATTTTCACATTGGTTCTCGACCTTTTGGCACAGAACAAGTAGAGACTGGGTTAAAGCATGGTCTAGATCCAAGAAATTCATCTAGTGGATTAATCTTGGTCATGAAGGGGTAAAGAAACTTCTGTTTGCACTCGTTTTTGATACTGTAGTAATGTTTCAGGGTTTTTCAGGTTGGGTATTGAAATAGTGTTTTCTTGGCATTAACAATCAGGCATTAGTAAAAAATTAAACATAACAATAACAACAACAGTTATATAGTGAAATTCACACAAGGACACATCCCAGAATGCTTGCAAAATTCATTCATAATTGACTGTAAGTTCAATGTCAACAAGAATGGAGGATCATTTGCTGACAATATCAATTACTACAAGGCACATAAAGAAAGAGGGTTACTGTGTATATTTGCCTCTGAATGACTTTGGGCATCATCAACCTTTGTATGGCTAAGGATAAAAAGTGAAGCAAATGGTTATAATGATGTTAAGTGACCTGATCTTTCTAATTTAAGGAATCTTAATTAGGTTGAGAAATTCCAAATGAATATTGATGAAATTTGATTCTCACACCAGCTGCTTTCGTGACACCCAAGAGATAAAGAAGTTAAGGAGCTGACCTGTTTGTCACATCCATTGTCATTTTTAGTTCAGTGGTTTCTGTTGCTGTAATTAGCACATCTCCAACATCAATGTGAATTACTCTGCAACAAGAAAACACAGCATACTTGTAAGCCTAGCTCAGTTGGTAGCACTCTCACCTCTGAGACAATAAATAGTAGGTTCAAGGCCCACATCAGGATCCTGAACTCGTAGTCTTAACGACACTCCAGTGAGGTGCTGGGGTTATATGCCATATTGTGTGAGATACTGTCCTTGGGCTGAAATGTTTAAACAAGGTCTTGTTTGCCTGTCCAGGTTGATGTTAAACAATCCCGTGCACTATTCGAAAAGAGAAGGGTGTTTCTCTTGGGATACTGGCCAGCAATCCACAAATACACTTGTTAATTTTCGATGTTTGTAGAACAAAGCTATACTTAAAGAGTTTCTGAGTTAATCTACAGATACACATTCAATATCAACAACAACTTGGATTTATATAGCGCCCTCCACTCCAGATGGCTTCTCAGAGAGCTTCCCAATAACGGATCCTGGATGAGAACCAGGGGAGGAGGGAAAAAGGTGACTGCATGCGTGGTCGAAAAGACAGGTCTTTAGCCGAGACCTGAAACTAGGATGAGGGGGCAAGGTGAAGGAAGTGAGGAAGGGAGTTCCAGAACCTTGGGGCATAGTGGCTGAAGGCACGGCCGCTGATGGTGGAGCAGAGAATTTGGGGGACAAGGAGGAGGCCAGCCCCGGTAGAGCGAAGGCAAGAACAACAACAAACAACAACAACAACGACAACAAAATTGCATTTATGTAGCGCCTTTCACGTCGGGAAGACGTCCCAAAGCAATGGGTGCTGTTGTGAGGAGAAAGGAGGTCAGAGAGATTGGGGGTGTGCAGAGGAGTGGAAGCAAGAGTGAAGATCTTGAAATTGATCCTCACCGGGACTGGGAACCAGTGCAGTCTGGCACTGTCTCGTAATTGGGAGGGAGTTTGGTATTGGTAAGAATGTGGGCAGCAGAATTCTGGATAACCTGGATTTTATGGATGTTAGCGGAGTGGAGGGCATTTGAATATTCCACCTGAGAGGTGCCAAAGGCATGGACCAGGGTTTCGGCGGCTTTTGGGTGAGATATTGGCAGAGATGGGCGATGCGACTGAGATGGAAGAAAGCACTGCTGGTGAGGGAATGGATGTGGGGGAGGAAGGATAATTGGGGGTCGAACCTGACGCCTAGGTTGCATACAGGTTCGGAGAGTTTTCGTGGCAGGTCAGGTAGGTGAGAGCCATGGGATTGAAGACGTTGACCAGAACCAAAGAGTACAGCTTCTGTCTTGTTAACATTTAGCTGAAGGAAATTCACCCTCATCCAGCTCCTGATATCTGACAGTCAGGCTGATAGAACATTGGGGAACTGTGGGTTGCAAAGTGAGGTGGAAAAATAGAGTTGGGTGTCATCTGCATTCAAATGGAAGTGTGCCCCATGTCTGTGGATGAAATCACCAAGAGGGAGCATGTAGATTAGGAAGAGGAGGGGGCCAAGGATGAATCCTAGGGGTACCCCGCAAGAGTACCACGCAGGGTGAGAGCGGGAGTAAGAGACATTTGTACTGCTGGCAGTTTGTGAGGTAGGATTTGAACCAGGCGAGTGCTGTCCCACTGAGGTGGATAATGGAGGACAGGCAGTGGAGGAGGATGACGTGATTGATCGTGTCGAAAGCGGAGGAGTAGTCCAGGAGGACAAGGAGGCAGAGGTGGCCCTGGTCACAGATAGAGAGGATATTGTTTGTGACTTTCACAAACGCAGTCTCTGTACTGTGGGAAGGGCAGAAACCGGACTGGAGGGGTTTGAAAAGGGAGTGCAAGGAGAGGTGTACATGGAGTTGGTTGGTAACAACACATTCTAAGACTTTGGCTTAGAAATGTAAAGATCATTAACATAAGACATGGGAGGAATGGCATTTGAAATTATTTACATCTTAAGATATTTTGAATTTGCAGTATGTTTTTGAATACACAAGTGGCATGTTGGTACTGTATATTGGAAGTTTGGAGCAAATTATTTTGTCTGCAGTACAGGCGGTGGTCCCTGGGGACAACCAAACCTTCAAGTTTTACGTAGCAAGATTATGAGAAGCAGTGGGAAAATGCATGACAAATAGGAGCTATCTCATTGTTGATGGTGTATTTCAGAAACACTTTCAGGCATGTATCTTGGACACTGTGAATTATGATAACTTTTCCACAAGTAGACAAATGCTTGTGGGTCACTAACTAACAGTGGTGCAGTGTAGAAATTTATGACGTTGGCAGTGTGCTTGTTATATTTTATACTGTTTATATTTTAAATGTGCCCTTCACTGCACTAATTTAACTAATTAAAATCTATTTATTTTATGCACAAGCAGCTCAATGTGTTTCCTTATGCATCAAGGGAACAGCAATTTTGAAATACATCATCATCAATTAATAGCAGAGCACATATCTTTCATTTCATTGTATTCTATGCAACATTTTCTCAGTGCTCAGAAACAGTAGAACATCAATGAGCACTCTTGCTCTATGATCACTATTATGTATTGGGTGGATACAGTTCAACTGTAATGTAGGCCTGTCAAGCAAACCAAATATTGTTTCAGTTCACAGAAAGAATATTTAGGGTGAAAATAAACTCATAAAATTTAAATGAAGAATTGAAATTTCATATGATTGCAAAACACTGAAATGGATTTGACTGTTTTGCAATGATATGATCGTCTGAAACAAAAACAAAAATATGATTGTTTGATCATCCCTCAGAGAAATGGTCCCTTTCCCTTGAAAAATATTAAATCAGCTTTCTGAATCAGCTTTCTCCCTCCCCTCCACTGTCTTTTCCCTTCAGGCTACTCATTGCTAACCACAATGATTGCCCTGCCCCCTTTCCACCCCTCTGTGCCACCCTTAGCCCCCACAGCCTCCTGCAGGCTGACCATGTCCCACATCTTAGAGTGCGCATTTTGGCTGTCACCCCCGACCCAGCCCTCCCTCAAAAAGCCCCCCTCCATGCAACTCTCCTGCTCTGTCCTGCTCTCTCTCCGCCCTCCTCACCTCCTATCATCGCTCAACCACCCAACAGCCTCCCTGTGTTCTAGCGTGGGAATGCACCGCTGGGCTCATCATGGCACTCGGCATTAGCTGTCCAGTAGCAGCCACATCGGACCCAGACCCAACCTCTCCTCCCTCATTCACATCCCCACCCTCTCTGCCAAACAATCCAGTACCCCTTGCCATCCCACCCATCTCCCTGCCAACCGTTTCTTTTGCATCGGCCTTCAAATGTCTTCTCCCTCTGTAACAAGGCCTTGGCCATCAATGATCTCATCCTTGATGAAAACGTTGATATCATGGCCCTCACAGAAACCTGGATCACACCAGGTGACACCTGCCCCCACATGGAGGCCACACCACCCAGCTATATCTCCCACCATGCCCCACGCCCCAACCACCATGTTGCTGGTGTGGCCCTCATCTCCAGGGTGTCACTTGTCCTATCCCCTTACTTTCTGCTCATTTGAACCTTACCCTCTGCCACCCCTGCTACCTCGCACCCAAAATTCTCCTCATTTACTGCCTGCACAAAACCTTCCCCAGCCTTCATCTACCCCCTCCTAGCTTCATTCTGCCTCTGCTCCAATCGCCTCATAATCCTCAGCGATTTCAACCTAATTTTTATCCCCTTTTGCTCCACCTCTTCGGACTTCCCCTCTCTCCTCTCTCAACTTCTCCCTTTTCAGTGGCTTGGGACATCTTCCTGACATGAAAGGACACTGTATAAATGCAATTTTGTTGTTATTGAATAATATATCAAAGTGAGAACTAAGAACAAGGAAATGTGGCCTAGGAAAACATAAAGCCAATGTGTGGATTTTGCATCTTCAAAGACATCAGCCATCAGTTGTAACTAATCAATGAAGATCATATAAACATCCAAGAAAGCCTGTGTCACAATTAACGGACTGATTTCTAAGCACCTGAGTAGCGAATGGAGCGTGTGACTGATATCTCTTATCACTTTTATTATTTTAATAAGCGACATTAGCTACTTTGATTAGATTCTACCCAAAATATTAACTTTAACTTCATTTATATTCAGAAAAATCAATCTATATGCAGATGCCATCCTGGTGTATGACTCTTCCCCTAAGACTTCAATCCAACAGTTCAACAGCTTGATACAATTTCTCGTATGTTATGGACACTCGACCTAATCCACCCATCTGTGTTTTTCAAATTGCAAATGGGGCCACATCCGCTGGAATTGTGTTGAACACTCTCTGAGTTAAAATGGCAGAAAATAACATCATACACCATCCTAAACTGGCCATTGAGGGCTTCCAATAACCAATTAACCTTTCATTTGAAAGTTTTATAACCTATCATTAGGACTGCTGCTTACTATAATTGCCTGTCACAGAGTTGCAGCAGTTCATTTTCAATTGCACAACAATCATATCTCCCGTCACATCTTTCCCTCTCTCCCCTCCCCAGGTTTAATTCAAGGTCAAAACATTAGTGACATATTTCATTAATAGTATCTGTATTCTAACTATTTCACCAGATAAATTAATATAATGGCCTTTCTGTATACAATGAGGAGATTTTTGTCTGACAATGACCTTACAATTCTCCTTAGTGGTGGTGAGTGAGGTGGGGGGAGGGGTCGGGTGTGGGGAGGGGTGGGGGGGGGGTGATCCATGTTTCTGTGAGGGAGAACGACAAGCACAGAGTTTGCATAGTCAAGCTTGGATGCTATGAATGCATCTATGAGAGTTTCGGCGGCCGGCCATGTGAGACAGTGGTGGAACTGGACAATGTTGCAGAGGTGGGGGAAGACAGAGCAGGTTGTGGCATGAATGTGGAGTACAAAGGATACTAAAGTTGAACAAGATGCCAAGGTTCCGGACTGGCTTAATGAGATGGAGTGTGCATCCATGGATGGTGATGCTGTGAGCACCTGAAGCGCTGTGTAGTTACAATCAGTACAGCTAGTATAATCATATTTATACAGGCATTAAAGGTGCTATAAAAATGCAATTTTGTGTTGTATTCCCTGTTCCCTGCTATCATGATAATTGTTCACTTATTTCTGTATGTATTCCTCCCTTTATTCCTCTATTTTCCATCTTTTGCCCTCCTGTCTCAGCATTGGATGAGGCATCTTGACTTATAATAATACTTTTAAATATGCAGCTTTCTTGACGACAAAGTTAGTGATGATCTTATATCTCCAGTTGTATAAGGAAATTATACAATAGAATTGTAATTACTGGGCTAGCTGACCTTTTTTTCATCATGTAAAAATAATCAGATATCCTAATACTTGTTTAAGCGAAAATATCTCACAATTGTACCCCATCAGTATTGGTTTATTTCTTTGCTATAAACCAAACATAAAGGCTGACAACATAAACCTTTGCATATGCAAGCAGGATACCGTAGCACCTATGGGCAATTCAGTTTGAAGCAGGAGAAAGTTACACCTCAACGACATGATAAGGCATCAAATGCCAGGATTGATATTGATATAATAAATTGGTCATTTCTATCCACGACTATTTGTGGGATACTGTTGTGCCCAATTGGCTCCCACGTTTCGCCTACAAATATACATTCAATTCACTTTATAGTATATTCTGTGAAGTGCTTTGAGACGTCTAGATGACGTGAAAAGCGCTATATAAAATGCAAGGATTATCATATTATTATTAGCAAAAAGGCAAAAAAAATTATATGGTGAATTGTGAAGACAAGAGTTGACAGCAGAGCAAACAAAGCACTAATGAGATGAGTTGTGACATCACTTCATCTGTCTAACAATACAGGTTGCACTTATACTGAGCAGTGCATCTTTATGAATAATATGTAAGATCATGAATTGCGAGCAAGCTCAGGGGAGTAGAATGGTGCGGGGAGGTAAGAAGGAAAGATGGCTGCAAGCTCAGTCAAAGGGTCTTCATGTTTAATTTCAAAACAGAGAGGGAAGTGGTGGAGTAAATGTTTATTGGAGAAAATTCCAATGGGAGAAGACAAAGTGGCTGACAACCTGTTCTCCAGTGGTGGAGTAGAGCAAGTATCATAAATAAGCACACCAGAGTTGGCAGAGAGTAGGAATTTGCCTGGGGGACTAGGGTTCAAGGTTATTACAGAGATAGGGTGATGTGATGCCATCAAGGCATTTGAATGTCAGGACAACACATTGAACTGAGAAATTCTTGAACGGAAGAAAGAAAATAGAAGGCAGTAGTAGAGGGAGGGAGAGAGAAGAGTGTGCCCAACTGTACCCAGATCAAACAAATCAATTAAAAATAACCAAAAATCAAAGAGAAGGATTATGCTCAATCAATAACGTTGGAAAATCAATTATTAAAATTCTTGACAGATGAGGAAAAAATGAACTATGGCATTGACTTGATAGACTTGAGGTTCCCAAATGGCAGATAAAGCCTACAATTCAGTTGTAATTCATGCCGTCTGGATCATACAGATTTCATCCATCAATTGAATTAGCGCAGACAAGTCTGGGAATTGAACTTGTTGCTCTCATTTGTGCAGCATAAAGTTACATTGGGTCCTTTGCCCATAATCAGGGATAAATGGTATTGTTTGAGCAATCTTTCAAAAGCCTTCAATGAATTGAGCTGAACTGTGTTGGAACTTTGAATGGATGTGTTTAATATAGTTGCGTAACCAGATCAAATAGGGTTATTTCACCACCAATTGTCATTATGAGATTGGAGCTAACTTGGAGTTTGCTACAAACTAATTTAGCTGTTTATTTCCACAGGTATAATATTATTATATCCTGTGAAGCACTTAAAGACATCTCAATGATGTGATAAAGTACTATATCAAATGCAAGGATTATTATTATTGCAATAAAAAAAATCAGAGAGCAGTTTCATAGGATTTTCTTCAGCAAAATAAAATGCTTAAAATTCCATTTTGAATTACACTAAGGAAATTCTATGATATTCCAAAGAGAACTTTGATCTCAAGGATAGCACACTCTACAAGAAAATCTACAAGAAATTTGTCAAAATAAAGAACAAATTTCAAGCAGTGCATAGCAAACTGTGCAGAACAGAAGCTTACTCAGGACAGAGCTAAAACAAAACTACAGTGAGTAAGACTTTACGTTATTTGAAAGCCAATAAATATAGATGGATTTAGAAACACTGGATTTAGAATGAAAATGCTTCTGGGTAAAATAATACCTGGTTAGTCAAATAATCATTAACTTTACTTAAGGTATTCAATGACAGACAAAGTACAGTGGGTCAATAAACAATTTTGTGTTAAGCATACCCGGAATCCAAAGGGGAACTGTCTGTATAATTACAGATTGAATGCGATAGTAGCCCTGGCATATCAAAGCAACTAACTGAATGCCTGCTGGTTGTGTGTTTTACCGCTTTACCTCCATTCTTTAGCACAGCATAATTGCACAATTTTCTTTTCGGGTTTCATTATTCTATTTTGTCAGATTTCCAACATGTATCACAGCTATATAAATTCTATGGTACAAGTTTTAGTTTCCTATAATTTACTGGTTCAATGCCCACTCCATGTTATATTCGTACAGTCATGTTCTCTTTCATAGCTTCAGGTCTGTTGTAATTCTTAACAGTATTACAATGTCTTTCGTGTTATTCTTGACTTTCACTTCTCAAGGGTAAAAGGATAATGCTGTCACAGAAATGGTATCCTGTTCTGTAAGTTCATTGAATATTCTCTACTGTGAAACACGGGGACTGTTTCTTGACCTGCAGTATCTTCTATTGTCGACATGTGATAAGCATTTAAAGGAAAGTGAAATCTAGGAAGAGTGGTTTAAAATCAAATTACTGTATACCAGCAGCAATATTGTTGGAGAAAAACTATTTAGGTTTCTGAAATAACTGATGATACCATATTGGCTTAATCAGGTTTTATTCTTGCCTATGCAAGCACACACTACAAAACGTTACAAACATAAACAGAACAATACTCCCAGACGACTGTTTCTGTAACTGCCCTTCCCTGCTTATAAAAGAGAACAACTGGAACCATGCTACCCGTTCCAGTAGTTCTGGACAACAGTGGCAGGCTGGAGATCTCGGTTTCCACCTTGAGACACACCCCAACTGTTGTGATGAGCCACTCTTTCTCTCCTATCTTCATACTTCTTCACTAGCCTCGCTTATCTTGGCTAGCAGAGCGGTTCTCAAACACCTCCCCATCTACGTGTTTTGTCTGCCTCCTTGCTTACACCATGATATCTCACTTTTGGGAAGACACAGTAGCTATACTAGTTATGAAGACAAAGAGTAGCTATGTTGACGTCTTTAACTGAACATGATTTCTGTGCTCCGTTCTTCATACTTATCATATCTACTACAACTGGTGCCAACCTGGCTGTATTCAGTTCTTTTATAGACAGGGCTGATTTCTGCAATTCTGCAGCCTTCTTAGTTTGAACCTAAATTTATAATGTTATACTACTTATTATACACATTAATTTAGTTATTAAACATAAAATAAATCTAATGATTCGACTAAATCCAACAATATGAGTTTAATGTGGAATATATTTGCATGTGTGCATGTGCAAGAAAAAAAGATTGTCCATGTGAATACTTAATTATATTATTTTGTTGCATTTGATATCTGTAATAGTTTTATGTTAAAAGTAGTTACAACTGAAATATGCAAACCAATTCACAGACACATTCCAAGCAATTAAGATATACATAAGATTAATCACACTCCTATCCCCCACTGCCCCCAACCTTCCTTGATCTCGACCTCCAGCTCAGGTCCAAATGCCTCACTGACCAACACATTGTGACGTCCACCCGACGTGAAAGGTACTATATAAATGTAATTTTGTATTGTATATAGGGAAAAGACAGGTAAATGTATCTCAGTGGTTAGAGCATTTGCCTAACAAGTGTGAGGTGAACCTATGCTCAAATCCAGCCAGGTCAGGCCAAAATCTTGGGCAAGTTTCCTTACTCCACACGACTAATAATAATCCCTCCAAAAAACCCACCATAATAAAATTGGTCATTTCAATCCACAACTGTTTGTGGGACACTGCTGTGTGCGATTGGCTGCTGCGTTTCACCCACAAATATACAGTCAATTCACTTTGCAGTATATTCTGTGAAGTGCTTTGAGACATCTAGAAGATGTGAAAAGTGTTATATCAAATTCAAGGATGATTATTATTAAATGGGATTTAATTAATTGATCTTGATGGAGCCAGCACAGACACGATAGGTCAAATGGCCTTATATGCTCTAAATTTCTATGGTTCTATGCAGAAAGCTAAATACAGTATACAGAGCGATATATACACAGCAGTAAACATTCAGAAAACAAAATATATGAAGAGCTAAATAAACTAAAATAAACTGATAACTAAAATATATACAGCTAAAATATACAGAAAGCTAACATTAATTCAGCAATTTTAATTGGTGTCTATTTCAATGTTGCCTGGAATTATCCAAGCAAAGAAATTTCTGCTTTAATATTCCAAATGTGTCTTCCATTATAACTCATGTTGATGCATAAACCTCATTACAAAGTGTCATGGATCTTGTCTTCACATTCATTATCAGGGAAGGGGGAAGAGTTTCATGAACTGGAGAGCTTAATGCAAAGTTCAGATTCCTACAGCCAACCAACCATATCTCACTCCCCAGTAAATAAATTAGCTACTGCTTCAGCCCTAATGCAAACAAATCATGAATACCCAACCTATGGGGTATTGATGTTCACATTTTTCCACTACCGTCCTCTATTATCTGTACATTGATGGAATGCCTTTCCTGTTACAGAAAGCAAATGCATTCCTCGTTGAAGCTGTTTGGTCAGCAACTCAGCAACTCCCTGGATTCTTGGAAACCTGGCAATTTAAGAGGTTATTTGCTGTTTTACTGTTTGTGGTTGATGTGCATTTTCAAACAAAATAAATAATGAAATTGCTTTGCGCAAGGCTTTTAGTCGGGACGTCTTCCCGATGTGAAAGGCACTCTATTAATGTAATTTTGTGGTTGTTGTTGTAGCTTTGGTCAGATTAAGCTAATGATAATAATAATCATCATCTTTGTATTTGATATAGTGCCTTATCATGTAGTTGAGACACCTCAAAGCACTTCACAGAGCATAATGTAAAATTAAATGACTATATTTTGTGGGTGAAATGTCTGAAACTGATATCTGAGATTCCCTTGCTCTGTTTAGCCAGGTCTGTCCAATCTCAGATACAGTGGTAGGGAGTCTGTAAATGAAGCTGGTCTCTTCAGCATCAGCTTCCTGTTACTGAGACATGTTTGTCAGATTATGAGTCATTGCTGGAAACACATCTACTACATTTCAGCACTCAGCCCAGCAGCAATGGCTATTCACTGATAGATCACTGAGCAATATAATATTGTACACCCTCACTATGATAAATCGGCTGATGCACCACAAAGGGTAAGAGGCCACAGAAATGTGCTTTACATGTGGAAACCACATGAATTATTAATGAATGTGACATTACTAATCATGTCAAAATACTGAAGACTGATATCTAGGACGCATCTATGATGGTGTGTCACTTGTAGGTGCTTGAATTCTGGACACAGTATAAAATAATAATAATCCTCGCATTTGATATAGCACTTTTCACATCTTCCAGATGTCTCAAATCACTTCACAGAATATAATGTGAACTGAGCTGACTGTATATTTGTGGGCAAAACGCAGCAGCCATTTGCGCACAGCAGTGTACCACAAACAGTTGTGGATTAAAACGACCAATTAATTATTGTAGTTTTTTTCAACGGATTATTATCAGGTATTTTATTCACTGCATAAAAAACATGAGGCCATTTGTCACAAATAGTTTAAGAAGTTTCCCTCCCTCTCTCTGTCTCTCTCAGGTGATATAACTTAATGGGGAATCCACCAGTGTGACATGAGAACTGGCTCCTTAAATTGAGCTACAGATAATGCCGAGCAGCTTACCTTATGGTTATGACCAAGGAGAAGGGAAGAGGCAATGAGACAAGGGTGACGATTGTAAAGAGCCTGGGTAAAGAGAAGAAAATTATAGCAAGTGGAATAATAGCAACAGCGGTGGGCTGAAGCTTTAGACTTGGCTGTGACCACAAATCAGTCACAGTCAATCAGGCAATCTTATTCCCAGAGGCGCTGCTTCTCTGACAGTCACCAATGTGTGTCTCATAGGCTGTGTGTACTGCAGTACACACAGCCTATGAGCTGGAAGCCTACTGGTACGTTAATGGTGCATTAAAGGCCTAAAATTCCATCCAGCCTTAGCCTGTAAACTGTGTTAAAATTTGAAATTGCATGTAATTCAGGAAAATTCTTAAGTTTAATTTTGATTTGGAAACCACTACTCTGCAAGTCTTGAAAACAAACTGCCATCCAAATTAACAATAACAACAACCTGCATTTATATAGCGCCCTCCAAGCAGGGTAGCATCTCAGAATGCTGATTTAAATTAAGTCAGAGTTTGAAAATTTTGCACAATTCTTATCTGGTCAAGGAAACATCTCAAAGTGTTTCACAGGCTTTATGTACAACCCTATGTTTTTGTAGATTGTGTTTTTCAGGCTTACTGACTCTACCTAATGCTATTGCTCAGTGGTTTATGCATTGTTCACAATAGAGTGTATTTACATCTGCAAACAATGGGGTCAAATCAGAGATATATTTAAAATTGTTCACATCAAATATACCTACATGGGCAGTAGGTAGATCCCTTAATATTGTTCCCAATGAAAACATCCACAAAGCTAGGATCGTGGGAATGGATTTGTGGCTTGCAGATTGCTCCATTCAAACACAAAATAGTGAGATACTAGTTCCTTTGAGGTTTTTGCTTAGTTGGTATCCTGCTAATCAGTGTAAAGGATACCTGTCTTGGAATCATAGATGCTGCCACTGAGGAAAACATTGGTGGTCTGCCTCCGGCACATTTGATGTGCTAAGTATTGAATTTATTGCTAAATTGACCCCAGGTGTAGTAATTGTGCTATGCCAGCCTTCATGTTCCAGTTCACACCCATATTTCAATCATGTTTTGCCAACAAAGTATAGTCAATGCACTTTACAGTATACTCTGTGAAGCGTTATAAGACATCTCGACGAAGTGATCAAGCTGCTATATCACATTCAAGGATTATTATTATTACGACACAATATTAAAAGTAGTCTGCATTAACCACAAAGAACATTAACTAAATGCCAAAAATAATTATTTACAAAACTCTTCAGTCTCACAGCACCTATTTGTGTATGTGATCTTTGCAGTTTACAAACAGCTTGCACACACTCAGGGAGGCTCAAAGCTCCAGTTCAGGCTGGGAAACAATTTATATTCATTGGGAATACCAAGTAGCACATTGTCTTGTGTGACTCTCTGAGCCAGAGTTAACACTGCACTTGACAGGCTTTGTAATCTGTTTTCACCCATGTTTGCCATCTATTTTTAATGGCAATTATAGTCTTGAGTTTTTCCATCCTGTTTTGTTAATTTTAGGGAATCACTAATATGCTAAAGTGCATTTCATTTAATGTTATGTCTTTCTCTCTCGTGGACACATGTGCTTATGAAAAATGTACTTTGACAACATTCAAATTTTACCCCCCAAAGTTATAGAGCTCCCTGCTTTATCCCTCTTTTTCATACCCTCTCTATCTGTCTTGATGTCCTGCCTTAAAACCTATCTGTTTGCCTATGCCAATGACATTCTCTTCTTTCTTTCCACTTTCACTCCATTTCATGCTTGGTATCAAGCTCCAACTTTGCAGGCATCCAAAATGGTATCCTACGTTTCGACCACACAATATACAGTCAATTCACTCTGCAGTATATTCTGTGAAGCACCTTGAGACGTCTAGAAGATGTGATAAGGTGCTATATCAAATGCAAGGATTATTATTATAATTACTTGATGTGCCTATATAAATGCTGAATGTATAGGAAAATCAGTGATTTTACATGAGAGATATGAAAGGTCAAAATGTTTTATACATATATTTTAATACACCTGCACATACACACTCAAAAAGCAAAATAAACTGTGACTGCATAGATTGTTGATTGATGAATATATTTGTAGCTATAAAAGAAACAGAGAATGTTAGAATATAGTCAAGGTACCTTTTTCTCAAGCAGGTGTGTCTATGAGAAATAAAGACATAACAAAATCCACAATGCACAGTTTGGATCCAAATTACTGACTGTCCGGCACCTTCGGACATCCTCCCAATGTGAAAGGTGCTATACAAATTTTGTATAGCACCATTTTGTAATTTTGTTCTTGTTTAGTTGAAGGTACCAGTTGTAGTTTGTTAAATGGAACAAAATCTAGCATAGCACTCTAGCTGAGAGCTGAAGCTATAAAGGATCAATTTTAGTTCAAACTGCTGCTTACAGCCCTGGGAACGGATGGGAAGTTTATGCAAATTTATGCTTGAGTCAACCTTGGTTTTCATAGAGTTACCATTTCCCAATTTGTAATGGAGGAAAACTTTGAATCAGCCAAGATTCATACCCTTGGTTTTTGTATTTACAGCTCGCTCTGTTTTAAATGTAAATTCAGCACTTTACACATACTGTTGCATGCAAATTAATTTTATAAAACAATAAAGGGATATGAAACTTTATTTATTGAGAGTAATGAAAATGTACACTATGGATTACAAAATGCTGATTGGTATGAAAAGTTAGATTTTTCCTACTGTTAACACTCAGCAGCTTGTAGTTATAAAGTGCATATTTTCTCTGAGGTCATGTCTTTGAAAAGCCTGGATTGAAAAGGTGATACCATCTTTAGAAAAGCTTAATGGATGTAAAGAAATGAGAGACACAGAAGCCTGTTGCCGTTGAGTGTAAAATGACTACATTCTAGAGTGATGGAATATGGATCTATTGCGTTCACTCTTTGTGGCTGAGAGAAGGTTGATGAACGGTGAAGCTCACCTGCAAAAATATCAGGTAGAAATGCAATCAGGGACAGAGGAAAAACAATAGAACAAGAAATGGAGAATGTTAAATACAAAAAACAGAATATTAAGGAAAAAATCTTCTTGTTTCCTCGAACATTTGCAATTTGAAGTAACATATGTGTAATTTTTTTTCTGTGGAAAACGGATGAGTAGGATAGGAGGAAGGTGAATACAAAGTTTGAATTAACTCCAGTTCCTCACTCAAATCACCACTCTTCTCATTTGAGCACAGACCATAATTTTGAATATAATTTTCAACCAAAGAGGAAAAGGGGAAGGGAGCATTGCATCCAAGCCATATTCTGTCATTTACAATGTCCTGAACTGCGTGATTCCCATCATAGATCACTAGATAGTGATCAGGAATAGGATCAATATCTTAGGATCATTCTGGAGTCTGACAAGAGAGCACATGCATCGCCAATCTTAAGTGTATCCAAACTATAAGAATTTAACAATGCATCCCATCGACATAGGGACATTTCCCCAAAGTATCTGGATTGGAATAAGCACTCTCTGCCTGCATGGATGCATCTTGCTTGCCTATGTCTAGTGAGCATTAGATGCGCATTGACAGGAGCCAAGGCTGTGGACCCCAGAATGGAGTCTAACCAACTAAAAACACAGGTTTGCACTGCAAACACGGTCTGGCAAGTTTCACTCTGTTTATCCAGCTGGGACCACCCTATGAATTATGGCTTTTGGGGTTAATGAGAAGAATCCTTGCCTCAGTCCACTTTTTAAAATCTTATTGATGAGCCAGTCTAGCTAGTTTGTCATCAACAGTGCCCCGAGTATTGTAGATCTGCCAGCCTCGTAAACCAAATTACCCTGAATATCAAAGAGAATTGATTCATTTCCATTGGCACATATTATTGGAAACAGCTCCATCCCAAGGGCCCCATCCTTTCCACCCCACTCCCAACTCCCCAGGAAGTTAGTTGGCAGAGACAGGAACAAGAAGAGGAAAAGAAGACAAAGGAAATTGCTTACACTGGCCATTAAAACTGAACATGCTGGATGATGCTTACAGATGGAAATAAGGATTATTATTATTATGTATTACACTGGGACATTTCATCAACTCACAGAGAGGACGCATCTCTGTGACCTGCTTTTCCATTGTTCTGCTCATGTCCCCTGCTTGACGAACTCATTGGTGGCAACGCCTCCAGCTACTACGCCACTAATCATTCAAAAGTTTGGGAAATTACCCCTTCTATCTCTCCATCTCTGTTCTCCACCAACAACCCCCACCCCCGCCCCTCACCGACACACACACACACCCTCTATTTATCTCATTTTAATTTAACCCTTTGCCCACCTTCCTCCTACTGGTTGGCTCTCGGCAGCACCCACTAACCTCAGACTGACAGTATTCGGGACCCGCCAATGATGGAGCAGGTGAGGCGGGGGATTTACAGCAGGTAGGACACCTGCTGAGTGGAGGGAACAGGCAGGTTGATAATGGTTAACAGGTCACAGAGATAGGGGGGAGCGAGACCATGGAGGGTTTTGAAGGTGAGTATCAGGATCTTGAATCGTATCCTCTGTGTGATGGGAAGTCAGTGGAGTCAAACGATGTTGGGGGTAATATGGTCATGGAGCCTAGTGAGGGAGAGGATACAGACTGCAGAATTCTGGATCTGCAGCCCATGGAGAGAGGATTTGGGGAGGCTGACAAACATGGAGTTTGCATAGTCAAACCTGGATTTTATGAATTAATGTATGAGAGATTCAGCAACCTGCAGTGTAAGACAGTGGCAGAGCCAGGCAATGTTGCGGAGGTGGGAGAAAGCAGAGCAGGTCATGGCACAGATGTGGGGTAGAAAGGATTCAGGGTCAGACAACATGCCAAGGTTCTGAACTGCCTCAGTGAGATGGGGGTGTATCCATGGATGGTGATGCTGTCAGCATTTGAGATGCAGAGGCTCTGACAGAAGCCAATCAGGAGGGCCTTGCTCTTGTTGATGTTCAACTGAAGAAAGTTTGTTCGCATCCAGAAATTGATGTCTGACAGACATTCTGTCAAAATAACAGTGGTCCAGGAGTCAAAGGTGGAGGCAGAGAGAAACGGTTGGGTGTAATCCGTGTACATGTGGAAGTTGACCCCATGTCTGCGGATGATGTCACCAAGAGGGAGCATGTAGATGTGGAAGAGGATGGTCCCCTCTTGTTCAAGTCCTGTCTGAAGACCTTCTTCTTCAATCATTCCTTTGGCCACCCTTCCTCCCCCATCTCCAAAGCCCTCCTCCCCTTTTGATGCCAATTACCAGCTTGGGTCAAATACCCCTGATTGCCCAGCACTCTGGAACATCTTTCCAATGTGTAAGTAGAATTTGTTGGTGTTATTGCTGTTGGTCTCTTGGTGCTGTACGAATGCAATTTGTTGTAATTAGAAACCAAAATAATCAGTTTGATAGTTTGCACAAAGCCATTAAGTGGAGTCATGTATCGATCACATATATCCCATTGTTTAATATAAATGATTAGTTTTATTTCCAACCACTGCACAGGAGCAATTGATTGTTATATTTTGATCCTTACACTCGAGAGCTGTGCTTTAACTTTAACTATTTTATGTGTGTGACCGTCCTAAATTATCTGGATCATTATTTTAACATTGTAGAAGTAACATAAGGATGAAGAAAGGAAACGGATGTTTGCTGTTTTCAAACGAGCATTCACAAGTATAAGACATCAAAGTACGACTTGTTTTATCTGTTCAGTGGTTACAGATTACAATGCCAATTTCCAAATTTAGCTGCATTTGCAGACAATATTGGATACAATATAGGCTCCCTTAGGATGACATCTATATTTAGCAGCATCTGTAGACAATATAGGATAGTATTAATCCTTATAATGTGTGTTACAAAAATCAGCTAACTACACATACTTGTATTGTCATGGGATATTTACCCTGTGGGTTATTCATTGCAGATCTATGTTCCCTTGAGGCAAAATGCCTTTTCTGAGTCTTTCTAGGAATCAAAAGAACTTTGGTCTTGGTGAATATACCATTGTCAAAAGGTTTACATCATCTTAGTCTCCAGTGTCTTGGTATGTTCTCCAGTGCCCTAGGATGTCTTCCCGATATGAAAGACGTTATACAAATAAAATGTTATTGTTGTTGTTCCCCCAAAACCACTGTATTTTAGAGTGTGAATTGCATAGCAATTGGATTGTGAGTGGAACCTCAGTCTGAAACTATCTTAATAAAAAGCTAAGGGAAAAAAGGTTAATCTGTCTGTAACAATAATCTTCTTTTATCCATACTAATAAAATAACCAATTCTGTCTGCTCTTCAAGAAGGATCTCAATAACCAATTGATGTAGACACATGGTTTAAACCTCATTGGAATGGTCTTGCATCTGGGAGTGACAAGGGGATTTTTTTTTCCCAGTATTGTCTATTGTTCATGGGTTATTTTCAGTTCTGCATTTTGCACTGCAGTTACACCTAGTGGCCATCCATTCAAACTAGCGCTGTGGCACAGATCCTCTACGTATGTATGCATGCACTGCAGTTACATCGGATGGCCATGCCGGCTGACTGTGGCTTTGTGGCAACCTGGGTCACAGAGCATGCACGTAGCTAAGCGGCGGGAATAAAATAAAGAACACATATGCAGCTAAGCCACAGCGACAACAAGAAAATTACATCTTTAAAACACCAAATCCTCCCACTGAATCCTCCCAAAAGGAATCCCCCCACAGGAATCCTCCCAGATGAGCACAGATAAAGCTGAAATATCTAACTGTATGTGTGTCAATCTACCTTCCATTTTGCATTCTTTAGGTGCAAGCAAAGCTGCAACAGGTACAGTTAGTTTTAAAATAATAAAAAAATACAAACAAGGGGTCTTTCCAGGCTTGTATTCCATCTCACACCCCTGGAATTCCATCCCACATTCCCTCCGTCTTGTCCCCTCCCTAGCTTCCTTCAAGTTACCCCCTCAAGACCCTCCTCTTCAATGGTCCCATCAGTCACCCCAAATCCCCTCCTTTCCCTCCATCCTCCCCATTCCCAACCCCAGCTCGGACCTGAAACATTGACTATCTAGGGCCTTATCATGTCCTCCTGACATGAAAAATGCTATACAAGTGTAATTTTGTTGTTGTTGTTTAAATTTCACTCATAAATATTTGCATGTGATAATGTACCTGTAACAGCAAAATATCTTGAAGAGTTTCACATGTAAACACTGTCAAGTGTATTAACTGTATTTGTAGACACACATGGCAGCTAATTTGCACACTGCAAGCAATTATGAAGTGAATGATCGGTTTATGTGGAGGATTGTTGGACAGGAGAAGATTGGAATTCCTTACTTATCAGAGATAAATGTCTGTTTGATTTTTCAGGTTAAACTTTAGTCCAAATGAAGCACTGTACTGTTATTTGCATACTTTGCACAATAGTTTGGTGAGAATTTCTACTGACAAAACAAACATGTATTGAATAACAAAATATGCTAAAGCAAGAACTGTGCTGACATAAATTCTTCTTGATGCAGTGAAGAAAATACTGAATTGCCATTACAAGAACAGTATTGAATAGCATACAATCCTACAGAACAAATAAAGTCAAAAAGCATCAGCTTGAACATATACAAATAGTCATTATCATTTTCAACTGATACAATAGAGCTAAATTGGAAACTAGGCTACATAGGAATCTCAAATTTAATTCCATGTTTAAGATGAATTAACTGGTCTCAACTGGGTACAATAATATGATTGTAAAATTGGTCTTAGAGTCCCTGACCTATGAAAAAAATAACTGCAACCTACCTGCAGTTGAGAAATTCCACCAGGGCCTGGATTTATTCTATTCATCTTATATTTAAAATCAGTTTTCTGCATATCTTAAAAGACTTACAGAAAACTGGTTTGAAAATTCAGGCTGTATTTAACAAATTGCCAATTTCTGCCTGACCTGAAAAGCTAAGAAGAGTCTAATAGGTCAAGTGTGGTGTAGGTGTAGGTCAAGTGGATGTAGCCTTTCTCATTGGAGTTATACAGTAACACCCCACTTAATCCCCTAAAAGTGAATATCTGGTGAGGACAATGTGGAGTTTGACTGAGAGTAATACATTTTCCTTTCTCTCTTTGAGAATCACAGAGTAAGGTTCAGGGATTAACGATACAAAATAGACATATAGATGGGGAAAATTAAATCACAATTTTTAACTGATTGAGACAGAAATCCCTTTCCTCAGGGATGGGATTTGAGCTATCCCAAGAGACTCAAGTGTCCCTACAGTCAATGATCATTCAGAAGAGTTTATATGAAATATGTGAGCTGCCATCCCATGAATGTGACATATACAAAAATGAAAGTGTAGAAAACCACCAAAGCCACTTAACTGGTACAAATAAAAATAAATTACTCCCTCTTTTCAGAGATACACATTGTTCGAAGAGGTATTGAAAGGTTCAAATAAAGCTCATGTACAAAGCTCTAGTTCATATTTCATAGTTCACAGCCAGCATCTGGGTCCCGAGACTAGATTATAATAGGAATGCTCAATACTAATGTGACAGGGATCAGATGAAGATTTTCAAAGCCAGGATCCAGAATAGAATATACAGATCTAAAGATGCAGAAGGTTTGAAGGTGAAGCACTCTGTAACACTAACATGCAGTGCCACCGAGTGGTAGGAGATAGATTCACAACTGTGACCTTCCACAGAACGATCTCAACTGCATCACTGAGGGTACATTTTCAGTTAGATGCACACATCTTTTGTGCATTCTTTCCTGTCCACATTACATTGACGTAGATTCACTTTACCACCACTCTTCTTCCATTTTATTTAACTCTTCCCCCATGTGTTCCATTGTGATCCTATCTCCTTATCTGTCTATCTGCGTGACAGAGAGAGGGGTTGATGTACATTGAGACAAAGAGAAAAAGAGATGGAGAGAGTTATGTTTGATTATTTATTATGTTGTACATTAAATACTTCACATGACATTTAATATAACTCAAAGAACATAAATATTTAGTGGATGTTCTATCACCTCTTCAAGTATCAGGCAGATTATTAACAATCAATTATTTAAACATTGCAACATCTGTTAAATACCAAAAGTCACAACAATCTATAACAGCTAAATGGTTATATAATAATATATAATAAATAATATAATAACATATCCTAGGTTAGAATTATATATATAGCAATATATCCAAGGTCATGCTAGTATTACAATTTTTGATGTATTTCATTGCCATCTATAATATAATATAATATTGATTCCAGTATATATTGATACAGTATATATGATCTTTCAAGTAGCAAACATAAAACAAGCAGCTTTGAAAAAGTGGGATATGGAAAGAAATCAAGAACAACAACTTGTATTTACAACAAGTTGTAAATTGTGTACCAAATGCACTTGTATAGTGCTTTTCAGGTCAGGAGGATGTCCCTAGGCACTGGACAATCAATGTTTAAGACCCGAGCTGGGGTCGGGAATGGGGAGGGTGGAGGGAAAGGAGAGGATTTGGGGTGACCAATGGGACGTTGAAGAGCAGGGTTTTGTGGCGGGATTTGAAGGACACTGGGAGGAGGTGAGGCAGAGAAACAGTGAGATGGAGTTCTAGAGGTTAGGAGTGTTTGAAGGTCACCTGGCTTTGGTGGGGTGAGTGAGTCAGGTGAAATGCAGCAGGCAGGAGCTTGTTGAGTGGAGGAGGTAGGCAAGTTGGTAGGGTTTGGAAGGTGTCATTAGAAACTTTGACCAGGGTTGTCTCAATACTATGGGCAGCATGGAAACTGGATTGTAGGGATCCAAAGAGTGAATTGCGAGAGAGAAAGGAGCGAAGCTAGGAAGCAACGACTTGTTCCAGGGCCTTAGAGAGGAATGGGAGGTTGGAGATGGGATGGTAGTTGGAGAGTAGGGATGGGTCCAGCAAAGGTTTATTCAAGATGGGTGTGATGACAGGCTGTTTTAGAAGGGTGGAAACAGTGGATAGGGAGAGGTTGATGATGTCAGTTAAGAGGGGAGCTAGCAACTGCAAGTGGTGCTGGAAGATGAGGAGAGAGGTGGGGATGGGGTAGGGGGAGCAGGTGGTGGGTTTCATTTTCCAAATGAAATCCATATTTATGTAGCGCCCTTCATCCACTTTGTCTTGTCCTGTCTCTTTCTGTCTTTAAGTTGTCTCCTCAAATCCTACCTCTTCAAATACACTGATGGCCTGTTACCTTCAAGACCCCACTCTCTTGCTCAGCATTCAACCTCATCCCATTAAACACATTACTCTACATGAAGAGTGCTAAATGAAATTTGTTGTGCTACTGTAATGTTATCAATGCTACACAACCTGAGTTCTGATACATTGATGTCTAATTTGCAGGGTAGGCTAACAATCTATGTGCAAAATTTATAGATAAGTTTCACCTTGTGCAAACACATATGTGCCCTGATTCGTATCACAATTTATGGACCACGTTTTAAATCAGTGCCCACTTCAATCGTTTGCCAGCAGCATCTCAGAATTACAACAAACCACTTCTGAAGTTACCTACCAGTTCACCAATCTGTACTTACTTGAATGTTACTAATCACCATATGAAAGAAAAATAAATGGAATGGATCAGAGGTGAGTGTACAATCCTTTACATTACTTTTTGGATAAGGGAAATCTGTATTCTTACACACATTTCCCACATGGGCTGTTTGGGTAACCTGTAAATTTATCAACAATGTTGCATCATTGGCACAATTAATTTTAACCCCACTGTGGTACCACTGCTGAATAAATAAAAGTCCCTTCTGGGTAAACGGTAAGTCTTATAATATCATTTGGTTTCATAAATGGTGCCGAGCCAACAAAGCACATCATAATTGAATTTAGCCTGCTTGACTGAACCTTTACGGAATAATTTATTTAACTGAATCCAATATGGTGGGAGAGGAGCACATTGTATTGACTTGATATGTATGACTAGCTCAATTAGGATCCACAAACCCATTTGCTAACAGTTTCCTTTTGAAACAATTATCTGGGATCTTCAGGAAACAAATTGGGAAATTGATGTGTCTGCAGTGGTCAAGAAAGTGCTTGTCAAGAAAATCCTGACTCCGTTGTCAATGTCTAATCACTGATATTGTAAATAAATTCAATCTGACAGTGCCCACTACTTAAAACTCCCAGAGGAAGCAACCATCCTTGCTATCAAACACAATGACTCGGAAAATCAGCTTTGAATAAAATATTTAATTCATTATGATCTCAGAGGAGCTTGTTCAGACCATGTTGGAAATGGATCCAAAGCTTATAGATTTAGTTACCTCATTGTGGATGTCAATTCCAGGATCTATTGTTCATTACCTATCAATCTAAACAGGCTGGCTTGACCAGTACTTATCAATATTTTATTTGGTGCTTGCACATCATCTTCAGTCCAAATTGTTACAACTTGCCTGGTGTTATCAAATAGTTTCCAGTAGTTCAATCTCTGCGCTCTCTAACAGCCTCTCGGGGAGTATCTTTTTAATTGTAGCCTGAGCTGAAAACAAGTTAGAAGAATTCTAACAATTAGCCTAATTGTGATTCATCTTTAAGCCCGTGTTCTTCTCTTTCAAACCATTATGATGTACTTCTAGGTGAATGTTCACACTTATCAAGGTGAGGGATGTCAATGCTGGCAGATGGAATACTTCTCCATACCTCGTCTTGCATCAGCAGGTCAAATAGTGCATCCTTTACCTCGGAGTAAGCCCTGTGCTGTGTCAATATTAAACTTGGTATTTGACATCTATAATGTCAGGCATAGAAAAACTTACTGTGATTGCTGGAAATCTGAAATAAAGACAGAAAACCTGAAGCAGGTCATTCGGTAACTGAATAAGAAAAATAGGTTAGAGTTGCAGTTATAATGAAAGTTTAAACTCCAAATATATCATTTCTAAGTGGCCATTTTTCATGTGTGAACTGCGTTCATGTGAATTGACTGGGGAGTGGGTGGGGGAGACGGTATCATTGCCACGACTGATGTTTTCTTCATTCAATATTCATTCAAGTGGACTTTGGAGCAGTGGCCCCTGGATAGCGATTAGCAGATACAGAAACCCTGACTGATTTATTTCCCTTCCTAACCCAAGAGTCTCCAAGGCCAATTGTAGTGTTCTGGCTGAGATCAGCTAACTCAGAATTAGAGCCACATACACATAGTCTGTGAAGTAAAGCCCCATTCTTTATATATATTAGATATATATATTCTTTTAACTTTCTATTGCCTGGATCTATTGTATCTTTAATTCAATTAACAAGTGTTGAAAAACTGCAGCCAGTCTCATTTGTTGTTCACTGTACAGAGTTCTGCTTTTGGAAAATTGTCTCACACAATTTGCCAGGAACATACAGCTACAGCTGCCTTATAGCTAACTCCAGATCAATGAGCTGACCTCAAACCCAATACATTATTCATGTTTCTTGGATGTTTCTTATACCAGATACAACTGGAATGATGTCCACAGCAGGAGAAAACCCTATTCTTGTGTTCTGATGATAATCAGATGGAGTAGGATAAAAATAAACTTCTTTCAAACGGTCCAGTTATCGATCAGGTGAACTTTCTGGTTACCGGACTTCAGAATTTACCAATTAAAAGATAGCCACTACAGTTCATACAACCTTCTGGAAGATATCAGCACATTCAGATACCAGCAGAACCGGTTGCCTTTTTTTTAGTAGCCTGATGTCTGACATATTATCTTGCTTTAGAGTATAGAAATCAAATTGAGAGTTCCATGTATGCTACCTACACATGGAAATTTCTGTGTCTCCTTGGAGGAACGCACCTTACTTATCTACTTCCAGAGTCTGTTCCGCACAAGTTGGCAAGAGTGACTTTGGCACCTCAGAGTGTCCATTCAGGGACAGTTGGGAGTTTAACCAGCTAAAACTGCATATATTGACATTAAGAGCACAGTTTAGCAAGCAACCTGCAGCTTGTCAACAACAACAACTTTGATTTATATAGCACCCTCCACGCCGGACAGCATCTCAGAGTGCTTCACAATAAGCTACATGTCTAGCTAGAACCACCTATAAATGCTTTAGCTTGCAGGGTTAAATATGAATCCTTGCCCTCAGTGCCTCCAACTCATGCCAATTACTATTATTGGAAGAAAACTTGAGACTCGTCTTGAAGTAAAGGTTGCTGCAAATGTGAATATCACTTATATACATATGGTGGTAATTTGAACTACTGCTGTTTGATTTCCCTTTCAGAACCCTTTTTAAGAGTACATTATCTTTTTGAAATCTATGAGACACCTATGAATGGGAATTGGGAATTTGTTGTATTTGAATTTGTCAAAGCGCTCTGAGATGCCGTCCGGCGTGGAGGGCATCATATAAATCGAAGTTGTTGTTGTTGTTGTTGTATACTCTACTATCTTATCAAATTGATGATGGTTTGCTAAACATGACCTTTCAGTTTCCTCTATCAGATACATTTCTCCATATCAGCTATATTTATTATACAATGCTCACCAATAAAAAAGGCATTTTCTGAATCAGGTCATTCCATTATGTAACTCAATTGTAGAAATTCTCAGGCCTTTACAGTCAACCTTTGCCGAACGCGACTTTCTGGATTGCAAATTCAACTATACACGAAGACATAAATGCGGCACTTTCTTGCGAAACACAAATAAAATTTAAGTATATGCGATAGCTGGCCCTGTGCGCATGTGCATTTGGGAGGACATCTGCAGCTCCTGACTAAGTCCGATGATTCCTCGGCTGGCTGGCCCCGGGTTCATGCGCATTTGGGAGGACGCCGGCCCCCTGCACAATGCATACTTGGGAGGACACCACCAGCTTCCGCTAAGTCCAATGATTCCTCGACCCCGGAGCAATCTGATGGTATTGCATGGTAAGCAGAAGAGACAGAGAGAGAGAATCTCCTAACACTTCTAGGACCAAAGGTAAAATAATTTAACCAAGCTGTGGTTGTATAAGGTACTGTTTTATTGTCTCCAGTGCGTTAGTGAGAGCGGGGAGAGTGACGAGCGGGCATGCCGGCTGTAGCCCGCCTTAGTACCCACCTTGCATTGGTCGGGCGTGGATGTGCCTGGAGGCTTGAGGTTGGATAGCCTGTGGATGGATTCCCCTAACCCCTTTTTTCCCATTACTTATTAAGCTTACCGAATATGATTTTACTGAGTGCGCTGTTTTCCAGGAATGTAACCCCTGTGTTCGGCGGGGTCTACTATACTGTATTTTATCATTTTAAAGGACATAAAGATGTATATAGACAAGGATGAAATAATAGATCACATCAACAGAGACATTAATTATTTTTCATGCATACATATTTTTCATATATTTGTCAACATTTCTTCCATTTGCAAGCTCAAGATAAATCTTTAGTGAAAAGGTGGGGGAAAAGTCAATTTAGTTTGTATTTTACTCAAGATCAGACCTGGCATTAATGACAGTAACAAAAACATCACTGCATCATTGACAAAGGATTCTGCCTGAGACTTTGAGGATTATTGACTGTTCAATCAAAGTGAAGGAGGAACAGATGCCTAGGAGCATAGAAAGCATTAGAAACCAAATGACATGAAATACCTAGGCAGTGAATCTGTGACTCCTGATGTGAAAGATGCTATACAAATGTAATTTACTTTTCGTTGTTGTTGTTGTGTCAGCCTAGCTCAATCGGTAGCATTCCTGCTTCTGAGCCAGATGCTTGCAGGTTCAAGCCTCACTTTGGGACTTGGAACTCATATACTTTCTTAGCTGACACTCCAATGCAGTGCTGGGGGTGAGGCAGGGGCTGCATTGTTTGAATCACTATCCGTTGGATGAGACAATAAACCAGGATCCTGGCTGCATAATCAGGTGGACTTTAAATGAACCCATAGCACTATTCGTAAAGGGATGGTAGTTTCTTCAAACGTCCTGACTAACAATCCCCCATATAAAAAATTAAAAATTGATGTGTGGGGGATAAAGGTTGGTAAACCAGCATTCCCTCCAGTACTTGCAGTGGCATATTCCAAATATCTTCTTTGAAACTTGTCATGAAGCTTTCCCATGATAAATCTGCATTCAACAACTGCCTCCGCATGGCTTTCAAATATGATACCACCCAATCAGCTTGCTAGTTTCTTGAGATGCATTAAACTGCGCATTGTTGTAGAAGCACAATCATTGACTATTACATATTTGGACAATGCCAGTAAAATGTCCCTTAAGCAGAAATCTGGGCAGTGATGTGCTTTAGTTAGAGTTTCACTAAAATATTGGTTGATTTATGTGCAACGAGCTGTATGCCAGCCCTTGTAATCTTCTGTCCTCTTTCTATCAGATGGGCTGTTTCTGCTATGATCGAGGTGAATGATTATTAATAATTATGCGGCCTCCAGCCTACAAGAGGCTTCATTTTAACCTACCCAAGTGTTTCTTCAATGTTATTTCAGCATTTGGGAAATCCTTTATCAAATATTAATGAAGACTGCTGCTTCTCTGCTGTGGTCTTCTCACAAGACTGAAGTTATTATGAGACTAATTAATCATTGCTAACACAATTAACTCTTAAATAATTGTTCCATTCGATTGACTGCCATCATTTGCTGGGGAACATCTAAATATATTTGGATTACAAACAATATTTTCATATAATATTCTCAATTGTGCATTTATGGAATTCATATTGATAAATAATACAATCTTCCTTGGAGCCTTTAGCAGTCGTAGATAAATAAATACAGATTACTTGCCACTGATTAGCTAGAAATCTTTTTTTTTAAAAGAACAAACCACAGTCCCTCATGGAGCCAGTGGATAAACTGCAAGATTAATCCATATGGCAAAAATGATTTCCATACTGTTATGCATAAGACGTCAGCCAGATTTGGGAGTTGGATCTCTACATTTAGCCTCAGCCTCATTGGGTTAGGGAAAGGAAACAGCTTGAACTAAGACTCCTGACTACTGCCCTGAACCTCCTACTTGGGAGTGGAGATGTTGAGTGAGGATAGGATTGGGCTTGGCTATAAATCCTACCACAGTTGAATAACTTGTCAGCTCTTAATATCCCAATTCACAAACACAAGAATGAAAACTCAGGTACATAGTTCAGCTCCACATTGTCCTTTAATTGTTTGAGGCCTATAGGAGTTTGAAGATTGGGGGCTTGTTTGCAGGATAAACTTTGTTCCCTAATGGAATGTACCAATCTAATTTAGTTAATGGGGGGGAGCAGGCCTAACCTCACTCACCAATAAAAAAGAACACTGGCAGGTAAAATAACAGAGAACTGTCAGCACTGAGGAACCAAACTCCTTAATGCAAGTCAGCATCTACAGGAGAGGAGAAATACAACAACAACAACAAAATTACATTTATAGACTGCCTTTCACGTCGGGAGGAAGTCCCAAGGTGCTGAATAGGAAAGAAGGGATGAAATGGTAAAAACAGATAATGCTGAGATGGTAAAGCTTGGAAAGCTGAGATAAGTGTCTGTCTTGCTTTTGTAATGGACGTTTCTAAATGGATCTGTTTAACTCTAATTTCCTATGATCTTTATCAAAGCCACAGTTTAATAATAGGAACAGAAGATAAATGCTGTGAGACATTTTAACGCACAATAATTTCATTTTGTTCTCAATTCCAATCTCACAATCACCTTGAGCGAATGTCTTGGATAATAAAACATTGATTCACTTCTTGAACACAGTAATATTCAGCACTCTGAGACTCTATCTGCATGAAGAACACTATAAATGCAAGTTGTTGATTTTAATGGACCATGCAAATAATTGCTTCACAATAAATGACTGAAGAACAAATAGACTTTAATTAGACCTTTAATTGTTTTAGCTTCACTTATCCATGCTCTTTTGAATGCATAACCTTTGGTAACTTATGACTTGTAAAGATTTGATCTCTCTAATCAGACCTCTGATGCTATCACTCCTTTGCCTTCATCTATCAGTTCCACCCACCATAGCAAATAATCTCTCTGTTTAGGTGGCTGGAATGATAAGTCATGTTTCAGTTGAATCAAAATGATAAGTCATTTGCAATTGAATCGACCGCTGAATAGTACAACGTTCAACTCAGTCCAGGCTGACACTGCAATGCAGTGCTGTGGGAAAACTGCATTGACAGAGGTACTCTCTTTCAGATGAAATGTTAAATCAAGGTCCCATCTGCCTGTTCAGGTGGGTGTCAAAGATGCCATGGCAATTTTTGAAATGAGAAGTGCAATGTATTCAATGTATTGTATGCCTTTAGCCAGCAGAAGTCAAGTCAAAGGCTATCTTATCGGACAGCAAATGTAATTACTTTTGGGTGAAAAATATGTTGTTTAATGGCACATTTAATTTAATTGAATTATATAATATTATCCCATTAAATTCCAACAGGCCATAACCTGTGAGAGACCATGTTATCTTCAAATTTAAGACATTTTTAAAAATATGAAATGTTCTTAAATGCAATCTATATGTAGAAATCCACTCTTTCCAAGAAATGTAGAAAACCACTAATTAAGGATGAATTTAAGGAATTTGCACATTCCTGTACGAATATAAATTTGAAAGCAAAATGGTCTATGAGTAAGTGGAAATTTAGGTCTCAAGTATCCTTTAGAACAGTGAATTTTTCACCCACTTATTTTAAAAGTGTTTGTAATTTTAAAAGTGTTTGTATTATTATACTACAGTTTGTGAATCTTTCTCTGAATGGTTGTCATCATCTGTTTGCTAAGTGTTTTCAGTCATTCGGTCAGACATGAATTATGGTGGATGTGGTGGAATCATTTGTGAAGATAAGAATGTAGGATATTCTGTGAGAATAATCACCAGTGAGAATTAACATAGCAAATAGCACCCCACCCCGCTCCCCACCATGATACAGGTTACTAGTACAGTACATGGCTGTCCCTTTAACTTTAACTCTTGAAGGGCACTGGATATATTTCAATTTGTATTGTTATAACGAGAGGAAGAAAAGTATTTTGCAATCTTTCTGTTTCATATAACAAATGACATCCTACCTGTTTGTACTTTAGTTATAAATTTGCAAGGCTTAAATTCAGATAGCTAGTGATCACAAACAGTCTTGTCAATTTTACAGCAAGCATATATATTTAGGATATGAATATGATTATATTTCTTACCAGATTCTACAGCAGCTTCAGATCAGGAAATAGTGTAGCTTTGTCATTGTAGTTTGGTTGGAATACTTGTGCAGCAATTTCCTCATTAATTTTTTGGTTGGATCTTTGTAGCCAGATGCCGATTGTTTTGTCGTCTTTTGATTTATATTTTGCAGCAGTTGCAACAATTGTAGCAGTTTGGCATACTATACAGTAACTATTCAGTGTGTTAATAATTGGTGCTCTGTGACATAGTGCAGCCATTCTCGACCAGGGGTACATGTACCCCAGGGGGTACAAAATTACTTCTAGGGGGTACAGGTGGTGGTACATTGATTTATTTAGCTCTCTTATTTAGTGTTTTATAGCCTTCCAAATTGTATATTTAATTATTATTCACCTCCTTTTGTATGTGCTAGTTATTTTGTTACATAAGAAAAGCTTGGTCATAAAATGCAAGTGGAATGAGGGGGAGGGGATGTGTGTGTATATATGTGGTTGGGTAGGAGTACACGATAATGTTGAAAATTAATAAGGGGTACATGACTGAAAAAGGTTGAGAACCACTGACTTAGTGCACTCTTGCGGCATTGATGAATTGGCTTTGTAGCACAGATGAAATTATTTTATTTTCCATTATTCAGTAACGATTATATGAAGCTCCATCTCATTGGAGTGAAGTCTCTTGCATCGTTTCTCACTCACCATTCCCCACATTTACTGCCACCAATATAATAAATCATGTCATTTGCATAGGGCTTATTGGCATGAACAAACACAGTGAGTTTGTGTCATATCAAGTAATATCTGGTAGGATGCTTCAATTTCCGTCAATAGCTTAAAAAGATCCAGTCAAGTTGAAAATGGAACATGATCCACTTTGTGATAGCTGTGCTCAATTGTCTTCATCTACAGCATATATACGAAAAGTTGTCTATGGTCAAAGTAATTTACTCATCTTCAAATAAATGTTTTTCCCAAACTAAATCAGCCAATGGGAATTTTCTTTCACTGTTCTATCAAACATTTCATGCAAATTACTTGGAAATTACCAGAAAATTACTGAACACCTAATTTCATTATAACAGTTTTGTTCTTAGAGAATTTGGTGAAAATGTTTACAAATAGTCTGGTTCAGTATGTCACAGGAACTGTCTTATGGTCACACCAAAAATGCAGGCAGGAGCAACATGAATAATGGTAGTGGTGGGGTATGTAGGGGGAACAGGGATGATGATCACAGGGGAAATGGGGGGAAGATGCATTGTGTAACACTGACCTGCCTGCAGTATCCACCCAACTATAGGCAGGCAAGCTTTCAGCCACTCTGCTCCCACTCTCGATAACTCCAACCCTTCCACCTGTGTTTGAGACCACTCTGAGCAACTTCATCCCTTAGAAACACAAGTTAAAACAGCATGATGATAGGTTCTCTATAATCAGCCAATGAAATGTGGTTCATTATTTTGCCAAACTATGTTTTCAGGTCCATAAACATGGGTTATGAACTTTTATTTCTGATGCAAACATTTGACTTGTGAGTCTCTCCCAACATGAAAGACACTGTATAAATGTAAATTTGAATTGTGTTGATATGTAGCTGACCTAGAGCAGGGGTGGCAAACCTTTTGGGTCAGCCAACCAAATATCTGTTCTTGATTAAATATTTCTTGATTTAGGACTGTGCTATAGGCATTGGTGTCTCTGGATGGAATTGAAGGTATTTGAATTGGAATGGACTTGCCCAAACTGGAGCAAATATTTGATGAGCCACTTCCATTCTGTGGGCCTTTGGTTGGCCACAACTGATCTAGAGATTGGTTCCACAACAATCAGCTGCTCTTTCCTACATCGTCCTAGTGTGTCTAAGAGTCCCCATTCACCATTGAAGGGAAAAGGACATGACAGCTAATTCGGTCTTCACCCGACATGTACACCATGTTCACAGCCAGCAGGATTGCCAAAGTTTCAACTTTGTAACTCAGCATACAAAGACTGATTAATCATAGTGCACATAGACTCAGGGGTCAATCTTACTCAGTTGGTAGCACTCAAACCCCATGGCAAGTCTTGGATCTCATATAGTGGTTGAGATTGACTATCTCAGCGAGCATCTAGTTTCAGAATTTAAACATTCCCTGTCTGTTTCACTCAGGAATTTATGAATAAACTGATCTGTTGAGCGAGAATCCCATTATATATAGCATTTTTCCATTAATGCTGTGTTTTATTATGATACTATTCATTCATTTTCTGTAAGACCTACAGACAGACTCAGTCTTCCATTAAGTATTAAGAGATCTTTTGATAACATGTATTTTCAAACAAATGAAAACCAGGCTGCTCTGGACATAAATATAAAATGCATAAAAAAATGAGGGATTATCTCACTGTAATGGTGACAACAAAAATTCAAACTGAATTATTATCTTTTATGTGTTGAAAGCTTTTTATTTCTATAAATTGTCAGTGAATAAACGATTTATGTTACAATAATGCAATTCAGCAGTTAATCGTCATGCTAAAATAGGTAACCCATTGGAGTACAGTTCACTTTAATTCCTACTAATAGAATTATAAAATGTATCCCCCTCCAATAAATTAAATTTACAATTTTTAATACGTTTGATAATGTGAGCATTGGAAATAGAAAGCTCAAAATTATCATGATAAATACTGTACATATGTTCTATTTGCATTGCACTGATTGACTGAACTATTGACTGGAGATTTACTTTATTTTCAAGTTGCTCGCGACCACATCACTCCCATCCTCGCCCGTCTCCACTGGCTCCGCATCCCCCAGAGGATTGAATTCAAGATCCTCATCCTCACTTTCATGGCCATTCACGGCCTTGCCCCCGCATATCTCTCCGACCTGCTGTCTCCCTATCAGCCTGCCCGTACCCTCAGTTCAGCGGGTTCTGGCCTGCTCCATGTCCCCTGCCCACACCGCCCTACCATTGGTGGCTGGGCTTTCAGCCTCTCCATCCCACAATCCCTTTGCCTTGCTTCCTCTGTTTCCTCTTCCAGTCTCAAGACCCTCCTCTTTGACTGTGCCTTCTGCTGCCCTCCTAACTCTCCCCCCTTTCCTACTCTCCTTCCCCCTGCCTCTACCCCGACCCGTCCCCACCTGCTTGGGTCCCGACCTAGCTGTTCTGCGCCTTGGGAGGTGCTCTATGAATGTAATTTTGTTGTTGTTTTATTGTTGTTCTGTAATCACCACTGAAATGGATGCATCTTGTCAATTAGGTGCAGGAATTTCATCTTTTATCTCTCTGCCACATTTTTGCACCAAACTTCTAACAAACATTTCAAAAGGTACTCAAAGGTGCAGATACAACAATAACAACAAAATTACATTTATAGAGCGTCTTTCATGTTGGGAGGATATCCCAAGGTACTAAACAGTCAGAGGTTGGGACCTGAGCAAGGACGGGGCGGCAGGATAGGGATGAGGGTAGGCAGAGAGGTGGGAGGGCAGCTGAAGGCAGGTCGAAAAGGAAGGTCTTGAGACCGGTCTTGAAGGCGTCAAGGGCAGAGGGACTGTGGGATCTCATTCCAGAGTGTGGGGACACAGAAGCTGAAGGGCGGGTCGGGTTGGAGACATGGAGCAAATAGGAACTTGATGCACAGAGGAAGCGGGCAGGTTGGTAGGGAGTCAGCAGGTCAGAGAGGAAGGAGGTAGTATGGCCATGGATGACCTTGAAAGTGAGGACAAGGATCTTGAATTCTATACTCTGGCAGATGGGGAGCTAATGGAGCTGGGCGAGGGTAGGAGTAATGGGGTCATGGAGCTGCAGAGTTTTACATGATTTGCAGCTTGTGAATGCAACAGTTGGGAAGGCCGATGAGGAGGGAGTTTCCGCAGTCAGGCCTAAATGTGACGAATGCATGGGTGAGGGTTTCAGCAGCCTGAGGGTTGAGGCAGTGACGGAGGCTGGCAATGTTGGAGAGGTGATGGAAGGCATTGCAGGTCGGTGCGGATGCAGGGGAGAAAGGACAATTCAAAGTTAAACAAGACAACCAGGTTCCTTATTGGCTTCGTGAAGTGGAGTGTGCAACTGTGGATGCTGATTCTGCTTGCGCCCAAGGTGCAGAGGCGTTAACGTGAGCCAAACAGGAAGTCCTTGGTCTTGATGACGTTGAGCTGGAGAAAGTTGTCCCTCATCCAGGAGTTGATGTCGGACAGGCAATCGGTCAGGATGCCAATAGTCATGGAGTTGAGGGTGGAGGGAGAGAGGTAGAGCTGGGTGTCATCCTCGTACATGTGGAAATTTACACCATGTCTGCGGATGATGTCACCGAGGAGCAGCATGTAGAAGGTGAAGAGGAGGGGACCCAGGAGAGAGCCTTGAGGAACACCGAGCAAGATGATGTAAGGCTGGAAGAAAAAAAGCTGTTGGTAGAGACGAAGTGGGGACAGTTTGAAAGATAGGACTTGCGCCAATGAATTGGGAGCAGAGGCAGTGGTGAAGAGAAATCAATGGCAGATGAGAATTGAATGGTCAGATGAGAAATCATTGGCAATACATTGATTTACTTACATAGATCACCTCTGAGTCACACGGTTGGGAATTGGCACTCACATAGTCTGAGATAACATTCCAATGCAGTGTTGGGAAGGTGTTATCCTTTGAATGAGATGTTAACCGAGGTCCAATCTTCCCGTTAAGATGGACATTAAAGATCCCATGTCATCATTTCAAAAAGAGAAGAAAGTTGTTCCAGCTATCCAACAATCCCTCAAATAAAATTGATTGTTCTTTTTATGGCTACGTCTGGGACATTGCTGTGCACAAACAGGATGCTGAGTTCTAGCTACACAATACATAGTCACTTAAATTTACAGTATATGCTATGAACTACATTGAGCCATCTCTATGATATGATAAGTCTCTATACCAAATGCAGGAATTACAGTTACTATTAACCTGGCCGTGCGATTAACAAATAGGGTGATGCTATTTGATCCAGCAGGGTGAATTTGCCAGACAATAGTAAGCTTTGCTATGTTAGCTGGTTAAACTCCAGCAGTACCTGCAACACACACTTTAGGGTTTCCAAGCCTTCACTCTCACTGACCTGTGCCTAATGCTTTCTGGAATTAGGCAAGCAGTAAGGTCCGTCGATATGGAAATTTTCCGATTTAGATATATCGATGGGCTCATATCGAGATATACCGAAATATAGATATTTTTGGGTTTTTCGTACTGCGCATGCGCGTGTAGCATGCGCATTTGGTGCCTATCTCCTCAGGAGGTACATATCTTTCTCTCTGTGTGTATCTCACACTCACTCTCTCTATCTCTGTGTTTTTCTGTCTGTGTCTCTGTGTCTCTCTCCTCTCTCACATCCCCCCCATCTCTATTTATCTGTATATTATCACATACACCCCGTCTCTCCCCCCACCCCGTCCCCCACCGCCGTCCCTCTCTCCTCCCCCCCCCCACCGCCGTCCCTCTCTCCCACCCCCCTGGCCATCTCTCTCCTGCCCCCAGCCACCCCAGCCATCTCTCTCCCCCTCCCCTCCCCCGCCGCCGTCCCTCTCTCCTCCCCCCCCATGCCGCCGTCCCTCTCTCCCACCCCCCCAGCCGTCTCTCTCCCCCTCCCCCCCATCCGTCTCTCTCCCCCTCCCCCCCCAGCCATAACTCTCCCCCTCCCACCCCCTCCAGCCGTCTCTCCCCCCTCACCCCTTGCATACCTGTATATTGTATTCTAGGACTATGAATACAATATGGTGGCTTTGCACCTCGGTCTGTGGATTGTGTACAGAGATGAGCATTCTGGGTCTTGTAGTTCAGTGTGCGCGCATTCTGATTTTTTCCCTCGATATATCGACTTTTCAATATATCGATATTTTTGAAATGCCTATATCGGCGTATCGATATGAAAATTATATCAGGTTTTAGCGATATATTGATATATCGCCGGACCCTAGTAAACAGTATGTGTTCCTCTACAGAGACAGTAAAAGGACAGAGAAAGCACATTGCATTCTGGACAAAGAGACATTTCCATATGTAGGTCGGACACGTTTGTGGAACTTTCAGTTTGATTTGTGTAATTTTAAATGCGTTGATGAGTTTCTGCATCTGCCAGATATTGGATTGACCCCAAAAAGATGTTGGGTTTTCCTCTAACGACTTACCAATTAAAAGAATAGCAGTGCTATATTCTCAATTTGACGTAGACATTGTATTTGGCGGTAAATTACAGTGTAAGAACCTTTCAGTGAACCCTACTAAGCACCATTGTAAAATAATGTCTCACACACAAGAGTGGAAAGCTACTGTGAAGGTATCATATTGAGAAACATTGCCCTTTGTTCACATTGCCTTTATTTTATCAGATTGAAAAGACAGACCTGTGCCACTATAAAGTTAACAAAGATGGATTTGGTTTGATGCTTCTAATTCCTCAAGTATTTAGTCACCAAAGTCTGTATTCTCTTGTCTTTGTAGTTTTTACACTGTCGATGCTTTGATGGAGAAGGACAGTGAAGTATCAGCCTCTCTTTTAATTAACCAGAGTCCTCTGTGTTTTTGAAGTGGGCAAAACACCTACAGATAATTAAATACAACAGAAAGATCAAGTGCTGGTGGGTACTTTTAGTTACACTGCTCATTTTTCCCATTGTGAGAGATTCAGCCAAGTAAAATTATGTTATTGCAGTTAACCCTTCCCTGCCAATAGCTTTCTAAAAGTTCCACTGCTATATTTTCAACAGGAATTTGCAGCTATTGAAATAAATTGGATTGGATAATGAGTGTTGAGATCTAATTTTGTTGTTAACCTCCAGGTTCACTGCATATTGCACTAAATCCAATGAAGTACTTTGAGATGTCCTCCCAAAGTGGAAGTCACTGTATCAAATCCAAAGATTTTATTATAATTATAGTCATCTTTGCATTATAACAACCCTTGCATTTGATATAAGCTTGCCCGACAGGCTTCTTATGGTAGGTTATGCTGATTAAATTACATCAGTACACACTGTACGCACTGTGAGAAAACCAAGTCTTGGTTCTTGCCAACCTGCACCGAAATCTTGGGCATGATTCCTTACTCCACATACCTAATAATAATCCACCTGCAGAACACCTGTAGCTCAGTGGTTAGAGCATTCAGGCGTGAGACCTTTGTTTAATTCCAGGCAGATCAGAGGAAAACCTTGGGCAAGTTTCCTTACTCCACATGCCTAATAATAATCCATCCAAAAAAAACACAATGACAAAAATTGGTAATTTCAATCCACGACTGTTTGTGGAACCCTGTTGTGCACAATTGGCTGCCGTGTTTCATCCACAAATATGTGGTCAATTCATTTTACAGTATATTCTGTGAAGTGCTTTGGGACGTCGATAAGATGTGAAAAGCGCTATATCAAATGCAAGGATTATTATTATTGTTGTTATTATTATTATTATTATTATTAGAATACTCTCCAGAATTAGGAAATCAGAATGTGTCCCTTCAGGGAAAGAGGTAATATTCCATTCCAGACATAAAGACATTTCCATGTACAAGTAGCATACGTATGTAAGTAGCATATCTTTGTGAAACTCACATATGATTTAAGCATGGTGATAGGTTGATGCATATGTCAGATCAAGAACAATTTGATACCTTTGCTGATTCATCTGCACTACATTTCTAGCAAATTCAGATTCACTGTATATTTCCATTGTTCATAGTTTTTCTTTTCATATACAGTATATTGTTTGTCAATGTTTAAAGATTTTAGGATTTAAGCAACATCCTTGTCAACATGTAAGGTTGCAAGCAGGTAGCCAATGGGGGCAATCCTGTGTAAAAATCAAACCATATCAGAAAATAAATGATAATTTTATTCTCCTTTCGTTATTTCTGTTGAAAACAACTTTATTCAAATAGTGACCTTTGGTATAATCAAATCAATGCCTTTGGAGCTACTGAGTCAAAGAGTGTGAGGGGGTTGAAATTATACTTGTAGTTTGAGTCATTAATGTCAGGGTGCTGTAGCAATCATGTTGTTTCAGCCATGGATGCTAATTCAGTGTTGTTACCCAATCAGGAGGTAAATCCATCTGTAAAGCTATCCTGCCCATACGATCTGCTACTTGCTTCACAGGCTGCTGAAGTTGATCGTTTATGCAGAGTGAGTGACTGACTGATTGGCACATTAAAAAAAATATTGGGGATGCTTTAAAGTTGTTATTGAGTGTCAAATTTGTCTAATTTCCATTGTGTTCCCGCATCTAAATTCCTGAGGTATTCTGTTTTTTGGCAATCTTTAGAAGCTTATCTGTCTGGTAGAAGGATCCGTAACCGAAAGCATTGGTTAGAATTGGTTACCTTAGAATTGATTATAAACTGGTTGGAAATAAGATAACATTGTATTTCTTCACACAGGGGGTTGTGACAAGATGCAATATACCACAGTATTTGAAAGGTCATATATGCAGAATTGATTGGAATTTGCATAGATTGTATGGCACAAAGAAGCAATTTGGCCCAAGCCATCTGCACGAGAGTTTCTACTTCATACGCACTTCCACATACCCCTTACCCTTCTATTCACTTTCTGCTCACGTGTATATCTAAATATCTAGCTTCCCCTTACATCCATTTATACTTTCTGTGGCAACCACTGGTTTAGGCAGTGAGTTCCACATTCTCACTACCCTCTGTGTGAAGCAGTGTGCCCTAAAATCTCTTTCAAGACCCCTACCTGCTATTTTATACAGGTTTACTATGGTGATAAATATATATTTGAAAAACAAGTGGTATGGAGTGATAGTGGGGCAGTAGAATACTGTATATAGATCTGCCATGACATAGTAATGTAAAATAGTACCTTTTTAGTAGTAAAATAGCAGAACAAGTTTATCAGTTTGAATGGTCTTTGTTTGTTTGTTCCTTTGGAAAGTAGGCTGGAGTTGAATTGAGTCTAAGGGGACACTCAAATTAAAATGGTTACATGAGAGAAACCTGTCTGCTTATACTCTATATCATTTGTTGTACAAAACATATGCATTTAACTTCTGTTTAACATGGTGCCAGGAAAAACAGTTTGCCCTACATCTTAACTCCGCATGTAACCAAAGAAGAGCTCTTTCCCGGTAATGAAAGTGCTAGTTTTAAATAAAATGCTGCGCTTTTGATAAGCAATACAGTTCACATCTTAATTCTATTTGGAACCAAAGTGAAAGAATAATGTGAGAGGCATTGTCATCGGAGTGATATTCAGACACTGCTTATAAATCGTTAGAATACAACATCTCCTTAAAAACCTAAAGGAATATCTCTGAGAGATGGAAGCCTATAGAAAAATAAAAGCAAGACAGGCACACCTAAATACAGTATTATTGAATTGTCTGTATGATAGAATTCTATTAAATCTCCAGGGAAATGTATCAAATCAGGTCAAGATGGCAATATCAGATAATTTAATGTGACAACATCCACAGTTTATTGGATTTGAGTGTTGCAAACTGCAGCAGTGTGTGCTTTGTCAATTTGGTTTATTCTTTACAGAGGTTCCCATTTCCACAATAGCATTCCTGACTGAAAAGCATCCCAAAAGTCTTTTAATTAAGTTTATATGGAGCTCCTGTGGCTCAGTGGTTAGAGCACTTGTCTTGCAAGCTGGGGAAACCAAGCTGGGGAGACCTGTGTTCGAATCCAGGCAGGTCAGGGCGAAACCTTGGGCACGTTTCCTTACTCCACACGCCTAATAATAATCCCTACAAAAAAAAAACACAATAATATAATTGGTCATTTCAATCCACGACTGTGTGTGGGACACTGCTGTGCGCAATTGGCTGCCGCGATTCGCCCACAAATATATACAGTCAATTCACTTTACAGTATATTCTGTGAAGTGCTTTGGGACATTGATAAGATGTGGAAAGCTCCATATCAAATGCAAGGATTATTATTATTATTATTATTAATAATAATAATCTATTTCTATGCTGTAGAATAGATAATGTGATCAAAGTGCGGCTTGTACAATTCTCGTGAACCATCAATCAATATTGTTCTTCAGTCCAAACCAGTGAGATTTTAAAACTAAAGTATCATTGGAAGTCATGAACAAAAATAGGATTCTGAATTACTCTGGAATCATAATTGTTTATCACAACATTTTTATCATGCCTTTTGCCTTCCTACTCCCTTGCTCTTACCCACAGATTGGGTACCAAACCAGCAAAGAGAAGCACCTTAACACAGCTAACCAAAATGAAAGGCCCCAAATAAATGTAAATTGTATTTCACAAAATGCAAAATACTGCAGCTGCTGGAAATGTGAAACAAAAACAGAGGTCGCTGGGAAAACTCAGCAGGTGAGGCAGTAGCTATGCAGAAAAGAAATTGTGTCAACTATTCTGTTCCAAGATCCTTGGACAGAACTTCATCAGAGTTTTGACGAAGGGTCTAGGGCCTAAAATGTTGACTAACTTTCCTTTCTCCATAGATGCTGCCTGACTTGCAAATTGTATTTTAGTGTGTATCTCGCTACATTTTGCCTTTGAACAAGGTAAAACTACACAGTGGACGATTTGAATGCATTTAAGTTATTTCATATTCTCTGGGTACTTGTTGTAATGACACATTTGGATGAATCAAAAAAGGCATTTGGTGTACTGAGCTTTATTAGTAGGGGCATAGAGTATAAGAGTAGGGAGATTATGGTTAATCTATACAAAACACTGGTTAAGCCTCAACTGGAGTACTGCATCCAGTTCTGGGCACCATATTTCAGGAAGGACATTAAGGCACTGGAAAGGGTGCAGAGGAGATTCACGAGAATGATACCAGGAATGGGGAACCTTAGCTACAGGGCTCCACGTATCTGAGATTCACTCATTTTCAATTAAACAACCAAATGAACAAACTGGGAAGTAATTTGGGAAAATTTAAGATTTCATAATTTTCTGTTGGTGACAGTCAGCAAGTTTCAAGAGATCTAATGTTGCTGTCACTGACAACAAATTGACTTTAAAGCCAAACTCTCAAATTCTTTCCTCTTGCAAAGCTTTGCAATATTAATTTGTTTAATCGCTTTCAAATCTCTTCACGCTCTCGCACTTCTCTTCCTATCCAATTGGCTTACCCCGTCCCCACTACACACCTGTTGCCTCCGCTCAGCTGGCTCCAGCCTCCTGTTTGTCCCCTGGCTCCACCGCTCCACTGTTGGTGGTTGTGCTTTCAGCCACTACGCCCTGATACTCTGGAATTCTCTCCCGCAATCTCTCCACCTTGCCCCCTCCCTTCCTCCCCACTTCCAAATCCTGGCAAAATATCTTCCTTTTGGATCATGCTTACAGTCAACTCCCCTCCTCTCCTCTCCCTCTGGCTTGGGTTCAGCCTCCAACACTGTCAAGGGCTCCGGTACACTACCCCACATAAAGTATGGTATGATCAAAAACTGAAACTGATTGTCACAAAAGGTGGTAGAAGCCAGGAAATGCTTAATGCAATAGGGTGGATGTTCTGGATGGATAATATCGGATGGTCCAAAGGGCCTTATTCAATTGGACCAATCTGTGATCTTGTGGTGAAACAACTGAGTCTGTTAGCAAGCTGCTGGGGAAAGCAGCATAGTGAGAGGACTCAGAGATCGATTTCTATACGTTGCGAGAATGATGGATGAAAAAGCTGGAGAGATTGATATTCGCCAGAGCTGGAAATTCACTCAATACAAGGTTGAGTAGCGCAGATGAGAAATATTGCCAGCTAAAACTGAACCTGACATCTTCACTAATCTGAGAGAGTGGAGGTTGTCGTACACGAGAGACTGAAAGTTTCCACCCAGTTGTTGCTTATCAATTGGTTTGACAGTAATTTTCATCAATACTATAATTTTAACGATGATTGGAAATATCTTAAATGAGGCTGTGGAGGTGGATTTCAAGCTTCTTGCCAGAGTGAAGTCTAAATCCCATTTAAAAGGTAAAATATTTATCTTAAAATCAGTCTCAGTGAGTGAAATTCTAAATAGGCTGGAGGACGACAAATTAGAGAAAATTTTGAAAGGGCTGCTTAATTTAAAACCTGCTTGTCCTTAAGGACAGAATTTTCTGGTGATAATTATCAGAGACCATAAGTAACAATTGGCTATGGCACCTTTCACATCATGGTGATATCTCAAATCACTTCACAGGATAGCTTGTAAAGCATAGTAACTGTGTGCTTTACAGGTGACTGTGTCACACCCTTTCCTGCACACTAAAAGTAAACTAACGAATAAATGTAAAAATAAAAAACCTTACAATGTTTTGTTAAAAAGTGCTGAAACTTTGCTTATTTTTAAATTTTATACTTTGCTATTTGAATCTCAGTAATTGTTCAGTAAATCAATAAATTTCTTGACTAATATTTTTTCCTATTGAAAATCCAGAAATGTGTGTTACATTCCCAAAGAACATTTGCAAGTTTAATCTCATAACCCTCCAGTGAAAACTTATTTTTATCTTCCTGATTCTGCAATGTTTCACGCCGTTTAGCAAGTGCCTTCATTCAGAGTATATCTTTGGATTTAATTGCTGTATTTCCAAAGATATTCAGATGTCAGCACTGCATTTTATTTAAAATGTTAATTAAATATTTACAAACGCTAGAGTACTTTGGGGTCAGAACTCAGTGATCTCCTCCACCTCCTCCACTTACCAGTTTACTGCTAGGATTTCTTGTCATGCACCTCTCAGAGGAAATTGCCAAAGTAAGTGCAAACATGAGAGTGTTTATGCTATAAACATGTAGGATAATAAATTCACAAGAATGGTTCATATTAAGAAAGCTCTTCAGTCCATCTAATCTCACCCTTCCAGAATACCCACCCGAATGATCTCCCATCACAGAACCAAGCTGTTTCGTAAATAACTCCCATGTCTTGGTCTAACCATCCTTTGTGGCAAACTCTTCCAAATTTTACTTGCACTGCAGGAAATACTTTGCTACAGAAGTAGGGAGGGGCGAGGCCATGGAGGGTCTTGCCCCTCCCTACCTCTGCAATCTGCTGACCCCCACATCAACCTGTCCGTTCCCACCACTCCACGGGGAATGCCCTGTGTTTGTGAAAGGTGCTATACAAATGTAATTTTATTGTGGTTATTGTAAAATTGACCTTGGTAATTCCAAACATGTTTTGTCTTGTAACATCTTGGTACATCTAACAATATTGTTTCCGCTCTGTGCTGATCTAGCCTCCTCTATGCCCATGGGCTGACCATGTCCCACTGACCGCTCAGTACAGGTACAGGCATGTGTGTTTTTCCTGATGCCCCCAACCAGAACCAACCCACACCTCCCCCAAACACACCAAATTCTATTCCCCACCCCTCAGTACACGACTTCTGTTTTCCTCCCCTAACAGCCCCACCAGCCTCTCTGCTCCCACACTATGGAACTCCATCCCGCAATCCCTTCACTTCACCTCCTCCCTTTCCTCCTTCAAGGCCGGTCTCAAGACCTTCATCTTCAACCATGCCTTCTGCTCCCCTCCTAACTCTTCCCCCTCTCCTACTCTCCTTCTCCTTCCCCCTACTCTGACCACCCCCCTGCTTGGGTCCCAACCTGATTGTTCAGCGCCTTGGGACGTCCTCTAAAAATATAATCTTGTTGTTCCTGTTGTGAACGAGGCAGCTATTTTGCAGGCAACAATATTTCACAAATGGCCACAAAGTGAATGACCAATATTATCCAGAGGATGGTAATTAATCTTTACTCGATTGATATATGTTGGTAACCATGACTATCAATTGCTTAACCCATAGGTTTTACTGTGGCAATATTTAATTTAACAAGTGAATACTTAGATATAAGTAAATGAGTCAATGTATGTATCTCTTGTCTGGACACTGAATCAGCCTATTATTTCTATGAAGGCAGATAACTGGCATATTAATAATAAAAACCTGGGACAAAAGACGATAGAATGATCACCAACGGGATCAGCGTTACTGTGCTATAGATATATGTGTTAACTAAATAATCAACAATTCTGTTACATTTTCACATCAAGGTCATATGTTCAAATATATCTTACAAAGAATCAAATTTCAATCTATCTAAATTATGCAGAAAAAAATGATGCAAATTTACTTCACCCCAGAATCATTTGTTTGTTAGAATAATCTGTTAAAATTACATGTTTGTTAGCATAAGGAATCTATCCAGTAAAACTACAGTGATTACTTGAGTGATAATTAATGCAAATGTATTTGCTTATTTTGCATTTAAGGTGTAATTTTGTCACAGTACAAAAACATTAAAATGGATATTGCCATAGTGAAACCTTTTAATCCATTATTGTCATTTCATTATAGATCCATTTAATGACTGTTGGTTTTCTGTTGGTACCTGAATAGTTTGTTGATAATACTGTGTGAATAGTGCTGAGTGTATGGTTACAGTGTAAACAAGGCCATATCTATTGTGCTGTAGTACTGGGCTACCCTAGCCCCAGTCTCAGCACCAAGAGAGATTTGGAAGTGGTGGGGGGTTGGGGGGATCATCAGTCATGTCCTTCAGATGGCACAGATTTCACTCTTAAGCATTTGTGCCTTGAGTTCCTGCCCGTTACAGTATAATGTATAGAGTGCTGTATCTAGAGTACTGTGTACTTTCAGGGCCTTGGGACGTCCTCCCTACATGAAAGGTACTATACAAATGTAATTCTGTTGTTGTTGTGTGACGAGAAGTGTATCCATGGTTCTGCCTACATGATGCCATAATTGTGTTGCTAAATGAATGATGTTGCCTGCGTAGTGCTGTGCCCTCCTGAAAGCTGTTGCGCTGTAGCACAAGAAATAGTCTATCACTGAAATCAGAGGACTGAAATTCTAGTCAATGCTGCATGCACCCACACTGATAATATCAAACTCGAATGGGTTTCCTCATTCTAATCACACTCTGCCTTGCCTGGGGGAACGTTGCTTTGTCAGAGGATAAGATGTAAACATAGGTTCTGTCTGCCTGTTCAGGTGGATTTTAAAGATTCCTAGTCACTACTCAAAAAGAGAAGGAAGTTTCTCCTGGAATTCTGACCAAATCCTCCAAATAAAATTGGTCATTCATTTCATGACTTTTTATGTTACAATGATGGGTGCAAATTGGCTCCGTTCACTCAATACTCACAGTATATTCTATTTAAATGCTTTTGGACGTCCTCGCAACGTGAAGACACTATACCAAATGCATGGATTATTATCTATTATTATGGCCAACATTGCTACACAGAACGCCCACAGGTCCAGCAAAGCATTTAGAATGATTATTGGGCCATTAAAAAAATCATTTTTATCTGCATAAGTGCATTTGAATTTGATGTTTGTGTTGAAAGACTATTCTTAAGTGTTAGTTCAAAAATTTAACCCTGTGTCTGCTGTAGCTACATTGAACTACTGCTCCAGTGGCTGTGAATAATGCCTGCCTGTGTTCCGACCTGCTCAAATGAAACATATTGTTAGGTAGTGAACCTGGGCAGAGCCTAGATCCTGGAGACAGGGGAGACAATTCAGTCACAAACTTATCATTAGGGACATTGTGATTTTTCCTCTTGGAAGAATAAGGTAAGCAGAGTCTCATTGGAGCTGAATTATGGTGAGTGCTTGGCAATGGAATGTCTGAAATGAGTGAACTGTCTATAGAGATCTCGGTATTGTAGACAGAAAGGTAGCATCGTCTGGGTGAGAGTGTCTATTCCATTCCATATACAGGGGAAGTTCCATGTGTATGCAGGACACATATGTGAAATTCTCAGTCTGGTTTGGATAAGCAGATGATGGGTTTCCACTTGTATCAGTATTTATTGTATCAAATAAATATTAAGGACATTAATGGCAGCTTTTAAGGAAGCCTTTCAACTGCATTTTTCTGTTCTCTACCACCCAAGAATCTGTCTGTTTCTCTTTTAATTTTCTCTATTAATTCCACCTCTGCAATTCTGATTCCAAGACAGAGCATTCCATTTCATCACAACCCTCAGTTCTAAATATGTTAGTCCTTATCCATCTTTACCAAAAAAACCTGGAGATTTACCAGTATGGCTTAATTCAATGCTTAGTGTATCTCACATTGTGGGGTCAAACTGATACAAACCAAGAGTTAAGCATCCAGAGTGCATCCAGAGACTCGATTGGTGATAGCTGATATGTTGCTTGTTATTATTGTTATTGAAGGAGCTATACTACTACTAATAATAATAATCCTTGCATTTGTTATAGTACTTTTCATGTCTTCTAGACATCTCAAAGCACTTCACAGAATATATTGTAAACTGAATTGACTATATTTGTGGGCAAAACAAGGCAGCCAATTGCGCGCAGCAGTGTTCCCACAAACAGTCGTGGATTGAAATGTCCAAATTATTATTGTTTTATTTGAGGGATTATTATTAGACATGTGGAATAAGGAATCTTGCCCAAGGATTTGCCCTGCCTGGATTCAAACACAGGTCTCACACGTAATTATGCTTATTTACTTGCAAGTGTGCAAGAGAACAAAAACATAAGAAATCCTAGATGAAAGATGACCAAGGACCATCGAGTTTACCTTCCACCTTCCTGGCAGGTTGCATGCACATATGTCCTAAACTATCTATGTACTAGGGTCCGTCGATATGGAAATTTTCCGATTTAGATATATCGATGGGCTCATATCGAGATTTACCGATATATCGATATTTTCAGGGTTTTCGTACTGCGCATGCGCGTGAGGCGTGCGCGCATTCGGGGTGTGCGCGCATTTGGAAGTGCGCGCGCATTCGGGGCCTATCTCCTCAGGAGGTACATATCTCTCTCTCTCTCTCTGTGTCTCTCACACTCACTCTCTCCATCTTTTAGTTTTTCTGTCTGTGGCTCTGTATCTCTCTCCTCTCTCACATCCCCCTCATCTCTATCCGTCCATCCGTCCGTCCGTCCGTCCGTCCGTCCGTCCGTCCGTCCGTCCGTCCGTCCGTCCGTCCGTCCGTCCGTCCGTCCGTCCCTCCCTCCCTCCCTCCCTCCCTCCCTCCCTCCCTCCCTCCCTCCCTCCCTCCCTCCCTCCCTCCCTCCCTCCCTCCCTCCCTCCCTCCCTCCCTCCCTCCCTCCCTCCCTCCCTCCCTCCCTCCGCCCCACCCCGTCCCGCCCACCCGTCCGTCCGTCCGTCCGTCCGTCCGCTGCCATCCCGCTCTCCCCCCACCCCCATTCACGCCACCGTCCCTCTCTCCCCCCCGCCGCCGTCCCTCTCTCCCCCACCACCACCACCCCTTGTATACCTGCATATTGTATTCGAGGACTATGAATACAATATGGTAGCTTGCACCTCGATCTGTGCATTGTGTGTAGAGATGAGCATTCTGGGTCTTGTAGTTCATTGCATGCACAGTTCAATTGTTCAATATATCGACTTTTGTGATATATCGATATTTTTGAAATGCCTATATCGGCATATTGATATGAAAATTATATCAAATATAACCGATATATCGATACATCGCCAGACCCTACTATATACTATATCCCATGACATTATTTCCTAAAAAACAAACAAATCTGTATTTGAAAGAATCAATACTTCTTGCTTCAACAGTCTTGTTTACTGATGTTAGGTTTGGTCTGAGACTGTTGCCCAGTGAGAATGTACTGAGGTGTGTGATGTCCAGAATTTCATTATTTCTTCTTTTTCCTACCACAAACTATAGCTGCTACCATCTGATGCACTGCACCATCAGGTCCAACATCCCTCTTTCCATTTTGCCTTTTACCCGCATGTGTCAGAACAACTTTGATCTTTCCCACGGGAGTTTCACTGCACTGCTTATGGAACTTGAACCCAAAGCACCTCTTAGCAAATAGAAACACTAAATGGTATTTATTCCAAAATAATTTTTAAAATGGCTGGCAGACAACAGCTTTCACTGAATCTTAGGTCTTTGGCAACAATATAAATTGTGCCTTGCAGGTGAGTATTATGATGTTAGCCGAATATCCCAGTTAAATTGTTACTTAGCATTTCCCTGCTAGCCATTGATGGTCCTTTATTCACTTTGGAAAATTGAAAAAAGCTCATGGACTTTGACACAAAGATAATCAGTGACCTGGGGAATGAAGCCAATATTTTGCTTCATTTTAGAGGGAATTCAAAGTTCACAGTCAACAAACCTCACTATAAATTTCAGAAAATGAAAGTTGCAAAATGGAAATATCTCCTTAACACAAGGATTCCAGTTTGCCAATATTGTACAACCCTCAGAGGGTTGCAGTGAGTGAGTGATTTGTGTCAGTAAAGTTTGGAAGTCATGTATCCTTCCTGTCAGTTTGATGCAGATTGATCAATAATAGACCAAGGGTCAGATGTAATTTTTGAACTCCTATAGAAATCCAATTTGCATTTATATAGTGCCTTTCACATTGGGAGGACGGCTAAAAGAGCTGCAAGAGCATGGTCCTAGAAGTGGGGATGGGGGAGACTTCTTAATGGGTAATCACAGAGATAACTCTTGAACCTAGCTTTGAAAATGGGGAGGAAGGAAATGAATCTGCGGGTCAATTCTTAAATAAGGTTGTAACTCTGAGAGATCCATAGCTGTAACATAGTGTTATTTTATAGTCTCTTTGTACTATCTTTAACTAGCTGGAAAGTTTGGTCTGGACAAGGAGTAGCATGAAAAAATCGACAAACGTCTTGTTGTTCAAGCCGATAGTTTTTTTTAGCTGCTTAAAGGATTAAAGTGAGTCCTCCATTACCAATATCCCCTTGCTTGTCCAGATAGAAAACAGCAAGGTTGACAGTTAATCTTTTCTGATGGATTAAGCTGTAACAAAGCATAAGAGGATTTAAAAAGGAACACTTGTGCTGTGTTTTTGCTTCCACCCCCCACCCCACCCCCCCACCCCCCAGCCCACCCCAGGAGTATAGTAATGTGGAGTGATAAATCCAAGTTATATTTACTCTGTATCTAGCTGCTTAGGAGAACACATTTTTTAATGCTGTTCAAGAGCTGCTAACAGTTACAATTTGCTGTGTCCAATTCTTTAAAATGTTCCCTCAACTGGCATATGCCTCTCTGCTTGTGATCTGGCCTTCCCTTGTACAGGGTACAGGTATACAAGCACTGTTTGACCTCCGGCACTGCTCCTAAGTGACCATATTTGAATCTTTGTGATTAATGTTGGCAGGCCACTCGATTACAGAGGGCATCAGAGATTAGTATGACTTGGCAGCCACCCAAGAACACTGTCTATAGAGAGTGCTAGTATGGGATGAGGAGCAGGCACACTGCCCTGTCCATCAATAACCCTGAACATTTCAGGGCCAATTTCACCTATTCATTCAACCCCAGTGAGATTTGCAAACTCAGTGCAGACCTGGATTTATACCAGTGAGCTCCCCTTCTGAAAACTGCAACCCTATCCATTGCACCATCTGGAATGTACATCCTTTCTCCTTATTTAAGAAAGGATGTACTCACCTTGGAGGGGGTACAACGTAGATTCACTAGGTTGGTATCTGGGATGAGGGGGTTGAGTTATGAAGATAGGTTGAGCAATCTAGGTCTATATTCTCTAGAATATAGAAGAATCAGAGGTGATCTTATAGAAACCTATAAGATTATTAAGGGGCATGACAGAGTAGATAGTGGGAGACTGTTTCCCCTGGTTGGAGAAACTATAACCAGGGGTCACAGTCTTAAAATTAGGGTCAGCCCTTTCGCACTGAGTTGAGAAAAAACTTCTTCACTCAGAGGATAGTGAATTTATGGAATTCTTCACCCTAAAGGGCTGTAGATGCTCAGTCCTTGAACATATTCAAGACTGAGATTGATAGATTTCTTGTGGATAAAGGGATTAAGGGATATGAGGATAAGGCAGGTAGGTGCAGTAGAATAGATCAGCCATGATCTTATTGAATGGCGGAGCAGGCTCGAGGGGCCGAATTGCCTACTTTAGCTCCTAATTCTTATGTTCTTATGCACCAACAATTAGTTTTTTAATTGCCTTACAAATGGACTGTTTAAAAAGTTCCAGAGAGCACTGGAGAGATCACAAAAATGCAAGCCAAAATAACTTGTACTTATGATGCACCATTCACCATTCACCCAATGATGTCCGCCTGGCTGAGTTGTAGCACTCTCACCTCTGAATCTAAACATTATTGAGTCAAATGCCATGTCGGGATTTTGAATTCTCACCTTAGGCTGACACTCCAGTGCAGTCATGGGGATGTACTGCATTGTTGAAGGTGCTGTACTTTGGATGGGATGTTAACCGAGATCCAATCTACCTGCTGGACGTTAAAAGATTCTGCTTGTAAACAGAAAGGAGGTTCGCTTTTGGTGAGCGAACATAGGCCTCATTCACTCCTTTAGAGCTAAATATGTTCCTCACGGGAAATTTTCCCTACATATGCAAAGATTAATATAAATATTATTACATCTTAATACAGTTTAATTTTGGGCAACTCACATACCATGAGGATATTGTACATTGTGACAGATTATCTAGTAAAGATGTTCCATGACTAGATAATAATTGCATTCGATCTTAATGTTTCCAGCCTATGCCTCTAATTTCCATCCACTAGGCCTATTTTCTCAGCACCATGAATTATGATATTGAATTTCTTTGCAATATAATATTAACGCAGCATTTATTGGAATGTTGTACAATTAGCAAAATTCTCCTGAGATTATATTACACTGCTGATTTAATATTTTACAAATGGGCACAGAAAAACAAGCAGTGGGTGAAAATATGCTCACAATCTGAATCGCTGAACTCTCAAATTATCAAATAGCTCATTTAATGAAAGGTTTTCCTGAGAGACAACCAATGCTCCCACTCATTGTCTTGTTAGTTACTGATGGGCCCATTACAGTAAGTAGGATTGAAAACAGAGCATTCCGGGTCTTGTATTCAGAAATATATAACAGGACCTATGTTAAGAAAACTAGAAGTATATCATATTGATTCATGGTGAATTGATCAGAATTGGGTGATGTGTGTGATGATTTCCATTTATCAGAAAGTAACTCCATTCAATTTCATTATTAAGGAATCCAGTCAGAAAATGCAGACTGTAGCAATGTATAGTACTGCATACAAACACCAGGTCATGAAATGTTGGGGTAAAAATTTATAATCATGATAATAATCCTTGCATTTGATGTCGTGCTTCATCACATCGTTGAAATGTTCCAAAGCACCTTTTCAGTATTCACTCAGATTGCAGTGATTGCGTAACAGTGGGCAATTGCAGTACTCCTAAACTTAAATGGCATAAGAAAACCACAGTCTACTGCCTTTTCCAAAGACTGTCATCTTTGTTTATAATTTAGCCAGGACCGTTTTTTTTCATTCATAGTCACCAGAATGACTTTTATGAACAAAGGTTTCTCCCGGTGCCCTGGTCAACATTCCTGGTGAACAACTAACAATTGTTTGAGCTTTGATACTCTATTCCATGCATGTCTATGCATTTATTTATTCCATAGTGGATTGGGGAGGAGACGATGAGGACAATGAGGAGGCTGCAAGAGTTTCTGTGCGGTGAAAAATTAACAGGATTGTTAAATCCAAAGAAAGGTTCATGAACCAGAAACACGGCACGCAGCTCTACTGAGAATTCCTAGTACTTAATCCTCGTTCCCGTCATCCAGCAATGTTGGCTGAGCTTTCCACTACTGGTGCAGATGATCTGTGTATTGTACATCTGCTGTGTTTTAGAGTACCATTTAAATATGTAAAATTACTACTTATCACTAGTACACTTGGTAAGCATTTTGTATTTAAACATAATGAAATGACGACAGGCCCATAAAAATACAGCAATTTTGAGCACTTAAAGTAATAATGAAGATGAAATACAATTGAGCCACTATTGTCCTGTTTTCTGAAATTCTCCCAAACCTCTTTTGTGGAGTCCTGCAGCTGAGTGATTAGAGCACTCACCTTACAACCACTCGCCTTTAACCACTAGGTTAAATTCCAGGCAAAGACGAAACCTTGGGCAAGTTTCCTTACTCCACAAGCCTGATAATAATTCCTCACAGAAAAGTAATAAATTGGTTGTTTCAATCCACAATTGTTTGTGGGACTCTGCTGCGCGTAATTGGCTGCCGTGTTTTGCCCACAAATATGCAGTCAATTCACTTTACAGTACATTCTGTGAAGCACTTTGAGACATCTAAAGATGTGAAAAACGCTATATCAAATGCAAGGATTATAATTATTATTAATCCCCGATAAAATTGGCCATTCACTTCATGGCTATTTGTGGGACATCAGAATGCACAAATGGACCTGGCATAGTTGTCTACAAATCCATAGTCATTGAATGTTATAGTACTGTAAATGCTTTGAGATGTTTCAAAGACATGTTTCAAAGACAAATTGGTAAAGTGGGCAGACACATGGCAGATGAAGTTTAATGCAGAGAAGTGTGAGGTGATGCATTTTGGGAGAAGAAATGAAGGGAGGCAATATAGGCTAGATAGTACAATTTTAAATGGTGTGAAGGAACAGAGAGACCTGGGGATTTGTGTTAGTGACTCGTTGAAGGTGGCAGGACAGGTAGACAAGGCTGTTAAGAAGGCATATGGGATACTAGGCTTTATAAATAGGGGTATAGAGTACAAAAGTCAGGAAGTGCTGACTAACCTCTATAGGACTTTGGTGAGGCCTCAGCTGGAATACTGTGTTAAATTCTGGTCACCACACTACAGAAAGGATGTGAAGGCATTGGAAAGGGTACAACGAAGATTTACTAGGATGGTGCCAGGATTGAGGGACTTCAGCTATGAGGAGAGGCTAGATAGGCTAGGGTTATTCTCTCTGGAGCAGAGAAGATTGAGGGGAGACCTAATAGAGGTTTATAAGATCATGAGGGGTTTCGACAGGGCAAATAGAGAAAAACTATTTCCACTCGTGGGTGAATCTGTGACTCGTGGTCACAGATTTAAAATAGTTTCAAGGCGCAGTAGAGGGGAGCTGAGGAGAAATTTTTTCACTCAGCGAGTTGTTCGAATCTGGAATGCATTGCCTGAAAAGGTGGTGGAGGCTGATTCGATAACAACTTTTAAAAGGGAATTAGATCTTTATTTAGGAAGAACGGGTCTATTAGGCTATGGGGAGCGGGCAGGGCAATGGGATTGAATCGCTCTTTTCAAAGAGCCGGCACAGACTAGATGGGCCGAATGGCCTCCTTTTGTGCCGTAAAATTCTATGATTCTATGATTCTATGATTCTATGTTAAGGCATTATATCAAATGTACAGGATTATTATTTATCTGGAAAGAAGTGCTCTTTCCATTTACATTTTTTTGGCCTTGTCTGCCCAAATGGCCTATTCCTTTATCATAGTTCTTTGAGCTTTATTCTAAACAAAAAACAACTGTTTGACTTCATTTATTGCACTTGCAGCTTTTGAGGCAATGGAAACAAACTAAAGTACAAAAATCTGTGATCTGCAGATCAGTAAGTCGTATAAATAGAGAGGAGCAAATAGAGAGGAGCAAAACCATGGAGGGCTTCAAAGGTGAGGATAAAGAACTTGAAGTCGATCTTCTGGAGGATGTGCAGGCAGTGAAGCTAGGCAAGGGCAGGGGTGATGGGGTCACGGAGCCTCGTTTGGGAAAGCACCCGAGCTGCAGAGTTAAGAACAATCTATGTTTTTTGGAGGGAAGAGTTGGGAAGTCCATCGAGAAGGTAGTTAAGATAAACAAACCTCCATGCAATAAAAGCATGGATGAGGGTCTCAGCAATATGAGGGCAGAGACAGCAGCAGAGCCAGACAATATTGCTGAGATGAACAAAGGAAGAGTAGGTCATGGCACAGGTTTGAGCTAGAAATGTCAGTTAAGGGTCAAACGAGACACCAAGGTTCTGTACTGGCTCAGTGAGGTGAAGTATGCATTATTGGATGGTGATGCTATTAATGCCTATGGTGAGGACACACTGGCAGGAGCCGAGCAGAAGGGCCTCAGTCTTGTTGACATTGAATTGGAGAAAGTTGGCTCTTATTCAGCACTTGATGTCTGACAGACACTCTATAGAACAAAAATCGATTGTACAAATTATTCAATAATGGCATCTTAAAATGTCAAATATCTAGTTTACTAAATTTCAGTTTCCCAAATCATCTGATTACTCTTTAACAAATATCTGTCTGTTCCTTAAGAGAGGTGGATGTCTTTCTTTATTGGTGATTTTTATCTTCGCATTAATTCGTGGCAGTCTGAAAGGAAGTTTGGAAAGAAGTATAAACTTACTTATAAGCAGATTACCAGGCCAAGGGGGACAGCTACTGTGCAATCCATAGTTTGCCACAGGGCAGTTTTGATTAATATACAAATTCTGGAAAAATATCAGCAGTGATGACTACAAATCGCTTTGAATACAAACTGAGTCAATCCATTGAATAAACAACCAACCTTCTCCTCGCATGCACCCAAAATAAATTAAACTAAACATTCAAAAATGCCATAGGTCTGCAATTTTCTTTAAAAAGGCCATATGACAAAACGGCACAAGATCCAGAAAATGAAGGGAAATTGTAGGACAGACATCTTTAAGAACTATTTATTTATCCAGAGGCTAATCCACAACTGGAATGGATTCCTAGCAAGGATGGTAGAGGCCAGGACACTGAAATGCTTTCACAATAACTTGATGCTGCAATTGAAAGATTATGAGGATGTGGTTTTGCATTCAAATATTCATTTAAATTTCAACCAATCCCTTTGAGCTTTTTGTCTATGTCATTTCTACTGTCCCTAGATAGTTAGTGACATGGAAACTCCACATGATGTTTATAAAGAATATCTATTTGGTCATATTGATTTATCCTGTAGCAGTACATTTCCTTCAATCTGTATCACAACAATATCCTAATACTCAATTGCTTACATTGTTTCCCAAATCAGATGAAATGTTATGATTTTATACCTAATGGCACATGTACTTCTACTCCCTGAATTTAACCCTCAGTCCACATAGCAACTATATACTGTATCAGCATTTTCACGATCTTGTATGTAATTCAATAGTATTAGTTTTATTAGAGTTCCTGCCATAATGGTAGGTTGTGGTCCCACATCGGGGCTTTGAGTTCACAATCTAGGCCAATCCTATGTTGGAAGGTGCTGCTTTGTCGGATTGTTTAATGTTTTATTCCATCAGATAAGAAATCAAACCAAGGTTCCGGCTTGAACTTAGGTAGAGAATAAACATCCTATAGCACCATTTAAAAAGAGAAGGGAGTTTCTACCTGTGTCCTGGCCAGCAATTCTCTAGATTTAAAAAAATGGTCATTCAGTTCATTGGTTATTTGGGCCAGGCTCTGTGGAGCCAAGTGGGTCTGTTGCATTCTAGGTTTCAGTTGATGACAGACCAGTCAGCTTGCCTCATCAGTAAGATTTGGAAGGCAAGGACTCAGTTCAAGAATTCCTGTTCTGAGGACATGGATTCTGCCCACTCAGCTCCTGTTAGGTCTGCAAGTCAAAGTCGCAACTCGTAGGGTGGTCCCAGCTGGACCATACAGTGGAAATGTTGCCAGGCAGTGGAGTCTTTGCTGTGTGCAAATTTTCCACAGTATTCCTCTACAAATAATCACATAAACCACTGTAAAACACTTTGAGGTATAAGAATGTGATAAGACGCAATAGCAAATACACAGACTATAATTTAGCATGTTATTATATTTTAGAACTCCCAGATTTACATTTTCTTTTAAATACTGTCCAAATTTTGTAGTCAATTTTCTGAAAGTTGTTAGGAGTTCAAAGTTAAGACTGAATTTGACAATTAGTAAATCTAGACCCAGGAGGAATTCCTCCCCATGGACAAATATGATTTTGGAGAGCTTAACACTGACACTGTAAATGGCATAATTCTGCCACTTTGTTGGCACAAAATGCAGTAGAGGAGGAAAGAGAGTGACAGCAGCCATTGGGAGCTAACATGTAGCCGCAGAAGAATTTGTGTGAAGTGCTTTAGCTGCCATGTTACCAAGCCATGATGAGACCTCTTAATTTCATCCCTTGTGAAAAAGCAGACACTGAAAAAATAAAATGGTCAGCCGACATCTGACACATGCAGAGAAGAAATGGATTGTGATGGAAATACAGCACAGGGGAAACAGAAACAGGCAGGAAAAATAAAAATCTAATAAAAACAGATTAATTAAAAACAAGAGTGCTGTTCTTATTCATTATTAATAGTGAGATTGAAGCTGTACCAGTGGGAATCTTGACTGGAATTCAGTATTGCTTTGCAATGGGAATGTCTGACTACTTATTCGTTTTTATTCTGCTTGGTTTGAGTTTGCTTTTTGACACAGCATAATCTGTTGAAGATTAAAATGTTTCTTTGTATTTCCAAGAAACAATTACGTTCTCCATAATAATACTGATAGCTGTAACATGGCGTTGTGCTCTTGTGGTGCATTTGTGCCATTATCCTTCCATTTCCAATGAAGAAATCTGCAGTGATGTGCTTCAATACAGCTATTTGAAATGTTGTTGATTTACAATAGGACTTGGTAAACAAAAACGTTAACGTAAGATTTCATTTTGCACAAGTATGTGAGCTTCAGGAGCAAGTGTTGGAAAACATGTTTTGAGTAGTTACTCTTGTTCCCTTAAGAATCAACAAGTAAACACAGTCAGTAGATATGAAATTTGTGAAATTTATAGGACTTAGAGTTTACTGTCTTGGCTAAAACTTCAATACTGCACTGAAGGAGCAATGCTGTGCTAACAGCACCATCCTTTTGTTGAGACTCTGAGATGCTAAACACAAGTTGCTGTTGTTGACTTCAAATCAAGGTTTACATTTTGCTTATATTTCACATAAATGGGAATGATCACATTGGGTGTTTCCCACCACCCCAATAATTGGCAGGTTTTAACAACATTTAGAAAAGTTTCCTACTGAGTTCAATGTGTGATAGAGAATCCCGACAGGTAAAAAATTTAACTGGAACTAAAATATCCTTCCATGGACAATTTATCCACTAATAAAATGTGTGCAGTCACTTTCCTCAATAGCAAATGTTTGTGCTTGCACAAATCATTGCAGTAAATTGAGAAGCAAATCTCAATTGCAGTTGACATTGTAGAAGTGGTCCAGTGTGCAAGAGGTCACCCATTATACTATGTCACTCAATGGCTGGGAGAGTGACTGGTTTTAGTCATTGTTGTGCTGATGCTGAGCTGTGAATCACAGCTGGACTATTGGAGACAGAAATAAGGCCAGGTTGAAGGGAGAAAAATGCAGTGACAGAAAGCCTACACGGTGACTTTCATATATCTCTTAGCTTCTAGTTACAAAATATATTGGTATGATGCAGCTGCCTGCTCAGACATAATAGGACACATTTTCTGTGCTGGAATTCTATGAGCAATTTGCTCCATCATCTTCTAAAAAAAAAGCCAATGGTGAAGGAAGAGAAAACTTTCAAAGGGGTACAACATTTAATTCAAAGAGAGTCGCCCCCATGATTCTACGTTAGGAAAGCACTGACCGCTGTAGCACTAGGTCATAAAAATGAGATAGACACATTTTGATTTGGTTGGCTTACCCTAGTCTGAAATGTAGGTGGAGCTTCAATAATAAAGCAAGAGCTGTTGAACTGACAGCTACATTAGAGGGAAAAAATAGCCTGTGTTCCTGCTCTAGGGATGTGAAGTTACTAACTTTGCACTGAAATTAGCAAACTCAATTATACATGCAACAACAAATTTACGAACCAGCAGAGTTTTATTCCACAGATTATAATTCGACAACCTCGCTGAAGTGTCTGCAAGAGGACATTGGCTGAAGATAAACACTGCACTCAGCTTTGTTGTCTACAAATTGAATATCTCACCAATACCCATTGTCAAAGCTTCTGAATGATTAATGTCCAACAAAATAATACTAATTTGGTCACTTAATCCACAACTTCTTAAATCATGTAATCCACAATGTTCTCCCGACATGAAAGGCGCTCTATAAATATAATTTTGTTGTTGTCGAACAATGCTGTGCCAATGAACCCTACAGTATATTTTGTGAAGTGCTTTGAGATGTCTAGAAGATAAAGTGCTATATTAAATGCAAGGATTACTCTTATTTTTATTAACATGGGAAGATAATAAAGGGCATCACAGACCTGGATTCATAAGAGGGAGCAAGCACATGCAATGGGGAAGAGAATGAAAGGAAACTTATTGGTGAAAAATATTTAAAAGATAATTTTCAGCTCAGCAAACAAATACTTTTTCAAATCAATATTTCTTCAATGTTAATATTTTGTTGATTTTCCCCCCAAAAAGGTGGTTAAAAGTGATAGTATACACATTTCTAAAGGTGAATATTGTAAGAGAAATGAGAAGGTACTCTGTTGCTAACAATATTTCTTGAATAAAGCATAAAATGTATTCAACTTTGTCCTGGACTGCAAATATCATGCCACTGTTCTCACTGAGTTAACCTTCATTAAACTGTCAAAGTAATATAAAGGAAAGCTCTAAACTGTTTATCAGATTTCACAGAGACAGCAGAAATATTTCCGCGGATATGGTTTAATAAAACACTTACCAGTAAAACGAAAACTGCATAATCAATACAGCAATGTTAATCTCAAGGAGTTACAACCAGAGCGTAGGGGAGACAACATTCAGAAAATGGATGTTAACTTTTTTCATCATTACCCCTGCATAAGGACTGATAAATCGGATAAAAGGAGAATCTATCAGGATTGTGATGAAAGTATTGATTCTGTGACAATGTTATCACTATTTTGGGGGGGAAGAAAGCAATGGAGTTATCACAAAACAAGCCTGTTTGAATGGAAATAAATGACTGCTGGGGTCAAAAGAAAACTGAGAGGTTCTCAAAGAAGGAGAGCTCCTTTTCAAATGCAATGCAAGGACGATCCCAGAAGTAGGACAGTTACACGCATTCACTAACCCTCTTGTGTCTACACAGGAGCAATGAGACTAAATGCACAGCCCACTATGGAACTCTAGCTGAGGTCAGCTAACTCAGTACATAGCAGTGATAAAAACTGGAATCTTTGTGGTGTCAAAGTCATAAAATTGCATTTGTGTGTTAATCTGGCTCAGTTGGTAACACTCTCGCCTTTAAATCTGAAGATTGTGGGTTCAATCCCCACGTTGGTCATTTGAGCTCACAATCTAAGTTGGCACATGGATCCTGTGCTGTGGTGTGCTGCTTTATGAATGAGGTTCAGCTAATGTCCCATCTGGCAGATCAGGTGAATGTAAAAGAACAATTACACTGTTGAAAAAGAGAAAGGAGTTTCTCCCGGTGAAATGTGAGGATTATTAATTTTATTTACTCATAGATCAATTGAGTAAAGCCCTCCAATACACCTTTAGTAAAATCAACAACAATGAAGAAAACTAAAATACACCAAGGAATTTGGCATGGAAACAGACTATTCTGTATTCATTGTATACAGGCGAACTGTTGTATTTCTGTTAGTTCAAATGAACCTCCTGAACTGAAGTTCCATTTTCCTGTAAAGATAAATGTCGAAGATGTCATGCAACACAATACAAATTTTCATTTACATCATGCCTTTCACATCAAGAGAACAAATACAATCTTGAGAAGGACCTTGAAGGAGGCGAGTGAAGGGGCGAGGCAAATGGACTTCACGAAGGAGTTGCAGAAAGTGGAAGCAGAAAGGCTGAAAGTCCAACCATGTGATGGTGGAAGGTCGGCAGAATACAAAGCAGGCTGTGATTCATTGAGCAACGGCAGCAAAGATGTCTTCTATTCCACTTGTATTTTTCGTTGTCAGAAATCAGACAAATCAGAAGCCCCAAATTTCACATTATCTTAGTTTTAAGACTATTGTCTAACCGATCTCCACAAAATGTTGAGAAACAAAACTAAAAAATTAGAAATGTACTCCAGAAAGATTTTTGTCTTAAAATGTAAGGATGTGTAGTTTATTTGAAAATCCTTAAATTTAGTTTTAGAAGCCAGATTGCCACAGCATAAACAGAATGATGTAAAGTTTTATACAATATTAAGAATAAATTGAATAATTTTACAAAATATCTATGCAAAATTAAATTGTAAGACAATGGTGCTTAAGCAAACACTCTGTGATATTTTAAGTTGCATCTTAATTCTGAAAAAAAAAGCTTAACAAGACAGATTGAAGCAACAGGGTAGGACCATAAGAGAGGGAAGCCATGGCACAACAAAAGCACGATAATCTACCAAGTGTTCATCGATATGTTAGAATAACATACAAAGCAGGTATTCTTGAATAATTCGATTAAATGAACTTGTTTTCATGACTACTTATCTTTGTTTACTATCCAATACCTCGAGGTTGATTGATTTTCAACAATTTATATGTTCAGACTTGTCTGATCAGTGGGAACTGTTGCAACTGAAAAACCTAGCTGGCAACTCACTGAATTCATGATCCAACAGATGCTTTGAGTGTTCGACTTATTCATACATTTCCCATGGAAGCAAAATATAAATTCCTGAACACATGATATAATAGTAACAATGCTTGCGATTGATATAGTGCATTAATATTGAACTGTGTCAAAGCACTTCAAACACGGATATTCCTGTAAAGTGTAGTAATTCATTGTATACAGGCGAACTGTCAATTTGCATACAACAAAACCTTACAAACAACCATGAAGTGAATGATTAATTTAACTGTGGGATTACTGGCCAGGACACTGAGCAATGCTCTTTCTATTTCAAATACTGTAGTGTCATAGGATCTTTGATGACCGTCTTAACACTTAGCTTCTTTTAGCATTTCATTCAAAATATAATTTTAAGCTCTTAAAGCTAAGACCATGAGTTATTCAGACCTCAAATACTTTTATATTGAACAGGGTACATAATTACATTTTCAGTGTATTATACAGATTGCAGAGACTGATTTCTCCTGTGTACTCTTAAGTTTTTCTATATGATATAGCTGTGTTTTCATGTCCATTTCTCTGTTTAATCATGGCATTTGGAATGCATTGTGACAAACACAGAAATAAATCAACCGTGGATCTAAGATTATGTTAACAAGCAGTCAACAAAAAAGGAACAGACAGAAGGGAGGAGATCTGCTGAAGAAATGTATTCCTCTACAACATCAACAAGATCATCATCACAATACCATGCTCAGTGTGACATAGTTGACAAGCATATACATTTCAACTTAGTTTTCTTTATGCCTTGCTTGTCTATGATTCTCTGTGGAGGATACTGTGCTCCATATACTCCACATTTTCAGTAGGCACTTTGTCTCTGTGCTTGGAATGTTATGCAGATTTGCCTGTTTCTGCTGACAAATGTTTCTAATGGAGTTATTAAAGAAGATTGTATCCCACAACTTTGTTTCCATGTTATTCTTGCATTAAAAACTCAATAGCTCAATAATTATTCTTACTTGATTCTTAAAAGTCAAGAATAAAATTCACAGGGATAAATTCATAGGACTTATAAGATTAGTGTTTAGCTGACACTAATGCACATATAAGTAGCTCACAGAGTACAAACATAGGGATGGACAGATGTTTGAACTGAAAAATATTGGCATAAAATGATGCCACACGCTGAAAAATTACTTTGAACTATAAAGTGATTTTCCTGTAGGGAGAGCACTTATTGTTAAAACAAATGTTGTGGTTTTGGGTGCATGGCTTAAAAAAAACATTGATTTGCACCATTAAGGTGAATGTTTTGTGCACCAGCATCTGAGGAAGGATATCCTAGACATGGAGGATAATCAGCAACCATTTACCAAAGTAAAAGCAGCGATGAGCTTTTTTAAAGTATTACTATGCATTTTCTAGAATTTTCATACAGTTAATTACTGAACTACATCAAAATGATGCTTCAATTCAAAGTTCTAGTGCAGAACTCTTTAATGTCTTTACAGATTGTGTTCACAGTGACTCTTTGGGTCATGTTATCTGATGAATATTCCATTGGTGAAGCAACAAAAAAAATCTTCTCTCATTTCTGGCTGTCCAGGTCATCAAAATCAACGCATCAAAGTACTTGCATTTCGGAGTGACATGTTATAACCACAAACAGATAAACAGGTCAAGTTGTGTGAAGAATTAATGAAATGCCAAAGGTTTAGCAAAGCAATGAGTTACAACAATAATGCACCAGATCCCACACTGGATTTTAGTTTTTAATCCAGCCCTAATAGGCAGGGCTAAAAGATGGTAGCCCTTGGATTTCTGTGTGTGTGTGTGTATACGGGTGGGTGGGGAGAGGTAAGCATGTTGGGAGCTGACTTGACTCCAAATTGACATGTCTTGCAATGGAATATAGGAATTACATCAGTCCTCTGTGGTGCTCTGAGTCAGGCAGGTCTGCAATATTCAAAGGCAGTCTTGAAAATAAACTGACCATCTTGGCAGATCAGCAGAACTTGAAGAAGCATTTTGGGAGGGTATTTTCCCACCTGGTTCCTGTCAATCCTTGAAGCCCAAAGTCTAATGCAATAAAAGTGTGATCCTAGCTTCACAAGCAATATAAACCATTACAGTCAGTGTTCAAAACAGAAACTGTGTAGTTTTAACTGATTTATTTCCATCAGCACTTGAAAGCATACTTTGGGACTTCCTCTAAACCTTGGCTTTTATCAATCTCCATCTAATATTTTCCAAGATTAGGGGAGCAGAGTCAATTTGCAGGGAGCAGGGTGTAGGGAACTTCCCTCCACTTCTAGGTGTATTTTCATTGACCTCTCTCCTCGTCGGCCTCCCAAGTTCCTCCATTCACAGGCTGCAGGTCATCCAAAACTCTGCAGGCCGTGTATTATCCCGCACCCGCCTCCGCGACCATATACCCCCACCCTCGCCCGTCTCCACTGGCTCCCCATTCTCCAGAGGATCGAGTTCAAGATCCTCGTCCTCACCTTCAAGGCCTTACACGGCCTTGCCCCGCCCTATTTAACCAATCTACTTTCCCCCTACAAGCCCACCCAGACCCTCCGTTCAACAGGACTTGGCCTGCTCCAAGCCCCCCGCCCGAACCGCCCCACCATCGGAGGCCGGGCCTTCAGTTTCTCCGCTCCCACCCTATGGAATACCATCCCCCAATCCCTCCATCTCGTTTCTTCCCTTTCCTCTTTCAAGGCCGGTTTGAAGACTTTCCTCTTCGACCGTGCCTTTTGTTCTACCCTGAATTTTTCGACCTCCCCTTCGTGTTTCACCCCTTCCCAAACACTCCCCTCCCAAACACTCCCCTCCCAGCTCGGGTCACACGCCTCCTGTGCAGCGCCTTGGGACATCCTCCCGACGCGAAAGGCGCTCTATAAGTGTAATTTGTTGTTGTTGTTGTTGACCTTGGTAGTTTTGATGCCAATGCTTAATGTCAAACAGGTCAAATGGATGTTCCATTCACTAGCACTGACATTCACACATGAAATAACACATTCCCAAATTCTCTTCTCTGCCACCAGAAATATATATCTTTTTCCTTTATCATATTCTGGCTGTTGATTTGTAATGTTAATATAATTCAATAGATTTTAGAACGATGTAAAGTTTTGAGCATAGGAAAAGGCCAGATGGCCATTCACGTTCATGGCAAGTTATTCCACATTTGAGTGTAATTTATCCTATCCTATCAAAACCATATAGAGTCTTAAAAAATGGTTAACAGATAACCTGACAGGTATTTAAATCTAAGAAAGGATTTGATAAGGTGGGCGTAAATAAGTTGTTTTCACTTGGTGAATGTATAACTAGAGGGGATAAATATACGGTTGCTGGAAATAGACCAAACAAGGAGTTTATGAAGAACTTAATCAGGCAGTGAGCGATGGGAATGTGGAACACATGGGCAGAAGCTGTGGTTGAAGTACAATATATTTAAGAGGAAAGGTGGCACATATATAAGGGAGCAGAGAATTCAGTGGTATAGGAGAGCATTTAGGAATAATGGGGGTTTGTGTGGAGTATAAAATTTGTCTCAGACGAGTTGCTGTGGCACATTACTCGGTGTTACTCCATGCAAATAAAAAGCTATCTGTAGATTCCATCTCATTACTGCAGGCTATTCCAATGCATTCAGGCATTCAATACATACCCAGTGACAGGATATTTCATGAATCTCCCCATTTGTGTGTCATATAATCATGAAATATTCCCCCAGTTCGTTTTCATTTGCAGCCCTTGTCAAAATGATTGGATATGTCTATTGGAAGCTCCGTGATATTCACAGATTCAATCCCTTTTCAAATGAACAATATCCAATGCAATTGTTTAGAATCATGTAATATGTAAGAAAGACAAAATACATCTTTGTTCAAAAGCTCAACCATTTCTACAGGTGTGACGAGCTCGAAGTCGGCTTTATTCCAGATGTGAACATACCTCTTGGTGATATGCCAGTGTGAACATACCTCTTGTTGATAGTTTTTTGCTTGTTTGAAGTGCTTAGATCACATTGCAGTCCATTCAGAGGTGATAGCTGGTTTATGTGTGTTCCAAAATATGTGCTAGAAAAAAATAATAGCATAATACAAATATATATCAAAACTTATGAAAGAAATGATACATTCACTGTAGAGCAATTTCAAAACTGAAAGTAGGAGATGAGAATGCCTTGGTTTAACTCAACTAATTATTCTGTTGCACAAATTTCTTTCATAATTCATATAATGTAAGGCAAACATGCTGCAGATCTCTATTTGGACTCTCTGAATTCCAGCAGCACCACATTAATACCACAGAGCATATTTTCTGCATTTTAATAATTAGATACTATGATGTCAAATCAAAACATATTTTTATTAATCCTGTTGTTTCGTTCCAAACACTACTGAATTAACCGTCAGCAACATCACTTGCATCAGGCATCGGTCGGACAGATTGACAATGAAGCTTGTCAATGCACAGAGCAATTATCTCATTAACAGTAAAGCCATACTAATCCTAGCAATGATGGGCATTCAGAAATCCTGATATTAGAAACAGCACAAGTAACAAACTATCATATGACATATCACTGACAGATATCACCCTGCCTTTTGTGATCTTCCAAGAGTCTTTCCGCACAATATTAGGCACATACATCACACAGAAGTTTTGTTAACCAGTTGGTTATTCTTACTTATATCCAATGGTTCAATTGCCAAGGTAGATCAGGGCAGTTTTATTGGACAACACATGCAAGCCAGTTTACATGCTCAGCACATCCAAGATTAATTCAGTTGTTTCTCCACAGCTTACAAGATTCCTGAATGAAGTGCTGCTTCATTTAGAATATAGCAGTATGGAATGGCCTTCACTCAATACAATGTCTGCATTGGCTCAAGCTCCATTGACTCCAGCGGAGTCTCCAAGGAGCTGCAATTGCTTCAAGGTGACATGTTTTGCAATGAATGCTAGAATGAAGACTACCCTTTGTGGCAGTCTCTAGTCCAGCTTGTGAGCCATCCAGGTTCGCTTTGATAATTATTTTAAAAGATATACAATGAAACACTGCAAATTTCACCCAATAGGAAAGTTGCCACCCAGTGTTTTCAAAGGCAAGGTTTACGGTTTTAGATGGTTAAACAGCAGCAGTAATCCGTGGACATTCTCGGTTCCCAAAATCTTGACTGTTGCTAGCCTGTGCCAAATACTCTCTTGAATTAGGTTAGCGGGTTAGTATCCTTACAAAGAGAGATTGCAAACCCCTCCGAAATCATTATTCCTCCAGCTGTGCTGGTATGTTGTTTCACATGTATTCTCCTATTACTAAAAGAACATTTCCTACACTTCCTTTTATTCAACTGTTTGTGTGACAACAAATTGTGCATTAGATTGTATTAATTTGAGAGTAGTTCATAGGTGATACAAGCAAAACTTGTATGCTTTAGTTATTAATACACATTAGACAAAAAGTGAGACATATAAGGATGGATAGAAAGAATGTAACTGAAATATAACTTCTGGCACAAACCTGATATGGTGTTAACAACCACAACAAATTACATTTGTACATCGCCTTTCACATCGGATGACGCCCAAAGACACTGGATAGTCAATGTTTCAGACCCAAGCTGGGTTTGGGATTGTGGAGAATGGAGAGAAAGGAGGGGATAAGGGGTGACCAATGGGACCATCGAGGAGGAGAGTCTTGAGGCAGGAATTGAAGGAGGCTTATGAAGGTACGAGGTGGAGGGAATGCAGGATGGAATTCCAAAAGTTAGCAGCAAAGTGGCAGAAGGCTCACCCACTGATGGTTGGACGGAGGGTTGGGAGATATGGAGCAGGCCAGAGCCCGCTGAGCGGAGGGGGCAGGCTGGTTGGTCGGGGGTAAGGAAATCACAGAGATAGGATGGAGCAAGGCCAAAGAAGGCTTTGAAGGTGAGGACCAGGAACTAGAATTGAATCCTCCAGGTGATAGGAAGTCAATGGGGGAGATAAGGTCATGGAGCTCGGACTGGTAGAGGACACGGGCCGCAGAGTTCTGGATGATCTGTAGTTTATGGAGGGAGGATATTGGAAGGCTGACAAGCAGTGCATTGGCATAGACAAGCTTGGATATGATGAAGGCATGAATGAGAGTTTCAGTGCCCTGAGGGGTGAGGTCGTGGCAGTCAGGTAATGTTGCTGAGGTTTATTTGACAGCATGTGCCAGTCAGTTTACATGCTCTGCACATCCAAGATTGATTCAGTTGTTCCTACACAGCTTACAAGATTCCTGAATGAAGTGCTGCTTTGTTTAGAATATACCAGTATTGATTGGGCTTCACTCAATAAATGTCTGCCTTGGCTCAAGTCCCATTGACTATCCTCCAGCAGAGTCTCCATGGAGCTGAAATTGCTTCAAGATGACATGTTTTGAAATGAATGCTAGATTCAAGGCTACCATTTGTAGCAGCTTGTGAGCCATCCAGGTCCGCTGTGATAATTATATTAAAGAATGTATGGTGAGGGAAGGTGAGGGAAGGCAGAGTCGGTCGTGGCTTGAAAATGGGGAAGGAATGACAGTTGAGGATCAAACAATTCAGGCTTCAGATATCAAGTTTCCTGACTGGCTTGGTGAGGTGGTGTGTGCAACCATGGATGTTGATGCTGTCAATGCCTAATGTGTGAAGGTGCTGGCATGAGCTAATCAGGAGGGCCTCAGTATTGTTGATGTTCAGAAAGTTAGCTCTCATCCAGGACTTGACGTCTGACAGGCAGTCTGTCAAAACAGCAGTGGTCCTGGAATCGAGGGTAGAGGTAGAAAGATACAGTTGGGTGTCATGCTCATACTTGTGGAAGTTGACCCTATGTCTGCAGATTATGTCAACAAGGTATGTCATGTAGATATTGAAAAGGGGCCAGTGACAGAGCTCTGGAGGACTTCACAAGTGATAGTGCAGGGGCTGGAGAAGAAGCCATTGGTGGCAACAAATTGGAGTCAGTGAGAAAGGTAAGAGTCAAACCAGGCAAGCGCAGGTCCATGAAGATTGAGCTGGGAGAAGAAGCGGTGTAGAAGCACAATTTGGCTGCCATTTTCATTTTCGTGGCTGACAATTCTTCAGATGAAACAAACCATTCACTTCATGGCTGATAGTGGGGCATTGCTGTGACAACAACAACAAAAAAATTACATGTATAGAGTGCCTTTCAGGTCGGGAGGATATCCCAAGGCACTGAACAGTCAGGGTTTGGAACCCTAACGTGGGGGAGGGGCAGTTAGGGGGGAGGAGAGGAAGAGAGGTTGGAGGGGGGCAGAGGTACGATCGAAAAGGAGGGTGTTGAGACCGGCCTTGAAGGAGGCTATGGAGAAAGTGAGGCAAAGGGATTGTGATATGGAGTTCCAGAGTGTGGGGAAGAGAGGCTGAACACCTGCTACCGATGGTAGGGCGGGTCAGGTGGAAGACATGGAAGAGACCAGAGCCCACTGAATGAAGGGAGCAGGGTGTTTGTTAGGGTGTCAACAGATTCAGAGAATAGGAAGGGACAAGGCCGTGGCTGGCTTTGAAAGTGAGTATGAGGATTTTGAATTCAATCCTCTGGGGGTTGGGGAGCCAATGGAACCGGGCAAGGGTGGGAGTGATGGAGTTGTGGAGCCTGTTGCAGGAGAGGACACGAGTTGTAGAGTTTTCAATGATCTGCAGCTTGCGAAGGGATAGCTGGGAAGGCCGACAAGGAGAGAGTTTCTGTAGTCAAGCGTTGATGTGATGAATGCATGGGTGAGGGTTTCTACAGCCTCGGGTGGGTGAGGTAGTGGTGGAGTCTGGTAATGTTATGGAGGTGGTGGAAGGCAGTGCTGGTTATGGCCCAGATGTGAGGCAGAAAGGACAGTTCGGTGTCAAACGAGACCACAACAACAACAACAAAATTACAGTTCTAGAGCGTCTTTCACATCGGGAAGATGTCCCAAGGAGCTGAAGTCCCAAGACACCCAGGTTCCTGACTAGCTTTGTGCGATGGAGAGTGTAGCCATGGATACTGATGCTGCCAGCACTTGAGGTGCTGATGTGCTGACACGAGACAATTTGGAACATCTCAGTCTTGCTGACATTCAGCTGAAGAAAGTTTTCCTTCGTCCAGGACTCGGTGTTGGACGTGCAGGCAGTCAGGATGCTGGTAGTCCTGGAGTTGAGCATGGAAGCAAAGAGATAGAGTTGGGTGCCATCTGCGTACATGTGGAAATTTATCCCATGTCCGCAGATGATGTCACTGAGGAGGAGCGTGTAGAGGGTGAAGAGGAGGGGAGCAAGGACAGAGCCCTGAGGAACACCGCACTGCAGGGGTTAGAAGAAAAGCCACTGGCAGACACAAAGTGGAGATGGTGTGAGAGCTAGGACCTGAACCAGTTAAGGACAGAACCATGAAGGTTGAGGTGGGAGGAGAGACGGCGGAGCAGAATTGAGTGGTCCACAGTGTGAAAGGTGACAGATAGATCGAGGAGGATGAGGATCAGAGCAATCTGCCCCAGCGATGGGAAGACTGTGAAAGTTGAACGCCAGTCACAATTGGGAATGTGGAATGTGTGACTTCCCTTTCATTCAGATCAAGGGACCCTGAGGAAAACTGAGTGAAGGTTATGAAATGCAATCATGTCAATCTATCTTTTCAATGCACACTGTATTAACTTAATGTATTAAGTCTAGTCCAATTGTGTTTCCATTGCAAAAGTATTTCCAATATTTCTCAGGAAATATTGCAATGGAATCACAATTGGAATTTTGGGGGTGTGCACAGAGCTATGCTTTACCCAAGTGCCACGGGGTGTGCAGTATAACCAGGCACTGTCAGCTCACACTACTCTAAAACAGGCATTTGCGTCAATCCAATATCTGCAGTATTATTTCCCTTCTGATCAAAGACCAGTAGCATAACCAATCCAAAGAAAGCATCATATACTATTTGCAATGCACAAATGGGTTTGTAGCCTCAGAGAAAATAATAGAGGCATGAAATGATTTCTTTCACATTATGTGCTTCAAACTACCAGTGTTTGTTTATTTTTCATTTTTGTTGTGCAACTTTTTATTTCTTTTTTCAACTTGTGCTGTACATTTCTTGTATATGTTATAAAGTTTTCACATCTTTTCTGTACCAGGATTTTCCACTCATGGAATATTACTGTTATGTGGAACAATAAACACAATATATACGTATAGGGGCCTGTATGTAAGAACATATTGTGCTATTAAAAAACACATATTTGAAAGCTACGCAAAAAACAACAGAAAGCAAGAGCAAATCAGTATGTAAATTGCTTGAATATGATTATTATTCTATCATATTTTAATTTGAATAAATAAATGGAAACAGTTATTTGACATTATATGAAATGCAAAGCCTTGTCATCAACTTTGTTGATGTGCTCTAAGTTTTCACATGTTTAGCCATTGTATTTTCACATGTTTATGCCTGGGCTGCTATTTTGATGGGAACTGCAGTTCGGATAAAATATTCTCCTAATGGTCTGGCTGATATTCCTCCCAAATCCAAATTTACTTAAAATCAGATTCACTTTAGTGATGCCTATATAACAAGCACCTGAAAGTAACGCAATTCCTCTGTGATATTTTGGCATAATTACATGACACATAAGGTATGATTTCTTCTTTAAGATAATAATAATTGGTTACATCAATAAAACTAACATAAGTGAAACAACTGTGGAATCAAGGAATAGATGTTGCCTGATATGTCACTTGTTGTATTTCTCTCATTATCATTTATAATACGTTATTTGAAAATCACCAGCTGAAATTATACTACACATGTTTGATCAGTCATTATTTTCAGCCTTGGAGAAAATTCTGATGAATTCGACATATATTGCCAGAGAATTTGGGTTTAATTTAATGAGTTTTAAAACTACCCAGAAGTAAATTCAGTTTATTGAACGAGTTGTTGAAAAGAATGTAAATTATGCAAATGAATATTATGTTTCAATAGAACCTGCACATTAGGCATAAGAGTAATGATCTTTAGGGAACAGATTCAAAATATTTTAGCAGCTTTTGATGTCTCTTCTATTGCACTTAATTATACTTTGCAAAGTGTGTACATATAAACAACGGAGCCAATCCAATCATTGGGTTAGAGTCAATCAATAATAATACTGTACTCACATTGGTTAATTTGATAGGAAGGTCACCTTCCCCCTCCCACTGGCTCGGCCTCGGGTTCTGCTGTTCTAAAGCGCTCTGAGATGCTGTCTGGCATGGAGGGCGCTATATAAATCCAAGTTGTTGTTGTTGGTATAGGTGTCAGTTTTGTTCAGTCGGTAGCATTCTTTTCTGAATCAGAAGAATGTGGTTTCAAGTCCCATGTCAGAACTTTAAAACAGCGGTTGTGGCTGGCACTCTTGTGTAGAATTGGCAGTGTGCATTGAGAGGTGGAGGGGGGGGATTGCATTCTGGGAGGTGCCATCCCTCAGATGAGATATTAAAGATATTTTGATAATGTGACAAGGCATTATAACAAATGTTTTATAGTTATAATTACATTGCGCCCACAATGTTGTGAATGTTTCAACGTGCTTCATAAACTTCTAGTAATGTGTATTGGTTATGCTTTCTAACACAGCAGATAATGTATGCACAGCAATGTTGCAAAACACAGTCATGAAATGAATGTTTAAGTTTTTTAACTGCTGGCCACAGAGCTTTATCCTGTCTTACTATGGTATATTATTTTACCTGCAAAATGTTTTCTGAATTAATTTTAGCTTTCCTGTACTGTATTAACTGTTTTCTGATGGATTGAATTGAGTGAGCTGAATTCACTCATCTATTTTAGCTCTGAAATACAGAGTTTAGCATCAAAGCTAAGGCAGTAAAAGAACTGGCAGCAATACATTCATTGGATCCAGAATCACAAGTAGCTGTTTAAATAATTAAAATTAATCCATTTGTAAATTGTTGCTAAAGGCAGGCTTAGTGCAGCTGTTACACAGGACTAATACAGAAATGATAAAGTAAGTTAGTTTAGTGTATTCAGAGAACTGAGGAGAATGTGTGCAGACTAATTGAACTGCTGGAATTCACTTACAAAGTATACTTTACGGTATATCCTATGAATTGCTTGTCACATCTTCCTGACATATAATGTGCCATATCAATTGCAAAGATTATCATAAATTATTATTATTATTTGTACTAGTTGTGATATACAACTAATAAAATAGTTGTTCTTTGAATGGGCTCCAGACCCTTGTTTTGTAGCCCTATATTCTACTCACAATGCTAGGGGTTTGCCCGTCTGTCTTATTAAAGTTAAGGCAATTTTTAATTTGTTGATTTTCCATGGCCCCTGTAACAAAACTGACTTAGCATGATTACAGGGAAATCAAATGAGCCATGAAAAATACGTCTTATACAGTATAGGATACAGTAGGGTCTGGCAATCTATCAATATATCGGTTATATCCGATATAATTTTTATATTGATATGCCGATATCAGAATTTTAAAAATATCGATATATCAAAAAATGTTATGTCCGGTGATATATCGATATATCAGTATATATTGGTAAAATGCGGACTTTTTCAACTTACCTTATTGATATCCGAATGCGCGCGCACACCGGAATGTGCGTGCGCATGCGCAGGACAAAAAAAACCCAGCGATATCGATATCAATATATCGGTACATATCAATATGGGCAAACCGATATATCGATATATATGTCAACCACAACTACTGAAAGATGGGCAGAGTTCAAGGTTATCTTTCATTGCACACCAATCTACCATATTGCACAATATTGAGGTCAAACAGAGCCAAGCTTTGGGAAGATAAAGTTCAGCAAAATGTCACCCTGCCCTGCCCACAGAAAAATGAGCAAACTCCAGGGTAACAACCCAATCAGTTCACAGCAAAATTCTCCTCATTGATTTCAGTTCCATAGATTATATCCCTACAATCCCAGCAGTGGAGATTCCATCGTTCTCCATAACATTTACGTGACATTTACAACTTTCAATCCTGGTTTCCAGTATTCAGGGTTGTATCAAGGTTCATGTTACTATTCTACACTCTTTTGCTGTCATTCACTTTCATTAAAAAATGTCTAGTATTTTAAGCAGTGTTCCTAATATAGTCCACACATGATTTGTGATGCAACTTGAAGTGATCTCTTATGCAACATTGAGCTGAATATTTCAGCTTTATAAACTGCCTTCAGTAGATAAGTATTGATAAACAGGTTTTTGATTTCAAACTCAAGTATCAAGAATATTGCCGATAAAACTGTGCACCCATTTAATTTGATGCCCTCTTTGCTTTCATTGAATGGACTCCAGACAGTTGCTTGTAGCCCTTTTGCCCGTGTGTTTTATTAAAGTAAAGGCAAGTTTAATTTTTTTTATTTTTCATGGCCGAGCATGATTAAAGGGAAATTAAATGTGCCTTGAAAAATACTGGTTATACAGTATAAAATACTTTTATGTACAGTATATGCAATATAGACAACAGATCTGTTAAATTCCTAGTTGTGTTGCGTATGTGCACTAAATATCTCAGAAGGTCATGTCAAAGTAAATCATGCTTCTCTCAGATTCATAATGTGCTCACTTTCAAGACCCTCCACAGCCTCCCCCTCCTATCTCTCTGACCTGCTGAATCCCATAAGATTATATGCCTGCTTTTCCTCTATTTTGGCAGCTCATTGCTGCTGCCAATCCAACATATGGGGGAGCAGGAAGCTAGACTGTAAATCAGTGAAAAGGCAACCTAACGAAAATAAATTAATGATCTATTATTTTTATTATTGACAAGATTTTGGTGGGGGTCAGTCAGGTGTCTGACACATATTGTTGTGTGCTTAAAAGTATCCGAAACAAATGACTGAGAATGTCAGATGCATGGACGTTTTCCATTGCCTGCTTACCTACTATCAGAATTTATTAGGTGTATGTTGGCAGATAGATAACATGAATGCTAATATAAAATCAAATGGAAAATGATGCACTGGGGCTGAGAGAGCTGAAATTCCATGTGTTGAGAAATAAACTAAAATTACTGGGGGTGGGGGGTGGTATATACATGAATAAACATCAATATAAGATAGGTCAGTGTACAATAAAAGATAGATGAGCAAAAGGGCATGTTTAACAGGTCTTCTTCACAGACTCCATGGTTCAACGTGCAGTGATTTCTAAAAGGATTCTTCCCTTTTAGAAATCTCTGTACATTAAACCTTGGTTTAAAGGATTGAGCTTGGACTCATTTCAGTGCTCACTGTATATTATGTACATCACCCCAACATGAGGGAATGCTGCTCTGAAAAACTATTATGTTGGAGAGCAGTTCCCCTGACAGTGTCTGACATGCTACCAGTTTCTTGTTTTACACTCTTGTTGGAAATTGCTACATATTGGAACCTACTACATTGTGCTTGTTCAAGGTAAAACATTAGAATACATTAAAATATACAGCACAGAAACAGGCCCAACTAGTCTGCCGCCGTTTATGTTCCACATGAGCCTTCTCCTGCCCTTCCTCAACTAAGTCTACAAGCATTACCTATTCCTTTCTCCCTCGTGTACCTATCTAGCTAGCTTCCCCTTAAATATATTTGTGCTATTCGCCTTATCAACTACTTGTGGTAGCAAGTTCCACATTCCCATTACTCTCTGCATAAATAAATTTATTCTAACTACCTTATTTAATCTATTTATGACTAAAATATATATTGATGGCCCCTGGTTTTGGTTTCCCCCACAAATTGAAACATCTTCCCTATGCCTATCATATCAAAACCTTTCAGCATTTTAAAGACCTCTATCAGGTCATCCCATACTCTCCTCTTTTCAATAGAAAAGAGTCCAAGCTTATTCAGCCTTTTCTCTTAGGTATAACCTCTCAGTTCTGGTATTATGCTCGTGAATCTCCTTTGCACCTTCTCCAGTGCCTCTGCATTCTTTCTATATTGTGGGGACCAGAAATGCACACACTATTCTAAACGTAGTCTAATCAAGATTCTATATATGTTTACCATAACTTCGCTGCTCTTTATTTGTAAAACTCTAGGTATGAACACCAATGCCTGGTTTGCCTTTTCATGGCCTTATTAACCTGCATTGCTACTTTAAGTGAATTGTGCATGTATATCCCTGGATCCCTTTGCTCCTCTACACCATTTAGGTTTTTATTTTCCAGGGTGTATGTATATGATTTCCTAATTCCTGCTACTAAATTGTACCACCCCACACTTTTCTACATTGAAATGCATTTGCCATTTATATGCCCATTCAGCAGGGTTATTTATGTCTTTCTGTAATTTGTTGCGCTCCTCCTGTGTATGAACTACTGCCCCCAATTTGGTGTCACCTGCAAATTTTGAAATTGTACTGTGGATTCCTGAGTCCAAATCATTAATATATTGTGAACAACAGTGGTCCCAATACTGATCGTTGTGGAACACCGCTGCCCACCCTCTGCCAACTCTTTGTTTTCTGTCTTGGAACCAGCTTTCTATCCATTCTGCTACTTTTCCCCTGACTCCAGATGCTTTGAGCTTATTCATTAGTTTGTTATGTGGTACCTTATCAAACAACTTTTGGAAATCCGAATATATTACATCTACCACATTACCCTTGGCTACTCTTTCTGTTACCCTTCCAAGAATTCAAGTATGACCTTCCTTTTGGAAATCTGTGCTGACTATTCTTTATTATGTTTTCCATTTCTGGATGCTTTTCTGTCGCCTCCTTCAGTAATGATTCCATTATCTTTCCTACCTACCAATGTTAAGTTGACAGGTCTATAGTATCCTGGGCTAGTTCTATCTCTGTTTTTAAATATAGGTATAACATTAGCTATCCTCCAATCATCTGGCATTACTCCGTTTTCTACAAACTCTGATTGGTACTGAGACCAAAGGTGTTTACAATATACATTAATGATTTGGTCTCAGGAATCAACAGTACAATTTCAGACAAGCTCTGAGGGGATAAAGTTCAGCAAAATGATACCTTGACCTGCCCTTGGATAAATAAGCAAATTCCAAGGTAACATCCCAATCAGTTCACAGCAAAATCCTTCTCATTGAATTCAGTTCCATAGATTACATCCCCACAATCCCAGCAGTGGGGAGTACATCATTCTCTGTAAAATATTTAACATGACATTTACAACTTTCAATCCTGGTTCTAGAACTCAGGGTTGTGTCAAGGTTTGTGCTATGACTCTAAACTCTGCTGCTGTCATTTGTTTAATACAGTATCTGGGGAAAATGAAACACTTTATTAGAAAATGCATAATATTTTAAATAGTGTTCCTAATATATTCCTCAAATGATTTATGATGCAAATTTCTTGAAGTGATCTCTTATGCATCATTGAGCTGAATGTTTCAGCTTTACAAGCTGCCTCAGTAGATAAGTACTGGTGAACAGGTTTTTGGTTGCAACTGATTCCAAACTCAAGTATCAAGAATATTGCCAATGTAACTGTGCCCATATGTGTGGACAGTTGGCAGGTGGTCACACCCTGAACTTCAGCAAAATGGTTCAGCCTAAAGCCACCAGCCAATTACACTATAAGCCCGTTTATCCGTGACTCGATGCACCAGCACTTCCATATAACCGGCAAGCCCCAAAAAATCAGATTTTCAATAAACCAGAACTTATCCGAAACAATAGCAGTAGAGCATTTGTAAATGCATAAACAATAACATAATAACAGAATATTGTATTGGTACTTATTGTTAAAACTACTCTCTTGCACTTTTTACCTTCGCTGGTAGATACTGCGCTTGAAGCCATGATGTTGCATTTGAGGTTTATAATCCAGCAATTCTTTTTAAAATGGAGCACGCCAAGCAGGATGAAAAAAACGTACAATAAGTACCAATATCATATTCTGTTGTGATCTGTTTTTACTTAGTCTGGTGTGTATGGTGTGTGTTACAAGAACTTAAATTTTTTTGTAGTGGGTTTTCGGCTGCGGGTCGCCCGAATATCCTGCAGGCGCTTTAACCGGCATTGGCCAGGTCCCGCGGGTGCCTGATAAACAGGCTTCTACTGTACATTGTTGTTTCTATCTCTAGCACCTGTGAAAATGATCAACTCACACAGTGAATTGTTCACCCAATATAATCCTAAATTTAGCTCAGTATTTAGAGCACTCACTCGCAAGCGAGCTGGGTTCAATTCTCGGCAGGACGAAACTTGAACAAGTTTCCTTAAGCCACATAGCTGATTTTTATCCCTCAAGAAAAAACAATTGGTCATTTCAAACTACGATTGTTTGTGGGAGAGTGTTGTGCGCAATCAGCTGTCGTGTTCTGCCCACAAAATTATACAGTCGATTTATTTTACAGTATATTCTGTCAAGTGCTTTGAGACGTCTAGAAGAAGTGAAGAGTGCTATATCAAATGCAAGAATTATTATTGTTATTATGGTAAATATTTTCACCAGAATGACATTCCCCTCTATAGCATTTCATAATTTAGATGACCAGGTGTTGCAATAATTTAAAGCATGAATTCTAATTGTACAGATGAAATCATATATGAAACAGATGGCTGATGGGTTTTGGACAATCTCAGAATACTGACAAGCTAACAAAGAAACCAGACTTTGTAGTTGGACTTTAAGTGGTATCACAAAGACTGTGTTAAAAGCTTGTAAATCTCACATGTCCCTGTAAACTATAGCAAATTCCTCACTGTGTAAATCGTGAAGTATTGACCACAACAATTTGTGTAACCTTCCCTCTCTCAGCAATACACCAATTTATTGTGTTCAAGTAAGTGTCAAGAAACACTGTAACTCTTTAGGAAACAGTAATAAAATAGAATGAGAACATTAAAACATGCTTTTGCTTAACATAGTATAATTAGGCCTGATTCTTTCCGGTTTTAGTTCTCCACCCTTGAACTTCCTCATTCATTTTTTTAAAATGAACAAAAAAACTGTTTTAAAAAATGTAGAAAATATGGGATTATTAATTATGCATTATATTTTCTGACATTGTCACAGCAAGAAAACATAGAATGCATTATTAATCATTTTACAATCCTATCTGTAGCTAAAATAGCTTTTACTACTTTAAATAAATTATTAAACAGATTGTTATATGGTAATCATCCAAAACAAAACACACAGGAGCACTATTACAATTTGTTCAATCATGGATTAAATAGTTCCTCCAAAATCCATTATTTCTCTTTATACTGTGTTTCAGCAGCAGTTTAAGTACACCAATATTTGAATTAAATAGCAACATGATATGGATGTACCCTGTGTTTGATTTATTTATTTTGCCTTTGCAGTCTCTCTATATGAGAAGTGACGCCATGACCTTCAGTGTTTTGGTATTCACCCATTCGCATTGTAGGGCAGATTGTGGAGCACTAACAGCAATCGAGAAACATGAACAGATAGCAGTCTCCATTCTCTCAGGGACGTTTCATCAAAGGGAATTATATAATATCCAAGCCCCAAGACTGGCATGTCAGGAAGCGTCAGAAAAGAGTCTATTTGCACTCATGGAAATGGAGTCTGGCATTTCTAAAGCAGCTATTAATATTAGCTGGTGTGTCTGAAGGGATCTGAAAACCATAAATTGAGGCCTTTTGGAGGCAACAGACTGGTCCCTTTACATTACTCTGCAGCAAATGCTGGGACTGCTATTGGCAGCAGCACTGCTAGAAACACTAATACAAGAGAAATGTTGTAATCTTAAATGTAGCAGATGAGAAACAAAATAGCACCCAACTTTACCATGTTGAAACATCTCAAAGTACTTCACAAGTAATTATTCTCAAATGAAAGTCATTGGATTTTGCAAGCAATTGCAACAAGGCTCACAATCATGAGGTAAATAATCACATAATGTGGAGGTCTCAGGTCAGCAAGCACAGGATACTAGTTAAAACTTGCAATCAAACTTTGGCCTGATCCTTTGTACCAACAATTTATAATGCAATCAGCTTAGAATTCATTCAGAGTGATAAATAATAATCCTTACATTTCATATAGCATATATAATGTTGAAACATCCCAAATCACTTTACAAGGAATTGCTGTCAAGTCTGGTAATTGAGAGGAAAATGTGTCAGCCAATTTAAGCACAGCAACCTTCCACATACAGCCATGAAGTGAATGAATATCTGAGAGATTGTTGGCCAGGATACTAGGAAAAGGTTCCTTCTCTTTTTGAATAGTGGTAAGAGATCATTAATGTTCACCTGAATAAGAGGCAGGATTTTGATTCAACATTTCATCCGAAGGACTGCACCTCTCATAATGCAACAATTCAACAATGACGCAATGGGACCCAGCAATACAATGGCATATCAGCCAAGGCTATGTGCAACATCCAATTGATTTACATAAATCATACAGCGCAGAAACAGCATTTCCACTCTTACTATCCTCTGCATGAAATAGTTCCTCCAAAGTTCTCTTTTACATCTCTTAGTCACTAACTTATTCCATGTATTTGTCACATCAAGGCTCGACTATGGAAACTCCCATCTCGTCAGCCTTCCTGGTTCTTCCCTTCACAAGCTGCAAATCACCCAGAACTCTGCAGATCATGTCCTCGCCTGCACCAAGCTCCGCGACCACATTACTCCCACCCTCACCCTGCTCCATTGGCTCCCCATTCCCCAGAGGATCGAATTCAAGATCCTCGTCCTCACTTTCAAGGCCATTCACGGCCTTGCCCTCCCCTACCTCTCTGATCTGCTGTTCCCCTATTAACTTCCCCATCCATTCAGTGGGCTCCATCCTGCTCCATGTCCCCCCGCCCGACCCCTGCCCTACCATTGGAGAACGGGCTTTCAACCTCTCTGCTCCACACCCTGGAACTCCATAACGCAATCCTTTCATCTCACTCCCTCCCTTGCCTCCTCCAAGGCCGGTCTGAAGACCCGCCTCTTCGACCGTGCCTTCTGCTGCCCTCCCAACTCTCTCCCTCTCCTCCTAACTCTCTCCCGCCACTCCCCCCTCCCCTGACCTTCTCCCTTGCTTGGGTCCCAACCTGACTGTTTAGTGCCTTGGGACGTCCTCCCGAATGGAAAGGCGCTCTATAAATGTAATTTTGTTGTTATTGTTCCCTCACCTGGTATCGGATTCCCCAACAAGTAGGAACAGCCTATTAGTGCTAATCTTCTCAAAGCCTTTTTTACGTTTTTAACAACTCTATTAGATTCCCTCTTAAATGCCTCTTCTCTAGTGAAAATAGGCCTAACCTATCCAGGCTATCCACCAAGTAGATAAATAGCCATAATAGCACTTTATTTAATTAAATATAATCAATTGGTTTTGGAACCAATATTTAGTGTATTTAAATAATGCCATTCAGCAGGGAAAACACTAATGTAAATTACCAAAGTTTGGTGGCTGTTAATAAATAAAGGAAACAGGTGCAAGCCTGCACTTCAGAATCAAGGTAATGATTTTGTGAAAATTGTTGCATGGGGAAAATTCTCGAGTTCACAATCCAATTTTCCATTATTTTTGTCCAATGTGTTGAAATACCTTTGAAATAACTATTTCTGTGTTGTTTGTTAATAGTTTATAGATCGTTTGTTGTCCTGGAGAATGGGAAAACAAGAATCCTGCAGTAATTAAGGGACCCAAAACAGAATGGTATCAAACATACAATTGATGCCTAAAGCAACAGTTTAAGCAATAGGTTAACAAAGCCTGTCAATGTCATTTTAGGGAGGCTTGTTGGGAAATTGCTATCCTTTTGTATACAGGTTAAGGCATGTCCGGTATAATTTTATACAGATGTTATCATTTTATATACAGGTTAAGCAATCCATGCACAGTACAGTGTTAAGTATAAGCAAACACAGAATCTATTGCTGATGTGGAAGGATTTGTACAGTATATTTGTTGATATCCAGAATTGATCTAAACTTGATCACTTTGTGTCAACTGTGTAAAGGCAAACACAGCAGACAATTTGCACATATCAATGTCTCACAGACAGCCATGAAGTGAAGGATAATGTCAAGTTAAGTTTGTGGAGAAATGAAAGCATGAATCCTTCCTTCCACTGAACTTTGCATTCTGCTTCTTTGATATATGTTTGAGAAAGTCAGTATGTCTCATTTAAAAAATGGTTGACCTGAATGTAAAGTGAATCCAGATTGTTATTGAGTGGGACTCCATTTAACTTCTGCTTGTTCTTCCTTAATTTATAGAAAAGAGAATGGACTGAAATACTGCAGGGACTAATTTGAGCAAAGGGTTCAATGTTAAGTAATTAAGTAGGTTTGACTGAAATTAAACAAGAGATGTTTAGAGTTGTAAAGGATTATTTGAGGACAGATGCTAGCAAGTTTTCCTTTGCTTATTTAAAGGGTAAACAGCAATTGGAACAGGTTGTCAGGAAGGTTGGTTGAGGCCGGATCATTAGACTCATTTAAAAAGCAACTTGATGCTATAATGGGGGAATGTTGGAGTGGATGTTCTGAAGGGATGAGATCAGATGGACCAAAGTTCTTCTACATCCAGACCAATGGTGTGAACTTGCCATAGTTGAATTCTTCACTTCTCCAGTATAATATAAATAATGAGAATCTATATTTTCCTATAAACTCACTATTTAAAATCCAGATGAGTGACAATTTAGTAAACCTTAAGCTTCAATTACCTCATGATTTAACATTAAGACCATTGTCAACATTGTTTAGGATTGTGCAAATTTATGGAACATTTCCAATTTTTACCTTGATTTTGGAGTCTCTGATATAACTCTTCTTGAGGTGTTCATAAAATAAACAGCTTCCAAATTAAGACTGAATTTAAGATTATTCAAAAATTCTCAGTCAATCTTAAATTTTAAGATAATAGTCTGAATAATAAGATAGTGAGAATTTTCAGGCTTCAGAAATGTTGGTATGGATGAACTGATTACTTGTATGCTATAATATTTTATGATTCTAAATTCACCAGTAACACTTGTACTTTCTGTGGATTCAAGCACCATGTCAGGACTTGAAGCTTATGTTTCTGTCTGATATTCCAGTGCGTTGCTGGGGAGCCCTGCAATCTCAGAGGTGCTGATCTTCAGATGAGCCAATAGTCTGTTCAGACATGTCAAACATTCCAATATTTGAAAACAACGTTCATCATTCACTCCAAAGCTCTTTTCAGCACCTTGGGATGTCCTCCCGACATGAAAAGAGCTTTACAGCTGTAATTTTGTTATTGTGGTTTGTGGGACATTGTGGTGTGCAAATTGGCTGCTGCATTCATCCACAGATACACTGACACTATAGAAACCTCTGTGGGGTGCTTTGAGATGTTTCAACTAAATTGATACTGTATCAAATGCAATGCATTTATATTCAGTGAGGTTTTTGCAATCTAGTGCAAGAAAGGCTTAATAAACTTTGATTTGCTCTTTTCTATTTTAGTGGAATTAAGGGTATGTTTACAACAAGTATAATTAGCATCTTAAAACTATTTCCATAGTGACGAGTACAAGACGGAATTGAGCTGCCAACCATTCAGATACATGACTGTGCACAAGGATAAATATACTAGTCAGATCCATCTAGAAATGGTTAAATATGGACTAACTTCATATGAAATAAAGGATAACAACTGCTTAACAGCAGTGCATGCAGCTGGTATGAAGACAATAACAACAAAATTACACTTGTATAGCGCTTTTCATGTCAGGTGGACGTCCCAAGGCGCTGGACAGTTACTGCTTCAGACCCGAGCTTCGGATGGGAGGGGGAAGGAAGGGGAGATTAAGAGGTGCCGATGGGTCCATCAAAGAGGAGAGTCTTGAGGCAGGACTTGAAGGAGGCCAGGAAGGGGGCGAGGTGGATGGACTGCGGGATGGAGTTCCTGAGGTTGGGAGCAGATTGGCTGAATTCTCATCCGCCAATGGAGGGGCGGGTGGGTCGGGGCATGTGGAGCAGGCCAGAGCCTGCTGAACAGAGGGGGCGGGCAGGTTGATAAGGTTATAGGAGGTCACAGATGTAGGGTGGGGCGAGGTTGTGGAGGGCTTTAAATGTGAGGACCAGGATCTTAAGAACACAAGTAGGAGCAGAAGCAGGCCATTCGGCCCTTCAAGCCTGCCCCGCCAATCAGTCATATTGAATTGGATCCTCTGGATGAGGGGGAGCCCATGGAGTCGGGTGAGGACGTGGGAGATGGGGTCACGGAGTTTGGAATGATAGAGGACATGGACCACAGAGTTTTGGATTATCTGCAGCCTGTGAAGGGAGGAATTGGGAAGGCCAACCCAAGACTCTCAACTTGTGCAGTTAACACTTTCAGAATTGTAAGCAGCACTCGAGCAATATGCTGACCAGAAAACTGCAGTCTTTCAAATCCATTCCATTCACAGACAAAGCCCACCCATTGATTGACTTCAATCCAGCAATCAATCTCCCAAGTACTGGTTTGCATGGCACTCTCTAACACCCAAAGACAACGAGACTGACATTTTAATTCAATTTCGGGAACATCTACATAGTTCACCCAGTCTATTATATCAACATTCCATCGAGTATTTGTTTCTTCACCTCCACATTCACCTAGTTTTTCCCTCCAGCAGTAATTGCATTGCAAAGAATATTTATTACTCTAAATCTGTACCTGTATCTCCATCCACTAAAATAGGACTCGACAAACCTACAGTCTTTCAAATTTCATGTTTTGTACTTACCTTAGGAGTGTGAAGAATTTTGGAAAACTGTCGCAATTTGGGAGACACAGTTATTTTTTGGTGCTGTGCTATGTTGACTTTACATATTAAGACTAAATTTAAGGCTGGTTTGCAAGTTCACACAATTTTAATTATCAATACAATGACAACTTGTATTTGTATAGTACCCTACAGGCAGTACAGCATCTTGGAATGGTTATTGATCTTAAGCTAAGAACATACAGAATTTTAGGTACCTAACACTTAATTAATTTCATTTTTAACAACAATAACAAAACTACATTCATAGAGCGCCTTTCGCGCTGTGAGGAGACAAGGCCTTGAAGGAGACAAGGGAGTAAGTGAGGCAGAGGAACTGAGGGATCGAGTTCCAGAGTGTGGGGGCAAAGAAGCTGAAAGCCTGGCAACCGATGGTAGGGCGGGTTGGGCGGGAGACATGGAACAGACCAGAGCCCACTGAACGGAGCTGGCGAGCAGGTTGGTAGGGTGTCAGCAGGTCAGAGAGATAGGAGTGGCAAGGCTGTGGATGGCTTTGAAAGCGAGGACAAGGATATTGAATTCTGTTCTCTAGCAGATGCGGAGCCATTGGAGCCAGGCGAGGCTGGGATTGATGGGGTCGCACAACCTAGTGCGGGAGAGGACACAAGCTTCAGAGTTTTGGATGATGTGAAAGCTTGTGAATGGATGAATTTGGAAGGCCGATGAGGAGAGAGTTTCCGTAGTCAAGCCTACTTGACTAGGTGTGACGAATGCATGGGTGAGAGTTTCGGCAGCCTGAGGGGTGAGGCAGTTGCGGAGTCTGGCAATGTTGCAGAGATGATGGAAGGTAGTACTCGTCATGGCACGGATTTGGGGGAGAAAGGACAGTTCAAAGTGAAACAAAACACCCAGGTTCCTGACTGGCTTTGTGAGGTGGAGCGTGCATCCGTGGCCTGAGCAATGCTGCACAAGACAGTGTGGGGTCTGGAAGAAAAGCCACTGGCAGAGACGAAGTGGAGATGGTTTGAAAGATAGGACCTAAACCAATGAAGGACGGAAGCTTGAAGGTTGCTGTGGGAGGAGAGGTGATGGAGGTGGATTGAATGTCTATTTTTAAAAGCATCACCCATTTTATTAAGGAGAATATTGCGCAGATCCATTAGATTGTGTGTGTGAGGCGGTGGGGGGGGGGGGGGGGGGGGGGGGGGGGGCGGGGTGGTGGGTGGATTGGTCCAATATTAGTTTTGTTGAAAAATTTGAAAATAAAATTTTGAAAATAAATGCTCTTCTTCAGCATTTACATGTTGAGAGATGCACAATTTAAGTATGCTTTGTGTACATAATTATTCATGGTGATACTAAACTGACATATAAGTTATTGCTACTGTTTCCAATTGTAAACATTGAGGGAATGTTAAGTTGAATGGTTGTGTTAGGGTTCAGCGATGTCTACAAGTTGACAAAATATGAACACAAGCGAATCTGTCAAATTAAATTTTTTAGTGTTGGACACAGATGTAAGGTAAAAGCCCATTTTTCTGGCACCCTCAGGACCTAGCCAATGCCAATTAAAGCACGTGCCGGATATTCGGCTGAAAACGCAGATTTTTTTTTAAAAAAAATGCATTTTTCAGGATAAATTCCAGTAGATCGAATGTGGACTGTTTTTTTTTATGTGCCAGATATACGGAAGTTACGGTTGATCGGATGCCAGATAAATGGGCTTTTACTGTATTACCTTTTTCAGTGTTGCCTTCATCTTGTCAACTTTGCCAGTGTTAGTGGAATGAGAAGTCACTTGATCTGCTCGGCCTCCCCTACCTCCGCAACATCGCGCGGTTCAGCCACTGTCTCACACCACAGGCCACCAAAACACTCTTAAATGCCTTTATAACATTGAAGTTTAACTATGCAAACCCCTTGCTTGGCAGCCATCTTAAGACCTTCCTCTTGATCACCCTGCTTTCCTCTCTGCCTTCCACCTTGCCCAATCCCCAAACACAGCTCAGGTCCAAAATACTCACTATCCAGCACCTTGCGACATCCTCCTAACCTGAACAGCGCTATACAAATGTAAGGTTGTTGCTGTTGTTGTTCCAGCACCCACCAATTACAAAGCAAAATTACATTGATAGAGCACCCTTCATGTTGGTAGGATGTCCCCCAACAATTAGATACAGTCAGATGACCAGTGAAGTATCGTGTTTAACAAGTAGTCTTCTCGGACTACTTTCTTTTCCACCAGCCATTTTGAACAGATTTTCCAATGTAAACATTTTAAATCCTAACTCCCTTCACGGTATTAATATGAAATCTGGGACCAAGCTGTAACATAAGCAATCTCAATTTTGCCAAGCTTTAAATATTTTATTTAGTAAAATCATTAATTGTAATACTTGCATTAGGTGACAATCCAGTCTCACTCCAGTCTCAATCCAATAATATCAGTGGAGTCTTGTTGCTCAGTGATTAGAGCACTCGCCTTACAATTGTAAGACCTGTGTTTGAATCCAGGTAGGGCAAAACCTTGGGCAAGTTTCTTTACATGCCTAATAATAATCCCTCAAAAACAATCAATCCACGACTGTGTGTGGGACACTTCTGTGCGCAACTGCCTGCTGCATTTTGCCCACATATATACAGTCAATTCACTTTACCGTATATTCTGTGAAGTTCATTGAGACATCTAGAAGATGTGGAAAGCACCATGTCAAATGCAAGGATTATTATTATTGTTGTTAATTCTCTCCTTTCGTAGCCATTAGAGATATTGTTTGTTTCTAGCTATTTTGTTCGTAACAATTTAGGTTTGATAACTAGGACAAACTATTGGTTGCAATTAGGGTCCGGGGATATATCGATATATCGGTTATATCCGATATAATTTTCATATCGATATGCCGATATAGACATTTAAAAAATATCGATATATCGCAAAACCGATATGTCGGGAAAAATCGGAATGCGCTGTGCGCGCACTAAACTACAAGACCCAGAATGCTCATCTCTATACACAATGCACAGACCGAGGTGCAAGCCGCCATATTGTATTCACAGTCCTCGAATACAATATACAGGTATGTAAGGGGTGAGGGGAGAGAGACGGGGGGGGGGTGGGGGGGTGAGGGGAGAGAGACTAGGGGGCGGGAGGAGGGAGAGAGAGAGACCGGGTGTGGGGGGGAGGGAAAGAGAGAGACCGGGGGGGTGGGGGGGGAGGGAGAAAGAGAGACCGGGGGTGGTGTGAGAGAGGAGAGAGACACAGAGACACAGACAGAAAATCACAGAGATGGAGAGAGTGAGTGTGAGAGACACAGGGAGAGAGAGAGATATTTACCTGCTGAGGGGATAGGCCCCGAATGCGCGCGCACCTCAGAATGCGCGCGCACTCCCGAATGTGCACGCACCTCCGAATGCGCGCGCATCTCGCAACACGCGCACATGCACAGTATGAAAACCCCCCCAAATATCGATATGTCAATATATCTCGATATGAGCCCGTCGATATATCTAAATCGGAAAATTTCCATATCGACGGACCCTAGTTGCAATCTATTTGTCGCTAAATTACATGAACATAAAACAGATTGATAGAAATCCTTGAGAAACCTCACAAAGAACTTCATAAATACTTTCTGCTAAATGTATTGACTGTGTTTTTTAGAGGCAAACGCAGCAGTTAATTTGCTCAAAATAAAGTCTCCCAGACAGCCATGAATCATCAATCTCAATTTGAGCATCTTTAAAAAGCTTTTGGAACATATTCTTTGATTGAGGACAATGTGGAGCTCTTTTAAGATTCTTCAAATTATTTTTCAACAATGGAAGAACTTAGCTTTTTTCTGAATGACCACACTCTAACCTTTTAGCTCCCCTGAACCTACTCACAGTGGAAAGGAAGTGTAAAAGCAGTAGTAATGAATGCTAAATAAGACCCTTAACAAAGAAAATAAGATTAATAATACTTACATTTGGTAGAGTTCCTATCATATCAGGAAGACGTCCCAAAGTACTTCACAGGATATACTGTGAAGTACAGTTGCAGTGCCTTTTGTGGGTGAATGTCCATAAATAATTTTTCATCACTACCTCTATTGTCTTGCAGTTAGACTTTTTATGCACAAAAAGGACGGTTTATCTACATCTCCATTTATAAACATCAAATTACAAATCAGGAAGGATTAATTGATGACAAGTAATAGAGGTTTTCCAAAACAAATTGTATTTTGAACAGATATTTTAAACCATTCCATTACATGACTGTTTAAAAAAATGTTGAGACTTTACCATACAGTAGAATGAAAGACTGTTCGATGTAAAATCTAAACAGATTCAGCAATTTGCATCATAATACTAAATAAACATTTATGGAAAATTGTAAAAATGACAAGAAAAGATTAATCATGTCACTTGATGAGCATAATTTTAGTGGGAACTATAGCAACCACCTTCAGGTTGTACTCATTCAACTATGTTTTACTTTATGTTAGGAAAAGAGGATAAGAAATGAGTGTACAGGTGAATATTGCTGTCTGCTGTCTATTGATACAAAACTGCAAATTCAGGTGAAGTACAAAATGATCTTACTAAATGGAGCTTAATCAGGAATGATATATCATACATCATTATCTGAAGTATGCTTTGAGCATACCTTTCAGTCTCAGCAGACAGATTCAGTCACACAGATGTGGACCCCACTCAATTGATAGCACTCTTGTCTCAGAGACGAAGAAGGGGTGGAAGCTCATGTGCATTATGAACACCTGCACAGCTTAGTTGCTATTTTAGTGCTTGTAATCAAATGTAATTTTATGTAATTCCCTAACAGGGATAGGAGTATCATTTTTGCACATGCCTTTGATGCCTAACCAGGAGCAAATAAGTACAGTACTGCATTATGCAGATGTAGACAGCAGAAATCCATTTAAAAGAGTCTGAGCTGCTCCAGCGGTGGTGAGGAGAGGGTGGCAGTGAGGAGAAGGAGAGCTTCCCTCAGGTACCATTCAAAATCTCCCGCCTAAAACATGGCTAAATCTCTCTGTCGGATGTCACTTCAGGCTGCCATTTTGAAGCTCAGCTGGCCCTTCACAAGATGCAGATTATTCAGAACTCTGCAGCTCGTGTCCTCTCCCGCACTAGGGTCTGCGACCACATCACTCCCACCCTCGCCCATCTCCACTGGCACCCCATCTCTCAGAGGGTTGAATTCAAGATCCTCACCCTCACTTTCAAGGCCATTTACGGCCTTGCCCCCACCTATCTCACCTCCTGACGTGAAAGGTGCTATACAAATGTAATTTTGTTGTTGTTGCTGCAAGTTTCTAGGGAAAATATCCATCTATTCGGAAAGTGCTAAAGATATTGTAAACAGACTAATTCTATTTAACATTTGGCTCCTGGATTTTCTCAGGCTATTAGTTTACAAGCATTTAGTGCTGTTTTGTTTCAGATAGAATGTGTCTTCATCTTTAATATATAGATGCTGAGGACTACATGAAATATGCTTTGAAAGTAATTTCAATAGAATCTGTGAGATGTACAGTTGAAACACAGAAAATGATCTTAATTCAACTTTTTAAGTATGCAGTGCCTCTATAAACCATCCAGTTCTTTGTGTTAGTGACTTACACCTGAATCTTTGCGAGGGGACAGAGAGAAAGAATCAGCAACCAATGGAGATAGATCAGAAATATTTAATTTTAGGGATTAATTTAATATAATAGTTCAAAGACAATAACTATCGGGTTTCCTCCTCTGTACAATAGAATTAAGTAGATGATTTGGATGTGCACTTCCTGGTATGAAAACCCCTTGACTTCACCTTTGGTAATTTTATAAAATGTTACGTTTATATAATAATAATCCTTGGGAATAATATAGTGTCAAGATGTCTCAAAATGTATGACAGAGTACACTATAAAGTGATGTGACTATGTGGTGTGAACCAATAGCAGTCAATTGCACACAGCAATGTTCACAAACAGGCATGGAGTGAGTGACCAAATTGTCAGCAAACCAAACAAATTCACCATTAGCTGAAATTGCGGAATGATAATACTGTACCAGAAAATAGTGTTACTTTTGTTTCAAATTGTTAATTTAGCCAACTGAAGGTAATAAGTCTCTTCTTTATAATTATATTGCATACACCCACTAACCCACAATCATAACCATCTAAGCAAACGCAAAAGCAATCCTGAACAGGAGCTTCTCAACCATAATTGTGGCTAATTTCAACACCCACTGTGTCCTTCAATCACTGAGGTGACATGTGAGGTAACCTGAACACAAAATCCATGTTAAACCTGCCAGGTAATGCTACAAGTCCAAAGGCATGTGTAAAATATTCATGCTAACAGCAAATGAGTCTTCCTGCACCAGATGCATTGAATGTTACAACGCTGAGAAGGTCATTTGACTCATCATGTCCATGCCGACTTTCAGTAAAATGCTGAGGGAGTGCCGCATTGTCAGAGAAACATTAAACTGAGGTCCCGACTGCCTATTTGGGTAGATGTTAAAAATCCCGTGGATTATTTGAATCAAGTAGAGAGTTTCTCTTGGTGTATTGAGCATCAATCCTCCAGATAAAATTCACTGTTTGCAGGATAATGCTTTGTGCAAATTTACTACTGTATTTGATTAAACATACACAGGCACAAACACAACACTCGCTAGTAAAGGTGATATGAAGTGCTTTGAAATGTTTCAACAAAGTAATAATAAAAGTAATAAGACTAATATTTTTAGTGTGTGAGGGACACTGATGTCTATAATTATTTGTATTTTTATGCATTCAATTAGGTGTTTAAAGAAGATTAAAATTCATGGAATTAATGGCAAATTAGCTAACAGGAAGAGGAACAAGTAGGTGATATTAAGTTAATAAGCTTCCAGCCTGACCAGCTGAGTGTTCCCAGTGACTTCTACTTTTATAACACAATGAACAGGTATCGATTATCAAAGGAGGAAAAACACTGCTTATCACGAATATATAGTCAATTGGCTTTACAGTATATTCCGTGAGCACTTTGAGACATCTAGAACAACAACAAAATTACATTTGTATAGCGCCTTTCACATCAGGAGGACGTCACAAGGTGCTGGACAGTCATTGTTTCAGACTCAAGTTGGGGACAGGGAGTGTGGAAGGAAAGGGAGGGATTTGGAGTGGCCAATGGGACCATTGAAGAGGAGGATCTTGAGGTGGGATGAAGGAGGCGAGGGAGGGGGCAAGGTGGAGGGACTGCGGGATGGAGTTCCAGAGGTTGGGGGCAGAGTTGCTGAAGAATCGCCCGCCAATGGTAGAGTGGGTGGGTCGGGGGACATGGAGCAAGCCGGAGCCTGCTGAGTGGAGGGGATGGGCAGGTTGGTAGAGGGTTAGGAGATCGTGGATGTAGGGTGGGGTGAGGCCATGAAGGGCTTTGAATGTGAGGATCACCATCTTGAATTGGATCCTCTGGATGATGGGGAATCAATGGAGTCGGGCAAGGATGGTAGAAATGAGTTACGAAGCTTGGAGCGACGGAGGACACGGCCCACAAAATTCTAGATTATCTGCAACCTGTGCAGGGAGGAATTGGGTAGGCCAACAAGCAGGGCGTTTGCATAGTCGAGCCGGGATGTAATGAAGGCATGAATGAGGGTTTCAGCGGCCTTGGGGTAAGGTGATGGCAGAGTTGGGCAATATTGGGGAGATGAGGAAAGCCAGAGTGGGTTATGGCTTGGAAAAGTGTTATATCAAATGCAAGGATTATCATTTGATAATCATTTGATCTGGTGCTTTTTCACGTTGTCAAAACATCTGAAAACAATTCACAAGATTTATTGTTAAATGTAGTGACAATATTGTGTAGGCCAACATTGCAGACAATTTGCACACAGCAAATGAAGTGAGCGAATTTCTTGAGGGTGAGGGAGGAACAGTATTTTTGGACAGAAACTGAGAGAAACATGCTTCTCTTTGTGAATAATGACCTGAGATTTTAATGTCCATCTGAATAGTAAGATGAGTGCTACGTCTAACTTCTCATCTGAAAGAAGGCAATTCTAACAATATAGTGTTTCTCCAGGACTGCACCGGAGTATCTGCCTTATTTGCATGACAAATGTCCCTTTGGATTATTTACTGTTCAGTGGGTAAAATAAATTGATGATAATTCTTGATTGCATGTGCTTTGTTGGAAGTTAGCTTGATGGCGTAATCAGTCTTTAGTATACTATCTATATCTATGCTGTCTTACAAAACACTCTTTTGAACACCACCAAGAATCAACCAGCAATAATCAACCCACTGATAGCAAGTTCAAGTGACATTATATAACAAGGATCAATACATCTTCCTGGAGAACATGGATATACATGGTGACCAAAAAGTTTAGTTCTATAACAATGTTCAATAAGTCTTAAAGAAATTATGTTAGTTTAGTTTTGTTTAGATAATAGGGTAGCTTCGCCACATTTTGGTCACCATGAACCATTAACATTATACAGTAAGGTACCAAAAACTTTATTTTTGAACAAAATTGCATCCTCACTCTAGACAACCAATGAAATGGACAACCTAATATTATATGAACAGCAACAACTAGTCAACCATTTAACACCATGAAGAAAACTTATCATACTTTCACCAAGAGAGAATCAAAGATATGGAAACATTCAGCAGGAAGATCGACAGAATACTTGGGCTCATGACCACCAAAAGAAATAGCTATAGACTTGGTGCTGACAGGAATCAAACAATTACCAAACGAATAAATTGTACTCCAAAAGAAAACTATTTTTGCTCCATCAGTCCAATCCCAGGCATGTCTGTAATCTTTAAACTGCTACTGTACATTTACCAAAGGGAGATTTTAACCTTACTGCGCATTGGTCACCACCTCTTTTATAAAGGCATTTGTTGACTTAAGTGTGATGTCAAGTATTGATACTCATGCTTGGTTTATTAATTCAGTTTTGAATCTAATTTCTGGCCTCTCTGGTGATCTATGATTTTTAAAAAGCAGTTTTGTGTCACGAGAATAATATTTAAAGCACTTATATTAGTAAGCTAAAATTATTTCTTGGTTATATTTTTAGTATGATAGCAAAATGAATTTCTCTGGCTGTTCTTTTGCCCTTGTTGATTGTCAGTCACAGGTACATATTATCAATTTATAGGCCATAAAGGAACATTAGCCGTTTTTGCAAGATTCCAAGTAATATTACCTTACCACACAGAGATAAGGTAATATTTGAAATATTTTTGTATCACTTAGGAGTCAGATTGTAGTGCACAGAGGATAACACTCATCACACATCAATTTTTATACCATTCATTCCACAATTGAGTCATGTTAATGCATTATAGTTTGATATGGCATGATGCAAAATGCAATAATTCTCCAGTCTTGCATGACTTTGAATCAATCACGATCACTTGCATTAATCTTGCATGCCACAAAAAGCTTTTGCTGAATGATTGTACTGTATATGTATTTTAACTTATTCTAGGCAATAATTGCCACTCCTGTTTAACGTGTCACTGCTAAGGGTGACCACATGATCGGGCATAATTGTTCACTAGGAAGCTATATTTCAGTGAATGGTGAGGTAAAAAGAACTTTTCATCTCGTGATTTCTTCCATTGCCTGCCCCTGATCTCTTCCAGGTTGTATAAATGAAACCATTGGCATAACACTTGTGCGCAGAATGGGAACACAATTTCATTATGGAATTTGCTGATTTCAGTTCCCATCTCCTTTAACTCTTCACCTGCTAGCAAAAAGAGGAGGATTTCAGTCTCCCTTGGGTCAGCTGTTTAACTTCATTTTCACTTGTTTTTATCTGAGAAACAGCTATGTTATTGTAATATTAACCTAAACTACTAAACTAAACATAAAAGGATGGAAAAAACTTCTCAATTTTTCCAATTTATTTTCTCATCTTCCTTTTTTTTTACTATTGTTGATCTATTTTCAACCTTTTCTACCTTAAAAAGCTTTTTCTATTCTTGAATCGTTTTTTCCCCCAGACTGATGGTTAGTGGAATGTTGCTCAACTCAACTGAAATATCAGGGAAAATGTTTTTTTTTGGCATTACAATGCCATCAATAGCTAACAAACATGTATTTAGTGCTACAAAACTTCGTCAAAACACTTCACATGTTTGCTGTGATTCAGTGATCACTAATCCAATGTGTACCATAATTTTTGCATCCAACCATTATGACTGAGTTGAGGGAGGAGATCATTTATGTGAACCAGGCACACAAGATTATCCCAGTGGGCTTTCTGATCTTCTCCTTCCAGAAAATATCTATTGTTATCGAAAGTGCAGGATTTTCAAAATTGTGTTAATGAATGAAATGAGCACAACCCAATCATAATTTTAACCCCATTGTTTCGGCTGGCTTCCCTCTTTTCACTTTTTTTGTTTACTTAATAATCTATTTTACATAATGAAGAGGAGAAAAGCTACACCATGTTTAGCAATTTTATTTGAACAATTGAGTACTGTGGGCATCTTGTTCATTGCTGCTAAATATAGAAATAATAACTCCTTGTTTGAGATACATCTTGTATACATCCATTTAGAGCTCTGATTTAAACTCACACTGCCTGTGCAATCACCACACTCCCTGCTGTTAGTTCATCCCTTGCATCAGCAGATTGTTGCCTGGAAGTCAAATGTACCTAGCTTTTTTACAATCAAGGCTTCTGCCTTACTCTCCAGGTAGACATCACTTATTTGGGATGCAATCTATTTTAACCAATCATCCTGCATTTCTATTATACACTACTTTGTTTTTTGGCGTCAATGCATATTTTTAAATATTCAGTATAATAGACCCAGCTGTGAGTGTACTTTACTTGTACCAGACTTCTTTGTGTCGAGTGGTGAGCTAAACATGTGTCACACAGCAGCTTATAAACTCGGGTGCTTTCCTTCACTTCCTCATTTGGATATACAGTATTACATAAATACAGACCTGAACCACTTTCCTGCGCACCATTTCCATCTATAATTCCAAATATAAAAGTTGAATAACTTGTCTCAGACCGATGTAACTATAAATGTAACATGTACGTGCACAATGTAATACTGCAGCTTTATTGGTAATGAATTGTTTAGCATAATATCAACTCCAGCAAATCAGAAGCAAACCTAAGCACAAAGTTTGAAAAGTTTAGAGGCTGCTTAAAATTGATGAAGAGCCGACTATGCTGTCAGCTCTTCAATTACATTCAGATAATAAGCAGCATCTGGATCCTGGAGCAGAGTACAGCTCCCTGCTGTTGGATTGCACTGCTCACCATACTTACTGGTTGACAGAAAGCTTATTGTAAATTGGCAGCACTAAAGTGCTGTGTTTGCTTTTTGTTTATAAGAATAAACAGAATAAGTTCTGGGTACAATGCAAATGGATCCCATGTGTAAGCGATCTACATAATCGGCACTCCTTGATTACTTCCTCCCCATTAGTTATGGGATGAATATTCTTCATCTGAATGCACAGTATTCCCCACATTATCTGTCATTGCTTACAAAGTAGTGGAACTGTAGAAAAAAACCCAAGGCTGCTTCAATTATTAATGATGAAATAGCTTCAGTGAAATTGCGAGAAAAACTATTTGCTATGGTTAACTTTTCAAATGTTGTAAGAGTGAAGTTAATGGGACAAGAAATCTCAGAGAATTAGGTGTTAAAAGCAATATTTTAATGATCTGTTGGCTGTGTCTCAATTCATAAATTCATAACTTTCAGAAGGTAAAGTGATTTCTCAATTCCTTTGTGGTGAGTTGACTTTACTTCCAGTGATGAATCTCAAAAAGTAACCATAGCTATCACTGGATAGTAATCAGCCGGTACCAACAATTTTGCTTGATTTTTGGAATATTGTCTTTTCCACTTTCACCTTCTTTTCCCTTGCTCAATGTCCAACTCTGTCTTTGTGAAACAATCGCAGACCTTAACCGATTTGAAGAGTGCTATATAAATACACATTGCTGTTATCCTAAAATTTCAAATCTTTAGAATTTTGGCAATCCATAATGTCTGTTTTTTATTTGAAGTTGCTTTCCAGACATTTTTTTTTCCCCAAGAAAATGCAACAGTGGCTTCCAAATCAAGACTGAATTTAAGAATTCAGAATACAAGAAAAGTAATCAGTTTTCTGTAGCTATTGATAATTTAAACAAATCAATAAAGAAACAGATAAATAGATGCAGAGATATTTATGTTTCACTTTCACTATTACCTCTTATGCAGGAATCCCAACCGAAGTTTGTGTCATTAGCACAGAATGAGAACAAACCATTCAGGATCTATTGTTTACTGTGACTCTTATATCATGGTTGGCTATGTCCCTTCCACAGATTGAATACCACTATTCAATTAAATGCTAAGTAAAACCTCTCATCCTTGGCATTGTTCTAGAGAATCTCCTCTGCATCTTCTCTACAACATGGCTTCCAAGTCAAAGATTGTAGGTTCAAGATCCCCCCATGGTTACTGAGGATTCACAGTCTAGGCTGACGCTATAGTGCTGAGCTGGGAAAGTGCTGTATTGTTGGAACTGCCATCCTGAAATGAATTAAGTGGACGTCCTGTCTGCCTGTTCAAGTGGAAGTTTAAGATTTCATGGTACTATCAAAAAGGAAAGGTATCTCCCAGTGTTCTGACCATCAATCTCCCAAATAAAGTTGGCCATTCACTTTATGGCTGTTTATGTGTCAACATTGTCTACAAATTGGCTGCGTTTGCCAAAATACAGTTATTCCTCTTCACAGTAAACATTTCTGTGAAGCACGTTGCAACATTTTTCCAACATAGTTAGACAGTACATCAAGTACAAAGATTATTTAATACATATCCTTCCCATGGTAAGATTCACAAAACCATATCCAATACTCCAAACTGATTTATATTGGTTTAGTAAATACCCATTTGCTTTTAATGCTTCTCATTATAAAACACAGAATTATATTAGCATGCCTTACAGGTTTATCAACATTCATTAAAAAACTCTGTAATTGTTTCACTTTTAAATTTGGTCTGTATTTCCATTCCTTTCAAACGTTTCCCATTTGATGCATATTGTTTGCCAAAACATGCACATCAACTGTACTTTATGGTAAATCCTTTGAAGTGTATTTAGACATCCTCTCAACATGAAAGGTGTTGTATGTGTTGTATCAAATACAAGGATTATTATTATGGAGTCCTCTCCTCATCCTATATCAAGCTGCCTAATTGGGCAGGTGCTGGAAATTCAATACATTTGACCTTCCATGTTGTCCTTCACTCAAGTCACCTATTTCAGTTTAAGAAGATATTCCATCATCCTTTATTATAGCAACACTTTATTTTGCCTCCCAGCTGGGAACAAAAATGGTAACAGTTCATTATTCATGACCACAGGTTTTCAATGCCTTGCTGTAAGGCACATAGAGATTGAACACATCCGGCTACAGTATCTACTGTATTGTTACCTGTGCTGATGCAAAATGAGGATTGAAATATAAAAAAAATCCAGAAGCTCATTTTGTCTGCAAATTTATTTCAGTGTTACCATCTTATCAAATCAAGCTTTTTGTTTGTTAGTTTCAATCTTAATACTGTAATAAAAATGATTATTATTATTAGTAGTAGTATAATCTTATATGGACCCAACAAATCCCCAGACAAACAGTGGCAGTGTTGTGGAGTATAAACTAATGATCTGACAAGTTTCCTTCCCATTTAGTTATGTTCTTAGCTCTCCATTGCTCTGGCACTGTGCTATTCATCCATTAGTGGGAAAGGCATAGCTGAACCTTCAGAACATATTCCTTTAATTACTCACTGCATATTAACAGCAGAGATATTAATGGAAGGACGATATGCTTCACATTGACTGTAAAGGCCCTTGCCATCCCTCTTCATTAGCTGGCAGTATTTTGAACTGTTCACAGATGACTGATTTCAAGCAGAAAGCCGGTGCACAAGTTGCTTCTTAAATACCTGCAGGCGGCAATGTAATGAAATGAAGGGATCTAGTTACATTCGGCTTGCATTCAGCACTTACGGTGCTGTATTAAACACCACCCCAGGTACAATTGGAGGGACTGATTCCTTGTATGTTTTCTGACAACCACGTCTTCAATTGTGATCTGAGAACTCTGCTAATCTTGCCACTGATCATACGCTGGCAGCAGCGTGAAGGGGTAGTGAGTGAGTGACCCAGGAGGACCTATCCTAACTATGGTCAGCAATAACATAGTGACATCTTTAGACAGAAAGCTTTCAATCAGTCTGTGTTTGCTGTTTGATTTCAAAGCTAAAATACAATCGAGTAATGAGCCGAGACGTGGCAATGTCATGCAGTTTGAAACAGTTTTCAAATAAAATAAATAAATACTGGAAATATGTAGTGGGTCGATCGACAAATGAAACATTTTGTCTGTGAGCATATCATTTCTAAAGAATAGCCATACTCTAAACATTATCTGATTCTTCTCTTGCTGGTGCTGAATGACCTGCTGTGTTTTCCTTTCGTTCTGTGTGTCTGACACATGTGGGAACCATGATTAAGAGGAACTGAAACAAACTAATGAGAGTTTCACATTTGTATGGAAATTTCTATTTGTCTGTGTGAGAAGGGGATAAACCATGTCACTGTTTGTTATGTTTGTTGGACCTCAACCTGTGTGGAAAGGAGCATATTGCATTTTTTGTATAACTTGGTAAAAGGAGTACCACAATCAAGGGAGCTAACAAGGCGATTCAATCAAACTTGTTTGGTTTCCAGTCCTAAGTGTTAATTGGACATCAGTATGAAACTGGATGCTTGTGAGATACAAGGGAAGGGTGGAGAGGACTGATGAAAAAATGTAGAGCTTCCTTTTCAAAAGAAACGTCTCTTTCTATTGTCACTCTGCTGGGTTGGAGTGTTGCGAGGCATTTAAAAGATGTAGAAATATTTCTGTCCAAGAACACTGTGGTTCCCTGTGGGATTACCAAGTGGTCAGCACGGATGGTGATAGACACCATCTGAAAAAGAGAGATGAGGGAATTGATAGTGGGGTATCCTTCTGCAATTGTCAGTCAGATCTGGGAGAATGTTTCGTCCCCAGCCCTGTCTAACAAATACCAGGCCATGGCCTGGATGGCAGTCAAAAGAGCTTTTCCCCTCTTGGCCTTTATGCATTAGCGAGGCTTGAACCCATTTGCACGCTGTCCTTGTGATGGTTGCGGAGGTAGGGAGAGTGTGGAACACCTCTTCCTGGGGTGTGCCTATGCCAAGGCATTGTGGAAAAGGACACAGTGGCTACTCTTGCGTTTCATCCCGGGAATTCCACTGTCACAACACGCTGCACTATATGGCACACACGGAGAGACCCACATTGAATGTGCCTAAAGCATCTGTAACTCGGTGAAGGAAGCCCCACAGGTAGCAAGCCCATGTGGGGCCCATATGGGCATGACCCGGGCCATATCGGCATGGATCAACCCATATGTATCCCATATGGGTTAGTCCATATGGGGATCTACTTGGACTAGCCAATATGGGTATCATATGGAAAAAACCTGGGGAAGCCCATATGGGCAGAATATGGACTGGCCCATGGGAGTATCATATGGGGAAAACCTTGGCAAGCCCATGTATGGAGTGGCCCATATAGATTTCATATGGGAAAAACCTGGGAAAGCCCATATGGGCAGAAGATATGGAAGGCTTTCAACAGTCAATTCACTTGATTCACTTTGCAGCAGTATGGTGGAGGTCACAGGGTGTGTGCGAGAACTGGGACCAGTCAGTCAGTCAGGTTGTGTTTGCCATGGCAATGGCTGATGATGTCAGCGGGTGGGCGGGGCTCCTGGTCCCTGCACCTTTTGGGCAGAAACCCCACAGTTGAATCCATGCAGGTCAGAGTAAAGGCAGGAGAGACCTATTGTTAAGCAAGTATCTTTTTGTGAAGAGTACATGACAACTTAAAAGGTGTCATTTGGCCAAGCACAATGTACATTTTCGCAAGGGAGGAAGTTATCAGCCCATTTGAACACAAACAGCACAACCATAATGTTACCCCTGCTATTACAAACATACACATTAATCTATTGGTTTCTATCTTTCATTCTTGCGACTTTTATCCAATCAAATTGTTCGTTAAATTCTCTTTTGGGGTTACTAGAAAATGGTATATGGTCAAAAAGTTGATTACACTTATCATCCAATCACAGTTGCTACGTAAGCCACAAAATGCAAGAATAACGGATCTTAAGATTCTTAAATCACTGTGAACCATAGCATTTTATTGAGATTTCTCATGTGTTCCCATGTGAGTAAGATGTTAGTCGGCATCACATTAGCAATATATGGTGATTTTTTCAATTTCATAGATGAACCCCATATAATGCCCATATGGGATGGCCCATATTCTGCCCATATACTGCTGGCGCACATAGGACCCAGGTGAACCCCATATAATGCCCATATGGAATGGCGCATATTCTGCCCATATACTGCTGGCCCATTTAAGCCCCAGATGAATCCCGTGTAATGCCCATATGGACCCCCAGATGAACCCCATATAATGCCCATATGGAATGGCCCATATTCTGCCCATATACTGCTAGCGCACATGGGCCCCAGGTGCACTCCATGTAATGCCCATATGGGATAGCCCATATTTGGCCCATATTTTCCCCATGTAATGCCCATATGGGATAGCCCATATTTCGCCCATATTTTACCCAGATTTGCCCAGATGGGTCCCAGATCTAACCCATATGGGTTATCTGGGCTGGCCCATATGGGTCCCATATGAATCTTGGGTGCAGAATCCTGTGGGGCCCATATTTTGGTCCATATGGCCCCCACATGGGCTTTCTACCTGGGTCTTTGGGTCTGCCAAAACCATATAGTCTTCAGGTATGGAGACAGGTCGGCAAAGGCCTGCTACTGACTGGTGCAGGTGAGAGTCAGGGAATACCTTACAAGGGACACACTGGAGCTGGGCTCAGCCGAGGCAAAAGACAGGTGGGGCCTGACCACAGCCAAAGCAATTCCATGATGTGCGTGTGGGTTAGTACCACCTCCCAGCATGGCAGGGTACCTGTGCTAAGAAAAGTTTTTGTAAAGGGACAACCTGTAACCAGAGATTGTCCTGAAATGCTTTGGGGAATTGTTTGGGTGGGGGACAAGTCTCTCCCCATAAAGATGGGGGGCAACAGAGTGGGGTTTTATTTGGTCTGTCATCTGGTAAGTGAGGGATGGCAGAGCTGGGATTAGCCCAAATGGAACTGCTCCCTATAGATAAAGGCAGCAGAGTAGAGAAGTGATGAGGCCCTGGTCCATACAGAGACACTGGTCCATCTGCATGGGGAGAATGGGAGACAGTAGTGTCTGCCGAAAGATTAACGGACATTGCTTTTGGTGAAGTTTGAAATGGATGCGTTTTTTTCTGTTAAGGATGTTGTTTTTATCCACAAGACAAGTGGACTGTTGTTTTTGCGTGAATATTTGTTTGGGGAACTGAACGACAGAGCAGATTTTGCATTTTGTCACGGTTTGAATTATGCCTTTTTTTGTTTTCTGTAATGGGTCTGCTTTAATTTGAATTATTTATAGATAGAACTAAATATGTTTTTAAATCAATAAAGATATATTTGTTTAACAGAAATCTTTTTATTGTTAACCATTGTGTAAGTTTTGTTTTCCGGGCATGACCCACACCCTCCTACAGTCTGGTATGAAAGACAGAGTATCACATGGTACTCAAATGTTCGGAGCTGCTTGATAGAATGCAATGACATTTTTCTGGCTTATACAAACTTACATTCTTATTTTAGATTTTTGACATGTACCTTTTCATTTATTTAACATATTTTACACAATGCCTACTCACAATGTTGCTGACTATTTTGGGGATTAAATGAGTTGATCTAATTGTTAACCTTAGTTTACTTTTAATTTACATTCCCTCTTCCTTCGAATTGGTAGCACTCTGCCTTTCGAGTTAGAAGGTTGTGGATTCAAGCCCCACGTTGGGACTGTGAGCTCACAGTGCAGGTGGATGCCGTTTTTCAGGTGACACATTCATTTGAAGCCTGTTTGCTTATTCAGGTGGATGTTAAAGATTTCAATTTGAAAAGAACAGGGAGTTTCTCCAGGTGTGGCAGGTAGCAAATAAAGTGGGTCATTCATTTCATAACTGTATGTGGGACATTGCTATATGCAAATTGGCTGGTAGCTTCATATACCAATATCCAATCACTCCACTTTGCATAAAACTCTTTCTGCGTTTTGACATATTAGGGTCATATTGTAGGCATATTATCATATGTGCTCACTAGCTTTGAGATGGCTAGAAGTTATTATTATGTACATGTTACAGTAAAGTTGTAAAACAAGGGATTTCACAAAATTCTTGAAATTTGCAGTAGATTTGTGAAACCATGAAATCACTGAAATTAGTTGTCAGGGATTTGATGGAAAAGTGATCATTTCATCATATTGATATTCTTACACTTGTTAGCTTTATCAACAAATAAATAACACATTATGAAAATGAGTACTTTATTCACTATAAACTTCATGTGACATTTCATTCACTGATTAGTCCTATGTGCATTTATGTATTCTGTAGGTGAATAAGGAATTTGCAACCAGCAAAATCCCACAAATAACCTTGAATTGAATGACCAATTGTATTTATAATAATCCTTGCTTTTGAATTTGATCAATAATCCTTGTATACTTGGGAGAGAGTGAATGCAAAACGTGGAAGTGCTTGAAATGTGCAGGACACCAGAATAATGGTAAACCTTGAATCTCCAAAATGGAATTAATGGAAATTTAGGCCATGAATCTCCCAAATAATGTAAAGTGAATGGAAATGTTGTACCATTAGTTGCAATGTCTGATGTGAATCTGCAAATAGTCAGTAGTCATTTATAAGCAATTCTTTTGTCAGAATAATAAACTATGAATTGTTCAGTGTCTGAACAGATGGGAAGTTAGAAGTGGAATAAGTCTAAGTGGAGAAATGCTTTTTTACATTCGTGCAGTAAATCTCAGATGACAGTTAGCCTGGACTGGATGTCAGAATGAAGTGTTTAATGTATTAAAGTTCATTAATATTTAGCATTAAAAAGTGAATTATAATGTATTCAAAAATATTTAGAGATAAAGTAAAAATAGCAACCTGAAAAATATATATTTTTTAAAAATGGGATTTTAATTAATTAGGTCATTAATGCTTGCTGTTTGCCTGACTTCCTATTGCTATAAATATCAAAATCCTTCACATTATCAGCGTCCTTTGGGATCCAGTCCGTCTGTTTGCAATTCCTCTACTTCCCCACCATCATCCACCACATTGCAACTATTCTGCAAGGAATTTATATCATAACTATCCTGCCCTAGCTCTGTGCTTTCCCTATAAAAAACAGGAGGGGTTCACTTCAGTCAATTAGATGTGCATATATGAATTAAACATAATTTCTATGTTATACTTGGCTTAGTTTGAATTAGTGCATAGTGCACTTGTGTTTGAGGAGCCAGTGGTGTAATTGAATAGTGTTCTAAACCACTATTCCACTAATGAACATAGATTAATGCTCAATGTCAGGCAGCCTGTCATGGATAGAAATATAGGAGACCTGAGGCAGAAAGAGATGATCTTACATATGTCCACCCGTGCAACTTTCTTGCTCCTTCTAGTGGCTAGTTAAACAGATCTAAAAGAGAATTTAGGAGGAACGACTTCATGCAGAGGATAGTGAGATTGTCGAATGCAGCTTGGAGCAGTTATTGAAACATGTAGTGTAGATGCATTCAAGAGGAGGCTAGACCTTCAAAGAGGTTATGGGAAGGACTAAGGAATGTTTGGAGACCCATGAGAAGTATAATCACTGGCATATAATGTTGGGCCAAGTTGCCTGCTCCTGTGCTGTATAATCTTTGTAAATTAGCAGGTTATCAGAAAGGATGTTTGAACCCAAGACTCTGGACATATTTAAGAAATTGTTTGATACTGCATTGTGAAAATAGTCAGGCAGGTATTCCTGAAGCATTAAAACAGTTTGTTAGCAGGAAAACCGACTTAATCTGAATCCGTTATGTGGATCTTACAATAGCTTGAGGCTTAGAAAGATACTGTATAGTTTACCATTTAAGGAAATCTATGCTTCAGCAGGAAATCTCAATAGATAATAACAATTCATCTCTACTAATATGTGAATAGCCTTTATTTGTCATAGAATGTACTGCTGGAGTGCCGTCCTTCAAATAAAAGGTCCCATCTCCCTGTCAACCAGTGCCTTGGGACTCCCGACATGAAATGTGTTATATAGATTTAATTTTGTTGTTGTTCAGAAGGATGTTAAGGATCCCATGATGTTATTGGACAAGAGAAGGGAGGTTCTCATGTTGTCCTGGACACAATACCTCAGATACAAATGATCATTCAATATTTAATTCAATAATTGATCATTGTGTGCACAATTTAACTGCCATGTTTACGTGGTGATCCACAGACACTACACTTCACAGTAAACCCTGCAAAACACTTTGAGATGTTTCATCAACCAAGACGTCTCAAAGCACTTCATAGAATATACTGTAAAGTGAATTGACTGTATATTTGTGGGTGAAATGCAGGAGCCAATTGCACATAGCAGTGTCCCACAAACTGCCATGGGTTGAAATGACCAATTTCTTGTTGTGTTTTGGGGGGGATTATTATCAGGTGTGTTGAGTAAGGAAATTTCCTTACTCCACTGTGGAGTAAGGAAATTTGCCCAAGGTTTCACCTTGACCTGATCTACCTGGAATTGAATCCAGGTCTCTCCCTTGTAAAGCAAGTGCTCTAACCACTGCGCTACAGGACTTCACAAGCTATGGTGAGCTGTGGTGAGCTGCTCTGACTAATTTGTTGAGCATTGGCTATTTTGTAAAACTACATATTTTAATCAGAACGAAAAAGCATTTCTTTAGTTAGGGTGGGCTTATTCGAATTTATTGCAAAATTGTAAACAATATAAGATATAGGCAATGGTGATTTGATAGATGCTTGTCATATGTATCCTGCTGGTTTAGGAACCAATATGGTTCAATGCAGTCAGGATGATTCAGAACAGCAAAACAAAGTGACATTATAAGTTATGGCCAAACATATAAGCTCCTGAAAGCTACTTGTAACTGTTCCATATAAAGAGCAAGATTGAAAGGCTCTCACGTCGAATGCCATAACAACAGCACTGACTTTCCGTTTGCTTCTCATTTCACAACACTGCCTTTTTGAATTGTGTACAAACCTTCAGAATAAGAAACAATGCATGACTCTGACATAACTCCTGATTCCATTCATCCATCATGGCACCCAAGGACACAATTTCTACCAAAACTGTTTCAAGTAGAAATTAAACTTAAGATCATAAAAATGCTAAATTATTCATGGGTCCTCAATAATGGTCAAAAGTCCTTTGTCAAATAAATGATGGACAGCTGTAAATTTTCAAGACTCATATTGAAATGCTGCGATATGCCAGCCAACCGTTTGACTGAATAACCAAGATAGATGGATTTTTGTCATACTATATTGCAATAAATCAAGATCTAAACTGTACTGATTGCTTACTTTCTCCAGTTCAGCAAGTATAGGGTAGAAACAGTTGTGGATATATGAGGAAAAACAGCTTGTTCTCATAATAACAAAGTGATATTCATATAATAGAAGTGGAAAAATTGTAATCTTGCAATTTGTCATTCAACTCACTCCAGAAAGAGTGCTCTGAGTGTATTCCACACCAATGACTTCAATCATTTTTCTCATTTTACTTCAATGATCTCACGGTATGTATGTAAATGATAAATGCAGTTTTCCAATACTCACTAACAATATAATATCTCTTCTGGTTCTCCACAGCAATTTGGTCAGGACATGGGAAAATATTGCGCAGCTTAATTTGTTATTTTTTTTCTAACAGGATTCTTTAGTAAGTGATCCCATTAGAATTTCTGCCAACCCAAGGGCTCTCCATTCTGACATAATCTATTGATGGAGCAATGTTCCCACAGGCCAGTCTATTTATGTTAAAGGAAGGAGTCTCCATTGACATGCCTTAGGTTCTTGGTTAGCAATCCGTAGAACTGTGGAAATTTACAGCACGGAAAAAGGCCATTGAGCTCATGAAAAAAGGCCATTGAAATCAACATGTCCTTGATGGTTCTTTTAAAGGCAATCCTTTCAAGTCAATTTATCTGACCTGCTTCACCCCACTTCCTGCCCCAACATCAGCGGTCAACTTCAGCCGCTCTGCCTCCACTCTCTGGAATTCCATCAAGATGAAGTGGCTCCATCTTGGAATCCATTCAACTTGCCCTATACCCTCCCCCTGTCATGCTCTATCTTAAGACTTTTCTCTTTAGTCATCTTCCCACTCGCCTTGCTCCCCACTCTAAATCTAACCCATAGCTCAGTTGCAAACGCTTCAATGTCCAGTGCCTTTGGATGTCCTCCCAACCTGAAATGTGCTTCGTACAAACAATTTGTTGTTGTTTTTCCATATCCCTGTAATTTATTCCTTTTAAATATCTTTCCAGTTCCATTTTGAAAGTTATTGAGTTGCTTAAATTAAAATCCAGATTGTATCCATTGTCCATTCAGCAATGAACTTCACAATCAGTTCACCATGATCTAACAATATCCCACGGATGAAAACATATTTATTCAAATCTTGACATTGCATTAGTTTTCCGAGGCTATTCGCTATTCGAAATGAACTTTTTCATAATCTTACTTTACTCCCAATGGTGCAACAATCCCCCAGCATTAAATTGGAGTGTCAGCTTTGAATATATAAGTTCCAAGTCCCAAAGTGGAGCTTGAACCCACAATCTTATGACCAACTGACACATTTCTTCATGTTTAAGTGTAATTCATTGTATTGCTTTTCATATTTGCTGCACTCTTATTTTATTTAAAAAACAACAAATCTGATTCCTGCAGCACAAGCTCTTCCATCTCTTCAGTGAATTCTCTATGCTGTGCTGTTCTTCTAAAACAATACATGTGTGATGGCTGCTCTACCTATTTATTTTTTCTATTTTTATATACTCATTTTGTTTACTTAGAAATAGTCTATTCATCATCTTTCCCTACCTCAATTCTCTTCTTCTTGAAATGTTATATGTCGGTGTGGTCCAAGTAACTATCGATCCATTTTGTTTCGAACCATTTTCATGTTTTGCAAGGGTTGTATTTCCAAAGAGAAACCCTGATGGAGCAGCTGGCTGCTCGCTGGACTAATATGTAGCTAACAAGTAATCCATTGTCTGACACACAATCCTGTATTAGTTTCTCAATGATACTGTATTTTGTTGTCTAGTAACAGTTGCCAACAGGTTTTACTCCATTTTACTACTCCATCTTTAGCATATAACAAGCCAGACACATTTATATAAAATACTGCTTTTTGAAATTGTCTGCTGTCCATAGACACCATTATATTTGCCCAGTCATAAACTGATAACTAAACTATAATATTCTCAAAATGATGAGTAAATGGTGAATGTGGCATGTATCATACTTGGACTGAGTTCCCAATCTTGGTTTTAACCTCTGGGTTACGGCATCAAAGCTAAGCAGAAGATAACTATCCAATCGGGGCTGTTTACCCATCCTCCCGGAAATCTTGAGACAAAGAAAAGAAAAATTGTATCTAGGGAAGTAGCAAATAACAACGACAACTTTGATTTATATAGCGCCCTCCACACCAGACGGCGTCTCCGCCATTCAGCAGAGTGACACTAGTGACGCTGCTCCTCGTGTCATGAGACCGGCTCAAAATACTTCACAGGACTTATTGTAAAGTGTAGTGACTGGGTATTTTGTAGGCAAACATAGCCGCCAATTTGCATACTGTAATGTCCAATAAACAACCATGAAATGAACAACCAATTTTACCTGTAGCATTATTGGGTGAAACCAGGAGAAATTCCCTTCTCTTTATGATGTACAAACCAAGGAGAAGGAGAAAGGGCAATGCTGAAAGTTGACCAAAACATAGAATTAGCAGTAGATTGGATGAGGAATTTAAAATTAACTGTCGTACAACTAACTGTTTCTCATTCCTATATTTTTATGGTAATTTGATCTCATAATTTTAAAATACGTACCCACCAACCTCTCGTTACAGCATCAAGCCATTTCTTAAATATGTTCAGAGTTCCAGCTTCAATCATCCATCATGGTAATCTGCTCTAGTTATTATTTATCCTTTGGGTAAATACTTTCTAAAATTGCCCTTTTCAACCCTAAACCTGTACTCTCTTGTTTCTGCTGCTTTGGCATATCTGAAAGTATTATTCTAAGTTAACTTCCTCAATGTGATTTTAAATGGTCACAAGTTGTAATAAAGGGGAGACTCTGGTTTTGGAGTTCAATGAGGTAAAACTCAAGGGAGGTTTGGGCTTGAGTAATGAAACCTTTCTTTGAAAAATCCTGGAGGCTACTTTTCTCTATTTCTCCACTGAAAGATCAGAGTTAGTTTAATTTTTAGGGTTTACAAACCAGTAAATGCATTGCTATTTTCTAATAAGTAAAGTAGTTAGGTATTCTTTCCTTCTGATGCAGTATTCATTGACTCTTGTCAGGCAGCAATTTGGCTTTCCTTAACACGACATTGGGTTTCAAGAATCACATGAGGGAGTTGGGGTTAAAAGAATAGTATTCACACACTGCTTGACAATTTGTCTTTTAGACTGTGGAACTCAACTGTCCACAAGAGCTTGTTCTCTTTTGATCACTGTCTGATCATGTCCTGAAGTGTTCAACATTTAGACTACAGACACTTAATTGGACATCTCAAAGGCACAATATTGGTATCAATTTGCTATTTCTCAGTTGCTTTTGGCGATTCTTTGCTATATAGTTCTGACCCTGACAGAAGCTTATATCCAAAGGTTCCTGACTTGCTTTGGTATTCAAAATCACCACCAACAGTAAGGCAGTCTTTTCTAAGCTTAATTTGCCAGAGTATATATTTTGGGGTTGATTTACTTAATTGGAAAGAAAAATGTGGTGTGTGATGTGATAACTATAATAATCCAAGCATTTGATATTGTACCTATACTGTCAACACATTTCAGGGAGCTTCACAGATAAGCAATCAAGTGTATCGATTATTTGTAGATAAAATAAATAGAGTAAGAGTTACCTGACTGTCTCCAGGCAATAACAGCAAATCATTTGCAAACATGAAGCTCCCTTAAGCAGTTGGTCCCCACACCAAGCTCCGCAACCACATCACTCCCACACTCACCCGGCGCCATTGGCTCCCCATCCCCCAGAGGATCAATTCAAGATCCTTGCCCTCATTTTCAAGGCCATTCACAGCCTTGCCCTCTCTTACCTCTCCGACCTGCTGTCTTCCTATGAACCTGCCCCCCACACACCCACCCCATCCCTTCTGTTCAGCGGGCTCCAGACTGCTCCATGTCTCCCGCCCTACCATTGGTTGACAGGCTTTGAGCCTCTCTGCCCCCACATTCTGGAACTCCATCCCACAGTCCCTTCACGTCGCTTTGTCCCTTGCCTCCTTTAAAGCCAGTCTCAAGACCCTCCTCTTCGATCATACCTTCTGCGGCGCTCCCAACTCTCTCCTTCCCCTCCTAACTCTCTCTGTCCTCTCCTCCCTACCCTGCCCATCCCCCTTGCTTGAGTCCTGAACTGACTGTGAAAGGTGCTCTAAAAATATAATTTTGTTGATGTTATGACCAATTTATCAAAAATTGTAGGAGCCAGGCAGATGGGACTATGATTTAATGTTTCACACAAAACATAGCACCACTGGCAATGCAGAGCTCTCCCACTATGGAACTGAAATATCAGCTTGGACTTTATAATAATAATTCTTGCATTTAATCTTATCGCATTGTCGGGGCATCTCAAAGTGTTATATGGAATATACTGCAAAGTGAATAGATTGTGTATTTTCTGAGTGAAATAATATCAATCCTTTCATTTGATATAGTGCCATTCATATCAGGAGGATACCTCAAAAAGCTTCATAGGATGTTATTGCAAAATATAGTGACTGTATATTTGCAGGCAGACAATTTGTGCACAGCAATGTCCCACTAAGAGCCAAGAGGCGAATTACCAATTTTATCTGGAGGATTGTTGATTAAAACAGCAGGTAAACTCCTTTCTCTTTTCAAATAGTACCATGAGATCTTTGATAACCAACTGAAGAATAGGTGGATTTGACCATGGTTTAACATTTCATCAGAAGGACAGCATCTCTGACAATGCAACGCTTCACCTGCACTGGACTGGAGGGCTAACCATGCAGATTGAATGCGTGTATAACTGACAAATATATAGTCGGCTGCAATACATTTTGTACAAACCAGATGTTGATAATTGCATGAGGAATTGCAGTAAATCATTTTTTTTCCAAAAAAGCAACAGAACAAGAGATCATGGGTTTATATAGGTAAAGGGCAAATTAATAAATAATTTATTTGCCCAGAGGGTAAGTAATAACTAGAGTAGGTGTACCAGATCTTTGAGGCTAGAATTTTGGATTCATTAAAGAAACTAGTTGAAGGGAGCACATCAAGGTAGGCATTCTGGAAGGATAAGATCAAATGTTCTAAAGGGCATTCTTTAAAATAATAATAATAATCGTTCCATTGATGTAGCACTTTCCACATCTTCATGACATCTCAAAGCGCTTCACAGAATATACTGTATAGTGAATTGACTGTATATTTGTGGGTGAATCGTGGCAGCCAATTTTGCACAGCAGTATCCCACAAACAATTGTGGATTGAGTGACCTAATTATTATTGGTATTTTTTTTTTTTTTTTCTTGAGGGATTTTTATCAGGCGTGAAGAGTAAGGAAACTCGCCCAAGGTTCGCCCAGTGGGAATCAAACCTGGGTCTCTCACTTGTGATGTAAGTGCCCATAACCACTGAGCTACAGGACTTATTGAAAGGTCCCCTGCTACCTGGTGATATTGTGAACCTGATTGGGTCCCTGTCTGACATTGAGGACTGATGAAATGTGTAGCCATACAAAGCTGTTTGTTTGTTTGTGCTACAATGCATTTGCCAGTTGCAGGTCATGGGGCCAGTACATTTTGTACATGGTCACAATTTAGTAGAATTGTTTGCTGAGTACAACTTATAGCAATCTATCACCAAAAGGTTAAAAATATATCAGGCTAACGAGTGAGTGAGAGAACATCTGAAACCATTGTCCTGTGAGCTTCAGTACATTTTGTACAAATCAGATCCTGTCATTATAAAAGCTACAACGGTCCCGAAGATAACAATAAAAAATGCAGCTGTCATCCAGGCTAAGAGGATTAACTCAGACAGTGTAGAAAGTTATGCAGCAAGATAATCAAACTGAAGCTCAGCACAATCTGGGATTGATTCGGTTTGGAGATCTGGTAACCTACTTAAGTGCAGTTTTATGCAAGTGTAACAAAATGAAATTGAGTGGCTTCTGGGAACAAGGAAAATATCAGGCAATTTGTTCTGTTATGTCATTCACTGTGTGAGAGTTTTCTAATGGATTAACATGTGACCTAGCAACCTTGTTACACGAGATGCATTCAACCTTCCATGTACAGTACAGCATAAATGTTCTCAGTTATAGGACTATGGAGTTACAGGTAGTTTATAGATAGGAGGCCTTTTGATCCCAAGCCCAAGATGGATTTTGCGCAATCTAGATATCTTTTCAATTTAAATGTACCTTTTATTTGAAATATTGAGAGCTGATACTGTCTGTGGGCTCAAAATTCTGTCCCAAACATTTGTATTTGCGGAATAAAATACAATAACTATTGCTAGAATCTATGTGAAAATTAATAGTTTTTTTTGAGTGTAAGAATAGTATAGATATCATTGTCAGAGCCTTAATTGTGTTGTACATGCTCAAACACATACACATAATCTCATATGCACTCACAAGTACACACATATACTCTTACAAACTCTCACACACACATACTCTCATGTACACATATACATACGCTCACATCTATACTTAGATACTCTCACAAAGCACATGTACATACTCTCACATATACTTACACACATACATGCTGGATATAAACATATATACACACATACTCTCCAATACACATACAAATTCTCACATAAATAAATACATCTCACACACACAAGCAAATACATATAGCTTTCTCCAATATTCAGACACAAGAGAAGACGTCTATTCTTATCTAACACCAGTAGCTATTGACAGCCATAATCAGTCAGTCCGTTTAATGTCATTTATGGGCAAGGTATTAGAATCTATAATTAAAGATGAAGTAACTAGTCATCTGGACAATATAATTAAGAACAGCCAGCATGGAAGGTCATGCTTGACCACCTGTATTGAACTCTTGGAAAATGTAGCCAATAAAGTAATGAGAGGAATGCAGTGGATGAAGCGTATCTAGATTTCCAGGTGGGATTTGATTAAGTGCCACAAGAGAGTTTCCTGGCAAGGTAGGGGAATGTGGAATTGTGGAAAATTAGCAAAATAAATTAGAGAACGGTTAGGAAACAGAAAGAAAGGGGTAGGAGTTAAGGGATGCAATACAAAATTACATTGCATAGAGTCTTTCATGACAGGAGGACATCCTAAGTCACTGGGATCTTCTCGGCCTGGAAATAATTAGGAAATGGTGTTCCACAGGGATCTATCTTTGTTAGGTAGCTACTGTTCACCATATATTGTACATAAATTGTTTGGGATTCAAAGATAGGAGGTGTCATGTCAAAATTTGCAGAGGTGGAGGGATTGAGGAAGAGAATTCCAAAATTTCAAGGTGCAGTAGCTGAAAGTATTGCCATCAATAATGGAGCATGCTTAGGCATAGGTAGTAGAGTGGGCATTCAGCAAGTAAGATAGCGAGATTTCAGGGCATGAAAGAGCATGTACTCTTTCTATTGCTGCTACATTCTTTTTGCATTGTTGGTTCATTCGGCTGATTGTCCTCCTCCTGTCTTGTTTTCTGTGTCATATCTAATTCTAAACATGTTGGTTTTCCAAATTACATAATGTTCCACGTTATACATTTTCACTTCATTCTAGAGCTGGTTCACATTGATGTTGGCTCATTTATTATGGCATTTGTGTATCTGGGAGTAACTCCAGGAACATCAATGGTAGTTCGAACCATTTTAAAGTTATTTTAAAATCATTAGACTAAAGTAAAGGATAAAATCAAAGACATTCAGAATTATAAACTGAATAAGGAACACCTATGTTATTTTAAGAGATTGCTGGGGAAATACTAGCATGTAAAAAGTAACTGGGGAGCAATGATGTGAATTGCTCTTCTAAATTTTCTTCTATTCTCATAGCCATTGAAGGCTATGTCCGTGGTCAATAGATTTCACCAGCGAAAATTTCAATATTGTATCCAGTTTATTGGCTCTTTCTGCCCCAAACTGCCACCAAATGAGTAACATTGGTTGGAGCCAGGATAATAGAAACAACAAGTCAAAAATTACATTAAATTTGATTTATGGGAACGCTTTGAGGAATTCATATCTTTAGAAGACTTTAAGCAGTGAAGTGAAGAATGTTTAAATAGAGGATATCTCATGATTGACAATGAGTTATAGCGGTTCTTTTATGATCATGAAAGACTCATAACTCATAAGTGCTGCAGGCACAAGGGAATTACGATGGCATTTTATACAAGAGGAAAAAATACTTGGGGCTCGCTGGCACTAGTGATCTATTCTGCAAGATCTTTGTTTAGATTCCTGCTTGAACCTTGAATAACTACTAGAATATCACAATTGACAATGTTGGTTTACACTTCCAAATGATTGTTCATTATTTTAACTCTTGCAAATTTTTCAACCTATGAATATAGTCCACCACCCATAAATCGTTAAAGCTTTCCTAGAAACCACAGAACCATCCTACAACATTGATGGTAGCAAAGTACATAGTACAAACTATTATCTCATCATATTGTTTCACACTGAGTAGGGTTTCCGTTTGCTTGCCACTCAAGGTAAAAATTCTGTGAAGTGCTTTGAGATATCTCAACACTCTGAGAAAATGCTATATCAAATGCAAGGGTTATTTTTATTATATATGATGATGATGCATGAGGCACCTGGCTGACCACAAAAACAGTGCTTAGTGTGTCTATTAAAAAACTTCATTTGGATGAAGTAGGCCCTTCAGTGCATCTGATCCAGCCCACCCTACCATCCTACCATCAAAACATCCATCATCAATGTGGTTAATTACTCTTTGAGTAAAGAAAAACCTCCTGCTTCTATCCTGAAATTGCCCATTGTCATTCTTAACCTATGTCATCTTGTTCTACCCTCTTGGTGCATCCTAATATATTGTTCTATGTTTGCTTTTGCAATCTATTTAAAGTGTTGTAAACATCTTCTAAAATCCCCTCTTCTTTCAAGGCTGAAAAGCCTTCACTTGTTTATATTTAATTTATTTGCTATAAATGTGAAGTAGGTTTTTTAGTTTAATTGTACAGTGTTTATTACTGGACTACTAATAAAACCTACTGGCATTGTGACACGGTGTTGGTATTCACACTACAATAAACCAAGCTCATCAATAACAAAATACATTAAATAAATTGAATTGACATTTATTTGTTGATTTTTTAAAATGTTGTCTGAGGTGAGAATGTCATTCTGTGAGAAATTAATCTTATTCCATTGTTGGCATTCATTGAGTAGCAGTGAACAGGTGCATAGCTAAGATACCACTACTGAAATGCAAGAAGAGCAGAATGAATGCATAAAATATAAGAGGATGGATTGTGGAACTTACAAGAAGTTGGTAGTATGCTTGAATAAGAACTAATAATGAATATGTCTTATACTCAATACATCTCATCATAATATACTTTGGAACATATCATTGTGACTTTTACATTTGCTTGGCACAATGAGTAGAAATATCACCCTTAATTTCACCTTTACCTACTAAATATTCACGACACTTAACAATGATTAGCTGTGAAATGTTTTTTGAGACATTCTGCTACACACCCAGAAAAGAAATCCACCAATCGGCTAACAACATTGTTTCTACTTACTCCTAGGTAAACAGAGGCTGGTGGAGTAAGGAAACTCGCCCAAAGTTTTGGCCTGCCGGGAATCAAACCCTTTCACTTGTGAGGCCAGTCCTCTAATCACTAAGCTACAGGAATCCACTAAACCTAAAACTGAGAATGTTGCGTGTCAAATCCCATATTGGGACTTTGAGTCATATTGTCCTGATATTCAGCACTGGGGGAGTGTTGCATTGTTGGACATGACATCCTTCAGATGAAACACTAAACCAAAGACCCATCTGCCTATTCATGCGAATGTTGAAGATCCCATGGCATTATTTCCCCAAACTCTGGAACACACTTCCTCAATCATTCTGCATGGCCCCCCTCTCTCCCCCTCTTCGAGTCCCATCTGAGAACCTTCCTCTTCGACCATGCTTATGGGAACTTCCCACCAAACCCCTCCCCCCACTGTCTCAGAGTCAGTCTCCACCACTGTTAAGTGCTCTGAGACTCTAGCAAATCTGGAGGGCTCTATACAGGCCCGCACGCAGGTGGGGTGCGACGGGTGCGTACGCACGCCCCCAAATTATAAAAGGTCCACATTTTCCGGGGTAGAGAATTGTATTTTTTATCAAATTTAAATACCAAGTAAATTTATTGAGCATTTGTGTAACAATCAGTTCTTCAAAACTATGTATAAATTATAAACTCACATCTTTGAATGTTTTAGTATTAATATAAAATTATCGAGTCGCACACCAGAATCGGCGTCTCCCCAAAACATACCGCGTCGATAGACGAGTCCATGACGCGGCGAGTCTGTGACTCATGACTGGATAAACATAGGCGCGCGCCAAGACTCAAATCCATCCTCGTTTGAAAATCATCCCGTATACAGCCACAACCACTACTAGAAGCTAAAATCATCTTTTCATCTGATCAGCGTAAGTAAAAATTGCTCAAGTTTTGAGAGGTGTGACTGTAATGCTAGCAAACAATGACAACATATTTACAAGCTTCTGAGAAATTAAAGCTTTTGAGAACCCAACAAAAAAGTTATATGCTGGACGGGAATGCCTATCTTTAAAAAAGATACTCATGGACGTAGGCCTATGCTTTAGCGCCTATGTCTACGTGGTGTGTCAATTGGAAATCATCCCGTATACAGTCACTACATAAAAAGGTAGCACCACTTTGTGGAAGCTGAAATCGTATTTTAATCTGATAAATGTAAGTAAAACTGACTTAAGTTTTGAAAGGTGTGTTTCTGAAATATCATGTTTCTTGTTTTGTCTTGATTATCACATTTGATTTATATTATTAAAAATGTATTCCTGTAATTAAAAATTGCTTTTAGAGACGTCCACTGGCATGCAAAAAAAATATGACTGCAAAGATATACAGTGCTACTTTATTTCACATTCAGTTTTGTACCCAGAGTGAAAAAACATCAATGTCGCACGAATTTGGCATAAAAATAGTTTCACCATCATCTGATCGAGCGAACTCGGGCATTGACAACCACACTTCTCCACTGATCCCTTCTCTCCATGCAGCCTGAAAACTCCCGCCTGCCAATACCCGAATCGCGCCCCAGAGTATCGATGTATGTTAGGGTCGGTCTACCTCGTGTTCTGTGACCGTGCAATGGTTCCCATAGGATAGTAGCACTATGGACAGTTTCCTCCCGGCTTCTCCAGCTATGTCCGCTAAACCTAAGACGCCTCTGCAGTAATGTCTGTGATACCAGTGAACCATATAGCTCACTATTTGTCAGATGCTGTCGCCAGTAAACATTCAGGGCGTCTCTTAGAAGCCTGGTATATACCTCATGAGTCACCTAATCACCTGGTCAAGGTTTGCGTAAGTGTCCAGCATTCTGCTCCATATAGGAGCGACTTTCAGCCCTCGTGTTAATGCACATTCATTATAATATGGAAATCGATATTGGTAGAGTGGTTGACGTATTCGCTTCAAAGCGACCAAGGCGTCTCGAATATGGAACGCTATTAAATAATTAATTTCCCCTCCCTTATTTTTTCAAGTATTTTTTCGTCAGATCAGTATTGCTTGATGGGTCACTTCCTTTAATTTTGATTCTAAATAAATAAATAAAAACTAACTGCACTATTGCTCACAGTTCAACGATATTTTCAGGATAATGCTGATAACAGGCTTGTAACACGTGTGAATTAACTGTTTTACACTGATTTTCAGTTTCTGTATATTTTCTTGTCTTTTATAAAATTTGCTTTGCTGGAATATCTGAGCACATAATTCATACTTTACTCTTCCATTATTATTCATTACAGTCCGAAAGAAATTGAGTCTTAGGATAACAATGCAGAACAACTTATTAATTACTGTCAATCTGTAGTTTATGATCATTTTCTCTTATACGCATACATTTATCAAGCATTCGTCATTGTACTGTTTTAATTGGATTGTAATTTACTTTATCGTTCACTCCGTACATCATCGAGTCAACAATCATGTTTGCTATTATCGGCGAACACATTCGACCTTCCCAAAAAATTTAGACACGGACTACCGGGGAAAATAAAAACACTGAATAAATAAGGATGCTCTTAAACACCAAGGACATGAAACATTTACCGTTCATATTGGATCTTCTGAACCGATTAAATAAGACCTCAAACTGTGTAAAACGTCGGAGCCTCGAGGGGGCTTCGGGGGCAGCCCGCAAGATCCCGGCCATTGTTGGTCCCATCACTAGCAATTCGCACCCCCCCATTAAAAATCCTGCGTACGGCCCTGCTATATGTGCAATTTATTGTTCTATTATTCACTTTTCAGCTGCTTGGGACATCCTCCTGACATGAAAAGCACTATGCAAGTGTAATTTTGTTGTTGTATTAATAAAGAAAAGAGGTTACCTGGTTCCTGGCCAACAATCCTGATTCTATGGCTGTTTGTGGGACATTCGGCCACAAAATGTACTTCCATTCAATTGTGTAGTGTATCCTGTGAAGTGCTTTGAGACATCTCAAGAACATGATAAATGTGTGTACTGTTTTACAATAATCTTCACTGTAACATATGTTGATATACTACATATTATTCACACTTCCTCTATAAATTAAGCAGGGAATATGAAAAAAGTAACACATTATTTGAAAATTTCTTTTATAGCCAGACTTCCACTTAACTACGAAGGACCCATTATACAGTGGGTAAAACATGTAACATTTCATGAAAGATTCGATATAACAATTATCATTATATATATATATATATAAATATATATATATATATATCCCAATATATATATATATATATATATATATATAAATATATATATATATATTGGGATTTCTCCCTGTGCCCTGGCCGACATTCCCCCCAAATAAAAAAAAATGGTCACCTATTTTATGCCTGTTTGTGGGACATTGCTGGGTGCAATTGGCTGCCAAATTTTTCCCTCAAAATTAACAGTGAAACCAGTTTACAGTATATCCTGGGAAGCACTTTGAAATGACTCAACAATTGATAAGGTGCTATATCAAATGCAAGGATTATTGTTATTACATCATTTTATTATCAAATATTGTGATAAATGTTACTTAACTATTGTCACCTGGGTCTCTGTTCTATTAACATAACATTTTAGAGCGTCCAGTTAGAAACAGCCAGAACATCCAAGTTATCAAAGTGCCAAATTCAGTCTTAACTTTGAAGTCATTTTTTTGTAGTTAAAGAATTTCTAGAAAACTGGCTTCAAAATAACTGCTGTGTTTGTCAAATTCTCTAAAGTAAATTGAGATACATGTGGAATATCTATCCTCGAATCTGTTATGAAATGTTGCAAATTTCCCCTCTATAAACTTATTTTATTACATCCTGGACTTATCAATAGGAAAGTAGGGACCATTTTCATTATCATATATTTGGTAAACCAAGGGGTGGATTTACTTCAAGCTCCAATGTTGATTTCCTGTTTCTGCAATATCAAAGTTTATCCACTTCTAGGCAGCGAGCATACTTCTGCTTTTTCCTTCCTACAGTATTATTTATTTTATCTATATTTTTGCTTATGTCAGCACCGAGAACTGTTGACTAGTTTGCATGTCTGAAAATCCAATTTCCGAGATTCCTATAATTCTCACCAAGCTAGTTATTGACAAGTGCACTGCCATTTACAATAAATGAATCAATGTCTAACTGAGACAAATGAATTCCACCATCTTGGACTCTGATTTACTGTACCCGGGTGGAATCCATATGTACATCGAGATTCATTCAGGAACCAGTTGTAGCACAGAAGGTTTTCATGAATAAATTATACTCGCCAAACCTCAGAGCTCACTTTCCCCATTACTCAGAGAATGCTCTTGCTATTATGTAATGCAAAATGTACGTTAGCTCTTCTGCTGTTTGTCTGTGTCAATGATATCTACATCTATTTACCATTAATATACCTCCATTTCTCATAGAAAACATCAATCTAAAAGATAAATTAGACCTGAATTAGCTCAACTGCATGTTCTGCTAGATTATAATAAATGCTAATTATTTTAAGCAATATAAATTGCAGATAGATGCTGTGCATCATAAATAATAGATGGTTGGCTGGACTGAGTTATTCATCAATTTCACTACAACAGCTTGTTATTAGGTGAATGTTTCCTGGTTGTTATTCCTCATATAGGTAGTTTTTTGGGGGTTAATGCATCATTTAACCAACAAACATGTGAAATTTGCAACATTTTGTAACGCTTGATATCGACCTCTATATCCCCACACCCACTTCCTTCATGTGACTTCAGCCTAATGATTGAACCTGAGAACTTCTCTGGTCTCGTGCCATTCAAAATCATGGAGATCTTGTCCTGGGTTACAAGCACTCTGGGACACTACCCACGTGCAGGTCACTATATAAATTCAAGTTGTAGTTCTCCCTCCTGCCAACACTCAGTACCTGCCCATCTCTACCCCCCACCCACCCACACACAGCGCCTGCCCTACTCTCACCCAGCCACCCCCCCACACACATCCAGTATCAGCCTTTCTCGCTCCTACAAATGCAGTATAATAGAGTACTGCTCTCCCTCATATGTTTCAACCCCTAATAATTTGGGGGGATACTTGTGCTTTGCTCACATAAAATAAATTTAAATCATAAACTACAAGAGAATTGGCAACGAATTACAAAAATATGGAGATGGTTTGCCTGTGCTTCCCTTTCAATGTGTATGAAACTACTAGCAAAATCCACTTACTCATAGTTAATATTGTTCCTGATGATAATGAACGTTTCAAAGTATTCACAATATATTATATTGTTTGAAGCTCAACACCTACAACAATACAGAGGCCCCGGTATTGCATTAGAATGCAAATGTTGCCTGTTATTAAACATTTCTTAAATAATGTAAGAAAAACTTTAAAACTACTGAGTAGTGGACGGGAAGATGGTGATGATGCTTTCATAGATTTATACATGAGCTGTGCTGCTAACCAGGAAACTTGTAGGGAGTTCCTGGTACCTGCCATTCACTATGTGAAGGTTCAACGTGAACCTTGTTGGATGTCAAATGATCTATAATGGCTATCCTCTGTGGGGGAGGGGTGGTTAGGTAAGTTGGCTGAACTGGCTCCAAGGTGACATGTTTGGCAAAGTAATGTTGAAATATCAGAAGTTAGCCTTGTTTACAGTCTCAGTAGTCCAGTTTCTGAGGCAGTATTCCATGGCACTACTGATGATGGCACAGCCAGCCTGGCCCATAGAATCATAGAATTTTACGGCACAAAAGGAGGCCATTCGGCCCATCTAGTCTGTTCCGGCTCTTTGAAAAGAGCAACTCAATCCCACTGCCCCGCTCTCTCCCCATAACCTAACAGACCTGTTCTCCCTAAATAAATATCTAATTCTGTTTTAAAAGCTGTTATTGAATCAGCCTCCACCACTTTTTCAGGCAATGCATTCCAAATTCAAACAACCCACTGAGTGAAAATTTTTATCCTCAGCTTCCCTCTGCATCATTTTGAAACTATTTTAAATCTGTGACCACGAGTCACAGATTCGCCTACCAGTGGAAACAGATTTTCCTTATTCACCCTGTCGAATCCGCTCATGATTTTATTAACCTCTATTAGGTCTCCTCTTAACCTTCGCTGTTTTCAAGAGAATAAACCTAGCCTATCTAGTCTTTCCTCCTAACTGAAGTCCCCCAATCCTGGTACCATTCTAGTAAATCTTCTTTGCACCCTTTCCAATGCCTTAACATCCTTTCTATAGTGTGGTGACCAGAATTGGACACAGTACTCCAGCTGAGGCCTAACCAAAGTATAAAGAGATTAGTCAGCATTTCCTGCCATTTATACTCTATACCCCTATTTATAAAGCCTAGTATCCCATATGCCTTCTTAACGGCTTTGTCTACCTGTCCTGCCACCTTCAAAGAGTCACTAACAAATCCACAGGTCTCCCTGTTCCATCACACCGCTTAAAATTGTACTATGTAGCCTATATTACGTCCCCTCATTTCTTCTCCCAAAATGTATCACCTCACACTTCTCTGCATTAAACTTCATCTGCCATGTGTCTGCCCACTTTACCATTTTATCTATATCTTCTTGCAGATAGTTGCTATCCTCCTCACTATTTACTATTCTCCCTAACTTAGTATCATCTGCAAACTTGAAAACTGTGCTCCCTTCACCCAAGTCCAGATCATTAATATATATTAAAAAGAGCAGTGGTCTCAAAACCAATCCCTGGGGGGCGCCACTGCACATTTCCCTCCAGTCTGAAAAACAGCCGCTCACCACAACTCTCTGCTTTCTGTGTCGCAGCCATTTGCGGATCCATGCTGCCACTGTCCCTTTAACGCTGTGGGCCTCTACTTTCCTAATAAGCCTCTCATCTGCAGGGAATCCTCCCACTCAGCTCCAGATAACCCTGCAAGCCAAAGCCCTAATGAGTAAAGTGGCTCTAGTTGGACAAGCAGCAGGAACGCTTGCCAGACATGTGCACTATATGGCAATCTATATGGTAGTATACACGTGCTTTTAGTTGGTTAGATTCTAGCAGTACCCCAACACACACTCTGGGATGCCCAAGCCCTGGCTCCTGCCAACCTGTGCCTAATATTTTCCAGAATTAGGTAAGCAGGATGAGTTCCTCAGGGAGAGAATGAACATACCATTCCAAAAATCTATCTTTGAAGTGTCCTTGTGTGGGTGGGATACATGGAATCCTCACTTCGGTTTGGATACTCTTAAGCCAGGCAATAACATGTGTTGGACACCTGGCTGAATCACCAAAATGTTACTACTGTAAAATGTAGCCCATTATTTCACAATTGTGGTCTTATTACAGTTGAGTGAACACTATTACAGTTGAGTGAACAGATGTGTGTGTATGGAACACTTTGCCCACATATATACAGCCAATTCACTTTACAGTATATCCTGTGATGCGCTTTGAGACGTCTGGAAGATATAAAAAGCTCTACATCAAAACACAAGGATTATTATTATTATTGTCAGCAGTCAAGGTTGAATGCTTTCACATTATTTTGGGGGCTTAACAGCAAGGAGATTTTAGAGAGATGTGGAGCCATCTTCAGGAGACTAACATATCACACACTTGGTATTGAACAGTCATTCAAACATTTCTATACACATTTCTCTATACACAATGTACGGTTTGGTTCAATTCGAGCCCTATGTTTTATGACAAAGACAAGCCTTTCCCTTATTGGCATTCAGGGATTCACAGCTGCATGGAATTCTGGAGCAAGTCCTCCATGGCTTACCAAGTTGCTACATCGCAACATTAAGCAAAACACAAAGAGAAAGGCAGTAAAAACTGAAGTGATGTGTGCTGAGACAGATGGGATACACCCAATCTATCACTGTGTGCCTTCAAGCACAAACCTGCAGAGAGATGGTTTGAAGTTTGATGCCTATATGCAGTCATTGTTCCTCCATCATCACATGACACATTTTGATGCTTATTTATAAATGAATGAATGGCCTTGATGTGAACATCAACAAAACCAAAATGAAAAATGGTGACAGTTTTCCTATACCCTTTGGTTTTCCTCCAGGATTCTTCAAACAATTTTAATTCTTTGAATTCAGCAACTGAAAAGATCTTTGATGATAAAATTAGTTATAGGGAAAAAACAAATCAGAAATGGTTTTCATCTTGAAATCTGTTTACATCAATGTGGCTGCGGTAGGGGAATGCATAGCATTCTGTAAATCAATTCACAGGAACAAAAAAGCACGCAAAAACATAGTTCATTTAAAGTCTACTGTTGACTTTAAATGAACATATTCTAACAAGTCAAAATTGAGTTATTTTGAAAAATAAAGCACCATCAGTGGGTGAGCTTTCAGCCATTCTGCCCCCGCTCTCTGGAACTCAATCCGGAAGTACCTCCGCCTCACCATTTTCTCTCTGCCTTAAACTTTCTCTTGTTAGCTGCACTTTCAGTCACCTTTCCCTTCCATTCTGCAGTTCAAAACCCTCCCTTCCAAGCTTAGGCTCTCAGTTACTTCAAATGCTTTGAGGCATCCTTCCAACATGAACGTCACTGTACCTAATGCAAGAAAATGTTCTACTCCATTCCTTAAATATTCCGTGATAAACAAATCAAGGAATAATTTTAAGAAGACCTCTGATAAACAATATATTCACATTTCAAATTGTCAAGCTGTTAAAGTGAAAGGTGAAGACCTCTATTTTCTGTATCTTATCTGCAGTTACTTGATTCAAGAATCAATCCTAACACATTCAAAGTGTACATCAGGTGTCAGCTAGAACATTTGAGTTTCAGAATCAGAAGGTTTCAGGTTCAAGACCTATTTTGAGATACAGAACTGCTGGCCAAATTATAGCCCATGGGCAGGTACATCGGGCCGTCAAAACAACAACAACAAAATAAAAAATTACATTTATAGAGCTCCTTTCATGTTGGGAGGACATCACAAGGCACTGAACAGTCAGGGAAGCAAGGCAAAGGGACAATGGGATAGAGTTCCAGTGTGTTGGGGGCAGACCAGCTGAAACTCCAGGCACCGATGGTAGGGTGGGCCAGGCGGAAGACTTGAAGCCTGCTGAATGGAGGGAGCGGGCAGGTTGGTAGGGAGTCAGCAGGTCAAAGAGGTAAGAGGGGACAAGATCACAGATGGCTTTGAAAGTGAGGATGAGGATGTTGAATTCTACACTCTGGCAGATGGAGAGCCAATAGAGCTAGGCGAGGGTGGAAGTGATGGGGTCGCAGAACCTGGTGTCAAGCCTTGATGTTATGAATGCATGGGTGAGCATTTCAGCAGCCTGAGGGGTGAGGCAACAGCAACAACAAAAATTACATCGATGGAGCGCCTTTCATATCGGAAGGACGTCCCAAGGTGCTGAACAGTCATGGGCAGTGGCGGAGTCTCCCAAAGTTGCGGAGGTGGTGAAAGGCAGCGATCATCATGGCATGGATGTGCGGAAAAAGGACAGTTCAAAGTCAAACAAGACACCCAGGATCCTGACTAACTTTATGAAGTGAAGTGTGCAGCCATGGATGCTGATGCTGCCAGCGCCCGAGGTGCGGAGGCGCTGACATGAAACAATCAAGAGGGCCTCAGTCTTGTGGACATTGAGCTGGAGAAAGTTAACCCTCATCCAGGACTTGACGTCATATAGGCAGTATGTCAGGATGCCGGTAGTCCTGGAGTTGAGGGTAGAGGCGGGGATGTAGAGGTGGATGTCATCCGTGTACCTGTGGAAATTTACCTCATGTCTGCTGACGATGTCACCGAGGGGCAGCATGTAGAAGGTGAAGAGGAGGGGACCAAAGACAGAGCCCTGAGGAACAGCGCATGAGAGCATGAGACGATGTAGGGGCTGGATGAAAAGCCGTTTGCAGAGATGAAGAGAAACAGTTTGAAAGATAGGACCTGAAGCAATCAAGGACGGAACATTGAAGGTTGAGGTGGGAGGAGAAGCGGTGGAGGAGGATTGAATGGTCCGCAGTGTCAAAGGCGGCAGATAGGTGGAGGAAGACGAGGACGAGCCATGGTCACAGATTTACAGGATGTTGCTTACGACTGTACTGTGGGCACCACGGAAACCCAATTGGAGGGGCTGATGGAGGCAGTGGGAGGAGAGGAAAGAGCGAAGCTGGTAGGCAACAACTATTTCAAGGACCTTGAACAGAAAAGGGAGGTTGGAGATGGGCCAATAATTGGAGAGCTGTGATGCATCAAGGTGAGGGTGATAGTGGCTGTTTTGAGGGGTGTGTGAACAGTTGATGTTGTTGGCGAGTAGTAGGGAAGGGAGGTGGAGCTGGGACGTAAGGAGAGGTATGGCGAAACGGTCCAGGGAACAGGTGGTGAGCATCCCCTGATTGACCCCAGAGCATCCGCACTAATCTACATAAGTCTGTGCATGATTGGTCGTGTGTTTTCAGGTTTTTCTAGATTGAATTTGCAGGCCATTGAGACCTTCATCCACGAATTCATCACATCCAAGCTCACCTAAGCTAATGCCATGCCTGTCGGCCTTCCAAACTCTTCCCTCCCTCCTTCAAAGCCCATCTTAGGATCATTTTTATTTACTGCCCTCAGTCACCTTCTGATTGCAATCCCAAGTTGAAATCCCTAACTATCTAATGTCTTGGGATGTTGTCCTAATGTGAAAAATGCTAAAGAAATGTAATGCTTTGTTGTCATAGAGTATTTCTTGATGGACATCATAATTATCCTTTTCATGTATGCTGACCTTCGTAAGACTATTAGGATCCTGTGACATCAGCCAACATTTTGAAATTGATTTAGAGAATGCTTTGTGTGTGGGATGTGGTTTCCATGTTTGCCAACAAATATAGTCACTAATGATATGTATTTAAATGCAAAGATTACTATAATAGTTTTTACAATTGATACAGCGCAGGAGTCTACTGTGAACTGCTGACTGTGACTGAATTTGCAGGCGAGATTTCAAGAAGTTGGTATTGTAAATCTGACAAATGTTACAATACCTGCGCCTGCCGAGAGCAATTTCTTGTAAAAAGATAAAAGTTTCAGATGACGTCTTATTCCCAAGCACTTGCAAAGATTCATAGGAACCTGCTGTCATATATACTACGCTTGTCCAAAAGCCACTACAATGTATGTAATTCAGCATTCTCTCAGGCTAGTAATTGCAGTGTGCTGATGAATAGCCCGATCAAAATTGACAGGCATCTTTTAAAATAGCACAATTGGTAAATCAGCACAAATGTAATTAAACCATCTTCAGGAGCCTTTAGCAAAAATTCCCATGTTTATCTTGCAAACAAGTGAGTGATTAACACACAGCAAATTTCACAGAAGAAACTAATTATTGATACAATTTATTTTCAAGAGATTGATTAATGATCAAAATACGTTCACACATTTTCTCGGTTGAACTGCAGTTGAACTATGGTGTCTGTCATTTTTGTCATGGACATCCACACTACGTTATTAACCTTTTACTGCTTTCCCATTTAATGTATCTGCCAATGGCTATTAACCACTGATCATGGGCTGAATAACTCTGTATTATTTATTTGAGTTGCCGCTGTGATAATTCTTTGAAAACTTCCCTTTGCTAAATTCACTTAACCCAGGTTGGGCCTGAAGCTGCACAAAACTGTAAGAGCTTCTCCTTACCTGGACTTAAATAAGTTAAGGAGTTTGATTTGCAGATTCATTTCTTGGAAGCTAAACTTATATGTGATACCAGCTAGGGAGGGATTGTGGAATCAGAGGAGGCAACCTATCTTAGAAAGAAAAGTAGACAGAGAATACACATGCAGTTATCTCTGGCAGATACAATTCACTGCAGATAAATGTTAAGTGACGTAGAGAGTTATACAAGATACTAAAAGGGGTTAGAAAAAATAAAACCAGAACAATACGTTCAGATGGGCAAGGCAGGCAAATCAGATCTCATAAGTCCTGTGTTGTGAAAGACAATTTCGGGACAGATATCAGCAAGTACAGGGTAGTTCTTTACATAGAGGATAACAAACAACAGGAACAAGTTACCAAAAACGGTGGTACATACCAGGGTAAGTGTATTAATCAAACATATAATGTCATGGGAGGAGACTAGAATGAATAATTTGGAAGGAAGAGACAAGTGGGAATGAAGAATATTGACCAAATCTCACTTTTTTTTGTGAAAATCTTAAGATTGTACACTTTCTTCCTTTTATCTCCCACACCCTCTGGGTTAACAATGTTGAAAGGAGAACAGATAACTTCCCATTGGCATAATCTTCCAACATTCCCTCGTGTTTACAATCATCTTTGTTTTCTATAAAACTAAACAACACAGAAATGTCAGGTCTCTAATGCCCGAGAGACATGTCCTCTGCTTTCGTGTTCTTCAACAGCCATTACTTGTGACTGTTTTGAATATAATGCTTTATTGAATATACCTGTGAACACTTTAGACAGATTTCATTGCATCTTACATGTTTCGCTGAAGGGAAGAACAAAAAGAAATATTCAATCTGAATTATTTATTACAAATGAGTACTTTTGCATAATACAGTAAATTCCTGCTATATTGTCACTCTAGGGAAAAGAGCTCAGTGACTCTTTATCTGGGGTGACTGTTGGCATGATTCCTTTAGTCATTAGGGCTTCACTGCTGGAAGGATCTACACCAACGCTAATTGCACCTGCGCAGCTGTCAGTGTGACAGAGCCGTGTAGTACCTTTCACATCGGGCAGACGTCCCAAAGTGCTTCACAGGATGTGCTGTGAAGTGGAGTGACTATGTATTTGTGGGCAAAAGTGGCAGCCAATTTGCACACAGCCCAGTCCTACAAACAGACATGAAGTCATTGATCAATCTTTTACAGATGATGTACGATCCATATGTAGCAAGTAAATTACCCAACTGTTTTAACAAATGTTCGAACAAAATTTCTCATCATTCAAAAAAGATGACTCAAGCAAATCTCTACAGTACCTACCCTATTTTATATGTTAACTAATACAACTGTCATTTATATAGCACCTTTGCACAGGATAGCGCCTTGGATCATCCCTTACATTCCAAACTGTTTGTGTTCTTTACCGTGGTATTTCCATGATCCCATTAGTTCAGAAACAACTATATTTCATGTAGAACTTCAATATCACAAACTCTGCATATTCTTTACCCCTCAATCATTTTCCATATGGGAACTGTCAATCTTCCATCTCCTTTATTCCGTTCCATTATTTTCCCCAGCCCTTCCATTTGCTCTTCTGATCCAGATCCTGCTCCATGGGAGCCAGGCACCCTGTGATGTCTCATTTGTATAGCTCAGATACTCACTGGATAAACTATTTGAGCCTTTTCAGAAATTTGAATCAAGACAGCGTGAATGGTTATACCTAGAATACAATTCAAGATATCAGTATGAGATGTGCGGAAATGTTTCTTCCAATCTCAAGTCTTCCACAAGGTTTTTAATTGTGTATTCATATCTTCTATGTTTCTGTTGACAGCCTACTAACTGCTTTTATATGCATTATAATAATAAAGTTGGTCCTTTTTCAATCCACGACTGTTTGTGGGACACTGCTTTTGTGCAATTGACTGCCGCATTTTGCCCACAAGTATACAAATATACAGTTCATTCACTTTACAGTATATTCTGTGAAGTGTTTTAAGATATCTAGAGGATGTGAAAAGTGCTATATCAAATGCAAGAATTATTATTAGGATAAATTTTTACACGATATTCCTTACATTCCTGTGAAGCATTTTAAGATGTTGTCTGATGTGAAAGTAGCTATATCAAATGTGAGAAATATCTTAGTAAATATACTTGAGTATGATATACTGCTTTTAACATCTAAATATATTAAAACACTTCACAGTTCTCTTATATGGATCATCGGCATGATTTGGAACTGCAGACCATTTGCTGGGGGCAGGGAATCATTCCATTCAACTACTATTAGCTCAAGAATCCTGTAGCTCAGTTGTTAGAGCACTCACTGGTTTGATTCCCGGTAGGGCAAAGTATTGGGCAAGTTTCCTTACCCCACACACCCTTGTTTACCTAGCAGTAAGTAGGAACCTAATGATAGTCGATTGGCGGATCGCTTTTCTGGGGGTAATAAGTAATTCCTTGAAAAGAATAATAAAAATTATTTGGTGACTGCAATCCACGACTTTTGTGGGGCACCGCAGTGTACAATTGGCATTTCGCCCACAAAATATGCAGTTAATTCACTTTACAGTATATTCTGTAAAGCGTTTTGAGATGGCCCGAAGATGTGATAAGCAGCTATAGCAAATGCAAGGATTATTATTAGTATTAAGCCTACATGCCAAAACCCTTCACAATTTGTAATTTTATAACTACAAGATGTTTTCCTTTCAATCAAAGTCAAGGGGCATCCCTGAAGACCAATTTGGTTCAACATTTAAGAATATCAACATTTGTGGAAAATTCTTAAATTCAGTCTTAATTTAGAGCAACATCAATAAATGGGTTTTCTGCAGTTTTTAAACAACGACTACATTTTTCATATTCTTGTGCGATGTAAAATTTTATGATTGAAAAGATCAGGCTAAGATCAGGTGGCAATTTGCACCTAAGATGTCTTTCTCCTTTCTCCCTCCCTCCTTCCTTTTCTCCCATACTCCTGGATTTTCAAAGGAGCTGGTCTGAGCAGTTGTATTTTCTGCAGGGTTCCATCTATATTAGCTTTCTTCTTGAATAAGTACAAGTGAGCAAACGTGTGACTAACCTGAGCCAGCATGCTGTCATGCTGTCAACTTGTTATCTCAAATATAACTGCATGTTCTGTTAATTCTGTCGTGACCTTCATCTCGTTTGCCAAATCATGCCCCCGGACATTCAGGTAACTGGAGATACAGAGAGAACAGCCACTGAGCCTGGTTAATTCCCAGAATTGAGGCACATGTCAAGTTGTTAGATATGGAATTCTGCCAACTCAATGTTTTCCAGCTAATTCGCAGCATCAAATATATTATAAGAATAATAGACACCACTGTCATTACCATTGGTGTGAATGGAACAGTACACAGACAGCCCATTTTCACTCGTATGGCATCACAGCGGCTTGGACAAGTTGTTGTTGGCTGTGAGAGCACCTTATTCAGAGCGTCTGTACATCTAATAATCTTTTAATTTGAGATAACGCCTTCACATCAGGAAGACATCCCAAAGTGATTCACCAGGCCATCCTGTAAGTGTAAATTGTGTTTTGTGGACAAACATGGCAGCCAATTTGCCCCCAGCAATGACCCACAAACACAGATATGAAGTGAATGATCCATTCAATTTGGGGGATTGTTTTCCAGAATGCCGGGAGAAATTATCTTCTCGTCTTGGGAATTTTAATGTCCAACTGAACAAGCAGACAGGGCCCTGATTTAAAGTCTCGTCCAAAAGGATGTCACCTCCAACAGTGCAGCACACCCCCAGCACTGCATTGGAGTGCCAGTTTAGACAATTTAATTGTCGAGTCTCAATGTGGAGCTTGAATGCACAATGTTCTGACTCAGCGGCATGATTGCTACCATCAGAGCGAGGCCGTCATTGCGATACATATAGGTACTTTCCTGACCTTTCGCAATCATGAGCTGTGTTGTGAATGAAAGCAACAATGATGTATGTGTTGCGAGGGCTGTGCCATAAGCAGAAAGTTAAAATGAAAAAATACCAGAAACTGCTTCCAAGATTGGAAATATATTGACTTATTGTTTTTAACTAATTTGTCAGAAAAGGCACCTGCAGGATTGTTTTGCAATGAAAGTACACCCCACACCAGTAATGTCCTCTTCTAAAGTAAGCAAAGATACTGTTCTAAAGCTAACATTTTTCTAAAGGTACATCAATATGGGGAGGTAAGGCAGCAGATATAAGCAGTATTCATATCCATACTATACAGTATACAACAACATTTATAGAGTGCCTTTCATGTTGGGAGGACGTCCCAAGTACCGATTAGTCAGGGGTCAGGACCTGAGCTTGGGAGTTGGGGAGTGGGGCAGGGTTGGGATGAGGGTAGAGAGGTAGAAGGGCAGCTAAAGGCATGGTCAAAAAGTGGTTTCTTGAGACCAACCTTAAAGATGGCAAGGGAAGGAGCAAGGCGGAGACTGCTGAGTGGAGGGGGCGGACAGCTTGATGGGGGTCAGCATGTCAGAGAGGTGTGATAGGACAAGGCCGTGGATAGCCGTGAAAGTGAGGATGAGGATCTTAAATTTTATCTTCTGAGGGATGGGCAGCCAATGCCACCGGGAGTAGTTGGGGGTGATGGGGTCATGGAGCCTGGTATGGGAGAGGACACAAGCTGTATAGTTTTGGATGATCTGTAGCTTGTGGAGGGAAGAGTTGAGGAGGGACAAGGAGGGAGTTGCTGCAGTGGAGCCTTGAGGTGACAAAAACACTTGTAAGGGTTTCAGCAGCCTGAGGGATGAGGCCGTAGCGGAGACAGGCAATGTTGTGGAGGTGGTGGAATGCAGTGCTAGTCATGGCATGGATATGTGGGAGAAAGGAATTGTTATCTGACAGACAGTCTGTCAGGATGTCAGTAGTCCTGGAATCAAGGGTGGAGGCAGAGAGATAGAGTTGGGTGCTATCCTCGTACTTGTGAAAATTTACCCCAGGACAATGCCCTGAGGAACACCGCACGAGACATTGCGGGGACTGGAAGAGAAACCGTTGGTGGAAACAAAGCGGAGACAGTGTGAGAGAGATAGGACCTGAACCCAGTCAATGAAAGAACCTTGAAGGTTGAGGTGAGGGAAGAGGCAATGAAGGAGGATTATGTAATCAAAGGTGGAGAGGGTGAGGAGGACAAGGTGGCAGAGGAAGCCCTAGTCACAGATGGACAGGATGTCATTTGTGACCTTGACCAGAGCAGTTTCTGTGATGTGAGCAGCACAGAAACTCTATTGGAGGGGATCATGAAGGGAGTGGGAGAAGAGGAAAGAGCAAAGCTGGAAAGCTGGTAACAAAAATATATTACCAATAAATAAGAATAATCCATGATATAGCACTTTTCCAAAGAACTTCACAGGATTATACCATAAAGTGTAATGACAGTGTGTTTTGTGGATGAACCCCGCAGCTAATTTGTGCACAGGATTGCCCAACCATTAAGTAAATGACCAATTTTTTTCTTTTTTCAAATAGTCCCATGGATCTGCAGGCATCTGACTAGACAGATGGGACCTTGGTTTAACTTCTCATCTGAAGGCCAGGATACCCCAGCATTACATAGACTGAATGAGTTCTAACATGGGGCTTTTGAACCAGCAACCTTGTTAAGTTTAGTCGAACCATCAGGTTTATTTTATGTTTAATAAGTAAATCAATGTGTAAAATAAGTAGAATAACATTAGAAATTTAGGTTTAAACTAAGAAGGCTGCAGAATTGCAGAAACCAGCCCTGTCTGTAAAAGAACTGAATGTAGCCCGAGCGGGAGGTGGAGGGTGGGAAGGGTCAAGGTAGGGGGAAGGGGAAGGAAAATGGGAGAGGGGAAGAGTTAGTAGGGCAGCCGAAGGCGTGGTCAAAGAGGAAGGTCTTGAGACCAGCCTTGAAAGGGAGGAAGCCAGGCGCAGGGGCTGCACAATGGAGTTCCACAGTGTGAGAGCAGAGAGGCTGAAAGCCTGGCTGCTGATGGTTGGGTGGTTAGGGCGGTGGACGTGGAGCAGGCCTGAGTCTGTTGAACGGAGGATGCGGGCAGGCTGATAGGGAGACAGTAGGTCAGAGAGATGGGTGGGGGCAAGGCCATGAATGGCCTTGAAGGTGAGGACAAGGATCTTGAATTCAATCCTCTGGGTGATGGGGAGCCAGTGGAGATGGGTGAGGGTGGGAGTGATGTGGTCGCGAAACCTGGTATGGGAGAGTACATGAGCTGCAGAATTCTGAATGATCTGCAGACTGTGAAGGGAGGAGCTGGGGAGGACGACGAGGAGAGAGTTCCCATAGTCGAGCCTGGAAGTGATAAAGGTATGGATGAGAGTTTCAGCGGCGTGGGTATTGAGGTAATGGCGGAGTCTGGCAATATTGCGTAGGTGATGGAAGGCTGTGCTGGTCATGGAGTGGATGTGGCGAATGAAGGATAGTTCAGGGTCGAACAAGTTGTCCAGATTCTTGATTGGCTTCGAGTGGTGGAGAGAGCAGCCTTGAACGCTGATGTTGTCAGCGCCTGAGGTGCGGAAGCGCTGACATGAGCCAATCAGGAGGGCTTCCATCTTTTTGACATTGAGTTGGAGGAAATTTGCCCTCGTCCAGGACTCAATGTCGGACAGATATGCAGTCAAAACGCCAGTGGTCCTGGAATCGAGGGTTGACGCAGATAGGTAGAGTTGGATGTCATCCACATACATGTGGAAATTTACCCCATGTCTGCGGATGATGTCACCCAGGGGGAGAGTGTAGAGGGTGAAGAGCAGGCGGCCATGGATAGAGCCCTGGGGAATGCCGCATGTGACTGTGCAGGAGCTGGAGGAGAAGCCATTGGACGAGACGAAGTGAAGGCGATGGGAGAGATAGGACCAGAACCATTCGAGGACAGAGCCTTGCAGGTTGAGGAGGGAGGAGAGGCGGTGGAGGAGTATAGCATGGTCCATGGTATTGAAGGCAGGGAACAGGTCAAGGAAGATGAGGAGGCAGAGGGAGCCCTGGTCACAGATGGTCAGGATGTCATTTGTGACATTGACCAGGGCAGTTTCCGTGCTGTGAGATGCATGGAAATCCAATTGGAGTGGTTCAAGGAGTGAGTGCTTTGTGAGGAAAAAGCAGAGCTGGGAGGCAACCACTCTTTTAAGGACCTTGGAAAGGAAGGGGAGGTTGGAGATGGGCCAGTAGCTTGATAGCTGCGACGCATCGAGGGAAGGCTCTTTTTGGATGGGGGTGATGGTGGCAGTTTTGAAGGGAGTGGGAATGGTCCCAGATGAGAGGGACAGGTTGATAGTGTCAGTGATTAGAGGTGCTTGAAGGTGGAGCTAGGTGGTAAGGAGAGTAGTGGGGATGGGATCTAGGAAGCAGGTGGTGAGCTTCATTGAGGAGATGGTCTCAATGATGGAGGATGAGGAGATGGGGTCGAAGATGTGGAAGGAGAGATGGGTAGGAGATGGGGTGTAGGGGGGATGTGGGTGGGGGGGTGGAAGTTGGGGCGACAGTGACCGCAGAGCTGATTCCCTCGATTTTGGTCAAGAGGAAATTCAGCATCTCCTCGCAGCGGGAATTCGAAGAGAGGTTCTGCGAGGCGAGGCGGGGTGGATGGAAGAGATGGTTGGTGGTGGAGAAGAGAAGCCGGGGGGTTGTCCTTTGCCTCCAGGATTGTCTGGGAGTAGAAGGAAAATTTGGCGGAGGATGGGGCAGAGCAGTAGGAAGATGTGAGGTCCAGCCAGATGTGCCGGTGGATCTGAGGTCAGATTTGAGCCAGGTTCAGGAGTAGCAGGCAGTTCAGGAGGTGAGGGGGGCAAGAGAGTTGAATGTGGTGGAGAGGGTGTTCTTGAGCAGGGTGAGTGCGGAGGATGGGTTAGTGCAGGAGGTGGACCAGAGGGAGAGGAGTTCGGAGGACTCCAAGGCAGCGTAGAGAGTTTGTGGGGGGATCTTCTTCCATGGGCGGTAGAAGATGGTGGTAGGTTTGGGGGTAGAGAGGAGAGGTTTGGAGGAGTTGAAAAAAATGAAGTGGTAGTCGGAGATGGCCTTGTCAGAGATAGTGACATCCGAGACGCTGAGACTCTGGATGATCACCAGGTCAGGCGGCTGGCTGTGAACGTGGGTGGCGGAGTGGATGTGGAGGGAGAGGTTGAGAGACGAGAGGAGGAAGAAGAATTCTGAGGAGGTAGAGCAGAAGGGGATGAAGTGGAGGTTAAAGTCACCAAGCATGATGAGGTGATCGGAGGAGGCACAGAGGGAAGGAGAGTGGAGAAGTCAGAGATGAAGGTTGGGGAGGGTTTTGGGGGACGGTAAACAAGGAGGATTTTGAGGGAGAAGTGGGAGGAGTGGGAGAGGGTGAGGTCTTCGAAAGAGGGGAAGGAACCAGAGGAGTAGGGGCATAGGGCATGTGGCAGGCTAGAGATGAGGGCCATGCCACTGCCGCGCCGGTTGGGGCGATGGACATGGTGGAAGGTGTAGCCAGGTGGTGTGGCCTTTGTGAGGGGGAAGGTGTCCCCTGAGGTGATCCAGGTTTCAGTGAGAGCCATGATGTCTTCAAGGATGAGAACGTTGATGACCAGGGTCTTGTTTCAGAGGGAGTGGACATTTTGGAGGCCAATGCAGAGGGAGCAGTTGGCAGAGGGATGTGAGGGGGGACCGGATTGGGCAGCAGGGGTGGAGGGGATTAGGATGAGAGGAGAGGTTAGCCCCCAGGATATGTATCCAGCGTGGCTGGCGGCAATGGGGCAGTCGATTTGGCTGCTGCTGGACAGCCAACACCGAGTGCCACAGTGAGTCCGGCGGAGGATTCCCAGGCTGGAGTAGAGGGAGGCTGTGGGAGGGTCGAGTGGGGATAGGAGGCGGCAAGGGCAGAGAGAGAGCAGGGCAGAGTGGGAGAGTTGCAGAGGGGGGCTGGGGCAGGGTAGGCAGGGGGGAAGTGGGAGAGAAGGACAGGGTGGGAGCAGTGGATGGAGGGGGTTGGAGGATAGACATTTAGGGTGATTGGGGAGGGTCAGGGCGGCAGCCAAATTGCGCACACGGAGCCGAGAGCGAGGGATCAGCGGGGCGGCATCAGACGTGTTCACTGGTACTGGTAGTACGGTCTTGATTAGACACCTTTTAATTGTATGTTAATCTTGCTTCACTTCATAAATTTTGACTGCACCAATTTGGATTGTCGGGTCATATTTTGAATCCTCGGGATCGGAAATCTCAACAACTTTCTGATTCAGTGGAAGCCAGACTGACACAAGATCAAAACAGGCATTTAGGCATAGACAATGAATCAGTCTGCAAAGTGACATCAATGAAAGAAAAAGTCATCATATTTTAGACACTCATCACAAACTTTACAACAATAAGTCTGTATAAATATAATGGATTTTGATAACAAACAAGTCTCTCAACATAATAGTGATAATTATATTATTTTAACCAGGATATCTTTTCAAACAGGGAACAAAAATGTAAACCTGAATTGTCACATTAAAAATTTGCTTCATGTTTTTAATTTTTAAATTCACATTTACATTTATTAGGTCCAAAACACATAATTCTGTGTGGAGATAACAATACAAAGTTAACCATAAATCTCTGCCACCAAGCAGCCTGTTACAAGAAGTTTGTACAGCTTGATTTATCCTGGGTATCTTACCTTCCTTTTTGGGAGATGCAAATCACCATTGCTCGATATCTCTGGTGATAGTCTGGCAAAGAACAGCAACTCGCTGAGTGGGAAATCAATGGAATAAATTAATTTCCTATCACTCTTTCAAAATACTTCAGTGCACCACAGCTCTATTTCATCAGGCCTAAATGAAGCTAAATGTAGTCATTTAGCTTCACCTATGGCAAAGTAGAGAAAGGCATTATGCTTACTTTATCATTCCTTGTTCAGTGAGATGTTAAACTAAGGTCCCACCCGCATGTTCAGATGGTCGTTAAAAACTCAGTGACTACTCATAAACAGAAGGGAGTTTTTCCCAGTATTCTGGCCAAAGATATTCCCAATAAACTTTGATAGTTCACTTTATGATTGTTTGCAGAACATTGCTGTGTGTAAATTGGCTGCAACTGAATTGAATTACATTAAATCGTTGAATCCCGTGAAGCACTTTGAGACATCCTCCTGATGTAAAAGCAAATACTGTACATCAAATACAACGATTCTTCTTCTGATTATTATTATGTTCCTTGAATGAGGAATAAAATATCTTCAGGAGTTTCACCCACAAAATATACAGTCAATTTACTTTACAGTCAACCTTTTGAAGTTTTTTGAGATGTCTTGATGTGGAAGGATTATTATTACTACCATTTTACCATTAGTGTTTGTGATCTTCAAATATCAGAAGATTTCTCTCTGCTTTTCTGTAGGCTAACTTCAGTAATAATATAAAATCATCATATCAAAGATATTTACAAAGCACAAGGAGAACAATCAGCCCATTGTTTCTCTACCAGCTCTCAAAGCAACCATTCAGTCCCACTGCCCTGCCCAAATCCATATGCCTGCTTCAAGCCTCTCAATGTACTATACCCGTGGAAGCATTTGAGGAAGCTTGTCGTGTTCATGGATTTTCACATCCACCTAAGCAGGTTGACAGTCCTTGATTTAATCCACTTTCAACAATGTTGTATCCATCTTCAACAATGTTTAGTGACAAAGTAGATGTACGTTTATCAGGGATTTGGGAATCCAGAAAAGGATTCTTACACAAATGAGCATGAGAATATGGAATGGACTGTCTCAGAAATTCAAAGCTAAAAAGGCAACTGAGTTGTCAAAGGACAGAGGAAGGAAGGAAAACAAGCTGATAAATAAGGATATTAAAGGAGATAGAAAAATGCAGGCAAAAGGTTTAAAGAGAGTGGAAGAATTGTTTGTTTTTTTGTCAGGGAGATCTCACCACCAGATTGTGTGTTTGAGCTGCTCTCAGCATTCCTGCTTCTCTGCATTTCCTGCTGCTCTGTCAGTAACACGAGAATTTACAGGACCAGAAAATTCTACTATGGTCCAAATGGTCATTTCCAAAGTTACAATACAAAACACTGCTTTATTTCCCATACCCTTTCATTGATTCCTTCACTTAAAAGCCTTCTAATTCTGCCTGAAATATGGTTTTCTCTCATTTTTGCCCCTTTATGTCTTTAATGTTCAATGTGAAGGGTGCTATATTAATGCAAGTTCTTGGTGTTGTTACATGTCTTTCGTGTCTACGCTACCTCTGTGAAATAGCTCTCGATATGCTCCTGCTTTTTTCCCACACCTTTTTACATTTCACCTTTTCAGATCTAATTCTCTCTTAAAAGCTGATGTGCATTCTGTCCTGAACGGTTCTTCAAGATAAGTCATTAATACCTAATTATTAATGCTTTGTGTAAAAGAGATAAAGCTGAACTCGCCCATTATTCTTTGCTAATTACCTTTACTATCGAGTTTATGTCCACCCACAAATACACAATCACTGCAGTTTAAATATATCCGGTGAAATGCTTTGGGACATCACTCCAATGTGAGAGGCCTTGCAATAAATATAAAGATAATTATTTTATTATTATTTATGGAATATTAGAATTAAGTCAGCGCTTTGTGGTGGTCTCTGTATTCTGCTTCCTGAGCCAAGGTTTGTAGTATTCCAAGGCATGCTGAGGACAGCACCACCAGACTGGCTCATTGTCAGGACTTGGAAAAATAGGGCAGTCACCTACTCAGCTCCTTTGAACCCAATAACCCAAAGCCCTGACAGTAGGGTGGTCCTAGCTGGACAACCAGCAGCAAAGCGTATTAGACAGTGCTATCAATGGCAAGCTTTGCAGGTCTATATGTTTGTAGTTGCAAACTCTGGGGTCCCCAAGGCTTGTCTCCTGCCAAACTAAACCTGATAGTTTTTGGAATTACATAAAGCAGGATGATATGGTCATGGAGTCTATTGTGGGAGTGGACCCAGGCTGCAGAGTGTGCTGGATCTGCAGACTGTGGAGGGAGGAATTGGGGAAGCCAACAAGTAAGGAATTTGCATAGTCATGGATGGATGGATGTTATGAATGAATGTATGAGGATTTTGGTGGCCGGTGGTGTGAGATAGTTGCGGAGCCGGGCAATAACGCAGAGGTGAATCATGGCACGGATGTGGGGTAGAAAGGATATTTAAGGGTCAAACAAGATGCCAAGGTTCCGGACTGGCTTAATGAGATGGATTGCATATTGATGGATGGTGATGTTATCCAAACCTGAGTTGTGGAGATACTGATGGCAGCCAATCAGGAGGGCCTTATACGTTTTGATGTTCAAATGAAAAAAGTTAGCTCTCATCCAGGACTTGTGACAGACATTCTGTCAAGGTAATAGTGGACCTGGAGTCAAGGATGGAGGAAGAGATACAGTTGAGTGTCATCCGTGTAGATGTAAAAGTTGACTCCATTACTGCGAATGATGTCACCAAGGCAGAGCATGTAGATGTTGAAGAGGAGGGGACCAAGGACAGAATCCTGAGGAAGGCTGCATGAGGCAGTGCTGGGGCTAGAAGAGAAACTTTTTGTGGAGGTGAAGTGGAGACGGTGTGAGCGGTACAAACTGAGCCATTCAAGGACAGATGGTTGAGGTGAGAGAAGCAGTGGATAAGGATGGAGTGGTCAACGGTGTCAAAGGCAGCAGAGAAGTCAAGGAGGATGACGAGGCAAAGGAAGCCTTTGTTTGCAGATGGACAGAATGTCATTCTGTTCAGAGTTTAGATACTCTTAAGCATGATGAGGGGTTTCCGCTTACGTCAGACACCCGCTTAACAAAAAAGTCTTCAATCCATACTGTCTATTTATTAACTCACTGCCCATTGGATACCATTTCTTCTTGTTTACTATATCATAAATCTCTGTCTTCTCTAAACTCAATCTGTTATCAGGAATACATTATCACTTTCTCCAATCATTCCTCATAAGTAAAATCTCTTGTGCTTCGTATCTTCTCAAGTGAATCTTCTCTCCGCTAGTTTTATGGCCTATACACCTTTCCTAAAACTGGACACAACTGTCTAACTACACCCTAACTGCTGTACTTCCCTGCTGCACCTGCAATATTGTTATTACACCTACTATGAAACACATATAATGATAATAGGTACTATTGATACAGATCCTTGCAATGTTGAACCATCTGAATTTGCTTCATACGAATTAGCTCAAAAATGTAGTTATACAGACTTTATGCTTGTTTTTAATGAAAAGTGTCAGCCTCAGAGTGATTATAGCTTTCACCATGGGTATAAATTAGTTGCTTGTTTCATTTAGTCCCTGCAAGGCATGAATCCCAAGTGAAAAGAGATAAAGAGATCACTTCATAGTGGCTTAATGGCTGTATACATGTGGGTGCATTTGTGGTAATGGATAATTCCGATTTTTAGTTTATATTGCAGACAGTGTAGAAACAGAGGTAACGTTCTTTTTAAATTATTATGCTCAGTAAAACACTTCTTAAATTTGTTTCTCTTCTCCCTAAAGGAGTAACATATGAAGAGAGATAATCGATTAGTAATCAGGGGTCATACATAAGATCCAGAAACATCCTTATTTGTGTGATTTTAGAGGAACATTACATTACATAGAAGACTGCCCTGTGCAGGAATCACCATTTTCTGAGTTGTGTGACAAAACCAATCTGGTTTTGTTTTCCTCTCTGAATTCTCAAAATGGCAGCTTTTGAAATAATTGAATAGGTGTGATGCTCCACTGTAATGCACTAGAATGGCAACAGGAAGAAATCAATTGGAACTTGTCTGACACAGCTTCAGCCAAACACAGTGTCAAAAAGGCCAGCAAACAGAGATGGAGTATTGATTTTCCCTTGCCATTTGTCAAGTGATTTTGTCACAGTGTTTTAAGGATCTGGCAAATGCTACAGCGCAACAAATTAAAACCAGTGGTTTTCCTTGAAATGCTGTATAGATCATCCGTGAATAATCAAGTTGTTCTTATTTTCTGTGAACTGGCTTGACTCTTGTCAAAGCAAAATATCAATATGAAAAATAAATATTGCATTCCAACAATTGCTTTCTCATTTAATTCGTCAATTCCACCTAACAAATTTGAAATTTTTTAAATAGAAGTGCAAAACTCAAATAAGCAATACAATTAAACCAGGGGTTGGTCAGTTATCCAGTTAAAGGTAGTGCTACAAATCCTTTCACTTCACTCTTCAGACAAATAGGAATTTCCATACATAAGGGGACACTTAGTATGGTTTGGATATTCACACATCTGCTGCACTAAACATAAAACACTTTTCTGCTACGGCTGCTATCCAGAGATTAAATGTTTTAACAATGACAAAGAAACAGCTTTGAAGTTAAGCTGAATTTGACAATTTGCCAAATTCTGGACACTGTGAAAAACTGCAAAAATATAGTAAATTTAAACCCAGGTGGTATTTCGCTTCATTTATACCTTATCCTCATTTTAATGCTCTCACTTTGAAAGCGAGCTGAAAGCAACCAGGCACTGGCTGCTGTCCCTTTGTTACGTTTTATGCTGGAGAATCTCTCACTTTAAAATTTACATTTAGCTCATTATAAAATGCAAAATGTTCAGGTCTCAAGACTTCTCTAATACTGAGGATGGAATAGAATTTGTGATATTTTCATTATTAATTCTTGCCTTTAGTAGAGAAGCAAACACACTATAAAATAGTGCTGCAGAATTTTTTATTTGAAAGAAAAAATAATGAAAGTACTGCAGCAGATTCCACTCAGACTTCTCTAAAACCATTGTTGCATGCTTGTCCCGGGGCTATAACAACATTCCTACAGCATACCTGTATGATGGTTTCCTGGTCAACAATCCCCCAAATAAAATTGGTTATTTGTTTCATGGTTGTTTGTGGGTCATTAATGTGTGTTATTGGACTGCCAAATGCTATAAATATACTGCCACTCCAGAGTAAACACTGTGAATTATGTTGAAACATCCACCCGACATGAAAACGCTATCCCAAATGCAAGCGATATTATATAATAACAATAATTGCATCTGTTATAGCGCTTTTCGTTTCTTCAAGGAGTTTCAAAGCGCTTCAAGGTAACAACACTGCATAGTGAATTGACTGTATATTTTTTGATGAAAAATACTATTTTGGGGGGAAACCCCCCCCAAATTTTAGGGGGTTTTCTTGAGGGATTATTATCAGGCATGTGGAGCAAGGAAACTTGCCCAAGGTTTCGCCCTGCTAGGAATCAAACTCAGGTCTCTCGCTTGTGAAGCAAGTGCTCTAACCAATGAGCTACAGGACTTCTGTTATCTTATATAGAATTCTGGAGTTTTGTAAGAAAGCATCAAATGGAGTGACACCTGAACTTAGTCTTCTTTGGAACTGAGAAGACTAGCTACCAATAGTTTCTTCACACGTGTTTCATCAAATAACAATAGTACTGTACTTACAATTTAATGCACTACCTGATATAGCATTGATAAATAAGGTGATGGGCCTATTGAAAAGAGATTTGGGTGTGGAGAAAGACAGGCACATGGTGAGGAGAAGTACAGAACTGCAATGTTACACTTCAATCTTCTTGGTGGTGGAGGAGGATAGGATGCTATTTAAATGTGGAAGATAAGTCTCAGACGAGGAAAGCCACTTACAAGGATTAGTGTATGAACATAATTGGAAAGGATATTGATCCTGAAGACGGACAAATCTCCAGGCCCTGACTCTTTCCACCAAGAGTATTAAATGTAGACAAGTCCATTAATTAGGAAGCATTTTTCTTCTCAGCCTTTTTTTTCAATTAAAGCACCATTTTTGCTTTGAAAAAAGTGCCGAAACAACCACATCCTAACAATGTGGCTGTGCAATGTCAGTGGTTGCAATATATTGTGGAGTCCTGCAGCTCAGTGGTTAGAGCACTCGCCATCACAAGTGTGAGACCTGTGTTTCGAATCCAGACAGGGTGAAACATTGGGCATGTTTCCTTACTCCACACACCTAAAAATAACACGCCCCACAACAATATTTAAATCCACGACTGTTTGTGGGACACTGCTGTGCACAATTGGCTACCACATTTTGCCAACAAATATGCAGTCACTTTACAGTATACACTGTGAAGCGCTTTGAGACATCTAGAAGACATGAAAAGTTTTATTATTATTTATTATTATATTAGACAACAACAAAATTTGTATTTATAGAGCACCTTTTACATCGGGAGGACGTCCCAACATAAAGTTATATGCATTGAAACTATTGGCAGTTGAACTTTTCGCAAGAATCTCTAGCCAGTAGGAGCCAATATTTTGAAACAAAAACAGAAATGGCTGGGAACACTCAGCAGGTCAGGTAGCACCTATGGAGAAAGGAAAAGTGAGTCAACGTTTCGGGTCCATGACCCTTCATCAGACCCTTTCCCTTTCTCCATAGATGCTGCCTGACCTGCTGAGTGTTACCAGCGATTTCCATTATTATTTCAGTTTTCCAGCATCTGCAGTATTTTGTGTTTTTGGATCTGATATTCTTTTTGTTAAAATCGGTAAAGCATGTGCACTATTCCTTCTGTTCGGAGATGAATTCAGATGAAATATTTTTAGCATTTGGCATGTTGTTAGTGATTCAAAAGGCCAGATCCTTCTGCATCTTCCATACTCCCAGGCTGGTTGATTAGGCTCATCAGCTGCTGTGCTGCCATTTCCTCTGTTGTCTTTTATCCTTTAGGGTGCTATGATGCAGGTTCTCAAAACACCATTGCATATTAGTATGTGTCAGCTCATGCATGCATTCCCAATCCATTTCCCACATGTCAAATAATGATGTTGCCTAGTTGAACAATTCTTTTTAAATTGTTCTTTCATTGCCTTTGACATCTGCCTTGCTAAGTATAGTCTTCTTTAATCTTGCAATACAAGACCAGTTTTGTCATGACTGAGATCCTCCATTTTGACAACAATCTGTGCCCAATGCAGATGTACTCAGTTGACCTCATCACTAGTGATTTGGCACATCCCGGGATTTTGTACTTGAGTTGTTTTGCCCTTCAATTTCCCTCTTATAATGGACCGTAAGTATCATTGATGGAGTTTATTGACCTGATTACGTTGCTAGCTCTCTTATCTTTCTCTTACGGTTGTGCGATCCAACCCAACATCGGGACTCACTGGAACTCACTGTGACACCCCTGTGAAATACTAAAGGTTCAAACTGAGTACTCCGTTTGCCTGTTCAGGTTCGATTCCATGGCACTGTTCGAAAACAGAAATAAGTTTATTTCTGCCTGCAATGCCCAGATAAATTTTGTCATTCACTTCATGGTTTGTAGGGCATTGCTAAGTGCAAATTAACTGCCATGTTTGCCTACAAAGCATACATTCAGTGCACTTTACACCGTATTGAGATGTTCTCCCATTATGAAAGGTGCTATACAAAGTATAAGAATTCTTATTACAGTATTTAGCTTGTTTAGTTTCTTTATTTGACTGTAATAATACGTCTCAAGACAGAATAATATACTTGTTGACCACAAGCATGGAGTGCTGCATCTTGGTGATTAGAGCACTCATCTGGCAAGTGAGAGGACCAGGGTTTATTCTCAGGTAGGTTGAGACGTTGAGCAAGTTTCCTTTCTCTACACACTTCTGTTTACTTAGCAGGAAGTAGGAACCTGGTTTCTAATTGATTTGGAGGATGGCTTTTCAGGGAATAAGAATTCCTTCAAAAATAAATAGTAATAATTTGGTCACTCAATCCACGCCTGTTTGTGGGATACTGTTGTATGCTATTGCAATTTGCCCACTAAATAGTCAATGCATTTTACAGTGTATTCTGTGAATCGTTTTGAGACATCTCGAAGGTGTGATATATCAAATGGAAAGATTATTCTTATTATTGAAGACCTTTGCTCTTGTGATGCACTGGATTCCTTCTTATTTCCAAATATGTTGGATATCTACAGTATGAAGAACTTACAGTCTTGTTTGATACAGTTTCAATTAATTTTACAAAAAAAATTAACCATGAAGGTCAAAAACCTTTGAGACAATCATTAAAAGTTGTCCAAAAGAGAATGTGAATTTTGACTCTTCTCATCAGATCAACCCTCAGAAAGTAATATTAAAAAAAACACAAACCTGGAGCTTGATGTAGGAGTTAAAATATACAAAATGAATTCACTCTCACCTCAAGGTCACAACATTACAGCTCTAGGAATTTGAGTGGAACAAACCATTAGCCTGGAGAGAAGAAAAACCTGTTGGTTTCCCTAACACATTTTTATAAATTGAAACACACTTTAGGTAATCCTACAAATGTTACCCCAATGATTAAATAGTTTGGCAGCAGCTTCACTGGGCAGCTGGAGAACGGTGGTGTCTACTAGCATTGCAATATTGTCATGGTGACCATTTTACTGTCAGGTGGCCAGGCTTTTATTTATGTTTCTCCTGTGCTGCAGTTTGCACTTTGCAGAGAAGTGAATGTTGGTTCCGGATTGACAATGGTACAACAGTTCATCAATCTAACAAAGGGAATCCGCAGGCCACTGTGCTATGATTCAGATAAGGCAGCCTCTCTGCCAAGAAAATATTATTTCCTTTTTCTGTATTCATTGACAAGTGCGTAAAGTTCCAGTTCACTGAAGCGTGGCCTACTCGGTCATTTTTCATCTGCCAGTTTGCATGTTCATTGCCACAGGTGTAGTAAATCATAGAATCATGCCATTTGCATAGGCAAACATGTAAGACTTGCATAATGTCAGCTAACATGGCATTGGGTGGTGTATAATCCTGATAATATTGTCAACAAAATTAGAGGGGACCAATTAACTCAGCAATGGCTCAACTAAGCCATTGCCACAATAGTGTTGAAATTGCTTTTATAGTCTACAATATGTGTAATAAAATCTCTAGTGATTTTGCTGCTGTGTTTGCCTACATATACACAGATACACCTCGCTTAACATTGCTTTGTTCAACATTGTATTGTTATTACATTGCAGATATATACATAAATGTATCCATTTAATGTTGCAATGTTCGCTATTACCTTGTTCACCAGCGGGTGGAAACAAACTACTGTACTTTGGGTAACGTAGGTGTGGTATTGGTAATTTTTTATTGTTATTTATTTGTGCAATCCTCTATAAACATGAGTCAAAAACGCCCAGTGAGTGACAGTTGTGAGTCTAGTAGTAAAAAAAACAGGAAAAATATGGCTCTCGAAATGAAATTAGATGTTTTAACCCGTTTTGATTTTGTGATTGTTATACTATTTAAATTTATAATTTGATATTTTACACTTATGAATGTAACATGTATTTCAACTTATAATGCTGTTTTTAGGAAATTTTGACGAAAAATATCCAAAAGAACCTAACTCCAGTTTATACATCACTTCTTATGGGAAAAATGTGTTCAATTAACGTTGTTTCGCTTAAAGTTGTATCTTTCATGAACACAGCTATGACGTCAAATGAGGACTAATTGTATATTAAAAATCCTTACATTTGATATAATACCTTTTGTGCCAAGAGGTTGTTTCAAAGCACATCATTGTGAAGTGCAGTGACTGTGTGTTTTATAAGTAAATGTGGCAGTGGATATATAAGCATTAGTATTAGTAGCTCAGTGGTTAGAGCACTCGCCTTACAAGCGAGTTCATTTCCAGGCAGGGTGAAACATTGTTTCTTTACTCCACACACCTAATAATAATCCCTCAAAAATAAACAATAATATGTTGGTTACTTCAATCCATGACTGTTTGTGGAACACTACTGTGCACAATTGGCTGCCGCGTTTCACCCACATATACAGTCAATTAACTTTAGAGTATATTCTGTGAAGAGCTTTGAGACGTCTAGAAGATGTGAAAAGCACTACATTAAATGCAAGGATTATTATTGTTATCCAATATCATAACATAAATCAGACAATTTTGGGGAGCAATTTCTTAAACTATAATTCCTCATCCTTGTTATCATTCGTATATATCTATCCTGACCATTGCCCTGATATCCTCTCTAGTACTATGAGGCACCCAGAACAGCATGCTTTAATACAACTGTGGCATACCCAGCATATTCCAGACACTGTGGAAAACTAATCAAGTCAGGATTCAGAGCTTCAAAATAACTTGTTCATGCAAAATCATTGCTGTCACTGCAGCAGTTTCTGCTCTATTGTGTAAGTGAATGAATTCACCAAGCCTGGCTACAAGATCCTTCAAGTTAAAGCAAATGAGTAACACTATTATAAATTTAGCAATTAACAGTAAAGCATCCCCATTGTCTATAATTGATAATAACATATTGATTTGAGACCATTCAATTAGAGTAAGAGTATTATGACAGATAGAACTAAAAGATTAAAGGACAGTTTTCTATCTGAGAACTCAAGTTTAGGAGGTACAAACAAGGTTATTTGAGCCAGTGAATGTGAATTGTGAGAACTGGGGTCAGCCTGGCTCAGATGGTAGCACTCTTAGTCTAACTCCCATATAGTGATAGGGGAATGTTGCAATGTTGTTCTTCAGATGAGACATTAAACCAAGTTGCATATTGAAGATCCTGTGACAATATTCAAAAAGACAAGTGTTTCTCTTGGTGTCATGGCCAACAATTTTCCAAATAGTATTGGTCATTCAGTTGTGTGCAAATACATGCCCACAAAAATACACAATCACTACACTTTACACTATATCCCATAAAGCAGTGGTAGACATTCTCCCAAATTAAAAGGCATTACAGTATATCAAATGCAAGAATTAATTATTTTTACTTATAACAGTCTCAATTCCCCAAAAGCACCTGTGAAAAAAGGCATGCTAACATGTTTGGGAAAGCATTTAAATGAACAATTATTCTCATGACTTTGAATAGGTGTGTTTTATTGGGAAAAAATGCCTTTTATGCCCATTGTAAGAATCAATTATCTTTATCTCGGTTGATGGCTTGTTTCATGTCTTCCAATCATTGTGCATGTTGTTTGTTTTAAGAGGCATTTGAGTATAATTTGCAGTAATTCTTAATGAAATTGCTTAATAAGGAATCCAAGCTGTTCAAATGAACACTCCTTTCAGGAAATGAAAATACATCCCACCGACCTGTGGGAAGTCTGCTCTGAACTGATGTACTTTCAGAAAGGAATTCCAATGGATCATTTGGAATTCGAACCGAAATCCTTATTATCAAATTGGGTAAAGAAATACTCTAACATAATCTAAGATGTCACTTTCCAGAAGAAAAGCGCTCTAAATTAATCCATAAACTACAATCCGTTGCAGAAATACAGTTCTCATGGAGTTAATTTCATTGCTACTTTGAGATAAAGATAAAGTTCTGGTTTTGTTCAACATACTGGTCATCAATACACTAGAAGACTTTTACCTTGGTTTAATTAGCTGGGTAAGTGCCAGACACTTGATGTATAGATGCTATCTGAACCAACAGATAAAGCACTGAATCAATCAGGCTTTTTTGTTAGTATAACATAATCTTGACATTTATTTATCAGCACATATAAAAGGTACCATTTACCCACCCTTGACTCCATGACCACCAAGTCCTGGATGAGAGCTAACTTTCTACAGCTGCATGTCAACACGACGAAGGCCCTCCTGATTAGCTCCTGACTGTACCTCCACATTTCAGGCATTGACAGCATCACCATCCAAGCATGCACACTCCATCTGACTGAGCCAGTCAGGAACCCTTGCTTGTTTTACCATCAACTATCCTTTCTAGACTACATCTGCGCCATGAGCATCTCTGCCTTCCCCTATCTCAGCAACATTACCCAACTCCATCACTGTCCCACACCATAGACTTTGGAGACCCTCATATACACATTCATAACATCCAGGCTTGACTATGCAATCTCCTCCCTCCATAGGCTGCAAATCACCCAGAACTCTACAGCCCATTTCCTCTCCCACACAATCCTTTGTGACCCTATCACCACCATTCTCACCCAACTCCACTGGCTTCCCATCACATAGAGCACAATCCTGGTCTTCACTTTTAAAGCATTCCACTGCCTTGCTCCCCCCTACCTCTGCAAGTTCCTAACCCCCTACCAACTTGTCCATTCCCTTCGCTCAGCTGGCTCTGGCCAGCTTCACATCCTGTGCCTCATATCAATCTCACCATTGGCAGGTAAGCTTCAGCCACTAAGCCCCCACCCTCTGGAACCCCATCCCACAGTCCCTCCACCTCGTCCCCTTGCTTACCTCCTTCAAGATCCATTTCAAGACCCTCCTCTTCAACTGTCCATTGATCACCCTCCTCCCCCTACTGCCCTCCACACTCCCCGATGATGACCCCCAGCTCGAGTCCGAAACACTGATTATCCAGCACCTTGGGACATTCTCCCGATGTGAAAGGCATTATACAAATGTAATTTGATTGTTGTTTTTGTACGCAGTCTATTTGATGTAATTGGAACTACATCATACAGTTGATCAGTTTCTCTATGGCCAGCAATATCCTTTTTGTATTCAATGATACCTTCTACAAAACAATCCCCTATCAAATGAGCACTTATGATTCTTCTCCATGTGTCAGTCAATGTCCCAACATTGAGAAATGATAAATTCTTTCCAGAGGAAGATTATTCCAAACCCTTACAAACACACATACCATACCCCAATGAATAGTGGGTTACCATTGTTAGGATGGACTCAAAACCTAAGGTGTGATTTCAATAAAGCAGAAGGTTAAGAATAAATTAATTTTTTAATATTTCAGAATAAAATCTTGGATAATTTTGAGAAAATAAATAGTGAATGAGTTTAGGTTAATAACATGTGGCAAGAACTTGAGATCACCATTGGGAAGATTAGAAGAAATATTTTCAGTAGAAAACATGAAGCATCATGATTCATGAAATATTTTGCCAACAAGTGGATCTCAAAACTGTGTTGAAATATTTAATAATGTTTAAATAGTAGTTGAGTAAGTATTTGAAGAGAAACAATCTGAAGGGTACAAGGAAAGAGAATGGAATTGAAATGAGAATATATAAGCTTTAATGGAAGAGCTGGCACCAGCAGAGGCTTGATGGGCCTAATGATCTTTCGGGCAGTTATTTCTTTGAGTTTACAGTTCCAAGACCTCAAAACACTTCACAGAAGATGTAACGTTTGTGTAAATGTAGGTGAACCTGTCCCTAAAACAGCTGTGCATGGATGAGGATTATTTTGTGGGGGAATACGGCCTGGGAAAATCTCTTTTTTCTCATAGTGAAATGGGATATTTACCATCCACCGCATTTCAACAGGCAATAAGACTTCAGTTTAAAGGAAAAGATAGCAACTACTGGTAAGCCCTTCCAACAATGCAAAACTTCCCTCCCAGCACTGCATTGGAGTGTCAAAGTATCCAATGTGGGCCTTGAACCTTCAATCTTCTCACACAGACTAACTGAGCCACACTAACACATTTATTGTGTATTTTAACAATCTTAGAATGAACCAAAGTCACATCTCGTGTAAGAAGGTAATTGTTAACAATTGATAACTTTTACCATTTACAGGATAATGTATGCATAAAATTCACCAACTAAAGGTCATGGACAGTGTTTCAAGTTATATGCCATAGCTTCATCAAGTTTCAGCAAAAGCATCCATACCAATTCCAAATTTGTTACAAGAAATATACATTTCTGTAGCAGAATCTATCACCTGTCCATGACCCAAACAGTTGTGGCAGCTTGGTTTATCCTCCTGATAATGCAATGAATCAGGATGCATTTATTGGCGTAATGCAATCTTTGGAGAACATTCATATTTATGTGAATGTGCCATCCATATTTCAGAATTAAATCTATCAATCTCACTTAAAGGACTTGTCATATACATGTCGTTCTTATGACTACGATTAAGTGTTATCCCATCAAATCGCATTACGACACTGCTGTAGTGTCGTACATAGAAATCATGGTTCGTGTATTTTCATAAAAAGCATCATATTCTATGAACAAAGAAGCCAATTGAGAGTTTGTGGCTGCTCTAAATTAATTTGTTGCTGTTTATCCCTCATTGACTAAACAATTCAGACCGTAAATACTGTACTAAACTTTACTACCATTTTTGACTAAAATACAGACGAAAAATCACAACAGTTTTTCAGTTTATATAAAAAATACTGTGAAGGCTAAATATTATTTAGTCCTTGCATTTGATATTTGATATATCTGGAAGACCTATAAAGTGCTATATCAAATGCAAGAACCATTGTTGTTATGATTCTTATTCTTTTTATTATTAATTAGTCCATTCATCCTAACTTTTTTTGAAATGGTCATTCACTTCATGGATGTTTGTGGGACATTCCATGTGAGCACATTGGCTGGCATGTGCATTCATAAAACAACAGTCACTGCACTTTACAGTACAGGTATCCCTCCCCAACCACGGGGGATGTGTTCCTCTAAACCTCCGTGATTGGTAAAATCGGGTTTGGAAAATACAGGGCCTTATGGGAAACATGGGGATAGGGGGAGTATGTATTCTTTTTTCGCGGTTGGAAAATGCAGGGCCCTATGGGAAACATGGGAATACAGGGGGAGTAAGTTCGCGTTTCGTAGAACTAAACACAAAAGAAACATACAGTTATAACATACATGGGGATAGGGGGAGTAAGTTTGTGCGCATCTGCAGCAATCCGCGAGGCTGTCTGACTGACTGATCTACACAGACAAAGAAGGGAGAAAGAGAGAGAGGGGGGGGGGAGGGAGGGAGAAGTGGGGATGGGGGGAGGAGAAGTGGGGGGTTGGGGGGAAGTGAAGGTGAAATAGAGAGAAGGTGAGAGAGAGACGTTTCTAAAGTCCGAGATGCACTCAGAGAGAGAGAGAGATCCCTTTTCAGCCCAAGGTACAGAGAGAGAGACTTCTACAGCTTATGATATACTTACAGAGAGAGAGAGATCTGCAGATCCTGTCAGCCAATACTCCCAAACTTACTAGTTAGGCTGCAGAGAAGCCAATAAATTCATGTTACTGTATTTACCTTAATCCTAAAAGAGAAGTCTTGTCGCTGGTTGATTGCAACATCGCAACTGGGTCCTAGCGCCATACGCTGGCACGAAGGGACATCGAGGCTGGTTGATGTAACTGTGTTCTAGATGTAAACGGTAGTGTTAGTGTTAAAACCCATGGATGCTCACAGGATGGATTGCAGAAGACAAATAAGTGCAAATAAGTGACTTCTTTCTATTTCCAGATGTCCCCCACCTGGTTTTAGTTGAAGGATGTCTTCATATAAAAAAAAAATTGTAACCCCCTGAGTGGCTGTTATGATTTTTTGTTTAATTGGTATCTTCTCTTGTTGATCTGCTGAAGTGGAAAAAAAGCATTCAGCAGCCAACAAAATAATGTTTCAGTGATTGAATGGGCTGGACCCAATGACCTAGGTCTGATCACCAAAGTGCTAAATTTGAATGTGGGTTTGGCTTCTCCTCGGCAAATCAACCAAATAAAGTACAGTATATGTTCAACAAAATGCAAACCTTTAATTTATAATAATGAAGAATGTAAACTTAAAAAATGGTAGACACTGGATATGAAAATGAAGAAACCATTTGCTAATGGCAAATAATTATTATTATATCTGAAACACTGCAAACATTATTTGAATATGGGGATCCAATTTATGATATTTTGCAAGCCTACTAATTCTGACTTCTAGCTTTGAGTATTAAAGTTTTGCAATATTCACATTACGTCTATAATAATAATAGGCTAATTGTTATTTCTAAATCCCGTGAAGGAAGATAGCTTGGCATTTTGTAAATTAGTTCCATAGTTACGCAAGTAACTAAAAGAGGTCAAGGAAAATTGGGATTAGATTAGGTAACAAATAGTCAAGAGATCGAACACAGAATTAGATGAATATATGCACTGGAGGAGTAATAATAATAATCCTTACATTTGACATACTGTAGAGTGTTTCATGTTTTTCTAGATGTCTCAAATAGCTTCACAGACTGTAAAGTGTAAAAGTGTAAGTGTAAAATGACACTTTACAAATGTAAAATATAAAAATCACTGTAAAGTGAATTGACTATATATTTGTGGACGAAACACGGCAGCCAATTGCATACAGCACTAGCCCACAAACAGTCGTGGATTGAAATGACCAATTTATTATTGTGTTTTTAGGCATGTGGAGTAAGGAAACTTGCCCAAGGTTTCATCCTGCCTGGATCCGAACACAGGTCTCATGCTTGTAAGGCGAGTGCTCTAACCATTAAGCTACAGGACTCCTTTATGTGTCTGAATATAATAATAATAATATTGGATGTACCCCAGCATCATAATGTTTTCTGTCTGTGTACAGAAAGAGAACGTATCTTCCAATTACCCTTCTTTAAAACACTTTAGTTCATTGTGAAAGCTTGAATGAGTCTCCAGAATTTTAATGTTTCTTATGAAGTAAGTGATCAATTTTCGATCAGATTCAAACCTGTGTTAGACAATGCAGGGAATTCCTGTTTAAACATGTCAAGATTGGAGTCTGACTTGTTTGTAAGCAGATTTGTTGTCTTATTTGCCTACTCCATCAACTAAAACAGCAGGAATAGTCCAGTTCCTGAGCTGGGCGGGTCCGCAATATTCCAGGGCACTGCCAGCAAAGCCAGCCTAGCTCATTGTCTGTACTTGGAAGGGCAGACTACTCACTAGGAGTCATCCCACTCAGCTGCTGTTAAACCTGTTAAACCTGCAAGCCAAAGCCCAGCCAGGCAATCAGTGGGAAAGCTTGCTGAATATCAATGACAAGATATGCAGTTTCAGCTGGTTTGACTCCAGCAGTACCCTAATGCACACTCTGATGTTCCCAAGCCTTGGCTCTTGCCAACCTGCACCTAATACTTTCCAGAATTAGGTAAATAGGATTCATCTCTCCAGGGAGAGAATGTGTATTGCACTCCAACATTTTAACTCTGGAATTTACATGTGTAGGTGGGTTGCATGAAAATTTCAGCTTGGTTTTACTCTTAAGCACGGTAATGGGTATCTTGATGTATTCTTACCCGCACCAAACTTCGCTCCCCCATTACCCCAGTCCTTGCCAGACTTCACTGGCTCCCTGTCCCAGAGAGGATCAATTTCAACATCCTCACCCTTATTTTCAAATCCTTCCACTCCTCTGCATCCCCCTACCTCTCCGACCTCTCTCCTCAAACCAGCACCTGTTTCCTTTGCTCCACTGGGTCTGGCCTTCTCGTTGTCCCCCAGATCCTCCGCTCCACCATCGGCGGCCGTGCCTTCAGCCACTATGCCCCGAGACTCTGGAACTCCCTTCCCCATTCTCTTCGCCTCGCCCCCTCTCTTCCCAGTTTCAGGTCTCAACTAAAGACCTTTCTCTTCGACCGCGTCTTCGGTCACCTTTCTAGCCCTGCCCCTGGCTCGGTCCCGGGATCTGTTGTTGTGGAGCGCTCTGAGAGGCCGTCCAGCATGGAGGGCACTATATAAATCGAAGTTGTTGTTATTGTTGTATGTAAAATTTTAAATGAGATTCAGAAAGTAAACCTATAACAATACTATTAGATTTTTCAAGATAGCAGAACAAGAGAATGCAGGTTTAGGATTGTCAATGGCAATTTCAAGATGGACACTGGGAAGTATTTCTTTACCCATAGGGTATAACTGTAGAATATTCAGCCTGTTCAACATTATCCACTATTAAACATTATCCCTTCAGAGATACCTCCCCATCCTTCCCTGGCTATAGTAACACAGAAATCCTTTGCAATTTTCTCAGCAGTTTAATTAATTGGATGTTGCCTCTCAATCTTATCTTGTTCAATGATACTAATTCCAGTTCTACAAGTCTCTTCTCAAAATTTTGAGACCTAAGCTTCTGGAATTGTCCTCAGTGTCCTCATATGAACCCTCAACTAACATTTCAATATTGTTTTGCAGGTTTGTGTTCCTAAACTGTACAAAATAACATTGGCTCCCATGTCAGCTAGGCAACATAAAATCACTTATTTTTCTTGCAGTCTGTACAGCCTTCAGTAGATAATAATAATTAAACCTTGCATTTGATATAGCACTTTTCATGTCTTCTAGATGTCTCCAAGTGCTTCACAGAATATACTGTAAAGTGAATTGACTATATTTGTGAACTAAATGTGGTAGCCAATTGCGCACAACAGTGTCCCCACAAACAGTTGTGGATTGATTTTATATAACCTGGTGCAGTGCTTAATCAACTATGTTAATAATAACTTTATGTCGACTAGAAACTTTCAGTAAATCATTATCATTGAGGCTTGAATAATTTTTCCCATCTCTGCTAATGAACATGCTAACTTCACCCACAAATATACAGTCAATTCATTTATACTATCTTCTGGGAAGCGCTTTGAGATGTCTAGAAGATGTGAAAATCGCAATATCAAATTCAAGGATTATTATTATTATTATTACCCATGTAGGCACACATGCTGTTTTAGTTCCAAAATGCAGGCGGTTTCATTTATCTACATAAAAATTCACCTGCTGCCCTTTAGCCCATCTGTTTAAGTTAAAGGTTATTTCGGAAAGCTCTTCATCAATCATGAAATTATCCAACCATGAGAAAAATATGTCATCTTAAGAACAAAAGGAAAAGACATGAAAGAGCCTTTTTAGAGTAGGCTTTCAGATAGAATGATTGCTCCTAATGACTGGAATTGGGGATATCAGGATCAAATCAGGATCACAGCTGCTTCTCACAATTGAGTCTGATAATAAAGTTCTTCTTTCAATGCTGGCTGTTGAAGTGAAGGAAATAATAGTGATATGCAGCATGCCCTTATCTTACCTAAATGTTTGCATGAGCTCTTTAAAAATGACCGGGATTCAGCAAGCTGATAGTGGACATCTCCCATTGACATGTGGGTAACTTGCTCTTTTGAGGCAGCAGTCAATGTAAATCATCCTGGTATCGTGAAGAAAGTCATGACTGCTGAAAAGAGTTATATCTGAGCTGCAACTGCTTATCTTTTTCACTAGATATGAATTGGATGAATCTCCCTTCTGAAAAATCTTGTTGTTAACTGTCAATAATTTCCAATTCAAAATTATTATAAAATGTGAAGATGCAACTAATTCTCATTCACGTTTAGTATTTTTTGGCTTTAATCTATAACCATCATTGTGTAGGATCAGATGATTAACATTAGAGTTTCCATCCATATTGCTTAAATAGTGTAGTATAATAGTTTACTGTAGAAAAACAATAAACTATCATCATTCTACAATAAGCAGTGCATTGAGTTTATTTCCAGTTATGTAACAGATATAACAGACAAGTTTTCATTCATAGGAGATAAACATTTGGTATGGCAATAACAAAGATTTCTAGATTACAGTAGAATGAGCTTTCTGGAGCGATAAATTTAAATAGAAGTGCCATATACAGGAAAAGGAGTATGCCATTCAACCCTTCAAGCCTGATCCACCATTTAATGGCTGATCTATACCTCAACTAATCTTTTCAATGGAGCTCCTGTGACTTAGTGGTTAGAGCACTTGTCTTACAAGCTGGGGAGACCAAGCTGGGGAGACCTGTGTTCAAATCCAGACAGGTCAGGGCGAAACCTTGGACAAGTTTCCTTACTCCTGATGCCTAATAATAATCCGTCCAAAAAAAACACAATAATAAAATTGGTCATTTCAATCTACGACTGCTTGTGGGACACTGCTGTGCGCAATTGGCTGCCACGATTCGCCCACAAATATATAGTCAATTCACTTTACAGTATATTCTGTGAAGCGCTTTGGGATGTCAATAAGATGTGAAAAGCGCGATATCAAATGCAAGGCTTATTATATATTATTATATTCAATTCCAATTTCCCGCTTTCTCCCCATATCCCTGAATATCCTGACCTACCAAAAATGTATCAACCTCAATCTTGAAGGTGTGGATGGATCCAACATATGTAGCCTTTTGGGGGAGAGAATTCCAGAATTCTACCACCCTTTGAATGAAAAACTGCTTCCTGAATTCAGTCTTAAATGGCCTGGTTCGACTTTTAAGACTATGCCCCCTTATTTTGGATACACCCCACTAGAGGAAATAGCTTCTCTGTATCTACCCTATTGAATCCCTTTATCATCTTAAATACCCCTAGCAGATCACCCTCTACCTTCTAAACTCATGTGGGCATACCCACATGAAATAGTAATAGTAATAGCAATAATCATTGCATTTGATAAAGCGATTTTCACATCTTCTAGACGTCTCAAGCACTTCACAGAATATACTGTGAAGTGAATTTTCTATCTATTGGTGGGTGAAATGTGGCAGCCTATTGCGCAAAGCAAATGGTCCACAAACAATCGTGGATTGAAATGACCAATGGTTTATTGTTTTTTTTCTGAGGGATTATCTATTATTTAAATGACCTAAATTAATACATTTTTTGTTGTTACCATTTACTTTTGGTAAGAAGGTAATTTCATCATCTTGAACTGTCAGAAGAAAGAAATGTTGCACTTATTGTTCGAGGTCTAACATTAACTATCAACAGAGAACCAGGACAGGTGTGTAGGGAAAGTGCAGGCAGGTAAATGGAACTGAAAGGATTGCTCGATAAAGAAGACAATAGGCCAAATTGCCTTCCTTCATAGTATGCTTAATCTATCAATTCTAATGAGTATTATTTTCTATCATTATAATTATTTACGATGATTTTCTTCAAATCTAACACTATAACAACTAACACTATAGGGATATAATTACAGTTAAATCAATTTGCCAGATGTTTTGTGTAAATTAAGTACTGTATTAGCAGTTAGTAGATAATGAGTTTCCTGCAACAAATAGAACTGATGTGAGTGTACTGCACACCAACTACAGGCTGTATTTTGTGAAACAGATAAGGCATGCAAAAGATACAAATCGGTGACAATACAAACTGAATTAACACAAACCGCGTTTTGCCCACATATATACAGTCAATTCACTTTATCATATATTCTGTGAAGCGCTTTTAGACTTCTAGAAGACATGAAAAATGCCATATCAAATGCAAGGATTATTATTATTAATAGTATAGGTTCTAAATCAGCTATTTATTGTCTCAGTGTATAATACAATTTGCTGCGCTAACATTACAAATGACATCTTACTTGATAGTTACTGATGAATCAAGTGACTGATGATTGATACAACAGGACGCCAACAATATTCTTCCGTGCTGCCATTAAAATCCGAGATACACTTTCAGTGTGGAATCATAGCAACCAACTGTTTGTGGTACTCTACCTGTAGAACTCCTGGAATGTAATCATATGCCAATATGCTGACTGTGTGTCGTTATGAACTGAAATATGTACATACAGCTAATTAATATTATGTATTTAAGATTTTTATTATTGTGAACACATGTAACAAAACTTTTGAATTATATAATAATATGATACCATATTACTGAACAATGGTAATAATTGATAATAAATGAATCTCAGCGTTCAGCTTGCTTTTTACAGAATGCGGATTGAGTATATACGTCTTCTTTCACAGGGTTAGGCTAACAAAGAATCACAAAATACAACCATCTCTTCAGACTTCTGCTTCAACAATCTTTAGGTTTTATTTGATACAGTATTAAAATAAATGTTCCACTTTTTTGTTTTTGTCCAGACCTGTCAAATGGAGAGAATGCATTTGTTGGTGTTATTCATTGACTGTGGTGCCAGAAAAGAAGAAATATGATTAGTCTTTCCATGATTTTGTGACCAAATGCATTTTAATTTGCATGGATTATAATTAATAAGAGCTGACTGAGCAATTCACAAGTCTTACTGGAATGTCAGTGCTCTCTGAGATAATGGATGGATATTTGTTAGATGAAATGTGCTTTCTAAACATTGAATCTCTTTTTTGTCATCTTTCACACTTCCCAAATTCACTTTCATAAATGCATCCTGAATCATTCTGTACATATTCCTAAAGCAAAGCTCAGGGTTGCAGTGCTACACAAAAATAATGCAAAGTAACATCTTGTGCATTGTTATTCCACTATTATGGTGAAGTCCCATAGTGTAGTGGTTAGTGTGCTCGCCTCACAAGAGGTCTTGGGTTTAATTCCTCGGCAGGGCGAAACATTAGGCAACTTTACTTACAACAAATCACAACAAAATTATACTTATATAGCGCCTTTCATGTCAGGAAGACATCCTAAGGTGTTCACACAAATGCTTCTATTTACCGAGCTGTAAGTACGAACCCAATTGTTAGTTGATTAGCGCTTTGGGATGTCCTCCTGATGTGAAAGATGCTCTACAAATGTAATTTTGTTGTTGTTGTTCATTGTTGGATGGTTTGCCAGTGGGGGTAATAATCCCACCCAAAAAATAATAATAATTTTGTCACTCAATCCAAGATTATTTGTGAGACATAGCCATTCACAATTGGCTGGCAAGTTTCAACAACAACAACAACAAATTACATTTATATAGCGCCTTTCACGTCGGGAGGACGTCCCAAGGCGCTCCACAGGAGGCGTGAGACCCGAGCTGGGAGGGGAGTGTTTGGGAAGGGGTGAAACACGAAGGGAGGTTGAAAAATTCGGGGTGAAACAAAAGGCACGGTTGAAGAGGAAAGTCTTCAAACCGGCCTTGAAAGAGGAAAGGGAAGAAACGAGACGGAGGGATTGGGGGATGGTGTTCCATAGGGTGGGAGCGGAGAAACTGAAGGCCCGGCCTCTGATGGTGGGGCGGTTCGGGTGGGGGGCTTGGAGCAGGCCAAGTCCTGTTCAACGGAGGGTCCAGGTGGGCTTGTAGGGGGAAAGTAGATTGGTTAAATAGGGTGGGGCAAGGCCGTGTAAGGCCTTGAAGGTGAGGACAAGGATCTTGAACTCGATCCTCTGGAGAATGGGAAGCCAATGGAGACGGGCGAGGGTGGGGGTTATATGGTCGCGGAGGTGGGATAATACACGGGCTGCAGAGTTTTGGATGACCTGCAGCCTGTGAATGGAGGAACTTGGGAGGCCGACAAGGAGAGAGTTACCGTAGTCCAGCCTCAAGGTGATGTATGCATGCACGAGTGTTTCGGCAGCGCGGGGGGTAAGATAGTTGCGGAGCCTGGCAATGTTGCGCAGGTGGAAATAAGCGGTGCCGGTCAAGGCACGGATGTGGGGGAGGAAGGAAAGTTTTTGATCGAACATGATGCCGAGGTTCCTGATTGGCTTTGTGAGGTGGAGAGTGCAGCCTTGGATGTTGAGGCTGGCAGCGCCCGATGTGCGGAGGCGTTGGCTTGAGCCGATCAGGAGGGCCTCGGTCTTACTCACGTTCAATTGCAGGAAGTTGTCCCTCGTCCAGAATTCGATGTCGGACAGACATGCTGTCAGAACATCGATGGTCTGGGGGTTGAGGGATGAGGCAGAAAGGTACAGCTGGGTGTCATCCGCATACATGTGGAAATTTACCCCATGTTTGCGGATGACATCGCCCAGAGGGAGCGTGTAAAGGGTGAAAAGGAGGGGGCCTAAAACAGAGCCCTGAGGGACACCGTGAGAAACTGTGCGGGGGTTTGAGGAAAAACCGTTGGAAGAAACAAAGTGTAAATGGTGGGTCAGGTAGGAATGGAACCATTCAAGGACTGTGCCTTGAAGGTTGAGGTGGGAGGAAAGACGTTGGAGGAGGATGGTGACCCACAAAATAGCGGCAATTTATTTTATTGTATCTCATGGGTATGCTTTTGAGATGTCACAACAACTTGATAAGGCTCTATAACAAATGTGAGGATTATTATTATTATTCGTAAAGATGGTCCTGAGTGTATTGAGCACTGACATCATCAGTTTTCGTTTACCTGACATTGGTTTCATCTTATGCAAAACATTTGTCTGGTAATATCTAACCAGGGCAAAACCTTGGGCAAGTTCCCTTCCTCCAAATGCCTAATAATAATCCCTCCAAAAACAATCTATAATAAATTGGTCGTTTCAATCCACGACTGTTTTATGGGACACAGCTGTGCATATTTGGCTACCGCATTTCACCCACATATATACAGTCAATTTACTTTATAGTATATTCTGTGAAGCGTTTTGAGACATCTAAAAGATGTGAAAAGATCTATATGAAAATGCAAGGAATATTTATTATAGATAACGTGAGTAACCAGCAACAGAAAATAAATGTATGAATTATACAGAAGAAAAGGAAAGGAAATCGACAGTAACAAATACAATTGAAATGAGCAGAGTACCGAGATTACAGATAAATAAATACCGTACATACCCGCGTATAAGGCGCACTTTTTTTCACGAAGAAAATTCTTGAAAGATGCGGGGGGCACCCTATACGCGGATACAGGAAATTTCGAGCGTCGAAAATTCTAAGTACTGGTAGCAGATGAGAAATGTCTCGATGTGCTTTCCCCGCTTCATTCAAACTCTCTGTCTGCACATAGGCAGACAGGCTGGAAACCAGGAGGCAGGCAGGAGATTCGGTGTTGCCGAATCCAACGTTCACCGATGGCGTTCAACACAGTCTACTCTGGAGGAGATGCCGAAGCAAAAGAAGACGCTACGGAGAGGAACAGCGAAGTGGCCTGAACTGGAAGTAGAGCTCATCACCTGGGTTCGAGAGAAACAGCTTGAGGGGCATGCAATCTCAACAATAGCGCTTCGACTCAAGGCCAGGGCCATCGCTGACAGGGTGGGAATCGTAGATTTTAAGGTTAGTGTTTCAAGGGCGTACCGCTTCATGTCTCAGCACGAGCTATCCATCCACCGACGTACGCATATCGTCCAGCACTTACCTGCCGACTTGGAGGACTAGATGACCAGCTTCCAGAAGTTTGTTATCAAGCTGTGCCGCCAGTACAACTACCCGCTCACCAGGATCGGCAATGCAGACCGGACGCCACTCACCTTCGATGTCCCCTGGAGCATTACCATAAAGGGTCAAAGAGCGTGAGTATCACGACGACTGGCCACGAGAAGGACCGCTTTGTGAGGGTTCACCCAAAGGGCTGAATGGACGACAACCTCGACAATGACTGGCTCCATTGCGTATAGGAGAGGCGAGTAGGAGGTTTCTCATGGCGCAGAAGCCTTCTCGTCCTCGACTCATTCCGCTGTCACAAGACGGACCACACAAAGGCGACCCTGCGAAAATCCAAGACTGATCTCGTGATGATCCCTGGTGGGATGACGTCGCTTCTCCAGCCTCTTGATGTCGCGGTGAACAAGCCCTTCAAGGATGGCCTGCGGAGGTGGTGGGCGAATTGGATGTTGGAGGGGGAGAAGACGTACACGGCTGGAGGACGGATGCGGAAGGTAGATCTCCCAACCATCTGCTGTTGATAATAAAATTCTGGGATGAGCTGCCAGTGTAGATCATCAGATGCGGCTTCCTGAAGTGCTGTATATCCAACAGCTTGGATGGCACGGAAGACGATGTGCTGTGGGAAGACAACTCGCCGAGCACATCCGAGAGCGACGACAATGATGCCGACCTTCTATATGCATATTCAGACGAGGAACTTCGCGCAGTATTCGACGAGGCAACTGACGACCATGATTTCCCGGGTATTTAGCATTTAGCATAAAAGCTTTACACACCAACGGACCTTTTCAGGGCCACCAAATAACAAAAAGAGTAAAATGAAAATGATAGAAAAAATAGCAAAACACTTTTTTTTCGCCATGAGGTGGTCATAAGTGGGGGGGTGCGCCTTATACATGGGTATTTACGGTAATTGGTTGGATCCTGTTATATACCTGTAAACATTACAATAAAAATGAAGGACTCAATCAAGTGTGTCTAATTGGAAGAGTGATATTTTGTGTCTGTTTCATTCTGTATTATTATGGAAAAAGGCTCTCAATTGAAATAAAGATTCATTTAGATGAATTGAATCCCAGGTTCTTGCAGTTATCAGAAATGTGGCACACTGACTTGTGGAAACTTTACTAAAGAGCCCATTTAAGGAAGATAATCGATAGCTGACACTTTGATTGATTGCCAAAAACTTTTTTGATAAGCATCACCATGACAACCCAAGACAAACTGTTCAACAGTACAATTATTTTGTAGAAAATTACAGGTTGCCCTTGAAATGATGAGTTTTAGTAAATGGCATCACGCTTGCATCCAAGTACCACTTGTGAAATCTTTGTCTGCAGTGATGGACCACAATTATAGTGGGGCTTCCAATGCCACTGAACAAGCAAATTGTGATGTTCAGATGCTTTTTAATTTGGTACTCGCTCACATACATGTTTTCTTTAAAAGTGACAGAAGCACCAGTTAGGATTGTTCATTTATATTTTCACAAATGTTCCATTCAGTGTGGCTGTTCCTTTTCTATTTGTAGCACAGGGTCAATTAATGTGGAATTGATAATGCTCACACATTTATATTAAATTCTAGAGAATATGTATTTCTTATACCCAGCTTTCATTGATCTTTATTCAATCCATACCTTTGCATTAATATTGTTTACAATAATTATAAATAATAATAATGAATGTTTTGCATTAGTTGCAATTTATGTGAGCTCAAGGTTCATTAAATATAAACGAAACACAAAATACTATAGATGCTGGGAATCTGAAACAAAAATATAAGTTGCTGGGGAAACTCAGCAGGTCAAGCAGCATCCATGGAGAAAGGAAAAAGACAAAGGGTTGTTGACCCCGAAACGTTGACTCTTTTTCCTTTCTCCATGGATGCTGCTTCACCTGCTGAGTTTCCACAGCAACTTTTGTTTTTGTTTCATTAAATATAAACTGTTGCCTTCTATTGAAACTGCTGTGGCAATTGGTTATCAGATTTGCAGTAACACAAGCATGTTGCAGTTCCGTACAACTAGATCTACAGAACTGTGCTCAGTTATTGTAACCAACATCCGTTTGAGCTAGTTACATTGCATGAAAATTAGATTGCAGTGGTCTTTTGTGCTTGGTCAGTCCTTTACTGGGAGACTATCCCCTTTCCTAATAAACCTTTGGAGAATACACACTAAGCACTACAGGTATTGAAAAATTCTGCTAATATCTTTTATCATCAGTTTTTAAAAGAAAAGGTTAGAATTTTACCTTCCTGATCATTTGGCAAATTGTTTTTGACTCTTTGAACACTATGTGTTTATAAAATCTGGACATAAAAGAGCGACTTGAACCAAGCTAGATTTGGCCACATCAGTCTTGCAAGTGAGTCTTTATTTTAGCTACAATAATAGTATCCATTAAAGCTAATTTCTCACAAATGAAAAATCTTTTTGCAGAAACATTCTTCTGACCTGGTGAACAACAACAAAACTACATTTATAGATGACCCAAGATGATGGTGAAAGAGTAGAGGCTGAAGAGGAGGAAAGGCAAGTGACATATTTTGCATTTGGTAGTAGGTTGCAGTAGGTAGAATAGAAAATTGAGACCCAAGGTTTCTCATTGTTTTAGCCTTAAAGCTGAATTAAAACTGTGCAGAACATTGTAAACTGGAATACAAGAATGTTCCCAAATTCTTAAGAATGTGATCATTAGTCTAACATCATAAATATTCCAGATGGCCTTATGGGTCTCTAAGTAACTGAGTTACTTAGACTCTGAGACTCTGAGACATTATCCTGCATATGTACAGTAAGTTGTTGAGTTAGATTAATTTTGTTTTGTTTTATTTAGCCGCTCTGTTCCAATCTTCATAATTCCGTCGCACATTTCCTCCACCTAACCCCTCCCTAGCCTCCTTCAAATTCCACCTCAAGACCCACCTCTTTCACCCTGCTATTGGTCACCCTCCACCTTCCCACCCTACCCTCCACCCTTGCCAATGCCAATTCCAGCTCGGGTCCGAAACACTGTCTGTATTGGGACAGCCTCCCGAAGTCTCATGCACTATAAAAATGTAATTTTGTTGTTGTTGTTGTATGCACTATACATTTGGAAATTTTACATTTTCATTAGAAGACATACAGCTGTCTTCCCTGACAAATACATGTTCAATTATTTATCTAATTCAATCCAGTATTTGCAGTCTGACATTTGACCAAATAACCAGGGAAGGCCACTGTGGTAAGTGATAGAAATAACTTTAGGAACTAATCAATATGGTTCTGGAGAAAGTGAAGCAAACAGGACACTGAGGTTAAAACCAACGATAACAACAAATTGTATTCATGTAATTTCTTTAATATTGGGCTGACGTCCCAAAGTGCTGTACAGTTGAAAGTTTGCACAAAAAATCAATCAAAATAAGAGGAATGTTCATTGGGTCAAAAAGGTTTTTCAGGAAGTAAGATTATAATAATAATCATATTATATTGCCACGTTTCGGAATCCATGTTATACTGAGGCGGTTCAATGAGGCTGCACTGCCTAGAACACAAATCAAAAACAAAATTATCCACTGCTTATTGTGCAACTAATTTTCATCAGGAACTGAGAAGTTTTGAATCAGATTTGTTCCAATTGAGCTGGAACTCCACTGTTTATAAATTTCGAGTCTGCTGCACACAATCGCACATTTTCAATTTCCAATTCCATCTTAAGCTCAGCCAAAAGTTAACCAGCCCTAGTTAGTTGTCTGTCCCAGGTGTAACCCACAGACTATTCATCGTGCTGAATAACGCAAAAAAGGCCTCGAGCATGGTTGCTGAAGATCAATAAATGTCTCACTATCTGTATTTGCCAAGAAATAAAAACGACTTTATGCCCAGAGGATATTTTTTTAAAAGATTTAGTTTGCTTTTTTGTTTCCAAATCAGCATAAGGAAACTGACAAAATAGGTTACACAACCTAAATGAACCTAAATATTCATTAATCTGTCACATCGGATAAATGTTTTGAAAATGTACCCATTTTAGATTTACCTCTTCCTTCTGTTTGTGTTCAAGTGTTTGCTCTGAATGCTGAATATGATTCGCCATGATAATGGCACTGTAAGAATCATTATACATTTATATTCAATACAAGAACCTGAAAATTCTTGTAAACAATTAGCAATTTGATCAACCATTGTATCTTGCTTTGATAGCTACAATTATGTAACAGATGCTAATCAATCTAAGAACAGCTGAAAAGGTCAAGTCATTCTAAATTTTGTTACTTCACTTTATATATTATTCAAGCTGTTGAAGAAGATCTTGAAGACATTGTTTTACTGTAAATACATCATACTCATTATGAATAGCAAGGATTGGAAATCACTGAAAGTGTCATGCTTCTGTCAATATTGAATCACTGATATTGTCTATAGCTTTGGGATATCTTGACTAATATAATGTTTTTTTTTGCAAGAAATCATGTAAAAGTCTTACATGTCTAAAGAACTCATTGATCGCCAAATAAGCGAGCAATTCTTCCATTTAGTTTTTGTAGCTTGCGATAAAGTAAATATAGTATATACCTTTAATATCATACACATGCACCACAAAACAGAATATAATACAAGTTTCATTTATATTGTGTGGTTCACATCGGGTTGACATCTCAAAGCACCAGAACTAAAGGAGAGAAAATGATGTATGAAAAATGAAGTTCAGAGATGTACTTTGAAAGAGGGGAACAAGCGATCAAGTCAGAAGGACCTAGGAAAGGGCTGAAAGAGGATTTGGACAGAGTGGGGGAACATGAAGTGTCAGCTGAGTGAAAGGAACAGTTGGATTAGAATGCATTATAGAGATACACAGGTAAAGTGGGGTGAGATCATGAAGGGATTTAAAAGGGATACAGAAACTCAACGAGAACAACTTGCATTGATATCACACAGCATAAAATCTCCTAGCTCTTTGCAGTGGCGAGGTTATATGCACACCAGGGGAGAAGAGGGATGGTGAATTATCCATAGACACAGTTGAAGGTTTCAAGGTACAATGAAAAGATAGATAAGAGTTTTCTATAAATCTTAGTGACAGTATATGTGTAGATAAATAAAACAACCAATTTGCACACATCAATGTCCCACAAACAACCAATATATAAATGATCAAGTTTTTATAACAGTTGGCCAAAACACCAGAAGATACTCCTTTCTCTTTTCGAATGCCATGTGATCTTTAACATCCATCTGACATCGACAAGCAGACTTTAATGTGTAATCTGACAACATAGCCCGTCCCCAGCACTGCTTTCCAGTGTCAGTCAAGACAGTGATTGCAAAGTCCTAAATACTGTTTATTACACTCCGGTGTGCTCAATATGTGAACCCTGTCAAATCTGGGGGAAAAAAAACATTGTCTGCCAAATCCAGTCAAGACCTGGTAAGAAACGTCAGATTTTAATCAACTGTAAATGAAGGGATTTTTATTGGATATGCAATTGTGCTCAAGAGCATGATTATCTGATTGCTATTAAATTTAATAACCTTGATACTTTGTGCACATGATGGGATGTTTTCTTCTGTAAATTCACATTGCTAGGGTGGTGGTGAGGATAATGGAGAATCATCTCCAAGGAGTTTAAAAAATAAACATTTATTAAAGGAGCTTAAAGTGCAACAAAATTACTTTTGAAATGAAGAGGAAGAATGCAGCATTGAAGTGTGCATCTCCTTGTAGCAGGTAGTAATAATAATAATAATAATCCTTGCATTTGATATAATGCTTTTCATATCTTATCGATGTCCCAAAGCGCTTCACAGAATATACTGTAAAGTGAATTGACTGCATATTTGTGGGTGAATTCTGGCAGCCAATTGCGCACAGCAGTGTCCCACAAACAGTCGTGGATTGAAATGACCAATTTTATTATTGTGTTTTTTTTAATGGATTATTATTAGGTGCAAGGAAACTTGCAAAGGTTTCTCCCTGACCTGCCTGGATTCGAACACAGGTCTCCCCAGCTTGGTCTCCCCTAACCATTAAACCACAGGAGCTCCACTCGCCTAATAATACAGGTACAAAACATATGAAATACAAAATACACAGTCACTACACGTTGCAGTAAATTACATTCAGAAATGAAAGGTGCTATACCAAATGCAAAAAAATTACGAATTGGGATTAGAATCAGGATTAGGATTGCATCATCAGAGGCCAGGATAGACATTATATGTCCTTCCTCTTGCGATAGTATTTAAGTTACAATAAGGCCAAAACTTGTGTTAATTTTTAAAATAAAAGTTAAGGGTATGACTACAACATAATCTCATAAAATACAGTTTTACCAAGATATGTTTGCGTGAAAGGTATTATTTAAGTGCAAGTTGCTTTTTATTGTTGTTTTCATTGGGCCAAGAAATTAGCATTTCAATGCATTCAGTGTCTTTCACTAGTCTCCATCCATGACAGTTGTTAATATGTATTTTCTTTTTAAAAAAATCTAAAGCAATATTACTTGTCTTAAAATGTATTCATAAACTTGAGACAGTACTGTATTTTGATTTAACATCTCATCCAATGGGCAGTAGAGCTCCAATACTATATTGGAGCATCAGAATCTCCAAATAAGGCTTGAACCCCAATCCTTCTGACTAGGAGCAAAAGTCCTGCCAATTTAATGAGTGCTAGCAACAGAGTCAGGTTGATATTTTTATTGAAAGAGCAAATAGAAGACTTAGATTAACAGTTAATGTAACCAACAGCACATCAGTAGTGTAGGTAAGGAGCCAAAGGCCAGGGCAGTACATTGACCAGTTGTTCCATTAACCAACAACAACTTGCAGTTATATAGTGCCCTTCACACATCTAACAAAACAACATTATTATTTTCAAACTGAATCATTTAGAATTACAATATTAATTGAGGGTTCCCTATTATATTTAGTGTGAATCTTTGTTGAATAATAACTTGCATTTGAAATACTGCCACAAACATCACAAAACACTTCAGAGTTTTGTATTTGGTGCAACGAATGTCTATTTGTCGACTTCAGAACAAAGGTCATGCAGCTGTGTAACAAGATGAAGGCGAATGTGACCTTGAAGCCATATTTTCAGAACGTTCGAGTGTTTGGTTACATCCATCAGAAATCCAACAATGCAAGTATATCACAATCTGTACCATGTGGAAATTGATCCTTCTCTGTCCTCAGTGTGTCGAAACATTGGGAAACTGCAGCAGGTTCAATCAGTGAATTTCTGAATGGCACGGCAATATTCCCCAAACAGACACAAAGTAAACGTCTATTTGTTTATCTGGCCAGGAAAAAAACTTCCATCTCTTTTTAATTGTGTTGTGGGCTCTTTAACAGACACATGAACAAGCAGACAGGTTGCAGTTAATGCAGAACTCTGTGGCACGTGTCCTCCACTGCTCCAAGCTTAGTGACCCCCATCTCTCCCTCCATGGACTCGCCCCACCTTACATCCGCGACCTCCTAACCCTACTGACCTGCACGTCCTCTCCGCTCAGCAGGCTCTGACCTGCTCCATGTTCCCCAACGCACCCACCCCACCATTGATGGACGAGCCTTCAGCAACTCTGCCCCCAATCCCTGGAACTCCATTCCGTCGTGCTCCCTCCCTGACCTCCTTCAGGTCCCCCGTCAAGACCCTTCTCTTTGATGGTCCATTCGGTCACTCCAAAACCCCCTTTCCTCCACCCTTCCTGTCCCTTGCTCGGGTCCAAAACAAACACTGTCCAGTGCCTTGGAACATCCTCCTGACATGAAAGGCACTATACAAGTGTAATTTTGCTGTTTTTGATGCCCTAGCTTGCATGCATCAAACTGTCTGCCACCACCGTAGGTTAATAGACTTTCAAGATTTCCAAGATCAGACAAGAGCCAAGCAAATATATAAAAAAAGATCACAGTGCCTGCTCAGCAAGAGATGTGGTGCACCTTGTAGACTAAACTCTTCTTCATTGTTGTTTAAATTACAAGCACTGGCTATGTCATTATCGCCAGTTATTGTTATGTTATATAAAAACAAGTACCAGTGCCTCAAGTACAGTAGTACACTAACAGCTGACGCTCCAATGCTGTGCTGCTGGAGTTTGGCATTGTTGAAGGTGTCGTTGTTCAGGTGAGAGATTAATTCAAGGTCACGTCTACTTATTCAGGTGGACATTAAAGATGCCATAACACTATTTGAGAAGCAGAGAGAATTTCTCTCAGTATTCTGGCCAACAATCCACCAAATAGAATTGGTCATTCACTTCATGGCTATTTGTGGGATATTGCTGTGTGAAAATTGACTCCCACATTTGCCTTCAAAATTATTACACTTCACAATACAGTATATCCTACATTTATTGTAGACATCCCGACATGTATTTTTTCTGTTTCTGCTTAATTGTAAACAGCCCATACACTCTGGTAAATCATATTGTAATGGGGACCGTTAAGTTAACAACAACAACAAAATTACATTTATACAGTGCCATTCACGTTGGGAGGATGTCCCAAAGCGCTGAACAGTCAGGTCGGGACCTGAGCAGATGAGGGAAGGGTTGGGGTAGGGGGAAGGAGAGTAGGAGAGGTGGAAGAGTTAGAAGGAGAACAGAAGGCACAGTCGAAGAGGAAGGTCTTGAGACCGGCCTTGAAGGAGGAAAGAGAGGAAGTGAGGTGAAGAGATTGCGGGATGGAGTTCCACAGTGTGGGAACAGAGAGGCTGAAAGCCCGGCCACCAATGGTGGGGCGGTTAGGGCGGTGCACGCGGAGGAGGCCAGAGCTTGCTGAGCAGAGGGGGTGGGCAGGCTGATAGGGAGACAGCAGGTTGGAGAGATAGGCGGGGGTAGGTCGTGAATGGCCTTGAATGTGAGGACGAGGATCTTGAATTCGATCACTAAATTAGCTAAACATCACTAAGAGTAAAACGTATCCATAAAGCACAGCATTATAGAACCTCAATGCCTTTAAAACAACACCTTAAAGCATTTAGTCAATTTCCTGAAGGGAATCCCACATATATCACATTAATTCATGAGACCTTAAATTTGACCAAGAATTTTTCAGAGATAAATTCAAAATTTCCTCAGTGAATTCTGTGAAGCATTTTGAGACATTTTTCCTATATGAAAGACACTATATCAAATTCAAGGATTATTATTATTATTTCCAATTTATGCATGTTGAGTATATTAAAGATAAGAATATATAAAAGTCGGAGACCTGAGTTAAATTCCTGGCAGGGCGAAACCTTGGGCAAGTTTGTTTAATCCAGATGCCTAATAATCCCTCAAAAAACAACATAATAATTGTTTGGTCATTTCAATCCATGACTGTTTGTGGGACACTGCTATGCGCAATTGGCTGCTGCATTTCGCCCACAAATATGCAGTCAATTCACTTTACAGTATACTCTGTGAAACGCTTTGAGACATTTAGAAAACATGAAAAGCACAATATCAAATGCAAGTATTATTATTATAAACTAAAATGTTTCAACAGAATGGATTTAGTTGATTCTGTTTATTCATCAGTTTAATTGGTGATTGACTACTTGTAAGATCTGCAGTGGATTCACAGCATAAAATGCAATTTATGATAATACAGTCCTGTAGTAGATAAATATAATTTACACATGAAAATCAGAGTGTGAATCCACTGCAGAAAGATTGTTATAAAGAGGATGGTTCTATCGGTGGAGCTTGAAACAATTTATTCTAGTATTGAGACCAATAAATAAATCAATAATAATAATCCTTGTATGTGATGTTGCACCTTATCATATTTTCGAGATATCTCAAAGCACTTCACAGAATATACTGTAAAATGAATTGACTATTAGTTTGTGGTGGAACTGTGATAGCCAATTTGGCACAGCAGCATCCCACAAACAGTTGTGGATTGAGTGACCAAATTGTTTGTTATTTATTTTGAAGGAAGTATTAACCGCAAAAGAGTGACCCACCATCTGGTTCCAACCTACCGCTCGGTAAATACAGGTGTGTGGAATAAAGTGACTTGCCCAACATTTGGCCCTGCCTGGAATCAAACCCAGGTACTCTCACTTGCGAGGTATTCTAACCATTTCGCTACACGACCCCATATTAAGAGCTATTTCCAATATGAAACAGCATTTTGTGATACATTGAAGTGGAGTCAGTCAGGTTTGGGTTTTGTGCTTTTCAAACAATACCTCTTCCCAATGATGTATTGAACTAACCACTGAGCTCCTGTAGCTCAGTGGTTAGAGCACTCGCCTTACAAGCATGAGACATGTGTTAGAATCCAGGCAGATCAGGGCGAAACCTTGGGCAAGTTTCCTTACTCCACATGCCTAATACAGTAATAATCAATCCAAAAAACAAAAAACCCCACAATAATAAAAATTGGTCATTTCAACTGCCTTGCACAATTGGCTGCCACATTTTGCCCACAAATATAGTAAATTTACTTTACAGTATATTCTGTGAAGCCTTTGAGACATCGATAAGATATGAAAAGCACTATAACAAATGCAAGGATTATTATTATTATTAACTTTTAATATCTTTAATTATTTATTGTATCTCGTTTGAACTTTACTTCAGTGGATCTCCTTACTGTTCTTACTTCATGATTCAGTACAATAGGGATTTTTGTATGACAATGTGTTCAGTTAGGGTAGATTTATCCTTTTGCTTTCTTTCCATACATCCTTTATGCACACTTAAGCTTAAGTGATCTTTAGAATCCCTGATGCACTTTCCACCATGCTTATAATAAATACTTCAAACAAGGTTTGTCGTCTTGAGGGACTGGATCTTGAGCATAGCTGAGCAAATTTTGAACTTTAAATGAACTCATTGATCTGAACACATGCTGGATATTTATTGTTGTTTTAGTGAACTGGAAATGTTTAAGTGAAATTTGTACAAACTGGGTTTGAATAAAGTACATTTCACAACCCACCCAATAATAGATGGAGAATATGTGCTATTTTGATCTCCGGTTATTTTTCTCTCTCTCTCATTCTCTGCACTCTTCACTTTAAAGTATAGGGCCACAGAAATTTACAATGCAAAATAATTGACACTTGGCCATCATATCTATGCATCTCAATAAAAAGAAGAAGAATTTGAGGCCCATTTACATGCCTGTTCCCCCACTCCCTCAAAATAATTATTTTTAGATATCTATGTCCTTCTTGAAAACGCGACAGTTCATTCAGTGTTATACAATTCCTCATTTTGCTATCTTGCTAACTGCAGGTAAATCTCTATTTAGGATGGGGTTACGTTCCTGAAAAACGGTACTCAGTTCGAAATGTCCTAAATGAAAACGCGGTTTCCCATGCGGTCCCATTATATAACCCGAGATGTGTTCTTTTCACACAATTTTCAGACCATAAACCAACTAAATAACACACAAAACTCACAAAATAACACACACAACACACAAAAAAACACACATAGGCAAGAAGGGGTACTTGGGGTAACTGTACAGTATTGTACTTTAATACTGGCAAACTTTAATACAGCCCTATGTTTTAATAATCTGCTTGCACCTGTAGCTGTAATACACCTTGAACTTGCCAGCATACTGTTCTTATTTTGTTTTATAGTAGCCACCGTCGATCTAGCTAGCCCTAAAGCCCTCCCGACGTCCATACCTTTTTCGCCAGACTCGAGGGCTTTATCACTTCCAATTTAGTATTTAAAGTGATGACTTTGCGGGGTCTCTTGCCGCTTGTGGTATTACCGCTGCTCATTTCACTTATGCTTTCTTTTCCCGACATGGTAGAAACGTGGTAGATGCTGTATGTAGCTTGAAGTTGCTTGGGAATGTTTGGAAATTACTGTAATACTGACGTGGCGTGGTGTTGCTTCAAAATCAGCTGGCTTTTAAAGAATGACGTAGCAACATGCTATTTGCCAGTTCAAACGCTTGGATACACTATATCAGGTGTGAGCTCGATTTACTCACAAATATACTATGTACTGTATTTATGGACAAAAAAGACTCGCCAAATATGACTGCGATATACAATATGTACTGTGCATGTGCAAAAAGATAATTTTGTTTGTTAAAACAAAACCAAGTGTCCTATATCGATAAAAAGATGCTAAAAAATTCTGATGAAGAGTTGTAGACCCGAAACATTGACTCTTTTTCCTTTCTCCATGGATGCTGCCTGACCTGCTGAGTTTCCCCAGCAACTTCTGTTTTTGCTAAAATATTATGTTTGTTCAATCGAAATTATGTAAATAGAAGCATCCTAAATCGGGGCTTACCTGTATTATAAATTGATGCTATCTACTCACTGATTCATCTACTCACTGATATAAGCTCCGTGACCACATCACTCCCACCCTCACCCTGTTCTATTGGCTCCCCATCCTCCAGAGGATCAAATTCAAGATCCTCATCGTCACTTTCAAGGCTATTCATGGCCTTGCCACCCCACCCACCTCTCCGACCTGCTGTCCCCCTATGAACCTCCCCGAGCTCTCTGTTCCGCAGACTCCGGCCTGTTCCATATCCCCCGCCCGATCTGCCCTACCATCGGCGGACAGACTTTCACCCTCTCTGCCCCCACACTCTGGAACTCCATCCCACAATCCTTTCACCTCGCTCCCTCCCTCGCCTCCTTCAAGGCCCATCTCAAGACCCTACTTTTCAACCATGCCTTCTGCTACCCTTCCAATTCTCTCCCTTCCTTCCTACCTCTCTCCTGCCCCTCTCCATACACTGCCACTCTCCCTTCCTCGGGTCCCAACCTGATTGTTCAGCACCTTGGGACATCCTCCTGACATGAAAAGCACTCTATAAATGTTTTGTTGTTGTTGTTGATGTTGTTCACTGAACAATGAAAATGATTCCTCCCTATTTACCATATAAAATCTCTTTATAATTCTAAAGGCCTCTATCATGTTTAAAAACACTTCACATTATTTATTTTCAACATCAACAACAACAACAAATTGCACTTGTATAGCACCTTTCATGTCCGCGCTGGACATTCATTGGTTCAGACCCGAGCTGGGGACGGGGTGGGGGATGGGGGTTGGTGGCACAAAGGGGGGAAATTAGGATTTGTCAATGCGAGCATTGAAGAGGAGAGTCTGGAGGTGGGACTTGGAGGAGGCCAGGAAAGAGAGGCAGAGGGACTGCAGGATGGAGTTCCAGAGGTTGGAAGCAAAGTGGCTAAAGGTTTGTCTGCCAATGGTGGGGCGGGTGGGTCAGGGGACATTGAGCAGGCCAGAGCCTGCTGATTGGAGGGGGTGGGCAGGTTGTTAGTGGGTTAGAAGGTCATGGATGTAGGCTGGGGCAAGGCTGTGGAGAGCTTTACATGTGAGAACCAGGATCTTGAATTGGATCCTCTGGATGATGGGGAGCCAATGGAGTCAGGCAAGGATGGGGGAGATGGGGTCACGGAGCTTGGAGTGGTAGAGGACATGGCAGCAGTTCGGTATATTAGTGTATTACTGTATATACGTTCTGCTCCCCAAAATAATCCCTACACATGACATTAATTACCTGTGAAATATTGTGCAATATTTCATTATTATAAGGCTTAACTATACAAGTGATTTGTCTCTCTGTATCTCTTTCTTTCTACCAGTTATATATTTCTATATTGTGAACAGTGAGTTCCAAGGACATTCAACAAACATATCTGAGTAAATCAGACATTTTGCACAAAGAAAGACATCACAGTTTAGCTTGTGAAGAACAGGTAGCTCTTGTTGAAGTGATTATTAGAGGTATGACCCACTTTGCAGAAAGGACTCTTAGGTTATCCATCAACTCCTGGGTGGAGTCATCAGCTTAATATGCTCTCATTTGCAAGAGACTGTATTATAAAGACAGTGTAATTGTACTGTTATACACATGTTTTTAGCTTTCCACGGTTAACTGATCAGATATTGAATTAGCTGCTGAATGAAGAAGGACAGCCTAAGGCTGATGGCTGACCTCAATGATGTAAGCTGTCTTAAATGACTGTAAAAATGGGCAAATTAGCTTCAGCACCTGGATGACTGACTAACTCTCATTATTAGACAATGACCTCCTAATGTTAATAAATGGATAAAAAATTCCTGGAGGGTTTTGTATTCATCCCTTTTGAAAGCTTATCACAGTAGTGAGAAGTTATAATTTGTATTTCTCCTGATAAAGCAGGTTGCCTTCTTGCTGCCATGCTGTTATGATCGTGTTCATAAGGATCTGTTACTTTAACAACCAGCAAAATTTCACCCAATAAGTATCTTATATACTGTATTACCAAACAATTTTGGATTTAGTCTTCAGAATTAAAATCAGTGGTTTGGAACATCCTCTCAATGTGAAAGGTGCAATATAAATCCAATTTGTTGTTGCAATTGTTGTAGTCAACAGATCAAGAGAAATACAAAATTAATTTAACTTCAATATTCCAATTTTCTTAATAATAATAATTATAAATGTAGATGAATGAAGGAAACCAGGAACAATCTGTAACTTTTCAGGCCGACAAGTGGTAGGAGATGATGTTTTGCAGAGATTTGTGTTAGGACCACTGCAGATTGCAACAAATAAATGATCAATATAGCTTGGGTAGATTAGGCGTTTTGAAAAGATGTATAAAGGAAACCAGATAGAAGTTTTTAAACATTAAAACAGAGTTTGATAAGGTAACATAAATAGGCTATTTCCTTTGGTTGTCAAGTCTGTATTTAGGGGGAAATTATGTAAGATATTAAATACGGGATCTAAAAGAGAATTTAGGGAGAACTACTTCACAGAGAGGGTAATGAGATTGTGGAACTCGCTGCCTGAAGCAGTATTTAAATCAGATAATGTGGATACATTCAAAAGAAAGCTAGAACATCACATGAGGGAGAAGGAAATAGTAGGGTATGAGAGGGAGTAAGGAATGGGTGAAGATAACAACAGCTTGTATGGCTTCTTCCATGCAGGTTACCGTCTCAGAGTGCTTAACAGTTGGCGGAACCTTGAATCCAAACTGGGCGGGGATGGATAGGTAGCCATACTCACAGTGGAAGAGGAAAGTTTTGAGGTGGGACTTGTAAAAACGGACAAGGGAGCAAAGCGGAGGAATTGACAGAGTGTTCCAGAGTTTTGGGGTTTATTGGCTGAAAGAGCGACCTCCGGCGGTGGGGTGGAGGGGACGACGGCCGAGCAGATGGCCAGTGCCAGTCAAGCGGAGGCATCAGGAAGTTTGTACTGAAGACAATCTGATAGAACTTTGGCGTTCCTGGAGTTGGTACTGGAGGAGGCAAAGTAGATTTGTGTGTCATCTGCGTGTGGAGTATAAGACTCGTGTGGAGTATAAACACTGGTATGGATTTATTGGACCGAGTGTTCTGTTTCTGCGCTGTACATTCATTTTAATCTTTGCATTAAATGTGGACTGAATGAATTCCTAGCATTCCTTTGATCTTAGCTTTCTCCATAAGGTTTTCCCCTTGAAGTAAACCACTGATTTCTTGCTCACTCGCAACATATGTTTTAAAGTGGAATTTTAACAATTTGATAGAATTAATTTTATCAACTCATGATATTTGCAATATTTGGCTACTTCCACATAACAAATGTAGGCTATTCAGTATTGTTTGGATGAACACTAAGGCATGGAGTAGACGTCAAGAACTTCTACCAAATAAATACCAATTGCAAGAATTATTATTATAATTTCTGGAAAACAGTAATAAATCAAATAATGCATCTAATAATGCACCAAATTGTGGCCAATTGGCATCAGCTACCACTTCCAACCAGAGTATGCAGGAAAAGACTTTGGGCTCAAAATTGAAGTATTTGCTCCAGGATTTGCTAAGATTAGAAACTATCTAATCCTGTTGATAACTGGATCTGTGCCACACTAACTGGCTGGTACCAATATACTGATGCTATTTCCTTCTGAGTGCTTTGATGTGGTATGCCTGTGATACGTGTGACAGACATTCAGTTATCAGTACATTTCAATATTTATGAAAAAACTACATTTTTAACTCCTGTAGTTCTTGGAGCATGTACAATTTGGTTTTACCCAGAGGTAAGGTAAGCAGGATCTCGTTGGAGGCAGAGCTGGTTAGAAGGAAGTCAAATATAATCCAAGGCACATTTGGACATTCAGACATATCGTTACCCATGTGACCCAAAGCCCTGGGAGGTTGAATAGTCTTTGTTGATTCAGAATCAATCAGATGAATTCATGCTTCAAGACACTACTCTACATGAAGGGCATTATATCAATATTAATCCTTGCTGAATCTTCTCTTCCATGCTAATTGTCAATTGCAGTATTACATAGAAATATTAAATTTTTCAAGTGCTACCTTTTCTGTAAGTGATAAACAGAACAGAGTGAAATGAAATATCTCAGTGAGATCGCATGGATTCATTTTTTGGGGGTTCAGTTAATAAATAAAAATATATTTTTAAAACAGACCCAGGGAAACCAAGTTAACTTACCATAGCTGTTACTGACAGAAGTCCCTGTGAATTGTATTTTGCAGCTTGTTTAGTGCACCAGCAATTAATCTTGCATCAATGATACAGGTGATATCCATTGGAATTGACAAGAGATGCCTTTGTAAGTTTCATATGATTATTAAGTAATGTTGCCAGTTATTTAATTGCAGTCTGTATCACACTAGATTTAATTTGATGGTGAAAAATGTCGCATTTAGTTTCAGGTTCCAATTCTTAATACTGTAGTTTCAATCAAAATTCCAAATAAAATAATTTAGGCAATGTTTTAAACAACCATAACATTTTCTTTTGTGATCAAAATCTACCCCAGTTGATGTGCCTTGAAGAACACTGTTTTTAGCTCCTTTAGCTTAATCCAAGTTACTTGTTCATCAATTAAATTATTGTAAACTCTGTTAAGATCATTTGCCTTGATAAACTTCAATGACCATTTCGATTCCTCTTAAGTGTATTAGGTTAACATAAACTAGCAACAGTACTCAAAGGGATGAAACATTAATTCCTTGAAATTCTCTATGTGCATTGAGTGTGGTTATAAATTTTTAATAAGTGTCATGTCAATTTAGATAAATTCTATTAAGTGTTACTTTGCCATTAGCTCAATCAGGGAATGGTATATTGGACTGAAATAATGTGTTGAGATTGCTTAAGTTGTAGACGGAGTCCAGCCAAATACGGTAAGTCTAAGAGAAGGGCTTGCCATCCAGTGTGGATTCTACATAGCTTGTTGTAGGAAATCTTAGGACATCTGCAGGAAGTCAATGAGACTTATGACACAAATTAATCTTTGGCTGTGTCTATCTTGATCTAAACTACAGTATAGAAAGAAACAGAACAATTAGGTATTGATTCATCAATACATATAGTTCAAGATATTGGGACCATTTAATGAAATATATCAACCAATGTATCAACTGTGCATTCTACTCTCCTGATCATTATCCTTAATGATCTGGTCTTAGAGTCAAGTCTGCATTATATGCATTAACATTGTCGCATGTACAGGAAGTCCTCATTATAATCACTCATCATCAATGATCACAGAATAGGCAAGACATTCAGCTCTCAGTGAGGATTAGATTCTGTTTCAGCTGAAACATCTTTGAGGGTTGCCAAAGCTGTCAACATCTTTTGTCCAGGCTGATTGATAGATGAAGAAGGTTTGCTTGGGCAAGGTACTAGCTGGCTGCCTCCACTGTGGGAATCATAAATCAGAAGAAGCAGCACCCGTAGCAAAGGCAGCAAATTATTTAAATTATGTTCTTTGTTTCCAACCAATAATTAATTAGGCTGGATTCAATCCTAGTTTCCCAATGTGAAAGGAAGTCAAAGAGAAAGAACTTGCATTTCATGGTACCGAAAACTAAAAAAAAGTATCAGAGTTTTATAGAAATTATTTTTTCATATAAACATTTTTTTAAAGTTAAACACAGCACCCATTTTTCCAACAGCAAAATTCCACAAATAATGTTGAGGTAAAAGATCAATTATCTGATGGAATGTTGAACCGGACATCAGAATAAATTTCTATATTTTTGAAAGTGCGCCATTCAATCTTTAAACTCTACTTGAAGAGAAGGCAACGAGGACATCAGTTGAAGGTATCATTAACAATGCAGTTCTACGTTGGATTGTCTGATTAGACAACGAGCTCAAGGTTCTTCATGTTGCAATCTCGTAACCAAGCGGTAAAAGTACCAAATAGACAATGTTCTGACTTCATGTGCCAGGGTTACAGTATTTGAATCAAAAATATAAGGTTTACATTTGCTTCATAGGTATCATAGATTTACGTAAATTAAGCAAACCAATCTATAATAGTTATCATTATGTAAAGATGGTGCTGGCAATTGAATATACATAGAGTGCATTTCAATTAATCTAAAAATATTTCTGTTGGAGAGGGTTATTCCTTTGAGAGTTGAAGGAAAGTTGAATGCTTTCTCAAATGTAAATCCACAAAACACAACTGTTCTCCAAAACAAAATAAATCAAGTGAATTTGCAGTGAAATTTGAAATAGACCTAAAGGTAGTCACAGATCAATTATGTTCCTAATTTTATTTGCTTCTAATCAATATGCAAATTAGCTTCATAATATTCCAAACAGTTGCTCACAAAATGAATAAACTGTATGGATTGTATCAAATAGAACATATTTAAGAAGGTTGTAGCCTCACTGCAGAGCAAATGATGAGCTATTGTTTGTAAAAGATTAAATTCAGCCAATAAATATGCAAATTGATTGAGTTTTGTGCAAATCATAAATGTTGTAAGCACTCATTGTCCAAGAACACTAAATAAATCATATATTATATATAAATATTGCTTGGGCAGATATACCATCAACATTTATAAATCATGACTTTTCAGAAAACCTATTGTGGGAATCCCTCTGAGCTCAATATATCAGCTATTGGGGTTTCTACAGTTATTCAAATGATCGTATTGAATAAAGGGAATAGAAATTAGCTGTAAATTATAAATGAGTTGTACGAGGTTAAAGTTTGAAAGAACTCTTGAAGGCCTGTCAGGAAATCTTGCCTGCAAAAAAAGGTTATCAATATTAATCCACATGCAATTTTACATGTATTAAATCTTTTAATATTTACTTATTTTTAGAAAGAAGTTTGAAATGCGACTTGCTAAGTTCCTTCATCTAACTATGAGAACATATTTAAACAATTGTGACAAATCCAATCTTAATCAACAGAATTTGAGTCTAGTGTTGAAATTGTTCTCAAATGAGAGCTTTGCAATAATTTAGTAACATTTTATTACAGTAGGATAATATTAATGTCACCAACTCATCATTATCAACACACTTATGTGCTAGAGAGTTTTGCATACAGTATGATGGTTTACTGGGAGCAATTATAAGGGTTTCTTTCATGTGACATCGCTAACGTAAGAAAGGTTGTGACCAGCATAAGAAATGAAAGATCAAATTATCTAGGTCTAATGTATATTATTTCCCAATGAAATTCCTTATTAAGCAGTTCTGTTAGATGTTTTTTCGATCTCCGCTTCAGAAGTTAGTGCGGAGTTTTCTTGCTATAGAAGAAGGATAGAAGAAGGAGTCTGTAATTTAATTCCTTATAAATGAATTAGGGAAACCCATTAAAGAATACTGCAAATCATTGCTTCATATGTGTGATTCTATAATTATATAATAAGGCTTTAGCTAACATTGTATCCAGGCATTAGGGGATAATATTCTTCTTTTCATGAAAAGTGGGAGCAATGCATAATTTTGGTGGCATTCCCTCTGCCGAGTCACGAATTAGGTACCTTGATGATTCATGAAAGATATCTCCATTCACAAGAACCTTTACATATATGCGGATGATGCCCAAATCTAGTTTTCCACTTGTAGTTTTGATTCCAGGTCCACTCGTGTTTTGTTTGCCTGTCTGGGTGAGCATCAATTTCCTGTAACTTCAAATGCAAAGAAAAGGGAGGCCGTCTTCCTTAGCTCCTGCCAACATCTCCTGACTTGCAATTCTGACCTCTTCAACTTAACCTAGAGCTCTCTCAAACTCAACATACCAGATCATTCTTGATAAACTCAGTATGTCTTCCTTTCTTACATTTGGTCCCTGACCAAGACTGTTAAAAAGCTTCAATTTAAATAATTTCTATAATTCTGCTTGATTGATTTAAAGGCAAAATGGACACACAGGGTAAGACCATATAGATGTGCGAGCCTCATGTTGATAATGTCCTGTATGGCAAACAGAATAGTTTGAGATCACTTCCCTTACTACCGTCCCTTGCTTGATGTCCAACTAAAACACTATGGGGAGGATGCTATGTAAATCCAAGTTGTTGTTACAGGTTTTGTTAAGGAAGGAATCATGCAGGAAAGCAGAGGACGTGTTGCTATGGATCCAGCCCAACATGACTCATTTTGACAGTTTCAGAAGAACAAATTTCACTGGATGCCAACGAATTGATAACAGCAAAGTGCAAACGCAGAAAGAACAGGAGATAGTCATATCAACTGATGGCCAGATATGTTGATTATTTGGCATTCATTTATAGGCATAAATGAATGTTAAATTGTCTTATATTTGCAGGAAATAATTTTCAGTCTGTCATAACTCACAAGAAGCAACACAGTATTTTCTCCTATCCACCAGTGCCAGCTGTTGAATAATTATTTTGTGTGTGCTTCAAATGTATGTGTGCCAGTTTCTTTGAGTGTTGCAGGCTTTGTGACTAGCAGAAGATAGTAACTAACTTTGCTTCCTCAATATTCTCATCAAATGTGCGGCACATATTTGTAAATGGAGTGCTTGCCTCAAAGTGAAGGATTAACCATCCATGAAGAAAATTTTAAGTAACAGCCCAAATTGATTTACTGAAAGGCAGTGCCATATCAAGGGAGCACCTGTCTAATAATTGAAAACAAGCAACATTTAGTGTTGCAAAGGGAAGCTGAAGAATAAAATTGTGCCATGCTATCTATGGTTCAATAGCAATGAATTATTGACTTCAAAGAAAAATATTATTCTTTTTTCTTGGGCACAGTTGAAGCTTTCATTCACCTGAGTTGAGCAACTATGCAAGATGACCAAATCGGAGTGAATCATATACAGTATTCACTCTACTTGGCCCAGGCCTTTTATTCATTCTTATGGCCGTTTTAGTTTTGCAGCATTGTGTTTGGATCGTATATTCTTCCTACATCTCTTAGGGATGACTAGTGATGGGAATCGTTGGTAGTGTGTTGCACCATATAAAAATAGCCATTTGGCCATGGACATTCAAGGCTCTCTGTTGGATTGTTTCACTGGGTTATTGTCTGCACTTCCTTCACATTTGCTCACGTTTGTTCCCCCCATTCTCCTCTCATATTTTAACATGCATTCCTGTGGGGAATGTTGCATCATCAGAGGTGTCATCTTTGAGATACTAAAAGAAAATGGAGGTCCGATCTGCCTGTTCAGATGTACGTTAAAGAGTGGCCAGTGGCCCTATTCAACAATAGTAGGGAGTTTCTCCCTATATCCTGGCTAACAATCCAGAATCCACCAGATAAAATTGGTCTTGGAGTGTGAGATACTGCTGTGTGTAAAGGCTACTGCTTTCACCCACAAATTTCTAAATCAATACACAACACAGTAAAATTCTTAAGCATTCTGAGGTGTTCTCTTGAAGAGAAATGCACTATTTTAAATGCAAATTTCATTAGATTGTTATTATTAATAATAACAATCTAATAGTGTCCTCAGAGACGTGCAAGGGAACTTCATGATTTTTTCTCTGATAATTCTCTTCTTTCCTGTGGGATGTAATGGAGTTACACATCTATTCTATGCAGCAATATGGGTGGGTGCGGTGGGGAGTATAAGAGTGAAGAGTAGGAGTGTGGGGATAGGGATTTTGAGAACACAAGATATTCAAGGAGAAATGAGAATGAATGCGGCAGTGAGATCCACGAGGATGAGGGCAGAGGGTGCCATGGTCACAGATTGAGAGGACATCATTTGCAACTTCGACAAATGTTGTCTCTGTGCCATAGACAAGGCAAAAACCTGACTGTAGTGGCTCAAGAATGGAGTGGAGGGAGAAGCAGGACTGAAGTTGACCTGATGTTGTTGCATTCCAGGTCTTTAGCAAGGAAGGGTAGGTTCAATATGGTACCATAGTGTGAGAGATTAGAGGGATCAAGGGTGGTTTTTTTGAGGTGTGTGATAACAGGTTTTCAGTCAGAGTGGAACAGAGCCTGAGGAGACTGGTTGACCATGTTGGCCAGCAAGGGTGAGAGGAGGGTTTGAGCAACCAGCAGTTGAATAGGGATGGGGTCACGATAGCAAGTGGTGAACGTCATGTGAGTGATTGTGCTTGAGAGGAGAAGGGAGAAATGGCAGCAAAGGTGTGTAAAACGGGAGAGTGGCAGGAGTCATGGTAAAAGGAGAGGTGGTGTGGGTGGTCTGGATTGGGTGGAAGGAAAAACAAAATAGAATTTTGATTCAGTCAGCAGCAACAAGGACCTTAAGGTTAGGTGAAAACTGTATTCAGGGCAAGTTTGAGAATGTGAAGGAATATTAGATGTTGGAGAAACTTTTTTTTTGCTGAGTGAGAGAGGGAGAGAGCAGACTTTGGACTGCCATAATTTTGTCATCTTTACCCAGATTCACTCAGATTATTATTACTCAGATTGTCAGAACCAAATTAACTTTAATTTAACGGGAAAATAATTCAAAAGAATGTAGCAATTAAAAAAAAAAATCAGTTTAGATATCATAGTCAAGGCTACGAAGAGTATCACGTTGCTAAACTTTATTGACAAGGATCTCTGTGGCAGGTTTGATATGTCTCAGGAAATGGGTGAGGTAAATATTTCAGGTTCACGTGGATCCAGTGATTACATTATTCCTAACAGGTGGACATTTGAGTTGCTTGATATGTGTCATACACAGCTTTGATAACTAGTCACTAGTCATAAATTCAGTGATGTTTACTGAAGATAAAATTACAAATGTTTGTGGCCTGCACCATCTCCTCGCCAGAGCAATGCATGCTGAGAGGATCAGAGTATTCCACTCTGGAAGAATTTCAGGTGACAACAAATAGTCTAGTGTTTGCAGTTTACACTGGAGTTTACACCAACTGCTTTGCGCTCTGAGGATTAAAACCTTACTGTTTATGGCACAGCAGGTTCAAGCACCACTGTCTCATTCAAAACAAGTTAAGGGGCATCTAATGTTTCAGTAAAATAGAGGTAAAGAAAATTCACTCGCCACTACTGAATTTTAACAAAGCAAGGGGAATCATACTGATAACATTTATAGCTCAATGCACCTAAATATTAAGCAAATTTGATATATGATGGTATAAATGCTGGTAGGATAGAATCAAGTGGATTATATAATTTACTAAATTCATGTCAGTGCATAGGGTTTATAGTTCTATTGAATTTCATGAATCAGTGAGATGCTGCTCATGAGAAGTACAGTTTTTTTTTAACATATGCCATTAATCTGCTTCAGTGTCATGGGGAACTTTAGTATTGTGATTCCAGGGATCTTTTATTGATTGTATTTCCGTGTTGATTGTGCAGATGCAGAACAGCAAATGAGGATTAATAACAGCAAGAATTTAACAGTGATTAGAGTTTGAAAAGGTTGAGATTCACTGTCTCAATTAAATACAATTTTTTTTCATTTTTTGCAGATAACAGGAATATTGGGGTCAAAAAAGTGCCGATTTCACAAAGGGATTAACTGATAGAAACTGTGAATCACAAAGGATGAATTTTGCTGGTAGCTGTAACATCATGGCTCATAACTCTCCACTCTAAATTTTATAAGTAGATTTGGGGGCTCTGCAAGACTTGGGTGAGGAAGAGCAGCAATGGCATTGATGAACGAATGATCTTTTCTCCATCCTTTTTCAATAATATTGAAAATGCTAACCCTGAATAATAGTTTAGGATGCATCAAGAAAGTGATAGACAGAAGTGAGTAAAGAAAAACAAAAATAACAACACCAAAATATATTTGTACAGCACCTTTCATGTCAGGTGGATGTTCCAAACTGGTGAACAGTCAAGAATCTGTAAGATCTGGGTTTAAAGTTGTAAAGAGATTTTGAGCACATACACCAGAAAGTTGTTTTTACTCAGAGGATATTTAACGACTGTAGCATCATGCCAGGATGGGTGGTTGAGGCCAGGATATTTGACTTTGTGATGTGTGTGAGTGTTCTGATGGGAAGAAATCAAATGGGCTCATCTTATTTCTTCAACCAAACTGATCTTGTCTTCCATATTTTAGTGTGTATTGCATCTTGTACCTTACTGCCCATTAAGGCAAAACACTGGAAGATACTCTAATTACTCCCAAGCCCTCCGTTATAATCCCCCTTTTTTTTAATATGGTCCAAATATAAAATCAAAATATACTGCACAATTGTTTTTAAAATATGGCTTTGTTGACAGATATCTTAATTAAAAACTAAAAAGCAAATCACATTGTGTACCCATTTAAATGAGAATTTATGGTTTCCTATATTGAAAATTGACCCAAAAGTAAATTTGTTTTACTTTTTATTCCCCCTTCTATTTAATGATGTGGAAGGAGATGGTGAATACATATAGATAATAAATATATACAGTATATTAATAAATTTAATCTATGTTGCGAAAATACATGAATTAAATGCTCGGACATTCTGAAACTAAGCCAAACGCAAGGATAAAGAAATTTTTTCCTGTACAGTATTAGAAAGTATCGGCAGCTGCAGGGTGAGGAAGTCCCAGGTTTCCTATAAATCTTTGCTGAAGGTAAAAAGGGCAACTATTCTACCAGCAGTGTATGAGATAGAAAACACTGGGGAGACTATGCCTCCACCATACATTTGAGCAGGAGTTTTTAGGCTCCATAGGAAATGATTCACAGATCTTAGTAGGAGCATTGAGTTGATCAATTCCTTGAATCAATAAATTATGAACTGAGATGTCCCTTGGCAATTAAAGGAGGGGAGAAATGAATGTATAAGGGCACCAGTGAGAATATTGTAAGGAAGATGTAAACAATCTACAGATATTCTATCTACCATTCATTTGTCCCTCTCTTGAGCTGGATGAGTGCAATTAAATGTTGACAAGACAGAAACCATACTCTTTGGCTTATTCGGTCCCACAGCTCTCACCTTCTCCACCTACCTGACTTGACGAAAAACGCTCTGATCTCATACCCAACCTAGGCGTCCGTCTGGTTCGACATCCAATTATTCGACATTCCCTTACCAGCACTGCCTTCTTCCATCTCTGCCACATTGCCAATACCTCACCCCAAAAGCTTCTGGAAACCGGGTCCATGCTTTAGACTTCACTGGCTCTCAGTCATAGAGCGGACCGATTTCAAGATCCTCACTCTTGTGTTTAAATCCAGGGCCGTACGCAGGATTTTTAATGGGGGGGTGCGAATTGCTAGTGATGGGACCAACAATGGCCGGGGGCTTGCGGGCTGCCCCCGAAGCCCCCTCGAGGCTCCGACGTTTTACACAGTTTGAGGTCTTATTTAATCGGTTCAGAAGATCCAATATGAATGGTAAATGTTTCATGTCCTTGGTGTTTAAGAGCATCATTATTTATTCAGTGATTTTATTTTCCCCAGTAGTCCGTGTCTAAATTATTTGGGAAGGTCGAATGTGTTCGCCGATAAAAGCAAACACGATTGTTGACTCGATGATGTAAGGAATGTGAACGATAAAGTAAATTACAATCCAATTGAAACAGTACAATGACGAATGCTTGATAAATGTATGCATATAAGAGAAAATGATCATAAACTACAGATTGACAGTAATTAATAAGTTGTTCTGCATTGTTATCCTAAGACTCAATTTCTTTCGGACTGTAATGAACAATAATGTAATAATCACTGCGGATTATATCATGGCCGATGATTGTGATGATATAGTTCTGTATTCTAGGTGAGGTATATTTAGAATTCCTGTTTGCGAGCCCAATACTTGGAAGGTGATGTCGAAGAACCTCGTCATGCTTCGCAATCATCTGTAGGGCTGCCAGAAAGATTCCCGGATTACCATTGTATTGTGTGACGTCACTCGTAACGGTGTTACTTTCCACGACTCTTTCATTATCTCCTCTAAGTGCAATGCACTGACATCCACAGAATAATAGCTTCGGCAACTGTTCTTATGATATGTCGATTTCTTTCAATGTTTTTCTTCTTTTCATCGACCAAACAAATGTCTATCTTATGTTGTGGGTTCGCAACAGAGTCGCCCATTGATGCCGATCTAATCATAGAATTTACGTGATAACCATTTCGGTCATGTTCCTTCACCTTCTCGTTTAGTTTGTAAAACATGGTAAAGGGTGTATTAACAAATGCCCCCATCCGTTTCCTCTCACTTGTTTGGACCATCAGTGCACAGTGAATGCAAAAAGCAGCATCTAATGAAGGACTGTAGACCATCCATTTAAAATCTCGCAAGTATCTCATCTTGAACTGGCGCTGACAATGGTGAAGGAACCGTGATGGGAAAATGTAATCTTCAGATGGGATGAAGTGGCTTGTCAAGTGATGGTATTTATATGCAACATCAAGTTTTTCAATTGCATTGGTCAACTCCTCAGGGCTCAGAGTAGCATTTATGATGTTTCCGATATCATTAACGAAATGAGTAGACCTATGTTGTATAATTATAAGGGGCTCGGCAACTTCAGCAGAATGCTGGACACTTACGCAAACCTTGACCAGGAGATTAGGTGACTCATGAGGTATATACCAGGCTTCTAAGAGACGCCCTGAAAGTTTACTGGCGACAGCATCTGACAAATAGTGAGCTATATGGTACACTACTACACTGGTATCACAGACATTACTGCACAGGCGTCTTAGGTTTAGCGGACATAGCTGGAGAAGCCGGGAGGAAACTTTCCATAGTCCTACTATCCTATGGGAACCATTGCACGGTCACAGAACACGAGGTAGAACGACCCTAACATATATCGATACTCTGGAGCGCGATTCGGGTATTGGCAGGCGGGAGTTTTCAGGCTGCATGGAGAGAAGGGATCAGTGGAGAAGTGTGGTTGTCAATGCCCGAGTTCGCTCGATCAGATGATGGTGAACCTATTTTTATGCCAAATTTGTGCAATATTGATGTTTTTTCACTCTGGGTACAAAACTGAATGTGAAATAAAGTAGCACTGTTTATCTTTGCGGTCATATTTTTTTTGCATGACAGTGGACGTCTCTAAAAGCAATTTTTAATTACAGGAATACATTTTTAATAATATAAATCAAATGTGATAATCAAGACAAAACAAGAAACATGATATTTCAGAAACACGCCTTTCAAAAATTAAGTCATTTTTACTTACATTTATCAGATTAAAATACGATTTCAGCTTCCACAAAGTGGTGCTACCTTTTTATGTAGTGACTGTATACGGGATGATTTCCGATTGACACAACACGTAGAATAGGCGCTAAAGCATAGGCCTACGTCCATGAGTATTTCTTTTAAAGATAGGCATTCCCGTCCAGACACATATAACGTTTTTGTTGGGTTCTCAAAAGCTTTAATTTCTCAGAAGCTTGTAAATATTTTGTCATTGTTTGCTAGAATTACAGTCACACCTCTCAAAACTTGAGCAATTTTTACTTACGGTGATCAGATGAAAAGATGATTTTAGCTTCCAGCAGTGGTGCTACCCTTGTGGCTGTATGATTTCCAAACGAGGATGGATTTGAGTCGTGGCGCGCGCCTATGTTTATCCAGTCACGAGTCACAGACTCGCCGCGTCATTGGCTCATCTATCGACGCGGTATGTTTTGGGTAGACACCGATTCTGGTGTGCGACTCGATAATTTTATATTAATACTAAAACATTCAAAGATGTGTGTTTATAATTTATACATAGTTTTGAAGAACTGATTGTTACACAAATGCTCAATACATTTACTTTACTTGGTATTTAAATTTGATAAAAAATACAATTCTCTAATCCGGAAAATGTGGACCTTTTATAATTTGGGGGGGTGCGTACGCACCCGTCGCACCCCCCCTGCGTACGGGCCTGAAATCCCTCCACTCCTCTGCAGCCCATACTTCTCTAACCTCCTCTCTTCTCACAGCAGTACCTGCTGCTTCCGTTCTACTGGGTCTGGCCTCCTCCTTGTCCCCCGAATCCTCCATTTCATGATCAGCGGCTGTACTTTCAGTCACAATGCTCCGGAACTCTGGAACTCCCTCCCTCAATCCCCCCACCTCACCCCCTCCTTTTCCATTTTCAGATCGTGCCTGAACATCTTTCCGTTCGAACGAGTCTATGGTCACCTTCCCCTTCTCCCTGGCTTGGCCTCAGGCTCCACTATGTGAAGCAATCTGAGACGTCGTCTGGCATGGATGGCACTATATAAACCCAAATTGTTTTTGTAATTGAGAAGAAGCACTCTCACCTTTATGCTTTGTTTTTCAAAGACATCCCTCGCCCTATCCCCCTATTCCTCCGGCTCCTTCCCCTCTTTTGAACATCTCACCCACTCTCACTCCTCCCACAGTTCTTTCAAAATCCTATTAGTTTATCGCCCCCCCAAACCCTCCCCCACTTTCATTTCAGACTTTTCTTCACTTTTAGTTTCCCTTTGTGCCTCCTCTGATCGCCTTATTATTCTTGGCGATTTCAACCTCCATTTCACCCCCTCCTGCCCCATTTCCTCTGAATTTTCCTCTTTACTTTCGTCTTTCAAATTCTCCCTTCATATCAACACTGCCACCCACACTCACGGCCATCCTCTCGATCTGGTGATCACCCGAGGCCTCAACGTCTCTGGCGTCAAGATCACAGACAAGGCCATTTCTGACCATTTTTTCATTTCCTGCAACACCTCTATCCCTCCCCACTCCACTTCCAAACCCACCACCATCTTCTACGGGCCCTGGAAGAAGATTCCCCCTCAAACTTTCACCTCTGCCCTAGAAACAACCGACCTCCTCCCACAATGGCATTCTTTTTGTACCGACCCATCCTCCGCCTTCACCGCCCTCCACAACACCCTCTCCACTACCCTTGACACCCTGGCCCCCCTCACCTCCAAAACCGTCTCCCATTCCCGATCATCACCGTGGTACACATCTCACCTCCGCTCCCTCAAAAGCCAAGTGAGAGCAATTGAACGCACCTGGCTCAAATCTGGTCTCACGGTCCACCGGCAAATCTGGCTGGACCGCATCAAATTTTACCGCTCCGCCCTAGCCACCGCCAAATCAGCCTTCTACTCCAGGATAATCCTGGAAGCGAAGGACAACCACCGCCTCCTCTTCGCCACCACCAACCAGCTCCTCCGCCCCCCCCGCCTCACATCGCAGATCCTCTCCTCAAACGTTCGTTGTGAGGAGATGCAGGATTTCCTCGAATCCAAAATCGAGAAAATCTGCTCTGCGGTTTCCTCCCCCCACCACTCCTCCACCTCAGCACCCTCATCAGCTACCTCAACCCCTACTCACCCCCCATTTCACACTTTCAACCCCACCACCCCGCTTTCAATCACAAAAACAATCACCTCCATGAAACCCACCACGTGCTCATTGGACCCCATCCCCACCCCCCTCCTCCGCACCCAGCTCCATTTGTTAGCCCCACTCATTTCTGACACCATTAACCTTTCCCTCTCCTCAGGAACCATCCCTACCTCCCTTAAAACAGCCACCATCACCCCTAACCTGAAGAAACCCTCCCTTGATGCGTCGCAACCATCAAGTTATAGACCCATCTCCAACCTCCCGTTTCTATCCAAGGTCCTTGAAAGAGTGGTTGCCTCCCAGCTCCGCTCTTTCCTTTCAACTCATTCACTTTTTGAACCCCTCCAATCAGGTTTCCGCCCTATCCACAGCACAGAAACTGCCCTGGTCAAGGTCACAAATGACATCCTAACCGCCAGTGACCAGGGCTCCCTCTGCCTCCTCGTCCTCCTTGACCTGTCTGCTGCGTTCGACACAGTCGATCACACCATCCTCCTTCAACATCTTTCCTCCCACCTCAACCTTCAAGGCACAGTCCTTGACTGGTTCCACTCTTATTTGACCCATCGTTTACATTTTGTTTCTTCCAATGGCTTTTCATCAAACCCCCGCACAGTTTCCCACGGCGTCCCTCAAGGCTCTGTCCTTGGTCCCCTTCTTTTCACCCTTCACACGCTCCCTCTGGGCGACGTCATCCGCAAACATGGGGTAAATTTCCACATGTATGCGGATGACACCCAGTTGTACCTTTCTGCCTCATCCCTCAACCCCCAGACGATCGATGTTCTGATAGCATGTCTGTCCGACATCGAATCGTGGACGAGGGACAACTTTTTGCAATTGAACGTGAGTAAGACCGAGGCCCTCCTGATTGGCTCAAGCCAGCGCCTCCGCACATCGGGCGCTGCCAGCCTCAACATCCAAGGCTGCACTCTCCACCCCACAAAGCCAATCAGGAACCTCGGCATCATGTTCGATCAAAAACTTTCCTTCCTCCCCCACATCCGCGCCTTGACCGGCACCGCCTATTTCCATCTGCGCAACATTGCCAGGCTCCGCAACTATCTTACCCCCCGCGCTGCCGAAACACTCGTGCACGCGTACATCACCTCACGGCTGGACTACGGAAACTCTCTCCTAGTCGGCCTCCCCAGTTCCTCCATTCATAGGCTGCAGGCCATCCAAAACTCTGCAGCCCGTGTACTATCCCGCACCCGCCTCCGTGATCACATAACCCCCACCCTCGCCCGTCTCCACTGGCTCTCCATCCTCCAGAGGATCGAATTTAAGATCCTCGTCCTCACCTACAAGGCCTTACTTACATGGCCTTGCCCCATCCTACCTAACCGATCTACTCTCCCCCTATACGCCCACCCGGGCCCTCCGTTCAACAGGACTTGGCCTGCTCCAAGCCCCCCGCCCGAACCGCCACACCATCGGAGGCCGGGCCTTCATTTTCTCCGCTCCCACCCTATGGAATGCCATCCCTCAATCCCTCCGTTTCACCTCTTCCCTTTCCTCTTTCAAGGCCGATTTGAAGACTTTCCTCTTCGATCGTGCCTTTTGTTTCACCCCGAACTCTTTTACCTCCCCTTCGTGTTTCACCCCTTCCCAAACACTCCCCTCCCAGCTCGGGTCACACGCCTCTTGTTTAGCGCCTTGGGACGTCCTCCCGACATGAAAGGCGCTATATAAATGTAAATTGTTGTTGTTGTTGTTGTTTGTTCTGCTGACCCTGATTCTACTGGTGGAATGTTGCAATCCTAAAGTGCTGGGGACCCCAGAGTGTTGCCACTATCAAAACATAGATAATTACCTCAATGATAAAATAATAAGCACCTGGTTACAATACATTTTTTCAATACAATTTACATTGATACAGAGCCTTTCACATGGAGAGGTCACCTTCAAGTGTGTCTCAGTGCTGTATGGGCACCCGAGCTGGGAGCCAAAGTTGATGGAGAGGGGAAAGGTGACCAAAACCATGGCCAAATATGTACTTTGAGACGTGCCTTGAAAGATGGGCAGTGAGGGGAGTGGGGGGAATGGAGTTGGAAAAAGTTGGAAGGATCTAGGATGAGGAGTCAGAATGACTGAAAGCTGATAGGAGGGGACATGAAGCAGGTTGGTGCATCACTGAATGAAAGGAGCAGCTGGATTGGTTAGGTTGCTTGATATCAAAATAGAATATTGTATGCCTTACATTAAATCCAAATTTAGCTAATTCCCACCAACTGTGCTGTCGTCCCATCACAGCGTCAAGCTGCTTCTTAAAATAAGTTCTGTATCCTGAGCTCAACTCTCTTCCTGGCAATCTGTTTCAGTCATTAATTATCTTCTGGGTAAACAAAAACTTTCCGGAATTTGTCCTGAGATCACCCTTTGCTACGCTAAACCAATGTCCACTTGTTCTATTGTTTTTGTGTACCCAAAAGTATTGTTCTGTGTTTACTTTTTCAATCTCTCTGAGTTATCTTCTCTTATGGTTGAAGAGCCCTAACTCATTTAATTGTATGCTGAGATATATACTGAGCAGGATTCTCTCTACTCTCTGTGCCAAAGCATTAATGTAATATATTGAAGTATTAGCAAGTTGCTCATCTCGATCTAATTATTATAGACTGACATCTCTTTGAGATATATCACAATACAGTGTGAAAGCTGAAGCGCTGATTTACAATCCTGTGATACAGTTGACCTGAATGCTAATTCAGTATCTAAAATAGGGACATTAGGCTCTTGACAATGATGAGCATATAATAAAGTATAGTACTGTATATCATTACAGCAATCTGCTACAACATTGTTGGAAAGAACATGATAGATATTTGTTTTCAATTTGTGTCAATATTTTGTTGGTTAATTACTTATCGGCATGTTGCAGTAATGCAGACATAACTCTTTTTGTATTAAAAAATTAGCATGATGTACACATCAGAGGAAAATGTGCACCAGAAAGTGTGTGGAGTGTCATTATGTTAAAAATTATTTTGTTCTGCCTTTTCTGTATTAACTGACAAGAAAATTGGCTTACAAGGATCACTGTGATTTAAGCATCCCAAAACATCATTAGACTCACATTTCATGACGAGTTGAAAGGAGGTTAATAGAAAATGGACAGAAAATTTGTTAGGAAAATTAATATGAAATGTGAAATAGCTGTATTTTCAACTAAAACACATCAATATAGCATTAAAAGTACATTTTGCAATGAATATTGCATAATTCCTATCTGGAAAAATCTGAGAATTTTCAGCATAATTTAAAATGAATATATTAATCAGTACATTGTCATAATGTCATTAAATAATTGGTTTGAAGCAAATACATAAAAATTATAACTAACAAATAGAATGCAAAAGAATTGAGCCTTTGGTTGACTTACAGTATAATTAATATTTCAATTTATAAAGTGCTTTGCATTTGGATATTAACAGATAATGATGCCATTAAGATCAACAATGCCTGAATATAATTTTCAACTAATTATTCTTTTGGAAGTGGATACATATTTGTATAATCTGATATGTCTGTATTTACATCCTTCTTGACTGACTTGACTTTATAGGTAGTAAACAGGTCAAGGTTGGTGTTGTAGGACAGTTAATTTTTCAGCTTCCAAAGTAGCCTGTGGCGCTATCAAACTCTTTTTGAATGTTCACTACGTGAATATTTGTTTGACCAATTGCAACAGACAAACTACAATAATATTTTCAAGGTTCTGAAGGTAATGAACGTAATGTAAGATGAAGGCAAAGTGGGTTAGGACTGAGGCAAAAGGGAATTTTTTCTCATGGAAACTAATACAATTTAGGACTGAACTATCTCGGAAAGTCAGAGATGAAAAATGGATTGAGGGAATCAAGAACAAAATGGACCCTTGAGAAATAGAAATATTAAAGTACATGAATAGCATAATAATAGTGTCAATCCTTGCATTTGATGCAGTGCTTTATTATTTGGATAAATCATTTCAAAGTACTTCACAACAACAACAACAGCAACAAGAAAATTGCATTTGCTTAGTGCCTTTCACATCGGGAGGACATCCCAAGGCGCTGGACAGTCAGTGTTTTGGACCCAAGCAGTGGTCGGGATTGGGGAGGATGGAGGGAAGGGATGGAAAAGGGGTGAACGATGGCACAGTCAAAAAGGAGGGTCTTGAGGTGGGACTTGGCTAGGAAGGTTGATGAGGCAGAGGCATATGCAGAATGGAATTCCAAAGGTTGAAAGCAGTGTGACTAAAGGTTCGCCCACCAACAGTAGGGCAGATAGGTCGGGGATATGGAGCAGGCTGTTCAGCTGAGGGAATGGACAGATTGATAGGAGTTAGCAGGTCGCAGAGATAGGGTGGGGTAAAGCAATGGAGGGCTCTAAAGGTGAGGAGCAGGATCTTGAATTGAATCCTCTGGATGATGGGAAACCAGTGGAGTCAAACAAGAATGTGATAGGGTGATAGGGTCGTGGAGCCAGTTGCAGAGGAGGACACGGCCTGCGAATCGTGGATAATTTGCAGCCTATGGACGTTGGTATAGTCGAGCCTGGATGTAATGAAGGCATGAATGAGAGTTTCAGCAGCCTGAGGTTGAGGTAGTGGCAGAGTCGGGCAATTTTGCAGAGGTGAGGGAAGGCAGAGCGGGTTATGGCATGGATGTGGAGGAGAAATGACAGTTGCGGATCGAATAAGAAACCTAGGTTTCTGACTGGCTAAGTGAGGTGGAGTGTGTATCCATGGAGGTTGACACTGCCAGGGCCTGAACTACAGATTTGCTCTAGTGACTGTGTATTTTGTAGGCTAACACAGCAGTGTACATTTGTACACTGAAATGCCCCACAATCAACCACAAAGGGAAGGACCAATTTTAGAAATGGAAAAGCTCCTATTGTAAACATATGCCAACATAGTGGCATAGTTCTCTGCACTGACATGCAGAGAACACTCCATGGAACAAAATGTAACCTTGAGGGGTCAACTTGGTTGAGGATACAAAAAGTGGACAGCCCGCTGATTCAATAGGGAACCGAGAAAGGACATGATGCTGAAATAAGGAAATTAAAATAAGATAAGCTAAATGGTCTAAACTCAATGATATCTTATTGCTGATTAAGAAAGAAAACAATCTAGATGATAGTTTCCAATAATAGTTTATAAGCATCTTATTATAAGAGCTATTCTATGTTGCGCAAAACTATCATTATTAGTTTAATAGTCAAAATGCACTTGTATGATAACAATAACAAAAATAATAATCCTTGTTTTGATGTTCATATAATTGAAATGGCTTAACATCTTCAACAATGCTTGGTTTAACATCTCCAACAATGCAGCACACTCCCAGTATATCATTGGTATGTCGTCTTACACTATGTGATTCTAAGCCTGACATGGCTTGAACCCAAAACCTTCTAACTAAAGGGTGAGAGTGAAACAACTAAGCCAAGTTGACAGACAGCTCTAACTTACTGCAAAATTTTACAAAGTTTTAAAGTAAAAATAAAGCCTTTTGCCATCAAGCAAAATGTTGAGGCTAGAGCCATTTGTTGAAATTCAGCACCAACAGCAAGTTACTGAGGCTAACTGGTCTTGACAAGAAACCTTTTTAGTCATGTCAACCCTTATTTAGATGAAATGTGAATGCTGAAGAGAAGCCTAATGATTTCATCAGTCTTAATTATAACACTGATTTACCGGTGAGCTTGTCTCTGGCCAGCAACTGATGAAAGTAATGAACAATGTGTCAAGTGATCACACGAGAGCAATTAGACCAAGTTTTATAAGCGTTTGCTGCTTTCCAAAATTTCATCAATTGGGTGAATCAACATTAACTTCAGGAAAAATATAATAAAATAATCATTTCAGTCCTAGGATCTCTTTATGGATAGTGCCATGTGATCTTTTGAGTTGTAATAATTCTGCTATTTGAAATAGCACCTTTCACCTCATGAGGAGATCTCAAAGAAACCAACATAGGAACAGAAGTAGGCCATTCAGCCTGTCAAGCCTGTTCTGCCATTTAATTAGATAAACACTTCTCAAAACATTTCAGCGTATTTAATGTGAAGTGTAGTGACTGTATGTATTGAATATTTTCCAGGGATTAATAATCCATTCACAAAATAATAATAAATTAGTCATTTTCAATCTACGAATGTTTGTCAGACACTGCTGTGAGCAATTGGCTGCCACGTTTTGCCCACAAATATACAGTTAATTCACTTTACAGTATATTCTTTGAAGTGCTTTGAGACGTCTAGAAGACATGAAAAGCACTATATCAAATGCAAGGATTATTATTATTATATACTGTAAATTGCAGTCATTGTAGTCACTATGTGTTTATATCTTGTGAATTGATTACTGTGGACATTTTGAATAATGACATCTGATCTTTCACATCCCCCTAAACAAGTGGATAGGACCTTGGTTTAACGTTTCATTCAAAGGACAATGCTTCCTCTAATGAAACACTTCTCCAGCATTGCATCATTTCCCACTAAACTATGAGTTCAAAGACCCAACCTGGGGGTTGAACCAACTATCTTACTCAGAGGCAGTTGTGGTACTAACTGAACCAGGCTGACACTTAGACAATGATTTAAATCAAGCATTTTATTGTGATGGATTTTTATGTTGGTTCTGGATTGTACCATTCATTTATTGAACAGGCTGTGATATTAAAAGATTAAAAATATTGCTTTACTATTATCAGGAGGTTATTAATCTGAACCATATTTTAGAAAATAAAAGTTTCAAAGCATTAGTTTCATTTGGAACTCACAGATATGATTACATCCCACAAAGAACCATTCTTCATAGGAGTTATCCAAAGCAAATGTTTTAGCATAGACCTCGGTATTTTCACCTAATCAAAGATATTTTGTGAGCGTCCCAAATTAAGATTATGCTGCTTCCAAGATAAAATAAGCAAATCAATTATATTAGAATTATCTGCCATTTAAAGATTAATCTCTCTGTACACTCATTAATGGAGAGTTTTACAAATAATTCTACCGAGTCTTGATTGAGGAACACCTTTTAACCTTGTTCAACTCAGCCCGTCTCCACACAAACCGTCTGATACCAGGCAAGAAACATTTCATTTCAGATCAATCTCAATGGTAGACACATTTGATAGATTAAGTCACAGGAACTCTATCTTCCAGTGCACTAAAGTGTTCTGTAATTATGCTCACATATAATGAGGAAGAAATTTGAGAAGGAACAAAAAAGAAATGTCTGATGAGTGAGCGATTTCAAGCTAAGTTCTTATCACTTAATCCTGGCATTATTCACTACATATTACAGTACTATTGTTATTATAATTATTTTAATTATTTATATATGTTGCAATGCCCCGATGTAAATATCAAATGCAAAGCTAAATGGAGAAGGCAGTGAGCAGCAGGTGCAGCAAAACTCTTTACATTTTGCTTTTCACTCATTCAAGGTGAACCATTTTGGATACCAACAATAACAAAATTAGCTTTCATGCCAGGAGGACATCACAAGACACTATATAAATAACTGCTACTCTTCCAAATCAAAAGCATGTGGTCTGATGGGAAGATTGTAGGATAAATGAGAGGTAGAGTGCAGCAACCCCTAATTTAGCACATATACAGTCAAATTTGCTATTCTGCTTTTTATTGCATTGTTTAACAAAAACTAAATTGTTCCCCTACCCCTCAGCCCCATATACTACTATTACTATTACTAATAATAATAATAATATTTGCATTTGATATAGTATTTTCACGTCTTCTAGACATCTCAAAGCACTTCACAGAACATACCGTAAGTTGAATTGACTATATATGTGGGCGAAATGCAGCAGCCAATTGCGTACAACAGTGTCCCACAAACAGTCATGGATTGAAATAACCAATTTTGTTTGGGGGGGCGGATTATTATCAGGCATGTGGAGTAAGGAAACTTGCCCAAGATTTTGCCCCGCTGGGAATCAAATCCAGGTCTCTCACTTGTAAGGCGAGTGCTCTAACCACTGAGCTCCAGGACTCCATATAAATAATTGAACCAAATAAAACATAAAAGCAGCATTGAGGCGAGGCATTGAGCATTGAGGGAATTGACATTTCCTTAGTTGTGCCCTTTTCTTGGTCTATATTTTATGATGGCATTCAGGTAAATTTATCTCCATGGTGATAGAGTCTTTTTGATAATCTGTGGATTTGATATAATGCCTCATCACTCCAAGACATCTCAAAGTACTGCACATGATTTACTGCAGAGTCAATGTACTGTGTATTTTGTAGGCAAATGCTGCAGTCAAATTGTGGGCAGCAATGTACCACAAACAGCCAATGAAGTGAATAACCATTTTCTTAATTTGGGGAATTGACCAGGACAGCAACTCTCTCTTTTGTTGAATAATGCTTTGGGACCTTTTACATATACCTGAAAAGGCAGATGGGACCTCACTTTCATAGAATCATAGAATGTTTCAGCTCACAAGGAGGCCATTCGGCCCACCAAGTCTTTGCCGACTCTTTGAAAATAACTATTCAAAGTCAATCCCACTCCCCGGCTCTCTCACCATAACCCCGCAAACCTGTCCTCCCCAAATAACCATCCACCTCTCTCTTAAAAGTTGTTATCGAATTGGCCTCCACCACGCTTTCAGGCAATGCATTCCAAATTCGAACAACTCATTCTGTGTGAAAAAGTTTCTCCTCACTTCCCCTCTGCTTCTTTTAAAAGCTATTTTAAATCTGTGACCATGAATCACTGACACACCCACCAGTGGAAACAATTTTTCCCTGTCGAATCCCCTCATGATTTTGAAAACCTCTATTAGGTCTTCTCGTAACCTTCTCTGCTTCAATGTGAATAATCCTAGCCTCTCTAGCCTTTCCTCATAACCAAAGTCCCTCATTCCTGGTACCATTCTGGTAAATCTCATCTGCACTCTTTCCAATGCCTTAACATCTTTCCTAAAGTGTGGTGACCAGAACTGAACATAGTATTGGAGCTGAGGCCTAACCAGGTTTCATACAGGTTAATCATAACTTCCTGCCTTTTGTACTCTATACCCCTATTTATAAAGCCTAGTATCCCGTATGCTTTTTCAACAGCCTTATCTGCCTGTCGTGCCACCTTCAAAGATTTACTTACATGAACCCCCAGGTCTCTCTGTTCCTTCACCCCTTTAAGATTGTACTATCTAGCCTATATTGCCGCTCCTCATTCTGCCTCCCAAAATGCATATCTCACATTACTCCACATTAAACTTCATCTGCCATGTGTCTGCCCATTTTACCATTCTGTCTATGTCTTCTTACAGTTGGCTACTATCCTCATTATATTCTATTTTCCTAACTTTGTGTCATCTGCAAACTTGCAAATGGTACTCCCTATACCAAAGTCAAGATCATTTATATAAATTAAAAAGAGCAGTGGTCCCAATTCCAATATCTGGGGACATCACTCCACTTCATTCCAGTCAGAAAAACAACCGTTCACCACATCTCTCTGCTTTCTGTTTTCTCGCCAGTTCTGGATCCATGCTGCCACTGTCCTTTTAATATCCTGGGCTTCTACTTTCCTTATAAGTCTTTTATGTGGCACTTTGTCAAATGCCTTTTGAAAGTCCATATAAACTAGAGCAACTGCACTACAACAACAAAATTACATTTCTAGAGCACCTTTCATGTCGGAAGGACTACCTTCCACCCTCTCCGTTACCTCATCAAAAAACTCTTATCAGATTTATTAGCCAAGATTTACCTTTGACAAATCCTTGCTGGCCTTTATTGATCCATATTTTTCTAAATGAAGATTTATTTTGTCCCGGATTATAGTCTCCAGAAATTTCCCATACTGCTGTTAGGCTGTCTGGCCTGTAATTCCCAGGTTTGTCCTTCTGCCACTTTTTGTATAGGAGAGTCTCACCTTGTCTCATCTTGATGTCTCATCTTGATGTCTCAACTATGCAGGTCAAGTCCAGCACTACAGTGGAGTATCAGCTTAGGCTATATAAATTTAAAGGATGGCGACATCTCTAAAAGTGCAACACAGTCCAGGACTGCATTGGAGTGTCAATTTTAGACTATGTGAGTTCAACCCATAACTTGGAGCTTGAACCCATAACTTTCTTCCAACTGTTTGAGTTGACTTTTATATGATTGTTGTGTATCGTGTACTCTATAATGAGTGTTTGCATAATTTGAAAACTGAAAGTGACAGTCACCTTTCTAGACCTGAGAGTTAAGGAGTTGCATTATATTCTGACACTGCATGAGCACCAGACAGTGTTTGTCCATCCTCAGCAGGTGCCAAATGATCTTTGTTGTGGTCTTGTGTCAGGAAATGTTCTTGTGATTCTCTACACTCAATGTATATTACATTCTGAGGTGACATTTATCCAACATTTACCTAATCAGCTTTGTTTTAACTTCATTGAATTATTTTAATGTACAATATACTACAAATGTACATTTATATGGGGCCTTTCACGTCAGTAAGATGCCCCAAAGCATTGAACAGTACTAGCTTGGGGTGGGAGCGAGTGAGTTGGGGAGGTGGAATAGAGTACTGGAATTTACCGCTGGTATAATTCAACATGTGCTCTATATTTACTAATATATGAAAAAGAAGCCAAATTAAAAAAGGCTTGCAATTTGTATGTACAGTATATAATCAATCTTAGAAATATATATTATGAGACATGGAAAGTGAAAGATATGTCCGCTGAATTCATTACTGTGGACTAAATGCTATTTCCATCTGATCAGTAAGTTTATCAGATTTGCCTCTCTATGGTTATAAATTATTGTAATGTAATTTTAAATGCATTTTTTTATAATCCACTTAAGTTAATGTTAAAACTTAATTATAGTAATGTATCAGTGCACAGTAAACTGGGACAAATTTGCAAAACATATTGAATAGAATACCCCATTGTTGATGTTACTTTCAGTCCAACCTGTATTCCTTTGTGGTTTTTGGCTACAACTGCTGTTACTTGTAATTGCTTAGTATTTTAATTTCTGCTAAATTCATTACTGTGGACAAATGCAATTTGTGTTACATATCACAAAGCAGGAGCTATAAAACCTTTTCAAGGTGTGAGGTAGGAGAATGGACTTTAGATTATATAGGTGGCACGGGAGAATATTTTATCTATAATTTTGTTAGGAGCACAGCTGCTAAATGGACTCTAAATTAGTGTGACCCTTATGGGAAAATAATTGTGATAGCATGAGTAGTTGCCAAAGTGAGGAAAACACTCCCTTATACCTGACCACATACCTGTATAGCTTTCAACCCAATTCACTCCCTGTCGTGCAACCTGTTTTCCAAAGAGTAATTCTTTGGTAATTCTACCCAATATGTTTTCATATATTTTTATTGTACTGAGTGATGCCCTTTTACAAAATATCAAAGTTGGCATCAAATGCCAAAAATAATTTATTGTTTAAAAATAAATCTGCATTAGAATCCAATGTGACATGGCATTTTTTATTACATTACTTTTTCCTTAAGAGATTTTCAGTCATTTTATATGATCAGAAAAGCATACACAACTTGTTAATATCTTCATGGCAATTTTAATAATCTGTCTTGAGCTAAAAAATTGGGATGTATTTCAGCCAGTTAGGTTTCAATATTCAAAGGCAACATAATTGTCAATACCTTTCTACAAGGCTTATGTTTCAGTGCAAATTTAGACCACCATTCTTCTTAGTCTCTTTGACAAAATGGGAAATCTGTAAAATGGAAGTGCAATACTCTGTGATTATTTTTGCAATTGGATTACTTTGCTGAATAATTGCTAAGCCCCAAGTTAGTAACAGTCATGAGCAGAAATATAATTTGAATTTCACAGGGAGACTTTGTATGTGGTGTTTAAGAACATCAGAAGCAGGAACAGGAGCATTTTGAATTAATGAATTTGATCAATGGTGGAGCTGAGGAGGTTGGTAAGGAGTGCATTACAAAAATCAAGGCTGGAAGAGGCAAAATGTGGATTTCAGCTTTGTTGGGCAGGTGATGTGATGGAGGTGGCGTACAGTGCTCCCACTCAGGGAACAGATGTGGGGGAGACAGGACAGCTGGGGATCGAACTTGACACCTAGGTTGTGCACAGGTTCAGTGAGTCAGAGGAATAGGCGTTGAGATTAAAGAAATCAGAGCTGCAGGTGACAAAGCATTGGTGGGAGGTAATATGATCTTGTCAACATTTAGCTGCAGATAGGTAGCACTCATCCAGGCCTCAATGTCTGACACACAAGTAGATGTGTGACACACAAGAATATTGTTGGATCTGGGGGTCATGCCTGGAGAAGGAAAAATAGATTTGGTGTTATTCACATCCAAATTGACCCAATGTCTGAGGATGACATCACTGAGAAGAAACGTATAAATGAGAAAAAGAAGGGGCCCAAAGACAGAGCTTTGGGTATGCAGATGGAAAATTTGCAGGGATGAAAGGAGAAACCATTTGCAGAGACAAAATGATGGCAGTTGATCAAATAGAATTCAAACCAGGTAGTCCCGCTGAGGTTGGAGAGAAAAGACAGATGGTCAAGAAGGATGCTGTAACCAAATGTGTTGACTGTTGCAGAGATATCAAGGAGAGCAAGGAGGCAGAGGGGGCCCTGGTCACAGAGAGAGAGGACATCATTTAGAATATATGAATGCAAAGTTGTTGTTTATCAGTATGTGAAGATCAGGTGTTTTATGCCGCATGACTAGCTCTGATTTTCTTCACACTTGCTCGCTGAAATATCAGGAAATTATGACTTTTGATAATTATTTTAAATGACTGCTAGGGATTCAAGATAAGAAAAATGATTACTGTGGTGATGCCCCAATCCCCCACTGGCAACTCAATGGCAGTGCTTTGGCTTTGGCTCAAAGTTGCCCATGGAGAGCAATGCGCCTGTGGACATCGAGCACCTTGGTATGACCTCCCAAAGTGAAGAAATAATAATTATCATCTTTGCATTTGATATACCACCTAATCACATTGTTGAGACATTTTAAAGCGTATCACAGAGTAAACTGCAAAGTGAACTGAGTACCGGTATATTTTGTGGGTGAAATTTGTTATTGTTACAGTATATGGATGTAAATTTGTTTGTAGTGTAATGCACTTGGCTCAGAGCAGTTCGACTGCCAGTTCTTTTACACCAACAGCAACTTGCATTTGTATAGTGCCCTTCACTGCTGGAGTGCTTACAAGTATCCCACTTCAATTCCGTCTTAATTTGAAGAGTGATTCTATGCTGTCTCCTTAAATTGCTTTCACGATATTCAGATTTTTAAAAATGGTCTAATGGCTAAGAGTGATAAAAATAAAAATTATAATAAAAATAACCCTTGTATTTGACAAAGAAACTGTTATGTTGGGAGGGCCTCTCAAATCACTTCCCAGGATTTACTGTAAAGTGTAGTGACTATGTATTTTGTAGACGAATGTGGCAGACAATGTGCACGCATCCATATACTGGATCACAGGTTTCCCATATTAGCTTCAATAATGTATTCAAGTTACAGGTTCTATGATGAACAGTTTTTCTTATACTAGCTGTATTGTTTATATTAAAGACAAACGTGATAGTTTTGTGAAACCCATTTGTAGCCCCATAACTGAGATGAAACTAATGAACAGTTTGTGCCTGGGGACAGGGAATGACCGAAGATAAAGTATTGCTGATACTGTACAGTGAATTATGTAGCATTACATTTATTCAGCATACCTCAACATAGATTTATACCCAACTCCAAAGAGGCTGTGAATATTAAAGGTTTACAAGTAACTACAATATTGTCAAAACATATAGGCTATAACATTTAAGTATGAAACTATGTAAAACCACATTACAGCTTGCAATACATAATAATAATCCCTCCAAAAAAAACTATAATAAATTGGTTATTTCAATCCATGACTGTTTGTGGGGAAGCTGCTGTGCGCAATTGATTGCTGTGTTTCGCCCCCAAATATACAGTAAATTCATTTTACAGTATATTCTGTGAAGCGCTTTGAGACATCTAGAAGGCTTAAAAAGTGCTCTATCAAATGCAAGGATTATTATTATTATAAATAGAAAATTGCTCCACAAATTTAAACTAAATAGCATTGCTGTTTTTGTTTTGTACTGTTTCTTTGACTTAACACGTAAAATATGTTCACTTACTGTTCACCCAGCTTCATGTGCATATTCTGTGGTTGAAGCAGAAATAATCAGCTTATTTAAGAGGAAATGTGCTGCATTCATGAGAGAAGCAAATAGAGGGGGTGTATACACACTTAATTTCACAGTAACTCCAGTGAAACACTTTGAGACATTCTTCTGACGTGCTAAGAATCTCTATACCAAATGCAAGCATTACTATTATTATAATTCTATGAAATTGGTACTGAATTCTTGCTGCAACTTCTCAAAAATAAGAGGGAGCAAAAGAATAGAAGCCTTGCTTTTATTTTTTACAACTCTGTTTTGAGATAATAATCCTTGCATTTGATATAGCAACTTATCATGGTGTGGAAATGTGTCAAACCAGTACACAGAATATACTGTAAAGTGAATTGACTAACCATGTCTTCAGCCACCCTTTGCATCCCTAATCCCAACCCTGGCTCCCATCCATGCACCCCTATGCTTGGGTCCCGACCCTGGGGATATCGTCCCGACGTGAAAGGAGCCCTACAAATGTAAGCCCTATAAATGTTGGTGTTGTTGCATTACTCCTGCAATTTGCAAGCTGAAGACTAACATCACTCAGTACTGATGTATTTTTTCCATTAAATTTAGTTACCCTGTGATTCAACTTCTATAACCAGTTTGGGTCCAGTGAGGACTGCTTCATGGTATTTGTAAACAGGATTTCTTCAGTAGGAATCTAAAAAGTATAAATGAGCATTCTGCTGTGGGAACTCTTCTCCGATACAATCTACATCTGAAACAGAGTCCCAGAGGGTTCATGGGAAAATCAAAGAGGATTCCTTGGTATCATGATAAGAAATACCACAAAATTGCTGGCAATTTTATTGTTCCTTTGCATTATATTTTTGTCTTTTTCCTCACTTTTCTTTTGGAATGTATTAAGTGCCAACTGGATGCCGTTTGGAAAGTAGCTTATCAAGTGAACTCTGGTTACCTTGCATCAGACATTGATTAATTAAATGAGGACATCCTGCTTCACAATTAAACTCTTGAGATTTAATTTTTTGGGGGAAATGAGCAGCAATAGGAAATATACCAATTTTAGCAAAGCAAGAGCAGCACATATCGTGAACTTGCCTCCAACATGTCATTTGCATGGCATACTGCTGCTTTTTAATATTCTATTTCAGCACCCTGTGGATCTAGCGATTTGTCATTAAAAGTTTGAATGAACAGCTCAATAATAATAAATATATAATATCCCTAGCATTTGATATAGCGCTTCTCATATCTTGTAGATCAATCAAAACTTACATTTATGTAACGCCTTTCAAGTCGAGAGGACATCCCAAGGCGCTGTACATTCAGGTAGGGACAAGAACAGTGGGGGAGGCGTTGGGGCAGGATGAAGCAGAGTAGGAGAATTGACTGTATATTTGTGGGCAAAATGCGGCAGCGAATTGCGCACAGCAGTGTCCTACAAACAGTCGTGAATTGAAATGAACAATTTAGTATTGTTTGCTTTATTTTGAGGGATTATTATCAGGTGTGTGGAGTAAGGAAAATTGCCCAAGTTTTTCCCTTCCAGGAATCAAATAGAGATACTACCCACACAAGCGCAGAATATAATGCAAGTTGTTGTTGTTGATAAGTGGACATTCTTTAGGGAGGGACAGCATCTCAAGCAATGAAGCGCACTCCTCACTGGAGCATCAGTGTAGACAATGTGAATCCAAGTTCCAAAATGAGGCTTGAACCAACAACCTTCTGACTCAGAGGCAAGAGTGTTACCACTAAGCTAACTGCTACAAATAACACTATGTGACACAAATACAGTCACTGCACATTAAGTTAACTCCTATGAATGAGGTATACTGATGATGTCATAAGGTGTTTTCACAAAATGAAAGAATTATTAGCATAACAATAATTTCTCTTTACAATGTTTCTTAACGCATCGAATGTGTTCATATTGAATCCATTAACAAAACATTGCAATTTCAGTGGATAATGATTGACTGCTTTTAGCAGGTGGAAAATAGTCCTCCATCCCCAAAACTTTGGCACAATAGTTGAACCCTAACTTATTGAAAGAGGAAAATGAGAATCAAATTGCAAGATGCTAGAAGCAGACTGACAGCGAGAGGTGAATCAACCATAATTTAAAATATGCTAATTGACATGTGCACTGAACTATTTTTGACAGTGAAATGGACTGGAAACACTTCATAATTAAAGCCGAAAAAATTATACCCACTCACTCTAGTTTTTACAAAATGTTTACATTTGTCTACAAACACTCAGTCACTACACTTCACAGAAAAGTCCTATGATGTGCTTTAAGTTGTCCCAATAATCTGATGAGGTATTAAATCGAATGCAAGCATTATTGTTATTTATCAAGTTTGTGTGCTCTGACAGAAAGATTTCTAGAATTAGTCACGGAAGGCTGCATTCAGAGGTAACAATCATCATTAATGATACTGATGAATTTTGAGAATGCCAATCATTAAATGCAAATAAGGTTTGCATTTAGTATAGTGCAGTTTGTGTCAGAAGGATGTCTTAAAGTGTTTCATAAGGTTTCTGAAGTGTAGTGACTGTATATTTTGTAGACAATAACAGTATGCAGCAATTTCCCACAAACAGCCCACTGCCCTGTAAACCATGCTGAAGGAAAGATGCAGCGCCTTGATAGTTTTACTTAGTATTTATTCAAGTGTTATTTAGAACTCTGAGCAAGGGAAAAAAGAAATAGAGCTGAATAAATGTTCCTTTTTATGAATAGTTTAAGAAAATCTGACTGAGTTTGTGTTGCTGTCTAGTGAAGTAGAAATTGCTATAAGCTAAAAATAGATGTACATTATAAAACAATGCTCATGCATATTGCAATTTTGAAATGAATTGCTAAAATGAGCCTGAATTATAATGTAAAGAAATGTTCTGAATTATGTATTTTAGCTGAAAAAGCATTCTTTGCTTGAATATATCATATATATATATCTATACACAGTATATCAATATATGTATAAATTCTCAGTATTTTAACTCTATTGTTTCTGATGCAGCTCTATTTTGGAAGTGACTGATAAACAGTGGGTAAAAATGTTAACAATTGGGCACCAGATAATCTTCCTGTAAATGGGTTACAGAAACCTTTTCCCTGCACTCTTCAAGCTGTTGGCATTTGCTGATTTAAGGCTGCACAGGTGCTAGATACCCACCAGTGCCTGAACCAGGTCACTATTCATCATCTGTGTTCAGCAGGTAATGCAATGGAATTTGATTCGAATTATTGCGGCCCCTGAACCTGTCCATACCAACTAAACAGACATGTGAACTTTCCGCGAGAGGGTAATCGGATAGAAGGCTGATTTTACACCTTCGTAGCCATGGGGGCATAAGCTGAAGAAATGTTCCTGTTGCCAATCCAACAAAGAGCTAACTCAGCACAGACTGGGAATCTAATTGGGAATGTTTTCGATCGGTTTGGCTCAGGATTGCATTCAGCAGTGATTTCAGCGATGGAGCAATTGGAACAGCCGACTAAATGTACACATCAATGTTAAATCAAATTATAATAATCCTTGCATTTATATACAACAGAAGAATTACATTTGTAAAACACCTTTCATGTCAGGAGAACTTCCCAAGGCGCTGAACATTCGGGGATCAGGACGTGAGCATGTAGAGTCAGGGTTAGCGTGAGGGAGGGCAGAAAGTTAGGAGGGAGGCCAAAGGCACAATTGAAAAGGAGGGCTCTGAGTCATGCCTTGAAGGAGGCAACAACCACAGCAAACAACAAAATTACATTTATAGAGCGTCTTTCACGTCGGGAGGACAGAGGAGGGAAGGGAGACACACTAATGTTAGCTATGCATAGATTCATAGATTCATAGACTTTTACGGCACAAAAAGAGGCCATTCGGCCCATCTAGTCTGTGCCGGCTCTTTGAAAAGAGCGATTCAATCCCACTGCCCTGCCCGCTCCCCATAGCCTAATAGACCTGTTCTCCCTAAATAAAGATCTAATTCCCTTTTAAAAGTTGTTATTGAATCAGCCTCCACCACCTTTTCAGGCAATGCATTCCAGATTCGAACAACTCGCTGAGTGAAAAAAATTCTCCTCAGCTCCCCTCTACTTCGCCTTGAAACTATTTTAAATCTGTGACCACGAGTCACAGATTCGCCCACGAGTGGAAATAGTTTTTCTCTATTTGCCTTGTCGAAACCCCTCATGATTTTATAAACCTCTATTAGGTCTCCCCTCAATCTTCTCTGCTCCAGAGAGAATAACCCTAGCCTATCTAGCCTCTCCTCAAAGCTGAAGTCCCTCAATCCTGGCACCATCCTAGTAAATCTTCGTTGTACCCTTTCCAATGTCTTCACATCCTTTCTGTAATGTGGTGACCAGAATTGAACACAGTATTCCAGCTGAGGCCTCACCAAAGTCTTATAGAGGTTAGTCAGCACTTCCTGACTTTTGTACTCTATACCCCTATTTATAAAGCCTAGTATCCCATATGCCGTCTTAACAGCCTTGTCTACCTGTCCTGCCACCTTCAACGAGTCACTAACACAAATCCCCCATGTACAGCTATACTGTACATGGTACCAAGGATTCGAATTTGACGGATGGAAGTGATGTCACTGAGGAGGAAGCGGTTCCACCTGAGCCTGGAAATAGCCACCGCACAGGCCCAGAGACCTTGGCCTTGAGACACTTGCTCAGCCTACAGCTACCGGCCAGTTCTCAGCCCTGTCTCTAGCTCTCACGGCCCCAATCCCTGGGAGACCAGCCCTGTGCTCCCTTCCTGACTTACCTTCCGTCCGTCGGCCTCGAGCCTGCACCTGACCGGAGCGGTCAGATGCAGGCTCGAGGCCGACGAGTTACAAACCCTAAGGGTTTGTAACTCACCTGGACAGTTGACGACCGAACCTTCAGCCCTTGCACTGTTCGCCACTAAACTCACCATGGCCACCGCTCTCGCCGCTCGTATCTCTTACTGCGCATGTCTTCTCGCAGCTCTCGCCGCTCATTTCTGAGGGAGGCAACAAGGTGAAGGGATTGTGGAATGGTGTTCCAGAGGGTGCGTGCAGAGAACCAACGGTAAGGCAATTTGGGCAGGAGACTCGTAGCAGCTGGAGCCTGCTAGGGAAAGCACAGTTGTTAGAAGGCCAGCAAATCAGAGATTTAAGAGAGGGCAAGGCCATGGAGGGTCTTGAAAGTGAGGACAAGGATTTTGAGCTCAATCCTCTGAGGAATGGAGAGCCAATAGAGCCAGGCAAGGGTGTGAATGATGGGGTCATGGAGCCTGCTGCGGGAGATGGCATGAGCTAAGGAATTCTGGATGATCTGCAGCTTGAGGAGGGAAGAGTTGAGGAAGGTTCCAAGTTTCCATAGTCAAGTCTCTAGGTGACAAATGTACTTATGAAGATTTTGGCGGCCTGAGTGGTGAAGCAGTGGCAGAGTCGGGCAATGTTGCGGGGCTGGGGAAGGTAGAGTGAGGCATGGCACAGATAGAGGGGAGAAAGGACAGTTGAGGCTAGAACAAGATGCCCAGGTTCCTAGCTGGCTTGGTGAGGTGGAGTGTGCATCCATGGATGCTGATGCTGCCAGTACTTGAGGTGTGGAGGCGCTGTCTAAAATCCAATTCATTCAAAACTTTGCCGCCTCATACACACCCGGACCAAACTTCGCTCTCCCATTACCCCAGTCCTTGCCAGACTTCACTGGCTCCCTATCCCAGAGAGGATCGTCTTCAAGATCCTCACCCTTGTCTTCAAATCCCTCCACTCCTCTGCACCCCCTATCTCTTTGACCTCCTCTCTCATCAAACCAGTTCCCATTGCCTTCACTCCACTGGGTCTGGCCTCCTCCATGTCCGCAAAATCCTCCGCTCCACCCTCGGCGACTGTGCCTTCAGCCACTATACCCCGAGGCTCTGGAATTCCTTTCCTCACCACATTCGCCTCACCCCCTCTTTTCTCAGCTTCAAGTCCCAGCTGAAGACCATTCTCTTTGGTCACCTTTCTACCCCTACCTCTGGCTCGGTCCCGGGATCTGCTATTGTGAAGCACTCTGAGACACCGTCGAGCGTGCAGGGCGCTATATAAATCGAAGTTGTTGTTGTTGTTATCTGTTTATTTAGATGTTAGCCTCGCTCAGATGGTAGCACTCTTAAGGAGGCAGAAAGCTGTAGGTTCAAGCTCCACAAATCTGACTTAAAAATCATATTTTATTGGCTGATACTCCAGTCCAGCATTGTAGAAGCATAGCATTGCCAGAGGTGCCATCCTTTCCATGTGAAATGAAAAAAACTGAGAAACTGTCCTCTTGTTCAGGTGGATCGTATGACACAGCATAAAAGTAGAAGGAAGTTTCTTCCAGTGTCCTGGCCCGCAATTCCACACATAAAATTGGATATTCAACCATGGCAGTGTGTGGGATGTTGCTGTACACAAATTAGCTACCATATTCGCCTACATATGTGGAGTTTCTATGTTTGACAGTAAATTCTGTGAACAGCTTTGAAGCATTTTTACAAAGTGTTAAGGTGTGTTATCAAATCCAAATTTTAATATAAAATTAGACTAAATTTACTAACTACCTCGAGGAATGCCAATCATCATTGCTTGTATGGAAAGCACACCCAGAAAATCTTCTGTAAATAAATTATTCAATCAAATAACATTTTAGTTTCTTTTTTTGTGATAAATATTTATAGGTTGCTTTTTAAACTGCCCAGGGTGTTTTCTATCCTGCCAAGGTGATTTATTATTTTATTATAACGCTGATATTCACTTCTCTCACTTTTAGGCTTTAACTTTATCCATACACTGTTTTGCACACTGCAATATATAGTTGTACTATATATATGTACAGGTATCCCTCCCCAACCGCGGGGGATACGTTCCCGTAAACCTCCACGGTTGGTAAAACCGTGGTTGGAAAATACAGGGCCCTATGGGAAACATGGGGATAGGGGGAGTACGTTTGCTTTTTCGTGGTTGGAAAATGCAAGGCCCTATGGGAAACATGGAGATACGGGAAGTAAGTTCACGTTTCGTAGAACTAAACCCAAAAAAAACACATAGTTATAACATACATGGGGATAGATGGAGTAAGTTTGGGCGCATCTGCAGCAATCTGCGAGGCTGTCTGAGTGACTGACTGATCTACACACAGACAGAGAGAGAGAGAGAGAGAGACATGGATGGTGGTGGGGGGAGGCTGCCTAATTGACTGATCTACACACAGACAGAGGAGAGAGAGAAGGTGAGAAAGAGAAGGGGGACGTGGGGGAGAGGGGGGTTGGGGGAGGGGGGAGTGTGGGGAGAAGTTGAAATAGAGAGAAGGTGAGAGAGAGACCTTTCTAAAGTCCAAGATGCACTCACAGAGAGAGAGAGATAGAGAGATCCCTTTTCAGCCTGAGATACAGAGAGAGAGACTTCTACAGCCTATGATACACTTACACAGAGAGAGGATGCAGATCCTGGCAGCCAAAGCTCCCACTAGCTAGGCTGCGGAGAAGTGACAATAAATTTATGTAACTGTATTTACCTTAATCCTAAGAGAGAAGAGTTGTCGCTGGTTGATTGAGACATAGCAACTGGGTCCTAGCGCTAAACGCTCGTGTTAGTGTTAAAACCTGTGGATAAGCAAGGGTTATAAGCCATGGTTTGCAAGGAATGCCTCATCTAGCAAACCGTGGATGCGTAAGTTTCGCGGTTGACGAGGCTGCGGTGGGGGCGGGGTACCTGTAGATAATGAGAGAGTTGTGCAGCAGCTTCATCAATTCTGTATATACTAAAAGCCCTCAATACTAAATGTTGTTTGGAAGAAATGTCTACTGTCTTAGAAGAGCCTGTAACACATTACCATTAAAAATAACTGCTTTTGAATTCCTGTTTAATGCCAATCTCAATGAGAATGTCACTCATTACTGTAGTCTAGGCTGACGGAGGCTGACATTAATGCCATAATGTCATAATCTTTCATAATGTCTTGTTGAGACAATTTGCTCCATGTAATATAAATTATAGCATTTTGCTGTGTACTGTACTTAGGTTTGTCACTCAGTTAGGAAGGTGATGTGGAACTGTTTGAAGTTAATTCAAGGGAATTATTTCTTAGGATGGTGGGAGCAAATGGGATTTCATTGGAGCTAAGCTGACTCCAAGGCACTGTTAATGAAAGGCTTACCAGTCTGGGTTCTCAGCAGAAATTAGTGGCGAAGACCAGCCACTATGATCAGGGATTCTTCTCCTTAGTAATCATATATCCAAAGTCTTACTGAGCAATCAGGTCCTTGCCTGGACAGACTTTGGGAAGCTTGCTGGAGAGCACTCTCAATGGCAAGATATGTGTTTCGGGTTGATTTGATTGTGGTTCCCAAGCCTTATTTCTCACCAACCTGTGCCTAATATTCTCCATAATCAGGTAAACATGGTGCACTCCCTCCAGGGAAATAGTGTGTATTCAATTCCAGACATCAGGAAATTGCCATTTGTAGGTTTCTTGCAGCTGAATGTTGACAAGACGGAGGCTATACTCCTTGGCTCTCGTCAACGTCTCCATTCGCTCGGCTCTCACCTCCTCTATCTTCCCGGCCTGCCCCTAAAACTCGCAACCTTGGCATCAGGTTCGACCCCCAACTGTCCTTCCTCCCCCACATCTGGTCCGTCACCAGCACTGCCTTCTACCACCTCGGACGGATCGCCCGTCTCCGGCAATACCTCACCTTAAAAGCCGCCGAAACCTTGATGCACGCCTTTGTCACCTTTCGGCTGGACTATGGCAACGCCCTCCTCGCCGGTCTCCCCTCCACCACAATCCACAAAATCCAGCTTATCCAAAACTCTGCCGCCCGCATACTCACCCGCTCTAAGCTTCGCTCCCCCATTACCCCAGTCCTTGCCAGACTTCACTGGCTCCCTATCCCAGAGAGGATCGACTTCAAGATCCTCACCCTTGTTTTCAAATCCCTCCAGTCCTGTGCACCCTCCTATCTCTCTGATCTCCTCTCCCCCCAACCCAGCACCCGCTGCCTTCGCTCCTCTGGGTCTGGCCTCCTCCATGACCCCGAGTCCTCCGCTCCACCCTTGGCGGCCGTGCCTTTAGTCACTGCTTCCTGAGGCTCTGGAACTCGCTTCCTCACTCGCTTCGCCTCATCCCCTCTCTTCCCAGTTTCAGGTCACAGTTGAAGACCTTTCTCTTCGACCGAGCTTTTGGTCACCTTCCTGCCCCTGCCCCTGGCTCTGTCTCGGGATCCGCTATTGTGAAGCACTCTGAGACGCCGTCTGGCGTGGAAGGCGCTGTATAAATCGAAGTTGTTGTTGTTGTTGTTGTTGTTGTTCGCCCTGACGGGAATCAAACTAAGCTTTGTTACTTGATGGGCAAGTGCTCTAACCACTGAGCTACAGGACCAGTACTTCACAAAATTATATATTCCAGTTAATAATTAAACTGAAGTCATATCTACACCAACAATAATTTCGTATTTATATGGCAAATTTTATGTCAGGCATTGGAAAGAACAGGGTTTGCACCCAATCTGGAGGTGAGAGAGGTTGGGGTCAAAAAGGGTGGAAATGATTGACAGATGGTCAAAGAGGAAGATTTTGAGGTAGAAGCAAGGGAAGCGGCAGTTGTAGGTACTACTGTGAAAGATCCCATGACACTAGTCAAAAAGAGATAAGTGTTGTTCCCACTGAACTGAACAGCAAACCTCCGAATAAATTGGTCACTCACCTCACAGTAAATTGTGGGACTTCACTGATGCATGTCTGTTACGTTTGCTTTACCTAAACTGTACAATAATTACTGGTGAAGCATTTTGAGACATCTCAACTGGTAAAGTACTGAAAATGAAAACAGTTTCTTTTTATATCCTCGTTATAACTGGACATCGTTTTTAGAGAAATTAAATGTTGAAAAAAAATCTGAACAGAGGAAGCAATTCTAAAGTAGATTTTACAATTTGTTAATTACAATTCGAAGAAATGTATTGTTCTCCCAGAAATCTGGCACATTTTTCAATATTCTCTGCCTGTACGATCTCCAGGACAGGTTTTTAATTACAATTTTTTGATGATAGCAATCATAAATCAGGGGAAAAATCGGGTAATTGGGATTGGAGTGGTGTACTCCAATAGAGAGCTGGCAAAAGTTTAGACTCAATATGCCTCCTCTAAATGCCTCCTCCATTGCTGTCATTTCTACAATTCTGTGGAAAAAGAAATACAAATGTTTCATAATTTTTTATGTTTTAATGTGCTAATTATAACATTTAGTTAATCATGGAACTTCATTTGATGATTTCCCCCCCCCCCCCCCCCCCCCCCCCACCCACCCAAACCCAACACCCCAGGGATAATTCTCACATTAGATCTGCTATTACATATTATATCGTTCAGCCTCATAATTCTGTATAACCTCATAGTTCAGACTGACCCCAAATACAATACTGGGGATTGCCAAAGTCATGGGGTTTTTACACCTCCAAGTCTCAATTATGTTCTTTGCTAGGTGTGTCTGCTCACGATCAGATCAACTCATTTACACGCTTCAGAAGATCTGCACCCCAGACCAGTAATCAACCAAGTAAGATATTGCATAGCCTCCTTATAATAATTATAATAATAATCAAGCATATGATACAACACTTTATCACATCATCAAGATGTCTCAAAGTACTTCACAGAATGTAATATAAAGTGGTGTAACTATGCATTTTGTAGGTGAATGTTGCAACAAATTTGTGCACGGTAATGTACAACCAATATCCATAGCATGAATGATCAATTTTACAATATTGTCAATAACTTCACAGAATCATAAACTGTAGTGTTCATTTCTATTATGAATGTATATCTTATACATTATATGTACTTTATTTTCTCTGCTTAATCATTATCTATATCTACTAGAGGTGGGAATTGATATAAAACAGCATGTGCACATCCGTGCTGTATACCAGAAGCTTTGCCGCCAGTATAACACCATTGAAATATTACTCTGTGACCCTTTAACCCCCATCCTCAACCGACTCTGCTGACTTCCCATCACACAGCGGATCCAGTTCAAGATCCTGGTCCTAACCTTTAAAGCCCTCCATGGCCTCGCTCCCCCCCTACCTCTGCGATCTCGTAACCCCCTATCAATCTGCCCACTCCCACCACTCAGCGGGCTCTGACCTGCCTAATATCACCCGGTTTATAGAATTCTTCATCCCATTCTTACCAAAGAATTGAAGTAAGGATGATTGGCTTTCTGAACAAGCAAAAACATACACAAAAAAGGGTTTGAATGGTAACCTACTGTGTTTTACATTTCTATGGTTCTAGTTCTCAAGAGGAAGTGAAACTATGTGATATGTGAAGCAATAATTACTAACTGAGATAATTATTACATTAGATGCAAGCTGGCTAAAAAAAATTGAATTACTGAATTGTTAGAGGCAGTCCTAAACATACAGAGCAGTGCTATGTTGTCACGTTGTAGTCATGCTGGCCAATATAAAACAACAACTTCCATTCAAATAGTGCTGAGAAACCCAGCAATGAAGGTTTGAGTTGGGGTTGAGAACAATGTATCAAAGTTGGGGAGGTGAGAGTTCATACACAAGTCAATTGATAATTTCAAAACCGTTTTAAATAGTTTGGATCACAATTTTTCCAAGAAATGCAATAACTATTAATAAAATAATTATCACCTATGACTTTTTCACATTATATATCACAGCTTTCACACAGTACAGCTTCAATGTCAAATAGATTAATGCAATATTCAAACTACCTGCTAAAACAATCTTTAATCTCCCCCCAAAACACTACTTAATGTAGAGACTTAATTTCCTGTGAAGATCTGTACAATTAACCTTGTTGTAGACACTGAGCTCACTTTGTTTTTTCTTATCCTAGTCTGTGAATTTCATTATATCACAATTCAGCAACTTCTTTACTAACGGTGCAATTGCTGTGTGGTTTCAACCTCTCTGTAATAGATCATTCAAAATAAATGTATTGCTTACATTTCATTGTTTGTTGGTCAGCCGGTTATCTGACACCTATAAAAACTTGTCACAAATTTCCAATTCAGACTGAGAGTTTGACAAATATCTGCCACTTGCATATAGAAATTTCCCTGGGACTGGTACAATCTCTCCCTGGAATGAAGCACCCTGCTTTACCTCATTCTAGAGAGTTTTAGGCTGAGGTTGGCAAGAGACCAGACTTGGGGAACTCCAAAATATGATTGAGTTACTGCTGTAGTTTAATCAATTAAATCTGCATAGCTTGCGATTTGGCGTATCAACTGTTAAACATACATATTCTATTCTGTCCAATGTGCCAAAAAATTAACTTTAGATGGCAAAATATTAACAGGAGAGAACTCATGAATCCCAAAGAAAAAGAATTCAATGATGCTCAGAAATTGTTGAAACCTAGGGCATGAATGCTTTGAAGATTATTTTAGTTATGATCCTTCAAATACCTGATTCAGACTGTTAGAAGAACAATTCGTCAAAAACAGTTGGAACTAAATTCTTTCTTGACCCAGTGGGCAAAAACATTGCCTAGCTCAGCACTCAACATAAAGGGCAGAAGGCCACAAGTTTCGATCTGTTGAAATGATTAATCCAAGTGGAGTAAACGTTTGGGCATTAAATTTGGTGTTAGAACTTGGTTAGGGGGTTGGGGGAAATCAACGAAAGTTCCACTTCCAATTGTTACATATCACCCTCATCTGCTGAAAGGTGGTAATGGCCCTAGTATTTCTTTGTTTTTAAAGATTACAATGAGAATTTTACCTTGTCCATTTTTCACCACCCTTATGTTAATTTAATGAATAGATTAGGGAAGGATAAGGAGCAGAAAAGTTAATTTTCTAGTCCAACAAAAAAATATTCGGAACCACCCTAACCTTTTGAAAAAGCACAACTAAACTTAATATTCTGTCAAATTTGTGTTATTTCAGAAAATATTGCTGACAAGAATACTGAAATAGAGAAAATATAACATGAACCCAAGATCAATCCATTTTTTATGCTGTAAGGGAATTAATTACCTCTGAGGGTGAAAAATATACAGACTTAGTTAAGTCTTGTTTAGTCTTGGAAATAATGACTTTAGCGAATGAAATTTCTACTCTGTTCATGTCCACTGATAGACATAGATTTATTTTTATCCTACTGATCTTTGTCCTCAACATCATCATCAGAACGTGTACAATCAAGGCAAGTGTCATTATAACAAAGGAAAAGCAAATTACACCACATATGAATTCTGAAACAAAAAAGCATAGTAAAGGATGATTTTGTCCCACAATTTCAGGCTTCCAAGCAATAGATTGTTGCCCGCAACCAGCATTTTGGTCAGGGAATCTTCAATGGCAGAGGGATTGCAAGCTGGATTCTTCTAGCACATTAAAAACAGTTTAAGATGGATTATTAAAACATAAACTTCATGGAAAGCATGTTCAAAAAGTTGTGATGAAGTTTCTTACCTAGCATTCCTGTTGTTATCTTTCATTTCCTGAACATACCATTTTGATAACATTGCTACTGTTTGAGAACAAAAATTAATCCACTTTGAAGAATGTCTTCCCCTTCTTTTGTCTGATCATTTTCTAATTTCTGCAATAAAAGAGTGTGTATGTGTATGTAAGGGATGGTGGGGATGGGGTTGAAGTCATAAGCATCATATAGTCAGAGACTTTTCAATAGTGCACAGATTGTCTTGAAAAGAAGTGCACATGAACAGATTGCAAATATCTCAAGTTTTCAGATGCAAATTTTGACTCATATTTCAAAGTGGGAGCTCTGCTATTTCTAGTGGTGTTACAAAGATGAATTATTTTCTCGATGGTGCACTTTGCTTAGTTTTCCTCCCAACCTTCTTGCAGCTGCCACCACTTGGCATGATTCCCAATGTACAGAACTTTCTTCAGTTTTCTAAAGACAGATATATTTATATTTTTAGAAACATTCCTGACAAATGATATGAACACAGATCTACTGTGCATCACCTTCACATCACCATCTCCATATCTTCAGCCACTATGCTCCTAACATATGGAACTTACAAGTGTGAGACCTGTGTTCGAATCCAGGCAGATCAGGGCAAAACCTTGGGCAAGTTTCCTTACTCCACATGCCTAATAATAATCTGTCCCCCCACAAAAACACAATAATAAAATTGATCATTTCTTCCGCGACTGTTTGTGGGACACTGCTGTGCGCAATTGGCTGCCGCATTTCGCCAACAAATATACAGTCAATTCACTTGACAGTATATTCTGTGAAGTGCTTTGAGACATCAATAAGATGTGAAAAGCACTATATCAAATACAAGGATTATTATTATAACTCCCTACTTCAATCCATGTAGCATGCCCCATTTATCTTTAAATGCTACTTGACCATGTACCGCTTCGACCATACCTATTTTCATCTCCCCTTCACACTTCTCTCTTGCTAGGCATCCATAAGAACATAAGAAATACTTGAAAAAAAAAGACCTGTGTTTTTGTAGATTTGTTCTGAATTTCACCCCTTCAATTGCAGGCCGTGTTCTCTGGTTTTGCTATTCTGCTACTGTCCAACCCTGTCACTGTGCAACGCTCTGAGACACCCTTCTATGTGGAGGATGCTATGTGAATGCAAGTTGTTGTAATCTATCTACAACAACAATTTACATTTATATAGTGCCTTTCACGTCGGGAGGACATCCCAAGGCGCTAAAATCTAAATCTATAAAATAAAATATCATAATATAATATTATGGGCTAAATCTAAATCTAGTTACATGATGATTATATATTTTCAGCATTTTTTTAAAATAAGCATATCAATAATTTTGTGGTTGACATCAAATGCAATCACACTCACATTTTAAAAATTGTGAACATTCCTATATTGCCAACCAAAATGAATGTCTTATTTTTCTTGCATATGTAATCGATGTAGGTACGCTGGCAAGATATCTAAAGAAAGGGAAACATCTATCTATTGGGAACATACACTCAGACTTATTTTGCTGCCTGCAATAAAGATCAGACTGTCTTTCATGTTGCTTATTACTAATGGGCTGAGGCTAACTGTAGCACCCCAAATACTTACCTAACTGAAGTCAGTAAACTCAGTACTGACCTAGATTTGAACTTGTAACCTCCTAGTTTATAAAAAATGTTTACCCAATGGGCCATTAAAGGTGCTACATGAACCTTTAAGTTAAATATTTTACCTGATATGTTCACAGAATACTGCAGCCTACAACTATCAGGCAGCTACTCATCTCTAAAGCTGTTGCCTTGTGGCAGATGCTTGAATCTTACAATTACAAGATGTCAATTGAAGGCCTATATTATGGGACATTCACCAAATACAGTAGAAGCCCGTTTATCTGTGACTCGATGCATTGGCACTTCCATATAACCGGTAAGCCAAAAAAACAGTCCCCATTCGATAAACTGGAACTTATCCGGAACAATAGCTGTGGAGCATTTGTAAATGCATAAATAATAACATAATAACAGAATATTGTATTGGTACTTATTGTTAAAACTACTCTCCTGCGCTTCTCACCTTTGCTGGTAGATGCTACGCTTGAAGCCATGATGCTGCGGTTGAGGTTTATAGTCGAGCGATTCTTTTTAAAATGGAACGGGTGAAAAAAACAGAGCGCGTATGACTTTAAAGTCATACTAAAGTCATACTAACGGCAAGCCAATAACCCACATTGTCGCGCGGGTACAGTATTTTGGTTTACTGCTTGTAGTGTCTAGGGCTTCGGCTTGCTGCTAGTAAAGTCGCACAATTTTAAAATCGCGCTGCTGCTTTTTTCACCCGCTTGGCTCCATTTAAAAAAGAATCGCTGGACTGTAAACCTCAATCAGTAAAGGTGAGAAGTGCAAGAGAGTAGTTTTAACAATAAGTACCAATACAATATTCTATTATAATCTGTTATTATTTAGTCTGGTGTGTATGGTGTGTGTTAAAAGAACTTTAATTTTTTTATAGTGGGATTTCGGCCGCGGGCCGCCCGAATATCCGGCAGGCGCTTTAACCGGCATTGGTCAGGTCTCCCGGGTGTCGGATAAATGGGCTTTTACTGTAATTGCTGTTTTAATTCACCTAATGTATTTATCTTAAGTAGTTGAAAAACTTGAGAAACCAAAAATTTATCACTTTGTCCCTCAGCTTTTTTCTAAAATTTCTCCTTGGCATTTACAGTGTACTTAAATTCTCTTGAAATACATATCTAGACTAATTTTGATGGATGCCAGATAGGTGGCCTTAACTAAATATTAAGGTTTTGTATTATCTTTGACCGTACTTTTGATCAACTGCCTTCCCCCCCTCACTGCCCTCCACCCTCCCCAATCCCTCCCACAAGCTCAGGTCCAGAACACTGCCTGTCCAGCTCCTTTGGACCTTCTCCCAACATGAAAGACACTATACAAATGCAATTTTGTGGTTCTTGTTATGCATATCCTCACCAGTCATATAGCCTAGTACTTATTAAATCAAAATCAATATGAATTAGGCATTAAAGCCAGCTATATAATGAATGCTATTTTTATGTTGTCTGCGAGCAATCCATTAAAGTATTTTAAAGCACATGTTTCACATGGTGCTATTCAAAAAGAGAAGGAAGTTACTCCCGGTGTCCTGGCCAACAGTCCCCAAAATAAAATTGGTCATTTACTTCCTAGGTGTTTGTGGACAAATTGACTGCCACATTTATCCACAAAACACACAGTAACTATATCATGTGAAATGCTTTGGTACGTCTTCCTGATATAAAAGATGCTGTACCAAATGTAAAAATTTGGATTGTTATTAATTTTAGCTAACAATTTTTTTAACCTATAATTGACAAATGAAACACATTTTATTCTTAGAATTTACCTATAGAGGATGTTTAAAATCAAGCATCAAATTTTGCTTTCTAACATAAATGGGTTTGTCAAACAATATAATACTTTTAATAGGGTTCAAACTGAGCAATTCTACGAATAGAGCCATCACCATACAAAATCTGATCATATCTGCAGTCTTGTAGCTCAGTGGTTAGAATACTCGCCTCACAAATGGGACACCTGGGTTTGATTTCCAACAGGGTGAAACCTTGAGCAAGTTTCCTTACTCCACATGCCTGATAATAATCACTCAAGAAAAAAACCCTATAATAATTTGGTCACTCAATCCACGATCATTTGTGGGACACTGCTGTGTGCAATTGGCTGTCATGTTTTGCCCACAAATATACAGTCAATTCACTTAAAGTACATTCTGTGAAGCGCTTTGAGACATTTCAAAGAAGTGAAAAGCATTATACCAAATGCAAGGATTATTATTATAATATGTATACTTTTATTGTTCAATACTTTGTTATGAAACTGCAATATAAAAGTATTTTCTCTGTACTTAACCCTTTTTGCAACAAAATCTTGCAACATCTACACATCTGTATATTTCAAAATTAGATTCCTTGATAATGAATCATTGTTACGCAAATGGTGATGGATCTCACTGAGTTATTATATTGCGAAAGTTTATGTGCTATGAAGGGGTACAGTCTGAAGGTCATTAATGAATATAAAGTGAAATCATCAACAACAGAGTAGAATATGCTTTGATAATGAATAGAGGAGCTTTTTGTTATCGAGAGTCAATAGAATGGGAGAGCTCTAGGAGTCCATTATTTGATGGAAAATGAGTCAGAGAATAAACTATAAACTGAAGTACAGAGAGCTTTTAATGCATACAATATAGCTATAACATATTTCTGTATCTGAAATGAAATACTCACTCTCTTCCCAGGTGGAAGGACCCTGAATATATAAATTTCAGAGAGTATTAAGCAACGGTAGGTGTGAGCCAAGCTTTGCTGACCCCACAGTGTGTGTTGGGAGTGCTGGACTTTAACCAACTGAAAACCATAGTTTGTCATTAACAGCATTAATTAGCAACCCATCCACTGCATGCCCAGCTATGACAACCCTCTATGTTAGGGTTTAACTTGCAGGATTAGCAAGAGCTGAGTAGTAGCTCACCTGCCGAGCAACCCCCACCACTGCCCCACAAACCCAGGAGATTGGTCAAGAACGTGTCATTTGCCATCTAACAACCCTTGAGCTCGTGCTAGATATAAGACGGGTGCCAGAAATCTTTTGCAAAATCATCAGAGAAACAGTGCAGAGGAAAAACGTTCTGGAAGACAGTTTTAAGGACAGTAACTCAAACATTTTTTCTTTAAAACAATGCTTAGTTATTCAAAAAGGTTTACATATGTATGAAGCAGAGATTAGGTTGTCTCAGGATGCTTCATATCGATCAACATGCTAGGTGTGACGGCCATTTTTTCCACAAGGCAATAATACAGCAAGGAGGATTGAACCTCCACGTTTGCTGCTTGATCTGACAGATGGGGCTGAGATTCCAAATCTGTTAGAATAATATTCTATTTACAATTTATATCAATGATCTAGATGAGGACATTGAATGCAATGTGTCTAAATTTGCGGATAAACTAGGTAGGAGAGTCAGCTGTGAGGATGATGCAAAAAGATTGCAACGATATATAGATAGGCTAGGGGAGTGGGCGAGTAGATGGTAGATGGAATTTAATGTGGGAAGTGTGAAATTATTCACCTCGGTAGCAAAAATAAAAAATATATATATTTTCTAGACGGGGAGAGGTTAGATAGTGTTAGTGTACAAAGGAATTTGGGTGTTCTGCTACACCAATCTCAAAAAGTTAGTTTGCAGGTGCAGCAAGCAACTAAGAAGGCAAACGGCATGTTAGCGTTCATTGCAAAAGGTTTGGGCATTGATCACACTGCACTTGAGTATTGGTCTCTAGATTTTGGTCTCAGTTTTGGTCTTCTTATTTAATAAAGGACATAGTTGCCTTAGAGGGGTGCAGCGTAGATTCACTAGGTTAGTTCCTGGGATGAGGGGACTGACCTATGAGGATCGGTTGAATAAACTAGGGCTGTATTCTCCAGAGTACAGAAGAATTAGGGCCGATCTTATTGAAACATATAAGATTCTTAAAGGGCTGGATAAAGTAGACAATGAGGGACTGTTTCCCCTGGTAGGAGAATCTATAACTGGGAGTCATAATCTTAAAATTAAGGGTCAGCCTTTTAGAACAGAGTTGAGGAAACATTTCTTCACTCAAAGGGTAGTGAATTTATGGAATTCATTATCCAGAAGGCTGTAGATGCTCAGTCCTTGAACATTTTCAAAGCTGAGATTGATAGATTTTTTAAAAATAGAGGGATTAGGGGATATGGAGAAAGGGCAGGTTATTAGAGTTAGGTCGGAAGAATAGCCATGATCTTATCAAATGACGGGCAGGCTCGAGGGGCCAAATGGCCTACTCCTGCTCCTAATTCTTATGTTCTTATATCAATCACTTCACTGGTAGAGACTGAAGAATTGTAAGAGTAGGAATGGCAATTGGACCAGAAGAAGCCAATAAATATCTAAGACCAATGCAGTTATCTGATTTGTATTGCCAAACAAAGACTATCTTCTTGACAGAATGGGATTTGTTCGACAATGTTCTGCAAGTGGCAGACATGAGACGGTAGTCAAGTTTGTTATAAGACTTGGTGAATAGAAAGCAATTCAATATTTTCTTAACCGAAATAAAATAAAACCTAATTACTGTACTTGATAAAAGTAACATTTGCAGCAAAGTCTGCAACAAATAATAATGTGGTACTGTACTATGTTAGCATTTAGAGGCACTACATTACTGGACCCAGTCAGTGAAAATTAAAATATCTTCAAAGGAATGAATAATATTTCAGGGTTCAGATTAATATTATCTGAGGCCTTAAAGATATTGGAAATACTTAGCATTTCCCTGGTTCTAAGTTACAAGGGCTTAGAACCTAACAGCACTCTGTTTATGCCTAGTTTCATAATAAATGCAAATTTCAATTGTGCTACGAAGGTTAACAACAAAAGGGTTAAAAATAAACAACCTTTCTACTTACAGAGTACTGAATTTAATCCACAGTGAATTAACAAAGTGTTCAGTACATAACTACCTGATGTCATGCGGAGCACCTGAATAGGAGACTGAGTGAAACGATAATTAAAGTTTCACAAGGCATTGGATGATGATTCTAAAGTTAACATTAAAATTCTCTCAGCATTCTAAATTGTTCAGTGCTCCTATCTCTTAAAGCTTAGGTATATCTCCGGCAAAAAAACCTTGACTGAGAAGGTTAACAAGCTTCTTAAAATAAAGAGCAGAGCATGCCTTTATATATGGTAATCCAATCTCTCCATCTGCTTTAGCTACCTCTTCATCCCCTGCATCCCCTTATTATTCTTGGAGATTTCAACCTCCATTTCACCCCCTCATGCCCCATTTCCTCTGAATTTTCCTCTTTACTTTTGTCTTTCAACTTCTCCCTTCATATCAACACTGCCACCCACACTCACGGCCATCCTCTCGATCTGGTGATCACCCGAGGCCTCAATGTCTCTGGCGTCACCATCACAGACAAGGCCATTTCTGACCATTTTTTCATTTCCTGCAACACCTCTATCCCTCCCCCCTCCACTTCCAAACCCACCACCATCTTCTACCGGCGCTGGAAGAAAATTCCCCCTCAAACTTTCACCTCTGCCCTAGAAACCTCCGACCTCTTCCCACAATGGCAATCTTTTTGTACAGACCCATCCTCCGCCTCCACCACCCTCCACAACACCCTCTCCACTACCCTTGACACCCTGGCCCCCCTCACCTCCAAAACCGTCTCCCATTCCCGATCATCACCGTGGTACACATCTCACCTCCGTTCCCTCAAAAGCCAAGTGAGAGCAGTTGAACGCACCTGGCTCAAATCTGGCCTCACGGTCCACCGGCAAATCTGGCTGGACCGCATCAAATTTTACCGCTCCGCCCTAGCCACCGCCAAATCAGCCTTCTACTCCAGGATAATCCTGGAAGCGAAGGACAACCACCGCCTCCTCTTCGCCACCACCAACCAGCTCCTCCGCCCCCCCCGCCTCACCTCGCAGATCCTCTCCTCAAACGTTCGTTGCGAGGAGATGCTGGATTTCCTCGAATCCAAAATTGAGAAACTCCGCTCTTCGGTTTCCTCCCCCCACCACTCCTCCACCTCCGCGCCCTCATCAGTTACCTCAACCCCTACTCACCCCCCATTTCACACTTTCAACACCACCACCCCGCTTTCAATCACAAAAACAATCACCTCCATGAATCCCACCACGTGCTCATTGGAACCCATCCCCAACCCACTCCTCCGCACCCAGCTCCATTTGTTAGCCCCACTCATTTCTGACACCATTAACCTTTCCCTCTCCTCAGGAACCGTCCCTACCTCCCTTAAAACAGCCACCATCACCCCTATCCTGAAGAAACCCTCCCTTGATGCGTCACAACCATCAAGTTATCGACCCATCTCCAACCTCCCGTTTCTATCCAAGGTCCTTGAAAGAGTGGTTGCCTCCCAGCTCCGCTCTTTCCTTTCAAATCACTTACTTTTTGAACCCCTCCAATCAGGTTTCCGCCCTATCCACAGTACAGAAACTGCCCTGGTGAAGGTCACAAATGACATCCTAACCGCCTGTGACCAGGGCTCCCTCTGCCTCCTCGTCCTCCTTGACCTGTCTGCTGCGTTTGACACAGTCGATCACACCATCCTCCTTCAACGTCTTTCCTCCCACCTCAACCTTCAAGGCACAGTCCTTGACTGGTTCCACTCTTATTTGACCCATCGTTTACATTTTGTTTCTTCCAATGGCTTTTCTTCAAACCCCCGCACAGTTTCCCAAGGCGTCCCTCAGGGCTCTGTCCTCGGTGCCCTTCTTTTCACCCTTTACACGCTCCCCCTGGGGGATGTCATCCGCAGACATGGGGTAAATATCCACATGTATGCGGATGACACCGAGTTGTACCTTTCTGCCTCATCCCTCAACCCCCAGACGATCGATGTTCTAACAGCACGTCTGTCCGACATCGAATCGTGGACGAGGGACAACTTTTTGCAATTGAACGTGAGTAAGACCGAGGCCCTCCTGATTGGCTCAAGCCAGCGCCTCCGCACATCGGGCGCTGCCAGCCTCAACATCCAAGGCTGTACTCTCCACCTCACAAAGCCAATCAGGAACCTCGGCATCATGTTCGATCAAAAACTTTCCTTCCTCCCCCACATCCGCGCCTTGACTTGCACCGCCTATTTCCATCTGCGCAACATTGCCAGGCTCCGCAACTATCTTACCCCCCGCGCTGCCGAAACACTCGTGCACGCGTACAGCACCTCACGGCTGCATTACGGAAATTCTCTCCTAATCGGCCTCCCCAGTTCCTCCATTCATAGGCTGCAGGCCATCCAAAACTCTGCAGCCCGTGTACTATCCCGCACCCGCCTCCGTGACCACATAACCCCCACCCTCGCCCGTCTCCACTGGCTCCCCATCCTCCAGAGGATCGAATTTAAGATCCTCGTCCTCACCTACAAGGCCTTGCACGGCCTTGCCCCATCCTACCTAGCCGATCTACTCTCCCCCTACACGCCCACCCGGACCCTCCGTTCAACGGGACTTGGCCTGCTCCAAGCCCCCCGTCCGAACCGCACCACCATCGGAGGCCGGGCCTTCAGTTTCTCTGCTCCCACCTTATGGAATGCCATCCCTCAATCCCTCCGTTTCGCCTCTTCCTTTTCCTCTTTCAAGGCCGATTTGAAGACTTTCCTCTTCGATCGTGCCTTTTGTTCCACCCCGAACTCTTTTACGTCCCCTTCGTGTTTCACCCCTTCCCAAACACTCCCCTCCCAGCTCGGGTCACACGCCTCTTGTTTAGCGCCATGGGACGTCCTCCCGACGTGAAAGGCGCTATATAAATGTAAATTGTTGTTGTTGTTGTTATCCCCTGCACCTGCATGTTGCTCACATTAATAAGTGTTCTTGTATTTCCAGTTCTGCACTCTTCAATTTGTAACAGGATACCAGTAAGCTTCACTTTTTGTGAAGTAAAATACGGTATACATTTTTTGCTACTTTTCTAATTCCTCTTGAATATAGAATCATACATCCACACGAGACATTCTCTTCAAGCTAGCATAGTGGAAAAGTCCACGCTGTATATTTTTCTGTGACTAACATAAGCATCAATCTTTTATTGTTTGACAACAGATGTTATTTGAGCAGGTGGTTCAGTGAAGGAACACCTCATTTCCATGTGACATTGCAACTAGCAACACGGGCTGTATTTGAGTGACAACAGCCCAGGGACTCCCAACGCATAAGCTCCTGGATGGAAGTCAAGTGTTCAGCTGCTTGATCTACCCAGTCTGCCTTCAGCAAGAAACCTCTTAATGTTTCTCCTTTCATACTTGTACATATTCAAATAATTCACAATAGAATGTTAGGCTATAGGGCAGAAACCTGATCAAGGATTAAATATTCACCATGTTACTTGAACTGACATTTAATGAATATAAAATATTAATATAATGCTTCAGTTCCATGGGTTATACTAACTTAATTGATATATTAAAAATCCATTTAGGTTCAGTATAAATGTCTGTATCTCAGCTTAAATTATAAGACACAAACTATAATTTTCAATAATTTTCATAGGAAATGTTGTCTCGATGATTTTCTTCATAATTACCAGTACTTAGAATAATTTTAAGTTGATACACTGAAATAAATTGTTTAATAAAAGGCCCATTGATTTAAAGGTTAGCAACCATAATGATGGTATTGACAAGCAATTTAGAATATAGTAATACACTCATCTATTTCCAATTATCCCACAGATTCAAATTCCAATAAAGGCCAAGTAAACACTGTAATTATTCAGATAGTGAGTTTAAATGATCCAATCTCATTGCTTTGTTCAGAACCCATAGACAGTGAACCAGCACCCTGTCAGACATTTCTTGCTTACACTTGCTTATCAGAAGAGACCAATGTCTCTTGGTACCAGTTTAGGTGCTGTTTATCATAGTCACATTCTTGCAGTGCTACTGACCTGTACCTTCCTTCTTGCCACCATTATTCACAGGCATCCACCTTAGTGACTACATAACCTTCTCCCCTCCAAAAAATGAGCTTGATTAATTTGCTCTGGCATACAGACATGAGTGTTTTAGCATTGCAAATTGAACTATTTGTGAGTTGCTGCTGCCCTCTACTGCAGAATGTTTTTGGTGAACACTAACTGCAATACTAATGTCTTGCACAAAAAATCACCTAGCCTTCTGAGGGCTGCAATGTCTTTTTCATCCATGATTCTCAATCTCTTAATGAGATTTTTCTCCACATCATTATATCTAAAGGTTGTGCTTTTAAAAGTGCATTGATATGCTCTCAAAAAGTGTAATATAATGGTCTAATGTTCAATTAATTCCAATTTCCTGTTAACTATTATCAGAATGTGAAATTAATGGAGGCAAAGACAATTTGGCGAATGGCGAGTGAGCAAAGTATTTTTTTCAGCCCAAAAGCAAAAACAATACTGTAGTGGGCAGGAAACATAAAGTAGCTTTTCACTCTCCATCCCTATATTGCTGTCAGTATAAAGGCTGCATTAATTCTCCATTCAGTTCTTTCAGAATTGAATGCTCTTCCTACATCTAGGAAGGCTGTTTCAGCATCTCCCTTTCATTCCTGTATAGCATTGATGATCATTATTCATTCCATGGCTCATCTTATTCTTCCTTTCCTGTTGCAATCTGCAGACTTTTAAATTTAAGTTTGATCAGGCTACTTCTGCTGCATTATTGTAATTTCTCTGTTACTCTGTTAATCATGGTCATATGAAATGATTTATTTAAATCACTGACAGAGATTCAGTTGGTAGCATTCTCATCCTTGAATCAGAAGGTTGTAGGATTAGGACTCATGTTGGGACTTTGAACTAAGGCAGTCTCCCTAATGCAGTACAGTGCTGGGAGTGTGCTGCACTGTTGGAGGTGCCATCCTTTGGATGAGATATTAAACCAAGATGGCATTATTTCAAAAGAGCAGAATATTTATACCAATAACCTAATCAAAACTTCCCCAGACACAGCAGGTCATTCACTGGTTGGTTTGTGGGAAATTGCTGTGCGCAAATTGTCTACCATGTTTGTTTACAAACTGCACGTCTCAAAAATGTACATCCTGTGAAGCACTTTGAAACCTCCTCCTTAATTGAAGGGCATTATACCAAGTGCAAGGATTATTATATGTTCCACTATAGGCTGTGACTCTACAGCTAGGTTTCCCCTTTGAATATAAGCAATGAAATGCATGTTCTATTTTAAAGCATTTTTAAACACACTATTCTTATTAAATCTCATTCAAATAATATTGCCAATATTGCTAAGTACAAAGAGATCCTATCTTTATGTATTTGTGTCTAAGATTGAAAACATCTGCTTGACTGCAACCTCCCCCCCCCAACGTCACCTTTCACATCCCCCAGACCATTTACACCACTTCTGCCATAGTACCTACCACTCCCCCTTCACTAAAGTCCCTTGTCCCAATTATCCCCACCTCCCTCTCAACCACCACCAGATGAAGCCCTCCACTATCTTGCCTCTCACCTTAGTGGGATTGCTCTAGCCCAGTTCGAGACCTATATAATCAATCCTTCAGCACCTTGGGACATCTTTCCAACTTGAAAGGCATTATACAAATGTAATTTGCTGTTGTTGTTCCTGCCCCTCCCCACCCAGCTGCAGTTACGCAACCCCACCACTCTCCGCTCCCTGCTGCTGCCCAACATAGTCAACCAGTCGCTGAATTCAGTTTCTGTTCCAGTCCCATTCAAAACTCAATTTCTCCCCTCTTCAAAGAAAACACCCTTGACCCCTCCAACATCATAAATTACTGATCTACCTGTATTTCCAACCTGCCCTTTCTTGTTAAAGCTCGGGAACGAGCTGCTGCTAACCAGCTTTGTCATACTCTCTGATCAAACTGCTCCAGTCTGGTTTCCTCCCTGCCACAGCACAGAAATTGAGCTTGTCAAATGATGTCCCCTCTCTCCCTCTCTGACCAGGTATCCCTCTACTTCCTCATCCTCCTGGACCTCTCAGCTGCATTTGACACATTCGACCACTTCATCCTCCTCCACTGCCACTCTTCCCTCATTCACCTTGAGGGTCCACACTAGCCTAGTTCAAGTCTTACCCAACAAACTGCCTCCACTTTGTCTCTTCAAAAGGGATTTTTCTACCAACTCCTGCCCAGTCCCTGTGGCTTACCACAAGGCTCCCTCCTATTCCTCATCTATGCGCTCTCCCTTGGCAATATCATCCCCAGACATGGGCTGAACTTTCTCATGTATGCAGATGTCACAAAAATCAACTTTTTCTGCAGCTCGAACTCCAAACACACCAATGTTCTGTTGGCTTGTCTGACAGACATGAGGGCCTTGATGAACGCCAAATTTGGTCGGATACTTAGAGATAACATAACTAGTTTAAGCGCATATGTGTTTCTGAGCTCCTGCTGTTGTGTTCTTCTTTGAATGTTTGAGCACACAAAATCATCCATTCCTTCAAACAAGTATGGCCCTGTCACTTTCATCAAATGAACAACCTAATCAATCCCATTCTCTTGTTTGCTCCCTAAATCCTTCATAATCATAAAATGGGTTTCTGTATATATCAGGCACCTGGCTGATACCCCTTACCAAAAAAACTTTAATGTTAATTATTCTTCAAACATCTACCTAGTAACCTTTTAAACTATTTTATGGCTACAGGGTTATTTGCTTATTTCACTCTCAGGCTGATTTGATCCCCTGGATCAGATTGGCACCAAGTTCAATTGAAATCAGAATACCAGTTTGCAGAGAAGCTCCTGTGACTTTCACTTTGCACAGCTGTGTTTTTGTTACAATGTGCTAACTAATTCCCTCTGTTGACTGCTTAAAGTGTTATAAATTTTAAATTAGGTTGTTGCCTTATTGCTCTCTTTGGCGCATGTGCAATTCCTTGCAGGACCATTCAAATGATTGCCTTGGCTCTTCCTCAGATTTTTACTTAGTTTCCAAACCTATTAGGAAAGGTGAGGAAACTCTACCTTGCAGCAATAAATCAAAACATCTTGGCAGAGTTTTAACACCGAACTTTAGATAAGAGAGAATGCCAGTGTACAATACAAAATCCTCAGAATACTAAGAGACATATATAGATAAAATCTTTATAAATATGGACATATTATGTAACTGACATTTGAACAATGATTATGAATGCCAACAAAAGAAAAAATAATGGTTAATTTTAAATCCATTAGATACTGAGGTTCTGTCAAATCTACAATAAAGTAAAGTACAAAAGAATGGCTAAAAGGGTTTCCTTTCAGTTAACTTCAATGCTGATGAGCCTCACTAAAATAATTATTCTGCTGTATTTACTACCAGCTGATCCTAAACAAAATCTCTTTAACAGTATTATTTCTGGGATATCAAATTATTTTTCAATATACAGTACTCAGGTGTTTCAATCTGCAGCAATTCTTTGACCAAATGTTTGGTCATCTTTCCCCTCCCAACTCCATTCAATTTTCCTCTCCCCACTCCAGGTACCCAGCCAGCATTGCTGAGTGCTTTCAAAGATCCTCCTGACATGAAAGGCATTATAAAAATGAGAATTGTGTGGTTTGTGCAATACATCAGGGTATGTATTGTGTGATATATCAGAGTCTAAGAGCATTGGTTTGCAATTAGATTCAAAGGGAGCAATTCAGTGTTACTAATAGAGAATCCTGCCAGTTATTGGCAAATGTACAGAAAAAGTTACAGAATTTTACAGAAAATAGCTTCAGAGTTAGAAGTAAATTTAAGAATTGGTCAAGTTTTGAAAGCTCTAAAATGTTATATAAATAGAGTAAATCTAAACCCTAGCAGAATTTCTCCCCACACTTTCTGTTGCTAAAATTACGAAATAATGGAGTTTCAAGAGATAATAACCACAATATATATACCGCAGCCATATGTAGACAGAAATACAGTTTATTTGCAATTATTGCAGAAGTAAGATGGTACATATTATAAATATATGAGATGGTTTCATTACATATAATATTTATCCTGTGATGAAATCCAACCAATAAATGAAAGCATTATTTAAAGATCAGGCTTAATGGACTAAATGGCACATTCTGATTGCAATGCAGGTTGCCAAGCAAAAGCATTGTCATTGAAGTATGAATCAAAAAACGCTGCTCTTCATTGATCGTGGCCTTGCTGAAATGTACTAACAAGAAAATGTGACAAGCAATAAATTATTGAATCCTTTGATTCTCTGTGTCTGAGCAATTTTAGATTTGTCCATGACACTCATCTTTCCCCAAACCAAAAAGTCAACAAATAACATGCTCAAAAGTCAAGAAAAATACAATGACAACACTGGAATTCTGCAGCTCAGTGGTTAGAGCATTCGCCCCACAAGCGAGAGACCTGGCTTTGATTTGATTTAGTTTGATTCCGCGTAAGGCAAAACCTCGGGCAAGTTTCCATATTCCTACAACGATCCCTCAAGAAAAAGACAGACAGACAGACAGACAGACAGACAGACAGACAGACAAGGAAGGAAGGAAGGAAGGAAGGAAGGAAGGAAGGAAGGAAGGAAGGAAGGAAGGAAGGAAGGAAGGAAGGAAGGAAGGCAGGAAGGCAGGAAGGCAGGAAGGCAGGAAGGCAGGAAGGAAGGAAGGAAGGAAGGAAGGAAGGAAGGAAGGAAGGAAGGAAGGAAGGAAGGAAGGAAGGAAGGAAGGAAGGAAGGAAGGAAGGAAGGAAGGAAGGAAGGAAGGAAGGAAGGGGAAATGTAATCGGCCACAACATGTACAATCAATTCACTTTGCAGTATATTCTGTGAAGTAGTTTGAGACATCTGGAACTCATGAAAAGCACTATACCAAGTGCAAGGAATATTATTATAACATTGCAGATATACCTCCTTTGGCCATGATGCACAAGTTTTGACATGAACCCACATATGAGCAACCAACATAAAAGTGTCCGTGGGAAGAGCAGAGGGTATTCAAGTAAAGACCAGCAACCTCTAAGCTCTGCCCCGGTGCCTTTTTAATTGACATGGCGATGAACATTCATATAGAGAAATGGAGCCTTTTGAACTCAATAGAAAAATTCAAACTGATTTTCACTGCTATGTTCCATGATTCTCTGGAAAAGGTTGACACGTGCCTTTCTCTCACTTTCAGATCAGAGTCCTGTAACTCAATGGTTAGAGCACTCTCATTGCAAGTGAGGGACCCAGGTTCAATTCCAGTCAGGGCAAAACATTTGACAAGTTTCCTTACTCCACGTGCCTGATAATACTCCCTTGAAACAAAACAGTAAATAATTGGTCACTTTCAATCCACAACTGTTTGTGGGACACTGCTGATTTGGCTGATGCGTTTCGCCCATTACCCCAGTCCTTGCCAGACTTCACCCTATCCCAGAGAGGATCAACTTCAAGATCCTCACTCTTGTTTTCAAATCCCTTCACTCCTCTGCACCCCCCTATCTCTCTGATCTCCTCTCCCCCCAACCCAGCACCCGCTGCCTTCACTCCTCTGGGTCTGGCCTCCTCCATGTCCCCCGAGTCCTCCGCTCCACCCTTGGCGGCCGTGCCTTTAGTCACTATGCCCCGAGGCTCTGGAACTCGCTTCCTCACTCGCTTTTCCTCACCCCCTCTCTTCCCAGTTTCAGGTCACAGTTGAAGACCTTTCTCTTCGACCGCGCTTTTGGTCACCTTTCTGCCCCTGCCCCTGGCTTGGTCCCAGGATCCGCTATTGTGAAGCTCTCTGAGACGCCGTCCGGCGTGGAGTGCGCTATATAAATCAAAGTTGTTGTTGTTGTATAAATATACCATCAACTCACTTTCTAGTATATTCTGTGAAGCACATTGAAACATCTAGAGGACATGAAAAGAGCTACATCAAATGCAAGGATTATTATTATTAGAACAGGTTGCCAACTTCTCCATTGTCTTCGGTCTGTACTCCTGCAATGGCTCAGAAATCAATAAACAAATGTAAATTTTGTACCCATTTAAGTATAGATTGTGGCTCTGTGGCACAGCTGTTGCCTGACATTCTTCACTAACTTTTATGAGCTCAGATGAGTGCTCTATGACCAAGGTTACTTGGGCTGCAACTCTGCAGCATTTTTGTTCAAGAGTGTTTTCAGTTTGTTAACTGCTATGGTCTCTGATGCAATCTTGAAGAAATTCTGCCAAGACAGACAAGTATCATACAAATATTCAACTAGGAGCACTAAATGCATCCTAACATTAAGGACTAGCATCTATGGGTTCATTCCAGCCTTCATCTCCATAAATTCTAAATACTGCCGGCCCATTGGACTTTGGCAGCAGACTTTCTTGACCATCGCAACCACATTGTTTAAGTCCTGCAGTATACATGCCAAATTTCCAAAACCCAGATGGGCAATGCATATACTGTAATATGTAATCCATTAGGAAACAATCCCGACAGAATTGTGTTAAATGCTTTGATCATGTAATTTGCACTGCCTGTGGCAACTGCAAGCAGTTTATCAAAGTTAATCATTTTTACGTTTATAACTTAGAAGAGCTTGTGATGCAGTGGCATGGGGGACTCGCTGCAAGAATTATAATTGGGCATCTTTCTCCCCAACTTTCTGAGTGTCTTGATCAGCATTGCCAGAACCTGCACCCGTTGGAAGCAGTGGTATCATCCAGGAACAAGTACATATCCGTGTCCTCAACATGTTTCTTCAAAAATGCTTCATGCTCAAGAATAACTCCTTCAAGTATGTTTTTCAAAGCTGTGATGGTGTTGGGATAGTCCCTCACTGTTCTGTGCATTTGCATAGAAATATTTGGAAGGTAGGAGCTTTTGCAAGCAATACATCTGCTTCAGTCAAAGTCATTGCCGTTTGTCCCCCCTTTTTCCCCTAATCCCACTTCCATGATTGTTTGCGGGACACTGCTGTGCGCTATTTGCCTGCCAGGTTTCGCCCACAAATATACAGTCAATTTTCCTCCTCTTCTTCATCCTGCCGCAACACCTTCCCCACTGCTCTTGTCCCTACCTGACTGTACAACGCCTTGGGACATTCTCTCGACGTGGAAGGCGCTATATAAATTTAAGTTTTGATTGGTTGGTTGGTTGGTTGGTTGATTGATTGATTGATTGATTGAAAATCCAATATGAACTAATTCCTCACCATAGATGATGCAGTGGCTCTGGAGAAACAGGTTTTCAGAGCAAATTGTCTTTGAGCCCCAAATCCATCTAGAAAGGAACAAATAAAAATTTATCTTGATAACGCATTTGTCATTAGAAATGTTCAGTATATTTGTTTTTATTTGCTGTGGTTACTTTTATGATTGCTTTTAAAATTCAATCGAAAAGGATGGAGATTGACCTTTGTAATCATACTAATTAAGATTTTCCTTCAAAATTTAAGTGAAAGTAAATAACGATTTATATTCATTTAATTATATATTATGAAGTATTGTATATTTTTTTCATTATTGTCTCTACCTTGCATTAACAATGTGTCTTAGATTTCATGTGCTCATCAATGGTGTGCTTGCAAACATGGTGAATTGTGTGACAGCAAACGTGCCAAAACAATTGCCCCCTTCTTCATAAAGGTCATCTTGATAGAGTACAAATTCTATTTGAGAGGCAGATGGAAAATGAGATGTGTTGCCCCTTGGCTTTCCCATGGGATGTACAACTGAGCCTGGTTGACATTGGACATGTTTTTTATTGTACAACCTAAAAAGTGAACAACCCTGAGTAATACCATAGGTATACATTTTCTGAAAATGGCGTAATGTTTAAAATAAAATATTGTAATTTGGATAGTACAGCACTTCTAAAGAATTTGTCGCAGTAGTGTAGTGTGTGACTCAGCTGCTTTCCCTATCGAGATCTACTCACCCTCCACTTCCATGATCCCCAAACTCACCATGCCGCGCATGCACAATCGGAGCCGCTGAGGCAATAGTAGCGACCTTTAAATTCAACCTGAAAAACAGGCAAAAACAATCTCAGTTTAACATTTCTTTCTTCATTCAGCACCTCCAACAGTACTCCTGTGAATGTGGACTATGAGTTGAAGTCTTAACTCACAACATGAACTCACAAACTCTGATCTAGAGACAATCAAACTAATGACTAATCCAAAATGCCATTGGCAGTTTAAATAATTATGCACTTGAAGCCCAAAGAGATGCTGAGATACACATTCTAAGTAAGCTGCATTTCTATAACAGAATTTTAAACATTTGATTGTTCAGTGGTTTGGAAGCATTTCACATGTTTGGTGAACAATAAAACGTTAACTCAGCGAGATGTTTCTTCAAACCCCCACACTGTTTCCCACGGCGTCCCTCAGGGCTCTGTCCTCGGTCCCCTTCTTTTCACCCTTTACACGCTCCCTCTGGGTGACGTCATCCGCAGACATGGGGTAAATTTCCACATGTATGCGGATGACACCCAGTTGTACCTTTCTGCCTCATCCCTCAACCCCCAGACGATCGATGTTCTGACAGCATGTCTGTCCGATATCGAATCGTGGACGAGGGACAACTTTTTGCAATTGAACGTGAATAAGACCGAGGCCCTCCTGATTGGCTCAAGCCAGCGCCTCCGCACATCGGGCGCTGCCAGCCTCAACATCCAAGGCTGCACTCTCCACCTCACAAAGCCAATCAGGAACGATCAAAAACTTTCCTTCCTCCCTCACATCCGCGCCTTGACCGGCACCGCCTATTTCCATCTGCGCAATATTGCCAGGCTCCGCAACTATCTTACCCCCCCATGCTGCCGAAACACTTCTGCATGCTTACATCACCTCATGGCTGGATTACGGAAATTCTCTCCTAGTCGGCCTCCCCAGTTCCTCCATTCATAGGCTGCAGGCCATCCAAAACTCTGCAGCCCGTGTACTATCCCGCACCCGCCTCCGTGACCACATAACCCCCACCCTCGCCCGTCTCCATTGGCTCCCCATCCTCCAGAGGATCGAGTTTAAGATCCTCGTCCTCACCTACAAGGCCTTACACGGCCTTGCCCCATCCTACCTAACCGATCTACTCTCCCCCTACACGCCCACCCGGACCCTCTGTTCAACAGGACTTGGCCTGCTCCAAGCCCCCCGCCCGAACCTCCCCACCATCGGAGGCCGGGCCTTCAGTTTCTCCGCTCACACCTTATGGAATGCCATCCCACAATCCCTCCGTTTTGCCTCTTCCCTTTCCTCTTTCAAGGCCGGTTTGAAGACTTTCCTCTTCGATCGTGCCTTTTGTTCCACCCCGAACTCTTTTACGTCCCCTTCGTGTTTCACCCCTTCCCAAACACTCCCCTCCCAGCTCGGGTCACACGCCTCTTGTTCAGCGCCTTGGGACGTCCTCCCGACGTGAAAGGCGCTATATAAATGTAAATTGTTGTTGTTGTTGTGGCAGTACATTTCAAACCATCTTTACCTTGCTGGACGTTTTAAATATGCAGCATAAATTAGATGCTGCAGAGATCCTAAACAAATTTTAAAACAAAGGTGATAGATTACATACTGCATAGTACATAGATTTCTCAACTTCCACTGTGAATATAAATGTGCAGTATCTCAGGTGTACATCAGTATATAATTTAGAGCTTTCACCTACACATGGATTCATAAATGTAGAGTCCCAAAGTACTATGCAGTATGTAATCTATCACCTTTGTTTTAAGATTTGTTTAGGATTTCTAGCTGTACAGCATCCAAGAGATGCTCGATTCTGCAATATACAGTCCAGATCTCTGGTGAGTACTGTACAGTATTTCAATAATATACTGTTTTAAATTGGTCCAGTAAGTAATGCAGGTCTTACCCCCTTCAAGTCGCCTGGGGATCTCTAAATGTACATAACCAAAGATAACAATAACAACAACATTTGTACTCTAGCATTTCATTGGTGTTGCAAATTTGGAAAGGCGTTATGCTATCTTCATCTTTAATGGAATTCTATATAACTTGAACATCACAAAAGTAGTTGATCATTTACTGCAGTAAAGTGTCAAAGCAGAAATGTAAAGTTTCACCTGAGCATCAAATCCATGAGATTTTTAAGACATTGTGCAGCTGGATTACATGAGGAGGGGCATTTAATCCTAACTGCCTTGAAATCATTAACAAATAGAAAAGAGGGTTTATTGTAGAAATTGAGTTACTGATCAATAATAATAATAATAATAAGCCTTGTGTTTGATATAGCGCCATATAACATGTTGGGACATCTCAAAGCGCTTCACAGAATAAACTGCAAAGTAAATTTTGTGGGTGAAACACGGCAGCCAATCACGCACAGCAATGACAAATAAAGTCATGGATTGAAGTGATCAATTTCTTCTTTTTTTTGGAAGGAATTATTCCCCCCAGGAAAGCGATTTGCCAATCAACCAACAACTGGGTTCCTATTTACTGCTAAGGAAGCAGAGACATGTGGAGTAAGGAAACTTGCCAGCAATCAAACCCAGGACTCTCTTGTGAGGCAAGTGCTCTAATCACTGAGCTGCAGAACTCCACAAGGTATGTACACACAATTCAGAGTTAAATATGATATATCATAATATCTTCTGTAACTTTGAACATGTATAACAAGAGGTTGGATAGGTTTGCAAGCAGGAAAGCTGGGTATAATTTGTAGTACTGTATTACTTAACTAGATTCCTTAATTTAGAATTCACATCGACCAGTGGGAGCAGAATTTCCATGGGTTGGTGGGATATACCACGATTTACTGGAAGAGCAATACCACATTTTACAGCCCAATCCATAGTTACAAATAATGTAACCATAGACCAGAACAATAACTGGCAGGTGAATAAATCTGAATTTATTCATCTAATAGGGTTATTCATCTAATTATAGGCCCCAGAGAAACGTTGGACATTTCCTTCTCATTTGAAAATAGTTTTGGTGTTGTACATAAAAGACCAAAATGCCGAGGTCAGCTAACTTTGTGTGCAGTCACTCAACATGTGTCACTACAATAAGGGTTAAGGAAAGTAATGCTTCACTTCCCTTCACAACCACAAGCCCCATGTGGTGCTTACAACAGCATTTTATGCTGCATTGGAAGATGAAAAGAGTAAATCCCAATAGTCAAATACAACAGGAAGGGTAGCATGAATTAATATGACTGCTGAAGGACAAAGATATTATGGTTGACAGAGCATATCAACTGTGGTTCTTTAGTAAATCACCATTTGCCCATAGCTATATTTCTATGTAAGCAAAGTTAATTACTCCTGAAATATCTTTGAGAAGAGTTAAAAGGGGAGAATGTTAATAATCATAGTTAGCCTCCAACTGAGTATTTTGTTATCCTGACAGTTTCTAAATAACACAGCTCATCTTGATAATTAGTTACCTCATTCAATCATAATTCTGTCTTAGCTAGAAGGACTATCACATTACATTCACTCCATGTACATAAGATTCAGTTAGAATACCTAAATACACACCACCAAACCAATTATATCAACCAGGCTCAGTTGGTAACACACTCACCTCTGAGTCAGAAGGTTATTGGTTCAAGCCCCATGTCAAAACTTGAGATCACATATTGAGATCACTCCATTGCAGTGCTGCAGTGTGTGGCACTGTCAAAAATGCCACTGTCCTTTTGATGGGACATAACCCCCCACTCCCCACGCCTGCCTGTTCAAATTGACATTAAAGATCCCATAGGAATATTCAAAATAATAAGGGAATTATTATTCCCGATAACCTGTTCAATAATCCTCCAAATAATTTTTTTCATTCACTTCAAGGTAATTTATGGGAGATTGCTGTGGACAATTTGCAGAGTTCTGTAGCTCAGTTGTTAGAGCACTTGCTTTGCAACCTGTGTTTGATTCTAGGCAGGACAAAACTTTGAGCAAGTTTCCTTACTCTACACGCCTGATAATAATCTCTTGAAAAAAAAAACAATAATAAATTTGTCATTTCAATCCCCAACTTTTTATGGGACACCGTTGTGTGCAATTCACTGCTGTGTTTTGCCCACAAATTTACAGTCAATTCACTTTATAGTATAATCTGTGAAATGCTTTGAGGTGTCTAAAAGACATAAAAGCACTATATCAAATGCAAGGATAATTATTATTGTTTATTATTAATTGAACTGCTGTGTTCGCCTACAAATATAGTTGCTCCACATTACAGAAATCCTATAAGTTCATTGTAATATTCTTCCATCTTGAAAGTTGTCATATCAAATTATTAAAAGGAGACAAGGGGTAATGCATCTAAACTATCATAAAGGAATGCATTATGAAAAACTGCAGAATCAATCTCGAAGTTTTCGATTCATGTATATTCACTGCTCTAGACGCCATAAAACTATTTTCCATTAAAACTCCTCAAAAAAGTCTGTCAAACAAATGTTTCAGAGAATCATTTGTTAAAAATCAGGTAAGGGCTTACCATTACTAAATGCCCTTTGCAAAGATAGTAATTTTGCATTAGTTAACAGAATTATAGGAATCAAAGGTGAAACCTTTGGCAAATTTCCTTACTCCACACACCTCTGTTTACCTTGCAGTAACATGGAACCCAGTTGTTAGTCAATTGGCGGATTGCTTTCCGGGGGGTAAATAACCTCTTTTAAAAAATGTGGTTACTTAATCCATGACTGTTTTTGGACACTGCTGTGTGGAATTGGCTGCCACGTTTCACCCACAAAATATACAGTCAATCCACATTACGATATATATCTGTGAAGCGCTTTGAAATGTCTCAACAATGTGATAAGGCACTATATCAAATGCAAGGACAATTACTGTATACTAGATTATTATCATACCTGATTTAGTATCTAATTCCAGATTGCATAGCAGCAGGCCAGTTGAATGGCAATAGCTTCAAAAAAACGACAAACTCCAGCTGTGAATCATTCAAGGACAAAACTGTACTCTTTTCAAATAGTCTAACAAGATATTTAGCATCCACCTGAACAGTAGGCAGGACCGCTACCTAACATTTCAGTTGAAGGGGCAACCTCTAAGAATGCTCCTGTAATGTATCTGTACATATAACAAAACTGTAGAAAGTTACTTTTGAAAGAGACCCTTTAAGTACAGTAATTGAGAAGTGCTATACACATCATAATGGAATGATAGTAGCAAATACATAATCCATTGAGGGGACAAACCCCTCTCAACTAGGGTCCGGCGTTATATCGATATATCGGTTATATCCGATATAATTTTCATATTGATACGCCAATGTAGACATTTTAAAAATATCAATATATCGCAAAACCGATATATCGGGGGAAAAATCTGAATGCGCACGCACTGAACTACAAGACCCAGAATGCTCATCTCTATACACAATGCACAGACCGAGGTGCAAGCCGCCATATTGTGTTCATAGTCCTCGAATACAATATACAGGTATGCAAGGGGAGAGACGGGGGGTGGGGGGGGGGGTGAGGGGAGAGACTGGGTGGGGGGAGGGTGGGGGAGGGGGAGAGAGAGAGACCGGGGGGTGGGGGGATGGATGGAGAGAGGGGAGACCGGGGGGGGGGGGGGGAAGGGGGGAGGGGGGAGACAGTGGGAATGTGATAATATTCAGATAGATAGAAATGGGGGGGGGATGTGAGAGAGGAGAGAGACACAGAGAAACAGACAGAAAAAACATAGAGATGGAGAGAGTGAGTGTGAGAGACACAGGGAGAGAAAGAGATATTTACCTCCTGAGGAGATAGACCATGAATGCGCTCGCACCTCCGAATGCGCGCGTACTCCCGAATGCGCGCGCACCTCGCAACGCGCACGCATGTGCAGTACGAAACCCCCCGAAAATATTGATATGACGGTATATCTCGATATGAGCCCGTCGATAACAACTACAACAATTTACATTTATAGAGCGCCTTTCACGTCGGGAGGACGTCCCAAGGCGCTGAACAAGAGGCGTGTGACCCGAGCTGGGAGGGGAGTGTTTGGGAAGGGGTGAAACACGAAGGGGAGGTAAAAGAGTTTGGGGTGGAACAAAAGATACGATCGAAGAGGAAAGTCTTCAAACCGGCCTTGAAAGAGGAAAGGGAAGAGGCGAAACGGAGGGATTGTGGGATGGCATTCCATAAGGTGGGAGCGGAGAAACTGAAGGCCCGGCCTCCGATGGTGGGGAGGTTCGGGCAGGGGGCTTGGAGCAGGCCAAGTCCTGTTGAACAGAGGGTCCGGGTGGGCGTGTAGGGGGAGAGTAGATCGGTTAGGTAGGATGGGGCAAGGCCGTGTAAGGCCTTGTAGGTGAGGACGAGGATCTTAAACTCGATCCTCTGGAGGATGGGGAGCCAATGGAGACGGGCGAGGGTGGGGGTTATGTGGTCACGGAGGCGGGTGCGGGATAGTACACGGGCTGCAGAGTTTTGGATGGCCTGCAGCCTATGAATGGAGGAACTGGGGAGGCCGACTAGGAGAGAATTTCCGTAATCCAGCCATGAGGTGATGTAAGCATGCAGAAGTGTTTCGGCAGCATGGGGGGGTAAGATAGTTGCAGAGCCTGGCAATATTGCGCAGATGGAAATAGGCGGTGCCGGTCAAGGCGCGGATGTGAGGGAGGAAGGAAAATTTTTGATCGTTCCTGATTGGCTTAGTGAGGTGGAGAGTGCAGCCTTGGATGTTGAGGCTGGCAGCGCCCGATGTGCGGAGGCGCTGGCTTGAGCCAATCAGGAGGGCCTCGGTCTTATTCACGTTCAATTGCAAAAAGTTGTCCCTCGTCCACGATTCGATGTCGGACAGACATGCTGTCAGAACATCGATCGTCTGGGGGTTGAGGGATGAGGCTGAAAGGTACAACTGGGTGTCATCCGCATACATGTGGAAATTTACCCCATGTCTGGGGATGACGTCGCCCAGAGGGAGCGTGTAAAGGGTGAAAAGAAGGGGACCGAGGACAGAGCCCTGAGGGACGCCTTGAGAAACGGTGTGGGGGTTTGAAGAAAAGCCATTGGAAGAAACAAAATGTAAACGGTGGGTCAAATAAGAGTGGAACCATTCAAGGACTGTGCCTTGAAGGTTGAGGTGGCAGGAAAGACGTTGAAGGAGGATGGTGTGATCGACTGTGTCGAACGCAGCAGACAGGTCAAGGAGGACGAGGAGGCAGAGGGAGCCCTGCTCACTGGCGGTTAGGATGTCATTTGTGACCTTGACCAGGGCAGTTTCTGTGCTGTGGTTAGGGCGGAAACTTGATTGGAGGGGTTCAAGAAGTGAGTGATTTGAAAGGAAAGAGCGGAGCTGGGAGGCAACCACTCTTTCAAGGACCTTGGATAGAAACGGGAGGTTGGAGATGGGTCGATAACTTGATGGTTGCGACGCATCAAGGGAGGGTTTCTTCAGGATAGGGGTGATGGTGGCTGTTTTAAGGGAGGTAGGGACGGTTCCTGAGGAGAGGGAAAGGTTAATGGTGTCAGAAATGAGCGGGGCTAACAAATGGAGCTGGGTGCGGAGGAGGGAGGTGGGGATGGGGTCCAATGAGCACGTGGTGGGTTTCATGGAGGTGATTGTTTTTGTGACTGAAAGCGGGGTGGTGGGGTTGAAAGTGTGAAATGGGGTTGAGTAGGGGTTGAGGTAACTGATGAGGGCGCGGAGGTGGAGGAGTGGTGGGGGGAGGAAACCGCAGAGCGGATTTTCTCCATTTCGGACTCGAGGAAATCCAGCATCTCCTCGCAACGAACGTTTGAGGAGAGGATCTGCGAGTTGAGGCGGAGGGGGCGGAGGAGCTGGTTGGTGGTGGCGAAGAGGAGGCGGTGGTTGTCCTTCACTTCCAGGATTATCCTGGAGTAGAAGGCTGATTTGGTGGAGGCTAGGGCGGAGCGGTAAAATTTGATTTGGTCCAGCCAGATTTGCCGGTGGACCATAAGGCCAGATTTGAGCCAGGTGCGTTCAACTGCTCTCACTTGGCTTTTGAGGGAACGGAGGTGAGATGTGTACCACGGTGATGATCGGGAATGGGAGACGGTTTTGGAGGTGAGGGGGACCAGGGTGTCAAGGGTAGTGGAGAGGGTGTTGTGGAGGGCGGTGGAGGCGGAGGATGTGTCTGTATAAAAAGAATGCCATTGTGGGAGGAGGTCGGATGTTTCTAGGGCAGAGGTGAAAGTTTGAGGGGGAATCTTCTTCCAGGGCCAGTAGAAGATGGTGGTGGGTTTGGAAGTGGAGGGGGGAGGGATAGAGGTGTTGCAGGAAATGAAAAAATGGTCGGAAATGGCCTTGTCTGTGATGGTGACGCCAGAGACGTTGAGGCCTCGGGTGATCATCAGATCGAGAGGATGGCCGTGAGTGTGGGTGGCAGTGTTGATATGAAGGGAGAAGTTGAAAGACGAAAGTAAAGAGGAAAATTCATATATGAATTTTAGATATATCTAAATTGGAAAATTTCCGTATCGACGGACCCTACTCTCAACATAAAATAAGATGGGGATCATGGAAGTCCACAATGTGCAGAAGTGGACCATGCGATTTTAGGATCTTCCATAAGCAGATACAGTACAAGCTGAACAACAGCACCAGGGAAAAGCATTAATGATGATATATTGTCCTGGCTATGAGACATTATCTTATGTGAAGAGTTTTATGGAGTCTTGTAGCTCAGTGGTTAGAGCACTCGCCTTACAAATGTGAGACCTGTGTTTCGAATAAAGGCAGGGTGAAACCTTGTGCAAGTTTTCTTACTCCACGTACCTAATAGTAAGCCATCGCAAAAAACCTATAATAAATTGGTCATTTCAATCCACGACTGTTTGTGGCATACTGCTGTGCGCAATTAGCTGCCGTGTTTTTGTTCAGAAATACACAGTCAATTCACTTTACAGTATATTCTGTGAAGCGCTTTGAGATATCTAGAAGATGTGAAAAGTGCTATATCAAATGCAACAATTATTATTATTATTATTATATAAATGTACTTGTGGTTGTAAACCACAGATTTCAAAATATATTTAAGCAGATGAGATTATGGCGACATTCTAACTGACATGGAATAACAAATTGACACATAAATGCTGGTAGTAATGTAAAAAGTAAGTCATGCAAAATGCAGTGATTATGTCACGGTGAGAGAGTGGAAGTACCTGTATTAGTGGAAGACATTTCTAAGGAGTGACTCACCAAGTCTTAATCTCCATTGCTGCTTTGGTCAAAGGCAAAACTATCACCAGCCAAATGGCATAGAAGTTATTAGGTGACACCTTCAAATTTGATGCATCTCATAACATACAAAGATGGGGGGAAAGTTCTGGAAGGATGTTGACTTGGCAGAAAAGCATTAGTGGTAGGTACCACATAATTCATATAATTCTAAATATTACACAATACGCTTGGAATCCTGTGCCCTTTAAACAACTGTAAGAAACACCATTTAAACATTGCAGTTTTCTTATTGCAATACAGCAATGGACCCAAATGGATACGTGCATTTTCAAGCTGATACTGTATTATTTGCTCTCTTCAAGAAGGAGAATGCAGTGCAGTACCTCCTGATTCAGAGAGGAACAAATTAATTATTTTTAAAAAAGGTGAAATACTGCTGGTGCTGGAAATCTGAAGTAAAAAACAGAAGTCACCGGGAACACTCAGCAGGTCAGGCAACATCTATGGAGAGAGGAAAGTGAGTACACATTTCGGATCAATTACCTTTTGTCAGAACTGCGGGTATAGGAAGGGAGCAGTTTGTAAGCAGTTTGTAACAAAGAAGAGGGCAGAGAAAGAAACGCAAAGGAGAAAAATAGGAGAACAGAGATGATGAACTTATTAAATCAAATGAATGCTCTCTCTGGTGTTTGTGAGATGTTTGGGCAGGATAGCTGCCACAAATTCTTGTTGTTTTAATGCTATAATGCTTTATATCAAATGCCAATATTATTACAAGAGAAAATTTATATATGCCGATGTGAAGCTGGGGGGACTCGCCATAAATTTATAAGATTATAAATATTGAAACATGGGAACATGTCAGTTTCACTAAAATTTAAATCCATCATTTTTTGTGTGCAAGAATTTCTGCAGTGGCTTATTATTTGTAGATTAATCAGCTTGTAACTGTAGGGGGTTCATTTCTGCAAAGACTGCACCAGTTTCTGAGCTGTTACAAAGTGAATTGCTTTGTTTCTATGCACGACTGATGATCAAACCATGCAAAGGCTGAGATGTCTGACAAGAAGCACAATGAACAATTCAGACATGCACTGATCTTTGGAACAAAGAAATGAACTTGGTTTGCCCACGCAGCATTCCAACCCTTGATGTAACATTGTTTTGCCTATAGGCAACTTAAATACAGGGGCCAAACCAAATCTTAATGATAATCAAATCCTGCCGTTTCACTGCTGTGGGCTGTGTTTCCTTCAACAGTCTGAATGGTGAATTGGTTGGATTACAACTGAAGCATAAGCAGTATGTTTTTCTTTGTTGCTAAATAGGCCTGCCCACATGAAATTGGTTTTCATGGATTTCTTGCAAACTTCACAATCAGAAGCACAACAAAGACGATTACGTGCTTATCATAAAATTCATTTTGGTTTCAATTCATTATAATGGGAAAACCAGCAAAAAAGATTGCTTTTTTTTTATCAAGTAGCAGATAACACATCCGCAAGATCAAAGGCATACTCATTTGGGCAAATTTCATATCAGGCTACAAATTATTATATGTTTATACTCTTTGAACACTTATCGGTGCATTAGCAGTGCAGAGCTATCCATCGCTGCTCTAACTTTTAAACACTTTGCTGGTCAATATACAGTTGATCTAATGGTGTTCAGCTCATTTTGAGGAGGATTACCTTTTGTGCGCATCTAATATAAAAGGAACACTGGGGTTATTGTTTCCATAATAAGATGGTAAATAATACTGGAAACACAATTAAAATATAACAGAAAATATTCAGAAGCCAACCGGAGGTAGCAAAGAATGGTACAGGCTAATGTTGATGGTAGCATACATCATCAACACTATTCGACTAAAATAATTGAGCCAGCCTTTTCATAGCATTCAGGAGGAAAAACAGAAACTGAGCAAGAAAACAAACACAATGGAGAAGGAAACAGAAATAACAACAACAACAACAACACCAAATACCTCCTATACTCCCATCCTCACACCTTCTATCCCATTAGCAGTGAATGAGCCTTTAATTAGCATGCCCCATTCTTCTAAAATCTTCCTTGCAAACCTTGCACCATCTCGACTTGCATTCAAAAACCTCTTTTCTGTTAAAAGGTAATCTTTTCTATCAAGTTGCTCAAACTTGGCTGTCCTCCCTGCTTAATAATTTCTGTCATTGCGAAGAACTTCTAAACCTTCACACTTTGGGAAAACAGCTGCATAAGTATAGGTTTCTGTCAAACAAACAAAACAGGTAACAGCAATAGTGAGCAGTGGCAAAAGGAACGTTTGAACGTCCCCAAAAAATAAACTAAATTCTTCAGATATTCCTGCTGGTTGCTAAATAGTGTTCTTTCAAAACAAAATCACAAGAAAGATTATAAATTTCAATTCCACAAATATCCCACTGATTATATGAGGAGCGATTCTGTTTTAGAATAATTATTGGTGTATCATAGAATCATAGAATCATAGAATTTTACGGCACAAAAGGAGGCCATTCGGCCCATCTAGTCTGTGCCGGCTCTTTGAAAAGAGCGATTCAATCCCACTGCCCTGCCCGCTCCCCATAGCCTAATAGACCCGTTCTCCCTAAATAAAGATCTAATTCCCTTTTAAAAGTTGTTATCGAATCAGCCTCCACCACCTTTTCAGGCAATGCATTCCAGATTTGAACAACTCGCTGAGTGAAAAAATTTCTCCTCAGCTCCCCTCTACTTCGCCTTGAAACTATTTTAAATCTGTGACCACGAGTCACAGATTCACCCACGAGTGGAAATAGTTTTTCTCTATTTGCCCTGTCGAAACCCCTCATGATCTTATAAACCTCTATTAGGTCTCCCCTCAATCATCTCTGCTCCAGAGAGAATAATCCTAGCCTATCTAGCCTCTCCTCATAGCTGAAGTCCCTCAATCCTGGCACCATCCTAGTAAATCTTCGTTGTACCCTTTCCAATGCCTTCACATCCTTTCTGTAGTGTGGTGACCAGTATTGAACACAGTATTCGAGCTGAGGCCTCACCAAAGTCCTATAGAGGTTAGTCAGCACTTCCTGACTTTTGTACTCTATACCCCTATTTATAAAGTCTAGTATCCCATATGCCTTCTTAACAGCCTTGTCTACCTGTCCTGCCACCTTCAACGAGTCACTAACACAAATCCCCAGGTCTCTCTGTTCCTTTACACCATTTAAAATTGTACTATCTAGCCTATATTGCCTCCCTTCATTTCTTCTCCCAAAATGCATCACCTCACACTTCTCTGCATTAAACTTCATCTGCCATGTGTCTGCCCACTTTACCAATTTGTCTATATCCTCTTGCAGATGGCTACTATCCTCCTCACTGTTTACTATTCTCCCTAACTTAGTGTCATCTGCAAACTTGGAAACTGTACTCCGTACACCCAAGTCCAGATCATTGATGTAGATTACAAACAGCAATGGTCCCAAAACCGATCCCTGTGGCACACCACTGCTCACTTCCCTCCAATCTGAAAAACAGCCGCTCACTGCAACTCTCTGCTTTCTGTCTCGCAGCCAGTTGTGGATCCACGCTGCCACTGTCCCTTTTACGCCATGGGCCTTTAATTTCATAATAAGTCTCTCATGTGGCACTTTGTCAAATGCCTTTTGAAAGTCCATGTAAACTACATCAACTGCGCTACCATTATCCACCCATTCCGTTACCTCATCAAAAAATTCTATCAGATTTGTAAGGCAAGATTTGCCTTTAACAAATCCATGTTGACTGTCCTTTATTAGCCTATATCTTTCTAAGTGAAGATCTACCTTGTCCCTGATTATGGACTCTAGAAGTTTGCCCACTACCGACGTTAGACTGACTGGTCTGTAGTTACCAGGCTTGTCCTTCTGCCCCTTTTTATACAAGGGAGTAACATTAGCTATCCTCCAGTCCTCTGGCACGACCCCTGTGTCCAAGGAAGATTGAAAGATCGTGGCCAGAGTCCCTGCTATTTGCTCCCGTGCCTCACTTAGTAACCTAGGGTGCATCCCATCCGGACCAGGTGACTTATCCACCTTGAGCAACGTCAACCTTTTTAGAACTTCCTCTCTGGTTATAATTATTCTATCCATTTCTCCTACCCTCTCCTCTAATACCATGGCATTGGCTGTATCATTTTCTTTTGTGAAGACAGAGGCGAAGTACTCATTCAGTACATCAGCCATGCCCTCTGCCTCCACAATGAGATTTCCTCCTAGGTCCCTAATTGGCCCCACCCTCTCCTTGACCAACCTTTTACTCTTAATATGTTGGTAAAAAAACCTTAGGGTTCCCCTTAATCTTACTCGCTAATTGTTTTTCATGCAGTCTCTTTGCCCCTCTAACTTCCTTTTTTAGTTCTATCCTATACTTCCTATATTCTGCTTTGTTCCCTTCTGAATTTTGAGCCTGACACTTATCATAAGCCTCTTTTTTTTGTTTTATTTTGGCCCTGATTTCCTTAGTCATCCAGGGAGGTTTGGATGCCTTACATTTCACCTTTGTGGGGATGCTTTTGACCTGTGCCTGAACTATCTCCTCTTTGAACGCTGCCCACTGCTCGTTAGTTGTCTTACCTGCCAATTTTTCTTTCCAATCCACCTTGGCTAGGTCCCACCTCAACTCATTGAAATTAGCCCTTTTCCAGTTGAGTGTCCTCACCTGTGATCGTTCCTTATCCCTTTCCATAATTATTCTGAATCTAACGATATTGTGGTCACTATTCCCTAGATGCTCACCTACAGAAACCTGTTGAACTTGCCCTACCTCATTTCCCAAAACTAGATCCAGCAATGCTTCTTTCCTCGTTGGACTGGAAACATACTGATCAAGAAAGTTGTCCTGCACACACTTCAGGAATTCTGTAGTAAGTTAAAGCTTCCAAAATTTAGTAAATTCTTAAATACAGCCTTAATTTTCAAGCTAGATTTCTGTCAATTTGTTTAAGGACTGCAGGAAACTGAATTCAACAATTCAACGATTTACCAAAATTGGAATATGTAAGAATAGAGTAAACATAGTCCCAGGTGAAACCTCTCCCCGATGCTCTCAAGCCTACTCACTCAACTATTATACACAACCCTTATCTTTCCAGTTGTGTATAGAAGAAAAATACAAGAATGGATGCAACAGTTTAAACCCAAGTTGTTACCGCTGTAGAAAGAATTTCCTGCAGCATCATATGACCGTAACATTGGTTATAATATATCACATCATTCAACACTCAAGCAGGTAATGCTAATATTCATGTGAATATTACAAAAGCTGATTTTTTAAAAATAAAGAGTGGCAATGCTGTAATTTTTGATCTATTAGAAACACACAGCATTTGAATGCAGCACTATAAAATATGCTTATTGATTAATTTTGGAACTTGTCTTGGCACTGAACCAAAGCACCACATTGGTTAGCTAATGCTGGCTCTCTTTACACCTGTGTTATAATAGACTGACCCTCTGGGATAGTTGGGCATAACCAAGTGAATTATACACAATCCATCATCTGCCTTGTGCAAAATCTTCTCCATTGGCAGATGGGGATGTCAAACTTCAGAGCAAAAAACATTTTTTTATGCTGCTTCTCCATAGATCGCTCAGGGACATGAAACTAAATTGCTGAATTACTTAAGACTTAAACCAGATTTACATAAATCACACAAAAAATTAGATTATGTATATTGTTGCACATAGGCAGTTCTGCAGGTTTGGAACATCTGAGCAAATGGAGATGGAGGAATTTTACCTTGCTGGATACCAAGCACTCTTTATTCTCTTTTATTCACCCAATTATATCTCATTTAATTCCCTAATATTCTGTGAAGCACTTTAAGACGTCTAGTAGACATAAAAAGCACTATATCAAATGTTAGGATTATTATTTACTATTATTATTGCTTCTGAGAAAGTAAAGATGCCACACATTATATCAATAGTGTGGTTGAGATTGCTAAAATTGCAGAGTTCTGTGGATTATTGTTACAAAGTCATCCTAACCTCATTTGATCTGACCTTGTTGTATAGTTTGGAATAAGAAATAATAAAATTAATGAACCTGTTTTGAATAAAAGCAAATTTAAAGGCAATGGGGGAGAAATGTAGAAGATAAATTAGGAAATAAAACAAAACCAAAAAAAAAATTGAACACGATAAGAAAATGTTAAAGAGGGTACAAATTAGTTTTTCTATTTCTATAGAAATAGAAAAATATCAAAAGTCGGACGTAAATCACAAAAAACAGGCAATGTTGTATTATCCTCAAAGAAGAACAATATATGATTTAAAGAAACACTAAATAATAGTATTGGATGAGTAAAAATTAAAATAAAATGAGTGAATCGTGAAACAATCATCAGGATGATAAAAAAGAAAATTGGAGAAGAAATTACAATCAGGAAGGCAGGAAAGTATGTTGGGTATGTTTCTAACCTGAGTTTTTGAAGCTTTCAATCCAATTCACTCCAATGCATAAACCCTTTCACCTTCTGCAGGTCTTTTATCTTTTGCCCAGTATAAATCTAAGCAAGAGCAAAGAAAATCATCCAGTTTAGATTTGTACTTGGAAAAAAGATAAGGCTGTAAATTAATTGAAATTTATAATATTAATAACAAATGTCTTACATCGTAAAATATAATGCAAATACAAGTAAGATACAAAGATAAATGGGATTGATGAACTTCTGCTTTATAATGAAACTTTGGGGAGTAGATATATTGATCTTGTCAGTGTGACCTTATAATTGGTTTGTGGTATAACCCCAAGGTGCCTTTAGATTGGAATCCAAAATGAGATTTTACAAAATGTTTTTAAATTACTGATAGGACTTCCATCTTGAGAATATCAGATTGTGAGATTCAGATCGTGGAGTTAAGATTGTGTGATTCGGATCATGAGATTTTCAAAACAGCAAATTGGAAACTGTAATATTGTACTATAGAAGGATGAAGAGTAAATGCCTGTGAGAAACACAGTCATTGTGCTTGATGGTCTTTTCTGCTTTTTGCCTGGTTTTATGAATCTCACACGTGATATTTATCTGCAATCACAATCTCAAATTTGGTTTCAACACTCCAAAGTGAAGTCATGGTCAGCTTCATGACTGACCAGGAAAAGGTCGAAGGAAACATGATGATGGTATGCTTAAGCCTCAGAATAGCCTGGTCTTCTAAACCACAGATTAATGGGTGTTTTAAGCAAAAACCTTCACCAGTGGTATGTGTGGAGATTCCATCAATAAATAGACTATGGCTGTTTTGCACTCTTGTACAGATCGCATAGCAGTTCTGTGACTTTAAGTATGTCCATTTGAACATAATCAAACCAAATTGCCTACTTCACTGAAAGAAATTATCACTGAGACCCTCCGGCACCTTGTTTTGCCTACAATTAATTCAGTAGCTTTTGGCTACTGAAGTGCTTCTAGTTCGATGCCTGGTAATTCAAGGCTTCAATTATCTCCTCCTGTAATTCATTTCAAAGACAGACCGTTTGAGATCTGTGTGAAAAAGTAGCATTTATCCAACCACAGAAACTGCGTCTGCTCGTCCAGATCACAATCTCCTTTTGTAGCGCTTATATTACACTCACTGCATGCAAATATCTGGGGACAAAAGTCAGCAGTAATAACTCGCTTTTCAGTGTGACTCATTGGCTTGCAATGCTGTGAGTGACTTCTTAATAACCTTTATCTAGTTTTCATAGGCTACATGAATGTTTTTTCTCCCTTTTAATTAAATATTTTAGTTCTGAGAGGTGTACTGCTGGGTGGAAATTTAAGCACAATTAATCCATTAACATGATCCCGCAACATCCTACTTATACATCCACATTCTTAACAAAATTTCAGGCCATATTTTATTCCCTTGGTATCATGGGTCTCCGTTCATGCTGATTCCTTTGTCTCCTAACCTAAAGCAAAACATCTATTACCCTTTTCTTGACCATGCTTTCAGTCACCCACTTACCCCCACCTCAGGTGCAAATCCCTGACTGTACAGTGTTTTGGGTTGTCTCCTGATGTGAAAGGCATTATACAAATGTAATTCATTCTTCTTGATTACTGTTAAATACCCTCTCATTAACAGCAATCTCCGACTCCAGTGGTAACTCTGGAGAGGAGTGGGGACCATCGAAGAGGACGGTCTTGAGGTGGGACTTGAAGGAGGCTAGGGAGGGGGCGAGTGGGAAGGATTGCGAGATGGAATTCCAGAGGTTGGGGACAGAGTAGCTGAAAGCTCACCCACCAATAGTGGGGCAAGTGGGTTGAGGGACATGAAGTAGGCTGGAGCCCACTGAGAGGAAGGAACAGGCAGGTTGGTAGTTGGTCTCAGAGGTAGGATGCATTCAGGGAAGAGGGTACAAATATTGGAGCTCCACAAAAGGATATTTCTGCACAATGCTCTCAGGAAAATGCCATGTTTGATTCTATGTCTGAGCTCATTTAGTTGATATGGAAGTGTAAATGATGATGTGAAATATGCCTTATAGCTGAAAGACTGAAGAGGAGAAATATCAGCTATATTTCCTTATACTAATTACTATCTAGTGACCACAATGATAGATTCATTGCTAGATTAATCTATCAGATGAAAGCTAGATTCAATATTATATGTCAGTATACTAAATTCAATATTATATGTATATATACTAGATTCAGTTGGCATGATTTTCCTCCACCCCTTTGTGTTAGAATAGCATTCAACACCCAATTATCTAGACTCACACATGGTCAATAGAGTCCTGTAGCTCAGTGATTAGAGCATTCACCTTATAGGCATGAGACCCTTGTTGGAATCCAGGCAGGGCAAAACCTTAGGCAAGTTTCCTTACTCCACAACCCAAATAATAATCCGTCAAAAAAACATAAATTGGGCATTTCAATCCATGACTGTTTGTGGGACACTGCTGTGTGCAATTGGCTGCAGCATTTCGCCCACAAATATACAGACAATTCAATTTACAGTATATTCTATGAATTGCTTTGAGATGTCTAAAAGACATGAAAAACACTATATCAAATGCAGGGATTATTATTATTATCGATGGCCACTAAACCAAGGGATGGGAGTGCGGACAGCATCCAAGCAACTATGTTCCACTATAATTCAGTGCTTTGAGTGAAGATTATTTTTTCCAAAAAAGTGTATGTTTGTAAGTGTGTATGTTTTAGGTAGTTGGTAGTGAATCTGAGTGGACATTTATACAGGATTAATTAGCACAATAAAACTTTACATTAGTATAGACAGAAAATTCTGTCATATATTAAGATGGTTAAATGGTATGTTGGCAACAAATTTAGGGATAAACCTTGGGCACATTTTCTCACTCCATACGCTTAATAATAATCCCACAAAACAATAATTAAATTGGTTATTTCAATCCACAACTGTTTGTGGGACACTGCTGTGCATAACTGGCTGTTTCATTTCGCTCACAAATATACAGTCAATTCACTTTACAGTATATTCTGTGAAGCGCTTTGATTCGTCCAGAAGACGTGAAAAGAGCTATATCAAATGGAAGGATTACAGTAATCATTATTATTATTATTAAATGAAGTTTCTGTATGTTTTACTGCTACCTCTAACTCTGGCTGCTTTGAAGCGGAGTCGAACACATCACACCCCATAAGACGTACTGTCAAGCGTCATTGTATTAATAATGCTAAGAAACAACCTGCTCAGCAGTTTAATGTCAAATAAATTAAGGTGAAAAAGTGTGGTGCATAGAGTACACTTGCTCCAAGCAAAGCCACCACATGTAGTGTTTTATACTTCTATATTAGAATACTTCCATTTTATGCTATTGGAATCAAACACATATTCTCAAGAAAGTAGGTTTTCAAAGCTGTGAACTACAGTAGCTCTGAAATGGAGCAATACAATGGAATGCAGGTGAGAAATATGACTTAAAGTTTGGCAAAAGTGGTTCCAGCACTAACCCTTTGAACCATGCCAGGGCAGTGTTCAACCACAGCCAATAATGAACTAGGACATTGTTAGGAGTGGAATGGTAACTTTAACCAATGATCAGCCTAATTCAATATGAAAAATTATAAATCAGGACAAGAAAGAGCACGAACTCCATGCACCTTTGCCAAATGTGAGCCTAAGAATAATTACACAATTAAAAAATTAAGTTGAAAAGGTGCAAGTGTGTAACAGTGCCAACCTAGGTGAAATGTCAATTTGTAAAGGTGGACCAAAATTCAGAAGCAATTAGGCCTAACCTGCTTAAACTAATTCCATGAGCTATGCTTGCAGCTGGGAAAGAGGGGACATTCATTCTATTTTAGAACTGGTTTCAAATCCAGGTCCAGAGAACGAAAGAAAATAATATACTCACAAACTATACCAATCAATGTCTAGAAGACTGTTGGTAAATTATTGTCAAGGGAAACACTGTCAAATTGGCTTGGCCAACACTCTACAATATTGAATTATGGAGCTTGCATCAATTACCATGTGAACTCCACTGTGGTCATTTGCTAGAGACTAATCTAGAAAACCAGTAGGCCATAACAGCTGCAGGTTCCATTGTTCATTTGCTTCAACATTACTGGGATTAAACGTATCTCTTAATATCATTCTGATACTTTCTCTCACAGGGGAACACAAAGGATTGAGAGCAGTACGGAATGCCAGTTCAGTCAACACCCAACTATTTACTAGTTATGCACAGAACGCACAGGCATTATCAGCAGCATTTTTGCCAAAGACCATAAACAAACCTGCAGTGAGCTGCAGGTAGCAGCATTTTCATTGTTCCCCTTTCAAGCAGTTCACCTTTGGTGGCAGATACACATTATACTTTTGATAAAGCAATATATCTAATACAAAGATAATTTGGTTTATACTTTTATTTTGTTTTGACAGGGTACTGAATGCAAACCCACAACAGCAGTGTATTTAATTGAGAACAGAGTCATAATAAATAAACAATGTTTATATTTAATACAGTACCCTTTCATATCATTACAATATCTCAAAGCACTGTCACACGGTTTAGTGTAAAGTGCAGTCAGTGACTGTGCATCTGTACACAAATGCAGCTGCTGATACACATACAGCAATGTCCCATAAACAATCATGGTGTGAATTATCAATTCCGCGGCTCTCTTTTCAAATGTAATATGGTATATTTAATGCCCACACAAACAGGCATTGGTTTAATGTCTGATCTGAAACATGGCCGTTACATTCAACTATCAGCCTAAACTATATGAATCCTAACATGGGATTTGAACCCACAACTTTCTCATTTATAGTCGTGATTGCTACCAATTGAGCCAGAATGACATTAAATGAAAAGTTATTAAAAGCATGCAAAAGAGATCTAGTAGAGTGGTTTTGGGATAGACACCAGGAAACATTTATTTATACAGAAGGTAATCACCAACTGGAATGGGTGATCAGGAAGGCTGATATGCCACAGGGCTTAACTATTTAAGAGCCAATGATTCTGCAATGTAAAGACATCAATGTTGTTATTCTTTAATAATGAAATCAAATGGGACAAAGGGCTTTTTTCTTCTGAACCTCTTGTGATGTTGCTGACATCAATGAAGCTTAAGGCAGGAGAATTGATTTTGTTAACTGCAGTGTACTGCTTAACCTGCTAAACCCTCAAGGGCATCAAGCTGTGAAACATTTCCATAAAATGCTGCTGACCTAATACTTATTTATGGCTGAAATGCTTTGACTTGTTTTTTTTCCTGTTTGCTTTTGATTTTAGAATAATGAAGAAAAAGAAATCAATGAATCAGCATGATTTCATCCAAAACCAATATCACTTTCCTCAAGCTTCACTCCTCAGTCAACTAACAGCTGTATTTCTCAACGGTCATCCAATTTTTATTGAACAAATCAGTATGCATTGACCTTTGATTGGTATCCCTTATTGACCTGTGTCAGCCTAGCTCTGTTGGTAGCACTCTTGCCTCTGCGTCAGAAGGTTGTGAGTTCCAGCCCTGTGCTAAGACTTTTTGAACTCAGTCCATCTAGACTGACAAATCAATGCAGTATGGATTTTGATCAGTTCTGACAAAGGGTCGTAGATCCAAAATGTTGACTCACTTTTCCTTTCTCCATAGATGCAGCCTGATCTGCTGCATGTTCCCAGAGATTTCTGTTTGTGTTGCAGTATGGATTATTGCAGGTGTAGTCCTTCAAATGAAATGGTTTAAACTGAGATCCTGTTTGCCTGGCAGGTGAACAGTAAAAGGTACTATGGCATATTTGAAAAGAGAAGAGAATTTCTCCTGGTATCTGGCAAACAATCCTCCACATACAATGAGTGAGTCATTCACATCATAGCCATTTGTGAAACATTTTGCATGTAGATTAGCTGGTATGTTTAGTTACAAGGCACAGTGTACATTTAACAGTAAACATGCTTTGAGAAATCATCCTGACAGGAAAGGTGCTAAAACTTGATTTAAGTATCAATTTCAGTATTCAGTGTATGTAATACCATACGTTAACTTTTTGAATAATTAACATCATATAAACTTGACCCAGATAATCACCCAAAATTGTAGTTTGGTATCAAACTGAAATTCTGGTAAACCACAGCTGATCATCAAACATTTCAACAAACACAACAAAATTACACTTGTATAGTGCCTTTCACGTCAGGTGCCTTTCACGTCAGGCACGTCCTTTTGTTTTCATTTCAAAGGGAACAATATATTAACAGGTTGTGTCAATCATGAGAACTATTGAAGGCAGGATATTTCATACAGTTTGGTGATAAAAAGTCTTTGCCATGACCATGGTTAAATAGTACAGAATTATTAATTTTAATGCAAAAGTTGGCCTTAATCTGATGTCCAATTTTCCATGCAGCTTTTTTGAATATGTTCAATAAGTAACAATGAGATTGGTAAATCTCTAAAAATCAACCATTGGAAATACGTTAGGGAATATTGTACCAAACACAGTTTGGTACTTTGTGTAGGATATTATGAAGAACTAAACTAAGTGTGGCTGAGTATGAATTAAATTATGGTACAAGAGTTTTTTTTAATTTCTTACAACTAATAAAATTTATGAAGATATGAGCAGTCCAACATTGGCAGCTAAGAAATCATCACAAATAGGCAGCAGGGAGAGTAAAACAGATCTTCAGAAGATGGCTGAACAAACAGATTAAATTTACTCAAAATGAATGGAAGAACAACCAGTCAAGCATTTAAATTTGCAGATGACCATCCTGAAGTAATGCAATTTTCTCTGGCTTGATATGGGAACCAAGGAAGTACTAACAGTCTATGTTAACTTCCATATCTACCTCTTTTGAAAGTTCCATTGGGAACGTTGAAAAGTTGACCTATATTGTCAACTTATAGAGTGAAACAGATGATAAACCAGCACTATGTGTCCAGACTCAAGTAATCATTAAGGATAATGTTGTGCCCCTCAAATACCTTCACTGTCTTCATCACTAAGGTTTAATTGATGATGCATTTCATGGATGCTTATAGTGAATTGGCTGCTGTGTTTGTCTATAACCAGTCATTAAACGTGACCATATTTATCTGAGATGCACTTGAAATGTTGTGACATGATAAGTTCTGTGTATAAAAAAACAAGTACTGTAGTCTCTTTGATTTCAGTATGCATACAAGGTATCTCAGAAGAAATAGAACCATTATATTTTTAAGCAAAGTATTTCCTGGTTTGAAATTAGCACAGCAACTTCCAATACAGCTTAATTCACCTGCATTTGCTAGCAAATGACTGAAGTGAGATTTCCAACTCTGCTATACTAATATTTCGATAACTTAAAAAACAATGTTTACATACATTTTGAAGTTGTTAGAGCATATTCTCTCCCACAAATTATATTTCACTTTGTAGAAAAATGTTGCTTTGATAAGTTATATTATTAAGCAATATGAACTCGGAAAGATTGTATCTTTTTGTGTTTCACCCACAAAATACTCAGTCAATCCACTTTACAGGACTGTGTATTCAGTGAAGTGCTTTCAGACATCTTAATGATGTGATAAGGCAGTATATCATATTATTATAATTATTATTATCATCATCTTTGATCAACCTAGGTAGACATTTCAAGCTATCTGAAACAGTGGGTGGGGTGGGGTGGTGGGAGTGGGATAGTTGGCTGGTAATTTAATTTTCATATACCGTCACTATGTCAGACCAAGAAAAGTTATGTATTGATCTGTTTCCTTCTCCATATTGTCAATTCTCCAAGATTGGCCAGACTAACTACAGGTAAATCCCAATGCTTTAGTGGTATTAAAATGTTGAGCCATTACCTATATGACCATCAGTTCCCATATCATGTAGAGGTGCTTCCTCAAGCCAGTATTGCAATTCTATTCTCAACATGGCGTGATGGTTATCATTCCCCTGCAAGGATTTCATAGAATCTTACACTATAAAAGCAGGTCATTCAGACCATTGTGCCTGTGCCGGCTCTTTGAAATCGTTATCCAATTAGTCCCAACTCCCCGCTCTTTCCCCACAGCCTTGAATGTTTCCCTTATGAACATACAAATATGTTTCTCTGTCACATCATTTAATTGATGATTTGTGTTTACATTTTTGTGGTTACAAAATCCAACATTAAATTTGCTCATAAAATTGTAACCCATAGTCTTCAACACTGTGTAAAGTCCCTACAAAAGCTTTATGGTAGCAGATGGGAACAGCAGGTGTCTGAGATGTTTATCTTCCAGACAAAATATGAAGAGCTGTCACATTTATTTAGGATCTTTATTGAGAACTTGCAGATATTGCCGCAAAAAATGTAATCCATCGAGAACAGGTTCAGTCTGTCATCTGAATTGTTGCCATGGCTCTGGTCTCTTTTTATGCCAGGTTAGTCATTAGATCCAACTGTTGACCGATCCTCTAATGGTATAATAACTGTGTCATGCGAACTTGGTGCATGCCAATACAAATATGATGTGCTCATTAGGAATTCATTACTCTTGACTGAAGTGTCCCACTTGCAAAAACTTTGGTACTGTTCAGCTTGTCTATGGGTGCAGCTCTTGTTGTAGCAATGACAAGTCCTGTATCTGAATGAATTCAAATATACTAACTGGTAGCCATGGTGATATGCACCTTTTGCAAAGAAAGGTATGACTCAGGTTCAGTGTAATATTATTTTGTATTCTCTTTAGAGAACACAAAATAATATTACTAATAATATAGTAAGCGCTCTGAGACACCGTCCGGCGTGGAGGGCACTATATAAATCGAAGTTGTTGTTGTTGTTACAGTACAGATATCCCTCCCCAACTACGAGGGGTTACGTTCCTATAAACCCCCGCGGTTGGTAAAATCATGGTTGGAAAATACAGAGCCCTATGGGAAACACGGGGATAGGGGGAGTACGTTCGCTTTTTCGCGGTTGGGAAATGCAGGGCCCTATGCGAAACATGGGGATAGGGGGAGTAAGTTCGCATTTAGTAAAACTAAACACAAAAAAATACAGACACAGCTAGACCACGTGGGGTGAAGATGCTGATAGGTGGGAAATGCAGAGCGGATGAATACACACCAATAGGCGGATGAATGTGGTCCCTTGTTTGAAAGAGTGAAACTTGAAAATTTAAACCCGTGGATTTAAATTGCGGATGCGCAAAACGCATTGCCGCAGTTTGCGAGGGTTGTCGCATTTAGCAAACTGTGGATGCATGAGTTTCATGGTTGACAAGGCTGCGGTTGGGGCGGGATTCTTGTACTTTGTCTGCAGTGTTGACGTGCTAATTGTGGAGGTGCCCTGTTGTTTAGATTCAGAACTCTGCCGCCTGCGTTCTCACGCGCACCAAACTTCGCTTCCCCATTACCCCATACCTTGCCAGACTTCACTGGCTCTCTGTCCTGGAGAGGATCGATTTCAAGATCCTCACTCTTGTCTTCAAATCTCTCCACTCCTCTGCACCCCACTAACTCTCTGACCTCCTCTCTCCCCAAAACATCATCCATTGCCTTCGCTCCTCTGTTTCTGATCTCCTCCGTGTCCCCCGAATCTTCCGCTCCTCAATTGGCAGCCATGCCTTCAGCCACTATGCCCCAAAGCTCTGGAACTCCCTTCGCCTCACTCCCTCTCTTCCTAGTTTCAGGTATGGGCTAAAGACCTTTCTGTTCAACTGCGCCTTTCTCCCCCTCCCCCTGGCTTGGGCCCAGTATGCATCATTGTGATGTGCTCTGAGACGCCGTCCAGCATGGAGAGCGCTATATAAATTAAAGTTGTTGTAGATCTAACATAGGACTTTCCCTCATAATGACTGACATGTAGCATGTTTGAGACTTTCCTACCCAAGACTGCTCCATGAGTCACCATAAGAGTGGTAAATTTGAAAGCTCTCAGCTCTCTCTGACTCTGCTGGGCACAACTGTAGTCATGAATATCACCTCATGGCTATTTAAAGTACCACCTCCTCTTCCCTCGCAACAATTCCAAAATAGCAACAATTATTCATTAGTCATTGACTCCCTTTCCCTAAAATGACCTCCAAGTGTGCCAATGTTCTATCAGCTTGTCTGACAGACATAAAGGCCTAGATGAGGGTTAACTTCCTCAGCTCCAGTCAACATCTTCACTCCTGGGGTTCTAAACTCTTCAACCTCCCTGGGCTCTCCCTCCGACTCACTGAACCAGTGCGCAACCTAGGCATCTATTTCAATGCCCAGCCATCCTTCCTCCCCCATATCCAGTCCCTGACTCCATCATAAAGAACACCAATAATAACAACCTGCCTTTATACAGTGTCCTTCAGTGAGGAGGTGCATTAGAGCAAGGATAATTGAGAATATAATAGATCCCATTGTGCTGATGTATTTCAAATAGAACAGGCAGATGGCACCTTGGTTTTAATGTCTGATCCAAATGACAATATCTCTGACAATGAATTGTTCCCACCGCCATCATTACAGTATCAGCATAGACTTTGATTTGAGCTGAAAGTCCTGACGTGGAACTTGAACCATAACTTTCTGACTCAGAAGTGTGAGTGATACGAAATGAATCTGGTTGATCGCTTGCGAAAAATTATGTTGGTAAGTTCAAGAAAACACTCTAGATACAACACCATCACCACTGGTAACAGCAATAATAATTATTATTATTATTATTGCATTTCATATAACGTGTTATCATATTGTTGAGACACCTTGAAACGCTTCACAGAATATACTGTACAGTGAAATGATAGTACACTTTGTGTACGAAACGAAGCAGCCAACTTGCCTAACAGTTTGGCTTTCCCAAGAATCGAGTCCAGGTGAGCGCGCTAACCACTACGCTGCAGGACTCTAAGCAATTCAAATGTTCCAGCTTTCCAAGTAAATAAGAATCACTTTGCAAGAAATGTGGAACCATTTCTATTGAAATTAACTGTCAGTTCTGATTATAGAGCTACACGAATTTGCACAGTCTGAGAGGGTAGCTGATAGCTGCAAGGAATACATACTAAGAAGAGCGCCAAATCCAATTGAAAAATGTCTAAAGCCTCAGCAGTTAATGCTGACTCAGTACCAGTGTCAGGAGTACTTTGCCAAATTGTCCAGCATGAAACAACCAGCTAATAAACCAACTGTTAATTTTAGTATAAACAACAATATTTGTATTTGATAACAAAGCTTATTTTTTAAAATAGTGTATTTCATAAACATGTTATGAGTTACTGTGAAGCATATTGCTATGTTATGCAATCTGTGTTAAGAAATACTATACTTAAAGATCAAAATGGTGTTACATAATGTATCAGAAAAGTAAATTTTATATTTTAATATTGTTTGCATTGAATTAAATCAGCTATTGGGATTAAACAGTTATTGGGATTCACTGGAATGGAATAGAGTTAACACTTACAATACCAAATTACAATTGCAAAGCAACTTTCATGTTGGCAGGACATCCCTAGAAGTAGAACAGTCAGGAATTAGGACCCAAGCGGAGGGTGGGAATCAAGTAGTGTGGAGGGCAGGGAGAGGAGTGTGGCCAATAGCACTGTCAAAAGAGAAAAGTCTTGAGACGAGCGTTGAACGAGGCAAGGGAGGAAGTGAGGCGAAAAGAATGTGGGATGAAGTTTCAGAGGGTAGAGGCAAAGAGGCTGAAGGCCTGGAACGGGGGCATGGAGCAAGCTGGGGCCTGCTGAGCAGACATATTGATAAGGGGTTGGAAAGGTAGGAAAGAGCAATGTCATGGAGGAGTTTGAAGGTGAGGATGAGGATTTTGAATTCTATCTGAGGGTTGGGGAGCCAGTGGAGGCAGGCAAATGTGGGTGTGATGGGGTCATGGTGCCTGGTAATAGGGAAGAGTTGGACAAGGAGGGCGCTGGCTTGGTCGATGCTGGATATAATGAAGACATGTATTCGGGTTTTGGCAGTCTGAATGGTGAGGCAGTGGTGGAGTTGGACAATGTTGTGGAAGTGGGGGAAGGCAGAACATGGATGTGGGGTAGAAAGCACAGTTGAGGGTTGAACAAGATACCAAGGTTCCTGACTGGCTTGGTAAGGTGGAGTGTGCATCTGAGGATGCTGATGCTGTGCGAAGAGAGATATCATCAGGAGAGGCACTGCAAAAGCCAATCAGGAGAGCCTCGGTCTTGTTGACTTTCAAGTGTAGACATTTTTGTCATCCAGGACTTTCATCGTCATCCCGATGTGAGAAGCCTTATACAACTCTCCTGTGGAGCTCCTATAGCTCAGTGATTACAGCACTCGCCTTACAAGCATAAGACTTGTGTTCAAATCCAGGCAGATCAGGGCAAAACCTTAGGCAAGTTTCCTTACTCCACATGCCTAATAATATTCCCTCCAAGAAAACCGCAATAATAAAACTGGTCATTTCAATCCGTGACTGTTTATGGGACACTTCTGTGAGCAAATGGATGCCATGTTTTGCATACAAATATACAGTCAATTCACTTTACAGTATATTCAGTGAAGCGCTTTGAGACGTCAATAAGATGTGAAAAGCGCTGTATCAAAATGCAAGGATTATTATTATTATGTCTGACATGCAGTCTTTCAGGACAACAGTGGTCCTGGAGTTGAGAGTGGAGGCAGAGAGATAGAGTTGAGTGTCATCCACGTACATGTGGAAGTTCACCACATGTCTGCAGAAATTGTCACCAAGAAGGAGCATGTACAGGTTGAAGAGAAGAGGACCAAGGACGGAGACCTGGGGAACACTGCACAAGACAGTGTGGAAGCCGGAGGAGGAGCCAATTGTGTAGACAAAGTAGAGCCAGTGTGAGAGATAGAATCTAAACCATTCAAAGACAAAACCTTGAAAGTTGATGTGAGAGGAGAGGTGGTGAAGAAGAATGGACTGGTCTGCTGGCTCAAAGGTTATGGCAAGAGGTTGAGGAGGATGAAGAGACAGAGGAAGTCCTGGTCAGAGATGGACAGAATAACATTAGTCAGCTGTTTCCGTATATATTATTAATATACAGTACTCTTACAAAGGCAAATAACAGAACTGAGCTATAACCAGATGTTTCAGGTTGATGGTTGCACACATGGATGTTTTGTGCCTGAATTCAGTCAAACTAGTAATACATTAATGAAAAATTATTTGTATATCCAGAGAAAGCATGTTTGTTTACTTTTTGCTTTGCCCCAAAAATTGAACTTACTGCAAATATACTGTAAGATTGGTCTGAGATTGCATAGTCCCAGTGCAATCAAAATTAACCTTGGTATTCGGGGCCAGTAGGAATATAATTGATTAGAGGCCAACTAGTTCAAATTAGGAATCAAGTACTGCAAAATGCAGCTGAACTGCTTTGGACTGAGAGGAACAATTGTGAAAATTCAACCACATCATCAATGATTCAAGAAATTGAACCAATATTCCACTGATAAATCACTCAGCAATATTGATTTCCCATTCAGTGAATAGAATAAAATATGGTGTGTGGGGAAAAGATGGGGAGTGGGATTAAATAGATAACAGAAAGCCAGCAAGCGCACAAACTTGCATTCACAAAGTGATCTTCATAAAGTGTAACTTCTTGAAATGCTTTCAGCAAGCAAATTCGCACAGAGAATTGGGGATTTTATGATATGATGAACTCTAATCCCCAATCAAAGAATAATAATTTTTACTCCTACGAGTTAACAATCTACTATGCTGTTTATTTGGTTGGTACTCCACTTAAAAGTTCAACACTGAAAGAAAAGTTTATTTGAATGTGAACACAATCAGAATCAAACAACATTCAAATTACTGTATATCTTTGTCTAGTTGTAGCCTTTAGTAAAGGTGTATTGCCAGGCAAAGATAATGCCCTAGATTGTTCCTTTTACTGGGATCTGTCCAAATAATAACTCTTCCAATCCCTAACATTTACAATAGTGTTATTTACATCACAAGTGTAACTTCACAGAATCATAGAATTATACAGCAAAGAACAAGGCCATTCGACCCATCATGTCTGTTCTGGCTCTTTGAAAAGAGCTATCCAAATCAATCCCACTTCCGCGCTCTCTTCCCATAGCCCTGCAGATTTGTCCTCCCCAAATAATTATCCACTTCTTGCTTAAAAGTTGTTATCGAATCGGCTTCAACTTCTCTTTCAGCCACCGTCCTACCTCTCTGCCATCCCTCATCCGAACCCTGCATCCTCCACCCCCCTACTCTCGCCAATGCCCAGGTCAATTCGCCTTTTTAATTACTTGATGCAACTGAGAAATAGTTTTTAGTGATTTGTGGATATCTCTTTGCTCCTCCATCCACAGTTATTAATTTCTACCCATTTCAGTGCCTTGGGATACCCTCCCAAAGTGAAAGGCATTCTACAAAGGTAATATTCTTGTTGTTTCAGGCAATGCATTCCAGATCCAAACAACTTGCTGCGTGAAAAAATTCTCCTCACCTCCCCTCTGTTTCTTTTAACAACTATTTTAAATCGGTGTCCTCAGGATACTGACCCACTCGCCAGTGCAAATAGTTTCCCTTTGTTCACCCTGTCTAACCTGCTGATATGTTTGAAAATTTCTATGAAGTCTCCTTTTAACCTTCTCTGCTCCAAGAAGAATAATCCTCTCCTGCTAACTGAAGTCCATCAATCCTGGTACAAATCCTGGTAATTTTACTTTGCACCCACACAAACGCATTGACATCCTTCCTAAATGCAGTAGTAGTCTAGCTGAGGCCTAAGTAGTGCTTTATAAATATTCATCATAACTTCCTGACTTTTGTTTCTATTGAAAAAGCCTACTATCCCATTTGCTTTTTAAAAAGTTTTATCTACCTGTCCTGTCACCTTCAAACATTTACTTACATGAAACCCCAGGTTTCTCTGTTCCTCCACCCACTTTAAGATTCTACGATTTAGCTTATACTGCCTCCCAAAATGTATCACTTCGCATTTATCCACATTAATCTTCATCTGCCATGTATCTGTCCATTTTACAACAACAACAAAATTATCACTACTCATGGAAGCATATCATTTTTATGCACAAAAGGAGGCCATTTTGACCCATCGAGTCTGTGCCAGCTCTTTGAAAAGAGCTATTCAAAGTCAATCTCACTCCCAGGCTCTCTCCCCATAACCCCGCAAATATGTCCTCTTTAATTTTACATCTGTCTGAAATCTGCTTGCAGATTTACTTGTCTATCTTCTCCCCAGTGGTTGGTTGTCATAAGTATGCACCTAACAGAGTAACAGCTCCTTTATGGATCATTAACTTTAACTAAATAGATTCTGTTTTTGAACCCACTAGCATATTGTCCCTTTCCAGGGATATAACCCCATCATAGGAACATAAGAGTTGGCCTGTCAGCCCATTGAGCCTGTTCCACCATTTAAATAATCATGGCTGATCTATACCTCAACTAATCCTTTCAATTCCAATTTCCTGCTTTCTTCCCATATCCCTTAATATCCTGACCTTCCAAAAAATCTATCAACCTCACTCTTGAAGGTGTGGATGGATCTAGCATCTATGGCATTTTGGAGGAAAGAATTCCAGATTTCTACCACCCTTTGAATGAAAAAATGCTTCTTGATTTCACTTTTAAATTACCTAGTTCAAATTTTAAGACTATGCCCCCTTGTGTTAGATTCCCCCACGAGAGCAAATAGCTTCTCTGTATCTAACCTATCAAATCCCTTTATCATCTTAAATACCTCAATGAAATCACTCCTGAACCTTCTAAACGTACAGTCCAAATTTAATCACCCTTTCCTCATACCTTAACCCTTTTAGACCTGGCAACATTGTGGTGAACCTGCATGGCACCCTCTCCAGGGCCAATATATCTTTCCTGAGGTGTGGTGTCCAAAACTGAACGCAATACACCAGATGGGGTCTGTCTAATGCTCTATAGAGCTAAATCATAATTTCTTCCACTTTGATTCCAGACCTGTTGAGATAAAAGCCAACATTCCATTTGGCTTTTTAAACAAAATAAATAATAATAATCACATTTGATATGATGATTACTTTTTGCACTTAGGAAGTACTTTTTAGTGATTTGTGGATATGCGCACCCACATTTCGTTGCTCCTCCACAGTCCTTAATTTCTCCCCATTTCAGCACCTTGGGATGTCCTCCCGACGTAAAAGGTGCTCTACAAATGTAATTTTTGTTGTTGTATTAGAAAATATTCTGCTTTATCTTTTTTTGTTCTGCAGATGACCTTGCACTTCACTACATTGAGCTCCATCTGTCACTGCTTAGCCCACTAAGTTAATCAATCTACTCCTCTTTGTAACTTCCTACTCCTATCTACACTATTTACTGAGCCTCCTATCTTAATGTTGTCGGTTGACTTGGATATAAACCATTCCATTCCTTCATCCAAGTTATTTATACATATAACAAATAGCTGAGGTCCCAGTACAGACCCCAAGGGTCAACACTTGTCATATCCCGCCAATCAGAGAACTTTCCCTTTATCCCTTCTCTCTGTTTCCTGCCTCCCAACCAATTACCAAGCCATGTGACAAGGTTACCTCCAACTCCGCACTTTTACATTTTTGCTAATAATCGTTTATGTGGAACTTTATCAAAGTTCTGAAAGTGCATATAAATATTATCCATAGACACTCCCTTATCCACCATTTTAGTGACCTAGTCAAAAAATTGAACTAGATTAGACACAACCGACCCTTCACAAACCCATGCTGACTTTCTTTGACAAGCTCATACCTTTCCAAGTGTTCCACTCTGTCCCTGATGAAAGATTCCAGTGTTTATGTTAATGTACATTTATGTTAAGAAAACAGATAGCTTCCTGGTTTCTCCCTCCCTTCTTAAATAAAAATAATCTAAGTACATAAATCACCTTTTCCTCCTTTATTTCCTTCCCTACCCCTCCAGCAAAAATTGTAGCCAGGAATATTCAGCTTCCATTTCCACCCTTGTTTGAGCCAAATCTCAATTTTTGCCCTACACTATATCATAGCCGCAGGTGGCAATTTGAGTCTGTAGCTCACCAATCGTATTTGTTACATTCCTTGCATTTACATACCTGCACTCCAAGACCGACTGAATCTGCTCTGCATTTCTCCCCAGTCTAATCCCTCCTTTCGGTGGGGACTACTACTCCTTATTACATCGCTATTCGGGTGAGGCTCTCGCAAGTCTTCCCCTTTATATAGGACTCAAACAAAATCACCCAGTTTCGGCTCATCAGTAAATGTATTATTCCCCTGCCTATGATTAACTGCTAATTGGCTTGCTTACCTGCTTACATATAATGTTGCTCTACCACAAGAAAGGTTTCCCACTCTTCTGAATATAAGAGTTCTCGCTTGCTCCCTGGTATCTCCTTTGCAACAGAATTCCCACTCTCACCAAATTCCCTAACAGAATTCCCACTCTGTTCCACCTCACTCAGTTGTCTCATCACTCTGTTGGGTTCTCTGCTCAAACTTAAAGCGCTTCACGGGATTCAATGTAAAGTGTAGTGACTGTGTATTTATAACTGAAGACAGCAGCACACTGTAAAGTTCCATAAACAACCATGGAGTAAAATAATCAATATTATCTGGAGGAATTGTTGGCCAGGCCACCAGGAGAAACTCCATTTTCTTTTTAAATAATGTCATGGTATCTTTAACGTAGACTTGAACCAGATTGTTCAGACCTCATTGCTAATATCTTGCTAACAAGGACGGCATTTCTGAAAATACAGCAAAACCCCCAGCATCTCAATAGAGTGTCAGACTGGACTATATGAGTTGAAAGTCAAAATAGACGAGCATAACTGTACATTTATTAGGTTGCAAATGGGACGTTCAAATATAATGCTTTGGAGATGTTACAATAAATCCATTATTTATTGCAGGGCAATGGAGAGAAAGTGGGCCTTGCGAGTTGGATTGTGCTTTTCGGAGTCAGCGCAGACCCGATGGGCCGAATGGCCTTCTTCTGTTCTGTATGATTCGACGAATAGCTTTCACTACTTCACAAGAGTGTTTTACAGTTTCATGCATTTCTCACCTAAAGGATATAGGAATAGGGCGGATAAATGGAATTAGGTTAGAAGATCAGCCATGATCTTATCAAATGGTGGGGCAAGCTCAAGGAGCCGAATGGTCTACTCCTGCTCCTATTTCTTATGTTCACCTCTGACCACTTCAATCTATCTTATTTGTATGAAGCTAAATGGGCAGATTTTTAATAGCTAAATGATTGCTCAAAATCCAGTCTCAATGTTTGAGGATTGTTTCACTTGCCAAAGGCCCATTTCACTGACTGGCGTTCAACTGAAGAGAAACAACTTCTTTACCACTCCCCCCTCCCCACCCATCGCACACCAACTTTCCCTTTTAGGTTGCTTTTTTCACCAATTTTTCCATCCTATTTCAAACCAACAAGACATATTGGAAAAATTTACCAAGCTTTACACCTACAAATGAAACATAAACAGTTTGCACTGTACCAACTTTTTAACCGTTTTGATTTCCCCCAGATGGAAAATAAGATGAGGTAAGCATCTTAACAACAACAACAATTTACATTTATAGAGCGCCTTTCACGTCGGGAGGACGTCCCAAGGCGCTGAAAGACAAAACTTAAGACAAAAATCTTAAGACAAAACTATGAAATTTCTTCCAAATGAATAGAATCAATCAAGAGGTTGCAGCATCCCTCTAAGTCTGATAATAGTCCTACATGTTCACTGATGTAATCATATATTTAACAGTTTATATACATACATAAACTGTTCAGTGTGTCCTATCCCTGCCTTGTAAATAGATCTGTGAATGTCTAACTCACGTATTGAGTATATTGTAAAAAACTGTCAATTGTACTATGCTGTTTATCAGAGGTACAAAGGTCTTATTATATTTACTTCTGAGATACTACTTCATTCTGTATGTTGTGAAAAAATGACTCAGCTGCGTGGATTTCTATTGCATGAGCCAGTCTGGTGTGCAAACAACCAGGAACACATAACTGATGACAAGAGTATTTCTTACTTGTTGTCCTTACCTTCAGAGTTGTCACCATTAGGGAAATGTCAGCACTGAGAGTAATGATCAGAAAGAATGATAGTGACTGCTGAATCATTTAGGCAATGTTTTCGGATTGAAATGAGCAATCATTATTCCAAGCGAATGTTACTTGGGCAGCCATTGACCAGTCAGTGTGCATTACAAAATATTATTAATTACAACACTGAAAGCATTCGCAAGATGTTATTTTTCTGTAAAAAGTAAATGTTTCAGTGCTTTGTTTGGAGCATTTAATTTTGTTATTTTACCCTGAAATAAACTATATTCATCTGCATAGTGTTTAATTTCTTCTGCCCAAAATAGCATTAGTGGCGGAAGGAAATACTAGGTGTTAAACATGTCTAAAGAAAGTTCACTGAGCACAGTATGAATTTGAGCTGTTTCCATTCTGTGTAAGTTTACATTACATTTGCTTTGCAGGAAATGGTCCCACACATTCTGTATAGAAAACCAGACAGCTGTTATACAACTAATAATTCACAAGGCAAACATGTATATTTGTAAATAACAGATAACATCAGATTTATAGCCTGCACTTCTAATTTGGAAAGGCATATTCATGAATTTAAAATGAATGGAACATTAACTAAATTATGTTCGTAAAGGGTTTTAGCACATTGCTCTAACCTTAATGTTGCTTTTTTTCAGTCAACGTATTTTTCATCTTTCCATGCTTTTACTGCCATACCATTAGCAAAATGACTTGGTTATGTGTCAAACCTGTATGGTTGCAGCATATTATTCCTGATTAGATATGAATAGAGGTCGAATATGTTAGTGGAATTTTCTAGGGAAAAACACATAATTTAGTACATTTATGTTTTTTTTGAAAATATATTTGTTATAACATAAATACAAAACAAAGTACAAAATCACTACACACAGGATATCATAGAATCATAGAATCATACAATTTTACGGCACAAAACGAAGCCATTCAGCCTATCGAGTCGGTGCCGGCTCTTTGAAAAGAGCAACTCAATCCCACTGCCCAGCTTTCTCCCCATAATCCAACAGACCTGTTCTCCCTAAATAAAGATCTAGTTCTCTTTTAAAAGCTGTTATCGAATCGGCCTCCACCACCTTTTCAGGCAATGCATTCCAGATTCGAACAATCCGCTGACTGAAAAAAATTCTCCTCAGTTCCCCTCTGCTTCGTTTTGAAACTATTTTAAATCTGTGACCACGAGTCACAGATTCGCCCACCAGTGGAAACAGTTTTTTTGTACAACAACAACAACAACAACAATTTACATTTATAGAGCGCCTTTCACGTCGGGAGGACGTCCTAAGGCGCTGAACAAGAGGCGTGTGACCCAAACTGGGAGGGGAGTGTTTGGGAAGGGGTGAAACACGAAGGAGAGGAAAAAGAGTTCGGGGTGGAACAAAAGGCACGATCGAAGAGGAAAGTCTTCAAACCGGCCTTGAAAGAGGAAAGGGAAGAGGCGAAACGGAGGGATTGAGGGATGGCATTCCATAAGGTGGGAGCGGAGAAATTGAAGGCCCGGCCTCCGATGGTGGGGAGGTTCGGGCGGGGGGCTTGGAGCAGGCCAAGTCATGTTGAACGGAGGGTCCGGGTGGGCGTGTAGGGGGAAGAGTAGATCGGTTAGGTAGGATGGGGCAAGGCCATGTAAAGCCTTGTAGGTGAGGACGAGGATCTTAAACTCGATCCTCTGGAGGATGGCGAGCCAGTGGAGACGGGCGAGGGTGGGGGTTATGTGGTCACGGAGGCGGGTGCGGGACAGAACACGGGCTGCAGAGTTTTGGATGGCCTGCAGCCTATGAATGGAGGAACTGGGGAGGCCGACTAGGAGAGAATTTCCGTAATCCAGCCGTGAGGTGATGTAAGCATGCACAAGTGTTTCGGCAGCGCGGGGGGTAAGTTAGTTGCGGAGCCTGGCAATGTTGCGCAGATGGAAATAGGCGGTGCCGGTCAAGGCGCGGATGTGGGGGAGGAAGGAAAGTTTTTGATCGAACATGATGCCGAGGTTCCTGATTGGCTTCGTGACGTGGAGAGTGCAGCCTTGGATGTTGAGGCTGGCAGCGCCCGATGTGCGGAGGTGCTGGCTTGAGCCAATCAGGAGGGCCTCAGTCTTATTCACGTTCAATTGCAAAAAGTTGTCCCTCGTCCACGATTCGATGTCGGACAGACACGCTGTCAGAACATCGATCGTCTGGGGGTTGAGGGATGAGGCAGAAATGTACAACTGTGTGTCATCCGCATACATGTGGAAATTTACCCCATGTCTGCGGATGACGTCGCCCAGAGGGAGCGTGTAAAGGGTGAAAAGAAGGGGACCGAGGACAGAGCCCTGAGGGACGCCGTGGGAAACTGTGCGGGGGTTTGAAGAAAAGCCATTGGAAGAAACAAAATGTAAACGTTGGGTCAAATAAGAATGGAACCATTCAAGGACTGTGCCTTGAAGGTTGAGGTGAGATCAAAGACGTTGAAGGAGGATGGTGTGATCGACTGTGTCGAACGCAGCAGACAGGTCAAGGAGGACGAGGAGGCAGAGGGAGCCCTGGTCACAGGTGGTTAGGATGTCATTTGTGACCTTAACCAGGGCAGTTTCTGTACTGTGGATAGGGCGGAAACCTGATTGGAGGGGTTCAAGAAGTGAGTGATTTGAAAGGAAACAGCGGAGCTGGGAGGCAACCACTCTTTCAAGGACCTTGGATAGAAACGGGAGGTTGGAGATGGTGCGATAACTTGATGGTTGCGACGCATCAAAGGAGGGTTTCTTCAGGATAGGGGTGATGGTGGCTGTTTTAAGGGAGGTAGGGACGGTTCCTGAGGAGAGGGAAAGGTTAACGGTGTCAGAAATGAGCGGGGCTAACAAATGGAGCTGGGTGCGGAGGAAGGGGGTGGGGATGGGGTCCAATGAGCACATGGTGGGTTTCATGGAGGTGATTGTTTTTGTGACTGAAAGCGGGGTGGTGGGGTTGAAAGTGTGAAATGGGGGGTGAGTAGGGGTTGAGGTAGCTGATGAGGGCGCGGAGGTGGAGGAGTGGTGGGGGGAGGAAACCGCAGAACGGATTTTCTCAATTTTGGACTCGAGGAAATCCAGCATCTCCTCGCAACGAACGTTTGAGGAGAGGATCTGCGAGGTGAGGTGGGGGGGGCGGAGGAGCTGGTTGGTGGTGGCGAAGAGGAGGCGGTGGTTGTCCTTCGCTTCCAGGATTATCCTGGAGTAGAAGGCTGATTTGGCGGTGGCTAGGGCGGAGCGGTAAAATTTGATGCGGTCCAGCCAGATTTGCTGGTGGACCGTGAGGCCAGATTTGAGCCAGGTGCGTTCAACTGCTCTCACTTGGCTTTTGAGGGAACGGAGGTGAGATGTGTACCACGTTGTACACAGGTTGTACACACATGTTTTCGGGTACGCTCCCTTTCAAATAATCAGGAGTCACTTCTGTGTGCACCACAACCATGTACACCTCTGTACATATCCTGATAAGATCACATGCCACTTTCGGGAGGCACCCTGATGTACACCGTACGTGTATATGTTTATTGTACACACATTTTCCAGACGCTCGTTGGTTACATGTTGAGCATCCTTTTGTACCTTTATGCTTATTTACAACCATTTCCAGCGTGCTTGTGGGCTACCCGGCAAATACAACATGAGCAGTTTGTACAGGAGAATATCCTGCTGGGGTCAGGCCTCATCTGGCCTTTGCCACATTGAGAGGATAGATTATATAAAACTGTAATGATGAAAAACGTAATCAGAAAGGTTTGGTAACAACAACAAATGATAAATGCGGAGCATCTTTCATGTCAGGTGCACATCTGAAAACTGACTGGAAGCCTGAGCAGGTGCTCCACCGCTTCAAGTGCTACAGCATTTAGAACATTTTCCCAACATGATTCTCGTTTCTGAAGTTTACCACTTCGCATTTTCCAATGTTAAACTCCATCTACCATAGTTCTGCCACCTCATTTATTCTATGTACCTTTGCATTTTTCACCTGTCTGCTTCACCATTTAGAACATCTCCTAACTGATTCACAAAATAGAACTAGTTTCTCCCATTTGTGTAATCCATTTTTCTGCTACCCTGTGGGGAAAATATCTTCAGATACTTAGCATATTCACTTGCATATTCTTAATATGATTGTGATCCTAAATGTAAAATAAAAGTAACTGAGAGATTGTTTTGCTCAGAGATTTATAAGGCCAGCAATTATGCTGAGTCTGAGTCCTAATTTTGGTTTTACTGCTGTTCTTGAGTGTAAAAATTAAACAAATTATTCAATTTGTTATAGTGTGTTTATATTGCAGTCTCCCTTTTCATATAACCTTCTTTATACTATATTGACATTTTAATCACTTTTAGCCAAGTGTGCTCAAAATATGAGACCAGAGTGTAGGCTGATGGGAGCAAGGACCAAGGTTATTGCTATTTACAGTATTGTGACAGTCAACCTAATCCAACACAGTGAAGTGGAAAATGATAGGCCTTTCACCAAATCTGTTGTGAAACATTGAACATTTTACCTAATTTATATCAAGGGTATATTTTAGATACTAATAACAGTATGTGTTATAACAAATAATCAGAAATGTCTTAAATATTTCAACACATACATATTAAAAACATTGATTGTAGATGTATCTTGGATTAAGCGTGTGGAAAGCATTGATAGGTTTGTATTACAGTTTAAATAATTATGACTTTTGGAAGTAGGAAGAGTTGTTTTTATAGCTCACATTAAAAACAAACAGCTTGCAAGCCTAATTGAGGAGGGATTGAATCCAAGTCCCAAATTTCCAATTGTGGTATCCAGATTATGTTTCAATTGGTAAATTGAAGTGGTAAACAGGCAAACTATCTTGGCAAAGCAAAATCCAAGGAAAGTGTTTGTCTTGTTCTCTATTTACTTATTCTTTGAAAACACAACTAATATACCACTCAATTTTGCATAAAACATTTAAATCCAGGTTATTATCATTCTAGTCATTTGTTCATATATGTGCTTAATCATTCCCTAACAATATAATAATAATCCTTGCATTTGATACAGCACTTTTCACGTCTTCTAGAAATCTCAAAGAACTTCACAGAATGTACTGTAAAGTGAATTCACTGTATATTTGTTGGTGGTACGCGGCAGCTAATTGCACACAGCAGTTTCCCGCAATTAGTCATGGATTGAGTGACCAAAGTATTATTGTTTTTTTAAAAAAGATTATTAACCCAGGAAAAGTGATCCTCCAATTGACTAATCATTCTGCCAGTAGGTGCTGGAAATAAACCTATGTGCAACCGAAAGCCAAAACAATTTTTCCCATCTTGGTTTAAAAATTACAGATAATAGCGTAGCAGTGGTGGCATGGGATTTTGCCATAATTAAATAATAACTGGACATCTCAAATCATGTATTTATTGCATATTGAAATTAACATTTGCTGCTTCGAATGTTGTTCAATTTGTCATATACTTCAACACATATCACAGTTGAAGTTGACTGGTTACATTTAAAGGGAACCTCACTTAACATTTCATCTGAAGGCCGGCACCTCCAACAACGCCCTGCTAAACCGAGCATAGGATTGTCAGATTGTGAGTTCAAAGTGTCCTGATGTTAGTGTCAAATCCACGCCTTTCTGACTCAGAGGCTGACTCTGACTCTGATAGTAATAGTAGTTTTTGCCTCTGCTTGGACACTAATCACAATTTCAAACAGGCAAGAAATCAACGTCTAAGCTAAACCATTTTGCGAATTCCATTATGAACGCAAGTGCTACTGTTTGTTTCTTTCTTTTCACCATGCTTTCTCCTATTGAACTTCAGTGCGAGCATTGCTGATATTTCACAAAAAAATCACATGTTATTTCATGTTTATTGACCAACTCTTCAAGGTGATTATGTTGCCTGCTATTAGCTATTAACATCAAATGATTATTGAAGGTTGAATATATTTGAGAACATGAAAAAGAACTGCTTCCTTGATCATTGATATTTTTTCCATCAGATCTGGTACAAGGCCACATGGAAATAGATCTTTCTTCTGACAATTACTGCATCTTTCCGATTATAATTCTAGGTAGTCTTCTCTTCCACTTTCAAATGCAAATTGCTCCATCCAGGCCCTTTAGAAGACATCTTCAAGGTTGATTTGAATAACGTAACCATCATTTGTATAATGACCCAGGAATGATGAATGATCAGAGTGCCTTGGATTACACATAATGGCATTCAGTATAGATAATATCACTTAATGTCAGAGAACCACTCCTTCCTCTCCTGCACACAAGTTGCCCTCTAGGTCTTCAATCTACCTGTGAGTTGTGTAGTTAATTTTGAAGGATGAAAAATAAAGCAAAAAATTCAATAAAAATAGATCACCTTTATTACTTCCTTTTGCAATTTGATCAACATGTAACTAGATTGAAAGCATTTGCATTTTTGTAAACAAAAATCCTTGCATTTGACATTGTGTAATTCATGTTGGGAGAATATCTCAAAGCACCTCACCGAACTTTCTGTGAACTGTAATGACTGTGTATCTTGCAGATGAATATCCTGTAGCCCTTTATCACAAGATAGTGTTTTGCAGTAATTATGTCAATTGTTTTGGTAGGTAAGCATGGCAACCATTTTACATACAGAAAAGTCCATAAATTGTCATTAAGTGAATGTCCAACTAATCAGGAAGATAATAATAATAATCCTGCATTTGATATAGCACCTTAACATGTCATCTAAAAACATTTCACAGCTTATACTGTAAAGTGAATTGACTGTATTTTATGAGTGATATGCAGCAGCCAATTGTGCATAGTAATGTCCCACAGTCATTGAGTGAGTGACCAATGTGTTGGCCAAGACACCGGAAGAAATCCAATAGTGCCATGAGATCATTAAAGTTCAAATGCACAGGCAGACAGGAACTTGTTTTAACATCTCATTCAAAGGCTGGCACCTCCGAAAAAGCAACAACCCCCATATGGTGCATTGCAGTGTCAGTTTAGACTATGTGATTCCAAGTCATGGGGCTTGAACCCACAAACTTCTGAATCAGAGGCGAAAATGCTACCACTGAGCCAGGCTGACACACTCAATGTCACTTCCTGGCACCAGGACCTTGCCACTGCCTTTGATACAGTTGATCATGCCATCCTCCTCCATCACTTGTCCTCCGTCATCCACCTCAGTGGAACTGCACTCGATTGGTTTGAGTCCTACCTCATAAACCGCCAGCACTAACTCTCTGCAAATGACTTTTCCTCTCGCTTTCATTCGGTCACCTACAGGGATCCATTCTTGGTCCCCTTCTTTTCCTTATCTACATGTTCCCTCTTGGTGATGTCATCCACAGACATGGGGTAAACTTCCACATGTATGTCGATGATACTCAAATCTACTTTTCTATCTCAAATTGCGACCCCCAGACATGATGGTCTGTCAGACATCAAGAGCTGGATGAGCACAAACTTCCAGCAGCTAAACTTTGACAAGACGGAAGCCATGTTCTTTGGCTCTTATCGACATTCATCCCCAATTATCCTTCCTCCCACATCCAGTCCCTCACCATCTCCGCCACATTGCCCATCTCCAGCAATATCTCACCCTAAAAGTTCCTGAAACCCTGATCCATGCCTTTGTCACCTCTCAGCTGGACTGCAATGCCCTCCGCGGTCTCCCCTCCACCACCATTCATAAAATCCAGCACATACAGAACTCTGCCGCCTGCATTCTCAACCAAACCAAACTTCGCTCCCTAATTACCCAAGTCCTCGCCAGACTTCACTGGCTCCCTTTCACAGAGCAGATTGACTTCAGGATTCCCACTCTTGTATTTAAATCCCTCCACTCCTCTGCACTCCCATACCTCTCTAACCTCCTCTTTCCTCACAGCAGAATCTGCTGCTTCCACTCTACTTGGTCTGGTCTCCTCCTTGTCCCCTGAAACCTCTGCTCCACCATCAGCGGCTGTGCCTTCAGCCACTACATCCCGAAACTCTGGAACTCCCTCAATCCCTTCACCTTACCCCCTCCTTTTTCGATTTTCAGGTCATGCGCCTACAGTTACCTTCCCCCTCCCCCTGGCTCGGCCACGGGATCCGCTATCGTGAAGTGTTCTGAGATGCCATCTGGCATGGAGGGTGCTATATGTATGCAAATTGTTGTTGTTGTTGATTGCTTCAATGTCCAATGTTCTTCTCTGCCAATCAAATTTAAGAGTATTTCCATGACTTACAAATTCTTCGCTACCATTGTCCTCCAAAATGCCCTTCAAATCTACTCTATCTTTGCCATCCTTTCCTGATTCAGGTCTACTATTCAGTACTCACTAGCTCTATTAAGGTCAAACCTTCAGCCATTACATCTCAGCATCAGGAGTACTTTTTCAAAATATGTTTCCTCATTTACTTTCTCCTTGCCTATGAAACGCTTCTAAACATTTATTTTCATGAACGTTTCTTTCAGCATCCTAAATTCAAATTATGATGCTCTCTGTCACATTTGTTAAGGGCTTTGAGTGCTACCTATCACATTTGTTAAGTGCTTTTTCCTGCACATTCTACATGGAATTTGTTGCTTATGCTTTGATTGACTTTGTGGCTCCAGTTTTTGAAGTATGCAATTCCAACTATTATTCCTTAGAGTTGAATAAAACTGCAAAATAAGGAAAGTAGAATTCCTTGAATTTCTCCAAATATGAAGGGGTGATGGAGCTTCTCTCTTCTTAAATTGCTTTCTTTAGTCTAGACTGCCTTAGAATAAGGGAATAAGGATTTGAAGTTACAAAACTAGAAAAATGCTGAGGAATTTCGATTCACGCATGAAGGAATGTTCACATTTTTAATTTTGTTCACAATATTTCAAAAGTTTTAATGATTTTTCATTTAATGATTTTTCAGACTTCTTAATAAAGAGTACTCTGAAGATATACTGCAAATTAGACCCCAGTGTATTAAAATCCTTAGAAAATTATAATTCCAAGGCACAATGGCACCTAGATTCTTGCCTCTAGGATCATTTCAATGTTGAGTTAACGTCCTAACTATGTGACCATAGATCAGTGGTTCCCGATCCAAATCAGGGTCGCGGGGGTCTTCAGTGGGGTCGAGAAGGGTCATCAGAATTTTTGTTTAACGTTAAAAATGCTTTTTTAACACTAAAAAAAACGTCCAAGGCGACACCGCCAACCAATTTGTGTGAAAGAGCATACTTACAAGTTGCGCTGAGTCCAAAAAAGAGACAGAGATAATATTTTGGCTGAGCTTCACTTCAGTCACCATATCGCCCCCTAGGGGTTGGGAGGACCTGTTGGAGGGCTAATTTGGGTTGCAGCAAAGCAATTTGGGTTGCGAGGACCTGCTGGTGGTTAATTTGGGTCACAGCAAAAAAAGGTTGGGAACCACTGCCATAAATGAATAGAACTCAAGACTATCCTAAATGGAAAAAAGACAAGGAAAAGTCACAGAGTGGAATATTAGGACTACCCTTGTGCACTTCCTACCAATTGGTTTTTAAGCAACAGTAACAGCTTGCATTGCAACTCAGAGTGGAGTGAACATTACCACTTGTCAATATAGCCATGGAATTGATGATAGTATATTCATAGGCCAAGATATATGTAGGTTTCACCCACAAATATACAGTCAATTCTCCTACTCTCCTTCATCCTGCCCTCCCCCTCCCCCCCTACTCTTGTCCCTACCTGATTGTGCAGCGCATTGGGACATGCTCTCGATGTGAAAGGCGCTATATAAATGTAAGTTTTGATGATTGATAGGTGGGCAAGAATCTAAATTAAAGAAGCTCTCAGTTAACTCAATTTTGCCCAAGGAACATCACTGGGCAATACACAATGTACACAATATATGGTCCCGATGTACCTCACACCAGCTCACAAATTTTGGCTCCCACTGTGATCTTCTCAGAGCTGATATCTCACAAGTGCAGCACAGCATATAGAGGTTTCCAATCAGAAGAATGTAGTTTACATTTTGCATGTGTTTTCCTCCAGTTAAGCAGTGTTTACCTGTTTGAGCAATTTTTCAATACCAGTGATGTTTTTTAGACTTTTTAAATATGTTTTATTCAGACAAAGATGCTATTTTACCATTGTCCTTGTGGTATTTGTTCTTACATTTGAACTCATTAAAACAGTGCATAATGGTAGATATAATTACACCAATCCATCTGCCTAAGATAATGAAATTTTCCCTCACAATACTTCCTCTGGAGGTTATTCAGAATCCTATCATTGAATCTTCTCAAATACCAACATTCTGCATATGCTAAATTTTAATCTTACAGTGCTGCCTTTAATTTATCCCAGTTACTCATCATGCTATGAAATGTAAAGGTTCATGTTCACAGATGGAAAATATCCCTTTTTTAATCTGCTCAATTGAATAACAGGAGGCATTCAATATAGTATACTATTTACATCTAATTTGTATCACATACATTAAAAAGAACTCTGCTGCAATATTTGCAAATCATGCGCATGATTTGGGGCGCATATATCCCTGTTTGAAAACACAGCGCGTTTCAGCTGTGGTCATTCATGCTAAATTTTGAATCACAGTTCAAGAATGATAAAAAATGAAAAGAATCCAATGAACGGCCATTAAAACTAAATTATTGATGAGAGTTCTGATCCATTGACACTTTCAATAAAATATTATTGCACCATGTGGCACACTTTAACCCTTAAGATGCCTTTAACAAACTAGGAAAATAGTTCCAGTAATGTACACAGGTGAAACTAAGACAACATTAAATAATTTGATCTACAAGAACAACACTTCAAGCTCTCAGTATCTTTAAAAAAAATTCAATGGTTATTACTCAAGTCATGTTATGGGCAGATACAATACAATCGAAATTACTGTACAATACACATTTATATTTATATGGCACCTTTTATATTGGGAAGATGTCTCAAACCACTGAACAATCCAAGGATTGACTGTACATGTAGATATAGGCAGTTGAAATATAATTTAGCGTAGTTGTTCAATTTGGTAAGAACAATAAAACATTTACAATATTGTACAATGAATGGTAGAAATTTAAGAGGTGCAGAAAAATAAAGGAGTCTTGGGATTTCGATCTCCCAGAACTTGCTACACAGCCCCCATCCTCTCCACAATACAATCTGTGGCCAAGCCTTCAGCTCCTATGTCCCTAACCTCTCAAGTTCTTCCCTTTATCACTATGTCTTGTCCCGTTTCTTTCTAAGTCTCGCCTCCAATTGTATATCTTTGAATGGGCCTATGGCCACCTCCTCCTATACCTTGCTTGGAATTCAACCATGCCTATGTAAAAGGCTACAAGATGTTACATTATTTCAAGCGTAAAAAGAGAGAGAGAAAAAGAGCATGGTGGGGGGAGGATGATGCAGCCAAGTGGTTATTTAAATTTTTTGCGGTATAAAAGACTAGGACATCTTTGCACTTGGCATCTGATGTGAGGATAGAGGGATCTTGAGAGGATCCACGGAGAAGAGAGTGGATGGTAGGAAACAGCATCTTTGGGTTGTTGTTTGCATACAAGATGACTTTGGAATAAAAGTCAATTTTGGCCTGTGAAAGCGAGAGGCTGTGGGTGTTGAGGTGCTCGAGCCACAACTGGCACTGAAGGCTGGATTTCTGCCATTTAAGCTCAAGTGTCCAGGTTTGTGATTTGAGTGAGTGGAAATGACTGTTGTACCGGGGGAGAACAAGTGGGTATCTATGGGTATCCAAGAGAATCTAAACCAAGATGAGCTTTCCATGCATCCCACCTACAAATGGAAATCCCAGAGATAGACTGTTGGAATGGAATGCACACTCCCTCACTGAAGAGATTCATCCTGCTTATCTGATCTCGGAAAGTATTAGTTGCAGGTTGGAAAGAGCCAAGGCTTTGGAACCCTTGCATTGGAGTACTACTGGAGTATAACCAGCTGAAATCACATAATTTGCTGTTCGGCAAGCTTTCCCTCTGCTTGTCCATCTCGGAAACCCTTACCTGTTGGGGCTTTCGCTTATAGGGTTAACAGGAGCTGAATGGCATGCCTCCCTGCCTCCAGTGACTAGTTTGCCCTTCCAGGTCCTTCCGATGAACCAGGCTGTCTGTGCTGTGGTGCCATGGAATACTGCAGACACTCTTGGCTCCGGAACCAAATGACAGAGACCAGCAGAGAGGGCTGGGTCCATTTCAACAACAGATATGTCACCTCAGATCCATTTCAACTCCAAGTTGACTCCACTTTGGCAATTAGGCACATGTTTGAAGTGCAAAACAACTTGGACTAGTTGGGCCAAATATCCCATTTTCAATTCTATGTAATTCTATGTAAATTAGCTCTTCAGCACAGGTTGTGGGGTGATTTGTTTTATGTCAGGTGGGAGTTTGAAGACCTTGGTAGCAATGAAACATAGTAGAGCCAAATGTAATTGGCTCAATATGCCTATGCTGACTGTCTGAAAGAGCTATCCCTGCCCTTTCTCCATTGTGTTTTCCATTTATCGGATTCCATTTCATGAATACAAATACAAGCCAACTACATCTCATAAACTATCTGTTTCTGTACTGCACTCTCCACCATCTGTAAGTGAAAACTGTTTGAAGAGACTTAAAATTATTAACAATTTTCAAGCAATGCAATCTACTGGTGACAAGAATTCAAACACTGCACCCTGCCAATCATAATATCACCACAAACCACCACATAACAAATGTTGGAGACAGACGGAGTTATGACCACATTCACTCAAAATGATAGCAAGAGTCTAAATTAGATAAAACCTAGAAGAGAGCAGCTGAGTTTAATCATTCCAGACTACTACACCTTACTTACCATCTACATTGCCTTAATTTCTCTCTCTTATTTGTTCATATGCTCTCTCATTCTACCTCTCCACTTTTGCTCTTTTTCATTGTTTCCTGTCTCTTGCCAATCTCTGTGCCTCTCCATCTGCCTGTGCTGCACTCTCTTTTATGAAACATAATAATGATCCTTGCAATTTGATATGGCATTTTATCACATCATCAAGATGCCTCAAAGCGTTTCACAGAACATACAACAGCAACATATATTTGTGCAGCACCTTTCACATCGGGGGCTGATCCCAGATGCTGAAAAACGTCCATGAAATTGTATAATTGCCTATGTTATACATCCACCAAAAACCATTCAGTTTCCTATCAAAACCACTTAGATTTTTTTGCAAGAATCATATTAATCATCTCCTAACATGTAACACCATTACTCCCACACATACTGACTGCCTTGAATTAGGGAAATGACGTTCTGATCTATCAACACATGCACTTGTACCGGTCGGCTGCATTGAATCAAGGAAACAACACTACAAAATTACATTTATGGAGCGCCTTTCACATCGGGAGAAATCCTATGGCGCTGAAAAGTCAGTTTGGGACCTGAGCAAGGGAGAGGGGCAGGGTAGAAGGGAAGGGAAGGGGAGGGAAGAGAAGAGAAGGGAAGGGAAGGGAAGGGAGAGAGTTAAGAGCGGAGGGAGAGAGTTGGGAGGGCAGCAGAAGCCACGATCGAAGAGGAGGGTCTTGAGACTGGCCTTGAAGGAGGCAAGGGAGGAAGCGAGGAGAATGGACTGCGGGATGGAGTTCCAGATTGTGGGGGAAATGTATTCTTCGTCCATCATGCCTGTGCAGAAGAATTAAATTTCCCTCAATTCAATCCTATTCCAATGCTTGCTGGTAAGTGTGTATATGCAACAAGTTAAGAAGCATTGAATCGTGGAAGCAAAGTCTAGATCCATCACTGCATGCACACTTACTAGTTGCAGTGACAAAGTATCTCATGCACACTTACTGGCTGCATTAAATTATACATGACCAGTGTAGATTATTGATTAAATATATTTTGATATGACGTATCCTGGTTGGTATAAATTAAGTGATAATTTAGGGAAATTACTATTATCACAATTTTTGATGCAGGCATGCACAGGCATGTAGAAGATTTACAAATGCACAGGCATGTAGAAGATATATAAATGACTTCCCAATTGATTATCCAGACTCATTCACTCTTTCCCTGATGATTCCATCCTGTATTTCATGTCCTCACTATGCACATATGCCATTCAGGCCTCTCTTGTGTAATGGCTGATTCAATAAAACTTGATTTCACTCATGTTCTTCAATTAGGAAATTAAAATCTGGCTTATTTCTAGATTGATCCTCACTGTAGATTTGTACTTTAACTGGAGTCCTAACAAATGTCTTGTAAATCTCTCAGTGTAAGTGTCATTAATGGAGTTATGGATAGGCAGCTACATGTGTATATATTGGTTCTAGATTTACTTTTTTTTCTTAGCATTTAACAACATCCAGAATTTGGCAAATTCTTCAAGTTAACCTTCTTTTTAAGCTAGTTTTCTGTAAGTTTCTTTTAAGAACGATGAAAATGTCTTCAAAGTTAAAACAATTCAACATTTCAACTGAATTCAATGTAATCCGTCCAAAAAGACCTACAATAATAAAAATATACAGTCAATTCACTTTACAGTATATTCCGTGAAGCGCTTTGAGACATCGATAAGATGTGAAAAGCGCTATATCCAAATGCAATAATTATTAATGTGGAACTCTTTGACTGAGCCATGTTTGAAGCAAATAGTATGAACGTGTTTAAGATGAAGCTAGATATACATGAGGGAAAAGGGAATGAAGCAATAGGAGGGAGTAAGGAAGGATTGGAGACTCACGTGGAGTATAAACACTGACACAGAAATTTGGGTCGAATTACCTGCTTCTGTGCTGTACAATCTGTGTAAATCTATGTAAACAAAATGTCCATTTACTCACCAACAAATCACTCACAATCCATGACCTCACCATCAAGGAAAAGATTGCTATCCTCGCCCTCACCGAAAACTGGGGCACCCCAGGTGACACCTACCACCCAGGATAACGCCACACCACCCAGCTACAACTTTCACCAAACTCTACAGCCTAATTGCTGTTGTGGTGGTGTGGCTCTCATCTCCCTGTCCTCCCTCCAACCCATCCCTTTACTCCTCCAGAACCTTACCCTCCTTTGAGCAGTTTACCCTCTACCACCCCTCCAGCCTTCCCTCAAAATCCTCCTTGTCTACCGTTCCCCCAAGTTCTGCCCCACCTTCCTCTCGGACATCTCCACCATTCTATCTTCCATCTCCCTCTGTTCTGAATGCCTCCTCATTTTAGCTGACTTCAACATACGCATCACCTATTTCTACTCTACTTCTGCTGACTTCTCCTCCCTCCTCTCCTCCCTCAACCTCTCCCTCCACATCCAATCTGCCACCCACGTCCATAGCCAACTCCTCGTCCTGGTGATCACCCAAAGGCTCACTGTTTCAGACAGCACCATCACCGATAAAGCCATTTTGGACCATAACTGCATCTACCTTAATACCTCTGTACCCCTTCATCTTCCTCAAACTTCCACCATCATCTAACACCCCTGGAAAGAAATTTCCTCTTTCTTCGCTGCCCTGGAGTCATCTGAACTCCTGCCCCTCTTGCCCACACAGACAGATCTACCCTCTTCGCTCTCTTTTCTCCACAACTCCCTCTCCTCTATCCTTGACTCTCTTGTCCTCTTCACCTCCGGAATCACTATATACTCCATAAAACCCCAAGTACATCAGCCATCTCCAATCCCTCAAGGCACAAGTGCGAGCCACCGAACGCACCTAGACCAAATCTAAACTAATAGTCCATTATTATTATCAGCAGATCTGGCTTGATCACACCAAGATCCACCACTCTAAATACTCCAAGATAATCTTAGAGGCCAAGGATAAACCCAGGCTCCACTTCTCCAACACTAACTGCTTCTTCCGTCCACCCTCCTACACCTCGCCCATCCCCTCCTCCAATTCCAACTACTGTATGAGGAGATGCTCAAACCCCAAATCACATGTATCCAATTTGCTACATGTACCCCATCCACCACTACTCTCTCATCACCTCTCCATCATTACCCACCCATCTCCTCCATACACTTTCAACCCTACATCTGAATCATCCCTCATCTCCGTCATCTCCAAAATGAAGCCCACCACCCGCTGTCTTGATCCACCCCACCTCTCTCCTCACTTCCCAGCTCCACCGCCTAACCGACATCATCAACCTCTCCTTATCCAATAGCACTGTTCCCATCCCACTAAAAACAGCTGTCAACACCTCCATTGTGAAAAAAAACCTTCCCTGGAACCTCCCTACTTTCTAGCTACAGCACCATATACAACCACCCATTCCTCTCCAAGGCCCTGGAACGAATCAAAGCATCTCAGCTCCGTTCATTTCTTTCTCACCATTTCCTCTTTGAGCCCTTCCAATCCAACATTATACAAATGTAATTTTGTTGTTGCTGTAGTTGTTGTTCTGTGATTATATGTATTTTGTGGGTAAACAAGTAGCCAATTTGTGCCCAGCAATGTTTCACTTACAGCTATGTGTAAATTATATGTTCACGATTCAAGGCTAAATATTAATCTTAATGACTCAGTAGTTTTGCAAAACAAAACTGTTAAAATAATTCATAGTGAAATAAAAAAAAGACACTGTTATATTCGTGTTGTTTCAGAATCACTGCATAAACACTAAAAACATAACAAGATTGTTTGGGTGAAGAATACAGGAATTATCATATAAAATCAGGGTATCTGAATATACAGTAATATCTACCGCACAGAGATTCTGCAAAGTAATAAACAATAATACTATGTAGCATTCCAACTGTCAGTCCAATCTCAAGTCAAATATAACTATGTATGCCTATGGGATGAAAAATGGATAGTCACACATTGCCAAAAACTGTGATTCAAACAGTTATTAATAGGTGTATGGGCAAACACCCAAATGTATGATCATACAGGTTGACATTAGAGATCTCATGGCGCTATTCAAAGAAAGAAAGGAATTTTCAGTACACCGACCAACAGCCTTCCAAATAAAACGAACTACTCCCTTCATGGCTGTTTGTGTGCAAATTGTCTGATACATTTATGTACAAAAATACAGTCACTACACTTACAGTGAATGCTGTGAAACCCTCTGAGATGCTCTCCCAATGAGAAAATTACACCATATAATCATTGAATTTGATATGGCTTCTTACCATGTTGCTGCAATGTCTCAAATTGCTTTACAGAACAAATTGTAAAGTGAATTGACTGTAATTTTTGTGGATGATTATAATTACTACATAAGAGTTAACCCTACCTTGCAGGTACAACACATAATACAGGGTTAACTCAAAATAATAATAATCATGTTCATCAGTCCCATATAGTGATGAAGCCTAACAATCAATAAAATAATAATTTAAATTAATTTAGGAACTTCTTTAAATAAAATAGAATGTGGACTGAATCTGAAGTCTTTGTGAAACACTTTAAGTAAATCTTTCTCATTTTGTTACCATGACTACAGGAGGCTGTGTTGGCCTCATTTTGATGGCTAATTGTGCATCAATATGCTAAGAGCATAAAATAATAATTTTATTAATTACATTCAATGCAGTTAGTGAAAATAAAGAGTGTCGAAGGTGATCTTAGAATCCAAATGTATAGGTGCAGTCTGTTCTTGTAACAAGAAAGATATTCTGGAAGGTTAGCAAATGAGATCAGTTTTAAGCAGCAATTTCTGACAATTATTTAATAGCCAATTGTATAATGAATGATATTGGCAGTATACAGTAGTTTGCTCAGTAATTTAACTACTTGGGTCTTGGGTGACGAAAAGTGCAATAATGACTGTAAAGTGCTGTGAAGCGCTGAGTGAATTTCTCAAAATGTCCCTTCTTGACCATGCTTTTGGTCATCTTTCCCCTCCTCACCTCACCACCCTCAGCTCTAGTGTTCAGCCACAAATGTCAAGCTTGCTGGATGTCCTCCTGGTGCTGTATAAGTGTAAATTCCATTGAAGTAAATTGCATTGTTGGAAGTGCCATCCTTTGCATGAAATGTTAAACCGAGGTCTCATCCAGCTAGGCGTTAAAAATTCTAAGGCACGATTCGAAAATAAGAAGCGAGTTTCTCCCAGTGGCCAACAATCACCAAGGTGAAATTGGTCACTTCAGGATGATTTGAGGGACATTACTCAGTCACTATAGTTTACAGTAAATTCTGTGAAGTGCTTTAAGACATCATCCTGAAGTAAAATGCACAATATGAAATGCAAAAACAAATGACAACAGATTTAATACATCACATCAATAATGTGTTGTGAAACATGTTCCAAACACTCGTCAATGCTTTTGGTGTAGCTATCTACAAGTTTCGGGGTACCAGTCTCCAATCCCTAAAAGCTCATTGTTTTGCTCTGGAGATACTATACTGTATTTATTGAATATTTATATGAATCAATCATTACCAATAAACACTTTCCAGCTTTGTACAAATGCTTTTTGCAATTTATGTGTGATTGAACATGAAATTATGCTTGATGGCAAGAGTGATGTTCCTTCATTGGAACCTCTGCAAATGTGAGAATTATTCACTGGTGCTCAAAGACTCGGACATGAAAGAGGAATGTCCAACGATGGATTTTTTATATTTACCATGATGCTATTGACATATTGTGATGCATGGGTTAAGCATGAGTTAATTTCTTGTGTTTTTTCAGTCTGATTAAAATCCATTTTAGTAGACTGGGTCCATCGACAAGGAGAAACACAGAAACCCCCCAATTCCATCTACTCTTAACCTGCATCAACATTTTTGTCTTAACGTTGAACATTGTGCAGAATTTTTGAAAAATCATAAACTAGCCTTAGTTTGAAAGCAAGATCTGTAAAGAAGCAGCTACCACATTAAGACTGAACTGATGAATTTTTCTCAGTTCTGCATAGTATTAAAATTTAAAGACAAAATGGTCTCACAGTTTGAGACAAGCTGGAATTTTAGGTGACATGGGGCAGCTAACCTTTCACATCAGACAATTTTAAAGTTCACACATCTTCCCCTAACTTGTTTGAAAGGTATTCAAGAGCTCATGATGTCTTACTGCTCATAATGCAGGTATTCAATTCATAATGAGCAGACACAACTATTGCAGGCTTCTCATATGTCACTGATGCCCTATGATACTCTCCTCCCACTCTGTTAAAGAGTTCTTCTCCATTTAACAGTAACTCCCAACAATGTTTTCATTTTCTGCAAACAATACATGAAGTGCTCTACCTATAATTAATTTACGAATAGCAACAGACCACTGAAAGGTCACGCTCTTTGTAACCACTCATTAGTTTTTATTTTTCATGTCTACAAGATAAGTAGGGTAAGTTTTAAATGATGGTTGTGCTTATATTTTGCTGCCTACGAGCATTTCTGACAATGCATCACCAACAACCCCTCAGAACAGGTCACACTGCAAATCTCAACGCCGGTGTTATTAACTCTATATAAAAATCCAATACTTAGAAGCTGACTGAATTAATGATACTGACCCTGAAATAGTTTCAGTCTGCTCAGGCAGATTGTGTGGGTTTCTGCAAGAATCAGATTGAAAATCACAAATGCAAACAAAGGAGAAGGTGGTTCCCAATATTTTCTGAAAGACTAATTGTCAGATTAACTCAATGATGGTTTTACTCAGATTGTGAGCACAATTATGTGTATTAACTTCTAAAAAATAAAATAACTGAAATATAAATGGATAAGTACCAGTTTCCAGAAAGTGTTACTAGTTACTGTAATAAACTGACACAATAGGTAATAAACCCCTTCATTACAAATACAGTCACTTCACTTCACAGTAAAATCCTGTGAAGCAGTTTGAAAATTTCTCCTACGTGAACGGCACTGAATCAAATACAAATTAATAAATGAGTGCACTTATTGCACATACTATATTATCTGCTGAATTCAATTCCACAGTCTGAAGCTAGATCTTAATACATTTTTCGCTCACAAAATATACAGTGAATTTATTTTATACTGTAGCATATTTTGTGAAGCACTTTGAGGCATCTCGGAAGTGTGATAAGGCATGATATCAAATGGAAGGATTTTTAAAATTATTTTTACAAAAAATAGAAGTGTAATAATATTAGGCCTCAATTAAAATCATTGTGTTATTTTTGGAAAATAACTTGTTGGATAACACTGAAGTCACTGACTCCTTATCTCTGGCTCTGATGACTACAATTTCCCTGGCTGCTATTTCCATTTCATTGAGCCTGTGAACAGTCTTGTTGTTCTAATTAGTCTTTTGCTCTTTGCTTCACCTTTGGTACATCGCTCATCCCTTATCTCTATCTCAAATCTGCCACTGCTAAAACCCTTATCCATTATATTGGTAATGTTGCCGAAAATGTGAATTCCCATTACAGTCGTGCATTTTCAAATCCACTGTGCTCAATACAAAAATAAGTTACAACAACAACAAAATTACATTTATTTTGAGTGCCTTTCATGTCGGGAGGATGTCCCAAGTCACTGAACAGTCAGGCTGGGACCCGAGCAAGAGAGAGGGGCAGGGTATGGGGTGGGGCAGAAGAGAGTTAGGAGGAGAGAGAGTTGAGAGGGCAGCAGAAGGCACGATTGAAGAGGAGGCGAGGGAGGAAGCGAAGCAAAGGGACTGTGGGATGGAGTTCCAGAGTGTGGGGCAGAGAAGCTGAAAGCTATCCACAAGACTTCAAACAACAACAATAACTTGGATTTACATAGCACCCTCCATGCCGAACAGCATCTCAGAGCACTTCCCAATAACGGATCCCAGGGCTAAGCCATAGGGAGGGGGACAAACATGACCAAAAGTGCGGTCGAAAAGAAAGGTCTTTAGCCGTGACCTGAAAATAGGAAAAAAAAGGGGCGAGGTGAAGGGAGTGAGGAAGGGAGATCCAGAGCCTCGGAGCGCAGTGGGTGAAGGCACGGCCGCTGATGGTGGATCAGAGGATTCTGGGGACAAGTAGGAGGCTAGACCTGGTCTGGGAAGTAAGCTACTACAACAACAACAACAACCAACAACAAAATTACATTTGTATAGTGCCTTTCACGTCATGAGGCAGCTAAATGCCATACAGGCAGCAAAGGGATGGGAAATCTGACTGAAACTGTCTAATTACAGTATCTGTTGTATGGTTTACCATTTGATGATGGACTGGATCGGATATAAAATAAAGCATCACAAGCCTAAATACCATCACACTATGCAGCAGAAGGAGGCATGCCAAACCTAATCGCAAGAGTAGGGATTTCAGGAAATCAGGCTTTGTATGGTTTTTGATTTCTGGTCAAACCAAAAATAATTGAAAACATGCTTTTTGAAAGTGGATTGTGCCCTGTAGGAATATCTTCTGTTGACTGCTGTTGACTGGAGATAAAGGAGGACCTCATTTTACAAAGAACAATGTAATTTAACAGTATATTCCAGAACTTTATATGCTTAGAGTGGATAAGGAGGAATGATAAGGAGGAGTTTCAAAAGACCTTTTTATACATATATTTCCTTTAGAAAAATCAGAAAGAGTAGTTATAACACAATGCTGATTAAACCAACAAAGGACTCACCACAGCTTGATACCATGAATAATCCTATGCAACTGGTAGCAGATTTGTTCAAGAAAACACATGAACACTGAAGAACAGAAATGCATTACAAACACAAACAACAGTGAGTCCAAAACCAAGAAACTTGGAAAGTTCATCAAAATTATTTCTCCCTATTATTAAAAGAATTACCCACTTAGGAAGAATTGAAAGACAACAAGTCGCCTGCTGTCTTGTGCCTGCTTGTGTAATGCATTACTGTCAAAGCAGACAAACATATTTCTGGAGTTAAATCAATAATCTCCCACAGTTTGGAATCTCCCTGAAATCATGCACATGTGTATGCATGTCTGACTGAGCAGAACTTTCTATGGAAAAATCAATTTGATCAGAGAGCTGTCAATGTGTGCAGCACTCGATATTCAGTCAGTCATCCAAAAACTATCAAAACATGGTAGATTTTAAGTCAGGAGTGCTTATATATTGCTATACAGTGCTAGATTTGGACAAGCTACAGGAGAGATTGTTTTGTTTGAAGTATAGTTGATTCTTTGACAATGCATTTATGCAATATTTATAGAATACAACGCAGTTATAGTGTACTCTTACTTAATTAAAAAAGCTGTGATTTTTCCTCGAATCCTGTTTGTTTGATGTTGCTACGTTGTACTGCAGGAAACCAGCAAATATCAAGAAATTTTCCCGTGACAAGAACATGTCACATGAGGCAAGTTACATAACATGGAACCATGCAGGTCAGTACAGCGCCCGCAAGTATCTGAAACAGATTTTGTAAAGGCCGATGTGACCTTTACATAGAGAAGTGGAACATGACCGATACCTGTACTGGATTCACAATCTTTCCCACTTATTGTGTGCTCACTGAGCCAGTGTCACCCGGTAAATTTTGTCATCGCTTTCGTCATAACTCTTACTCATGTATTCCAGATTTTGCTGAAATATGCATGTGTTTCAGCTAGGGAACGGCGATGTATCGGTTTTTCGATTAAACCCAATATGATTTTCAGATCGGTATGCCAATATGGTGATTCTAAAAAAAACGTTACATCGAGAGATTCGATTTAAAAAATATATATCGTTATATTTTTAATATCGTTCCTGGTAATATATCAATATTGTTGGTATTATCAGTGTAATGCGATCTTTTCCAGTTTACCTTGTCGCCGGCATTGCAACCTCCTCGACCTAGAGCATGGAATGCACGTACATTCGGTGCGCGCGCACAATTAAAGGGCGCGCACATCCGATGCGCGCGCACACTTTACTGTGTATAATCGACATGAGTCGTGGCGTCTTAACAAAGTCGCATCGCTGAAAATTGTAGTTTGAAAATTTACCTTTCTCATCATGGGGAAAAGAAGCCCCGTATGGGACTACTTTGAAAACAATGCAGTCAGTAATGGTGTGTATAGATGTACAGTTTGCAAGGTCTTGGTTAAGACATCTGATTCGAGCACGAGCAACCTGCGACATCACATTAAGCAGCACCACCCCGCCCAGCACGCTGCCCTCAGAGCGAAATCATTGTCGACAACAGAACGAAGTCGAACCAGCGATTCGGAGAAAGCGACAGGTAGTGGGGCCAGTGCAGCTCAAACAATTCCTGCTTTATTTAAGAGGAGAACATTGTACCAGAGAGGGGACAAAAAGTGGCAAAGTATCACGAACGCTGTCACTTTTTGCATAGCAAAGGACATTAATTCAGACTTCAGACGACATAAAAATAAGTGGCATTTTGTGGCTGTAAGTGTTATTTTTGTGTGTGAGAGAGTTAGAAGCCAGATTATCACTTCTTCTATGTGTGTGTCTAGTCAGATACACACAGCAGTGATAATCTGGCTTCTAACTCTAACAGTCAGACTGTCTGTCTCTCTCTTTTCTATCGTAATAGATCTCATTTACACGTGGACATTACATGCTAGTTTCAAGCAAGAAATGGAGGAGAATAAATCTCTAGATTTTGTTTTTGGTGTGTGTGTGTTCTATTTTGTGTTTAGAGATGGAGGGAGAGAAGGAGAGGGGGAAAGTTGGGAGAGAAGGAGAGAGGAAGAGAGGAGAGGGAGGGAGAGAATGAGAGGGGGAAAGGAGGGAGAGAAGGAGCGAGGGGAAAGGAGGGAGAGAAGGAGAGAGGGGAGGGAGGGAGAGAGAGAAGGAGAGGGGGAAAGTTGGGAGAGAAGGAGAGAGGAAGAGAGAAGAGGGAGGGAGAGAAGGAGAGGGTGAAAGGAGGGAGAGAAGGAGAGAGGAAGAGAGGAGAGGGAGGGAGGGAGGGAGAGAAGGAGATGGGGAAAGGAGGGAGAGAAGGAGCGAGGGGAAAGGAGGGAGAGAAGGAGAGAGGGGAGAGAGGGAGAGGGGGAAAGTTGTGAGAGAAGGAGAGAGGAAGAGAGGAGAGGGGGGGAGAGAAGGAGAGGGGGAAAGTTGTGAGAGAAGGAGAGAGGAAGAGAGGAGAGGGGGGGAGAGAAGGAGAGGGGGAAAGGAGGGAGAGAAGGAGCGAGGGGAAAGGAGGGAGAGAAGGAGAGAGGGGAGGGAGGGAGGGGGAGAAGGAGAGGGGGAAAGGAGGGAGAGGAGACAGAGGGGAAAGTGGAAGGGGAGGGAGAGAAGGAGAGGGGAAAGGAGGGAGAGAAGGAGAGGAGGGAGAGAAGGAGAGGGGGAGGTAGGGAGCAAACAACATCGTATAATTCAACAGACCTTGACACCAACATTACAAACTTTCTGGACCTAGAGCACGCATTTCGAAATGTGCGTGCACCGCGACTGCGCGCGCATCGTCAGTGCGGACGCACCGTCAATGCGCGCGCACCGCGACTGAGTGCGCACCATAAATGCGCACGCGCCATCAATGCACGCGCACTTCGAATGCACGCGCATGCGCAGTATAAAAACTCGATAGATAGGTTTAAGCAGGTATGAGCAAACCGATATAACCATATCCGGAAATATCCCATATCGCCGTTCCCTAGTTTCAACAACAAAACCTTGCACTTGTGTAGCACTCTATAGAGTTTGGGGCTATAGTGGCTGAAAGCATGACCTCCAATGGTGAAGGGAACAACAACAACTTTGATTTATACTGCGCCCTCCATGCCGGACGACATCTCAGAGCGCTTCACAACAACGGATCCTGGGAACGCGCCAGGGACAGAGTTAGAAAGATAACCAAAGGTGCGGTCGAAGAGAAAGGTCTTTAGCTGGGACCTGCAACTGGGAAGAGAGGGGGCAAGGTGAAGGGAGTGAGGAAGGGTACAAGGGATGAACAGGAGGCCGGTGTCAGTTGAGTGGAGGTGCCAGGTGGTGAACTGGGGAATGAGGAGGTCGGAGAAATAGAGAGGTGCCAGAGAATGAAGGGATCTGAACACGAGTGTGAGGATCTTGAAGTTGATGCATTCAGTGATGGGGAGCCAGTGGAGACTGAACACAACTGGTGAGATGTGGGTACGGAGCTTGATCTGGGTCAGTGTATGGGTGGCAGAATTCTGAATGAGTTCCATGTTTTGAGTAGTGGAACTAGGGAGACCGGTGAGGAGTGTATTTGAGTAATCCAGGCAGGAGGTGACAAATATATGCATGAGGGTTTCTGCTGCATTTGGGTAAGGTACATTCAGAGGCAGGCATGTGTCAGAGGTGGAAGAAGATGGTCCTGCTCAGGAACTGGATGTGGGGGAGGATGGACAACTGGGGGTCAAGCCAGATGCCTAGATTGGTTTGTTGATTCTGAGGGAGAACCCAGGAAGGTTGAAGAGTTTAGAACCACAGGAGTGAAGACATTGATGGCAGCCAAGGAGTATGGCTTCTGTCTTGTGCACATTCAGCTGCAGGAAGTTTGCACACATCCAGGCTCTTATGTCTTCCAGAAATGCTGATAGAGCATCGGCGGACATGGAGTTGGTATTGGAGTAGACAAGATATATTTGTATGTTATCCTCGTACATGTGGAAGCTTACCCCATGTCTGACATTTCCCAGAAGAAGCATAAGATAAGTATAAAAAGAGGGCCAAGTATAGAGTCCTCTGGTACCCCGCAGGTGACCAGCTATGAGCGGGAGGAGAAAGCGGGAGGACTTGCTTAGATGAAATTGAGATGTTTGGTTTAGTAGGACTCAAAGGAAGTGCATTCCCATTAAGATGGATGAGGAAGGAGAGGCGCAAGAGAAGGATAGCGTGGTCGACTGTGTCGAACTCGGCAGAGAGATCCAAGAAGGTAGAGGAAGCTCTTGTCACAGATAGAGAGGATATTGTTTGTGATATCTTATGACTGTTATAAAGTGTCAGCCTGGCATAGTTGATAGCACTCTTGACTGTGTTGGAAGGTTGTAGGTTCAAGCCCTATGTCAGGACTTCAAGCTCACAGTTCAGGCTTACACTTGAAAATAGTGATCTGCATTGTTGGAGTTATAATTTTTTGGATGAAGCTAGAGAGTAATGTACTGTCTCTCTTTCAAGTTAGATGTTAAAGATCCCATTACACTGTTTCAAAAGAGAAGGGATTTTCTCCTGGTCTGGCCAGCAATCCCCCCCAATAAAATTGATCATTCACTTTTTGGCTGTTTGAGAGATATTGTTGGGCACAAATTGGCTGCTGCATTCTCCTACAAATACACTCTCCTACAATATGACACATTACACTAAATTGTGCGAAACACTTCAAAACATTTAAATGACATGATAATCTCAAGTGCCATGATTATTATTATTTTATAATAAAATGAATCTCGCCTTCAAATAACCACAGGGTCACCAAAATTACAATAAAATATAATATTTTATTACACTCCCACCAACACTTTGTAGTCCAAAATTCCACCCAGTCTGTAAGAACTTTTTATATGTAAGATTTTAGATTATCTCAGATTTTGCCCTGTACCCAATGCAGACACATTCAGCCTCTATTCAGTGCCTCTAGTGCTTGAGATTTGGAAATCAACATGAATGATTGATTTTGCTTCACACTGCCATTATTCAAATGAAGAACAACTTGCTCATTGCAATATTCACTAATGAGAGGTTAAATTTATAGATCCATAGAAAGTTACAGTACAGAAGACAGCCATTTGACCCATCACTTCTGTGGTAACTCCTTGAAAAAACAAGCATTTCAGTCCCGTTTATCTTTCCTTTCTCCATAAACATTTTTAGTTTATTCCTTTTTAACAATCTATCTACTTCCCATTTCAAAGCTAATATGGATTCTGGAAATATGGTTAAATGAGAGTTCAGTTAAAAGTGACATCCAGTGTTACATTGAGTGTAGTGAGCATTTTCATTGGTCTTTTATATTAGTTTTCATTCTGCCAATCTGGACCCTTGCTTACACCAAAAGATTTGTAATAGCAGTTCATCTGTAGTCCGAATTGTTCCCTCAGCATGATGGGGGAACATTAATTATTCTTGGGTAAATCTATTAAGTTTGTGCTTATATTCTCTCCCTCAACCATTGTGTCTCACTCCCTCTCATTCTATCTTGAACTGCTGACTAAAATCCTACTTCTTTAAATGCCAATATGGCTATCCCCCTCTCCTTTGCTCAGGATTCAAACCTGTAAAAAAGCACTCCAAGATGTTACTCTCCATGAAGGGTGCTATAAAAATCAATTTTGTGGTTGAACAGCATTAGGATTTCTGATTTGTGGAGAATAATACAACATCACAACATTGGTTTAGATGAAGAAGACATTTGACTCATTGGATCTCCTTCATAATACCAACTCCACCATTTTTGCATTACATCATCAACAGTTTCATAAATGAGTCCATCATCCTGGCCTCAACCACCTTTCCTCGGTGCTTTGGATTTTCTTATTGCTGTTGATGTAAGCAGCTCCACATGTTCACTACCCTTCATATAATTAAATACTTGAAATTATTCCTTCTAACAGCTCTCAATTTGCCTACAAGTCACTACGCTTTATAGAAAACTATGTTTTCACATTCTCGGCGCCTTGGGATGTCCTCCCAATGTGAAAAGCACTTTACATATATAATTTTATATTGGATTGCAACTGAAGCATGGAGACAATTTAACATGACAAGGAATTATATTAAATGCAATGATTGACTTTATTGCTATAAGTGTGAGAATGAAGTATAAGCTGTTTTTTTCATGTTGAAATGGAAAATGCCACAATTTATTAAGCAAAGAGGATTACTGTGCATCCAGTTAACACCTGACGGGAGGAGGATAGGAGACAACAATGATAAATGTCTGGTAATGTGTACGTTGGTGGGAATTTGTCCAGTGAAGTGTTGTTTTATTACTGTTGGCAGTCACAGAAAATAGATTTGGATGGAGACATCATTCCCCACAGTTGTATGAAACAAAACTTATTACACTCAGGAATATCTCACATCAACAATTTGAAGTTTAAAAGTAGAATTAACAATTGGGATCGATCAATCTGCTCTCTTCCTGCCCTCCCTTCTCTTTGGTTAATCTTCTCCCTTTCCTCTCAGCCATGCTTTGTTTCCGTCAACTGTGAAAAAATACAAACTGGGCCATCTATATATAAACTTTGGTAGAGGCCAACACCCACTTTCACATTTCTTCCTCTTCCATCAACAAAAGCTGAGGCAAAACTTATGTCACATGATTGTAGCCTATTTTGTAAGAAGTTACATCCATTTAAGAAATATTCGCAAATTTCTATTTAGAACTAAATTGTAAGATTCTACAATATTTTGGAAAACACTTAAAATCAGTCTTGATTTAGCGGCAGATTTTCAGCAGAAATAGAAACATGAAGAGCTGCACTCCGGGATGCAACCCCATGTGAAGGTCACTATATAAATGCAAGTTCTTGCTGTTTCCAAAATAGTACCTACCACATGAATAATCAACAATGGTTGAGACAGCTGAGCGGAGACGGCTGTGTTGTACAGGGCGAGTGTGCACGGGAGCAGCTTGGCTTGGCATTCATTATCATATACTGTAGTAATACATTTTCAATATTTCATAATGCATCCCTTGTGATAATTAACACACTTCTTCAGTATTTCAACAATAAGGAAGGTGAAATAGAAGAATTCAATCATGCAACAACAGTCCTGGAGAGCAATTTTTTTTTATTATTACAGAGGCCATGAAAGATATCTCTAGCTGCAAAAATTCTTCAATTGCCATGTTGCACTACAGTTGACTGTTGCATCCAGTAATTTATTCAAATCATAATTTACTTAGATGATAATAGATTTATGTATCCACAGTTATTCAATAAATTACTGCATTGTAACATTTGTACTTTACCGTTGAATTCAACAAAGATTTTATTTTCAGTGACATATGTTGTTCTGAATGTCTTCCACCTAGGATTGTTAATTGTTTTGGTTAGCTTGGTTTCTGATACATGCAGAAATCTATGCTTAAAAATATCCAAACCAGACAAATTGCACCTCATTTCTTGCCCAGCGAGGACTACCATACCTGCTAGGGCTTTAGCTTGTAGGGTTAACAGAAGGTGAGTGGCAAGAATCCCCTACTCACATCCCAATGGGTCCAAGTCCTGTTGATTAGCCAGTCTAGCTGAGTTATCATCAGCAGGGAGTAGATGGAAAAGCCTCAAGAACTGGACCAATGAGACTACTACAGATGGCTGAATCAGTTCTGACAATTCAGCTACAAGGAGACCCAGCTCACCTTCCTCCACTTCCCCTCCCCAATGATTGTGAAACTGATTATTAAACTGCCCTGAAAGGAAAAGAAAATCTTCAGTCAATCAAAACCAAGACCAAAAAATTAATGTTCAGTTCAAATAGGAATAAACTGAGCACTGAATATAGTATAAATCTTCATTCTTTAAACAACAATAAATTATTTTTTTTAGAGAGCCCTTCACATTGGGACGACGTCCCAAGGCACTGAAATGTATTAAATCACCATGTACAGTTATTATTTTGATTAGAATTGTTCTTTTTCCTCAAAAGTAAATTATGGGCAGCAGTTGATTCCCTCAAGTATTGGTTCTGAAATGGTGCATCTTTGAAATAAAGCTGCTACTTATAGCCTGATGAACATAGCTTGACTGATCACAGGCAACATCAAGTATATAATAATTCCAAAATGTAGCATCGTAGAAATTGGAGCAAAGTTGGTTTAACCAATATAATGTGATTGAAACAGCTCCCTGATTAATTCAACAATTTACAAATTGGACTGATAAAATGCAATATCTTAGGCAGTTCTGCCATGGAGGCTGATGAGGTGACCATTTAAAATAATTCTGAATGGAAATAAGTCAAACTATTTTTGAAAGTATATGACCATCTCAAATAACATACTTTTTGGTTTCCTTCACTGATTTGAAAAGCTTATAAAGTAGTTTTGTCTCTGAGCTTTAAGCCACCACACACAGTACACGTGGTTTTCAAGGACTGAAGCATTTGCAGAGTATAGATTATTCACACTGAGTCAGTTCAATGCTTTTTAATCAAATATGGAAGGAATTTGCCAGTCGTAGCAGAGGTAGCAAGTGGGCAGTAAATCACTCTACATTGGCTGCATGTAAATGGAAGGTCCAGGTCAGACTCCATTACTCACTGCTGAACAAAGTCAAAATCATTGCAATGAGATTAAGCTGTATAATCAAATACAACTGCCTATCCTGAAATAATTATGCTGGGAGTACCTTCCAGCTAATTTAGGACAGTGCATGCTTGATGGTGCGTTTTAGGAGTAATATCATAAGTGAAAGACCCATACGTCTTGTGAGTCACTTGTATGAGTAAATTCCAATGGTATTTCACTCAATTGAAATAACTCTCATTGTACTCCAGCACAGTAAGATGTCTTATTTCTTGTATTGGTTTGCTTTTACACATGGTCAAGAATCAATCACAATTAATTGACTGCGGATGGGTAAAGAATATTGTTCTCTGGCAAATATTGCCTTGCAATAGGCAGCATTTCTGGATTATCAAGCGCTCCAGGAATTGTCAGTATCTTCCTTGCTTTTCTGATTCTTGGAGCATAATAACATTGGCCACAAACATTTTACAATTGGTAGAATGTACCAAACTATATAAAGTTTCCTAAACTGAATCTATTTTCAATGTAATGATTCGGCTATTACTATGGTGTATCTCCTAAAGAACAGTATCACAGGGAAAAGCATTCAGTCGAAAGCTTTTCATAAATAAAGTCAAACTGCACAGACCATTGCACCTCATTTTAATATTAAACGCTCGAGTTATACTAATACTAATCACATAACCATAAAAGTCTGCTGAATCTCTCAGTAAATTGCTTCTATTTACTAGATAAGTGAAAACTTGTGTACCATGAAAGAACCAGTAGGCTTTTTAGTGCATCTCTTGGGGCCTGAGATGGAATATTTATGCACCTTATTTTTCTTCAACACTTAACAAAATGTGCAGAGTGCAATCCAAGTTACAGCTAGAAAAGTGGTCACTTCCTTCAGTAACTGAAGGAATGAAATATCCCCACTGACCATTCTCATTATTCATTCAAATTGCAAATAGGCAAAGTGGCATCAAATAGGTCTCACTTCAATCGGTTAAAGCAATTTATATCCTTGTACTTAATATATTTTACAGTGTATAATTTGTTTTGAAGAATAGCACTCACTCCTTCTGAAATGCGGATGAGTATTATTTACTTCAATAAATCACATTTACTGCCAGAAATAAAATTTGCTTTTCACTGTTAAGTACATCTCAAAGCATGCCTGCACTAGAGGAGGATTTCATTATGTTCCTAACTTCTGTGAATTATTAACCCCACTGATGTCAATGTGTGAAAAGGAAAGTTATGAAGTATTTTTTAATGAGTTTAGTGCCTATTCAAATTATTACTGTGCATTTTAATAAACAGATCTCTTTCTCTCTGCATTCATGTGGTCCTCCTCTTTTTGCCTTCTTCTATCAATCAGATTCAGGTACTGGAATTCCTTGCTATACGTCGTCTCGATATTTGTTGTTTCGATTATACGGAATTAATATTGTTGACAAATTAATAAATAGTTAGAAAAAAATTAGAAAAATTGATTAATTGAAGGGATATTCGCTGATTACATTTTATATTAGTTGTTTAGTAAATATATCAATAAAATAATAAATACAATTAAGAGAATACTTACTGGAAATGGTTGATGTGGTGAGTGGGTGGGAGGGGGCGGAGTCATTCAGATGAAGGGGCGGGATTACCTCAATTTAACCAATTGAAATGAGACCTATTTGATGCCACTTTGCCTATTTGCAATTTGAATGAATAATGAGAATGGTCAGTGGAGATATTTCATTCCTCTTGTACTGATCCCCAGAGGGGCCTGACCACATCTCCAGTAAGTGTTCTCTTAATTATATTTTTATTTTATTTATATATTTAGTAAACATTTATTTTAATTTTTAATACTAGTGGTGTTGTCTGCTCTTTATTTAATATTAGTGTAAGAAAATTTAGACTAGAAATGTACTGAACGAACGTAATCCCTATTGACAGCATTAGAACCTACGCTAATTTAGGTTTCGCTATACGTTTTTTCACTTAAAATTGCACTTTTCAAGAACACAAGACCCCAAAGTTAATTGAGGAGTCCCAGTACTCATGTAACTGCAGGGTTGACTGTTCATATAATTGGTATTCTGCAAACAACTTCGATTTATACAACAACTTTGATTTATATAGCGCCCTCCACGCCAGACGGCGTCTCAGAGCGCTTCACAATAGAGGACCCCGGGACTGAGCCAGGGGCAGGGGTAGAAAGATGACCAAAGGCACGGTCGAACACAAAGATCTTCAGCTGGCACCTGAAACTGAGAAAAGAGGGGACAAGACGAAGGTAGTGAGTCAGGGAATTCCAGAGCCTCGGGGTGTAGTGGCTGAAGGCACAGCCGCCGAGGGTGGAGCGGAGGACTCGCGGGACATGGAGGAGGCCAGACCCAGAGGAGCGAAGGCAGCGGGTGCTGGGTTGGGGGGAAAGGAGATCAGAGAGGTAGGGGGATGCAGAGGAGTGGAGGGAATTGAAAACAAGGGTGAGGATCTTGAAGTCGATCCTCTCGGGGATAGGGAGTCAATGAAATCTGGCAAGGACTGGGGTAATGGGGGGGCAAATTTGGTGTGGGTGAGTATGCGGGCAGCAGAGTTTTGGATGAGTTGGATTTTATGGATTCTGCGCACAAGTTCGGATACTTTCAGGGGGAGACCGGAAAGGTAGAGGAGGTGAGAGCCATGTGAATGGAGACGTTGACGAGAACCAAAGAGTATGGCCTCCATCTTGTCAACATTCAGCTGCAAGAAATTTGTGCTCATCCAGCTCCTGATGTCTGACAGGCAGGCTGACAGAATATCAGGGGCCTGGGGGTCGCAAAGTGAAGTGGAAAAATAGAGTTGGGTGTCAAACGACTCATGAGCAATGGGAGATCTTCAAAGATATGATAGCTCAAGGTCTAAATAGATATATTCCCACAAAAGGAAAAAGTGCGACAACCAAGCCAGCCTGGATGACCAGGGATATTCTGTCTAGGATGCAAAAGAAGATGGCATACGACAATTGGAAGACGCAAGACACTGAGGATAGCAAAGCGCATTATAGAGAATGCAGGAGTGATCTTAAAAAAGTGATAAGACAGGCTAAAAGATCGCATGAGAAGAGGTTAGCGGATAACATAAAGGGGAATCCTAACATATTTTATAAGCACATAAGGGTGGGGCCAATCAAAGACAATGACGGCAATCTTGTTGTGGAGGCAGAGGGCATGGCTGATGTACTGAATGAGTACTTTGCATCTGTCTTCACAACGGAAATGGATGCCCCAAATGCCACAGTATTGGATGAGAGGGTAGAGGAAATAGATCGGATTACTAAAGACAGAGAGGAAGTTCTGAAAAGATTGACTGGGCTCAAAATTGACAAGTCACCAGGACCAGATGGGTTTCATCCAAGGTTGCTGTGGGAGATACGTGTTCAAATAGGCGGAGGCTCTGGCCATTATATTTCAATCTTCATTGGACACAGGAGTGGTGCCAAGAGACTGGAGAGTGGTTAATGTTACCCGCCTCTACAAAAAGGGGCAGAAAGACAAACCCAGAAATTACAGGCCAGTCAGCCTTACTTCGGTAATAGGAAACCTACTGGAGACCATAATCCGAGACAGAAGAAATTTCTACTTAGAGGAACACGAGATAATTAGAGACAGCCAACATGGATTTGTTAAAGGCAAATCTTGCCTAACAAATCTAATAGAATTTTTTGAAGAGGCGACTGCGAGGGTTGATGAGGAAAATGCGGTGGAGGTTATTTACATGGATTTCAAAAAGGCTTTTGACATAGTACCGCATAAGAGATTAATAAAACAATTAGAGGCCCAGGGTATTAAGGGGGCAGTGGCAGTTTGGATTTAGAACTGGCTGAGTGACAGAAAGCAGAGGGTGGTTAATGGGTGTTTCTCGAAATGGAAGGAGGTGTGCAGGGGTGTCCCCCAGGGATCGGTATTGGGACCACTGCTCTTTCTAATATATATTAATGATCTGGACTTGGGCACAGAGAGCACTATTTCCAAGTTTGCAGATGATACAAACTTAGGTAGGGTAGTAAATAGTGAGGAGGACTGTAACCAACTGCAAGCAGACATACACAGATGGAATGGGTTGACATGTGGCAGATGGATTTTAATGTGGATAAGTGTGAGGTGATACACTTAGGTAGGAAAAATGATAGGAGGCAATATAGACTTGGTAGCTCAATCTTAAGGGGGGGTGAACGTACAGAGAGATCTGGGTGTTCAAGTAAGCGAATCATTAAAGGTAGCAGGGCGAGTAGATAAGGCAGTAAAAAAGGCATTTGGTGTACTGAGCTTTATTAGTAGGGGCATATAGTATAAGAGTAGGGAGGTTATGGTTAATCTATACAAAACACTGGTGAGGCCTCAACTGGAGTACTGCATCCAGTTCTGGGCACCTTATTTCAGGAAGAACATTAAGGCACTGGAAAGGGTGCAGAGGAGATTCACGAGAATGACACCAGGAATGGGGAACCTTAGCTATGAGGACAGACTGGAGAAGTTAGGACTTTTCCCATTAGAGCAGAGATGGTTACGCGGGCACTTGATAGAGGTCTTCAAGATCATGAAAGATTTCGACAGACTAGATAGGGAAAAGCTGTTTCCGCTGGTAGGTGTGTCCGTGACCCGTGGTCAGTCTTAAGATATCTACCAAAAGAAGCAGAGGGGAGGTTAGAAGAAATGTTTTCACTCAGCGAGTTGTTCGAATTTGGAATGATCTGCCTGAAAGGGTAGTGAGGTCCGATTCGATAGCAGCTTTTAAGAGAGAACGAGATAGGTATCTGGGGAAGACGGGTTTGCAGGGTTATGGGGAGAAAGCTGGTGATTGGGGTTAACAAAAGTGACTTGCTCGGTCAACGAGCCGGCACAACCTCGATGGGCCGAATAGCCTCCTTCTGTGCCATAACATTCTATGATTCTATGATTCTGTATGATTCATCCATGTACATGTGGAAGTGTGCCCCATGTCTGCGGATGACATCACCAAGAGGGAGCAAATAGATGAGGAAGACGAGGGGGTCAATGATGGATCTCTGGGGTACCCCACAGGTAACTGGGTAAGAGTGGGAAGAAAAGCCGTTTGTGGAGATGTACTGCTGAGGTTTGATCTCGGTTTATGAGGTAGGACTCAAACCAGGCGAGTGCAGTCCCACTGAGGTGGATGACAGAGGACAGGCAGTGGAGGAGGATGGTGTGGTCGACTGTGTCGAACGCAGTGGACAGGTCCAGGAGGATAAGGAGACAGTGGGAGACCTGGTCACAGATAGAGAGGACGTCATTTGTGACTTTCACATGCGCAGTCTCTGTACTGTGGGCAGGGTGGAAACCCGGACTGAAGGGGTTCGAACAGGGAGTGGGAGGAGAGGTGGGCGTGGAGTTGGTTGGCAACAACGCGTTCCAGTGCTTTTGAAAGGAAGGGCAAGTTAGACATAGGATGGTAGTGGCTAGGGTTTGAGGGATCTAGTGAGGGTTTCTTAAGGAGGGAGGTGATGACGGCAGTTTTGAAGGGGCAGGGACTGATCCCGTGGAGAGGGACTGGTTGATGATATCAGCCAGCAGTGGGCAGAAGAGGGGGAGCTGGGTGAGCAGTAGGTTGGTGGAGATGGGATCAAAGCAGCAGGTGGTGGGCTTCATGGAGGTAATGGTGCATGAGAGGGAGGAAAGAGAGACTGGGGAGAAGGAGTGTAGGAAGTGGGTCGAGGTAGGAGTTGATGACAGGGAGGATGAGGGGGATGGGATGGGGGTGGTAGAGGGTGATGAGTGGCAGGAGGATGAGGCTGCCTGGAGGATATTGTGGATTTTTGAGAAAAAGAAATCCATGACCTTCTCGCACTTCGCATTTGAAGTGAAGATTGAGGTGCCTGAGGGGATGCACAGAGGAGGTGGTGGGTGGTGGAAAAGAGGACTTTGGGATTGTTGTTTGCCTCCAGGATAATGTTGGAATAGTAAGCCATTTTTGCTTGAAAACAAAAAAACGGCGGTAGCTGTGGAAATGCTTGAGTTTTTCTGCCACCTGCGCTTGAGCAGCCGGGTTTGGGTTTTTAGGGAGCGGAGATGAGTGTTCTACAGGGGGAGCGGAGCGGGTGGGTTTCGAGATAGACCTGGACAAATGAGCAAAGCAATCAACAGAATCCTTGCATTTGATAATACTGTTTAGCTGATGCCGTAGAATGTCTGGAATGTATCACTGTCCTGAACCTGTTTTGTTTTATTTTCATTGAATCCCAGCTCATGGAATTTAAGGGACTTCTTTAAATCATTTTGGGATAACTGAATTCTGAATCAATGTTAGCTGTTAAGTGATGCTATACATTCAGATTATTTGATAGTGTTATCAAATAACACATACTAATTAAAGAACAAATCAAAAATTTAGTGAGGTGACTGAATTGATTTTAATAATAATAATAGATAATCCTTGCTTTTGATATAGCGCTTTTCACATCTTATCGACATCTCAAAGTGCTTCACAGAATATACTGTAAAGTGAATTGACTATATATTTGTGGGTGAAATGTGGCAGCCAATTGCGCACAACAGTGTCCCACAAATAATCATGGATTGAAATGACCAATTTCTTTTTGTGTGTTTTTTTTTGACAGATTATTATTAGGTGTGTGGAGTAAGGAAACTTGCCCAAGGTTTCGCCCTGATTTGCCTGGATTCGAACACAGGTTTCACGCTTGTAAGGTGAGTGCTTTAACCACTGAGCTGTAACCATTGGGAAGATTAACCAACCTCATTTATATATTTAAAAAGGATATTGCACCTCCAAAATTGGATTTCAAAGCAACCTAGTTGGTATGCATCCTCTGAATGTAAGAAAGTTTGGATGAGTTTAGGAAGTCTAGAGTCCAAATTTTAGGAGTGAAAGTGCACCAGTACAATGCTGCCCTGAACACAAAGTTGAATGGCACACCTTCAGCGATCTCATGCTGGTATAGTATTCTCACATTGGTCCAGTTAGATGTGTTTTCCTGCTTTGAAGCACATTTTTCCAACAGAAGATAGAATATAGGGAGCTTTACTTAGCAATTGCATGGACCATCGCTGGCTTCGGAGAGTTTAATGCTGACACTGAGGGGTTGACATTACATTAGGTTTTGCTCGTATCAATGAGGAGATACCATTATTCACAAAACTTGCAATAAAAGAGAAAAACTGCTTCATTGCACAATGCATTCTTTCTCCAGTAGGTAAGATTAGTGACAGCATTTAGCTCTTATGGAGTATGACTGCAGCTGTCTTTAGTGCCACTCCATGATCAGACAATAGGAATTGTGCTTCTGTGAGGCAGAACTGCATTAAGTGGTACATCAGTAAAATAAATATCTATTGACTTCTACAAGCATAACAAAGTAAATGATCACTTTAACTGCAGTGAAGAGAATTTCAGTCAAAGTGACAATTCTTTTACTGAGATGTTAATATTAGCTTTACCTCCATTTTGATTTCCAGTTACCGTGACAATCTTGTTTGCCTATGACAATACTTCTTAAAATTTATAATTATTTATGCAAAGAAAAGTTAAATGTTCGACAGTTGATGACTCTTCACTGAATAAATGAATTACATTTTGAAAGCCCTGCCGTCATTTACAGTTAATAAACTGCAGAATGTATTGTGCACACAAATTTATTTTCTGATTCAGTAATTCCAGTTCTGAGGGACAGAGAATTAAGTGAGCCAAGCACAGAATATGAAATTATGTTGACATGTGTGGGAGAGGGAATTAATTCTTCCTTCTTTTGAAGCAGCAGTGCTTTGTTGATTGAGTTCAATGAAATTCAACACAGGTGTCAACAGATGAGAAGTTCAACCCACTGTTACTCATAGAATGTAAGATACAAACATTCCCATCACTGCAACGATCATTCTTGAGTTTAGAACAAAATATATCATCAGCAAGTTATCCCATCATGCACATTTCTGATGTATTACTGGTGCTTAGCTTCCTGTGGTTTAGTATCTTCTGTTTATAATGGATTGCAATCTGAGTCAATTGCTAACTGAATTTGAAAGCAAAACTAGCCTTATGCAACTATAACAACAACAAAATTACATTTATACAATGCCTTTCACATCAGGAGGATATCCCATATAACTACATTATATTTGTGTTCTTGCTGTTTGTGGGACACTGCTGTTTGCAAATTGGCTGCTGTGTTTGCCTACAAATACCTGATATATCAGGTATTTATGACATTGTCATTCCAAGGGAAAAGAGTTCAGCTGAGTATCTATCTGGGATGACTATGTTAGTATGAATCCTCCAGGGCCACTGTGTAGCATTGCGACTGGGACGACCTACATTAAAACACACTGCACCTGTGCACAATGAGCAGCTGTCAGTGTGACAGAGCGGCCCCAGACCCTACAGTATACAGTATTTGTCAAAACATGTTTAAGTTAAGTACAGTATGAGCATTTTATGTACAGGCATATTTGTTACCAGTAGGTAAGACTAGTGATGGCATGTTAGCTTTTATGGAGCTTGACTGCAGCTACACATGCCTCTGTTTACCTATCAGTAAGTAGAAACCCAGTTGTTAATCAATTGGCTGATTGCTTTTCCAGCGGCAATAATAATCCCTTCAAAATATAATCAATAAATACAAAATAATAATAATTCACTCAATCCACGACTGTTTGTATGTCGGTGTAGTGTGCAATGGGTTGCCCTGTTTCACTCACAAAATATAAAGTAATTCACCTGACATATATTCTCTGAAGCACGTTGAAATGTCTTGAAGACATGATAAAGCACTATATCAAATGCAAGGATTATTATTATAAATATTGCCACATGATCTTAAAAGGGACCTTAGTTAGATGACTTAACCAAAGCACAGCGCTTCCAATAATGCAAAACATCCACAGCACTACACTGGAGTGTCAGCAATGAGCTCAAAGTTCCATCATGATATGAATAGACATTTAATCCAAAGATAATTACTGCGTGGTTAATAAAGTACCGATCCATTACCGCTGTGATACAACAAATGAAAACCATGAAACATTAACAACTGCGGTGTATTAATGGCAACCTCCATAATGGATACATTCCTCAGATTTGCAATGTAAAAGCATCTGGAAAACAAAATGATAATCCTTGCATTTGATATAGTCCTTTTCACATCTTCTAAACATCTCAGAGTGCTTCACAGAATATACTGTAAAGTGTATTGACTGTATACTTGTGGGAGAAAGATGGCAGCCAATTGTGCACAGCAGTGTCCCACGAACAGTCGTAGATTGAGTGACAAAATCATTTTTTTTGCTTTAGGGATTATTATCAGAAATGTGGAGTAAGGAAACTTGCCCATGGTTTTGCCCTGCTTGGAATCAAACCAGGTCTCCCGCTAGCAAGGCAAGTGCTCCAACCACTGAACTACAGGACTCCACAAATCAAAAGTAAACTGTCACAACTCATTATGTTAACTTGGGGAGTCCGCAACAGGAGTTTTTTCTCAGAGGTTTGTTAAACTAATGTTTAAATTCCTCATGTGACTGCACACTGAAGATACAGCAGGGACTGCTGAGTATATTTATAATACAGTAAAAGCCTATTTATCTGGCACCCTCGAGATCTGGCCAATGCCGGTTAAACCGTGTGCCGGATATTCAGATGGCCAGCTGCCGAAAACCCAACACAAAAAAATTAACTTTAAAAAAATTACAATTTTTTAAACATACCATATTAATAATAGACTAAATAATAACAGAAAATTGTATGGATACGTACCAATAAAGCAATAAATATAAATTACAGTCTACAAACACAGCACACAATCAAAGAGATACTCTCATTTTTTCTTTTCTTCTCTCCCTCCTTCCCTCTCTCTCTCTCTCTCTCTCTCTCTCTCACACACACACACACACACACACAGTCAGCCAGGCATCTCAATGGCTCCAAATCCAACCCAACTCCACTCCTCTCATTTTCCATCTAAATTAATCAACTCACCCCCTGTCTCTCTCTCTCCCCTCCCCCACCTTTCTCTCCCCCTCTCACTCCTTTCTCTTTCTCCACCCCTCTTTCCCTCTCTTTCTCCCATCCCCTCTTTCCCTCTCTCCTCCCACTCTCTCTCTCTCAAACCCAGAAGTGCATTACCAACAGCATTTAATCGTGCTATACTCTGTGAGGGAAAAAAAACGGCAGCACCATCTTCATGCACGAGTACCAGCATTGTGCCGGATAAGATCCGGTTAATCGAATTGGGACCTTTTAATCTGAGGTGCCGGTTATATGGAAGTTACGGTTGATCAGGTCACGGGTAAACAGGCTTTTACTGTATCTAGCATTTGGGTGGTCACTGGTGTTCTAATGAGGATCATCTTTGGGTGATGTAATAAAACTGAGCCTGTTCCAATGAAAGGTGTTAATCATTAAAGCTACAGAAGAAATAATTTTCTTAATAACTGAGCTCTGTGGAAAAATAAACCCTTTTATTCTCCATCATTCTTAGTTAATGTGTATTTTGCATATTCTCTTGCAGTTTGTACACTTGCACTTCAAGTTATAAAAACAGCTTCATCTACATTGGAGTTTAAAGGTTCACCACAAAATGATAATAATAATCCTTCCATTAATTAAGGTTCTAAAACCCACGAGAAAGAAGCTAAAAATGTTAATTGGTTTTGTAACAATAATCATTCCAATATTATTCCTTCTGGGATTGGATTTGGATTAGCATTTTAAAGTGTGAGAGTTTAGCAAATTCTTGAATTCAGTCTTAATTTTGAAGTTCTTAAAAAGAAATGTGCTAATAACTGGATTAAAAATGAAGATTTTAAGAGCTTGCTAATTTGGGGCACTCTAACATGCTACCAAGATAAAGTCTACCTATTTCTTCTTATTGCTGCATTGTACTTTATATATTTAACAGACGTAAATCAGTAGAACAAGAGGAGAAGGATAATTAGTGTTGGACTCCCCTTCAAATAAATTTAAAAAGCTTACTAACACACCCTTGATTTGGATTGAGTTACATTACAATTAATGACAGGAACACAGTTTGATATTATGATGGAAAGGTGTTATTCTGGAAGGATGAGATCAAATGGGCAGAAAGGCTTTTGTTTTCCAAACCATTCTATTGATGTTTTGTTCGTTGCTTAGCTCATCCAATAAATTGGTCCAGATGCTTTTGAATGCTAGCGGTCTCCCTTATAGATAGCACAGTATCAGTAGCATATTACTTGAGTTTCTTTCTAAATATTAATTCAGATTTATGTACACAGCAAACAACTGGGACCATACAGATATAGAACTACATTAATCACTGCCATCCAACCAGAGCATTCTTTATTTATCAGTACCTGTTGTTTTCTATTACTAAACTGACTTTCCATCCAGTGAGGTAACCTAGCATTTATTCCAGGGGTATTTATCTTATTTATAATCCTAATATGTGAAACATTATCAAATACTATTTGCAAGATCAAGCAAATTACATCCACTTCATTTGTCAACCAAATTGGTAGCCTTTGCAAAGCATTCCAATTGATTAATGCTGCTGTTAAGTTCAGGCTAACTGTTCCTTATTGTCATTTATTTGTAGGAATGCATTTCTATATGCAGTTCCATACGTTCTTTAAATAAGCATTAACATTATCCCATATAGTGGGGTCAATTTAGACGAAAGTTTGATAGTTATCAATTTGAATGACCTGGAGGCAGGCACATTCAATGCTGTTCCCATTGGTGCAAACCGTGGAGCTGGCCTAAGGCATTGGATTTCCAATTTTGATTACTGGTTCATTGGCTTTGCACCAGGCAATGACTATGAGTAACTGGCATATACACTAACATAGTCCTGCAGTGTAATGGTTTGTGTGCTTGCCTCGCAAGCGAAAAGACCTGGGTTTGACTCCCATGAGGGGCAAAAGCTTAGACACTATTCACTACTGGACGTTACTGAACATTAGAAATTACTGGACAGACAGTATTTTGGACCTGAGCTAGGGGTATGGATTGGGGAGGGTGGAGGCCAGGGAGCAAGGAGGTTAATCGAAACAACAATAAAATTACATTTAGAGAGTGCCTTTCACATTGGGAGGACATCCCAAGGCACTGAACAGTTAAATCGGGACCCGAGCAGACGGGGAAGGGTCAGGGTAGGGGCGGGGAGAAGGAGAGTAGGAAGGGGAGGAGAGTTAGGAGGGGAGCAGAAGATGCAGGGGAAGAGGAAGTTCTTGAGACCAGCCTTGAAGGAGGAAAGGGAGGAAGCGAGGCAAAGGGATTGTGGGATGGAGTTCCAGAGTGTGGGGGCAGAAAGGCTGAAAGCCCTACCACCGATGGTAGGAGGGTTCGGGCGGGGGACATGGAGCAGGCCAGAGCCCACTGAACGGAGGGGATGGGCAGGCTGATAGGGAGACAGCAGGTCGGAGAGATAGGCAGGGGGAAGGCCATGAATGGCCTTGAAAGTGAGGATGAGGATTCGATCCTCCGAGGGATGGGGAGCCAGTGGAGATGGGCAAGGGTGGGTATGTGGTCATGGAGCCTAGTGCGGGAGAGTACATCAGCTGCAGAGTTCTGATCTGCAGCTTGCGAAGGGAGGTGCTGAGAAGGCCGATGAGGAGAGAGTTCCCATAGTTGAGCCTTGATGTGATGAATTCGTAGACAAATGTTTCGGCAGTGTGGGGGGTGAGGCAGTGGTGGAGTATGGCAATGTTGCGGAGTTGGTAGAAGGCAATAGAAGCGCAGATTTGGGGGAAAGAAGGATAGTTCAGGGTTAAACAAGATGCCCAGATTCCTGACTGGCTTCAAGAGATAGAGAATACAGTCTTGGATGCTGATGTTGCCAGCGTCTAAGGTGCGGAGGCACTGATGTGAGCCAATCAGGAGAGCCTCTGTTTTGTTGACGTTTATTTGGAGGAAGTTGTCCCTCGTCCAGGACTCAATGTCAGACATATACACAATCAGAATGCCAGTAGTCCTGGAGTCGAGGGTGGAAGCAGAAACATAGAGTTGAGTGTCATCTGCATACATGTAGAAATTTACCCCATGTCTAAGGATGATATCACCAAGGGGGAGCATGTAAAGGGTGAAGAGGAGGGGGCCAAGAACAGAACCTTGAGGAACGCCACATGAGACTTTGCAAGGACTGGAGGAAAAGCTGTTGAAGGAGACAAAGTGAAGGTGGTGTGAGAGGTACGACCGGAACCAATTAACGACAAAGCCTTGAAGGTTGAGGTGGGAGGAGAGGCAGTGGAGGATGATGGCATGGTCTACGGTGTCAAAGGCGGCGGATAGATTGAGGAGGATGAGGAGGTAGAGGGAGCCCTGGTCGCAAATGGTCAGGATGTTGTTTGTGACCTTGACCAGAGCAATTTCCATGCTGTGGGCTACACGGAAACCTGATTGGAAGGGTTCATAGAGTGAGTGGGTTGTGAGGAAAGAGTGGAGCTGGGAGGCAACCACTCTTTCGAGGACCTCAGACAGGAAAGGGAGGTTGGAGCTCCTGTGGCTCAGTGGTTAGAGCACTTGTCTTGCAAGCTGGGGAAATCAAGCTGGGGAGACCTGTGTTCGAATCCAGGCAGGTCAGGGCGAAACCTTGGGCAAGTTTCCTTACTCCACAGGCCTAAAAATAATCCCTCCAAAAAAACACAATAATAAAATTGGTCATTTCAATCCACGACTGTGTGTGGGACACTGCTGTGTGCAATTGGCTGCCGCGATTCGCCCACAAATATATACAGTCAATTCACTTTACAGTATATTCTGTGAAGCGCTTTGGGACGTTGATAAGATGTGGAAAGCGCTATATCAAATGCAAGGATTATTATATATTATTGGAGATGGGCCAGTAGTTTGAGAGCTGTGACTCATCAAGGGAAGGTTTCTTTTGGATGGGGATGATAGTGGCAGTTTTATGGGGAGTGCGAAAGGTGCTGGAGGAAAGGGACAGGTTCATGGTGTCCGCGATTAATGGGGCTAGAAGGTGGAGCTGGGTGGTAAGGAGAGAGGTGGGAATGGGGTCCAGGGAGCAGGTGGTGGGCTTCATAGAGGAGATGGTTTTTGTGACAGAGGATGGGGAGATGGGATTGAAGGTGTGGAAGGAGGGATGAGTAGGAGACCGAATATGGGAGGGAGGTGGGGAGGGGGTGGAAGTTGAAGGGATGGTGACCGCAGAGCGGGAATCCCTCGAAAGAGAGAAAGGCCTTGAGGTGTGTCTTCCCCCACCCCACCCCAGCACTTCCCCCTCCCCCCCTCTCACCTACCCCGGCAGCCATGTCATCATTGTACCACATGGTAACTAGAGCTTATGTGCCTCAATATCAGGAGTGCTTGATAACTGCACCTAATGAACTCATTAGGTGTTCTTCCTGTTTGACAGTTGTGTCACTATGAGGAATGAGCCTTGAATTAGATCACCAGTATTACCATACTTTATCATCTCGCATAAATTGCATTATTGCCGCTATAGGATTTAATGTCGCTTAAAGAGAATTCAATATTAGCACAGATTGCACTCATTCAGAAAGTAATGAAGAATGTCCCTTTGCAACAAATTTGGTCCAAAATCGGTCTTGAATCTCTTTTGATAAAATACGTAACACTTTAAAATATATTTTATCTTTATTAAATTCACCACGCCATTAAATAAATATCACATGCAATTCAGAAGCAACATAAATAATGCATCAGCATTTTTAACCTTTATTCATTCAGCTTTAATTTAGTTTTGCTTTTAGATATGTAACATTTAATGTTGGTTTGTAAAATTCATTGAATCTATCATTATCTGACCTTCTACAATCTGTAGTCATTCATAAATGTGAGTAAAGAAGAGATATATGGAACATCAGCTTCAATCTGGCCCATCAATCCCATTCATTTTACAGAATATATTGCATCATGAATTTAAATCATTTAATCTCCTGAAAGACAAGTCTAAATATATTCTCTTATTCAAACCCCCAAGGTAATGGTGCGAACTCTCCAGAACATTTATTTAGCCTTACAACCAAGTTATTTCACTTACTGCAGATAATATTCCCTCTGATAGTAGCAGCACGATATTCATTGTGTTCAGTAGAGTATTTGATCTACTCTGTTCATACTTATCTATACAACCTTCATTCATGTTACTAACTAGGTATTTATCTTGGTCTTTAATCAGTACAATGCCATTCAATGAACTTGTCTTCCACCAAATTCACTGCACTGATTAGAAATGCAAAGCTCTTTCTTCAAGTTTAATATTGCACTCATATCCTCTGATCTTGCACTTAGAACCAAGCTAAATAGCCTGCTTACATCTAAATTTCCACACATCATTTTGAAGCATGTCTACTACTACACCTTTTTTCTCTAATGAAACCAGTTCAGGTCCATAAATCTCTCGACTCTTAGAACCAATCCTTGCTATATAGTATATCTCTGCAACACATTGATATCATTCAGGAGGTAGAATGCCTGGAATTATTTTTAAAAAGCATTTAAAATACAGTATTATATCAAAGATCAGTATAAAGTTAATAGTATGTCTAGAATTTGTATTGATGTGGCTTTGTTCATAAAAATTTCATGTTATCCAGATTCTTCCATTGTAAAGTAAAAGCCCGTTTATCCAGCACCTCGGGAACTGGCAGATGTCGGTTAAACGGATATTCCATCGAAAACTTAACACAAAAAAAAAACTTTTTTAAAACATACCATATTAATAAGACTAAATAACAGAATATTGAAAGGATACTTACCAATAAAGCAATGACTATTGATTACAGTCTATAAACACAGCACACAATCACTTTTGCCCACAAAATATGCAGTCAAATCACTTTACAGTATATTCTGTGAAGGTCCTGAAGACATGATATACGCTATATCAAATGCAATCCTGGTGATGATGATGATTATTATTCCAGAGCCCATGGACTGTGAGAAGACCCAGTAGCCCAGATTTGGCATAGTTAATGCAGTGATATAGGTGGACAATGCTGCAGAAATAAACTTTACTATGGGAAGCTGGATCTACTTAAATCAGATTTTTTTTTAGTGATTGAGCGAAGTACTTAGGTCTGGGCTTTATTGCGATTTTGTTAGTACATTCTACCTACTTTTTTTTAACCATCAAGTAACTACTCTGTCATGTTCTGGATCATGCCTTAATTACATTTGAATATATCAATCTATCTTATACCGATCACTCATCATAGGAAAACAGGAACATAGAGAAGTCATTCAACCCATGGAGCCTGTTCCACAAGTTTTGGATATAGACAGCTCTTTTAATCTCACCTGAGTTTGTGCCCTTTCACTAAACCCCTTAAATCCCCTTAAGAATCATCAAACATTAGAACAAGAAGTGTATGCTCTGGCACAATCATCAAGAATACTGAGAATTGTAAAGATCCTTGGATCTAGATGATACCTGTTTGATCAATGCATCAAAGGTTCTCTTTGGAGGCTCAACTTCAACTCCATGGTTAATTACACCATCTGGTATAGTTGTGGAATTAGACATGGGAGGGTCCAGGTCTGATCTTCAGTAGGGTATATACTGAGCTAATTTATCTCACCCAGACTGTTGGTTACTGTAACTGGCTTTAGGGTTCCTGGGTTTGGAGGAAGCGAATTCAGCCAACATTCTTGATTTCAAACTCTTATCAAGGCAACACTGCAGTAATTAGGTTGGGAGTTGTTAGATTAGGCTGTTTTACTGCAAAAAAATCTCCTGAATCGAAGTTGTTCAAACAAAAGTTATTTATTGCAGCACTTGTCGGAGTTAGAACATGCAGGTACGTTTCTTGTGTTATTCCCGTTATTCCAACAAACTATTAGTCATGGCTCTTCATAAACTGTAATTTATCCGTGGGGGAGTCTTGTCTTCCTATCAAAGCAGAGCTGTTCATGCTTTACGTGACTGGAAATCCCTTATAAAGGATCGGGATTCCGTCCATCGTGTCGTTCACATGAACAGCCCTGTTGCTATCGCACCCACTCTAATCTGCCCAGCTGCACTCACTCCTCAAACTGAGCCTCACACAATTACCACATTCCGCTCCTGACAGGTATGTTCCAGTCTCAAATCTCAGAATGTTCTTCTCTATTCTGCTGACTCATTGCTAACCTGAAACATACATTCTTAACATTCATTCATACCTATCAGGAGTGAACACTGGCTTCTACCATGGCTTAATAAGCTATTAGAATTTATCTTATTTAGGAGCAATGGTGCTTTTGATGATATATCAAAGGCAGACTGTAGGCAAGGATGGCTCACTTACCTTCAAGCACAAAAGAGAAAGGGCAAAACCGCGGGTGGGATGGGGGATTGTGGGGGAAAGGGATCAAACATCATTGAAACCCATATTAGGTAGTTTATCATTCAATGTTTACATTTCTAGTAATGGATAAATTAAGGAAATAGCCTGAATAAATCCAAGATAGGCTTGCATCATTAACATGGTACATGGGTCTATCAATATCAAATGCAGAGCAGAATATTGTGGAATAAATCCTTCGAGTTATATAGAAAAAGTAAAATCCACCATCTGAGACTCCATAAAACTAAAATGCCTCTAAATGTGTCTGACCCTGCGACAATCTTTGATTTATGAAAATCAGCATTGAAAGCCATAGCTTCCATAACTATTTCGCTACAGCTGCTGAACATGAAGATGCCATTAGAACCACTTAATTTTTAATGTATAGTTAATACTGGCAAATTAATTTATGTTGCAGAATAATTGTAGGGAAAGGTGCTTTATAGGTTGTACATTGCTCTTGCCTGGCCGCCTGCAGAACACTACAACATTTTGTTTAGTTTTGTGGTAGAACTGGCATTGCATCATCATAAAACAGACATCACAGGCTTATAGATCACTTAAAAGTAGATATTAGAAGTTTCTTCCATAAAAGTTAGGTATAAATGCTTATCATTTTCATTAACTTCTTCCATCCCTTTTCTGGTCTATTAACTTTATTCTGTCCGCCTACCCTATCCCTACTTTGAGTAAATGTCCCTGCTCTTCTCTCTCTTTTTGTATAGCTATATTTCTGTAAAGAAAATTGATTTACCCTGCATATTACAAGATCACAAAATCATCTGAGATGAAGAATGCTATTGTCCCATTTGATCTCATCCTTCCATAATGGCCATTCTACCATCCCCTCATCAAAGCGTCATTAAAAAAAAATTTAGCCTGGTGTCCTCAGCCTGGTTACCTGTTCAGTCCAATCCCAACATTTGGCTAACTTGGAGATGAAAGTGTTACCAACTGATCCAAGCTGACAATATTTTGGATGCTTTGCTTGTTTTCTTTTCTGATCTCTGTAGAACTATGTTCTATTTAAAATATTTATTCTCCCAGAAGATAGTGCCAGTGCATAGATATGGAAGGAGATGACTTGCTGCGTCAAATGTCCTCCTGTCATTCTATGCTTCCTTATGTTCCTAAAGAACACTTAAATTGCAGTGCTGAAATTGCAGTGTTAACTTTCAGATGATCATTGTAAAATAGTCAACACAAAGTAGGTTTCAAAACTACCAAATCTATATAATGCTTTTACATAAGTTGGTATATTTTGATAGTAAAAGAAAAAAAAGTTAACGTTTATTTTTCCAAAGCACTGGGGCTGATAAAGCCGCAGCTAAAAACACTGTAATTTAAATAATTAAAAATGGCAAAAATAAGTGTTGGGAATTTCATGAGGAAACTAAGCTAGACACAGGAGGATTTTAACATATCATCATTTAATTGGTCTATATAGACAACCAGATCGTTTGGGAATAATATTGCACACTGTGGTGTAATGTGCAGAGAATTAGAATCTGTTATGGCGCTATGTTGTTCTAAATGTCTCTAGGGGGGAAATGGCTATTTTCAGCATACAGTGTGCCTCTGACTGTTTTTAAGTGCCAGTCCTGCAGCAAGTTTCTTGGTTCTGTTCACTGAAGCACTAAATTAAAGCCCGAGATATGCAATGACAAAATGCACATCATGGAAAAACCAAATCCTTTAAAATTACGGTACACACAAGAGCATTACAGAGACCATCATCATCCCTCACTCTAACCCAACCCCCCACAAACACATACACAACTGGCATACACAGTGACACATAACAACAAAAAACACAAAACATTCATACTCTATGAAAAAAAATACAATTGTAGTTCATAAACTGGTATATTCCGTTCCTGTATAAAAGCCACTATTGTTACAAAAATAAAATAATGCCCAGGCACTAAAGTAAATCAGTGAAATGCTAATTAAATTCCAAATAGGGCAATTTTATCCCATTAATTTTGTTGCAGAGTCATTGTGGTATTATCTGATTCATTGATTCGCTGGGAATTATTATTCTGAAAAGTAGAGGTGAACTGAAAAAGACATTTACATGTAATGCACTCATGCAGAGTAATGGCTGTGATTATTGTTTGTAATTCCATGTAAAGATTTATTCCTGTGATACCCTTCATCAATTTAAAATGTGAAAATAATTTTGAATTCATACTTATTCTGTGCATTATTCTAATGCACAGAATAGAGTTACAGAACAAACTTTTCCTGTTCCTCCCTTTATACCCTCTGGCTTGATTGTTTATTTGTTTAGGTTGCAATAAAAAGTTGTCAGTCAGTCCACTAAGCAAGAAATTCTAATATAGAATTTTTTTATTGTAATAATAATAATAGTTGTTCCATTTGGTATAGAACCTTTCACATCAAGAGGACATTGCAAAGCTCTTCACAGAAGTTACTACAAAATGTGCTGACTGTGTATTTATAGATGAATACGGCAATCAATTTGTACAGAGCAAAGCATCTAGCCATGAAGTAAATAATTAATTCTGTGTTTGACAACAACAACAACAAAATTACATTTGTATAGCACCTTGAGACACTGGGAGAAACATTTTACCCATTTTGAATCATGCCATGGGATCTTTAACATCCAACTGAACAGAAGGGCAGAAACTTGGTTTAGTATCTCAACTGAGGGTTAGCATCCCAATAATGCAATGATCCTTAAACACTGCATTGAAGTGTCATCTTAGACTGTGAGTTCAAGGTCTCGAAGTCCTATCCAAACTAGTTGGAATTTCTGTGGACTCACTGGAACTCTGTTCCATTAAAAAGAATGCATTGAACTGATGGGTCACTTGTTCCATGAACTATTGAAACTATATTGATTCCTTACTAAGGAGTAGGGTCCGGCGATATATCGCTAAAACCCGATATAATTTTCATATCGATACGCCGATATAGGCATTTCAAAAATATCGATATATCGAAAAATCTATATATCAAGGTAAAAAATCGGAATGCGCGCACACTGAACTACAAGACCCAGAATGCTCATCTCTATACACAATGCACAGACCAAGGTGCCAAGCCGCCATATTGTATTCATAGTCCTAGAATACAATATACAGGTATGCAAGGGGTGGGGGGGGGCAAGAGAAGGCTGGGGGGGAGGGGAGGGGGAGAGAGATGGCTGGGGGAGAGGGACGTTGGAGGAGGGTGCGGGGAGACAGGGTGGATGTGATAATATACAGATAGATAGAGAGGGGGGGGCTGTGAGAGAGACACAGAGACACAGACAGAAAAACACAGAGATGGAGAGAGTGAGAGACACAGAGAGAGAAAGATATTTACCTCCTAAGGAGATAGGCACGGAATGCGCGCACACCCGGAACGCGCGCGCACTCTGAACGCGAGTGCCGCGCACGCATGCGCAGTACGAAAACCCAGAAAATATCGATATTTCGGTATATCTTGATATGAGCCCATCGATATATCTAAATCTGAAAATTTCCATATCGACGGACCCTACTGAGGAGTCATTTTACGAAATACTGCAATTAAATCTCTCAAGATAGACCTTGTGTTACTCATCAGAAAGATTTGGAGAGGCAGACCAGTTATTAAGATCAAGGTTTATTCCCACTCAGCTCTGGTTAACCCCCAAGGCAAAGCTTAATGGACAGGACTTTCCTAGATGAACAGTGAGCAGTTTGCCAATCAGTGCTTTCAATGACTCTTGTCAACCTGTGCCTAACACTGTCTGGAATTAGGTAAGTGAGCAGGGTAGGTCTCTGGAAGAAAGTGAGTGTTGCATTCCAAACGTGGGTTTTTCCATATGTAGGGCGGCATGCATTGGAACTCTCTTTGGACACGCTTTCTTAAGTGGGATGATCAGCTTCCACATTTGTGATACACTGGTTGAATCCCCACCCAAAAAAACACACCTATAATTTAATTCCTTTGCCCTTCTATAATTTGCTTGAATGCTATTCCCTCTCAGGACAATTTTCGCAGGATGAGGAGGATCTGGACCAGAGTGCCATTCTCTGCCATTGTGCCTTGGTATTCTGAAACACTGTCATCGTGGTTTACAATATAGAAGAGCACTATTAGTGAGGGGAACTGAATTGTAACATTAGGTTTTGCATTTGACTGCACTGTGATATAATCTCATCAACTCCTTGATATTGAGTGTCAAGCTACTGACAAGGCCTAACTAATACATTGCATGCCAAGGAAGCTTTTGATCCAAAACTCCTTCAAGAGCGTATGTCAGTGATCGTGGGCAAATGATACATGAGTGAAAGAGAAAGGGATATAGATGAAATTGTGTTAAGTTAGAAAATAGTTATTTATATTTAGTATCAAGAGATTATTTGTTTTGTACATACAGTGTTTGCACATACATATATGAAAAGCTGCGGGAATTTGTATTTATTTTAGGATAAGCGACGTCAACAATGTAATTGTGTGCTATCTGTAGTGTGGTAGGTTTATTGCAAATAATTATGTATTAAAACATACTTAGTTTACAGTGATTTGGGATTTTTTTTTCCCTTCCTAGGTCCTCTAGCTGGCAGTGTCAATCACTATGAGACTTCATCCCGATGTCAAAGGTACCATACAAATATAAATTGTACATTGTGTTGTCTATTGGATTGTAAATTGTATTCTACATGAAGAAAAATTACCTATCTCTAGGACCTGATGTAACTCCGCACAAGCAAACATTCTTATAGAATCAGGAGTAGCTGATACATATGATAGACTTTAGCAATAACATGAATAAACAAGAGGTTCTAAATCTCACTCAGTTTTAACTTGACTTCTCACTCAGTTTTAGCTTGATGTCCATTATCATATACCACTATGCTGAATTTTGGAAGTGTCATCAATTGCTTTTAATTTGAAAAACATTTTTCTGCAGTTTTAAACAGTTACTTTCTTTATTCGGTAGCTGGTGGCTAAGGGACTAATATTGAAAATTCACAGATTAGAAGTGTAAAAGGAGAATTCTGCAGAATTGAGAATATCAAGAAAAAGGAATTAGTAGATTAATAATTTTTGTTTTGTCAGATTCTGCTTGATTCCTTATAGGAAAAAAAATGGTCTTGTGTATGTTTTATGATAAACTTTTACTTATGTGTTTGCCTATTTATAGGAGAGCGATTAATGCTTGAGAGCACCGAAAGCTGAGCAAGCAACAGAGAAACTGATGTTCATTTATTGGCACGTCATATAAGCACAGCAGCTCTATAAATGGTGCACAGCTTTGCTACAAATGGGTCATGTCTCCTGAACAAATAGCCTATAGCTCCTACAAATCATCATCAGATTGTGGAAGATTTGTGGAACCATAAGAGTAAGTTTCTCAGGATATCTGTAATTGAAACAATTCTATATAGTTTTGATTTAAAACAATGTAAATATGTTTAATATTGGCACAGAATTTCAATCTTTACCATCAATTTGAATATTCATGTTTTCATACAGTCAGTATACAGTACAATCACTATACAAAGTGATATACTGCAAAGTAATTGACAATATTGAGAATCTTTCACCTTTGTCATTTGATTTATAGGCATGAATAGTGATATCACCTATATTGTTTAAATGTAAATATATAATACATCAGAAATATTCCTTTACGAGCGATATCATTGTTTTCATTATTTTACTTTAATTGTTTCAAAATTAGCAGAGCCAGAACAGAACAAACTCAGTCTAATGTAAATTGGGTTGTTATAGATATTGTGCACATTCCAGCAGGGTCATTTAACATCACGAGCAATGCGTTTTAATTTATCGTAATGTTTCAATGCTCATTGTACATTGGAAATCTACTCTGGATCACAGCAAAGCTACCAATAAATACATCGATGATAATAAAGAACCCCAGAGATGTTGGAATCACTAGTGCTTAGAGGCTTAAGAGTATCATTTTAAAATTTAATATAGTGTGAAATTTTTGAAAAAAAATTCAAATTCTGTCTTATTCTGGAAACTGATTTAACCACAGTAGCCAAATTAGTATTATGGAAATTAGCATCTGAATTTAAGACCTTATTTTCCAAAATTCTGCCTCATCTTTGCCTGTTCTATTTTTAAGAGTTTTTCAGCTTCAATTAGATAATTATTTGGGAAGAACAAGTTTGCAGGGCTATAGGGAGAGAGCAGAGGAGTGTGATTGATTTGTACAGCTCTTTTCAAAGAGCCAGCACAGTCATGATTGACTGAATGACCTCCTTCTGTGCTGTGTAATGCTTCGATTCTATGATTCTAATTGCTTTTGTTCAGAATTATCTAATCTCATCTCTGAAGACTCACATGGTATTTCGTATTATTAAACCTACGTCTTCCAGTTTGGCTCTGGTAATTTTGATCCAACATTTACATCATCTCTGCCTCTTGTTATTTCAAAGAACTGAACCAATTTTCTTTCTTCCATAGCAAGATCAGCCAGCCAGTCTATATTATTTTGAGCTCTACATTTCAGAATTATCTTGATTCTTTCTTCTGACAAATCTCCAAAGCTTCAATGTCTTTTTAAAGTTAAGAGTGTCAAAAAGCAAGTGAGAGTCCATGCATTTTCTTGCAATTTTCCTTGCAATATTCCTTGCTTGATAGACAAAGTATGACATTGACAGTAATCTATAAAAGGGGAGATGAGCATCTTTCAATTTCTCGCAAAATATTCACAAGAAACATTCTAGTATATGAAAAATTAGTTGTTAACTAGAAACTTTGCAAATGATCAACATTCACACTCACAATTGTTTTCCTTCTCCACTTCTGATGTTGTGCATTTACATTTGTCTCCTGTGTCAATATACATCATTTGCATTTCTATACCTAAAAATTAATTTATCTTTCTACCGAGCTATTGAAATGGACCAAACCCTCCCACATGTTATTGATACTCCATATACAATACAAAAAATATATTCTCTTGTCTAAATGGTTAACCACAAATATTTACAACATTGCAAGAATGCCTCACTTGAATACACAAGAGAGAGAGATTCCACCTAGTTTGACAATAATTTATTTTGTTTAGCATTTCCGTAGAAGGCAAATTCTTAAATAGATTAGATTTTTAAGCAATTTGGTTGTGAGTTCTATTAAGAATATAGGCTACTTACTATTTTATGACAAATAATGATTTGGAACATTATATCATTGAAACCGCAAAATTATTTACAGGTTTAACCGGAAAGATTTTAATTACTGTAATAATTGTTTGGGATTTATTTATTTAAATGTAGACCAAGACAGTCATTTTTCCTTACCATGGAGTGCTAAAATAATTGAAAACTATCTTTGGATCTCACTTGTTACCGTTAGCAATCTGCTTTTGTGTTCTACTCATCCTCTACTAACAATAATAATAATAAGCATAATAATTGTTACATTTTAAAAAGTGCATTCATGACAAAGTGGTTCATGGGATATTCTGTAAAGTGGAGTGTTACTGACTATTTTGTGGGTGAAAAATGGCAACCAATTTGCCTCTAGCATTGTCCCTGACACATTTTAGTTAACCTCAACTGTCACAGAATAGTTTCCAAACTGTTAGTTTAATATTATCTTTCATGACATTTCTATTTGAACTTTAATATAGTTCTGACCTTTATTGAGTTATTTTCATGCTGGATCTTGACACATTTCCTAGAAGGGATGCGTTTTTGTCCCCACCTGGACAAAGCCTTGCTCAGTTGCTTTCAGCCTAACTCAGTTGGGTGTACTTCCACCTCTAAGTCAGAAGGTTGTGAATTCAAGCCTCACATTGCGTTTTTAAATTTATAGAGTCTAAGCTAAAACTCCAGTGAAGTGCCTTGCATTTAATATAGTGCGTTTCACATCTTGGAGGCATCTCAAAATGCTTTGAAGAATATAAACAAAGATGTCCTCCCTACATAAAATGTATGCTTAATGCCAGCTCGCCAGATCATTGTGTGTGGTGGAGTGGGGAATCTTGTCTGACAAGTCAGAACTGTGGGATAAGTGTAATTACAATACCGGGACCATCATGTACCAATTGATTTCACCACCATCTGTTTTCAATGGCGAAAAATGCCAATAAAATGCAAGTGCAGACATTATAATTGTTTGAATCACTTAACCAGAAAGAAGCAAATAAGCTAGGTTCTGATCCAACTCAAAATCAATATCACTGGCCATAGACATAACAACTAAGGATGGTAGAATCGATTTCACACCGCTGCTCATGGCTGCTCACAGCTCCCCCAAAGCCCGAAAACATCTGATTGACACATACCACAACTCCTGTTACAGTAATTGCTGTCAATTGTAGTGATCTGTTTTGTTGGCAAATATGGCAGCCACTTTGCACCCAATACAAAAGGTAATTATGTATGTGGATGACACCCAACTCTACCTTTCCACTTTCAACCCTAGGACTACCAGCGTCCTGACTGCCTGCCTGTCTGACACTGAGTCCTGGACGAAAAACAACTTGTCCAGCTGAATGTCCGCAAGACTGAGGCCCTCCTGATTGGCTCGCGTCAGCGCCTCCGCACCTCAGGCGCTGACACCATCAGCATCCAAGGCTGCACTCTCCACCTCACTAAGCCAGTCAGGAAGCTGGGCATCTTAGTTGACCCTGAAATGTTCTTCCTCCCCCACTTCTGCGCCATGACCAGACTGCCTTCCATCACCTTTGCAACATCGCCAGATCGCCACTGCCTCACCCCTCAGGTTGCCGAAACCCTTGTCTACGCATTTGTCACATCAAGGTTCGACTATGGAAACTTCCTCCTCGTTGGCTTTCCTGGTTCTTACCTTCACCGGCTGCAGATCATTCAGAACTCTACAGCTTGTGTCTTCACCCGCACCAAGCTCCACAACCACATCACTCCCACTCTGCCCAGGTCCATTGGCTACCCATCGCCTAGAGGATCGAATTGAAGATCATAATTCTCACCTTCAAGGCCATTCGCGGCCTTGCCCTCCCCCCATCTCTCCGACCTGCTGCCCCTTGTGAACCTCCCTACTCCCTCCGTTCAGCAGGCTGCAGCCCGCTCCATGACCCTGCCCGACCCACCCTACCATCAGCGGATGGGCTTTCAGCCTCTCTGCCCCCACACTCTGGCACTCCATCCCACAGTCCCTTTGCCTTGTTCCCTCCCTCGCTTCCTTCAAGGCCTGTCTCAAGACCATCCTCTTTGACTGTGCCTTCTGCTGCCCTCCCAACTCTCTCCCTCACCTCCTAACTCTCTCCCGCCCCTCCCACCTACCCTGGCACTCTCCCTTGCTCAGATCCCGACCTGACTACACAGCGCCTTAGGACGTCCTCCCGACATGAAAGGCGCTCTATAAATGTGATTTTGTTGTGGTTGTAATTAGCCATGAGATAAATGAACGATTAATATGGGAACCAGTAGAAACAGCCCTCTCTTTTCAAATTATATTGAGGCATCTTTAACATCCAACTAAAGAACAAGCAGATTGGATTTCGGTTTAAAATGTTATCAAAGTGAATATACTTTTGAGAATGAAACACTCCCTGAATCAAACTGGACTGTTATTTCATGTTCTTAAGTGCGATTTGAACCCATAACCCTTTGATCTACAGGCACGACTGCTATTAATTGAACAGATTAAAATTATAAAAATATATAGTTTCAAACATACGCCTCATTATTCAGTATATCATGATTTTTGCTACTGCAAATGTGTCTGCAGACTGAGCCTAAAGCATTGCTTCTCTGATACTTTTATCGAAGTGCAAGCTACAGTTTCATCAAATATGCTTATGAATCAGGCATCACCAGAGAGATCTCACAATCAATCCTCCATCAATAAATATCACACTGTAACTAATCTCTACACTGACTGACAGCTAGATTAAGCAAACGCAAAGCTTCATGTTATTGGATAAGTATTGGATAAATACTATCTATCAGTAAAGTTCTCCTACTAATTTCATACTCATTGCAGACACTATTTGATCACTGTAGAATTCCCATTGAAAAGTTCATTCTTTCTGCTGAAATTTCTTCCATTTTTTGGGGGTAATTCCTTCAATCCATCTCAGTAAAGTAATTTCCATCATGCTGGCTGTCTTATTTAGAAATGATGATGCTAGCACAGTTCCCTCCCCGGGCTCTACCATCTGGCTCTGTTACTGTTAAGCACTCTGTGACGTTGTCCAGCGTGAAGGGTGCTGTATAAAGGCAAATTGTTGTTGCAGCATAATCCTAGCAAGAAAAAGTCACTCTCTTAAAATCTAGGGCGCAATTTACAATGAATAGCCACTTAATACAATGTTACTTTTTGATTTTCAAATGTGGTTGACTTTGTGTCAACAAAAAATCGTATTTTGTTTTCCCCAAAGCTGGGTTCTAAAACTCCCAACAGTCCAGTTGCTATGTGATATTGGGAAAAATTGCGAAAATGTGGAGGCATGGTATGTTCTCGTATTAATGTCCCTTTGTAAGCAATCCAACCTATCGAATGGCACTAAATGTTGAAACCTCTTCTGTGGGCAGATATATGTGGTGAGAAGTTTTTCTGCTTTTATATATGAATGGGCAGGACATGCTTCTCTAGAAAAATACTGAAAAAGAAGCATGGTGACAGATTTGCTTCAGATACCTGGCTGACCAAGCAAAGAATAATAATATTAATAATAATCCTTGCATTTGATATAGCGTTTTTCACATCTTCCGGACATATGGAGGAAACACAAATGAATGATGTGAGGTCTTTTACCCCACTCCACCTCACAACATCCCCCCACATACCTGATGATTCTAGAGTCAGTTATGAAGTCTTGTCAACTACTGGTAGGTGATGCTTTGATTTATCAATAAATACAAAATTTCCCACTAACATCTAGTTGCAGGATACCACGAGATACAGCATTAAATATAAGATGGGTACTTGCACCAATATGCACACAATTTACACCTCTGAGAAAAAACAAATTGTGAATAAATTAATGGTATCTCCTCAGCAGTGTAGGAAACCTCCAATCTCACTTCCAAGGAAGCAGTCATCAATAATTTATTGCATTATATAATAATAATCCTTGCATTTGATACAGCATCTTACCATATATTCAAGACATCTCAAAACGTTTCACAGAATGTACTATAAAGTGAAGTGACTATATATTCCGTGAGAGAAACGCGGCAACCAATTGCACACAGCGGTGTCCCACACACAGTCATGACCTTTTGCTTTCAAAAATCTTATTTTATAAGAGTTTACTACCCCCAGAAAAGCGATCCGCCAGTCGACTAATGACCGGGTTCCCACTTGCTACAGTAAAAGCCTGTTTATCGGTGACCCGATCAACCGTAGCTCACCTCAAAAAAAAGTCCCCATTTGAATAACCGGATCTTATCCGGCACAATTGCAGTGACGCATTTAATTAGTCAATTGTCGCACAAGAGTACAGCATGATTAGTTCTGAATGCTGCCGATAGTGGCACTTCCAGTTTTTCCTCTTAAGGGAACGCTGTCAGGTTTTTCTCTCCCTCTCTCCTTTTTCTCTCTTTTTCTTTTTCTCTCCCTCTCTATCTCTCCCTCTCTCTTTCTATCTCTTCTTTCTTTCTTTCTTTCTTTCTTTCTTTCTTTCTTTCTTTCTTTCTTTCTTTATTTCTTTCCTTCTCTCTCTCTCTCTCTCCGACAGAAACTACGTATTGCCTGTGTAGCCTGACTGTATCGTTGGTTTATACACTGTTTTGGTGGGGGGTGGGAGAAGGAGAGAGTCAGCGAGAGAGAGGGTGGGGGGGGCGGAAAGAGTGGGGGAGAAAGAGAGAGGAGTGGGAAGGGGAGAGAGAGGTGGGGGAGAGGGGGGGTGAGTTGATTCATTTAGATGGAAAATGAGAGGAGTGGAGGGAATTGGGGTTTGGATCCATTGAGATGCCAGACTGACTGAGTGTGTGTGTGTGTGTGTGTGTGTCTGTGTGTGAAAGAGAGAGAAAGGAAAGCAGGGAGAGAAAGAAAAAAACAAGAAAAAAACAACAGTACCATCTGCCGTTATAGAAGTTTGCTTTGTGATTGTGTGCTGTGTTTATAGACTGTAATCAATATTTATTGCTTTATTGATAAGTATCCATACAATATTCTGTTATTATTTAGTCTATTATTAATATGGTATGTTTAAAAAAAGTTAATTTTTTTTGTGTTGGGCTTTCTTCCGAATATTCTAGGTGCGGTCTCACCAGGGTCCTATACAGTTGCAGCAAGACTTCCCCACTTTTATATTTTAACTCTTTTGTAACAAACGCCAACATACTGATAGCCTTCCTAGTTGCTTACTGTACCTGCAAACTAACTTTTTGTGACTGGTGTACAAGGACACCCAAGTCCCTCTGAATGCTAACACTATCTAGTCTCTCCCCCTTCTAAAAAATAATCTGCTCTACTGTTTTTACCACCTAGGTGGATGGCTTCACACTTCACTACATTATACTTTATCTGCCACCTACTTTCCCACTCACTTCATCTATTTATATCGCTTTGCATTTTTTTAATGTCATCTTCGGTGTTTACTCTCCCTCCTAGTTTAGTGTCATCCACAAATTTGGATATTTTAAGTTCAATATGCTCATCTAGATCGTTGATATACAGTAAAAGCCTGTTTACCCGTGACTCGATCAACCGGATTGCATGACCCCTCCCAGGGCAATTCCCCATTCCAGCAATCGCCGTATGCTCACTTTGCGCATGCATGCAATGTATGTGCATGCGCACTTATTAAACTTACGAACTCTGGGTTTTTACCGATCGGTAAAAAATGCTGTTTTACCGATCATTTTACCAAGTGTGCTGGAATCCTTATTGGTAAGTATCCATACAATATTCTGTTACTATTTAATATATTATTAATATGGTATGTTTTAAAATAAGTAAATTTTGATGTGTTGGATTTTCGGCAATTTGCCACCCGATTATCCAACACAGTCAATTAGTCGAACCCCCGGGGGGGTGCTGGCAAAATGGGCTTTTAATGTGGATTGTAAATATCTGAGGCCCAAGCATCGATCCTTGTGGCACTCCACTACTCACATCCTGCCAATCTGAGAAGGACCCGTTTATCACTACTCTCTGTTTTGTTTCAACAAGACAGAGCCCCTCCTGATTGGCTCACGTCAGCGCCTCCGCACCACATTAGTGTTCAAGGCTGCTCTCTCCACCTCTCAAAGCCAATCAGGAATCTGGATGTCTTGTTCGACCCCGAACTATCCTTCCTCCCACACATCCGCTCCATGAGCGGCACAGTCTTCCATCACCTCCACAATATTGCCAGACTGCGCCACTACCTCACCACCCACACCCCTGAAATTCTCATCCACGCCTTTATCACTTCCAGGCTCGACTACGGGAACTCTCTCCTCATTGGCCTTCCCAGCTCCTCCCTTCACAGGCTGGAGATCAATCAGAACTCTGCAACTCTCCCGTACCAGGCTTCGTGACCACATCACTCCCACTCTCGCCCGTCTCCACTGGCTCCGCATCCCCCAGAGGATCAAATTCAAAATCCTCATCCTCACTTTCAAGGCCATTCACGGCCTTGCCCCCAACTATCTCTCTGACCTACTGTCTCCCTACCAGCCTGCCCGCACCCTCCATTCAGCAGACTCAGGCTTGCTCCGAGTCCACCGCCCTAACTGCCCAACCATCGACGGCCGGGCTTTCAGCCTCTCTGCTCCCATACTGTGGAACTCCATCCCGCAGCCCCTCTGCTTTGCTTCCTCCCTTTCATCCTTCAAGGCCGGTCCCAAGGCTTTTCTCTTTGACCACACCTTCAGCTCCCCCACTAACTCTTCCCCCTCTCCTTCCCCCTACCCCGACCCTCCCCTACCTCCAGCACGGGTCCCGACCAGACTGTTCAGTGCTTTCGGATGTCCTCCCGATGTGAAAGGCGCTATATAAGTGCAATTTTGTTGTTGTTGTTCTTCCCGTTAGCCATTGTCCAATCCATGCTTATATATTCCCCTTAATTCCATGGGCCCTTATCTTGTGGATCAACCTTTTATGCGGCACCTTGTCAGATGCCTTTTGGAATTCTAAATACACTACATCTACTGATTAACCCCCTATATAATCTACTTGTTATGTCCTCAAAAGCATCTAAAAGATTTATTAAGCAAGACTTCCCTTTTGTAAAGCCATGTTAACTTAACTCTGCCTAATTATATTGTGGTCCTCTAAGTACCCCCTACTACGACATCCTTAATTAAGGATTCTAGAATTTTCCCTACCACAATGTCAGACTAACTGGTCTATAATTCCCATCTTTTCTCTCCCACCCTTCTTAAATAGGGGTGTGACATTTGCAATCTTCCAATCAATGGGGACCGTTCCAGAATCCAAAGAATTTGGGGATTAAAGAATATGGGAATAAAGCGAGTAGGTGGAGTTTGAATAAAAGATCAGCTATGATCTTATTGAATGGTGGGGCAGGCTCAAGGGGCCTATTGAATGGCCTACTCCTGCTCCTAATTCTTATGTTCTTATTAGACACAAGGCCTCCACTATCTCATGAGCCACCTCTTTTAAAACCCTAGGATGCAAACAATCAGGTCCAGGGGACTTGTCACTTTTTAATGCCAACAATTTCCCTAGCACCAATGTAATTTCCCTAAATTCAATTTCCTTAAATTCCTTGGTTCATCTCTATTTTCGGTAAACTTTTTGTGTCTTCTAACATGAAGGCAGAAGCAAAGTATTTATTTAGAGACTCTGCCATATCCTCATCCCCCTTTATAATTCCTCCTGTCTCTGCCTGTAATGGACTCACATTTACTTTTGCTAGCCTATTCCTCTTATTGTATTTATAAAATCTCTTACAATCTGACTTAATGTTCCTAGTTAGCTTGCCCTCATAATCCATTTTCTCACTCTTAATGAGTTTTGGGGTTTTTCTTTGTTGGTCCCCAAAACATTCCCATTCCTCAGGTTTAATAGGCCTTTTCTTTTAGTTTTATACTTTCCCTAACTGCTCTAGTTAGCCATGGATGAACTCAAACTTTTATCTTAATTCCACTTACCCACCCGAGCCCCTCAATACCTTTATATATATATATTTTTTAAATTCAAACAGGCTAATCCTCCAAAATATTCAGTATATAGTCAGACAATTATCTAAACAAGTTAATGGGGGCCATAAACAACATGATGGATCCTGATTGATGTTAGATGCATGGAGGCAGGACCTCATGGGAATGTCATTGCCCTGTGGCCACATGATTGAACTGAAAACTGTGAGTATTTAACTCTGAGGCTGAGCCCACTCATAGGAAGGATTCATTTTTGATTTGTTGGGGGTTGTGAGTCAGAGCATTTCCTTGTTTTGGTTGCGGGTGGTGGAGCTTGGCCCTTGCTGGGCCTCTCTGAGGATAATATGCGGTAAGTCTGAACTAGTGGGATCCTGGGATGGTGACAAAATTGGAACCTGTTTCTCTCTCTGGCATCTTTCCACACTTTGGGTTTGGCAACACTATGTGGACTTCATGTAGGATGTCTGACATGTGAAAACAAATTAGCCAATCTGTGGATCACATTGTAGGTTGAGACGGCAAGTTGTTAGGAACAGAGGCTAAGGCTTGATGGGGACAGGACATGAGAGATGTTGGTGGATTAATGTTGACTTGGTTCAGGATCAATACTTGATTGAGCTTGTTTAGGGCTGAGAGTTGGTTTCTGTCAGGGCTGCTTTGAAGCAGGTCACAAAATCAGTTTGCTAGTGACTGGCATTGTGTAGCTACCAAGGATCAGTTTCTGTCAGTGTTGGTTGAGGGCTGAGTTGCTTTAGTTGTTGAGTTGATTCAGGTTTGAGAGTTGTTTCAGTTTTAAAGCGCTCTGAGACGCCATCCAACGTAGAGGGCGCTAAATAAATCGAAGTTGTTGTTCAGTTGATTGGATTCAGGGCTTAGTTGGTTTATTTGTTGGGTTGGGTTGACTGCTACTTTGTGAGTGTGATGGTACAATTTGTTGTATTTATGGATGCGTTTTTCATACACTGTTTCATCATTTTGAGGTTTGACGAGGAGGCTCCTTTCTGTTGGTTGTTGCTTGGCTAGGATCTCCTTGGTTATTCCAAAGTCGACCTGGAGCCCGTCCATGCCTTTGAGCGACCTTGTTCACCTCTGGGCTTCATTTCAGCCGTCAACTGAAGGTACATCTGAAACTCACGCTGTTTTTCTTTCGCTGAGGCTCTAGCACCTCGGGATTCGTGGAACATCAGGTGAGTGTAATAATGGAAACATCATGGTGCCAACTAAAGCTATTACACTCTTTCTCTCTCTTTGGCACCTTTCTTCACTCCAGATGTTTGGTAATACTATGTGGATCCATGCAGGATGTCTGACATTTGAACACATATGAGCCAAACTCTGGATCACATTGTAGGTCAAGAGGAGAAGTGATTAAGAACAGAGGGTGAGGTGTGCTGGGGACAGGATCAGGGAGATGTTAATGTGGAGCTCACAGGTCAGATTGAGGGTAGAATTGATGAACACAGAATGTAGCAACATGGAGATTCAGGTTAAGCTCTATAGTTACACGGTGTAAAACAAGATTTAATCTTTTCTGTTGCAATAGTTTAAGCTGAGATAAGAGAATAAATTTGTTTGTACAGTACTTGTAGAATGTAGAGTAGCTGTGTGAAGGTTGGTTGAGTTTATTTGGTGTCTGTGAATGTTGGCTCAGTTTGGTGGCTGAGAGTCAGTTTCTGTCGGGGCCAGTGATCGAGAGCTAGTTTGTTCAGTGCAGGGGCAGAGTCGGTATCTGTTGCCGAGGTTGGTCGCGGTCAATTGTGATGGGTCAGAGTCTGTCAGGTCTGGCTCAGTGCAGTACCCTCAGGTCAGACTCTGCCAGGGCCTGGTCGGAGCTCTTTGCACGGCTGGTTTGCTAGCAACCAGCAATCTGTAGCTGCCGAAAGTTGGTCTCGGCTGGGTCAGTGTAGCTGCCTGTGCAGACTGGGTTAGTGCAGTGGTCGAGTTGGTTTAGACAGAGATGGGATCACAGTTGGAGTTGTTTACTTGGCTGAATTGTTAACTTGGCTGAGTTGGTTCGGTTGAGTCAGTTCAGGGCTGAAAGTCCTGAAGGAATTGTCCTTCGGTTGGACTGTAAATCACATGCAATGGTGTTTCTCTGTGGTGGTGAAGGGAAATAACCTGAACCTTCGGTAAACGGGAGCCCCATGGGATTGACCGTTGTTGCTGGTTTGACTGATCTTTGAGAGAAATACAATTTGTATTTATGGATGATTTTTCTCACTCAGTTTCATCACTTGCAGGTTTGACGAAGAGACTCCTTTCTGTAGGTTCTTGCTTGGCTATTTCCATCTGCGCAACATTGCCAGGCTCCGCAACTATCTTACCCCCCGCGCTGCCGAAACACTCGTGCACGCTTACATCACCTCACGGCTGGATTACGGAAATTCTCTCCTAATCGGCCTCCCAAGTTCCTCCATTCATAGGCTGCAGGCCATCCAAAACTCTGCAGCCCATGTACTATCCCGCACCCGCCTCCGTGACCACATAACCCCCACCCTCACCCGTCTCCACTGGCTCCCCATCCTCCAGAGGATCGAATTTAAGATCCTCATCCTCACCTACAAGGCCTTGCACGGCCTTGCCCCATCCTACCTAGCTGATCTACTCTCCCCCTACACGCCCACCCGGACCCTCCGTTCAACAGGACTTGGCCTGCTCCAAGCCCCCCGCCCGAACCGCCCCACCATCGGAGGCCGGGCCTTCAGTTTCTCTGCTCCCACCTTATGGAATGCCATTCGTCAATCCCTCCGTTTTGCCTCTTCCCTTTCCTCTTTCAAGGCCGATTTGAAGACTTTCCTCTTCGATCGTGCCTTTTGTTCCACCCCAAACTCTTTTACCTCCCCTTCGTGTTTCACCCCTTCCCAAACACTCCCCTCCCAGCTCGGGTCACACGCCTCTTGTTTAGCACCTTGGGACGTCCTCCCGACGTGAAAGGCGCTATATAAATGTAAATTGTTGTTGTTGTTGTTGTTGGCTGGGATCTGTTCAGTTATTCAGAAGTTGACCTGGAGCCTGCCCATGCCTGTGAACTTGTTCACATCTGGGCTTTACCTCAGCAGTCAACCAAAGGTAAGTCTGTGCTGGTTGGAACAGACGACTGAAACTCACGCCATTATTCTTTGGCTGTTTCTCTACCACCTCAGGATTCATGGAACATTAGGTAAGTGTAATTGTGGAAATGTCACGATGCCAACTAAAGCTATTACACTCTTTCTCTCTCTTTGGCACCTTTCTTCACTCCAGAAGTTTCGCAAGACTATGTGGATCCATGCAGGATGTCCAACATCTGAACACATATGAGCCAAACTCTGAATCACATTGTAGGTCGAGATGGGAAGTTGTTAGGAACATAGGCTGAGGTTTGATATGGACAGGATCAGGGAGATTTTGTTAAGATTAATGTGGAGCTTACAGAACGGGTTGATAGAGTTGGTGAGCACGGAATGTAGGAACACGGAGATTGAGGTTATCCACTGGTGTAGGCACTGTAAGATGAGGTTTAATCATTTCTGTTAAAATAGCTCTTGTAGCTCAGTGGTTAGAGCACATGCCTTACAACTGTGAGAACTGCATTCAAATCCAGGTAGATCAGGGCAAAACCATGGGCAAGTTTCCTTATTCCACATGCTTAATGCTAATCCGCCACCCTCCACCAAAAAACAAACAAAAAAATTGGTCATTTTCAATCCATTAGACTACTGTGTGCAATTGGCTGCCACGTTTCTCCCACAAATATATAATCAATTCACTTTACAGTACATTCTGTGAAGCACTTTGAGTCGTCGATGAGATGTGAAAAGCGCTATATCAAATGCAAAGATTATTATTAATAGTTTTAGCTAAGAGAGTGAAGTTGCTTGGGCCAGCCAGCCAGTCAGTCAGCTCCCCCACTGGCCGCGGGCCTCCCGACCCGGCTGCCAGCCGGTGGAGTCAGTTGTCTCCACCCCCAGTCCCATTCATTTTCCTACTAAAATATACTTGATTTCTTTGCACTAATCAGATTTTACAATTTTACACAGCTAACTCATAACTATTTCCTTGTCCCAAATAATGAAAATCCTAACGAAATCATCTAACGAAATCATCCATCAGCTCATTGACAATGTAATGCATGTATAGTTCAGATTGTGGGACACTGCTATGTACAATTGTCTGCCGCGTTTTGCCCACAAATATGCAGTCAATTCACTTTACAGTATATTGTGTGAAGTACTTTGAGATGTCTGGAAGATGAGAAAAGCACTATCAAATTCAAGGATTATTATTATTGTTCTATGCGATACATTGAGTTGATAATAATCCTTGCATTTGATATAGTGCCTCCTCTCGTCTCTAAGACATCTCAAAGCACTTCACAGAATATACTGTGAATTCACTGTAAAGTGAATTGACTGTATATTTTGTGGGCAGAACATGGCATAGATCATGATAGATTGAAACACTACCTGAGGCAAAATAGGTCGTGACCAGGGCCCACAATTTTATTGCAATCTTGAAATTTTAACTTTTCACTGAGAAAATTTACAAAAATTACAGTGTCAATAATTCCTTGTAAGAGTTCATATTCTCTTATCAAAATGACTGCAATGACTCAGACTTTACATAAGCCCTATTAAATGTTATGGTCCTGACTAATACGATCCATACTTTTGCGGGCATGTACATGACAAAAACTGATGAGAATTGTTTATCATGTCAGTCAGCATCTTCCAAACTGCTTCCAGCTATGCAGTGCGAAACAAAATACCGTATACATGGTGCATAAATAATCATTCACTTTGAGGGTTCCAGCAATCTGGTAAATTTCTCTCTCGCGCGCTCTCTTTTAAAAGACGAAGATATATAACATTCTGGAGGATCAGATTGGAAGTGTAAATCTGTAATTCAATCCAATGTTTCAAATGATGTTATAAATCATAAGGCTAACACTGTAAAGTTTATTGATACCGTTTGGCCCCTGAATATAATTGGAACTGTATACTTTACCTATCAGGATTTTTATGATACTCATCGCATTCTCAGTAAAATGAAACCTTGTGCTAAAATTACATTTAAACCATTGAGCAGCGATGGTGATATCAAAAAAACAATAAAACTGCTGTATGTTTCCGAGCCTGTTAAAATAAGAGAATTGCTTTGCAATTCTGCTTTGCAATTTTCTACTTCCAATTTTTTTTCCCAACATTTCAACCCAGTGGCTATTTTTCCACATGCATTGCATGAAATAGGATTTGAAATTTATTTAACCAGGAGTAGGTATGGGATACAACCAACTCTTATCTAGTGCTCAACCAGTAGGTGTACACTGGATAGCAATCATAAGAGGGAACCCTGGTTGATTTTTATAATAGATAAAAAGAGGATCACTCTTCTTCCTAAACACATAATACCTACGTGGGCATAAACGAGAACTGTTAAATGTGGATATTTTTAACAAGAAGAAACTAACTATGACTTTTCAGAGAAATGTGCATTTTTTTAAACATACTCAGAAACTATGCAAAGGGAATGTTTTTCATAACTTCTTTCCAAGGTTTATCTATGATGCCTTGGAAATTTGACAAATCAAGTTCTTTGTTAAAAATTACCTACTTCCTTACTTCATAAGTAAGTAAATTAATCATTGTTTTTCTGTTGCTTGGGAAAGATTTATGGTAAAAATATATTCAATTCACAATTGGTTTAAATATTTTCTCTTCATATCTGCCACTCTATATCCTCAAGAGGCCATCATTTTAGAAGATATCATCAATGGTGGATGGGTACAGGAGGAGTGTGGGGAGGAGTGTTTAATATAACACATTAACATTTTAGGACCATTCATCATAGAGTTAACAATTTATTTGCGCAAAGTAATTCTAGTCCCTAGCATCTTTGTCAGGTTGACAAATGTGATCCTATCTGCCCCATTCTCGCCCGACTCCATTGGCTCCCCATCATCCAGAGGATTTAATTCAAGATCCTGGTCCTCACATTCAAAGCCCTCCATCCATGGCCTGGCCCTACCCTACCTCTGCGACCTCCTAATCCCCTACCAATCTGCCCATGCCCTCTGCTCATCAGGCTCCGTCCTGCTCCATGTCCCCCAACCCACCCACCCCAGCATTGGCGGGCAAGCCTTCAGCCACTCTGCCCCTAACCTCTGGAATTCCATCCCACAGTTCCTCCAACTTGCCCCTTCCCTGTCCTCCTTCAAGTAACGTCTCAAAACCCTCCTTTTCGATAATCGCATTGGTCACCCCAAGTCCCCCTTTTTCCCTCCACTGTCCACATCTCAGGTCTGAAACATTGACTGTGCAGCGCCTTGGGACCTCCTCCTGAAATGAAAGGTGCTATACAAGTGTAATTTGGTTGTTGTTTTTTGTTGTCAGAAGAACACACAATAATAATAATAATCCTTGCATTTGTTATACCGGTAGTGCTTTTCACGTCTTCTGGATGTCTGAAAGCACTTCACAGAATATACTGTAAAGTGAATTAATTGTATAATTATGGGTGAAGCACAGCCGCATATTGCACACAGCATTGTCCCACAATGGGTGGGTGACACGGTGGAGTGGGGGGGGTGTAGGCGACACGGAGGGTGGGGAGGAGAGGGTGACATGGAGGGTGGGGGATGTAGGCTACACAGAGCGTGGGGAGGGAAGTGTGACATGGAGGGTGGGGGTGACTGTCTGACTGACTTACACAGAGATAGAGAGACCTGGGTATGATTCTCACACACACACAGTATCTGTAATTCACGAGTGCAGCTACACCACGTGGGGTAGTAAAGACGCTGATAGGCGGGAACCGCAGAGCGGATGAATACACAACAATGCGCGGTGAATGCAGTCCCTTGTTTGGAGGAGTGAAACATGTAAATTTAAACCCGCGGATGTGAATCACGGAATCGCATACTCGCAATCGCGAGTATGCTCAATTTGCGCATGTGTGCAATGCATGCGCATGCTCACTTATTAAACTTACGAACTTGGAGGTTTTTAACCGATCAGTTTAAAAAATGCTGTTTTACCGAGTGTGCTGGAATCTTTATTGGTAAGTAGCTATACAATATTCTGTTATTAGTTAGTATATTATTAATATAATATGTTTTAAAATAAGCTATTTTTTGTGTTGGGTTTTCGACAGCTTGCCGCCCGATTATCCAGCACAGTCAATCGACCCCTCCCCCGAGTGTGCCGAATAAACAAGCTTTTACTGTATATAGAAGATAGATTTGACACAGCCCCATCCGCATCAGGAGGACACTATTGCGGAAACATACCTAAGGTTTACTGTATATATTATATATAGTAACAGAATATTGTATAGCTACTTACCAATAAAGATTCCAGTACACTCGGTAAAACCCTCCAAGTTCGTAAGGTTAAGTGTGCACGCATTGCACGCATGCGCAAAGTGAGCATACCTGCGATTGCTGGAATGGGGAATTGCCCTGGGAGGGGGTAGCATAATAATAAATACTGTATAATAGAAGATAGATTTGACACAGCACCATCTGCGTCAGGGGGACACAATTGCAGAGGAAACATACCTAAGGCTTTTATATATGTATATATAGATTATGCTCGCAAGGAATTTCTGATATCTGCTATACATCTTAAGTAGGAATACAATTGTTAGTCAATTGGCAGATCACTTTGTTGGGGTAATAATCCTTCAAAAAAAATGTGGTCACTCAATCCACGATTGTTTGTAGAACATAGATATACGCAATTAGCTGCTGCGTTTTCACCCAAAAAATACGTCAGTGCATTTTACAATATATTCTGTGAAGTGCTGAGATGTCTCAAAGACGTGATGAACCCCTTTATCAAATGCAAGGATTATTATAAGACAAACACTAATCTTAGCGAGATATGCAATTAGAAAGCTTGCCAGATATAACTTTCAAGGTAAACTATGCTGTCTTGGCTGGTGAGATCTAGCAATAATCCAATGTATACTCTGGGGTTATACATTTTGGCTCTTGCCAACCTGCATCTAAAACTCTGGAACTCTCTCCCTCGATGCCTCTGCCTTGCTTCCTCCCTCTTCACCTTCAAATCCCATCTAAAGACTTTCCTTTCTGACCATGCTTACAATCAACTTCCCTTGGCTCATTGCCAGACTAAACCACTGTGAAGCACTCTGAGTCACTACCCCAAGTGAAAGGCACAATATAAATGCAAGTTGTTTGTGTTGTAATACTCTCCAGAATTTGGTAAGCAGGGTATGTCTCTCTTGGGAGAAAAGTGCAAATTCCATTTCAATAAATATCTCAGGAATTTCCATGTATAGGTGAGTAGCTTGGAACTCTCACATTTTTCAATACACTTAAGCATGTGTCAGACTTGGTGTTCTGACAAAGGGTTGTAGACCCGAAACGTTAACTCTTTTTCCTTTCTCCATGGATGCTGCCTGACCTGCTGAATTTCCCCAGCAACTTTTGTTTCAGGTTCCCAGCATCTGTAGTAAGAGAGTTAAAATTAATTTGTTAATCACAGAATGTTTAGAGCAGACACAAATCTAACCACGGAGCTGTGACTCAGTGGTTAGAGCACCTGTCTTGCAAGCTGGGAAGACCAAGCTGGGGAGATCTGTGTTCGAATCCAGACAGGTCAGGGCGAAACCTTGGGCAAGTTTCCTTACTCCACACGCCTAATAATAATCCCTCCTCTGAAAAAAAACACAATAATAAAATTGACTGATTATGGGACACTGCTTGTTTGGCGCAATTGGCTGCTGCGATTCGCCCATAAATATATACAGTCAATTCACTTTACAATATATTCTGTGAAGCGCATTGGGACGTTGATAAGATGTGAAAAGCGCTATATCAAATGCAAGGATTATTATTATTATAAAGCACAATCTTCCAACTCAGAAGCAAGAATGCTAGACTGACACATGGAATGTGCCATCCTCAGTACCTTAAGGCTTCCTAAGCAGCTTATAGCCCTTTGGCCTCAACATTGATTTTAACCACTTCAGTCCTTCAATCACAGTTAAAATTAGGATCGACGAAAGTGGGAGAGCGGATGAACAAGGGACTAGAGCAGAATGTGTCAAGCGGGCAAAAGGAGCCCAGTGATAGGGTACTGGTGAATATAATTTATAGCCGTAAATCAGAATTAAGGGTGCTATATCTGAATGCACGTAGCATTTGAAACAAGATAGATTAATTAAATGTACAAATAGAGACAAACCGGTATGATCTAGCAGCCATCACTGAGACATGGTTACAGTGTGGTCAAGGGTGGGAGCTAAACATTCCAGGGTACGTGGTATATAGGAAGGATAGACAATGTGGTAAACAAGAAAGGGGAGTGGTCCTGCTAATAAAAGATGGAATAAAAACAGTGGAGAGGAAAGATTTTAAATCAGAAAAGTAGGATGTAGAGTTAGTATGGGTAGAGGTACATGACAATAAGGGGCAGAAAACTCTAGTGAGAGTAGTTTATATACCCCCAAACAACAGTCAAAATATCGCTCAAGCCATAAATCAGGAGATTAGTGGAGCATATAGCAAAGGAAAGCCACTAATTGTGGGTGATTTTAATCTGCATATAGACTGGGTCAACCAACTTGGGGAAAAGTAAGAGGAAGAATTTATAGAATGTATTAGGGATAATTTTCTAGATCAGAATGCCAAGGAGCCAACCAGGGAACAGGCCATATCAGACCTTGTCTTGTGTAATGAAACAGGGCTGATCAGCAAACTAGAATTTAAGGCTCCTCAAGGGCAAAGTGTCATAATATGGTGGAATTTAGCATCAAGTTAGAGAGGGAAGTAGTTAACTCTGAAGCAAACGTCTTCTATTTAAATAGAGCCAACTTTGCTGGTATGAGAGAGGAATTAGCCAAGATAAACTGGGAAATTAGACTTAAGGATTTGATAGTAGAGCAGCAATGGCAGAGATTCAAGGAGATAGTGCAAAATTCTCAAAAAGCACGTATTCCTTTGAGGAATAAGAATGCCATGGGAAAGGTGGTCCAACCTTGGCTAGCTAGAGCAGTTAGGGAAAGTATAAAAGTTAAAAGAAGAAACCCATAAAACAGCTAAGGTGAGTAGTAAACCCAAAGATTGGGAGAGCTTTAGGAATCAACAAAGGAGAACTAAAAAAATTGATCAAGAGGGAGAAAATAGAATATGAGGGCAAACTAGCGAGGAACATGAAGACAGACTGCAAGAGTTTCTACAAATCTATAAAGAGGTAAAGGATATCAAGGGTGAATGTGAGACCGTTACAGGCAGAGACAGGGGAAATTATAATAGGGGACAAAGATATGGCAGAGTTGTTAAACAAGTACTTTGCTACTGTCTTCACCATAGAAGACAGTAGCAAAGTACTTCACTATAGAAGACAGTAAAAACTACCAAGAATAGAGGGGGACCAAAAAGACAATGTTGGTGAGCAATTTAGAGAGATTAATATTAGTAAAAAAAAATGTTTTTAGGTAAATTGTCAGGTCCTAAAACCGATAAATCCTCTGGACATGATGGCCTGCATCCTAGAGTTTTAAAGGAGGTGGCTACTGAGATAGTGGATGGCTTGTCTATAATCTTAAAAGTTCTCTGGAAAAGTTCCCATTGATTGGAAGATTGCAAACGTAACTCCACTATTTAAGAAGGGTGGGACAGAAAACATGGGGAACTATAGACCAGTTAGTCTGACATCAGTGGTAGGGAAAATTCTTGAGTCCTTAATTAAAGACGTCATTATGGGATACCTGGAAGACCATAACAAGATTAGGCAGAGTCAGCATGGCTTTACAAAAGAGAAGTCATGCTTAACTAATCTTTTAGAGTTTTTTGAGGATGTATCTAGCAGGTTGGATAGGGGGGAACCAGTAGATGTGATATATTTAGATTTTAAGAAAGCATTTCATAAAGTGCCACACACAAGGGTATTGCACAAACTCAAGGCCCCTGGGGTTAATGGGAACATATTAGCATGGATAGAAGAGTAGCTAACGGGTAGAAAACAGAGAGTAGGGATAAACAGGTCATTCTCAAATTGGCAGGATGTAACTAGTGGAGTGCCACAAGGAACAATGCTTGGGCCTCAGCTATTTACAATTTACATGATCTAGACGAGGACATTGAATGTAAAGTGTTTAAATTCACGGATGACACTAAACTAGGTAGGAGAGTCAGCTGTGAGGATGATGCAAAAAGATTGCAATGGGATATAGATAGGCTGGGGCAGTGGGCGAGTAGGTAGCAGGTGGAATTTAATGTGGAGAAGTGTGAAATTATTCACCTAGGTAATAAGAAAACAAATTATTTTCTAGATGGGGAGAGGTTAGATACTGTTAGTATACAAAGGGATTTGGGTGTCCTTGTATACCAGTCTCAAAAAGTTAGTTTGCAGATGCAGCAAGCAACTAAGAAGGCAAACAGCATGTTAGCGTTCATTGCAAAAGGTTTAGAGTACAAGAGTAAGGAAGTCTTGCTGCAACTGTATAGGGCCTTGGTGAGACCACACCTAGAGTATTGTGTGCAGTTTTGTTCTCCTTATTTAATAAAGGACATACTTGCCTTAGAGGGGTGCAGCGTAGATTCACTAGGTTAGTTCCTGGGATGAGGGGACTGACCTATGAGGATAGGTTGAATAAACTAGGGCTGTATTCTCTAGTGTACAGAATAATTAGGGGAGATCTTATTGAAACATATGAGATTCTTAAAGGGCTGGATAAAGTAGACAGAGGCACTGTCCCCTGGTAGGAGGATCTATAACCAGAATGTCATAATTGTAAAATTAAGGGTCAGCCTTTTAGAACAGAGTTGAGGAAACATTTATTCACTCAGAGGGTTGTGAATTTATGGAATTCACTACCACAGAAGGCTGTAGATGAACATTTTCAAGGCTGAGACTGATAGAATTTTTAAAAATAGAGGGATTAGGCTAGGATATGGGGATAGGGCAGGTAATTAGAGTTAGGTCAGAAGATCAGCCATGATCTTATCAAATGGCGGGGCAGGCTCGAGGGGCCGAATGGCCTACTCGTGCTCCTAATTCTTATGTTCTAATACAGCTCCCATCTTCTTTCAGCCTTCTGCACCGCCCACCCCTTGCCCCCCACCCAACCCCCACCGATGCAGTATGCAGGGCTGTGGAGAGAGAGATTTGGAGGGGAATGATTTGGATAGCTCTTTTCAAACAGCCGGCACCAACACGATGGGCCAAAAGGCCTCCTTCAGTGCTATGTGATTCTATGAAACATTCACGTATTCTCTGGGTTTTAATTGCATCTTTTATTTCTATATTCTCCTACCTTTTATCTTGCACCATCAACACCTCTGATCTTGTCATCTATCCTTCATGTAAGTATTTCCTTCATCTTTCTTTTCCCACCCCCTTCTTTGCTTGTCTATATATTCACCTATATAATCCCAACATCCCCATTTCTGATGAAATGTCATAAACCTAAAATGTTAACTAATTTTCCTCTCCTTAGATGCTATCTGACCTGCTGCATGTTCCTAGTGCCTTCTGTTTTTATGACACTTTGAATTGTCTACTGCAGCATCAAGGTACCAGAGGGCTCCCAGTGGTCTTCGGCCCACATCTCAACATGCATATCAATGCCTTCAGGGGAGAACAAAGAAGGTGAAATACAACAGTAAATGCACTTAGATTAAACATTAACTGTAAAATAACATTAAAAATATGCACTTTAACAAACAAATAGTGTATTTCCCCACAAAAACAATATTTCCAGTCTTTCCTATATTTTGTTAAAAGCTTATGTGTATTAAATACTGAAAGGATACTGATGGAATGTGACAAAACACAAAATTATTTTCTAATTAGAAAGGAAGTGATAATTTCAATATTCATGATGTATTGAAATATTAATATAAAAAAATCACACAAGATTACACCATGCAACATCTGGAAAATGCAGGTGGTAGGGAAAGCAGCAGTCACCTTGGTAAAGTCATGCAAGGATCCTCCCATTAATAAAAGCAATTATTGGGTGTGGTTAACCCAGGCCGATTATCACTCCGTTCCTGAGGCTGTTACAAATTGTGCCAATATTGTGATTTATAAATTGCTTTCTTATTTTAGAAGGAAAAAATGAAAGACAGCAAGAAAGCAAAGCTTAATTTTTTAATGTACTCAGTCATGTGAAAATATACTAATAATACTTGCATTTGATATCGTGTGGTTGAGACTTTTCAAAGTGGGTCACAGAATATACTGGAAAGTGAATTAACTGTATGTTTCATAGATGAAATATCTGAAAGCACTTCACATTCAATTACTGTCAAGTGGATTGACTGCTCTTGTAGACAATCCTGGCAGTCATTTGTGCCGGTAAGCTCCCACACACCTTATAAGGAGGCAAGTGGGGGACACCTTGGAACTGAACTGCCTCTAAATTACTGTGGTGGTGAGTTCAAGCCCCATATCGGGTCTCAGAACTCACTTAGCCGAAACTGATACTCCAATGTACTTCTGGGAGTGTGCTGAATTGATTGAGTTGCCTTCCTTCAGATAAAATGTTAAATCCATGATTAGTCTGCCTATTTAAGTGGACATTAAAGACCATATAATACTATGGAAAAAAAAGTGAAGGGAGTTTCTCCCAGTGTCCTGGAAGACAATCCCTCAAAATTAAAACAAAATGGCGTTCAATCCATGGCTATTTGTGGAACAATGCTGTGCACAAAATTAGTGGCCAAATTTGTCCACAGCACACATACAGGGATATCACTATGATATGACAAGTATATCCTATGAGGCGCTTTGAGATATCTCAACAATTTGATAAGGTGCTACATTGAATGCAAGGATGATTATTAGCATTATTATCAACTTTTTCCCCCATCTTTTACACGAGATGTTAATTCAAGATCCCATCTGCCTCAGGTGGTTAAAGATCTCAAGGCAATATTCAAAAAGAGAAGTGATCCAGTATCCTGATGAACAAATCCCCCCAATAAATCTGTCACTCACTTCATGGTTGTGTTTCAAACATTGCTTTGTGCAAACTGTTGCTGTTACATTTTATTTACAAAATACACAGTCAAAACCACCTTACAGTATATCATATCAAGCACACTGAAATGACTTCACAATGTGATAATGTGTTATAATCAAATGGAAGGCTATTTATTATTATGCAGATCATTGAGAACTCTGCAGCCTGTGACCTCTCCCAATGTCTAAAAATGTCATAGTCTGCCATTGAGAATGCTGTCTGGTAAGCTTTCCCACTGTTTGTCCAGCTAAGACCAGCCTATGCTTTGGCTTTCTGGGTTGATGAGAAGCAAGTGGGAAGAAGCCCTAGTGACTGGTCTGCTTTTCCAAGTCCTGCAAATGAGTCAGATTGGCATTGGATAACAATGATGACCAGACTTTGTTTTGAAATTTGATTTCCCTCGTGAAGGAACAATGGTGCTAAATGTAACACCTGCTGTCACACAGACTAAGGTTAGCACACACAACACAAAGAGAAGATTAAACTTGGGAGTTTTGTGATCTATGTGGCTCGCATGGGTAGCAATCACTTAAATTGAAATTTGCATTACACTAATTGTACATTTGAAAACATCATCAATTTGCTGACATTCATCTTTTGAAAACTCATTTACTTTAAGATTCAGTGGACATTGCACTTGAGTGAAAACAGTTATTGTAAAATTGGAGAATTGAACAGCTGAGATGTACGATACATAGTCCTCTCTAGGGCAGAGAATACCTGAAGAATAAGACGTAGTCATTGGTTTAATCTGATGTCAAATATGTGTGTGCTGAAAGATGCAGCACCAATTAGCACTGGAGGTGAGGTGTCTCTCCCAGGTGAAGTGACAGAAAAATATTGACTCAAGAGATCAAGCAGTCGAGTGCTGATAAATCAGCACAAGGTCACGTCCCTATCAAGTCCTTCCAATCCTCTTGCCTAAGGTACTTTTGATTTTGTACAAAAGTGAAGTCAGAAGATATTTTTCAACTTAATTAGATCAATGGTAAGTCCCCGTGTTGCATGTTACATTATAAATGTATTGCTGCATGGGGAGCTCCTATAGCTCAGTGGTTAGAGCACTCACCTGACAAGTGTGAGACCTGTGTTGAAATTCAGGCAGGCCAGGACAAAACCTTCGACAAGTTTTGTTACTCCACATGCCGAATAATAATTCATCCCCAAAAAACAAATGATCATTTTAATCCATGACTGTTTGGGGAACACTGCTGTGCACAATTGACTGCGCGTTTTGCCCGTAAGTATACAGTCAATTCACTTTACAGTGTATTCCGTGAAGTGCTTTGAGATGTGGATAAGATGTGAGAAGCGCTATAACAAATGCAAGGCTTATTATTAAATAAAAAATATTGCATATTCCTGCCGAGTTATAGGGGCAAAACATCTTGTGAGTGATGAGGGAAGAGCTCTGAGACACCGTCTGGCGAAGAGGGCGCTATATAAAGTGTTGTTTTTGTTGGAAGTGAATGTCATTCTGGGAGAATGGAGAGGGGCATGTTCAAACTGCGTCACATGGGGTACAAAAGACAGAGGGAGACCAGAAGTGGGGCTCGGCAAATAACCAGAGAGGAAAACACTGCCATGTGGCTGGAGGGGTCAAAAGCTTGAACACGCGGCTTGCAAGAACAAAGGCCCGGAACCACCAGTACCTTCTTGCGAAGCTTTGGTACTATTGTTTCCACTACTTTTCCTTTATATTGATTGTGTCTCTCTCAATAAAATCTGTTGTACTCTGACCGTCGGGTTTATTGAGATCCGAACCTAATTATCTGAGAATAATTATTCTAACATTCCACATCCATTTCATTAATACAAATAAAAGATTCCAAATGCGTGTTAACCATATAACAATGGAGCTCTATTTATTGAGAAATGCCACATCCATGGAAATAAGTTAGTTTCAATCAAAACGAGCAACTATCATCCTAGCATGTCACACTTGGGTAGCATGGGCTGACCCAAGCAAGACCAGGTGAGATGGTGATAGTTTTAGGAAGTGAAGGAATGGAGGTGGATTTGCATGGAATACAGAATCTCTAGTATTATTATTGAGAAACTCAAATCCCATTTGGAGTTTTAGCAAATATACCCTGTGTATCTATATTTGAAAGAATTAAGTCGATGCATTTTTTTTAATGGTAGAAATCAATATGAAATGAGTGTTTAAACTTACATTCTCCTTTTTCTTTTAGAGGAAAATAATTATTTTACGTCAACACAAGTAAACGTTACTCCAATAAAAAGCAATCTGTGATTGCAGAGCTCTATGATCATTCACCTACAAAGTTAGTGGTACGAGCATTCACCTCGCAAGGGAGAGACTTTTGATTCCCACAAGGGTGAAATGTTGAGCAAGTTTACTTATTCCTTAAGCCTCTGTTTACCTAGCAGTGTGTAGGAATCCAGTTGTTAGTTGATTGGTGGATAGCTTTTCTGGGGATAGTTAATCCTCCAGAACGAAAAAAAACTGGCCACACAATCCACAACTGTTTGTGGAACACTGCTTTACGGAATTGGGTGCCACATTTTGCCCACAAAATATACACTAAATTCACTTCACAAAGTACTTTGAGACATCTCGGCATTATACCAAATTCAAGGATTATTATTCTTGCTACATCAAATGCAAGTATTATTGTTACAATATACACACTCACTACACTTTGCAGTAAATCTTGTGAAAAACAACATATTGTGTATAAAGCTGTTCATGCAGTGTCTCATAATAATAATAATCCATGTCCACCACCCTAATCGGGGTGTCCGGCCGCCACCCAGCCATTGGGGGCCGGACTTTCAGCCTATCTGCTCCCACACTGTGGAACTCCAACCCGCAGCCTCTCTGCCTTGCTTCCTCCTTTTCCTTCTTCAAGGCCGTCTCAAGACCATCCTCTTTGACGGCGCCTTCAGGTGCCCCACTAACTCTTCCCCCTCTCCCACTCTCCTTCCCCCTACCCCACCCCGCTCGGGTCCCCACCTGACTGTTCAGTGCTTTGGGACATTCTCCCAATGTATAAGGCGCTATATAAGTGCAATTTTGTTGTTGTTATTGTAATCCTTGCATTTGATATACTGCTTTTCACGTTTTCTACCCTAACCTCCATTCAGTGGACTCCAGCCTGCTCCATGTCTCCTGCCTGGCCCAACCTACCATCGGTGGCCGGGCTTTCAGTCTCTCTGCCCCCACACTCTGGAACTCCATCCCACAGTCCCTTCACCTCGCTTGTCTCCTTCAAGGCCGGACTCAAGACTTTCCTTTTCGATAGTGCTTTCTGCCACACTCCCACCTTTCTCCCTTCCCTCCCCACTATCCTGCCCCTCCCCCGTGCTTGGGGCCCCAATCCCTGACTGTTTAGCGCCTTGGAACATCCTCCTGATATGAAAGGCGCTCTATAAATGTAATTTTGTTGTTGTTTCTAGATGTCTCAAAGTGCTTCATAGAATATACTGTAAATTGAATTGACTGTATTTGTGGGTGAAACACAGCAGCCAATTGCACACAGTAGTGTCATGGGCTGCGGTGACCAAATTATTATCGCTTTTTGAGAGATTAGTATTAGGCACGTGGAGTAAGCAAACTTGCCCAAGGTTTTGCCTGCCGGGAATCGAATCCAGGTCTCTCGCTTGCAAAGCAAGTGGTCTAACACTGAGTTACAGGACTCCACAATAGGAGTGCTGTAAATGCTGAGCTGGGGAGAAAGAAGTTTTCAGGTGCAATCTAAAGATCAGCAAATAGGGGTCAAGGTGGAGGGATTGAGGCAGGGAGTTCTTTAGGCACTATACTACTACTAATAATAATCCTTGCATTTGATATAGCGCTTTTCATGTCTTCTAGATATCTCAAACCGCTTCACAGAATGTACTATAAAGTGAATTGACTGCATACTTGAGGGTGAAACGTGGCAGTCAATTGCGCACAGTAGGGAACGGCGATATGGGATTTTTCCGGATATGGATATATCGGTTTGCTCATACCCACTTAAACCGATCTATCGAGTTTTTTATACTGCGCATGCGCGTGCATTTGAAGTGCGCGTGCATTGACGGCGCGCGCGCATTTATGGTGCACGCACATTGACGGTGCGTGCGCACTGATGATGCGTGCGCAGTCGCGGTGCATGCACATTTCGAAATGCGTGCTCTAGGCCCAGAAAGTTTGTAATGTTGGTGTCAAGGTCTGTTGAATTATACGATATTCTTTGCTAGGTTAAGATATCCCAGTCAGTTTCCCTTCCCTTCTCATTCCCTCTCTCCTTCCTTCTCTCCTCTCTCTCCCTACCTCCCCACCTCTCCCCTTCTGTCCCTCCCTCCGCTCTCTCCTTCTCTCCCAACTTTCCCCCTCTCCTTCTCTCCCTCCTCTCCTCTCTCCTTCTCTCCCTCCTTTCCCCTCTCCTTCTCTCCCTCCCCCTCCATTCTACCTCTCTCCTCTCCCTCCTCCCTGTCTCCTCTCCCTCCTTTCCCCCTCTGCTTCTCTCCCTCCCTCCCTCCGCTCTCTCCTTCTCTCCCTACTTTCCCCTCGCTCCTTCTCTCCCTCCTTTCCCCCTCTCCTTCTCTCCCTCTCCTTTCTTCCTCTCTCCTTCTCTCCCAACTTTCCCCCTCTCCCTCCATCCATTCTCTCCTTCTCTCCCTCCTTTCCCCCTCTCCTTCTCTCCCTCTTTCCCTCTTCTCTCTTCCTCTCTCCTTCTCTCCCCACTTTCCCCCTCTCCTTCTCTCCCTCCCTCCCTCCCTCCCCTCTCTCCTTCTCTCCCTCCTTTCCCCTCGATCCTTCTCTCCCTCCTTTCCTCTCTCATTCTCTCCCTCCCTCTCCTCTCTTCCTCTCTCCGTCTCTCCCAACTTTCCCCCTCTCCTTCTCTCCCTCCATCTCTAAACACAAAATAGAACACACACACACCAAAAACAAAATCTAGAGATTTATTCTCCTCCATTTCTTGCTTGAAACTAGCATGTAATGTCCACGTGTAAATGAGATCTATTACAATAGAAAAGAGAGAGACAGACTGTCTGACTGTTAGAGTTAGAAGCCAGATTATCACTGCTTCTATGTGTGTGTCTGAGAAGCAGTGATAATCTGGCTTCTAACTCTCTCACACACAAAAATAACACTTACAGCCTCAAAATGCCACTTATTTTTATGTAGTCTGAAGTCTGAATTAATGTCCTTCACTATGTGGTTTGTACCTGGGGTCCAGTTCGTTTAGGAGTTGCTTAAACCCAAGCGTCTCAACAATCGCCATTGGCAAGCTCTCCTTTGCTATGCAAAAAGTGACAGCGTTCGTGATACTTTGCCACTTTTTGTCCCCTCTCTGGTACAATATTCTCCTCTTAAATAAAGCAGGAATTGTTTGAGCTGCACTGGCCCCACTACCTGTCGCTTTCTCCGAAGCGCTGGTTCGACTTCCTGCTGTTGTCGACAATGATTTCGCTCTGAGGGCAGCGTGCTGGGCGGGGTGGTGCTGCTTAATGTGATGTCGCAGGTTGCTCGTGCTCGAATCAGATGTCTTAACCAAGACCTTGCAAACTGTACATCTATACACACCATTACTGACTGCATTGTTTTCAAAGTAGTCCCATACGGGGCTTCTTTTCCCCATGATGAGAAAGGTAAATTTTCAAACTACAATTTTCAGCGATGCGACTTTGTTAAGACGCCATGACTCACGTCGAGTATACACAGTAAAGTGTGCATGCGCATCGGATGTGCGCGCGCATTAATTGTGCGCGTGCACCGAATGTACGCGCATTCCATGCTCTAGGAGGTTGCAATGCCGGCGACAAGGTAAGCTGGAAAAGATCGCATTACACTGATAATACCAACAATATTGATATATTGCCAGGAACGATATTAAAAATATAACGATATATATTTTTTAAATCGAATTTCTCGACATAACGTTTTTTTTAGAATCACCATATCGGCATACCGATCTGAAAATCATATCGGGTTTAACCGAAATACCGAAACATCGCCGTTCCCTAGCGCACAGCAGTGTTCCCCGAACAGTCTGGATTGAAATGACCTTTTGTCTTGGAGGGATTATTGTTAGGCATATGGAGTAGGAAACTTGCCCAAGGTTTCGCCCTGACCTGCCTGGATTCGAACACAGGTATCACACTTGTAAGGTGAGTGCTCTAACCACTGAGTTACGGGACTCCACACTATAAAATCGAGTGCAAAGATTATTTTAATATTATCTCCAACGTTTCTCAAAAAAAATGAACACAATTCAATTACAGCCCATAACACAAGACCTCTGCTTGAATTGACGGCATGGATATATTTATCAAGCTTGCCTTGACAGACAATATAGTAGAACCTTGGTTGGCGACCACCTCAGTGGCGCGAGCACCCCGCCTAGATGAGCAGTCAGAGTCGGTCCTGAATATTTCCTAACTCATTTCCAGTTAAATAAACCTCACTGACAAGACCACCCCGGTTCCCGGACCGCGGCCATTGATTTGGCGGTTCCCAAACAACATTTTCGTGGTCCTAACGCGACCACTCTGGCCAATCAGGGAACAGTTTTTAAACTTCGCGCCACAAATGCAAAATAAATAAGAATCACTATTGTACTGTAATTCATACAATTGAAAGGGGAGACAGAGCTCCGTGAAATGGAAAAGACTTCTGTATAATCACCTTTACAATCAAAAATAAAGATTTTTTTTTGAACAAAAACAATCTTACTCAAATAATGCCTGCAACATTCCGTTGGTCGCCGCACTTTTCTTTTTTGCAACGTGCAAGTCTTGTGGGTGACGCGATTCTTACACTCACCAACTAATTCTCTCCGGATTATTTATTCCCTGTGACGGATTATTGTATTTGATGGTGTCGATCCGACTCCAGGTTAATGCTCTCAGTTTGCGACTCTGACGCTTTGGCAGCTAAGATCCCACTACATGAGGCTCTGAGTTGCTTCCATCTCTCGACAGTTGGTCATGGCTTGTGTGGCTCACATTTGCAGAACAAGTTTTCCCACTCTATGCAAATCACTGATGGACCAGTGCGAATTGGACTGCCAGTGATTTGCATAGAGAGGGTACACTGCGAACAAGATTCAAAAGATGGCGACTTCAACAACACCCAAGAGAAAGCCGAGAGAATTGACCATCAAGGAGAAAGTTGAACTTATCAACAACAGCAATGGGAAGTCACAGAGAGCTCTGGCCAAAATGTATGACATTGGTAAAACCCAAGTCCAGAAGATACTAAAGAAAAAGGCGGAATGGTTAGCAGCGTATGAAGACAACGTCAAGGATGATCAGAAGAGGTTAAAGCCGGGATCGAATCAATATCATCGCAACATTGGCAAGCTGACCTACCAGTGGTTTCAACAAACCAGAGCTCTGAACCTGCCCATCAGTGGACCACTTCTGCAAGAGAAAGTCCTAGGTTTTGCCAAGCCTTTAGGAGTAAGCGATTTCAAAGCATCAAATGGATGGTTGGAGCGATTCAAAGGGCGCCACAATATCAACATGGTCATGGTTTGTGGAGAAAGTGGATCCGTTGACGAGGCTGTCATGTCCGACTTGAAGAAGAAGTTACCTGACCTCATTGCCAATTACGAACCGAGTGATGTCTACAACATGGACGAGAGTGGCGTTTTTTACAGAGCCCTGCCTGACAATACACTGCAGGTTAAGGGGGATGATTGTAAGGGTTGTAAAAGATCAAAAGATCAAAGGAATGATTGACAGCTTAGTTTTGCGTAAATATGGAGGGTGAATTCAAAAAGACACTTGTTATTGGAAAATGTGGAAAGCCAAGGTGTTTTAAGGGACTAGATGTTAGTTCATTGCCAGTTACGTGGGAACATAACAAAAAAGCCTGGATGACGTCAGACATCTTTACACGGTGGATACAAAACTTTGATGAGAAAATGAAGAGGGAAAGCCGTCACGTTCTCCTCCTGCTCGATAACGCACCAAGCCATCCGAAGGACCTCGTACTAACAAACGTGAAGATGATTTATCTTCCAGCCAACGCCACCTCTAAGTTACAGCCACTTGATCAGGGCATCATCCGTACTATCAAGGCCCACTACCGAAGATGTCTTCTACAAGTTGTCTTGGCCAAGATGGATAAAGGGGAGCATGTGGTGAACATTTCCAAATGCTTATCGGTTCTTGATGCTGTCAATTGGATTAACGCTGCAGCAAAAGAAGTGAAGCCAACTACAGTAAGGAAGTGCTTCCAGACATGCGGCCTGACGGACGAGGCCCTGAACCTAGACCCCGATGAAGATGTTCCTCTGTCGGATCTTGTTTCGAAAGTCCCTGATCATCTCGGTCTATCGGGAGACATTGTTGAGAAGTATCTAGCATGCGATAATGATGTCGAAACATGCAACAATGATATCGAAGCACTCGAAATCCGTATCTTAAACAAATTCATTGAAGACCAAAACATACATGTGGATTGTGACCATGAAAGTGACGATGAAAATAACGAGTGCACTACAGAAATCGAAAGTGCAAAACCTGATATCACATCAATGAAATCAACCTTGGAATGCATTGAACAACTAAAATTGTTTATTCTCGAAAAAAATGCTTCCCACTTGATAAGTTCCATGTACGAAATTTAAAATGGACTATGCAAACTAGCGGCAAGTTCTTGAAAGCAGACTTCAATACATGACTTTTTCAAAGTTAAGGACTAAAACAATGCTTGTGGTGGACAATTGTCTTGTGACATTGAACTCCTCAGTGTTTGGTCATATAAACTGATAGGTATTGTGATTAAAGGCCTAGTGTAGTCTAATTAATGTTTGTGTACGGGCTAATTGAGTTACTGTGTTGTTATCTTTACATGAACATAACATGACAAGTGAAACACTAAAAAGTCTCCAATAAAAGTTTTTAAACTTCACGCCACTCTACTGTGTCGTCACTTCTGCGTTGCTAGACTGGTTCCCAATCCTGCCACTAGGGGATTTGCTGCCAAATACTGTATGTAGGGTCAGATTAGGATTGCGGGATCGACACCTCACTAACGCAACCACTCAACCAACGCGAACACCTAGTTGTGCTCCCGTGGGTGGTCGCGTTACCGAGGTTCTACTGTACATTATTTAGAGAGGTTTTTGATTCACACATTTTCACTTTTAAATGGAACCATATCCCAGCCATTGCACCATCAACTTAATGAGGAAGCTACAGCTTCAGATGTGAATTGGATAATGTAGATAAATTAACTGATACAAAAGCTGTTTGCCTTAGGGAATGTGCCAAATACTGTATATTGAAAATGAACTTTACATAAGAATACAAAATATATTAATCTCTTTCTTATCCAGTAATAACACTTCTGATCTCTGAAAAATGCTCCCTTTGTAACATTAAATCATTTGTAAAGAATATGGTTATGTATTTCAAGGTCTTATAGCTATGCCATGTTCCGCTCTGCTTTCCCCCATCTTCATAACATTACCCGGCTCTGCCACTGTCTCACACCACAAGCCACTGTGACCCTCACATACGCAAAATAAATAATTTTATTTTATTTATCTGAATGCTCATTCTTGACATTATTCTCGATAATTCTGAAACTAGGAGTGTGTATGAGACACTCCTATTAGTGGTCAGGGCATCATCAGTTAATTGTCAGGAACAGATCCATTTTACGACCCTTGGACTCACCAGTACATGCATCCATAGCCATACCCCATCGTACCTGTGTGATCACCTAAGACCATCAAGCCAAGAAAAGTATAGCATGTATTGCTATATTTTTATTCTGAAAAAGTATTTCAGAATACACAATATATTCTGAAAAAAAGTGTGTGTTTCGGTGAGTTGGGAACCCTCTAACTACTGAAACAAAAGGTTGTGGACATCAGATTTGTTCATATCAAGACTCTGAATTCACAGATGTTGAACCAAAGTTTCTGTCCTGCTATTCTGGTGACTGTTAAAGATCCGATGGCACTGTTCAAAAAGAGAACCGAGTTTCCTCCAGTATCATGGCTAATATCCACCCACTAAAATTGGGTACAGTATTTACTTTCTAGTTGTTTGTGGAGTATTGGCTGCTAGATTCCCTATAAAATACACTTTACAATATATCCTGTATACACTTTAAGAGCACATCCTCTTGATGTAAAAGCCATCTATATTAGGTTAGATTCAATAGTTCCTTTATTTCAACCTCACTTTCTTCAATACTTTGCTCAGTCACTTTCCAGAATCTTTTTATACCTCCTGCTTGCTCCTCATTGTCAGTGTCCAATTGCTAATTTAGCCTTAAAGCAATATCCAACAGCATCAATGTGAAAGACATCAAAATTAATTATGATATTTATTGTTGTATTTTATTTATAACATCCTCACCCAAAGAGAAACAAAGGAGCAGCATTTTTGAATTGTTTGGCATGTAACTTTGCTGAAGTTTTTCAAAGGCTTTATTTTAAAGTTGCTGCTTCTCCAGCTACTCAGCTCTCGGAATCCCAGCTAGAAAATGGGAACGTAGCATTGAAATCCTCCAGCGCTGAGCACAAAGAGCCAGCAACTTAATTTGTTTCCACTGAGCAGCCTTTTAACTTTAGATGAAAAATTAATGCTATAATTTAATTAACAGGATAATCAGATATACATTACGATTAAAAACAAACTGGCTTATCTCTGCAGTTGAGGATGGCACCAGTTCTGAAACACTGAGCAGCCAGTCTGTTCTGCTAAATCCAGGGGGTTATTTGTCATTTGGTTTAATTTACAGAAAAACTTATTTCTTTAATTGTTCTGCACAGATTTTAATTTGTTAAAAGCACTTCTAGCTATTGGTTTGATAAACTCCTTTAAGATAAGGCTCGTCTGAAAACCATCAGTCATGCAATATGCAGAACAGATTGCAGGTCCTACCCCATTAGTCTTTGGTCTTACAATTTTAGCATTCTTTCAAACCTCTGTATGAATGATATATTACATTAGTTGTTATATTTAGGCCCAAACTAATCGTCAATGTTATCCCATGAAACACTAATGAACAGGAAGCAGCTAAAAAAAACAATGTTTCAATCCTTCAGTCATTTTGTAGATATGATTGTTTAAGGTGGCAAATAGGGTTAAAAAAAAATTCATGTGAAAGTGTACTTTGAACTATATACTTTCAGAAATAAACTGTTTTGATTGGTGAAATAAACCTATTTCCAAAGAAATATAGGATAAAGAATAAGAATTCAACAATAAAATAAACCAGAAGTGCTTATTTCATATGTCACATTCCCTATATTTCTTTGGAAATAAGTTTATTTCACCAATCAAAACTATTTATTTATGAAAGTATATAGGTCAAAGTACACTTTCACAAGAAAAAAAAAAATTCTACCCCACTTGCCACCTTAAAGGGGATAACATTTACCATACATCTTCAACTGAGACGTTTATGATAACAGGTGCTATTTGCATGAAAGCCACATTTACTTAGAAGAGATTTAATTTTGAATATGGAATAAATAACTAATTGTAATGTGGTTTCAATTCAGTAACTGAATGACAGAGGCTGAAAGGAGTGCAAGGATAGGGCAGAGCAGTGGAATTGAATGCTCTGTGGGGGAGTGCAGACGCAGTGGGCTGAATGGCCTCTTTCAATTTTGTAACTTTCTATAAGTCTAGGCAAGCAAAGACCATCCCAAAGGTTACATAGAAACAAAGAAACAGGAGTAGGCCATTCAGCCCATCAAGCTTGTTCCGCCATTTAATTGGATTACAGCTGATATATATTTTTACTATAATTTCAAATCCAATTGCCTGCTTTCTCCCTGTATCTTAATACATCAATCTACCAAACATCTGTCAATCTCTTTCTTGAAGGTGTGGATGGATTCAGCAACCATGACCTTTTGGGAGAGAAACTTCCAGATTTCTACCACACTTTGAGTGGATAAATGCTTCCTGATTTCACTCTTAAATGACTTGGTTCTAATTTTAAGTCTATGCCATCTTGTTTTGCATACTCCCAGCAGAGGAAATAGCTCCTCTGGATCTATCTGCATTTATACAAAACTCTGCCGCCCGCATACTCACCCGCTTTAAGCTTCGTTCCCCCATTACCCCAGTCCTTGCCAGACTTCACTGGCTCCACATCCCAGAGAGGATCGACTTCAAGATCCTAACCCATGTTTTCAAATCTCTCCACTCCTCTGCACCCCCCTATCTCTCTGATCTCCTCTCCCCCCAACCCAGCACCCGCTGTCTTCGCTCCTCTGCATCTGGCCTCCTCCATGTCCCCCGAATCCTCCGCTCCACTCTCGGCAGCCTTGCCTTTAGCCACTACGCCCCGAGGCTCTGGAACTTCCTTCCTCACTCGCTTCGCCTCACCACCTCTCTTCCCAGTTTCAGGTTACAGTTGAAGACCTTTCTCTTCAACCGAGCTTTTGGTCACCTTATCGCCCCTGCCCCTGGCTCGGTCCCGGGACCCGCTACTGTGAAGCGCTCTGAGACGCCGTCCGGGGTGGAGGGCACTATATAAATCAAAGTTGTTGTTGTTGTTATCCTATCAAATCCCTTTCTCAAGCTAAAAACCTCTATCAAATCAAGTTTGCTCTTCCAAGCTCTTAATTTCTCCCTGTTAAGAAAATATGCTGCCCAATCTTTTTTCAGTCCATAGTGGATGATCTCGCACTTGCCTACAATTATAGTAAAGAGAAACTAAGCCCAAGTTATTCCAAATCAAGTTCAGATTTTGCCTGTTTGTTTAAATATTGAAGAAATGTAGAAAATTCTTTAAGTCATCTTTGATTCAATTTTTTTCTATAAATCTTTGAAAGAACTGGTTGCCACATTCAGCCCAAATTTTTATTGTTTCCACAATTGTACAAGATCTTAAATGTTAAGACAAAAATGGACTGGAATTTTTGGCCTGTTAGTACAAATCAATCAACTTTCACCCAATCTTTATAATACTTTTTCCCCAGGAGCACTCTTCCCAAATGCCTTCAACTGACCCTCACACTCGGCTTTCAAATCCCTTTTGAAGACCCACCTCTTTGACATTGTCTTCAAACACGTCTTCCCTATCTCTCCTATCTCCCTTCCAGTTTGGGCTCCCACAATTTGTGGAAAGGATGTTCTTCCTATGTGAAAGATATCTTATAAATTCAAATTTTCGTTATTTTTCATGAGAGTTGAAAACAATTGTATATTGTTTATTAGTGACAACAGTTATATCAAGTAACCTTTTGCAAAATTGTCTGCAGTGTATGCAGTGTACTTTGATAAATAATAATTTGGCCTAACTCATTAATCATCATGATATGACAACAAACATTTGGGTGAGAGAGTGGAATTCCCTTTTCCACCAAATGTCATTTTAATAGGCAAATCATAAACATTGTTACACTTAGTGGCAAAAGCAATTTACTGTAGTAATACTAATAATAGTTTGTGAACTGTGCATGGTAACATACAACATGCAATTAAATCTAAAATCTCAGACAGTAACCCATATTCCAGAAATGGCTTAGAACACTCAGCGGGTAAGACAAGAACTAAGGAGAAACAAAAAGGGGATCAACCTTTCGGGTCTGCGTCCTTCGTCAGAGGGTTCTGACGCTCGTTCTGCCAAAGGGTCGTGTACCTGAAACATTGATTTACTTTTCCTTTCTCCATAGATGCTGCCTGATCTACTGAGTGTTCCCAGCTACTTCTGTTTTTGTTTCAGATTTTCACATTCAGATGTTTCAGATTTCCAGCATCTGCAGTATTTTGCTATTTTTAACTTATATTCCAGGTAGTTTCATAACTGAACTAGTCCTGACAATTTTAATTTATTTCCACTCCTACTTTATTATCTCTGTATAGCAATGCATGATACTTTATGAAATATTATTTATACTTCTAATAGCTTCCATGAGCCAGTAACTCATGAGATGATGAAGTAAGTTATGATGGTATGTTAGCCTCACAGCCAGGAGTATTAAGATATAGATCATGATTCGCTTTGAAATATCCATTTTAAGTCACCATAGAAATGAACCAATAATAAGCACAATTTATCACACTCATATTGAGACATATCAGAGGAAATAAAAGTCAGTTTGACAGCAGTGAGATATGATGTATCAGACACTGGCATTTCTTCCTAGAGCAGCTCCAATTCAGTCAATGTACCACATGATGCAGTGGCTATTGTGTCTGCAGAATAACTCATTGAATACTGCAACCAATCACTTACCATGGGGTGAAATGCCTGTAGAGGCAAACAACCCAGAATATTCCAGTATTGGGATTTAAATTATGAGGAACAGTTGAGGAAGTTGGATTTTTGTTTCTACGCAAAGAGGGAACTTTGAGATGACATTCAATACATTTTCAAGCTTACGAACAGAATTGGCCAAGCTAATTTGGGTGAATTGTTTAATGCAGCGAAGAGTTCAAATACCATAGACACATGTTGAATTTTAAAAGGTTAGATGGAAAAAGCCAAATCAGGCAAAACATTTTTATATTGTGAGTAAGCTACATATAATAATGTTTGCATTTGGTACAACTGCTTATGACATTATTGACATGCATGAAAGCGCTTCATGGGATTTTAGGGTAAAATCAGTGAGTGTGTACTTGTTGGTATTATGCATTATAATTTCCGATGTACTTATCCATTTACACACTGTGTATAATATACCAACAAGTACACACTCATTTTTAGTGCCCATAATGATTCCTGCAACCCAGGAACCCAGTGTTTCCAATGCTGCTTTATGCAATGCCAACTTAACTCATTCTTCAATTCAATTTCAGTGCACCGCAGGTTTAAATTGTCTCCTATTCTAGGAAGTCTTGCTCTGAAATGATAATCCTGGGATGAAGTTGTGTCTAGTTTGAAATATGTCTAACTTCTCCCCAAGCACAAGCTATAGAAACATCATTTCCCAGGTTGACCCATCTCTGCAGATTTACCACTTGATGGACTTTCAGCTGCTCATTATTCTCCAGCCTGGCTAGGGAATAGGTTAACCTTAATGTAGCCTTGTCAGTTTCAAAGGCTGTATCCATCCGTAAAATCAATGTCAGCCCATAACAATAAATGATCCCTCAGCCAAGCTATTCTTCACACTGATGGAGCATTACAGTTCATTTAGTCCATAGTGAACTTTGAAGTCTCATTCTTCGTCTCCTTCTGATTGAAAACGAAAGGGATCCAGTTCCACCTTTCTATTCATCACTTGATTTCATTTCCACAAAAATATATTGTATTAATGAAAAAAATTTCACCCACAAATATACAGTCGGCTTTCCTGCTTTCCTTTCCCTTACCCTGACTTCTCCCCTTGCCATCTTTCCCCCCCTTTTCCCCTGGTCCCACTTCCATGACTATTTGTGGGACCCTGCTGTGCAAAATTTGGCTGCCGTGTTTCGCCCACAAATATAGTCAATTTTCCTTCTCTTCTTCATCCTGCCTTGACCCTTCCCCCACTTCTCTTGTCCCTACCTAACTGCACAGCGCCTTGGGACGTCCTCTTGACGTGAAAGGCACTATATAAATGTAAGTTTTGATTGGTTGGTTGGTTGGTTGCTTGGTTGGTTGATTGAAATATTTTGCAGCTGATTCTATAACCACCTACCTCTCCACATTTTGAATAGGATGACAGTAACCCTTTTAATCATCTAGAAATGGCTTGCATATTGAGATTACACCCATGGAGACCAATCATTTAAACTGAGCGGTTTTGTTTCAGTCTCTTATAATAGAGTAGATTTGAATTTATTGCAGCTCTGGAATGGTGAGGTCTTTATATGGAATATGAGCCAGGAATTTTAATTTACTCAAGTACCCTACTCTGGTTTAGAAATATATGCACAATACTATTCATTAGATGGTAAATGGTAGATACTAGAAGATGGATACACTGAATTTAAGAACCCATATGATACTACATTTTAAATTAAGGTTTTAGGAATTTAACAATGCATAAAACTTTCCAATGAATAATCAAAGCATATGCATCAACAACAAAAACAGAAGTTGCTGGGAAAACTCAGCAGGTCAGGCGGCATCCATGGAGAAAGGAAAGTGAGTCAATGTTTCGGGTTCACGACCCTTCGTCAGAACTGTATCAACAGATATGTATCAACAGTTTGTCCAAATGGTTTAATGAGAATGACCAATAAAAAGAAATAAAGCAAGCAATTTTGTAAAACTTGTTGTACCATATTTCAGTTTGACACGTCTCAACAACCTGATAAGGCTTATTATTAAGTAAGTGGTGCAAAATATGTTTTCCCTTTTATTTGGTGAATGTTGTGCTCCTTAAGATTAGGGAAATTTTTAACATTATTTGAATATTTAGCTAGCTGTCAATCAGCTCAGTTGGTAACATTCTCTGAGTCAGAATATTTTGGGGTTCAAGCCCTATGTTGGGACAGTCCAGGCTGACACTCTGATACAATGGGAGTGTGGCGCATAGTTGGAGATGATGTCCTTTCGGTAAGGTGTTAAAACAAAGTCCAGTCTGTCTTCTCAGGTAGATGTTAAAGATCCCATGGCACTGTTCAAAAAGAGAAGGGACTTTCTCCTGCTGTCCTGGCCAACAATCCCCAAATAAAACTGGTCATTCACTTCATGGCGTTTGATGAGACGTTGCTGTGTTTAAATTAGTTGTCACATTAGACTTAAATACACAGTCACTACACTTTGCAGTGAATCCTGTAAAGTGCTTGGGGACATATTCCTGACTGGAAAGGAGCTATATTAAATGCAAGTTTTATTATCCAGTTATTTAGCAATCCCACATTAAGTTAAGCTCTGGTAGATATTCCTCAATTTTCTCCCCAGGAATTCCCTGCAACCTAATCCTCCAAGACCACTACTTACATCACTTGCACCAGTATATTAACCACTTCTTACATCAGTTTGTCCTATTGGCTCTTCTTTGTAAAATTGCCAATACTAATTTGCCATGAATTGACACAAAGTTTTCAATGCAAGCTATCATACTGAACTTTTTTGTACGAACAGTATTAATGAAAGCATCCATGAAGCTTCAAGATTGCATCTCATGTTCACTGTCCCTTGAGGAATGCCAAGCCTTAGGAAGTGAAATGTATTTATGTATCAGATAAGGTGTCTTGCAAATCATTCCACCATAACAATCAGACCTGCAAATAAAGTTCTACAGCAATGTCAAGTTCAATAGACTTCATAATTTTGGAGCAAGCTCAACTATTAAAGCTTTTATTCTTCCTACAGTATGCCCTGTATAATATAGTAGTAAATTAGTAATTTGGCATTAGTAGAAATGTGTGTTATCTCAGATTTTCCCAATTATTTCTTTAAATTAAAATCTAAGTTTCAACTTGCACAATGGACCTTTGATGATTCAATCAAGTAATGGAATCCCTACTTGATCATAGAGTAGTTTGAATTATTTCCTTAACGCTTAGACTACCAGCAGGTCAACCGACATTCGTATCTCTGAGGGGTGGTAGATACATGTTTAGCTTATGCACAACAAAACAAACTCCTCGATCTTACCCAAGCCTTTCAATGGAGCAATGATAATTTGGATTCGTTCAAATGCTCATAGATAGTTTCATCATAACTTTGTAAGTCTAATCAGAAGCAAATAGCTCTTAATTTTTCTGCTAATAATCATTCTTCTTCTATCCACATTATATATTATTATCCACATTGTGCATCTCACTGGTTCCTTTAACGTGAAAGGAATTCTTATCATTTCAATCCACGACTATTTATGGACAATGCTGTGCGCAATTGGCTGCTGCATTTTGCCCACAAATATACAGTCAGTTCACTTTACAGTATATTCTGTGAAGCGCTTTGAGAAGTCGATAAGATGTGAAAAGTGCTATATCAAAATGCAAGGATTATTATTATTTATTATATTATTTTACTGCAGAACTCCACAAGCATTTTGAGACATCCTCCCTATGTGAAAATCACTCAGAGTCAACAAACTATATAAATATAAATTATGCTTTATGTTGGTTTGTGTCTATAAAATTCCAATCTGCCTTATAGGGTGACCCGTGTCAATGCTCTACACTTGAGCACAGAAATCTGGATGGCTTCCTTTGTCACAAATATGGCCAACTTCTGTGACATCACTTCCCTCAAATAAATGATTCACATTTTATCGACATCACAAAGTGCTTCACAGAATATACTGCATATGCATGTTATACAGAGATTATTCTTGCTTACAGTGCAAAGTGCAAGAAATTGTGTTTATTACAACTTGGTGACCTGGAATTCAAATTTGTTTCCATGTGGAGAAGCAGAAAGACTTGGAATTAAAATCAACAGCAGATCCACAGGGTATTTGTCTTATACACAAGCCAGCATGATAAGGAGGTACTTTTTAAATAAGGTTCTTCATTGTTTCATTTATGCATTCATCAAATATTCACAGATTTTTGACACTGATACACTTATGGAACTGACTGAGACCTGTGTTACAGTTGCCAGTCAGTGCTGTAACACCAAAGCACAGTCAAAATGCTTTCAACACCACTGCTGAAGTACAGATACAGAGCAGCAGAAAATAATGACTCTCCAATAAGTCAGCATTCGAGCTGAAATGTTGCATTCAAAACCTCAATGAGTTGTGTGGATTTGAATCGTATAAGGGTTTGAAAACATGCAGCTGACAGAAAAAGAATACAATGAAATGTGGCAGTAACAGATGCTCTTCCAGCACCTTGGGATGTCTTCCCAATGTGAAAAGCGCTACAAAAATGTAATGTTATTATTGTTCTTCATGCTCAGTCGGCAAATATGAGCAGCAGAATAGTGTCCGCTGCAAAATGTCTTCAAACAAAAAGAATCCTATTCCAGCAAGTGTGTTGTAGTGTTATTATTTAACACCTGTACAATGATAGCAACACAGTATGATATTTCACTCACAGCTCCTGTCATATATTTTCCTGTAGCCTTCAGCAGCTGTTAGGTGAGTCACTGACCATACAGCTGTTACTGACGCTACTCAAAAACACATTAATGAGAGCAAAATAAAGGTGAATATTGCTCAGAGGCAGAACATGAGCCAACTACAGGAAATGACAGCTGCAAAGTTACAGCTCTCTGTCATTCAAGCAGACTTTAAATGATGGACCTACAATTGTAGAGCCATTTTAAATTGTTCATAGCTTGTAAAATGTCACTGTCATTCCCTGTACCATGTGTTACTCTGTGCAAGTAAACTGAACGACCATTTGCTATTAGAAATGAACATTAGGAGTGGAAATAATAATAATAATAATAATGATAATAATCCTTGCATTTGATAAAGTGCTTTTCACATCTTATCGACATCTCAAAATGCTTCACAGAATGTACTATGAAGTGAATTGTCTATATATTTGTGGGCAAACCCAGCAGCTAATTGCGCACAGCAGTGTCCCACAAACAATCGTGGATTGAAAATGACCAATTTTTATTATTGTGTTATTTTTTGGAAGGATTATTATTAGGCTTGTGGAGTAAGGAATCTTGCCCACGGTTTCGCCCTGATCTGCCTGGATTCGAATACAGGTCTCATGCTTGTAATGTGAGCTAACCACTGAGCTAAAATTAAACTTTTACTGATGCTGTATCGTTGGCTTTATCTCATTCACGGGCTGAGTTGTAAAAGAACACAAGACTTGTGATTCTCATTATGAATCTCTTGCCTTCTCAAATAGGTAATTTAAGTCACTGGTTTCAATGGCAAGCTATGCATTTTTGGAAAATAAAACCCACCACCTGATCCCTCGACCCCAGTCCCACCTCTCTCCTCATCTGCCAGCTCCACCTCCTAGTTCCCCTCCTAACTGACATCATCAATCTCTCCCTATCCAGTGGCACTGTTCCCACCCCTCTAAAAACTGCTGTCATCACCCCCATCCTGAAAAAAACCTTTGCTGGACCCATCCCTACTCTCCAGCTACTGCCCCATCTCCAACCTCCGTACTTTTCAATATCTATATGCTCCCCCTTGGCGACATCATGCGCAGACATGGAGTCAACATCCATATGTATGCTGATGACACCCTAACTCTATCTTTCTGACTCTACCCTCGAGTCCAGGACCACTGCTGTCCTGACAGACTGCCTGTCAGACATCAAGTCCTGGATGATAGCTATCTTTCTACAGTTGAATGTCAACAAGACAGAGGCCCCTCTGATTGGCTCGCACCAACGCCTTCACACATCAGGCATTGGCAGCATCAACCTCCATGGTTGCACACTGAACCTCACCAAGCCAATCAGGACCTAACTGTCTTGTTCGATCCTCAATGGTCTTTCCTCCCCCATATGTAAACCATAACCTGCTCTGTCTTCTCTAACCTCTGCAATATTGCCCGACTCCACCACTACCTCAGCACTCAAGCCGCTGAAATCCTCATTCATGCCTTCATCACTTCCAGGTTCAACTATGCTAACGCCCTGCTTGACAGCCTTCCCAATGTCTCCTTTCATAGGCTGTAGATAATGCAGAACTCTGCGGCCTGTGTCCTCTATTGCTCCAAGCTCCATGACCGCATCTCCCCCATTTTTGCCTGACTCCACTGGCTCCCCATTACCCACTTTTATGAATCTCTTGCCTTCTCAAATAGGTAATTTAAGTCACTGGAACCAATTCAAGATCTTGTTCCTCACATTCAAAACCCTCCATGACCTCACCCTACCTTAGTTCTGTGACCTCCTAAACTCCTACCAATCTGTCCGCCCCCTCCATTCAGCAGGTTCCAGCCTGCTCCATGTCCCCTGACCCACCCGCCTGACCATTGGCAGGCAAACCTTGAGCCACTCTGCCCCTAACCTCTGGAATTCCATCCCACTATCCCTCTGCCTCACCCCCTCCCTAGCCTCCTTCAAGTCCCGCCTCAAGACCCTCCTCTTAGACGGTCCCATCTGTAACCCCATATCCCCCCCTTTCCTTCCACCCTCCCCATCCCCAGCTTGGGTCTGAAACATTGACTGTCCAGCACCTAGGTAAGTCCTCCTGATATGAAAGCTGCATTTCAAGCTGGTTAAAGTATGCACATTCCATACACAGAAATTTCCATATATAGGTACCATACATATTTGTAATTCTCAGTTGTGTTTGGATACTCTTAAGAATGGTGATCAGCTTCAACAAGTGTCAAGCACCCACCCAGGCAGAAAAGGTACTAAATGGTCTAATTGTTTAATAATAATAATAATCCTTGCATTTGATATGACACTTTTCGCGTCCTCTGGACGTCTCAAAGCGCTTCACAGAATATACTGTAAAGTGAATTCACTGTATATTTGTAGGCGAAATGTGGCAGCTAATCGCACACAGCAGTGTCCCACAAACAGTCATGGATTGAAATAACCAATGTTTTTTGTTCTTTGCTGAGAGTGAGAGTTCTCTCCTGAGTATCTAAAACAAAGATTGATCAAAATCTTCAGGAATTAGACCTTAGTCTTGAGATATTAGTCAAAGCTTTCCAGAGCCTGGTGTTGACCACTGTCCTGACTGGCTTGCTGGCTTCCTATGTATCGAGACTCTTATGGAGTTGTTCAATCTTTGCCTGTGTCAGACACTGGTTGACCAAAAAAAACCTTGTCACACATAATTTCTAATGGTGACTGCTTGTGTGCCAGCCTCTGAAGTGACTTTGTTTAATATGACAAAAGTGAGCCTGAAAAAATGTCTCAGTGGTTACTCTGCAATTGTCTGAACCACTCTAAGTGTTCTATTTCAATCTCCTTCACCCTAAAGTTAAAATTTCTGCAAGTTTCCTCATTTAAAACTCTGGTCTCTTCTGTTGAGAAACCATTTTATACAGTGAGACATAACAACCAGTTAGCAAATCTTCCTCCACATGCCTCTGTTTACCTAGCGGCAAGTAGGTACCTGATTGTTAGTTGATTGGTAGATCACTTTCCAGCGGTAATTATCCTCTTAAAAATATATTAATAATGATAATTTGGTCACTCAATCCACGAAAGTTGATGTGACACTGCCCTGTGTGATTAGATGCCAGGTTTTGTCTCAACGACGCAATAAAGCCCAATATCAAATGTAAGGATGATAATTATTTCCAACTCAGGGTCCAGCTGGTTTGAGTGTCAAACACTTTGAGATATCTTCCTAATATGAAAAGTGCTCATGTAAGTTGTATTGCATTGTACAGTACATTGAATGACATTTAATGTCATTACAATTAATTCTGATTAGAATATCAGACCTTTGATGTCAAACATACAATGATTATTTCTAATTAATGGCTCTCCAAGGAAGTCAATCTCCTTCATATTTTCTTCCTCTCCTCCTTGTAATGATAGTCCTTGCTTTCACCAACCAGGTGGACTATATTCCAAGCTTTCAAGCCACCTCAATTTTGTGACTTAGGAGAACATGTACTTCAGCCCCTCAGGTAAATAAAATTCATACTGCATTAAATATAAAAATAAGACAGATTCTGCTGTTAGAACTATAATTCACAAAATAGGATTACCTGTTTCAGAATCCAATAAGACCTTGGGTAGGCAAAACTACCTACCTACAGAGGGGTTCCAGAGGATAGTGGTCTTACAACAATCAAATTACATTTGTGGTTTGCCTTTCACATTGGAATGAAATCCCGAGGTACCGATAGCATATTAATAGCATTCAACAGCATTCATGGATAGATATTAATAGCATGTAAAAAAATAAGTTTGGAAATGGTTTAAGGAATCCTGCAATTTATTTTACTCATCAGCCAAAAATATTTTTAACTGTGGATAATTGTGGTGCTGTATGTTCATATGTTTCTTTGTTCTTGGTTGATTGTTGCACATTGTTGTAGGTGCCAGTAGATAGAATAGAGAAGGAAGTTTCTCCCAGTGCCCTGGTCAACAATCCTAAAATAAAATTGGTTACTTACTTCTTAATTGTTAGTAAAACATTTGCTGTGTGCAAATTGTCTACCACTTTCATCTACAAAATTCACTTCATAGTAAAATCCTGTGAAGCACTTCAAGATTTCTTGATGATATGGTAAATTGCTAAATCAAATACATGGATTATTATTAATACCACAGAATATGAGAGACTAAAAGGGTTAATATCTTTATAGGAGAGCGGATTCATTGATAAATGTGGCAAGTAAACTGCTGTAGATGGGTGACTCTTTCGATGTATTGTGTTTCAGGATATATGTCTGAATAAAAATAGATCAATAATGCAGTATTTATCAGTACATAGATATGCTTGCTGTCCATCTTGGGATTCAAGTATTACTTCTAATCTTGAATCTTGAGATTTGTTATGGTATATGTAACTACAGTATATGGACAGTCTACATTAATTAACTCGCTTCAATCAATATTGCTGATTGCTTCCAGTACTGCAAAGCTTCATGATAATTGTTATGTGTGACCAATTCACTGCGCTGCCTGGCAACACTGAGAACCCTACAAGATTATCTGTGTGGCAATCTGTTAACACAAATTTTCCAAGTGAAATATTGATATTCACTTGAAGTAAAGACCATATCCAGAAACACATACATTCATCAATTAAAACTGGAATGTAATTAATGAGTTTATTGAAATTGGCCAAGAGATTTGATCAATGCTTCAAAGTCAATGGGGTCTAATTTGGGACTACTGTGGCAAAATTTGCAATTGACAAATTCCAAATCCCCAGTTATCAAAGCCTGGAAAGGAAAGCATGATGGGAAACAGATGTGTTATTTTGATTAACTAAACATTTTTTCTACTTTGCTGACTTAGTAAATGCAATTCACTTCCCATGAATTTTGGTATGAAGTTGACAAACTGAATGTCTTAAAATGGAAATTGCAAATGGTGCGAATATTTCAAATGTTATACCTTATAAGCACTATGGTGTGGAGAAAAGAAATACTGCAAGTGAAAAGCTATTGGAGATCAACATAAACCACATGCTATTAAGAACATAAGAAATGCTAAACAAAAAAAAAACAAATACCATCTAGGCTTCCTTCCATCTGTCACATGCACATATGTCATAAATTACCTATGTACAAAAAGAAAACTATGTCATATTTGTTTGAAGCAATCAATATTTCCTACTTCAATTGTCTCACTAGTGAGCCTATTCCATATTGGCTCACTGAAATAGTGTTTCTGTAGATTAGTTCTAAATTTAAACTCCTTCAAATGAAGGCCATGTCCTCTAATTTTACTATGCTGAACTACTTGAAACATCTGGTCAGGAACTACTTTTGGAATCTTAAAGACAACAATCATATCTCTTCTCAACCTTCTCTTTTCCAGTGTGAACATGCCCAAATTATTTAGATGCTCCTCATAGTCCAGTCTCTCCATTCCCTAAATCATTCTGATTGTCCTCCTCTGCATCCTCTCGATTTCTTCCATATCCTTTTTGTACTGCGGTGACCAGAACTGTACACGGTACTGTAATTACGGTCTCGCCAGCATCTGTTGTCTCTCTCCTGACTTGAAATGCAAGTATGGTTAACTTTATCTCCAGCATCTATTGCTCAAAGGCAAAAATCACAGTGTCAAGCTTAAAAGCAGTCTGAATGTTAATAAAGAGGATTGCTTTAAGGCAGTCTATTTGAGATTAATTAAAAAGTTGATATTACTCAAGTAGCCCTATTACTTTGAACCAATCCTGCACAACATCAAGACATCCATTCTGAGATGCAGTGTTTAAAGTAACACTGCTTAAGTAAAATAATTTTGTTTCAGAGTTGCTTAAGAACATGAAGCAAAAGGATAGAATAAGAAACAGTCACAACTGCATAAAATGTACCCTATTATGGACTTTCCCCCACTCACTCTATCACCTGGGGAAAACATTGTGTGATTATTCCTTGAGCTCCAAGGGGATTAATGCTTAGGGTGAGGGTTAATGACCATCACCTTGGTCATTCATCCATGGTAATCTGTGTACAGAACTCTCATTCTGGGTTAGATAATTTTGAGCCTTATGATGGATTTCTGCATGTGTCAGATACCCAATTGATCATGCAAAAACACTACAGATAGTATCCCCACTGATCTAGTACAAATTGCATAGAAATCAGTGAATTATGGATTCCATCCAGTGGAAAATGTATTTACCTCAGTCTACAGTCTCTCCTCATGATTAAGTCACAGTTATGACTATTTATCACTCCACATTGAATCCTTTGCAATGCAGCGAGGAGATTATGAAGGTACAGGGTGTCCAAACTTGCATGCAATATTTCAAATGTGTTCTCATAAATGACTTTGGATCTATTTGAATGCCACCCCACTTTAAGATCTACCTCTTCGATTGTACCTATCATCATCTCTTGTTCTCACCTACTGTGCATTTAAGACAACCAATGTGCAGTCTTCCAACCATGAAGGGCTCTAGCCAAATGCATGTTGTTGCCTCAATTGCTGCTGCTCCAGAGTGTAAGTGACTACTCATCTTCAGTTGGTCTTACCAGCAACTATGGAAATACAGACAATGCTTCATAGTGTACAGTTTAATGGAATATAAACATGATTTTTCCTCATCACATTTTGTTATGATTATCATGCAGGGAGAATTGAAAGACGGAAAGGTTAACTTCAACAGAAGGGTAATATGAAACAGAAACAGCAGTTTAAAAATCAGACTAGATGCCGCGGAACAAACCACAAAAATGCACCACTGTGCCCATCTAGTGAAGATATATGCACTCTGAGGTCTGTTTAAGCAGGCTGCAGTTTAGTAAACATGACTGAATATATTCTGCACAGATGTATTTGTTCCAGCAATTTCCTAATCCCTGATACAATCTGTAATGATTGTACTTGTGTCAGTTAATAGCACTCTTGCCTCTAGGTCAGAATGTTGCCAATTCAAGACTCATACCAGGAGCTCTAAATATAAGATGACATTTCTGTAAAATACAATGGATACATCACAGTGTTGGAGGTGAAATCCTTCAAATGATATCAAATTTAGGTCATGTATAATGTTCAAATAGCTGGCACTCTTTTGAAGAATAAGGCATTTTTGACGTATTCTGGACAATATACTATCTTTATCCAAATTCCTCAACACAGAATAATTGTCAATCCATTTCCTTTCTCTAAATCCTTGCTCCAGAGAGTATCAGATGCAGATTGCCATGAGGCAAGTTTTGAGGACCCTACTATGTGTATTGAGGTACCAGTTAAACCCAATTTACTATAAGTAACCTTCTATTGAAAGTGCTGTCCTAAGCTTTCCCGCTGCTTGTTCAGTAAAAACCATCCTAACCATAAGAGCTTTGGCTTGTAGATTTAACAGTGCTGACTGGGAAGAGTCTCTAAACCCAGTGACTGATCTGCCCTTCCAAGTTCTGCCAATACACTAGACTGGTTGGGCTGTCATTAGCAGCGCCCTGGAATACTGCGGACCTATGACAACAACAACAACTTGGATTTATATAGCGCCCTCCACGCTGGACGGTGTCTCAGAGCCCACATGGTTCACATCCTCCCAACGTGAAAGGTGCTCTATAAATGTAATTTTTTTGTTGTTGAACTGGACTCTTGAGATCGCCACAGAGGGTTAGAACAATTCTGTTATTCCATTGGCAAGCAGGTCAGTTTGCAGTCAGTCCTGTGTGGGGTTGAAACCTCACTGGATGAATAACAAATATCGGTACCTCCTGATGCTCAGATAACTCTCCTCTCTGACCTCCTTTAATATCATGGAACGACTACGTTAAAAAACCTTTTTATATTCTGCTCAAAGCAATTGATTCTCATTTGATAAAAAGATCATAAATTAAGTTCTTCTGCTGGAAACAACAGGCATACAAGTTATCTTATCTATTCAATGGCGAGGTACATTTATTTGGTTCTCTTGTAATACTATTATTAGCTAATAGAAGTATTTGAAGGGATTAATTACGATAACTTTCAATCATCTTTCCCAATCCACCCCCTTCGAGATGTCCTCCAATCATGAAAGGAACTATGGAAATAGAAATTGTGTTGAATTGTAGAGTGCTTTTTTGTTTCAGTGAGTTAAGAGAGGTCTTAATCATTTAATGAATAATAACTGCAATATGTAACAACACAACAACAATAAAATTACATTTATAGAGCGCTTTTCATGTTGGGAGGACGTCCCAAGGTGCTGAACAGTTAGGTTGGGACCTGAGCAAGGGGAAGGGGCAGGGTAGTGGGGAGGGAGAGAGTTAGGAGGCGAGAGAGAGTTGGGAGGACGGCAGAAGGCCCGATAGAAGAGGAGGGTCTTGAGACCGGCCTTGAAGGAGGCAATGGAGAAAGCGAGGTGAAGGGACTGTGGGATGGAGTTCCAGTGTGTGGGGGCAGAGAGATTGAAAGCCTGTCCGCTGATGGGGGTGCTGACAGGAGCCAATGAGGAGGGCCTCGGTCTTATTGACATGTATTCAGGAATGATGAAATCAAATGGGTCAAAGGGCCTTCTTTCTCTGAATTTTATTTGTGATGCGTAGGGATAGAGTCTGAATCTGTCATTTCTGCTAGCAGTGCAATACAATACAGAATTACATTTGTACAGCGCCTTTCATATCTTTCGGTAGTTCCTTGGGTGACACAGGAATGAACATTAAACACATTAAATGTGCCCAGGTGGGAGTGTCTTAAACCCTTCTCCTGACAATATTCTTAATAGCAAAGTTTGTTAAGATGTACCGGTGAAATTAAACTTCAGCTTACAGATCACCGCGATTAGTTAGCAGTTTACCAGACTTTCAGTAAACAAAAATCTCAAAAAGCCAATCTACTGTACAATTTATATAATAATAATCCTTGCATTTTGATATAGTGCTTTTCATCTCTTCTAAACATCTCAAAGTGCTTCACTGAATATACTGTAAAGGGAATTGACTGTGGGCGAAACACGGTAGCCAATTACGCACAGCAGTATTCCACAAATAGTCGTTAATTGAGTGACCAAATCATTATTGGGTTTTTTTGAGGGATTATTATTAGGCATGTGGATTAAGGGAATTTGCCCAAGGTTCCCGAAATTGAACCCAGGTCTTTCGCTTGTAAGGCGAGTGTTCTAACCGCTGAGCTATAAGACGCCATTAATTTATATAGTACTTTTCACATCAAGAGCACAGCTCAAAACACTTAATTGTATCCTACTTTTAAAACTATTCTGCTTTCAGACAGTTGAAGGCCAAAATCCACAAGTTGACCATGTTGGCAAATATTTTGACTGGTAAACATTGACTGTTATTTGTTAAGTTTTGTTTGTGTCCATGAGGGAGAAGGAATAGAGTGGTATGGGAAATAGGGAGATGCTAGGGAGAGAAGATTAGGTTGGGTATAATGATGTGATAAACCTTTCATTTCATATTGCATCTTATCATGTCTTCTAGATGTCCCAAAGTGCTTCACAGAATATACTGTAAAGTGAATTAACTGTAAATTTTGTGGATGAAACTTGGCAACCAATTGCTCACAGCAGAGTTCAGCAAACAGTCATGGATTGAGTGACTAAATTATTATTCATTATTGTTATTATTATTTTTGAAGGGATTATTACTCTCTGGAAAAGTGATCTGCCAATCAACTGACAACCTGGTTCCAATTTAACTACCTGCTGCCTCAAACCCCTTCTCACCAATTTACTGGTAACCTAGCTCCCACTCCTCTTCCCACTGCTGTCTGACATCATAAATGAGATTGATAGATTTCTTGTGGATAAAGGGATTAAGGGATATGGGGATAAGGCAGGTAGATGGTGTTAGATTTGAAGATCAGCCATGATCTTATTGAATGGCAGGGTAGGCTCAAGGGGCTGAATGGCCTAATCCTGCTTCTAATTCTTATGTTCTTATGTTCTAAATCAATCCCTTTCCACAGGATAAGTCCCTGCCACCCTCCAAATTGCCGTCATCACCCCACTCCTCAAAAAATCTAATCTAATTCCCTCTAACCTTAGCAACTACCTCCCCATTTCTAACCTCCCTTCTTATCCAAAGTACAGCACTGTACCTGAACACATTGTTGCCAAGCAACTCTGTGCCTACCTCTCCTCCCACTCCCTTTTCAAACCCCTCCAATCCAGTTTCCGCCCAGCCCACAGTACGGAGACTGCACTTGTGAAAGTCACAAGCAATGTCCTCTCTATCTGTGACCAGGGCTCCCTCTGCCTCCTTGTCCTTCTGGACCACTCAGCCGCATTCGACACAGTCGACCATGCCATCCTCCTCCACCGCCTATCCTCCGTCATTCACCTCAGTGGGACCGCACTCGCCTGGTTCGAGTCCTACTTCACAAACTGGCAGCAGTACATCACCACAAATGGATTTTCCTCCCGCTCTCACCTGGTTACCTGTGGGGTATCCCAAGGATCCATCCTTGGCCCCCTTCTCTTCCTTATCTACATGTTTTCTCTTGGTGATGTCATCTGCAGACATGGGGTACACTTCCACAAGTATGCGGATGACACCCAACTCTATTTTTCCACTTCACTTTGCGACTCCCCAGTCCCCTGATGTACTGTCAACCTGCCTGTCAGACATCAGGAGCTGGATGAGTGCAAATTTCCTGCAGCTGAATGTTGACAAGACGGAAGCTATACTCTTTGACACTCTTCATCGTCTTCAATCACACGGCTCACACCTACTCCAACTACCCGACCTGCCCCTAAAACTCTCAGAACCAGTATGCAACCTTGGCGTCAGGTTCAACCTTCATCTGTTCTTCCTTTCCCACATCCGGCTCCTCACCAGCACCACTTTTTTCCACCTCCAATGTATTGCCTGCCTCCGGCAATACCTTGCCTTACAACCTGCTGAAACTCTGGTCCATGCCTTTGTCACCACTCAGATGGACTATGCAAATGCACTCCTCGCTGGTCTACTCCACCACAATCCATACAATCCAACTCATTCAGAACTCTGCCGCCCGCGTTCCACCTGCACAAACTTCGCTGCTGTATTACCCTAGTCCTTGCCAGACTTCACTCGCTCTCTGTCCCGGAGAAGATCAATGTCACTCTTGTCTTCAAATCTCTCCACTCCTCTGCACCCCTCTACCTCTCTGACCTCTCTCCCCAAAACAGCATCCGTTGCTTTCGCTCCTCCGGTTCTGGTCTCCTCCTTGTCCCCCGAAACTTCCGCTTCACCATCCGCGACTGTGCGGCACTATGCCCCAAAGCTCTGGAACTACCTTTCTCACTCCCTTCACCTCACCCAATCTCTTCCAAGTTTCAGGTCTCAGCTAAAGACCTTTCTTTTCAATCGCCCCTTCGGTCACCTTTATCCCCCTGCCGTCGGATCCCCCCGGGATCCGTTATTGTGAAGCACTCTGAGATGCCGTCCAGCATGGAGGGCGCTATATAAATCAGAGTTGTTGTTGATGTAATGCTTGGTAAACAGAGGCATGTGGAGGAAGGAAGCATCCCAAATGCTTCACCCTGCCGGTAATCGTCCTCTCGCTTACATAAGAACATAAGAATTAGGAGCAGGAGTAGGTCATTTAGCCCCTCGAGCCTGCCCCTCAAGCCTGCCCCACCATTTGATAAGATCATGGCTGATCTTCTGACCTAATTCTAATTACCTGCCCTATCCCCTTACCCCCTAATCCCTCTATATTTTTAAAATCTATCAGTCTCAGTATTGAAAATGTTCAAGTACTGAGCATCTACAGTCTTCTGTGGTAGTGAATTCCATAAATTCACTAACTTCTGAGTGAATAAATGTTTCCTCAACTTTGTTCTAAAAGGCTGACCCTTAATTTTATGATGGTGACCCCCTGGTTATAGATTCTCCTACCAGGGGAAACAGTCCCTCACTGTCTACTTTATCCACGCCTTTAAGAATCTGATATGTTTCAATAAGATCTCTCCTAATTCTTCTGTACTATAGAGAATACATCTCTAATCTATTCAAAATATCCTCATAGGTCAGTCCCCTCATCCCAGGAGCTAACCTAGTGAATCTACGCTGCACCCCTCCAAGGCAAGTATGTCCTTTATTAAGTAAAGAGACCAAAACTACACATAATACTCAAGGTGTGGTCTCACCAAGGCCCTATACAGTTGCAGCAAGACTTCTGTACTCTTGTACTCTAAACCGTTTGCAATGAACGCTAACATGCCATTTGCCTTCATAGTTGCTTGCTGCACCTGCAAACTAACATTTTGAGACTGGTGTACAAGGACACCCAAATCCCTTTGTACACGAACACTATCTAACCTCTCCCCACCCAGAAAACAATTTGCTTTTCTATTTTTGCTACCTAGGTGAATAATTTCACACATCCCCACGTTAAATTCCATCTGCTACCTACTCGCCCACTCCCCCAGCCTATCTATATCCCGTTGCAATCTTTTCGCATCATCCTCACAGCTGACTCTCCTACCTAGTTTAGTATCATCCGCGAATTTAGACACGTTACATTCAATATCCATCTAGATCATTGATATAAATTGTAACAAGTTGAGGCCCAAGTACTGATCCTTGTAGCACTCCACTAGTTACATCCTGCCAATTCGAGACTGACCCGTTTATCCCTACTCTCTGTTTTCTACCCGTAAGCCACTCTTCTATCCATGCTAATATGTTCCCATTAATCCCGTGGGCCTTGACTTTGTACAATAGCTTTTTGTGTGGCACTTTATCAAAAGCCTTCTTAAAATCTAAATATACCACATCTACCCATATCCAACCTGCTGGATACATCCTCAAAAAACTCTAAAAGATTAGTTAAGCATGACTTCCCTTTTGTAAAGCCATGCTGACTCTGCCTAATCTCGTTATGGTCTTCCAGGTATCCCATAACGATGTATTTGATTAAGGACTCAAGAATTTTCCCTACCACTGATGTCAGACTAACTGGTCTGCAGTTCCCCATGTTTTCTCTCCCACCCTTCTTAAATAGTGGAGTTACGTTTGCAATCTTCCAATCAATGGGAACTTTTCCAGTATCCAGAGAATTTTGGAACATTATAGACAAGCCATCCACTATCTCAGTAGCCACCTCCTTTAAAACTCTAGGATGCAGGCCATCAGGTCCAGGTGATTTATCGGTTTTAAGACCTGAGAATTTACCTAAAACCATTTATTTACTAATATTAATCTCCCTAAATTGCTCACTAACATTGTCTTCTTGGTTCCTCTCTATTCTTGGTAGGTTTTTACTATCTTCTATGGTGAAGACAGTAGCAAAGTACTTGTTTAACGACTCTGCCATGTCTTTGTCTCCTATTATAATTCCCCCTGTCTCTGCCTGTAACGGACCCACATTCACCCTTGATAGCCTTTTCCTCTTTCAGGTGAAGTGTTCTAACCACTAAGCTATAGAACTCCATAAAAGAGACTAACATGTAGAGTAATCACAAACTAGCTGGGCTCAATGACCTCTTTGCTGCTGTAGTTTGTATGTAGTTCTATCAGTATAATAGTATTTGCATTGTAGAACTCCTAAAGGCATGGACTAGGGTTCCGGCCACAAATATGCAATCAATTTACTTTATTATATATTCTGTAAAGTGTTTGAGCTAGAAGACATAAAAAGTGCTATATCAAATGAAAGGATTATTATTATGTTCTATGGAAAGTATACAAATGGCCACAATGCTCCGTGAACATGAAACTGATAATAGAACAGTTGTCGGCTTCTTGAACCATGCCTAGCAATATTTCTTAACAAAATTTGCTAATAACTACTGTGAGTCAAAAATGTAATCTCTTTCTTGTAACAGGAAGTGTGTCATGCCAAGTACACAAAAATCTGCTGTGATATAAATTCATAGGCTAGACTCACTCTCCCACATTGCCTACCAGATGGGCATTAAGTGTGCCATAACATATTGGAAAACAGAAGGGAGTTTCTCCTGATGTCTTGGCTAACAATTTCCAAATACAATTGGTTGTTCACTTCATAGCTATTTGTGGCACCCCATGGCACCCTTATTCACCCAAAAATATACAGGCACTACACTTTACAGTAAATCCTGTGAAGTGCTTTGAAATCTTTTCTGGATACAATATCAAGTGGAAGACTTATTATTGTTATTATAAGCATCAGCAGGTTTAGCAAAGATGGAACAAAATAAAAGTGAACAAAATAAGAGAACACGTGGCCAATACAGCACAGCCTCAAATATTGGAGCATGAAGACATACTGTGATACATCAAAACATGAAATTGTGTGTTTGGCCAGTCTGGGATATGGGAAATGTGGAGAGAAGTTAGGAAAGCTGGGCAAGGGGAGAGAAAGAGAGATTGTTTCTCAAAAGAAAACTGTGAGAAAGATTTTGTTATTTCAGCCAAATAAAGCATAATTAGCTAATGAACAAACCAAGTTGCACACCTCACAACAGCTGGTTGTCAATTTGAGGAAGTTCCACTGTCAGACTACAGTATTTGAATTTCTGAAGCTCAGCTTTAGGGGAACATCTTAATTCATTACTGCTCACTTACCCCAGATTTGTTCATCAGCAAATTATGGCTCAAGTAACTAAAGCATAACTTGCTAATGGACAAATCTGGGGTAATGGTTGTTTTTTTGTTGTGGGAAGAGATTTATGTTGAGAGGGCAATGCATTCCTTTTGAGTATTTTAAAATTGCTCAAGCTGTGCTTTCAGGAAGGAATCAGAAAACCATACTATTTATAGCAGGATTTGCATTGCTCAGTCTCCACAGACTTTTTGGCTTGTGGTGTCTTTCTTTCTATCACTGTTTTTCTATTTTCCTAATAGTCCCATTGGTTCAATCAAAAAGACAGGCAGAGCTTGGGCTTACAGTCTGCCTGGCAATTTATTTTATGCTAAACAACAGGAGCCATTTGTTTTGTAGCCTGAAGATCTGTCAACTTCTATCACCCAATACACAACAAAATACTTCAGCACTTGATGTGAAGAGGAAACAAACAAACAATTTTGTTTTCATTTACATGTGCAACGCTTGGCATACCACCTATCAACAACTAGCACTTATGCAGAATCTTACACATAGAAAGAATGCCTCAAAGTGCTTTATAAAGATGGAGTGTGTGTTTGAGCTGGAGGAGAAACAAGTTGGAAGAGTAGGGTGGACAAGGCACAGAAAGAGATGGCTGGAAAGGCCTAATAGGTAACACATTTTTAAAAATTAGTAAGGAAATTGGATTGAATTTGCTTGAATCATAATGCAAACTATTAACTCTATTTGTGCTTTCTTAGCTTCTTCTAGATATCTTAAATTAACATTCAACTTTCTATTTTTTAACTTAATTGCCGTCATATGTTCTTCTTGAGCTAACATTATGTGATGAGAGTACAGTACTTCTAAATGCATGGAGAAAAGGCAGCAGGCTATTGATTAGAAAAAATAATCAGAAACATTTTTTAACAATTGAACTAAGTCAAATGGAACACAGTGACCATGATCAAAATTTGGGATTTTCAGATATTTTTGTTTAGATCTAGTTTACAGTTTATCTGAGCTCATGGGCATATAGGAGATCAAATCAAATGCAATTAAAATGATTAACAGTGCATCATCCTTGTACGATAAAAAGTGCCTGCTCTTTAGTATAGATTGATAAAACCAAATTGGCAAAAGTAGGTTAGAGGAAGAGTTCATTGAGTGTATGAGAGACAGCTTTCTGGAGCAGCACGCTGAGGAACCAACTAGGGACAGGCCATCCTAGACCTTGTTTTGTGTAACGAAACAGGGCTAGTCGGCAATGTAGATATTAAAGCTGCTCCAGGGCAGAATGATCACAAAATGATTGAATTTTGTATTAAGTTAGAGAGGGATGTAATTAAATCTGAGGCAAATATTTTGAATTTAAATAAGGCTAATTTTGTAGGTATGAGGAAAGATCTGGGTAAAATAGACTGGAGAATCAAATTAGGAGGTAGAACAGTAGACCAACAGTGGCAAATATTTAAGGATGTAGTACAGAATTCACAGAGGTTGTATATTCCCCAATGGAATAAGAGTACCGCAGGGAAAGCAATTCATCCGTGGCTAACTAGAGCAGTTAGGGAAAGTATAAAATTAAAAGAAAAAGCCTATAAAACTGCCAAGAAAAGCAGCAGATCTGAGGATTGGGAGAGTTTTAAGAACCAACAAAAAATAACTAAAAAGCTCATTAAGAGTGAAAAAATGGAGTATGAGGGCAAGTTAGCTAGGAACATTAAGATTGCAAAAGTTTTCATAAATATATTAAGAGGAATAGGCTAGTGAGAGTAAATGCAAATCCACTTCAGGCAAAAACGGGAGAATTTGTAATGGGGGATGGTGATATGGCAGAGTCCCTAATTGAATCCTTTGCATCTGTCTTCACCCTAGAAGACACAACAAGTCTGCCAACAATAGGGATACACCAAGGGGTAAATGACAGGGAGCAACTTAGGGAAATCTTCATTAGCAGAGAATTGGTGCTAGGGAAACTGTTAGCACTAAAAATTGATAAATCCCCTGGTCCGAATGGCTTGCATCCCAGAATCTTAAAAGAGGTAGCTTATGAGGTAGTGGGGCCTTGTGTCTGATCTTCCAAAATTCTTTGGATTCTGGAACAGTCCCCATGGATTGGAAGATCACAAATGTCACACCACTATTTTAAAAGGGTGGAAAGGAAAAGATGGGGAACTATAGACCAGTTAATCTGATATCGGTGATAGGAAAAATTTTAGAATCCTTGCTTAAGGATGTTTTAGTGGGGTATTTAGGGGAGCAGAATATAATTAGGCCAAGTCAACATGACTTTACAAAAGGGAAGTCATGTTTGACAAATCTCATAGCATTTTTTGAGGATATTTCGAGTAAACTAGATAGGGGTGATTCAGAGGATATCGTCTATTTGGACTTCCAGAAGGCTTCGATAAGGTGCCGCATAAAAGGTTGATCCAAAAGATAGGGGCTTATGGAATTGGGGGAACATATTAACATGGATTAGGGAATGGTTAACGGGTAGGAAACTAAGAGTAGGGATAAACGGGTCTTTCTCAGATTGGTGGGATGTGACTAGTGGAGTGCCACAAGGATCAGTCCTTGGGCCTCAGCTATTTACCATCTACATCAATGATCTAGATAAGGACATCGAGCTTAATATATCTAAATTTGCTGATGATACAAAACTAGGAGGAAGCATTAATACCAAGGATGACATTAAAAAAAATGCAGCGTGATATAGATAGGTTAGGTGAGTGGGCAGGTAGGTGGCAGGTGAAACATAATGTAGGGAAGTGCAAAGTCATCCACCTAGGTCGCAAAAACATCAGAGCAGGTTACTTTTTAAAGGGGGAGAGATTGGAAAGTGTTAGTGTGCAGAGGGACTTGGGTGACCTTGAACACCAAACGCAGAATGCTGGTGCAGCAGGTAATTAGGAAGGCTAACGGTATGTTAGCTTCCATTATGAAAGGGTTAGAGTATAAGAGTAGGGAAGTCTTGCTGCAGCTGTATAGAGCCCTGGTGAGACCACACATGGAATACTGTGTGCAGTTTTGGTCTCCTTATTTAAGAAAGGATGTACTTGCCTTGGAGGGAATGTAGCATAGGTTTACTAGGTTAGTACCTGGAATGAGGGGGATGCGTTATCAACGATAGGTTGATTAATTTGGGCCTATATTCTCTAGAATATAGAAGAATTAGAGGGAATCTTATAGAAACCTATAAGGTTTCTACTTTGTAGAAAGTGGGAAATTGTAGATAAAGTAGATAGTGGGAGATTGTTTCCCCTGGTTGGAAAATCTAAAACCAGGGATCACAGTCTTAAAGTTAGGGGTCAGCCCTTTCACACTAAGTTGAGAAAAAAGCTTCTTCACTCAGAGGGTGGTGAATGTATGGATTTCTTTACCCCAAAGGGCTGTTGATGCTCAGTCCTTGAACATATTCAAGAATGAGTTAGATAGATTTCTCATTTATAAAGGGATTAAGGGGTATAGGGATAAGGCAGGTAGCTGGAGTTAGAGTAGAATATCAGCCATGATTGAACGGCGGGGCAAGCTTGATGGGCCAAATGGCCTACTCCTGCTCCTATTTCTTATGTTCTTATGTTTCAGCCTTCACTTCAGACATTCGGTGTTGATCAAATTGAAAATGATGGGTAACCTTTGAAGAATGCCAAACAGCTCTACATTGACATGAGTGACAGCATCAAACTTTGACAAGATTCAAGTCACGAGTAAAGTTGCTTTGTTCCACCTCCTTTTCTATAAGTGTTCAGCTCAATATCACACACAGGTAGTTACGTCAACCACCAGGTGCCTTCATCCCATTTGACTTATGATGATAAATGGAGTAGAGAGAGTAAACTCTGGAAGAATACTTTGATACACCAGAATAAGTTCAAGGCTATGAAAGACAATTTTAGAACAGACCCCAGGATATTTCTTTACACAGAGCAAAATTAATGTCTTGTACAGGTTGTTTGCATTTCCAAGAAAAAAGTCTAGAAATCAGGTCATGAGTCTCAGTTTAGATTCATAGATTCATAGAATTTTACGGCACAAAAGGAGGCCATTTGGCTATAAGCAGATAATAATAATAATAATACTTGCATTTGTATAGCGCTTTTCACATCTTCTAGACTTCTCAAAGCATTTCACAGAATATACTGTAAAGTGAATTGGCTGCATACAGGTAGACCCCGCTTAACGTTGCTTTGGTAAATGTTGTTTCGTTATTACATTGCTGATACATAGGGAACATATATCCATTTAACGATGCAACATTCACTATTACGTCATTCGCCAGCGGGTGGAAATGGTGCACGACAGGGCCGGGCCTGCCCTTCAAGAGAGTGACAGGCAGGCTGGGAGTGAGGCAGGCTGGCAGCAAGAGAGCGAGGAAGGTTAGAAGTGAATGAGACCAGCCCAGCCGGCAGTGAGTGAGACCAGCAGCGAGTGAGACCAGCAGCGATTGAGTGAGCCAGGTAGGCAGGCAGGGAGCAAGTGAGTGAGCCGGGCAGGCATCAGGGAGTGAGTACACCTGGCCAATGCCGGTTAAAGCGCATGCCGGACATTTGGCCGAAAACGCAAAAAATTAATAATTTCAATGCATTTTTCCAGATAAATTCCGGTTAATCGAATGCGGACATTTTTTTTGTGATGCTGGTTTTACGGAAGTTACAGTTGATCGGTTGCCAGATAAACAGGCTTTTACTGTATAATGCTTTTCTTTAGAACATTTTGATGAAAAATGTCCAAAAGAACCTAACTCCAGTTCATACATTAATTCTTATGGGAAAAATGTGTTAGCTTAACGTCGCTTTGCTTAAAGTCGCACTTTTCAAGAACCAAACTACGATGTCAAGGTAGGAATACCTGTATATGTGGGCGAAATGGTAGAGTCAGCCTTCAAATGAATGAGATGAAATGAATTCAAGGACTTTCCCTTCCTCATCTATTTTCAATCTGGTCTTCTTCACACTGAGCCTATTAAGAGCTGAATTTGAGCAACTTTCACTTGTAGTAATAAGATGTCTCTACATATTTGAAGCTAGTAATTGAGAGGAATTTCCTTAAACAGTGCAGAGATGTTTCATCATAAAAGTTATGAAAATGTTTTAAACTCATCATTTAAAATGTTTGCATTTCCAACCGATAACAGAATGTGATTTAAATGTATTTTTAAATAAAAAGGTGACATTAAATATCACTGATAATAATTATCATCATTCTACATCACAAAATTACCTCCTTCTGCCCTCAAAGGTTCAAACCAGTGATGGTCAACCCATGACTTGTGAGGTTGTCAAGAAGTGGCCCTAAAACATTGGCAATAGTCTAGGTAAGTCTGTTTTAAAACAATATTTCGTTTCCAGCTTTTTTTATTGAATATTTGTTGATTTATGGCATAAATATTCAATCACTTTGAGACATCCTGCTGATGGGATAAGGCACTATACCAAATACAAGGATTATTATTCTCAAGAAAATGTCTTTTGTTGGCTGATTCAAAAAGTTGGCCAACACTGGTTTAAGGAATTGTTTTTTGTCAAACAGAATATTTTATCATAAAATATAGTCAAAGTGACCCAAAAGCTAGAACAGTGTAAACACAGACACTATGATAGTTTAGCATTTCTGGTTGTGGCATGTTACTGTGTGTAATTGGCTGCTGTGGTTGCCTCCAAATAAAAGCACAGTCACTTGACACAGTTTTCTATAAAGCACTTTGAGGAGGTTTGACAATGTGGCACTATATCAAATGTAAACATTTATTTATTATTATGTGACACATGCAATCTGCACTGCACTCACACTCAGCAACAATAATAATATTTGCATTTGATATAGTACCATCATAGAGTATACTGTAAAGTGTAATTACTGTGTGTTTGTGGAGGAATTGTAGCAATCAAAACTTGTATCAAACTATCACATGAGATCCTATCCTCCTTTGGTTGATAATATGTGAAACTTCCATTTGTTGGTAACTTTTTGATTTTGGGGCCTTGAGCATTTGTTTGAAGATCCTAAGTCATTTTTAGTAGGGGGAGCAGGCTGTTAGATCAGCTCACAGGCTCTTGCTTTTGCTATATCATTTACAAAAAAAGCACTTTTCTTAGAAAACATTACGCAAAAGAAAAGCTTTCACTGAATTGGTTTTGAAATGATCAATTGTGGTACATCAATTTATTCTTCGGCATTTTAATCCAAACTTTGCAGCAATCATTAACTTGTAACCTAGTGCCAATATTTTCTGGAAATCACTTTTTTTTATATTCAAAATTAGAAGCTTTCTTTCATTATTATAAAGGTAATTTTTCAATTTTGTTAATGTCCGAACAGTTTGCAACTAAAACGAATCCTGGAGCGACAAGCAATTTTGAAACAGGAAGCAGAAAAAGACATGCTGATGATTTCTGAAAACACTACGACATAAGTTTGTTTTCAGCCATTGTAAAGCACTTCAAATGCCTTGATGGAAAAGCAAGCAAACACGAGCAATAAATGGTTATAGTCATTACTGTAGACCAATAACAGTAAAGTTAAACACAGTAAAACTTAATGCATCACAGCACACATCCAACATCAATCATATTTCCAGCCCTCCGAATCCAGAGAGACACTAATTTTCCATCAATAAGCAAATTCTTTGTCAATCACAAGATTGCTTCAAACAAAGAAGGCCGATGGCAATCTTGTGATTGTGTGATCTTGTATGTCTATGGGCTGCTGTCTAATCTTTTGCTGCTCTTTCTCTCAACCTCTGTTGCCTTTACAAGGTATTTTCCTAAGACGCTTCCACTAGAATCTCCAATTCAAAGAAACATCCTCAGATCTGTCTCTCAGAAAGCCTCTACTATGTGATTATTGTCACCACCTAGCATTCCCCTATCAGGTGCTTTTTCCAATGCAATGGAATATGATTAGTGGAAATAATACACAATACATAATAATTTACACCCTAAGGATTCATAATAATAATAATAATCCTTGCATTTGATATAGCGCCTTATCACGTCTTTGAGATATCTCAAAGCGCTTCAAGGAATATACAGTATTTTGAATTGACTGTATATTTTGTGGGAGGAATGTGGCAGCCAATTGCACACAGCAGTGGTCCACAAACAGTCATGGATTGAAGTGACCATTTTTTTTGGAGGAATTATTAATCCCGAAAAGCAATCTGCCAAGCGACAAACAACTGGGTTCCTATTTACTTCTAGGTAAGTATAAAAGTAAGAATGGATAGAGTAAGGAGTAGAGTAAGTGGTAGAGTAAGGAAACTTGCCCAACATTTCGCCCTGCCCAGGTATCAAACTCAGGTTGTCTCATTTGCAAGGCGAGTGCTCTAGCCACTAAGCTACAGGACAAGCCGTTTGGCGTGTAGGGCCATATATAAATCCAAATTGTTGTTATTGTTGTAAGATGTTTGAATGGTGAAGTTCAATTAACTTTAAGCCAGAAATATAATATTTAGCTAAAAAGTTAAATTGGTAGCACATTACAAAATATACAATGCATTTACATGACAACTGATGTTTAATTTATGACATCCACTACCCCAACAACAACAACTTGGATTTACTACAACAACAACAACAACAACATGGAGGGCACTATATATAGTGCCCTCCATGCCAAACTGTGTCTCAGAGCGCCCCAATTTAATGCTGGGGCATGATATTAAAGTCTTCAGCAGCCCCAAATTTCCACCTAGTCTTAGCCTGAAAAACCAAGATGGAGAAAAAGAATGAATGAACTGAAGTAAAGTATATTACTGCTCCCATGTTTCTGGAGTGGCAGTAAATATGTTTGCATCAGACATTTACTGCAGTGCATAGCAATCTCCTGCTTTCAGCCATGCCATTAGGGAACAGCAGACTACTGTACCAGCAAAGAAAATGTATATTGTTCCAAAATTGGATGCTGTTTTCTCCATTCGTGCCAGGATTACAATCGGGCCCCTGGACAGTTTTCAGATTTATGTTCCATTGTTTTGATGTGCCCGCTGCCAATTGACCCCCACAGACCACTTTACTGTGCCTGAAGCGGAGTAGTCATGTCAACATGTTTAACATCAAATTCAAATATCATGTTCTGTTCAAATCTCAAATAAACTGAGGTTTGAGTCATATTTATTATAAAAAACACTATTTGTTTATTTTTAATAGAATCTGTGGATCATTTCAACAATCCTGCTCATCACACATACAGAATCCCCCAAACTAGTGCATCAGATAGTAAAAAAACAGATTATTAATAATAATAATCCTTGCATCACGGAATATACTGTAAAGTGAATTAACTGCATATTTTGTTCGCGAATTGCTTTTAGCAGCTAATTGCTTTTAGCAGTGTCCCACAAACAGTCGTGGATTGAAGTGACCACATTATGATTGTTTTTTGGGGGATTATTATCAGGTCTGTGGAGTAAGGAAACTTGTGCAAGATTTTGTCCTGCCAGGTATTGAACCCAGGTCTCTCACTTGCGAGGCAAGTGTTCTATCCACTGAACTACAGGTCTCCACAATCCTCCACAATGAAGAGATTGGGCCCTTCCTTTTACTTTCAATATCCATCTGAAGCCTTTTCTCAGACTGATTTTGATCACCACCTTCCTGCATTTCTGCACTTAAGATGTTTTTCAATAGGCAGACTGGGATTCTTCACACTCAGCCCCTATTAACCCTGCAAGTCAAAGCCTAAATAGGTAGGAGAACTGAACCTCCCTTTATATTTACATTTGATTCACTGCAAAATGTGCACCATAAATTAAACAACAGTGTTAATCGTTTCACAACTGCTTTTAGAAACATTCCCTAAAGCAAATTTAAAAGATCACAGGGCAGACACAAATGAAATAGGCACTTTCCTTTGGCCCAATATATCTCATCATTCCAGAAAATCAGCCTTACCATGTACACATTATAATGACTATCCTCCTTTGATGAGGTCGGGGTGTTGGGCGAGGTAAGCTAAACTGGCTCCAAGGTGACATGCCTGGTAATGGAACGTCATGATCGAGCCAACCCTCTGTGGGGAGTAAAAATTGCAATTTGTGATGTGAGAATCAAGCAATGAAATTTGTGGTTGGACTGGTCCAAATGTAGACTTTCTCCCCCCACCCCACCACCACTTTCAGCACAATAGTTTGGTCCAGAGTGGCACCCAACGGAATCATCACCCTAATGTATTTGAGGGACAATGACAATTACTTCAATGGAGGCTGTCAGTCCTGGCTTCTGGCAAAATCATTGCGACAAAATTAGGAATGGAGGTTCAGACGGTGACTCATTGATGTATCTTTCGATAGCAAACAACAACAACCTGCATTTATATAGCATCTTTCGCTCAGAATAGTGTTTCAAAGTGTTGCACAGTGTTGGGCTTGGATGGTGAACACGGCAGAAAAGTAAGGTAAGCATGGGCATGGTTCAAGAGGTGGGATTCAAAGATAGATAAAGAGATGATGAAGCAAAAGCTGCAGCCTTTAACTATCAACTACTTCAAACATAATTTTCAGCAGTGATACTTTGCCCACAATTTCCACCTTTTCCGTGGACATATCACCCCCATCCTTGCCCAATTCCACTGCTTTCTCATCACATAGAGGATACAATTCATGATCCTGGTACTTAACTTCAAAGCCCTCCTGGGCCTCGCTCCCCACACCTCTGTGACCTCCTAACCCCCTACCAACCTATCTGCTCCCTCCACTCAGCAGGCTTTGGCCCACTTCACATCGACCACTGCACCCGCCTCACCATTGGCAGTCGGGCCTTCAGCCAATCTACCCTCACCTTCTGGAACTCCATCATGTAGTCTCCTTGCCTCCTTCAAGACCCACCTAAAGGCTCTCCTCTTGGACCCTACTTTCAAACAACCTCTTTCCCCTTCCTCCACCCATTCAGATCCCAACCACCAGCTCGGGTCTGAAATATTATCTGTACAGCACCTTGGGATGTCCTCCCAATGTAAAAGGCACTATACAAATGTAATTTTGTTGTTGATGTTATTACACCATACTGCAGATAAGATATTAACACCAGGAGGTTTGATTTCTACACAATGTGCATCCTTATGTCAATTCGCCAACTAAATGCAGTATACTTTGGCTCTTTCAAATTTAGGGCAATATTTTCAATGTAAAGGTTTCTTAACTAAAATGTGCTCTGTGTTTTTTAAAAGATAGATATCAGCCCTTTGAATGACTCAATGTATCTGTGTGAAATGGACCATTACCCCCATAGTGTTGCATTAATGATCGACTAAAAGTCTGCACTCAGTGTGAAGTGTTTATGTGTGCTACCTTCTTTGGACACACAATTCTGCTGAGATAAATGAAAACATCACAAGGATTCGTAACGGCCACCCGGCACTGAAGTCAGATAAAATGAATCTTTATTGTTTGGCTTGCCCATAGTCCTTGAGAACAGCACTCCATCAACTACATGGGAATACACATTGTAAACATTTTTGTTGAGGACCCAAACCCAGGCCAAATATGACCAGAATGTATCATTTATTCTTCAGGCAGCGAGTAGCTAGGACAGTCGCGAGACAGCGATTATAACACAGATTTAATCTCGGGAAGGGAGCAAACTCAGAACAGTAACAGCAACACTACCAACCCAAGGAGGCACCGAGGCTCGTGGCAGTTTCTGGTGGGTCATCACTTGTGATTAGCATTCGGAATCACCATTTGGGATTCTGAGTCACTGATTTGCAAATTAACAACAACAAAATTGCACTTATATAGCGCCTTTCACGTCGGGAGGACGTCCCAAAGCACTGAACAGCCAAGTTGGGACCCGAGCGGGGTGGGTGGAGGGTCAGGGTAGGATTCTGTAATTTATGTGTTAAATAATATCTCAAATTATATTGGCGATTTGAGACATATGTAACTAATTGCACCTGGTAGGACTTGGTTGTGACTAGCTTGGTAGAAGAGACGAGGGATTGTGTATAAACAACAAAGTGTTTTCAGTACATATCAGCGATCTTCTCATGGAGATATGGTCTGCAACTGGAGAGGGAGCTATGCTACGTTGATTTTTGTACAGGAACCATCTTGCAAAAGACAATAGGTGAAGGGTCACCCAATGAACTGAATAAAGAGAGATCGATTCGAGAAGAAAAGAGAGAAATCGAGAAAGAAGAAAGGAGAGATTGGAACTTGGAGACGCAAGTCCATATTTCAGCTTCGGAAGAGGAAAGGATCAAGACTATGAGTGGAGCAACTCTAGATGTACAATGGTACTTGGATACCGAACTGGGATTGGCACAATAATACCCGGATACTCGGAAATCGAACTTGGAAATCGTACAACAATACTTGGATACCGTTTGATGGATTTATATTTGGATTAATCTGAACATTAAATTGTACCTTGCTACTTTATCTCCAACAGCATTTGGTTTAGATCAACTCATTGTGAGCCATGTGTAAATATGTAAGCATTTTTGGAATGAATACTTTTAATTTCTTATAACTATTACTAACCCTAAATTAATAAACTTGAATATTAATTGTGCAACATTTGTATCAGTCCTTACTTCACCGCAGGGACACAAATTTAAATCGACTCGTACAGGGAGAAGGAGAGGGGAAAGAGTTAGTGGGGGAGCCGAAGGCGCAGTCGAAGATGAAGGTCTTGAGACCGGACTTGAAGGAGGAAAGGGAGGAAGCAAGGCGGAGGGGCTGCAGGATGGAGTTCCACTGTGTGGGAGCAGAGACACTGAAAGCCCAGCCACCAATGGTTGGGCGGTTAGGGCGGGTGGACGCAGAGCAGGCCTGAGTCTGCTGAATGGAGGGTGCTGACAGGCTGATAGGGAGACAGTGGGTCAGAGAGATAGGTGGGGGCAAGGCCGTGAATGGCCTTGAAAGTGAGGACAAGGATCTTGAATTTGATCCTCTGGGTGATGGGGAGTCAGTGTGGTACCTGGCTACCTAGCTACTAAATTAATAATAATTCTGACATTTGGTATGGTGCCTTTTTATGTTAGGAGGACATCCCCAAGAGCTTACAGGGTTTACTGTAAAATTAGGTGAATATGTGTGTTGACTGTTGACCAATGCCTTGGGATGCTCTCCTAGCATGGAAGACGCTATACAAATGTAATTTGTTTCTGTGTATTTTTTGTGTGGAGTTATATGGCAGTCAAATAGCACACAACAAGGTACCACAAACAGCCATGAAATAAATAGCCAACTTTGTTTGGGCGATTATTGGTCAGGACATTAATGATCGATATTCTGGTCATGTTTGGCTTGGATTTATGTCCATCACAAAAAATGTTTACAAGGTGTATTCCCAGTTGGTTGATGGAGTGCTGTTCTCAATGACTATGGGCAAGCCAAACAATAATAATTCTATTTTATCTGACTTTAGGTGGCTGTTACTAGTCCTTGTGATGGTTCCATTTAGCTCCACAAATTTGTGTGTCCAGAGAAGTTAGCACATGTAAGCAATTCAGACTGGTGTATTCTTGATCCCACCTGGTAATATTTATATAATCTTAATCCCTAGTGAAAGCAGAGTTGTGTTTCTGCTTATCAGTCTTTTATTTGTCCATTTATCCAAGGATTGTAGTGGTTAAATCATTCTGAAAGAATGTTGAGAGGTGACAATTGGGAAGAATCCCCATTCCTTATGTTCCTGAGAAAGGGAAACTTGGATCTTTCAAACATGATTGGGTTATGTTCCAATTCATTCTTTTGTTGCTGGTGTGCACTGCATATCTAATTACTTGAACTTTTGGAAAGAACTCTGTTCAAAGCAAGCTTAGATTTAATGGACTATCATATTAGAATATCTTTAATAAATCAATCTGTAGGCATTAGCAATGGCTGAACAATGAAGTTAGTGGTAATGAAAAAAACTGATGACTTTAATTATATCAATCATACACATCATCTGCCTTTTGTCAAAGCATCACTTACAATTTATTTCCTACATAAAATATCTCCTGACATGAATAATTGTGGTCTCTTGAACCATATGAAAACACACAATTGGAATTTTCTACACTAGTGATGAACAAATTCACTCAATTTCACCATCTTGGACCACTGATGTCCTGATTGCCTACCAGTCAGACATCAAGTCCTGGATGAGCATCAACTTCCCTCAGTTTTCTTCAATGTGGACAGATTAGAAGTCATGCTACTTGGCTTCTGCCAATTCCACCTCTCTTTGTCAGCCTTCCAAGTTGCTCTCTCTACCTCAATATACCACTGTGCAACATTTTTATTCTATTCAACACTTAGCTCTCTTTCCTCCTTTACATCTCAGCCCAGACCGACAATATTTTTCTTCATCTTCACGATATCACTCACCTCCATCCCTATCCCAAGCTCAATACTAATGAAACCCTCTGCTCCATGCCTTTGTTACTCCACAAGCTGCAGATCATCCAGAACTTTGCAGCTTGTGCCCTCTCCTGCACCAAACTCCGTGATCACATCACTCCCACCCTTGCGCGGCTCCATTGGCTCCCCATGCCCCAAATAATCAAATTCAAGATCCTCGCCCTCACTTTCAAGGCCATTCACAGCCTTCAGCGCCTTGGGACATCCTCCCGACGTGAAAGGCGCTCTATAAATGTAAATTGTTGTTGTTGTTGTTGCCCCCTCCTATCTCTCTGACCTGCTGTCCCTCATGAACCTTCCCGCCTCCTCCGTTTAGCCGGCTCCGGTCTGTTCCATGTCCCCCACCCAATCCGCCCCACCTCAGCAGACGGGCTTTCAGCCTCTCTGCCCGCACACTCTGGAACTCCATCCCACAGTCTCTTTGCCTCACTTCTCCCTTGCCTCCTTCAAGGCCAGTCTCAAGACCCTCCTCTTCAATCGTGCCATCTGCTGCCCTCCCAACTCTCTCCCTCCCCTCCCAAGTCTCTCCTGCCCTCCCCTCTACCCTGACCCTCTCCCTTGCTCACGTCCCGAACCGACTGTTCAGCGTCTTGGGATGTCCTCCTGACGTGAAAGGCACTCTATAAATGTAATTTTGTTGTTGTTGTTACCTCAACACATGATTTCATCAGTGACCACCTTGCTAGGTTTCCTAGCTTTACCATCCTGAAAACATACATCTTTGATTATTCTTACATTCACCTCCCTTCTCCTAGCTGCCTGCCCTTCCTGCTTGTTATTTCTGTAAAGTATTATGAACAATGCTCCTAACTTTTAATATTTTTCCTCAATCCCTCTACCTTGACCCCTCTTTCCTATTATCAGATCACGCCTTAGTACAATATGGAGTCCTGTATCTCAGTGGTTAGAGCACTCACCTTACTAGCGTGAGACCTGTGTTTGAATCCAGGCAGGTCAGGGCGAAACCTTGGGCAAGTTTCTTTACTCCACATGCCTAATAATAATCCCTCCAAAAAGAATCACAATAATAAAATTGGTCATTTCAATCCACGACTGTTTGAGGGACACTGCTGTGCGCAATTGGCTGCCACGTTTCACTGACAAGTATAGAGTCAAATAAATTTACAGTATATTCTGTGAAGTGCTTTGAGACATCTAGAAGATGTGAAAAGCACTATATCAAATTCAAGGATTATGATTATATATAGTTTTATTTATATAGTTTTAGCACCTTGAGACATCCTCCTCACATGAAAAGCGCTTTACAAATGTAATTTTGTTCTTGTTATTGTATTTGGGGTTCACTTTTTTAATCCCATTTAAAATTTTATGCATCTGTACAAGGTCCCCACTGAGGTAAATTTAAATTATACGTTTCATTTTAACTTGTAAATTTTTGCCAAATTTGGTTGAAAGGAATCACAAGAGACTATGCAACAAATGTTGAAACAATTACAATTTTAACTATAAAAATCATATTGAAATAAAGAAAACCTAGAAACAAAATATGTTTTAACAAAGTAGAATCCATTAGGTGTGACAGTGCTACTGTTGAGAATTTATTTGTGTCAAATCCAGAGTTGCTTGTTTGCATGTCACTGGTGCATGATTTACAGTATTTTGTGATTGATAAATTGAAAGTTATGCAAGTTGCAAAATAAAGCATTTTCTTCACATTTCATGAGGTGATAGAAACAACTAGACAATCCTCAATGGTGCAAGCTTGTTACACTCAAAAAATCTTCTTGTCTTTCTGTCTGCTGCTACTGTGTAGCCAAGCTAGAATGCTAACTGCTATAAAACCCATAGTGATAAGAATGCTAAATTACATCAAACATGAGATGAAACTGTACAATTTCTTAAAGCTATGTCCTCTTACGTTACCTTAATTTTTCTTACTATCATAAAATCACATGTTAATCACTGTTTTGCAATTTTTAATGAGTCCAGCATTGTGACCTTTTAACAATACGAGTCATTAATTAGTCCCTGGGGCCACAATTCACCAGGTATAATTGGTGACCTTCCCTGGCTACTAGTGGGACATTCCTGTGTGCAAATTGGCTGCCATGTTTGTCTTCAAATACAGTCACTACACTTTACAGCAAATCTTGCAAAGGACCCAATAATATTATAATACACTCTTCACTGATTATTATTACTAATATTATTAGTACTAAATCTATGCTCTCTAATTATTGAGCTGTTCAAGAGCCTGTGTGCCATTTGATTAGCACTCCTAGTTCAGTCTTACTTCACATAAAGCAATCCTGTCTTTTTAATCACATAAATGAATAATGCCAAAATGAGAACATAAGAGGCAGAATTTTCTCATCGTGCTTTTAACCAATGTTTAGGGTCCACACAGGCACAGCATTCGCTCTTGCCTTCGCAACAGGTTTATATTCCTTTATTCCCACGTGAAGAAGCAATCTGTCTTTTTCCATTCTAAATACTTCAATTGTCTCTGTAATCCCTGCATACATGTCACCAGAGAAGAAGTGTCTTGACTTTGATTATGTAACACATAACGTCACTTTATCTATTTTGACAATCTTATCCTTTGTTTGTTGGAAAGTGGGTGAGGTTTTTGTCGAAACTTAATTTATCACAAAGTCTTGATGTTTCCTATATCAGCACCTATTGCAACTATTGCAACTATTCGTTGTTAAATTGGCAGTGTCAATTTGATGTCTTTGATGTCCAATTGCAATGGATTGAAACGTTCGTCTCAAAATACATCTAGTTTTAGCCGGTAAGCCTATTTTGTCTTAAACGTTTAGAATGTCTTACAAATGTGGAACATTCTGAAATTCTATTTTAATTTGGGAGCCTGCTTTCAGCAGTTCTTTAATTTAACTGACTTCCAAATTGAGTAAGATTTTTTTTCATAATTCTGCACCAATCTCAATTTTAAGGGAGTATGATTTTATAGACTAACACTGGGATTAATTTCAAGCCTCGTAATGATTTATTATTTGTCTCTGTTTCTCCAGCACTTTTTTTGTATATATTCAATGGAGTAGGGAGAACATCTCTTCCATTCATATGATCTTTATGTTTATGCCCCAGCATTTTACTGAAGATAGAAAGAAAAGCCAGAAATAGGAAATCAACACAGAAACTGGTGGAAATGTACAGAATATCAATCAACACTTGGGAGAAAAAACTGGAGTAGCATAACATTCTGTGCTATGATGAAGTGTAATATTCAAAAGTGAACCTGTTTTCTCTTTCATGTGCTGATCAATATAAGTGTACCAGGATCCTACCCTGTGCGAAGGACGCTATATAAATGCAAGTTGTTGTTGATCAATACGCTGAGCGTTATTTATGGTCGGGCACACATGGTAATGTATGGCCATGCTTTAAGAGTATTGAAACCAAAATTCACGTATGTGATTTACAGTTGTATGGTACAGATTGCGCACTCTCTCCCCAAAAGGATGCACATTTCCCAGCTAGCCCAGATTGGCATGAGGCAAGACTTGGGGAAACCAGAGGGTTCAGTTTAACCTGCTAAAACCATGCAGTTTACAATGAGAATGCTGATTAGCACTCACCTCGCAAGCAAGAGACGTGGATTCAATTCCCGGCAGGGTGAAACCTTGGGAATATTCTTTACTCCACACGCCTAATAATAATCCCTCAAAAAAAAATTGGCCATTTCAATTCACGACTGTTTGTGGCAAACTGTTGTACGAAACTGCCTGCTGCATTTTGCCCACATATATACAGTCAATTCACTTTACAGTACAGTATATGGAATCAAAGGTGAGTGCTCTAACCACTGAGCTACAGGACTCCACATGTTACTCCATATGTTAAAATAGTTAATGCATGTTTTTCCCTCTGACTATCTGTGCATGAAATTTATAACTCAGGGTGTTAAAGCCCTCCAAAAAGGTATGGGACAAAATTTGGATGTCAGTGTTTCCAGTTCATATAGGGAACGCAATTCTTTAATTCAAGAATGAATTAAAGAATTTTCAATAATTATGTGCAATATTAACATTTGATGAGAAAACGGTCTTGAAGGCTAGGACTGGGTGCAATTTCAGGCCTTCGGCAACTTAAGTGACACTGCTGAAGTAAAGTATTTCTGAGCAGTTTAGTGGACAAATAATCACTGAACATGAAGTGGAATGTGTTACTAGTGACACAGACAAGTTTGTCATTCCTTTCACAATGTGGAATTAAGAGTTGGCAAGGCCTCTCAAGCATTTCTTTCAAGTAATTGTTTGCTATGAAGGCAAGTTGGTAAAATGACTCCAGAATGTAAAAAATGTTAGTGACTGTCTCTCCAATGGGTCAGTTAAGAAAAATACAAACCTTGATGGCTCTAACAATATTTATGAGTCAATTGTAGAGTCGGTTGCCATTTCATTTTACCTCCACTACATAACAATCCTTTCTCTGATATCTCAATGTTGCCACCTCAGCTCATGCTCTTCCACTCACTACATGTCCAAATATGTTGAAATACATTTAAAAGGCTTGAATATTAATCAACTAGTAACCTAAAATGGTGCAATATTATTTCAAGAGTGAATTTTCCTCCTTGCCTGACACATCACACAGAGGTTTTTGATGAAATTACCAGGAAAATAGATGAAGCTATTGCTGTGCAGATATGTTGTGTATGGATTTTCAGAAAGTGTTTAATAAGCTGCCACATAGGAAGCTTGTTGAAAGAAAATTAGAGTGATTAGTATTAATGGAAAGGCAGTACAGTAATAGGAATAGAAAGTTGGTTAAAGTTTAAGAATAGAGATGCAAGTACTGTACAGGGTTGTTATTCACCAAGGAGAAATGTAAGTAGGATTTGGAATGCCATGCTAGGAGCAATGGTTGAGGCAGATTCCATATTGAACTTCAAAAGGGAACTAGAAAAATACCTTAATTAGAAAAAAAACCGCAAAATACTGAAGATGCTGGAAATCTGAAACAAAAACAGAAATCACTGGGAACACTCAGCAAGTCAGCCAGCATCTATGCAGAAACGAAAAGTTAGTCAACATTGCGGGTCCATGACTCTCCATCCTTAATTAGAGTAAACTCCAAGAGTATGGGGAAAAGGCAGGTAAATGGGATTGAAAGGATTGCTCTTCAAAGAGGCAATATAAACATGATTAGCCAAAAGTCCTTTTTTCTGTGCTGTGAATTTCTATAGTTTCTCCTACACAGACCCATACACCCGTACAGTACAATAACTCACCACAACCCTAAATTTTGAATGTTATCCAAAATGAAACCTTTTCATGTAACAAGCCCAAGTTGAATGAAAAGTGTTCATTGCTGATGGCTCAGTCTCTCACCATCTGCAATATTTCTGTGATGGAATAGATACAACTCTGGACCATTTATCCACCTGATGAAGAGGTGCAATTCTCAATTGTATTTTAGACACAAATTCATATTTAACTTCCCCTTAGGGTTCAGTGAATCTTATTTAGGCTGCCCATGGGAGGGAAGAAGAAGAGACCTCACTGAAAATGTATCCCAAATACACTTGTCTGTTCAACTAAAAAAATGACATTGAATGGATCTGTGAAGTGAACCACGACTATAGGGACAATCACAGAGAAACATGGAAAATGCAGTACTGTACAGTACAGTGAAGAAAAATGTAACAAAATTTGAAGACAAAAGAAACCAGCTGCAAAGTACACAACTATCAACAACATATATTTATACAGTGTCCATTGTATAGAATAATGTCTTGGAGTGTTTTACAATGGTAAGACGGACAATGAAGGCACAGTTGCTGTTCAGCGCCTTGGGACAACCTCCCGACATACAGGGCACTCTACAAATGTAAGTTTGTTGTTATTGAACAGGGTTCAGTGAAGAAAGGGGTAAACAGGTAAAGTAGGTTTTAACGGTGGGACTTGACGACAGATAGAGATGAGGGGTATCGAATGGTGGATGTGAAATATGGATATGAAATCAAAATTGCAGTAAAAAGGCAGGGAAGAAATACTCTGCCCTCCCTACCACCAACCTTGAAGCCAGTAGTATTGATCAGTGCTTTCTACTGCATTTTCATCCACGTGATAACCATCTCTTGTAATAATACAACTTGTTTGTATGTACCCATCCACCCCCAATATGCCCATTATGTGAAGACGACATTTGAACTGCATGTAATGAACACAGGCTTTTAAGCACCCAAAGTATTTTTGTTGTTTTAGTTTTGACCATAAGTTCCCCCAAGTAAATTTTGGTCTAGACTTAAATCCATATTGGGTCTTGTGGTCATGAATCTGCACTGGCTGTAAGACACTTTACTGTGTTTCTTCAATCCAAACCTATCTGTATTATCTATCAGAGAGCAAAGGTAAAACCAAACATCTGAACATACATGAGTATATAAAGTCAGTAGAATACAATGCCCAAGTGAACCGTCGTCAATCAGTAAAATGTTCAACTAATTGACTGCTACAGCATTACTGACATCTTTCACTGGCAGTTGTTGCCATTTTTCTAGCAGGTAAATTAAGTTGTGTCACGAGTCTACAGCAGTTAGGTTCAATTCCCTTATGAAATCTGAAACATTTCAGAAATTTGAAACATTTCACTGAAATCACTGGGCATGACTGAAATCCCATTATATTACTTGAGGAGTATTATGGGCACTTCAAGGCTGCTTGTAAGAACCAAGTAAAGGATTTAAAATGGCAAAGTGAACGTAAAGGCAAGGCCATTACAATATTTTATAATACATATATCCTTTCAATACTAAATTTCCACCTTTGTAGATGCAGAGCAATGTGAATTTGCCAACATTTCCAACATTTATTTTGGTTCATACTTTTCATTTTTAGCAAGCAAGGCAATTTCTTGTAATAAAATACACAGTTCAACCATCCATGTGTGCAAGTATAAATAGCATATCGTAGACACCTGAGACTACCATTATAGTTCATATCAGGGATGAGCATTGGACTTAATTTAAGATCAGGAAATGACTTTACAAAGTTGAGAATTAGAATCCTCAAAACAAATCCTGTATCAAAACCAGTATTCCGGGTAGAACCATAGGTCAAATTGATAGTAGTTACTAACAATAGTGCTGAACAATGTTATTAAGCAGTTTTGCTGCTATGAAGGCCCACAGGATTTGGATATAAAATCTATTTATCTTCTATCTTTATTTATTAATATACTAATAAAACAACAATTGTCTGCACTTGAAGATCACTTCAAGATCCTTCTTGAAGTCTGCACTTCAAGAAGGATCTCAATAACAGATTGACATAGAGACATGCTTCATGCTTCATCAGAAAGGTCTTGGTTTGGGGAATGACATGGGTATATTTGTTTTCAGTATCTACTATTGTTTGTGAGTTACTTTCAGTATTGTGTGATTCACTGCAGTTGTATCTGGTAGCCACCAAGTCAAAGTGGCTTTGTGGCATCCTGCATTACAGAGCATGTACATAGCCAAACAACAGAAATAAAATAAAGAACAGACAAAACTAAGCAGCAGCAGCAACAACACAATTACATTTTTAAAATACCGACTCCTTCCACCGAGCCTCCCAAAAGGAGTCCTCCTGCAGGGGTCCTCCCAGATGAGTATAGATAAAGATGAAATGTCTGTCTGTGTGTCAATCTGCATTCCATATTAGATCCTTTGGTTGTAAACAAAGCTGCAACAGGTAGAGCTAGTAAAAGTATAAAAAACATGTCTTCTTTAGCAACTTATGATATCACTTTCATTACCTTCATTCTAATAATAATGCTTGCATTTGATAGAATGCCCTTCATGTCAGCAGAATGTCTCCAAGTGATTCACAAGATTTTATTGTGAAGTTTACTGCCTCCAAAATGTGGCAGCAAATTTGCTCACAGTAGTATCCTGTAACATCCATGAAGTGAATGACCAATGTTCCAAGATGCTACCCTACACGAAATGTCCTGTATAAATGCAAGTTGTTGTTGACCAACTATATGTGGGCTACAGGGTTGTTGGCTGAGACACTGAAAGAAACCACATTTGTTTTTAGAAAAGTGACATGGAAATTGTAACATCTACCTGAATAGGTAAATAACACCACCAACAACAAAATTACACACGTATAGTGCCTGGAGGACGTCCCAAGGAGCTGAAATACTGTGAATACTGTATTGATTGACAGCCAAGGTTGTGCAAGCACTCCCAGAATTCTGGTTTGACCAAAGGAAAATTGCGGACACTCATGGATTTGTTTGCTGCAGGAAAGCTACACATCATCAAGGTCAAAGACAGTGCAAGCATGTTTACAGAACATAAAGTTTCAACATCATTCCTGGAGTCCTATAGCTCAGTGGTTAGAGCATTTGCCTTGCGTGTGAGAGACCTTGATTCAATTCCAGGCAGGGTGTAACCTTACACAAGTTTCCTTACTCCACAGGCCTAATAATTATCCTAAAACAAATGTGATCACTCAATCCATGACTGTTTGTGGGACACTGCTCTATGCAATTGGCTGCCATATTTCACGCACAGATATACAGTCAATTCACTTTATAGTATATTCTTGAAGTGCTTTGAGACATTTAGAAGATGTGAAAAGCACTATATCAGATGCAAGGATTATTATTTTTATTATAATGCATTGTTGTTAGCTACACAATAAACATTCAATTTGTGATAAATTTGTTTTAAACTGCTGGCATTTTAATTGCCAACAGGAGAAGATTATCTGACTAAAAAGATGTTTTTCTGGAGTTGAATGCCAGATGTCTTGACAATAATGTGTCTCAACAAAAGAAGAGCAGAGATTTGCAAAATATACTGGCTACTGGAACCAACATCTTAAAATGATTTATAATAATAATCCTTGCTTTTGATACAGCTCATTATTACGTATTTGAGACATCTCAAAGCACTTTATAGAATATACTGTTAAGTGAATTGACCGTATATTTTGTGGGCAAATCTCAGTAGCCAATTGCACTCAGCACTGTCCCACAAACAGTCATGGATTTATTCAATTAAAGTAGGCCATTTTAGATTTTCCTGCATAGCAAGAGATAAGTGAATTTATCACCAAAGACAAGCTCATGAAATGATACTAAAGGAATTAAGTTTTTACTACAGGGATGAAGTCTTTAGCACATTCAGTTTTATTTTGCACTGGCTGTCACCATCCTTCCAGATGAGACAAAACGACAAAAGACACAGGATAATCCGTTTGGGATTACACACTGTAATGGGTAAAAAGTGCAAGGTTTCATTAAAAGAAAATAATTATCTGCAACAATTCTTAAAGCTTAATTATCACATCAAATGCATTCTGAAAGATTGCAATTTAGACCCACACACTAAATGCCCCTAAAGATTTCTAAGCCATTCTGCACAGTTTTTAAATCATCCCCTGGCCATCAGACCATTAGTGGAAACTATCACAGAGCTCCTGGGACACATGCTGAATTAGTCTTGAAATAATACAAATTTACAGGGCTATCGGATAAGAGCAGAGGCATAGGACTAGTTGGAGCGCTTTTTCAAAGAGCATGAGGGGCCCAATGGTCTCCTTCCATATTATAGGATTCTATAATTCAGTCTCAGTGGGACCTCTGAGAAGAGTATAACATTAAAATGGGATTGTAAAAGGAAACCAAGAACTGCATTTTAGAACACACCAAGAGAACACATGTTTACAGTTAAAAAGGACAAGTTCAGTGAAGAAACCAGGAAATCTTTATTTATTCAGAGAGTGGTTAATGTGTGTTACAGGTTGCCAGGAATGCCAGGAATGCCAGGACGCTGAAATCAGTTACAAAACAGTTTGCTGTTATAACAGGAGGATGATAGAGTATACTGGAGCGATGAGATCGGATGGGCTGCAGGATCATAATTATCCTGTGATCTTGTGATCTTGAGACAAAGTGAAATAGGTTGCGTTACCAAAAATAATTTAATGTTAAATCAGGAATTTCAGCATCACATAGAGAGATATTCGTGGGTTTGTTTAGGAGACCACATTTTATTCTGCTGTCCCATTTTAAGTTGGAATCCATTTCAAACCCAAGATACTTAAAGCTCAGTGATTATGTTAGTGCTCCATTGTCAACTAAAGTTGACAATAAAGGAATAACACACGGCACAAGATTTGCTAACATTTAGCCCAAATGTATTTGAAATCAGCTACTTTGCCACTGCCCCTAAATCATAATTAAAAGATAATCAATGTTATCTGGATAAAATAACTTTCTAGTTTTACCACTTGTGTGTGTGAGTATGACATTGTTATTTAACAAAATCTCATTGGGCGGTAGAACTGAGTGCCTGGAAAGTATGTGCAATTGGAGCCCTGGTTTGTACTTTCAAGTTGAGCTCAGCACTGGTGTACATTTTGTACAGTATTCAATAACTTAGATGTAACAAAGTGAGTTTTATAAACATTCAGTGCACAACAGGTTCTCTGTTAATTGAGTGGGATAAGGGAAGAAATGGTTTAAATTATTTTATCCCCATTTTAAATTTTGGGTTTTTTTCAGCTATTAAAACATATTGTTGTGACCTGGCGAGAAGAATGTCTAAACAAATAATAACGATAATAATCCTTGCATTTGATATAGTGCTTTTCATGTCTTCTAGATGTCTTAAAGCATTTCACAGATAAACTGTAAACAGAATTTGACTGTATATATGTGGGCGAAACACGACAGTCAATTGTGCATCAGAAAGGAAATACATTGCCTGAAACAGTTCCAAAGAATTATACAGAATGTTGCAGCACAGAAATGGTCCAGTTGGCCCAACTAATTCACGCTTGTAGTTAGGGCCCGTCGATATGGGAAATTTCCGATATGGATATATCGGTTGGCTCCTATCGATATATACCGATATATTTTTGGGTTTTTTATACTGCACATGCGCGCGCATTCGGGGGTGCGCGTGCATTCAGAGATGTGTGTGCATTCTGGGCCTATCTCCTCAGGAGGTAAATATCTCTCTCTGTGTCTCTCACATTCACTCTCTCCATCTCTTTCTCTCTCTGTGTCTCTCTTTCTGGTCTCTCCCTCCCTCTGCCCCGCCTGTCTCTCCCTCATTCTCCCCACCCATCTCTCCCTCCCTCTCCTCCCACCTCTTGTATACCTGTATATTGTATTTGAGTGCTACGAATACAATATGGCAGCTTGCACCTCGGTCTGTGCATTGTGTAGAGATGAGCATTCTGGGTCTTGTAGTTCAGTGCGCGCGCATTTGGGGTGCGCGTGCATTCGGATGTGCGCGCGCATTCCATGCACTCGGCCCAGGAGGTTGCAATGCCGGCGACAAGGTACCAATTTTTTTTATATATCGAATTTTTCTATATATCGATATATTTTAAATTCCGATATCGGCATATCGATATGAAAATTATATCGGATATAACCAATATATCAATATATCGACGGGCCCTACTTATAGTTATACTCCACACAGGCCTCCACCCTTCCCAATCCCCTTTCCAATCCTTTCTATTCTCTACTCTCTTTTCTCCTCACGTGTGCTCAAAGTAAAAAGAAAAATGAAAAGTTAATGGTATTTCTGGACAAATAATGGTAAGAATCAAGTAAAGAAGCCTACAAAGTACGGAAATATTTTCTAACATATTGTCTCGATGAATGATTCTGGATCTTGCCATCCTTCCAGTATATCAAAGCTTTAGTCTCAGCATTTCTGACCTGCACAGGTTGCCCATACAAATAGGAAATTACTCAGCTTTCTCTCTGCGTTTCATTTTTCAAAAATAAAAGAGAAAGAACAGAGACGTTGCACTATTAAAACACTCTTGATGTATTTTTCACTTATCATAGAAATTTACAGCATAGTATGAGGCTATTCAGCCCATTGAACCTGCACCAGCTCAGAATAAGATGAGCCGAGTCTCTCCTGATCCCTATACACTGCCCTGAATTTTTTCTATGTCCTTTCAAACTTCTAACTTTCATATACAACAACAACAACTTTGATTTATATAGTGCCCTCCATGCCGGATGGCGTCTCAAAGCGCTTCACAATAGCGGATCCCGAGACTGAGCCAGGGACAGGGGTAGAAAGGTGACCAAAGGCGTGGTCGAAGAGAAAGGTCTTCATCTGGGACCTGAAGCAGAGAAAAGAGGGGATGAGGCAAAGGTAGTGAGGAAGGGAATTCCAGAGCCTCGGGGCATAGTGGCTGAAGGCACGGCCACTGAGGGTGGAGCGGAGGATTTGGGGGACATGGAGGAAGCCAGACCCAGTGGTGTGAAGGCAACAGGTGCTGGTTTGAGGAGAGAGGAGGTCAGAGAGGTAGGGATTTCAAGACAAGGTTAAGGATCTTGAAGTTGATTCTCTCTGGGATAGGAAGCCAGTGAAGTCTGGCAAGGACTGGGGTAATGGGGGAGCGAAGTTTGGTGCGGGAGAGAATGCGGGCAGCTGGACGTGCTGGAATAAGCTGGATTGTGGAGGAGGGGAGACCGGCAAGGAGGGCATTGGAATAGTCCAGCCGAGAGGTGACAGGGTTTCAGCAGCTTTTGGGGTGAGGTATTGCCAGAGACGGGCGATCCGTCGGAGGTGGAAGAAGGCGGTGCTGGTGAGGGACCGGATGTGAGGGAGGAAGGAGAGTTGGGGGTCGAACCTGATGCCAAAGTTGCACACAGGTTCGGAGAGTTTTAGGGGCAGACTGGGAAGGTAGAGGAGGTGAGAGCAGTGCGAATGGAGACGTTGACGAGCCAAAGAGTATGGCCTCCATCTTGTTAACATTCAGCTGCCAAGAAATTTGCGCTCATCCAGCTCCTGATGTCTGACAGGCAGGCTGACAGAACATATGGGGACTGGGGGTCGCAAAGTGAAGTTGAGAAATAGAGTTGGGTGTCATCCGCGTACATGTGGAACTGTGCCTCATGTCTGTGGATGATATCCCCAAGAGGGAGCGTGTAGATGAGGAAGAAGAGTGGGCCAAGGATGGATCCCTGGGGTACCCCACAGGTAACTGGTGAGATCGGGAGGAAAAGCCGTTTGTGGAGATGTATTGTTGGCGGTTTGTGAGGTAGGATTCGAACCAGGCAAGTGCGGTCCCACTGAGGTGGATGACGGACGACAGGTGGTGGAGGAGAATAGCATGGTCGACTGTGTCGAACTCAGCAGACAGGTCCAGGAGGATAAGGAGGCAGAGGGAACCCTGGTCATAGATAGAGAGGACGTTGTTTGTGACTTTCACAAGCACAGTCTCTATACTGTGGGCAGGGCAGAAACCGGACTGGAGGGGTTTTGAAGAGGAAGTGGGCGGAGAGGTGGGCGCGGAGTTGGTTTGCTACAACGTGTTCCAGTGCTTTTGAAAGGAAGGGCAGGTTTGAAATAGAGCGGTAGTGGCTAAGGTTTGAGGGATCTAGGGAAGGTTTTTTAAGGAGGGGGTGATGGCAGCAATTTTAAGGGGGGCAGGGACTGATCCTGTGGAGAGGGACTGGTTGATGATATCAGCCAGCAGTGGGCAGAGGAGGGGGAGCTGGGGGAGCAGTAGATTGGTGAGGATGGGGTCAAGGCAGCAGGTGGTTGGCTTCATGGAGGTGAGAGTGCATGAGAGGAAGGAAAGAGAGACCAGGGAGAAGGAGTGTAGGAAGGGGGTCGAGGTAGGAGCTGGTGACAGGGAGGGTGAGGAGGATGGAGTGGGGGTGGTAGTGGGTGACGAGAGGCAGGAGGATGACGCTGCTGGTGGATATTGTGGATTTTGGAGGAGAAGAAATCCATGACCTCCTCACATTTGACCTCACTTCGCGTTTGAAGTGAAGATTGAGGAAGCCTGAAGGGGTGCACAGAGGAGGTGGTGGGTAGTGGAAAAGAGGACTTTGGGGTTGTTATTTGCCTCCAGGATAATGTTAGAATAGTAGGCCATTTTCTCAGTATGGCGGTAGCTGAGGAGATGCTCAAACCACAGTTGGTGGTGAACCATGAGACCGGTTTTCTGTCACCTGCGCTCGAGCAGTCGGGTTTGGGATTTGAGGGTGCGGGTGGGGTACATATACCTGTATACTTTCCTCTTGAAACCCATAATGTACTCTGCCTCTATGGCCTATTTCTGTTTCCAACCTAACCATCAAGGTCTGGTTACTATGGGAATGAATACCGGACCACATGTTCTCAGATGAAGTGCAAGGACAATAACAAAATAGATGATGAAGAAAGGCTAATGGACTCCACTGAGGAGATGCCTCCTCTCCAATGAGAAATAAGTAGAGGTAAGCAACAACAAAATAAATCAAACCAAATTAAACTTCTACAAAATCTACCCCTAATTCCAAAAAGGTAACTAAGCAAATACTTCAGACTTTTAATCCAATCTGCAATCTCTATTTATCCTGGAGGCTGCTAATGTGTCCTCCAATTCTGCAAATATATCCCTCAGTTCAATTTGATTATGTTTACATTGTTCATAAGTTTCATCTTTTACATGCTTGAAGACTTGAAACATGCCTCTGTTAATCTTCTATGCTTCAATCAAATCAAGTTCAAACCTATGATCTTCTTGACTGGTTCCATTCCTACCTGACCCACGGTTTACATTTTGTATCTTCCCACGGTTTCTCCTCAAACCCCCGCACAGTTTCTCATGGCGTCCCCCAGGGCTCTGTCCTCGGCACCCTCCTTTTCACCATTTACACGCTCCCTCTGGGCGATATCATCCGCAAACATGGGGTATATTTCCACATGTATGCGGACGACACCAAGCTGTACCTTTCTGCCTCATCCCTCAACCCCCAGACCATCGATGTTCTGACAGCATGTCTGTCCAACATTGAGTCCTGGATGAGGGACAACTTCCTCCAATTGAACGTGAGTAAGAACGAGGCCCTCCTGATTGGCTCAAGCCAGCGCCTCCGCACATCGGGCGCTGCCAGCCTCAACATCCAAGGCTATACTCTCCACCTCACAAAGCCAGTCAGGAACCTCGGCATCACGTTCAACCGTAAACTCTCCTTCGTCCCCCATATCCATGCCTTGACCGGCACCACTTATTTCCACCTACGCAACATTGCCAGACTCCGCAACTATCCCACCCCCCACACTGCCGAAACACTCGTGCACGCATACATCACCTCACGGCTGGGCTATGGAAATTCTCTCCTCGTCAACCTCCCCAGCTCCTCCATTCACAGGCTGCAGGTCATCCAAAACTCTGCAGCCCGTGTACTATCCCGCACCCGCCTCCGCGACCACATATCCCCCACCCTCGCCCATCTCCACTGGCTCCCCATCCTCCAGATGATCGAGTTCAAGATCCTCGTCCTCACCTTCAAGGCCTTACACAGCTTTGCCCTGCCCTATTTAACCGATTTACTCTCCCCCCATAAGCCCACCCAGACCCTCCGTTCAGCAGATTGGCCTGCTCCAAGCCCCCCGCCCGAACCGCCCCACCATCGGAGGCCGGGTCTTCAGTTTCTCCGCTCCCACCCTATGGAATTCCATCCCTCAATCCCTCTGCATTGTTTCTTCCCTTTCCTCTTTCAAGGCCAGTTTGAAGACTTTCCTCTTCGACCGTGCCTTTTGTTCCCCCCCCCCGAACTTTTCGACCTCCCCTATGTGTTTCACACCTTCCCGAACACTCCCCTCCCAGCTCGGGTCACACGCCTCCTGTGCAGCGCCTTGGGACATTCTCCCAGCGTGAAAGGCGCTTTATAAGTTTAAGTTGTTGTTGTTGTTCTTAGCATTAAAAGTTTAAAATGATGTAACCCCCCGTTGCCTGTACTGTAAACTCTTTGGAAGACAACACAGAATATCATATTTACTCTATCATGGGATCAAATGTGTAAAAAGGAAAAGTTGAAAGAGAGCAATGGGTACAGATATTTAAAAATCAAGCTTAATATGATTTTAATGTTATTTCTTGATTTCTTTCACCCATTCTCTTCCTCTTTCACCCTTGAGCTACACCTAATATTTCAAGAGAACAACCCTGAGCATAAAAGAGAGAAAATCAAACTCCCATTCTGTGTGGTGACAGTTGGGCATAGCAGTTGATCTGGATGAAGAAGGTGAGTTCTTCTTCAGTTGCAGGTGCAGCAATATTTCAGCAAAAACATGAAAATAGCTAGATTTGTACCTGCAGCCTGACATCAATTTCAGGAGAAATAAAACGCGAAATACGGCAGATGCTGGAAGACTAAAACAAAAATAGAAATTGCTGGTAATGCTCATCAGGTCAGGCAATGGAGAAAGGAAAGTGAGTAATGCAAGAATTATTATTATTAATATAATGTTAATATTAATAAAAGTGTAAGTAGCCATGCAGATATTCTGGTAACAATGTTTCAGGGACAAAAAAAATGATGAAGCAGAGATGGTTAAACCATCACCGATATGGATTAAAAAATATAAAGATTGAGTGTTCCGGGGCCATAAACCAAAACGTGAATGATTGATATCCCCATGGGAGCACAGGAAGAATGAAAAACTGCACGAAAGACTGCTCATATCCATTGTATTCTTTGTTGTTCATCCATGTCATAGAACAAGAGGACATTGGTTTAGAGTTGAAAAGGGCAATTTCAAGCCAGATAGAAGAACCTTTTTCTTTATGCAGTAGGTAACCAACAACTGGAACAAGTAGCCAAGGAAGGACACTGGACTCTTTTAAAAACTAGCTTGCTGTAAAGATAAGTGGCTGGTATAGTGAGTGTTTTGAAGGGATAAAATAGGATGGGCAGAAGGACCTTCTTCATCCAGAACAATTTTGCTAATTGATTCATTGCTCACTGTGTCCAAGCTTTGTGAGGCTACAATAAACAAGGCCAACATAATTCATTCAGAATACCTAAAAGTCATACCCATTATGTTACACCTGGGGTACTGTGTACAGTTGTCATCATTGCAACATAGTTGGCCACCCAGGCCCAGCAACATTGCAAAGGAGCAAAATGAAGATAATTCCCAGTATTAGAGGGGTGATCTATGAGGAATGATTAGATAAGCTTTTCTGCCTTGAAGCGATGTCTCAGGTGACTCTATTGAAGGTATTATGACAGGTATTAAGCCTATTCACCATGTCCTTGGGTTAAATAAGAAATACTCATTTAAGAGAAAGCCTGTGATGGGTCTGAGCAGGTGCATGAATAATGAGATTAAATGGTGATTATTCAAAATAGGAACTTCACAAGATCAAAAGAAAAGTTTGAATGAAGAAAGCCTTTCGGCTCATCTGATCTCATCCCTTCAGAGTACTTACCTACCTACCCTCCCATCCTCCCATCACAGCAACAAGGCTGCATTTTAGATGAAAAGGCAGTTTATCCAAGTATCCAGGCCACCGTTAATCAAGATAAAATTGATCATTCATTTCATGGCTATTTGTGGGACATTGTCTTTGACAGGGTATCTATTAGGGAACGGCGATGTATCGGTTTTTCGAGTAAACCCGATATGATTTTCAGATTGGTATGCCGATATGGTGATTCTAAAAAAAACGTTATATCGAGAGATTCGATTTTAAAAATATACATCGTTATATTTTTAATATCGTTCCTGGCAATATATCAATATTGTTGGTATTATCAGTGTAATGCGATATTTTCCAGCTTACCTTGTCGCCGGCATTGCAACCTCCTAGACCTAGAGCATGGAATGCGCGTACATTCGGTGCGCGCGCACAATTAACGGGCGCGCACATCCGATGCGCGCGCACACTTTACTGCGAATACTCGACGTGAGTCGTGGCGTCTTAACAAAGTCGCATCGCTGAAAATTGTAGTTTGAAAATTTACCTTTCTCATCATGGGGAAAAGAAGCCCCGTATGGGACTACTTTGAAAACAATGCAGTCAGTAATGGTGTGTATAGATGTACAGTTTGCAAGGTCTTGGTTAAGACATCTGATTCGAGCACGAGCAACCTGCGACAACACATTAAGCAGCACCACCCCGCCCAGCACGCTGCCCTCAGAGCGAAATCATTGTCGACAACAGCAGGAAGTCGAACCAGCGCTTCGGAGAAAGCGACAGGTAGTGGGGCCAGTGCAGCTCAAACAATTCCTGCTTTATTTAAGAGGAGAACATTGTACCAGAGAGGGGACAAAAAGTGGCACTGCTTCCATGTGTGTGTCTAGTCAGACACACACAGCAGTGATAATCTGGCTTCTAACTCTAACAGTCAGACTGTCTGTCTCTCTCTTTTCTATTGTAATAGATCTAATTTACACGTGGACATTACATGCTAGTTTCAAGCAAGAAATGGAGGAGAATAAATCTCTAGATTTTGTTTTTGGTGTGTGTGTTCTATTTTGTGTTTAGAGATGGAGGGAGAGAAGGATCGGGGGAAAGTTGGGAGAGAGGAAGAGGGAGGGATAGAATGAGAGGGGGAAAGGAGTGAGAGAAGGAGCGAGGGGAAAGGAGGGAGAGAAGGAGCGAGGGGAAAGGAGGGAGAGAAGGAGAGAGGCGAGGGAGGGAGGGAGAGAAGGAGAGGGGGAAAGTTGGGAGAGAAGGAGAGAGGAAGAGAGAAGAGGGAGGGAGAGAAGGAGAGGGTGAAAGGAGGGAGAGAAGGAGCGAGGGGAAAGGAGGGAGCGAAGGAGAGAGGAAGAGAGCAGAGGGAGGGAGGGAGAGAAGGAGAGGGGGGAAAGGAGGGAGAGCAGGAGCGAGGGGAAAGGAGGGAGAGAAGGAGAGAGGGGAGGGAGGGAGAGGGGGAAAGTTGGGAGAGAAGGAGAGAGGAAGAGAGGAGAGGGAGGGAGAGAAGGAGAGGGGGAAAGGAGGGAGAGAAGGAGCGAGGTGAAAGGAGGGAGAGAAGGAGAGAGGGGAGGGAGGGAGGGAGGGAGGGAGGGAGGGAGGGAGGGAGGGACAGAAGGAGAGAGGGGAGGGAGAGAAGGAGAGAGGGGAGGGAGGGAGAGGAGACAGGGAGGAGGGGGAGGGAGAGAAGGAGAGGGGAAAGGAGGGAGAGAAAGAGAGAGGAGAGGAGGGAGAGAAGGAGAGGGGGAGGTAGGGAGCAAACAACATCGTATAATTCATCAGACCTTGACACCAACATTACAAACTTTCTGGACCTAGAGCACGTATTTCGAAATGTGCCTGCACCGCGACTGCGCGCGCATCGTCAGTGCGGACGCACCGTCAATGCGCACGCACCGCGACTGAGCGGGCACCATAAATGCGCGCGCGCCATCAATGCACGCGCACTTCGAATGCACGCGCATGCGCAGTATAAAAACTCGATAGATCGGTTTAAGCAGGTATGAGCAAACCGATATATCAATATCCGGAAAAATCCCATATCGCCGTTCCCTAGTATCTATATAACAGACACATGGATCAGGTACTCTCCATAATGGGCTTTGGGGAGGAAATACACAAGTGGATCCAGCTGCTCTACACAGACATTTGTAGTATAGTCACAGTAAATGGGTATGAGATGGAGATGTTGGGATCAGGTTGGGAGTCAGGCCGCAGTGTCCCCTATCCCCCACCCTGTGTGTCTGCTGCTTCAAACCCTTAACACAGGCAATCAGGAAGGATGAGAGCATCAGAGGCATCACCATTCTAAGCAGCCAAGGCTTCCCTATATATGGATGATGTCACTGTCTTTTTTACAGACGAAAAATCGATCTCACGCCTGCTAGAAATTTGTAACCGGTTTCAGTAAGCCTCGGGCACCATGGTCAACTGCCAGAAAAGTGAGGTGATGTATTTTGGAGGCTGGAAAGAACACAATCATGTACTTTTTGAGGTGAAGCCAGATTATATCAAAGTCCTTGGCATCTGGTTCGGGGTTGCTGGGGCACCAGTGGTTGCTGTCCATCATGGAGAAAAACCTAGTAATGAAGAGTGAAACCCTCTTGGTGATACTATATGGGGCCCAGGTCTGGCCTTTAACCAAGAACAACAGCTGGATTTTATGGAAGGTGGAAGAGTGGAGACTGGCAAGGAAGGATTTGGAGTAGTCCAGCCGAGAGGTAACAAAGGCATGGACCAGGGATTCGGCAGCTGTTGGAGTGAGCTATTGGCAGAGACGGGCAACATAATGGAGATGGAAGAAAGCAGTGCTGGTGACGGACTGGATGTGGGAAAGAAAGGATAACTGGGGATCAAACCTGACGCTTACTGCCTGTTCAACAACAAAATACACAGACACTACACTTTGCATTAAATCCTGTATTTTATTATTTCATTGTGAATTAAAAAATAGTTTTGTGCATATAAACAAAAAGACCTGGGTTTGATTCTCAGCAGGGAGAAACCTTCGACAGGTTCCTTTACTTCAAACACTTGATAATAATCCCTCAAGAAAAAAATAATAATAAATTGCTCACTTCAATCCAAGACTGTTTGTGGAATACTGCTATGTGCAATTGGCTGTCGCTTTTCACCCACAAATATTCAGTCTGTTTACTTTACTGTATATATTGTGAAGTGTTATGAGACATCTAGAAGGCGTGAAAAGCATTATATCAAATGCAAGGATTATTATTATAGTTTTATTCATTTTTCCTCGATTTGGGATGTCCTCCTCATGTGAAAATTCCTGTACAAGTGTAATTTTGTTGTTGTTGCTGTTTTGTGGGTTATCTTTAATTGGATCAGAAATTGAAGAGTATGGCCAAAGGTTTTCTTCAGAGCTTAGCGAGAGTTTCATAATTGGGCTTTATTGGAACTATACTGATGACACTATACACTACTTCTTGCTCATATTGTTTTCTAGTCATGCATGTAATTCAATGATTTTTCTATAGAATAACATTATTGTAATTACCGTAGCCTTCGGTATGGACGAAACCACTATCAACTTGAAGCTAAATATATCTCTTCCTAAACTTCGCAGTTTATTCTGTGAATATATGTATAGCTTGCTATACAGATCTCAATGGTATGATTACATCTTGTGAATGAGAAACCTTTGACCACATAATGTATGATGATTTTATGATGATTTCTGGACTCTGACCAAATTTTGATCTTGCAATCATTCCCTTGACATCAATTATTTTCTACATTATCAAATAGGGATCATTTCAGAAGAGAATCCTGAGGAAAACTTTCATGACACATTTTTATTATAGAAGGAGTGAGCAAGATCAGGAAACTTCTCCATCTCAATCATAATCGATTACTGACTGGCATCAATGATGATCATTGATTCAGACATTCTCACCTTCTAAGTTGGATGCAAGAATACTGCATGAAGCATGGAAATGATTGGACAAATAAGAAAGGGAAGAAAAACAATCATTAAAAGTTTTAAAGCCAGAATGCAGCCTAACATATCATCATTCTATGCCGTAAACATCCGTGACATATGAATTCACAAACTTTTTTTCTGACATGAAGCCTTTGTGCAAGTCTAGTAACACAAAGTGAGAATCATTGATGAGCTGATCTCAGTGCTGCTCACTGCCTGCACTCCCTGCAGATTGCTAGAGAGCTGCTGAAATTAGATGTCAGTGTAAATCATGGTGCAGGACGAGCCATGAGCTTGGGCTATGAAGGGTAGACACAGAGAACAAAGTGCTATTGAAGGTAATTGCTTCTGATCTTAAAGTTCTTAAATGACAGAAATTGGTGCTGATGTGGCATTTGCGTCATGGGCCCTATTTTAATTGAGAATGACTTTATCTGTTTTCCTTAGGTTCTCATTTCACTCCTTGCTGCTGTGTGTTACTCAGAAAGCAATTCCCTGAAACATGAAAACAATATAGCCTCTGTTGCTGCTTCACGGGGTTGATATGTGTCAAAACAAATTATGCTAAGCACAAAATAACCAAAATAGAGGAAAGGAATGTAACGTGAGATCCAATCACCATGCAGTAAAAAATATGAGTCAGAACAACAGTAAGCTAAAGCAAGATAGACCAAGTATTCCAGCAATGTAGTTCTGCATTTTAAGTTTAAAATTTATATTATTCCGCTATGGATTCGTCAAAGCTAAATACTGTAAAACTGCTTTCACCAGTTAACAACAAAAATTTGCATTTATATAGCATCCCCCACCCCAGACGGTATCTTAGAGCGCTTCACAATAGCGTAGCCCGGGGCTGAGCCAGGGGAGGGGGTGGAGGGGGAAGGTGACCATAGGCGCGGTCAAACAGAAAGGTCTTCAGGTGCTACCTGAAAATGGAAAAGGAGTAGGTGAGGTGAAGGGATTGAGGGAGGGAGTTCCAGAGATTCAGAGCATAGTGGTTGAAGGCAAAGTCACCTATGATGGAGCAGAGAATTCGGGGGACAAGGAGGAGGCCAGACCCAGTAGAGCGGAGGCAGCGGGTACTGCTGTGAGGAGAGAGGATGTTAGAGAGGTAGTGGAGTGCAGAGGTACAGAAGTTAACATATTAATCTATTATTTGAGATCGTACAATCCATTATAAAATAGCATTTGCCTCCTGAAGTGCACTTTTGACAACCACCTGTCATTGCCCCTCTTCACTGAAGCGCAAATATTTTCTGAGTTGAAAATGGATGACATGCAAAATGTTTATTTACTGTATGAAAAGGATTTAGTTCTACAGATTCTGCAGATTTTCTGTTGAAGAGATGCCACTTTTCAAAGATTGAGTTGGTTCTTGATGGAAATCTTGGTTTTGTGGCTCAGGCATTGAAAACGTTTTTATTAATGTCATCTAACTCAAATTGTAATTTTGGAAATGTACAGAAGATGCTCACTTTAGAAGCATTTTTTAAATCACAAAAGTGTCTCTTATTGGCCTTTGAATACTTCAAGTCTCAATACCTTAGGAAATGTTCAATTTCCTAAGGTAATCTTGAAAAGGTTATTTGGATCATAAAGCATTCAATACACTATGAAAGCATTCTATTTTGTTCTGGGTTCTATTTTATCACTGATTCTTTTGATGTCAGTGATACACCAAAATCACTAGTTTGGCATTGATACTCCCAGATCCCTGAACATATATTGTGGAGTAGCAACTCTGACATTATTGATTCACTGGACAAAAGTAGAGAACTATTAGATTTCAGTGAACACAATTGTCCTTGGTCTAATTTCATTCCTTCAATAAACATATCCACCTCGCTTGAGTCAGAAAGCTGTGGGTTCATGCCCCATGTCAGTACTTCGAACTCGCATAGTTCTATACTGATACTGCAATGCAGTGCTGGTGTGTACTGTATTTTGGAACTGTGGTCCTTCAGATGTTAAAATAAGATCCCTTCTGCCCATTCAGGTGGATGTTAAAGATAACAATAACAACAATAATCCTTATATTTAGTATACAGTCATTCACACCAGGAGGACATCCTGAAGTGCTTCACAAGATATGCTGTAATGTGTAGTGATTATGTGTGTGTGTCTCTGGCAATAACTTGAAAAGAGAAGGGAATTGTTGACTATTAATCCACCAAATAAAATTGTTCAATCACTTCATAAGTGTTTGTGGAACATTGATATGTGCAAATTGGCCACCTTGTTCACCTACAGAATACAACAACTAGAATTTGGATATACATATATAGCACCCTCCATGCCTGACAGCGTCTCAGAGCGCTTCATAAAGCGGATCCCGGAACTTTTTCTATACAGTACCGTAGTAATATATATTTACTGCAGTATACAAAAAGGTGAAAAAGTGCAAAGGAATTCACCAGTTGCGACTTAGACAGTAAAGAGGAATCCTACTGTTAACCTGCAATACATCAAGGATCCAAACTCCAAACCTTACCTCGGGAGTTTCCTCTCTGCCAGATGTCTGGGGCAGTGCTGGCTACCAGCAGGATTTCCAATGAACAACATGGGTCTCAATTAATGATTGGATTGTGAAATGCCCCTTTTTTGAGCCCCATTATTTTTCACAACATCAGTTTCAATGCTGAAATCTCTCTGCCTGGAAAAGTAAATAATGGAAAAATGTTACACTGTATATAGTGCTTTAAGCATCTCTTTTCATGCAAGCTTCATAATGGATGAAATGATGTATAAGACAGTAACAACCAAAGGAGATACTGTAGATCCTTTGGATAGAACATCTATTGCATTCTGACACATCAGAGGAATCTCTCAGTTGTGTCACCAAAAAATCGGTGATTTTGTTTTCTTTAGAAACTTGCTAAATGCTCCAAAAATTTATAATCCAATAAATTTAGATTTGTTACACTTGTACTGAAGTCTCCTTTGAGATTCTTACCATCCAAAACTTCACATTGTTTCCCAATACCCTAAACTAAGATTAGTAATTTTAGCTAATTGCTATTTGTGGGAGATTGCTGTGAGCAAATGGACTGCTGCAAATATCCAGTCAATACACTTCATAGAAAATCCAGTGAAAGCCTTTCATTTTACAAACAAGAACAGCTCTTTATGGAATGCAAGTAATATTATTGTTTCAGTTTCCAATGCAATGATTGCTTGCAATCTTCAAAATTGTCAGTTATTAGATGTTTATAGTTTTGTAGTCAAATGTACTCTTAACCTATTCTCATGGCATTATAGCTCAACTATATTTAATGAGATGATACCTGGAGAATTATTGATTAGAAGTGAAAATCCCTTTTCTTTTCAAACATTGCCACGAGATATTTAATGTCTACCTGATAAGGCAGATATAATCCCGGTTAATGTCTCATCCAAATGACAGGACCTCTAACAATGCAATCTCCAACCCCCAACCTCCACCGCCACCACCCAGCACTACCCTGGAGTGTCAACCTTGACTATGTGATTTCAAAGTGTTGACAAAGGACTGGAACCCATAGATTTCTGACGCAGAGTTAAGAATGTAAATAGAATTTACATAGTAAAATAACACTTCTCTGAACCCCATACATTAGTGAAAACCAATTAAAGTTTTTGGCCCGTTAAAATTGTAATGTTTAGTGTTTGGGAACTTTGCTGGGAAATTGCTTTTGTTTTCTCTCCAAATTCCTTTGGAACACTACAATTGTTCAGACAGAATTTGGGGTCCCGAGTTCTGTATCTAATTAACCTATTGCTATTTAAAAACTTTGTTTTTATTTCCCTGTAAAATAATACTGCAGTTTCTTGACCATTAATCCTCCAAAATCCAGTTCCACAGAAACAATTCTAATTAATTTGACTCTTCAGCTCATTGTTTTTTTTGCAATATCGATGGAGCAAATTGGCTGCAGCGTTTGCCAATATAACAACAATCAAATTTAGAATGCAAGTGTATTATTTATTATTTATGCATTTGTGTATCATAATCTTTTTATGATTGAGTCATTAACTTAGATTCCATCTGCCTTGGGATTAAAACAGGTTAAATCACCCATTCCTCCCCTGCATCTACTTCCAAGATACATGGAGTTTTGAGCCCTGTTATCCTGGTTTATATTCCTCCCTCATCCAAGTTTCTTCCGAATTGGTTGCTTATCTTATTGTTTGACAGATGTTTCTGGGTGTGATTAATTAGCTGCAACATTTTCATACCTAATTTCTAATTAATCTGTATATAATAATAAGAATAATCTTTGCATTTGATATAGCACTTTTCACATCTTTTAGATCAGCGATTCTCAACCAGGGGTACATGTACCCCATTGGATACAAAATTACTTCCAGTGGGCACAGTACATTGATTAATTCAGCTCTCTTATTTAGCGTTTTGTAGCCTTCCAAATTGTGTATTTAATTGTTATTCCCCTCGTTTTGTATGTGCTGGTTATTTTGTTATATTAGAAAAGCTTGGTCATAAAATGCAAGTGGAATGAGGGGGGTGGTGTATGTTGGGTGGGGGTTCACGATAATGTTGAAAAGTAACAAGGGGTACATTATTCAAAAAGGTTGCGAATACCACTTTTCTAGAGGTCTCAAAGTGCTTTATAGAATATACTGTAAAGTGAATTTACTGTAGATTGTGTACAGCAGTGTCCAACAAACCGTCATGGATGACCAGTTTATTAATGTTTGTTTTTCTGGAGGGATTATTATCAGGCATGTGGATTAACGAAACTTGTCCAAGGTTTTGCCCTGCTGGGAATCAAACCCAGGTCTGTTGCTTGTGAGGTCAGTGCTCTAACCAGGGAGCTGTTGGACTCCATAATATAGTTTGGTTCATACAAATCTATCTCATTTGCTTTTGGAGGAATTGCCACTCTCTGCATCCACTGTTTCCCTCTGGAACCTGTTCCAATAATCAGCTACCAATCAAGATCCAGTTACAAAATTTACAATGATATGAAAATCGGTCTTAAGTAACAAATCACAATTTCCATTCCAATATGTAATTTAATCAATGGAATGACTAAAGTCGTAAAGTTCTTTAAAACTAAAATCATAAAGTTATTTTTATATGATTTCTTCAGAAGGAAAAAGGAAAGTAAGGAGAGTAGGAAAGAATATAGAAAAATCTTGCCCAGAGGCACTTTTAACTGCAGTACATCATGACAAGCATCTCAATGCAACAGACAAGAAATATAATAAAGTACACCAAACCAACACTATTTTACTGATGAAATGCATAATGACTCCGAATCAGTGAAGCTGTGGTGTGAATCATTCACTGCACAATGGAAGCCAGACAGCAGCAATAAGCTAAGGGTAAACATTCCACCTGAGTCTAGATTTACTATTTATGTAGCATTCAGAGTGTGCAGAATTTGACAATTTGTTGGATTCAGTGTTAACTTGTGGAGCTCAGTGGTTAGAGCACTTGCCTTACAAGTGTGAGACCTGTGTTCAAATCCAGGCAGAACAGGGTGAAACCTTGGGCAAGTTTCCTTACTCCACACACTTAATAATAATCCCTCAAAAAAAACATTAATAAAATTGGTCATTTCAATCCACGACTATTTGTGGAACACTGCTGTGCGCAATTGGCTGCCGTGTTTCACTCACAAATATACAGTCAATTCACTTTACAGTATATTTTGTGAAGCGCTTTGAGACATTGATAGGATGTGAAAAGCGCAATATCAAATAAAAGGATTATTATTATTTATTATTCACTTCTAAGTCACTTTTATGCATGTTCATGAAGAAGACAACTTCAAAATTAAAGTTCCATTTAAGAATTTGCCAAAGCCAAGACACTAAATGGCTTCATCAATAGATAAATCAAGGAAATCCAACCATGTAACTATAACTATTTTAGGGTTGATCAGAACATGAAAATCAAATGTGATTTTCCATTTGTTAGAAATCGTTGTATATACACATATTGTGGTGGATTTTCACATTGTTTAATAATCATAATCCTTGCATTTGACATATTACCTGTCACGTCAGAAGGATGCCTCAACTCACTATGCAGGATTTTACTACACTATAAGAGTGTAGTAACTGTGTATTTGTAGGAGTTCCTCCCTTTGCTTTTCGAGTTGTGCTATCAATTCGTTAACATTTACATAAGAACATAAGAAGTAGGAGCAGACCTTTCGGCCCCTCGAGCCTGCCCTGCCATTTAATAAGAACACGGCTGATCTTCTATCCTAGTTCCTTTTCCTCGTGCTATCCCCATATCTCTTAATCTTTTTTAAAAACTGTTGTTCTCAGTCTTGAATGTGTTCAATGACTGAGCATCCATAGACTACTGGGGTAGAGAATTCCATAAATGCACTACCCTGTGAGCGAAGAAATGTTTTCTCAACTCAGTTCTAAAAGGGTGACCTTTAATCACCCTTTTAGATTCTCCAACCAGGGGAAATAGTCTCACAACATCTACCCTGTCAAGGCCCTTAAGAATCTTATAGGTTTCTATAAGATCACCTCTAATTCTTCTATATTACAGAGAATTTAAGCCTAGTTTACTAAACCTCTCCTCACAGGTTAACCCCATCATCCAAGAACCTAACCTATTGAATCTAAACCCCCTCTAAAGCAAGTATATCCTTCTTAGATAAGGAGGCCAAAATTGCACACAATATTCAACCTACAGTCTCACCAAGGCCCTATAGTTGTAGCAAGTCTTCCCTATTCTTATAGTCTAACCACTTTGCAATGAACTCTAACATGCTGTTAGGCTTTCTGATTGTTTGCTGTACCTGCATACTAACTTTCTGTGATTGGTGTACAAGGACACCTAAATCCCTTTGAACACTAACACTACCTAGTCTCTCCAACTCTAGAAAATAATTTGCTTTTCTATATTTTTCTATCTAGGTGAATAACTTCCCCACATTATACTCCATCTATCACCCTCTTGCCTACTCAGTTGACCTGTCTATATCCCTTTGCATTCTATTTTTGTCATCCTCACAGTTTACTTTTCCACCTAGTTTTGTTTCATCCACAAATTTAGATATGTTCAGCTCTATTTCCTCATCTAAGTCATTGATGTAGAACTTCCTCATCATTTACCTGAATAGGCAGCTGAGACCTTGGTTCAATGTTTCATCCACTATATTGACAGCACTTCTGACAATATAGTGCTCCAAGCGGGAGTGTCAAGCTACTTTTTGAACTTAAAGTCCTGAATAGGGGCTTGAACCCAGAAATGTCTGAATCAGACGTGCGAGTAATACCATTGATCTAGGCTGTTGCCCATTCACCTATATTTTCTCTTTCCAAGGTTAAGAACATTCTCTATCATCCTCAGGGTGAATGTATATGTGAGCAATGTTGATAACAACAACAACAACAAATTACACTTTTAGAGCACCTTTCACGTCGGGAGGACGTCCCAAGGCGCTGCACAGGAGGCGTGTGACCCGAGCTGGGAGGGGAGTGTTTGGGAAGGGGTGAAACACAAAGTTTTATTTATTCAGGTAAATGATGAGGAAGTTCTACATCAATGGAGGTTGAAAAATTTTTATATTGAGTGTTAGAGAAGTCACTAGCAGACTGTAGAAATTGTTTAGTATTGGCCAATATGACACATCTAATTTTTCATTTGTAAAATAAACCAAAAAGCTACACCTTTCAAACCTAGCTGAAGTGAAAATTGATGTTACAGATGAGTATTGCAAGTCCTTTACTTATTACATGTCTTTTACTTATGAAAGTGAATCATTGCCTGCAGAATTGTTATTGCGCACAATTGAGAGTCTAAAGTAATTAAGTACATCTCAAAGTTAAAGGTGAGTGGGAAAGGGTGATCATAGCCAGCAGCAAATAAATACACTTAACCAAGATGTAGTCACTCAATTCATCAATATTTATCATAAGTTCAAAGTGTCTTACGTCCAGCTCTGTCAGAAGTGACAAGCTGCCTATTTATGCAAGAATAAACTAACCTTATCCTGTTGAGTTTTGGGTCTATTTCATGTATTAATTGGGGATGCCTCAGCCATGGTGCATTTGTCTAAATAACCATTCTTCATGTGTGATTTTAGGCAATGTTTGCTGCAGGTTTTATGACCTTGAAGAATGACACAACTGTAACTACACTCCTAAAGCTGAAATACCTGCTGATTATTTTTCCCTTCTTAACTTGGAGGTGCTAAGGTTAATCATAGCCAAACCATAATAACAAAGTCAGCACACTCTAGGAGTCAAACGTGTGACCTTAAGAATGATTTAATACTATTTCAGGGCTTTACCAATTGGATCATCTACGCCTGCTTTTAAAAAAATAAAGAAGATGATCTACCTATTGAATTTCTTTATATTTTAAGCTTTGTGCTTTTGTCATGTTAACAACCAAATATCCACAGTTATGTGCTACTCTGTGGCTTGATGTATTCAGCTTTGATACATTATTTCAAAACATTTCATTGCAACTCAAGTTGACAGTAATTTAGAAGTCGCTCCTTTATAATAATGAGTTCATCATGGGGCTTTATAAGCACAGTATGGGGAGTCATTTTCTATTGATCAGTAAAGTTACAGAACTCGGTGGAGAGAGTTTATACTATGATTTTTCTCATTATCAGTTTTGCTGCCGGAGTTAGTCTATTACCAAGAAATGGAGAATGATCCCATTTCAGTGTAAATTGGCTGAATTATTGTGCGCTTTCAAGACAGAGTGTTGTTAATATTTCCTGATGCTTGTCACACTAGAACCAACCTAAAAATCAATAAAAATTATTGTGTTTGATATGGAGCCTTCCATGACATCTCAAAGCGTTTTACGGGATTCACTATATATTGTATTATAGCAACTGTGTATTTTTGTAGGCGATCTCAGTAGCCAATTTGCACTCAGCAATGTTTCATCAACTGTTTAAATCTTATAATACATTTTTGACAACGGAGTGTCAGAATTGAATCAACTCTCTGTGGTGGTCTCAGTAATCAAGTTCCAGAACCAGGCAAGTCCAAATTGCACCGGAGCAAGGCTGCTTACAAAGCAGCTAGCATGGCTCATCGGCAGGATGGGCAGTTTCAATCATACCTCTGATTACCTTTTCCCCTATTTCCTCTTCCTCAGATACCAACTCCCTCCAACTCAGGTTCCCTGTCAATTTTGTGACGGGTTTGAAGCGCAAAGCTGACATGAAAGGTACTACAGTATATAAATGTTAAATCATTTTTTACCCTCTTGTCTGAGTAGTGGCTGACTTTAAAAAGCACTAGGACCTGAGGCAGATTGTTCAGGAGGTTTGTTATTATATGATCAAACTGGTAGTGGCTTACTTGCCCCCTTCGAATTTGAAAGGAACACTCCCCACTTACAAAGGTATTCCTCTCAACAGCTGGTGAGGGATAGTAAAGGCCAGCCAGCCTGATACTGACAATGTTCATCAACAACAACAAACAACATTTGTATAGCACCTTTCACATCAGGAGGACATCCAAAAGCACCAGATGAATATCTAGCAAGGCATAGTATTATCTCATACCCTGCATATTTCAGCAGATTTCCAGAAACTATTAAATCCATTCACTAAGCCTACTTGTAATTGTGTCATGGGGGTAGGAGAAGACATCGTCACACAAAAAAGTGCTTTAATTACAGGACCTGTCTGACAGTTTGCTGTCATCAGCATAATAGAGAGAAAAGAAAATTAGAGCCCTTGAAATGATTGTATCATCTGGATAGCTAACTGACAGCAATGTTACAGAAAGAGCCAAGAACACTGATATCAGGCCCCTTTGGGGTCTCTCTTTCCTCAATAATTAAAAAAGGTTTAGGATATGGTTTCAGATTCAACCTCCATCTATCAAAGGCCACTTTCCTGACATGTGTACTAAAAGTAATATGCTACACACAGCTTATTTCTGGAATTGTATTACTTACTGTAATAGAGTTCTGTCATGTACCTCGATTGCATAGGATATACCTGCCATGGCTGCAGCAGTCTATTCAATTTCTGGTTTCATGCCTTTTCAAGCATGCTTGAGTTATGGCATATAACAGCAAGTAGCCTTGTGCTGTAGAAAGGGGAATTCTTTCTTTAATTCAGCTACATTTGTGGTGTACATCTTGTGCAGAAATTAGATCTGAAATACCCAAATAAATGTTTCTGCTCAGCAATTTCATTTATCTAGGGTTACAGAAATGGCCAGCCTGGGAGCCAGGGAATCAAGACTTTCAACCATTAGACTTCAGTTCATAAATGTCATCTCAACAATTTGTTTTTATCCAGGCTTTTGAAAGTAGCAACTTGAGAATAAGACATCTGACTATTCGTTAATTGCTTCTAACATTGCAAGATTGATTTTGTGCACATATTTTTTTGATTCCTCCTTTCTTAAGGGACTTATGCCTCTCACTGTAGCTCAGAGGGTTGGTGAGTAACCTTTTCTCAGTACCTGCTACCTCTGCTGCGCTCCAAAGAAATTCTATCCTAGTCTAGTCTGAGATGTTTTGTTTAGCTTGTCAGCATTCAACATATTCAGTCAATTCACTTGTATAATATAGTCTGCGAAGCACTTTGAGACATTGCAACAACATGATAACCTGCTATATTGAATTGAACGATTATTATTATAACATTGTAAGCATTGGACAATTCTTAAATTCACCTTTAATCTTGAAGCTAATTTTCTGTTGCTTCATTTATGAACAATAGAAAAAAAGCTGAATTGAAGAATTGAGCCAGGCTGACACAACCCTAATGGATCCCTTAGCCGTTTGGTTACATTCGGTTGCAAGGAGGCTCCACTCTGCAAAATCTGATCAGCAACACGGAAATTGAGTCTACAAGGGTGGACATTTTTCTGTTGCAAATGAATCAGTCAGAGCGATAACGCTGTACAATGAAATACTACAGCAGTTTAAACAATTAATCACAGGCTATGGAATAAATTGCTGATGCCGGAAGATTTTCTAATAGAATTTAATCTTCTGAAAAATGCAGCTTTATTAACAGTCAATCTAAATCGCAGAAGTCTGACACAGCTTTTGGAACAAAACAATTAACTTTGAATTGATTTTGTTCCAGTTGAAGCTTCTAAAAAGTGCAGGGTTTTCTAGTTTCTACAACAAAGAGAGAAAGGTATGTATTTTAGATACAAATTTTAAATTAACACCATGCCTGCATTGTCACTGTTAGATGTGGACAGTGAGTTTTTAGTAGCTCCAAGCAGTAAAGAACCAGTAGCCACCAAGGTTCCCAGCTAGATAATTATGTGGCCATTTCATGTGACACAGGAGTGAATAAGTCAGGTTCATCATTAGCTCCTGGTTCATTGTGATTAGTTCTTGGTTTATAATAATAACAATCCTTGCATTTGATATAGCACCTGATCACGTCTTCAAGATGTTTCAACGTGCTTCACAGAATATACTTTAAAGTAAATTGACAGTGTATTTTGTGGGAGATGTTTACAATAATGGCTCGGCTACTTGTTAAGAATCAACTGGGATAGCCCTTAAAATACCTTTAAATGGTCATACAGAATGACCCCCATAACCTTCAGTGATTTGGATTCAAAAGTCCAAACCATTGTGTTGGAATGAAGTGCAAAAAGATGACTCCTTTCTGGATAATAAAGTCATTGGCGCTACCTGCGCAAAATGCACTTGCACAGAAATGACATTAGTTATGAATATACAGTACTAACACTTTAAACTTGTGAGGAGCTTGACATGTTTGACAATATGATAATAATAATAATAATCTGTGCATTATATATAATATTTTTTATGTATTCTAGATGTTTCAAAGCGCTTATGATATGATATACTAATATGATATTATGCCCTATCAAATGAAAGGATCGTAATTTAGACTAATAAAACTATCAGCGGTACCTTAAGCCCTAGAGCAAACTCAGGTCAGAGCCAAGCAAGTGATCTACTTGGTCAGGGTTTTCTCCATAGGTAGTGGGTGGCGCAGGCTAAAGGGGACTCAGCCCCCAAACGTATTTCTCTCTCTTTAAGGAGAGCTAGGAAGGGAAAACACTGGGATCTGAGGAGAACCAGTCCTTCAAGCAGCCTCAATATGTGGCACCTGCAACACTCCCCCTCTTGCCAGTCCTGGGGGTGGAGGGCTGCTCGTTATGGCTTTGCATCCTGACATGAAAGGCGCTATACAAGTGTAATTTTATTGTTGTTGTTGTTATCCCCTCTGATGGCTGACGGATCTGTCAGTCAAGCCAGTGGCTCACCTGTCTTAAAGGGGATCATGTAACTGAGTTTTATTCATGACACCCAAAGAATAGTTTCACCCAGCATCTATGGTTCCCTCATAGCAAATGCACTTTCTGGCACAAGGCACTATGCTAGGCCAGTAATGCTAATGCAATTGCTCTTCTGAGGAGAACTTTTTTAACCCATCATATTGCATAACTATATTATAACTAGGCCCTGTGGTTTATCAGCACCCAAACATCAACAACATCAACAATAACAACAACAAATTATATTTGTATACCTCCTTTCTCGTCAGGAGGACATCCCAAGGCGCTGGACAGTCAGGCAGCCGAGCTGTAATATCAAGTAAGCACAGTTCTCTTCCATTTCCAGCCATTCTGTTCAATCCAATCCAGGTTATAATATAGACCAGTACGCTTGTATTAATTTATGGCATTCACTTTCATTAGTAAAAGGACTACATGATAATAAACAAGGATCTGTATTTCTGTGTTTAAAAGTCATCAACAGCTGTTTTGCCTACAAATATACCGTCAATTCACTTTACAGCATATTCTGTGAAGCGCTTTGAGACATCTAGAAGATTTGTAAAGCACTAAATCAAATGCAAGGATTATTAATATTATTATTATTATAAAAGAGATTCCTCCATCTGAAGATCTGATTTAAATTGTCCATTCCTTTGTTTCTCTTGTCCCAAACAGTGATTGTCTTTATTGTTAACTAGGGGCCAAGTAAAATCCCATAAAGAAAAACTACTCTGAGAAAGCTGACTTTGATTACCCCAGTGAAATAGTTTGTGCAGTGACACTCTCAGAATAGTGATCATCACCCTATAACATGTAACCTCTGTGCTTTACTGAGCATGAGATGTGCATGTTGTGCATGGGAAGTCACTATCCACCTTTAGTTAATATGGGAAATAATTCTCTACCTATCAACCATGTTAGAGAATTTTGCTTGATAAAGAGAAGCTTTTATTCCTCCTCCAATGAGGATAATTGATGCAAGATAATTAGTTAGGATTTCTGTGGAAAAATAAACACTTATGCACTCATTATGGTGGAAAAAATAACATCTGTGATATGCTAATTATCACATGCCACATTCTCCCCATCCCCCTAGTGAAGCAAGTAGGATACTCAGACTTGAGAGAGAATTGTGTGACCAACATAAAAGCATTGAAATTTACAGAGCACAAGAAGGTCATTCAGTCCATCAACAACAACAAAATTACATTTATAGAGCACCTTTCACGTCGGGAAGACGTCCCAAGATGTATCGTATCAAATCATATCTGTTCTCAGACCAAGATGTCCATTCAATTCCACTACCCTATCCTATTCCCATACCCTCTCAAGCCTTTATCTTTCATATACATGTCCACTTCCTTTTTGAAACCGATAACCTTAATTGACAGAGTACCCTATATCCCAAGAACTCTCTGTATTGAAACAATTTGTCTAAACTCCCCAACAGTTTACATTTATATAATTCCTTTTTCATGGGAAGCATGTCTCAAATAACTTCACATATCTGACTGGGAGACCAGCAATACTTCCTCATTTCCCATCTTAAAAAGGCTACCTTCCTTTACTCATCAGCAACACAACAATGTAAGTTTTTTTGAGAAATTCTGGAACTCTGTTCCACACACAGATTGTCAGTGTAATTCCCACAGACCAACCACGACAGTTACCATCGGATGTTCCCATGAATGCTTTGGAATGCAAATGTTGGAATCTCATGAGGAAACTCAGTGGTGGCCTCAATAGTAATGATGCTAAACCAGATGGGCTCCTTTAAATATCCCACACCATGTCAGGCCTTTTCATGAATGCTTCAGACATTTAAATTAGAAAATTAATATTAATTAGGCAAAGCAAAAATCATAGTCATATTACCAAAATGTTTATCTACAGCACAGAAATTGAACTTTGTGTTGCTTCTTCTCATTATGACACACATTGATAAGAATTAGATTTGACCTATGTAATGCTACAATGATAGTATAATGATATAATTATAATAAATATAATAATATATAATTATATTATGATAACAAAAATAATATTTGCATCTAGTACAGCTCTGTATCATGTAATTGGAATGTCTCAAAGAGCTTCACAGGATTTTACTGTGAAGTGTAGTTACTGTGTATTTGTTGGTGAACACAACACAGGAGCCAATTTTCACATAGCCACATCTCACAAAGAGCACAGAAATAAATGATCAATTTTATTTGGGGGATTGTTTGCAATGACACCAGCAGAAACTTTCTTCTCACTGAATAGTGGCATAAAATCTTTAATGTCCACCTGAATAGACAGAGAGGACCTCGGTTTAACATCTCATCCAAATGACAGCACCATTAATAATGTAGCATATCCATTGTACTCAAGTGTCAGAATGAACCGTGAGTTCAAAGACATAGTGTGGGGCGTAAACCTTCTGCCTTAGAGACTAGAACGCTACCCAGTAGTCCAGGCTGACACCTTTGTTTAAAGTATCCATGAGAGTACCAAATAAATGTATTATTATATTTAACACTGATTACCACATTCAGATAGCTATATAGATGGCCATCCGGCCAAGTGTGTGGACACAAGAAATGCTGAATTTCTTGTGTCCACACACTTGGCCGAAATCACTCAGCGGTTGTAAACTATATTGTTTTTTTCCAGAACTACCTAGTTTCTTTCCTGTGAGCTGTACATTTGATCTAATACATTCCTGGTCTGAGATCCCTTATGCTTTGCTCTTTCTACATATATTTGACCTTTTGTTCTCAGTTGACTAATTCATGTTGTGAATAATGAGGTCCATCTCCTGTGCTCTACAGTATATTCCCTGTGCTGCTGATTGAATTTATTTCACTTGTGTCAACAAGCAGATTGGCTTACACTGCCAGCTACCAAAGTTCTGGAACTGCTTGGATAAACCACTTAATTGAGTCGCTTTCTTCACCTTTAAGCACAATCTTAAATTACTAAAAACAGTATGGGTTTGCTCCCAACATGCCCCAGTTCTGACGAAAGGTTGTGGATTCGAAACATTGACTCACTTCCCTTTCTCCATAGATGCTGCCTGACCTGCTGAGTGTTCCCAGTGATTTCTGTGATGTCTTCAACCCTCGCACTAGGGAGGCAACCTATCATATGAGAGTCATGGCTTTGTTGCAGAAATGCCTGAGACTCCTTTCACCATTTGTCCCCAATGACAATTGCGTTGATACTCTTCCCTGTGTACCCTTGTGAATCCATTTGCTTTTAACTCCCTTCCCCAGAGGTGTCATCACCCTCACCAGTATTCAGTACAGAGAACCGATTTGTGAGTGTCGCACTCTCAGGGGATTTCTGCACTGATCGTCCCTTCTTCCTACTATGCCAGGTCGTCACTCACTCACTCACTCACTCTCCTTCTGAACCCTCTGTGTGACCACTGCCTGAAGTGTTCAATCAATGAACTCTATCTAGTGACACCAGCTTCTCCTCAAGCTCAGAAACCCTGAGCTCAAGCTCGAGCAGTCAAAGGCACTTCCTACAGACGTGTTTGTGCAAGGCACACAAAGCATCCTGAAGTTCCCACAAGAGACACCTTGTACATGTAACCAGTCTCAGCCCTGTCGTATTCCCAAAAAGGTTTATATTATTTTAAAACAACTATGATATATTTTATAATTATGACACCCTTTCACCCTCTGCACCAAATTCCCACTCTCACCAAATTCCTTAACAGAATTCTCAACCACTTCCCTCCTCCATCCTCATGTTCCTATTTTTGTCCATGCCATGTTCGGTCTCTGATGCTCCATTAAAGGTTCATGCCTTTCTCTATTTTGATGTCTTGTGCATGTTTCACACTTTCGTATGTAGTCCTCGATTTGTTTCCTTATGCCAAGCCAAAATACTATTTCTCTTGCCATTCTCTGCACTCTTTCTATTCCCCAATGCCCATCATGTAAGTTTCTCAAAAACAAATTTCTTAACTGTCTTGGAATTGTCCCTTGTCCTCTATATATTATTAATTTTTTCTGATGTATTTAATTTCTATCCTCGCAAAAGGGTCTTAACTCCTCTGGTACCTCTTTTCTATTTGCTGGCCAACCTTTGTTCAACATCTTTTGAATTTCTTTACTCACTTTATCTTTCTTGTTTGCTTCTATTATTTCATTCTCAAGTTCTGTTGCTTTTTGTGATTCCCACACTTGGAAGTCCATTTCCTTTACTAATTGTTTTCCTTATTTGGTTCTCCCAATTTTATATATTATTTCCATGCCATTACTCTGGCCTGTGCTCCTGTATCTAATTTACACTGAACTATTTTCCTTATTTTTAATTTACACCATAAATTTACCTTCCCACTCATTCTTTTCTTTTTCTTTTGTGTGCATTGTCTTGATTAGTTCCACTGCTTCAATGTTGTTCTCTTCTTGTTCACTTTCTCTGGAATTCTATATCAGAGCAGTCTCTCTATTCATATTCCCCTGATTTAATTTGTCCAATTCTGGTTCTCCTAAGTTTATTTAACCTCTTGAATTCTCCTCTTTCTGTTTGACTTTTCTCCTGTGCTTTATATCTACTATATTTCCCTATATTTTCAGGTCTATTCCTGCATAATATTGCATAATGCCCATATCTTTTGCATTGATAGCTTTCCTTCTGCAGGACATCTCCTCATATGCTGTTCTAATCTCCACTTGCCACATTCAAAAATATCACAGACTGATATTCCTGTGGCAGTTTCATTATGTTTGCTGCTAATCCAAAAATGTTAAAGTCTCTTTCAAACCATCGCCTATTGTGCCTTAAACTTACAACTGCAGTGGTTTTGGTATCTGCGCATACCTTGGTACGGCATTTAATTCTGCTTCTCTCTGCATTTTCAGTCCGTATTCCATCTCACAGTAAGTTTCACTCGAGTTTTTGTTTTTACTTCTGACACCATGTAATGTTATTTAATCCAAAACACAATGTACTGTATATTCACTCAATACTTTTATTTGAACTATACAAATCAACCTCTTTCAAAATCCGCAAGTCACTCTTCCCAGAATCCCTTTATACTTGCATCCTCCATATTCAATTTCCAGTTTCCATAAAGCAATACGCAACAATAACCACATTTCAGCATTACACAGTCAGGAGACAGTGCTGTTGCATCAACAACAACAATGACAATATGCATTTATTTGGGAGATTGTCTTTCAAATAGGGTAATGTCTCAGAGTTCTTTAAAGGGATGGGTTTAGACACCAACCAAGGGAGAGGAAGGAGGAGGAAAAGGTCAGAGCCAGAACAGAGGAGAGGTTAGCAAGAACCAAGGAGGATAACTTCAGTCTTGTCTAGATTAATTTAGAGTTGGTTTTGGCTTATACAGACCTCAATGTGTGCTAGGCAAGTGGATAGAACATCAGTGAACCTGGAGTCAAGAGTACAAGAGCAACAACTTACATTTATAATAGTACGATATCAACAAGATTACATTTATAGAAAGCCTTTCATGTTGGGAGGACTTCCAAATGCAGGGCAGTGTCTCAAACAATGGAGGGGTCAAGGGACCTGCAGAAAGTCCAAGCCTGTTGAAGAGGATGTGTAGAGAATTAGGGTATCAGCAGGTCAGAGAGATCATGCGATGCCAAAGCAAGAAGAATTTGTAGGTGAATGTAATAATCTTGAAATCGATCCATTCTGCAACAGGGAGCATGATAAGGATTGGTGTGATTTAGAGGTACCCACTGTTCTGGCTCTGACTCCCTTGACCTCCCTAGCCTCACTCTCCAACTCTCCAAGCTGGTGCATAATTTGGGTACTGAGTTTGATCCAGGGCTTTCCTTTCTCCATAGCAATCCGGTTCCTCACCAACATATATTTGGTGATGGTGTTTTTAATCAGTGAATGGTGGAGCTGGGAGTCCAGTGAAGAGTACATTGAAGAAATTGAGGTGCAGATGGCGAGAGTGTGGTAAGAATTTCAGCAGTGTTCAGTGTGAGATATAGTCATCAGTTTCCAGATAGTATACCTTTTTGAGGGCTTGTGAAATTTCTTCCATTTTTTCCTGCAGAAACAATAACGTTGACACTCCTTGCCTGTAAAGCACTGTAAAAGTGCAACGTTTTCTTTCTTTCCAGATACACATTTTGGCCATGATTATGACTTGAACATATTCCTACATGATCCTGCCCAGTGAAATGGATTTTTCTTTTGCTGCCTGAGGGTAACTCTGAAGGTTAGTTCTCAAAGAAGCCATTAACTAAACCAAAGTGGATTCCTTACTAAGCTAAAAGAAAGTCAAAAGGGAACACTTTCTATTTCAGTCTTGTTTTTGTGATACAGCAAAAGAAAAGTTGGGTCACATTTTACCAAGTTCAGAAGAACACTTTATTTATGCTCTATCATTGCTTGCGTGGGTATGTCATCAAAACATTCCTGTTATATTCAATAATATGCTGATGTAGTACTGGAAGCGCTATTCCAGCAGTGTTTGACATTTCTTTGAACAGAAATACCAACAGAGTATCAGCCATCATGAATATGTGGCTTGAGGGCAATCTTGCTGTTTTCACTCTTATGTGCTTACAAGCAACAGAGATTCAGTATTTATCAGGAAGTCTCTTCCAGATCTGCTAAAAATGCGTTTTTCCAATTGTTTCCTTTTGACAAATATTTGTAAAATATTTTCAGAAGCAGGTTATCATCAGCTCTCTGGCAATAATCCAAACTGAAGGATTTGAATGGAATCCCCTTTTCAAAGGTGTGCCAAAGCAAATTTATATTCCTGCAGCGTGCAGGGCACTGTGCAGAGCTGCAAATTGGCAATTAGTGGAAAATCCCATCACTGAAGCCTGCAGTTCCCATTAATTACTCACAAGCAATGTAAATACAATAAAGCTCCCAATTCATAATCAGACATTTCACATAAACCGTACATTTGATTTCCAGGTATGTCCAGGACAGCTTTATCTTTAGTCGTCCCTATTTGTTCACCCACGATGACAAGCAGCATTTATACTCTGGAGTCTAACTTGTGATGTTCACAAAAGAGATAGGAATTGCTAATTGTGAATTCTGATTTGACATTGAACTTATAATATTCACAGTCAACGACAAATAATCAAAGTATCGGTGGAGTGAATAACAGAACCCTGTCACTCCACTGCAGACAAGGTGCACACGCACACACACACACTCACACACAATATAAAAGTGAGAGACTCATAATTTTTCTATATTGAGACATTTGTATGTTCTCATCTGTACTTTCGGTCACTTTGTCCCTGCTCTCTGGAGTCATTTCTGCTACCCCCCAACCCCCCCACCCCCACCTTACACTCTTTCAAAAACCCATCTAAATCTCTATCTCTTTGACTGTATGTCCTGCCATTTCCTTCCTACTTTCCCAACCTGCTCAATTTTCCACCTGTCTCTGTAAAACACTTGAACACTTTGAGATGTTTTCCAACATTTCTTGTGGATATAGGGATTAATGGATATGGGGATAAGGTGGGTAGGTAGAGTTAGAATAGATCAGCCATGATCTTATTGAATGGCAGGGCAGGCTCGTAGGGCCAAATGGCCTATTCCTGCTCCTAATTCTTATGTTCTTATGTAACATGAAAAACCCTATGTACATACAAATTATTGAAAACATTAGTGCAGTACCTGTTATCAGGTAATCAGGGTTTTCTGTAAATAATTATTTTAGGAATCACTTGCACACAATTATAGATCTTAGCTTGGTTGCCCCTACATACACATGTTTTAATAATAATCTTTGCATTTGCAATTTTGGACATGGCAGCAACTTACGAAGAATATATTCTTTGATGCCAGTGTAACACAGTGGATCCAAATACTAATGCAGTGTTTGGGATATATAAAATACCATCCCACGCTGTAGCTCTACAGCGTGGGATGGTATTTTATACCATCGTGGCACGATAGAGATTTTGACTGCTCATGTATGCAGCCAGCAGACTTCCTCTCTGCCCGCTAGCCATTTCTGCACAAAATGAAAAAATGGCCAACTTCTGTGTCATTGGATTACAATCAGCATCACTTCATCCTCTGCGTGTACGACAGCAAACACACAGTAGTCTAAATTTGATGAACCCTCAAAAAGGCTGCAAGAAACTGTACTCATGCTCAGTGAATGGTGTCCACACAGATCTTCCCTTAGAAGTGTGAGTGCCACGTGAGTCAGGCTGAAACCTAATGCCAAACAAATAGCTGCAGTTGACTTCTTTTAATTCTGGTGCCTTACACCTTATCTGCCATTGAGGTTAACGCTGCCCACTCCCTGCCAGTCCCATACAAGTTCAGATGCTTATCAGCACTTGAAGTATTTCGACATATGCACTTGACATAAAAGGCATTATATAAGTGTCCATTATATTGCATTTTATAGGAACTCTACTAATGGTTTGTATGATTAAGTGTTAGGTGCCTGAACACTATTCTTACTGACAATAAATGTTACTGTAGTAGCCATATTTGCTTTGATCAGAAACAACTGGGGTGGACGTCCTGGATGGCAATAATGCCTTCTCCTACCAATCCCAACTTTACATCCTGGTGAATTGTTTTAGTTCCTGCGAAATTATGGTATTCACTATCAGCCCTTTTCACAGTAACTTGACATTAACACCATAAATTAGATATCTTTCAAGGGAGGGTAGGTTAAGATGCTGTACAGGGCAGATGTTTTAGTTTGCTTCACTTACCATCTTGCTGAGGCTGTATAGACTTTGCATGTACACAGTTTGTCCAACATTCAAGCTAGGTTGAAGAAATAAACAGCTAATTATTTTAAGTTTGAGTTACAGAGCAGAGTTTTCCAAATCAGTGTTCTGGTATATTTTCTCTTTCTGTTACCTCTCTCTGTTATAACTGTGATTCAAGTGTTTATTTAAACTCTTTTGTCTTCAGCAAGCAACGATGTGATTGGAAAATAAAATATGTTGCACAGGTTAACTAAATACAGAATGAGGTAAAAGTGCGATAATATCCCTATGCATGCGGTCAACAGCAATAGTTGTTGGTGCCATCGAGAGTGAAACAAGCCACCACCTAGATAACAATTTCCAGATTCTGTCATTGTTTTGGTCAGGAGTATTGATTGTTAAACATATTTAAGTTTTTCTCTCAATTTTCCTCACCGAATGACACTGTACTCTTTGGAATGCAGTGAAAAATACACTGTTAATGTGGGATCACAGGAATCAGAAAACAGGGATATGGGGAAAAGGTGGGCAAATGCGACCAAAAAGAGTGGTTTAGAAAAAGAATCAGTACAAACACGATCAGCCAAATGGCCTACTTATGTGCTATACATTTCTATGGGTCCATTTTTGTGGGAATCTTTGGCTAAAATGGTTTTGCTGGCAATAATAAATGTAACAAGGAACAGAATTGAATTGCAAATGATTTGCTGGTTTTCATTTTGATTTAATTCAGCCTCTTGGGTGCTCGCTGGTAAAACTGACTGCATGATTTTTTAAAACGCGTAAAATACATTGAGAATTTTTTGGGACCATCTAAAAGCAAAACACAATTTCCATACATGGCGTGGACAAGTTAACATGGACATGGAAACATATTTTTATAGGTTACAATCATCTTTTATGAAACAAATCTCAGTCCATTCTAAAATTGTCCAACAGCATCATCTAGTGGGCTGCAAAAATGACTCCTAGTCCAAGTGAAACCATCTTTTAAATTATAGAATTGTGTATTCCAGTGAAAGGGGCATGTTGTACAGGCAATTTTAACTATTTTTAGCCATGCAAGGTTGAAGAGCCTGCATTGTTCTTTCAGGTTCAAACCAACTTCAATTAACATTCGCCTTCACGACCAGGAGAGATGGCTTAATTTGGGACTCAGAATCCTGACCAGCACATGTATAGACATAAGATGAAGCTTCAAGACAATGACAGCAGGAACACCTGGGGTGACTCTCCAACACTTTGTAAATGTATGGCTATTGGCAGGTGAGAAAACGTATTCACTGACTTTCTCAGTGGGAAACTATAATTGGAAATACCTATTGTAAGTTCACATGAGTAAGAAATGTAAATTTATAGGCAATGGAGAATAAAATGTTCACACTCACCAAACTCCACAAATTTAGCAACCTTAGAAGGATCAGCCTTACATGTTGTCAAAAGTGTTTGGGGCTTAAAATGTTTCTTGAGGAAGTATTGAATTAGGAAAGGCCATTGTATTTTGTACCTCTTCCTCCTCCTTTCTATGCATCAATGATATGACACAGAGTCTATGTAACCAATTCAACTTCTGAGAGAAGTGACTAACCTCATGGAATATATCCAAGAAGATAAAGAAACTATGCATTTTTCATTTTTCCCCAAAGTTAATCAGGAATATGTTTTTTTTTTAAAGTACAGAAAGCTTGTCTGCTGTCCACAGAGCTGAAAAGCACCCAGAGCATTGTCTTAAAGACATTCTCCATGGAGTGAGTATTTTATACTATTTTTGTTTGTGAAGGCTTGAAACTGCATGAATATTACATGAAAGACTGTGATTATGACTCACAGTCATGATGTGAAATTGCTGTAGTGTTGTTTATACCTGTTTAACGTTAAGATTTGAAGCTGTTGAATTTGGACTCTAAATATTAGATCTAAATGTGCTAACCCATTGGAGAAGAACATCTTCTCAACTCCTTTTTCTCATAAATGGGCTCCGATTCCCAGAAATATAGACTGAAAGCCATGTAGTTTCATGTCACTACCAGTGCCTCATGAATAAAATAACCTTCATTATCAATCACAAAACCGTATTTTGCAATATTGCATTGCAAATTAATACATAATCCAGCACACTGTTGATTATGAAAAACAGCCTGGCTAAGGTTTGCAGTACTCAGCTCAGCTGGGTAGAAATTCAGTATTATATGACAGCCGTGCCAATGAACATGTAATTTGGAATTAAAAAAACTAGAATGATAATCACTAAATAACATTTGAAATTGCTATGAGGTGGCAGTACATTTGGTGGGGGGGAGGGGAGTGGGGGGGATCTAGTAGCTGATTGCATCCCTTCCTAGCTCCCAACATATGAATTCAATGGTGCTGTGTCAGTCCAACCAAAACAAATGTGAGAGGGAGAGGGTAAACCACTCAACTCCTGTTTACCCTGCAAAACTAAGCCCTGACAAGTAGAGTGGTTGTAACTGGACAAGCAGCGGGAAGCTTGGCAGACAGTGTTTTCAATGGCAAACTAAGTGGTTCCTGCAGTACCCCAATACACACTCTGGGGTTCTCAAGCCTTGGCTCTAATCAACCTGTGCCTAGCAGATATCTAGGAGTTAAGTCGGCAGGGAGAGAGGGCACATTCCTTTCCAGACATAGGATCATTTCCATTGTGGGTGTCATACACATGTGGAATTCTCAGTCTGTTTTAGATAATCAAGCGTGGCAATGGATTTCCACAGGTGTCAGACATGCAGCTGACAAAAACGAACTTGTGTTCTGCATTCACAAGATGCATAGTTCTAACTAAGTAAATGTCAGCTGTAACCCTAAAGACATGCTGGGCTCCCCAAAACTGGGCTCTTGCAACCTTTCATCTAATCTCTCTGCACTCCTACAGATGCCATTTTTCAGATGAGACACTGAACCAAGATCCCATCAGGTGGAAATTAAAGACACCATAACACTATCCAAAAATACAAGGACGTTTTCCCAAGTACAGTGGACAACAATCCTGCAGATTAATTAGTCCTTCAAGTCATGACTACCTGTTGGTCCTTTACAAAGATTTACAAAGACTGTACAGAATGGAAACAGACCATTTGGCCTTACCAGCCCATGCCAGTGTTTGGGACGTCCTCCCGACGTGAAAGGCGCTATATAAATGTAAATTGTTGTTGTTGTTGTTGTTATATTCCTTACTATTGTACCTCCATCCAATTCCCCTCTCCCTCAAGTCTAGCTTGCTCATGAATGTATCTATACTGTCTCTGATTCAACCACCACTTCATGCAGCAAGTTGCACAATGGCCATAGCTTTCTGTTTGAAGCAGTTCCTCCTAAATTCTCTTTTAGATCTTCTAGTCACTTTATTATCTTTGTGTTCTCTGGTTTGTACTCCCCAACCAGTGAAAACAGTGTATGCATGTAAACCTTACCAAACCCTACTGTAATTTTAAACAACTCTATCAGGTCACCTCTTGAATGTCACTTTTCTAGTGAAAAAAGGGCCTAACATATCCAATCAATCAATCAATCAATCAATCAATCAATCAAAACTTACATTTATATAGCACCTTTCACGTAGAGTTCCTAGGTGCTGTAGGGACAGGAGGGGAGCGGGAGGGGCAGAATGAAGAAGAGAAGGAAAATTGACAGTATATTTGTGGGCGAAATTTGGCAGCCAATCTATCCTGACAGCCATGATATCATCTACGTTCTACTCTTTTCATTACTGCTATAGTGTGGAGACTAGAACTGTACACAATATTCCAAATGTGGTGCACATTTGCACAATGTTTTGTACAAATTCAATACTTTCATACTCTATCTCTCTGGATTTAAAGCATTAGATCCCTTGTTGGCCCTTATTAGCTTGAACGTTCATTGTGCTTGACCACACACTTGACAGCAATTTACTAGTGAAGCACTTCTGTACAGTTTATTTACTGTAAAAATAATGCACAATTTCACTGTAAAAATAATATTGTTACAAATTACTTGAAACTCCACATAACCTAAAAGCTTAATTTAACAATAACATATGTAAAAAGCAGAAGTCTACTAATTCTCTCGCTTTGCTAACTTTGTGATCATCAGTTTTGATATGATCTGACAAATAATAATACAATGTTTGATACAGTGCCTCATCAAATCGTTGAAACGTCTCAAAGCACTTCACACGATTTACTGTAAAGTGCAATGACTGTATTTATAGGCATGCATAAAACCATTTAAATTCTGAAATTTCACAGTATCAGTTAGAACAACAAATCACAATCCACGGTAGTGTCAAAATGTTACCAGAAAAAATCAAGCCTCTTCTCTCAACTAGCTTTCTTAATTTTAAATTTGTCACTCACAGAAATGGATAAAATCACAAAATTCCCCAGAGCATATGAGGTAATGCTAAATAATTCATGCAACTTCGATGTTCAAAACAATGTTCACTATGTCACATCTTTCCTTCGCTCTCCTTGTTTAAGCCCATCTCAAAATTTACCTCTTTGACTGCACCTTCAATGAATTATCCCCTCCCCACCTTCCCCAGCTCCCAAACACAGCTCAAGTGTAGAGCCCGCATTGTTAAGTGCTTTGAGACATTCTCCCAACTGTTATAAATGTAAATGGTATTGTATAATACAGTACTAGAGTGATTTTCGTGTTCCTGGATCAGAAGACGAGTGGTAAGTCAACAGGATTTGTGAAAGAAGGGAGGTTGACTTAGAACCATGGGGTTCAACAACTTGCATTTTATAGGAACATTATTTTCAAAACACTACACAATATTTGAGATATTTAATATTAATATTAAATATCTAATCTGTTAATATTATAACAGTCAGGTTTGATGACTAGTTTTGCAGGCAATCACAGCAAGAATCCACAAAACACGCATGAGGTGAATGATCAAACTATTAGGAGGATTCTTGGTCAGAACATAGGAAGAAACTCTCTTCTGTTTTCATGGGATCTTTAACATCCACCTGAAGAACATGCAGATGAGACCTCAGTGGTCAATATAATCTGAAGGGTGGCACCACTGACAATGCAAAATTCCCCCACTACTGTCTTGTCTACACTATTTTCTTTTCCTTATATGAACAGCACAGAGATGTAATGTGTAGTAGCTCTAATACACTGAACCAAGAAATAGATATTAGTGTTAGTATTGCAATCAAGGGGAATGAGGAGCTGAGCAGTTCTTTCTATACATAAGAGAGGATAAATCCATAAGATTTGTGATTTCCCCCACATTATTTCCACAAATTTGTATCTCTGTGAAGTCTTGCATTTGCCTCAGGTATATGAGACTAGTCAGATCTCAGTTGGGATACATGGTATCATCTCAAGGAGTTGATCAATGATTCAAATAGTTCTGCTGCTTCCCAACCCTGCCCCTACCCTCCCCTATATTCGGGGGATAAGTGGGGGGGGAAAGATCCTGAAACTTTCTGCTAACGCCCTTCCCGACTGTTCAGCACCTTGGGATGTCCTCCCGAATGAAAGACGCTCAACAAATGTAATCTTGTTATTTTCGTTGCAGTTATTTCATCAAGGTATCTTGCTGGCCAATTAAGGAATGACTGTGGAGAAGTCTGCAGTCCAGTTTGTCCCTCCCTCCCCTCTGGAGGAGAGAGGGTGGGAGATGAGTGTAGGAGGAAATGATATCATCGGGGAGAAGAGAATGAAGTGGAAATTAAAACAGGTGCACTATAATTCATAAGGCTGCATGAATAAAATGAATAACTAAAAGGCTTTCAAATGCTCTCTTCAAAAGCGGAAGATTTTCTAAATCCATCGGACCGATTCCAGAATTCATGAAATGTATCGTGAGGTGTTATTCCTGACCAGTATTTACAAAATCCTCTATCAAATGAACAGTCTGAATGAGAACTGGCTTGTCACATGGCTACTGATCATGTTTCAATTTGGGAGGCATAATGACGGGTGAGGATGTAGCGCATGAAATGTCCATACATTTTCTGCCCTGCATGTCAGTGGTTCATGTAACAGCAATGATTGATGATATTGCTTGACATCAACTATGTGCAGAGGAAAAGCCAGGAAAAACCTGCTGGCACTCAATCTGGATTTACATCAGTGCTCCTACAAATAGATATGCTCCACCAATCAGGGGAATTTGAGTGTACGGTACATAGACACATGTTCAACTCTGCACTGCTGAAACTTTATTCCCAAAACGTTAACTTATCTTCTTTCTGCTGCTTATTCATCTGCTATGGATTTTCAGCATTTTTGTTCATATGTAGAACATGTGTGTTTGAAAACGTAAGGCAGTTTAAAGATACTAATCAATTGAAATGGAAATCTAATGAAAGGGAGCTTGAAAAGGAGGAATATTCAGGGGTATGGGCAGGGAGCAAAATGGGAATTCATTGGTTAGCTCATGTGTGAAGAACACACCAGTATAGAATTGGGGCAAAACGCAAAATACTACAGATGCTGGAAATCAGAAACAAAAACAGAAGTTGCTGGGAAAACTCAGCAGGTCAGGCAGCATCCATGGAGAAAGGAAAGTGAGTCAATGTTTCGGGCCTTGACCATCTATGACCCTTCATCAGAATTGGGGCATATGACTCATTTCTTATGTTGTCATCATCCATCATCCTTCACCTCATTCATAGACAACTCTCGCATTTTCACCCCAATGTAACTCTGGGGTGAAAATTTTGTCACCTGATGTGTTAACCACTAGTTTAAACCATCATAGTATTTATAATCCAAGAAAGTCAGTGGATGATTAACAGCCTAAGTCAGTATCTCACTAGCCAACATGCTTATGCGTATTATTAAACTGGAATGTCCAGTGGCGGCGAACAGAGCTTCAGGCTGGTGGCCTTTATCCATCATTTGTCTTCAGTTATCTGACTGGCATCACTGGCCATATTTATTGTTCACATAAGGTATCAGCCTGGATCAGTTGGTAGCACTCTGACCTCTGAGTTAGAAGGTTGTGGGTTCAAGCCCCACATCAAAACTTTGAACTCAGTCTAAACTGACACTCCAATGTCAGCATTGCATGGTCGGAGGTGTCATCCTTTGGATGAAATGTCGCGTCTCCCTGTTCAGATGAACAGCTGAATGATAAAAAAAAATCCTTGAAAAGCGAAGGGTGCTTCTCCTAGTGACTTGACCAATAAGCACACAGATTAAACTTGGTCATTCTCTTCATAACTATTTGTGCTGTAAACGCTCTGAGACGCCGTCCGGCGTGGAGGGCACTATATAAATCAAAGTTGTTGTTGCTGTTGGAACATTGTTGTGTGCAATGTTCACCTATACCCTGCTGTGCTACGAAACACCGAGTCACGACACCTTGCAGCAAATTTTATGTAAAGTGCTTTGAGATGGCTCAATAAAGTGATGAGTCCAGGATAATTATTATTATTATTTATTAATCATGTGATAATAGGTCATGATTTTCACTGATTCTAAAGCACCGTTTGTTTCTGACAGAGTGTAACAGTTCAGTGTCCGACATGTGGTATACTGAATAGTTAAGAATGTGAAGTAAATGAACAAATGAAGCAAGTGAACAGTGCTGAACTGTTCGGAGACTTAGTAGATAGATTTCAAACTAAAGTCAGTGTTTTTATATAAATATCTTGCTTGACTCACAAAGCATGACAGAAACAGGTATTGCAATAGAATATGAAAAAAATTGTCCATTGTAGAGACAGCGGATTGGCTCGCCTTAGTGAAGATTATATAGAAAGCATATAGAGTGATATTATTTTTCCATGTTGTCACTCTTGAGAATTATGCCAAAACAAAATTATACACAAAACGCCATTAATATTCAAAACTTATTTTTTGACTAAATTATCCTTCATAAGAACTAACATCTGTCTCCAGTAGAAATGCAATACAAATGGAATATGTGCTGGAGAGAAAGCATGACATTTTTTCCCCAAAGCAAAATTGATTTATTCTAATTTTTATTCAAGTCACCAGGCAGTGCAGGACTGTAACTGGTTATCTTGATTGTTGTTATATGAATTTCTCAATAAGATAACCGCATCTTGTTTACGTATGGAGTCTTATAGCTCTGAGGTTAGAACACCTCGCAAGCTGAAGACCTGGATTTGGTTCCCAGCGGGGTAAAAAGTTGGACAAGTTTTCTTCCTCAACACGCCTCTGTTTACCTTACAGTAAGTAGAAAACTGGCTACTGAGCGATTGGTGGATTGTTTTTCTGGAGGTATTAAACCCTTAAAAAAAATTTTACTCAATCCACGACTGTGGTGATCACTGCTGCCACATTTCACCCAAAAATATAGAAGGAAGGATACTGAGATGAATTACTGTACGCAGAAAGCAGTCATTTATCTTGCACTTCATTACAACACTGGGGTTTGAGCTTTTGAACCCAAATCACTGCGTTAAACTGGAAATCACTCTGTATGTATGAACATTTAAATGTGTGTTAAAGGCTATTCTATGTAGTTCTTAACAAGTAGCCTAGCCATTAATGTATAAATCGCCCACAAAATGTACAATCAATTCACTTCACAGTATATTCTGTCATTTATATTATATACTATAAATCACTTCACATACGGTATATTCTGTATATTTCGAAGAAATAATAAGGCGCTAAATCAACTGCAATAATTATTCTTATTATGGATCTATTGTTTTACTTTTAATAACAAATGAATGATGCCCCCTGTCAGAATAGGTCTTAAAGCAATTGGCAGATTTTTATTAAAGGGCGATGACCCTTTGTTTGATCATATTCCCTCAATGGTATATCCATAGCATTGGAATCTCCAAGAACTGGAAAGATCCTGGGTTACTGTGGTTGTATCAAGTGTTCCATCTACATCAGTGTTGGGTTACACCTATTTTATGTTTCTCAGTTAATGTTGATTCAAAATATTCTTTCCATTCCCACACATTTTTTCAATCTGATTCAATTTATAAAATGATGGGCTGTATGTTCTATGCTGTAAATTTGTATGGTTCTTTCCTTTGTCTTCCATCCTGTAGTTCAATGGTTAGAGCACTCACCTTGCAAGCGATTTGGTTAATCCTTGACTGTCTGTGGGAGACTGCTGTGTGCAATTGGCTGCCATGTTTCACTCACAAAATATAGTCAATTCACACTATATTATATTTTATGATGCGCTTTAAAACGTCTCAAAGATGTGATAATGCTCTATATCAAATACAAGAATTATTATTATCCCCCAAATGTCCATTTCTTCCAACCTTCCCCTCCCACTGCATTCCACCTCACTACCACACATATCCCCAGCATTATGTATTCATCCTAACCTGTACCTATCACAATGTCCTCCCATAATCTTCCTAAGAATTCTTGTTCAACTTTTGTGGGAAAAACACATCAGTCAATTGCGCACAGCAATGTCCCACAAACAGTCATGGATTGGAATGACCAATTTATTATTGGTTTTAACAATTAAGCTACAGGATTCCACACCAAGCTACGTGTTGGGATTCTAATAGTTAATTCCCTTAAGTGAGACTTCAACATCCGCAATTTTTACACTGATGAGAAAGTTCAGACATATGTTCAATGTAGTGTAATATATTAGTTACTAGAGTCAATACCAGGAAAATGTTATGGCTGGGAGGTTAGGATAAACCTGACATAATTATCCTGCGGCTGATCTGAACAATGAAACACTTTGCTGTATTTATCAAGTGGACAGTTTGCCGATTATTATTATTGAAGACAAGTAAAATCCGATAACATTGTTTATGATATGGATATTAGTCAGATGTTTCACTAGTATGAATGTAATCATTAAAAGTTGTGAAAATAAGGGTGTCAACTAAAAAGAGTCGGTTGCCCAATAAATCACCAGCATCACGCAACAGATTTTGAGTTGATTTTCAAAGCTCCCCTTTATTCTCATAATAAATTTATCAACAAAAATTTACATTTATATTATGGCCTTCATATGGAAGACTTAATAGAGAATTGAGGTAGTAATAATAATAATACATACCTCTCTTATTATGATAATCCTTACATTACATCCTTAAATCAAGAGTTTTGGTACCATTGAGGTGAACAACAACAAAATTACATTGATAGAGTGCCTTTCACGTCGGGAAGACGTCCCAAAGCGCTGAACTGCTGAGGAGAGATGGTGGAAATGAATGGAGTGGTTAATGGGTTGAAATAAGCAGAGAAGTTAAACAGATTGGCGACATAAGTCACAGTCACAATCATTAATGCCACTGGTACCCTAACAGTAATAGTGTCAAAGCTGTGAGGATTGGCGAGAGCCAGAACACTGAGTGAAAGGGCTCAAACATGAAATCAGTGATATATTCAAGGAGTTACCAAAGCAGAATATTTCAGACACAGTGTAAAAGCTTAAGAAAAGGGATGAGGCTGGTCTTTTTAAGAATAATAATAAATGATCTTTACATTTGATATAGCAGCATTCATGTAGCCAGGACATTTTAAAGAGCTTAGTAGGATATACCTTAAAATGACTGTGTGTTTCGTGTGTACAAAATGGGAACAATGGTTGCAAAAATATCAATTTGCATTTATATAATGCTCCTCACACAGGGCAGCATCTTGGAGTGCTTAACACTCCACAGTTTGACAGCAAGCCAGGGAGAAAGGGGAGGTGACCGGAGGTATGGGCAAATACATGGGTCTTTTGAAGGGGATAGGAATATTTTCAGAAGATACCTAGGAACTAAACTATGCAGACAATGCTTATTGTTATGCTGTGGAACTGCTCTTTATCAAAGTTGAATTTGCCTGCAGTCTATCTCTGTGTGATATACTGCTTCACTCCTTCAGCACTTGTAACATCTTTTCATGTTTTGCAGCTTAAAAAGCATTGGAGCAGGTGAGGATTTTTTTGTACTTTTAGTGACAGATATCAAATTATAGCTGGGATTTACAGGTTGAGCACATTAAAGGGTCAATAGCTCAAATCTCTAATTGGTATTTTGACTTTGTTACATGCAAATAGCAGGTGTAGCTATTAAAGTTCATAGCGAATCCTTTTTAGTTATAATACTAATGCTTTGTTAAATTTTACAGATTGTCAAATACTTAGTCAAGCTGTTATGATACGTGATTTCCATAGTAAAACTCTGATTATAAAGTTTAATTATGTATTAATTCCAAATAACAAACTTTTTCGAATTATATTTTGTGGTTGAATATTTTCTATATATTTTGTGTGCGAAACATGGCAGCCAATTCGTCAAAACAGTGCCACGGTCACCTCCCTTTTCCACATAACCTACCTGTCTTTAATAATCAATTTTTCTGTTTGATAAATGCGTTGGAAACATTAACCTGTTGAAAGTGTTTAATATTTCTGTTACGTAGCTTAACACATTGGTTGTTTAAATATGATAATTGTCAGAACCAAATGCACTCGGGTAAACCCATACAAACGCCAAAAGTTCAGAAAACTAGCGCATGCTCATATCGGTTTTCAGTGTACTATTCCTTTATATACATTTTTAATCTATTTACAACAGCAACAACTTGGATTTATATAGCGCCTTCCACGCCGGACAGCATCTCAGAGCGCTTCTCAATAGCGGATCCCGAGACCAAGCGAGGGGCACGGGTAGAAAGGTGACCAAAGGCGTGGTCGAAGAGAAAGGTCTTCAGTTGGGACCTGAAGCTGAGAAAAGAGGGGGTGAGGTGAAGGTAGTGAGGAAGGGAAAGGGTTTAGCTATGTTTGTGAGCTGGATGGTGCTGTCAAGTCTCCAAAGGCATTGTTTGTGACAATTTGGCAGTAATTTACCATCATAATACGCAAATAAAGGATTGGAAGTGTGCTTGTCCTCCATTGGGCAACTGAGAGGAAAGATTCTAATTGGACCATGATTATACAATTAACATTAGGAACCCTAATTCAGGGAGTGAGGGACTCAATGCTCATAATGATCAATATTAGATTATTATTACCAGAACAAGCATTATGTGCACTTTTGCTTGATAATGTCAGAAAAGTATCTGTCTGGAATAGCCAAAGATAAAAACCTTCTGAGTCAAGAGTTGGTTCAACGTACAACAACAAAATTACATTTATAGAGTGCCTTTCACATTGGGAGGATGTCCCAAAGCGCTGTAGTCAGGTCGGGACCTGAGCAGGGGGGGAAGGGTCAGGGTAGGCAGAGGGAAGGAGAGTAGGAAAGGTGGAAAAGTTGTGAGGAAAACAGAAGGCGCGTCGAAGAGGAAGGTCTTGCGACCGGCCTTGAAGGAGGAAAGGGAGGAGCGTGGCGAAGGGATTGCGGGATGGAGTTCCGGAGTTTGGGGGCAGAGAGGCTAAAAGCACTTACATTAACCTCATATTTGATAGGTTTCTAGGTAGTGTTTGTTAAAGTTGATTAGTTATTTGTGTAATTCTCAAAATTACTATTTCCGACGAGTTTGTGATTCTGAACGAACCATAATAAAAATACTGCTGAGTTTTCTTAACTGGGTCTCATTCAAACTTCTGTTAACTTTCAATTAGCAAGAAATATTTCTCAATAAGCTCTTGCACACATTAGTGAGAATTGATTTTAGAGGCCACCCAATACACTCTGCAAGGAAGAAGTAAGTCATATTGTGGAGATACAAATTAAGGGTGGAGAACTGTCTCATTTAGTGCCCAACTATATGGTGCTCAAACAACATTAAAGCAGGCCAAAGATCTAAGGTTTAGAACTTAAATTGAGATTTAAGATAATTAGTAAGGAATACTACCAATGACCGGATTACACATCTAACCAATAACATTTCCCAAATCACTGTGGAAGGTGAAGATGCCTAATGGGAAAATGCTTTCTCGAGGGGGAAATAGGTGTACCATTGAGTCATTCTTGTTAAAGGCATTGAAACCAAAGAAAGTGCGAGAATTGTCAGTAGCCAAAAAATTAGGAAATATGTCTGACAATGAGACAGAATATTTTATAATTTGGGGGTTCTGACAAACCCACAGCAAGAAAAGAGGTTATTCATGAAATTTAAAAATTAAGCACCAATGAACAAACAAGTATAGCTGAGGGGGATGGTGGGGATGAGTCATCGACGTCTGTTACTCCATCAAGAGAGGAGGTTAAATTGAAGAATTTGAAAGAAAATATAGAAAACTTTCCACGCAGGTGAGCAGTCGGGGTTTAACAATACCCAAAAGTGAAATCCCTTGAATTGAAGAACAACAAAATTACATTTATAGGGCACCTTTCACGTTGGTAGGACATCCTAAGGCGCTGAAAGTTCAAGAGCAAATTTCCCAGGTCCATAATTCGAGGCACTGACCAGATTTAGGTGACACAGTGGGATTCCGAGGGTGAAAAATTAAAGGGGTACATTCACTGCCCGAAACTGGGAGTGAATACCCAGGAGAATGGGGAGTTAGGGGCACAGATCATGTAGGAAATTGGGTGGGAAACTAGCCATATCAGCTAAGCAGCAGCTTAACTTTGGGCAACAAATACAGAATGGCTCAGAGGAAAAGCAGGTTGCAGTGCAAACTTTTTTCTGTATCTAAACAGCGGGGCCACCCTTCTTCAACAAGGAAAGCCAGGACCACGATTGCCATTCTCACTGCTGATTGTGTACAGACATCCAATTGTGTAAAACATAAACAGATTGCGCAAAAACCCTCGGTCGACAATCAAAGCGGGAATTTTCAAACTTGTCTTTAGGATTTCAAGTTTCAAAAAGGTGCTAGCGGAACCCGAGTACAAAGCGGAAAGGTTTTGAGACCAAGTGGCTGAGCTGAGTATAGTATTGCCAATTTAAATTTTTTAAAATTGAGAGAGCAGCCCTCCACCTGCTCTCCTCAAAATCTCTGCAAAACAAAGTTTTAATCTCAGCCCTTTGAGGGTGAAGCCACAGGAGCAAACTCTAATTCCTGCTGGGAGAACCTGTTAATTCTAAAGTAAACACTTTAAGTGTTAAAACAACAGGCAATTAACAGGCATTATGGCTGAAAACAAAACTGCCGAGGAATGGCTGAGAGCAACAATTTAAATGGCTCAATTAGTAACTCTGCCCGATAAAACCTCAGCTCAGCTTTATTTGCAAACTGTAATTAATAGGCAATTTAAGAGCCTTATTAATCCAGAGTCGGATGATCTAGTTCAGCTTCTCAGAGATCTAAAAAAAAGTCAGAGAGAAAGGTCTCTCTCAACACGTAGAGCAAATCTGATCTTTGTGAAAGGGGCACCCAAGAGTGCTAGCCTCCAAGGTGACAGAATGATTTAGCGGAGGCAGAATCAATGGGATTGTCTCGTTCACCGCACAGAAAAGAACCATCACTATTTCAATAACATGATACGTTTGTCAAGTGGGAAAAACAGTTGAAATAACATGAAGATCCAACAACAATCACAAGCCCTTCAACACTCGGACCAGCACTCATGCGTGTGCAAAGTAATGAAGTGAAAGGAAATGGTGCTCGGACGCAGCCACATGGCTAGCCTGCTGAGGACAGTCGTCCATTAAAAGATTTCCCAGCAGAGGGATCTATAAAAACGTTAAGAGAAATCTCTAGTCAATTGGGCAAATGATAGTTGGACCAACCATAAGGGAAAAGCCCTCATTCACAAATCTATTTGGCAGCAAATTTGGCAACATAAACAGGACAAACCATTGGTGCAAGTTTGACACACTCTAGGTCATGAAAAAGATGCTTTGCATACCGTAGGGAATAACAGAGCTGACATGTTATCATGCTCAGCGTGTTTTTTGAATGATAATTCATCTGAAGCTCAGGTTTTTGTTGTGAACCTAGTTCATTGCAATTATACTAACTATCCTATTCTTTACCTAATAGTGAAAAAGCTGGAATCAGGACAGAATGGAAGCCTTTCAAATTGTACAAAGGAAAATAAATTTGTGTAGAGGTCTTACAGCTGTACTGGCAACAGGGAAGCAAGAACCAACTGATCCCACCAAAAAGGGTACGGTATTATCTGATCACCATGGCATATGAAGGACCTGGAAGTTTGCATAAAAGGAACCTGAGCCAACCTACGTGAATGGCGGTCCAAGGTTAAGAAAGAGGCAAAACGTTATGTGGGAGGGTGCATGAGGTGTAACCAAGACAACACTGTATCAAAAAAAAATTGGAAAGCGTTATAATGGTAAGAACCTGGGAAAGGGTCCGATAAGGGACTTTATCGGACCCTTACCTAAAAGTGTCAGGGGTAATCTGTACATCTTTGTTTTTGTGGAACACATGACAGGTTTTCCATTGCTTGCACATGTAAAAGGTGCACTTGAATACTATGTTGAAAATAATTACTGAGGAGTTGATATCTCATAACGTTGTAATGAAAATATTAGAATCTGATAGAGGCCAGTCATTTCACTGTTGAGATCATTAAATCTGTCACTCAAAACTTAGGCATTAAGCACAATCTACATGTACTGGAAGTTGCACCCAGAAAGCTCTGGTAAAGTGGAAAGAATCAACGGTATTATTAAAAGTGGTTTCAACTAAAGCTGTATTAAAATAAAGGCTCTAGGTAGGATGAGAGCAAAGCTGGGGGGCTGATGGTGAATAACCAACGCTTCAGTGATAGGTCTGGGGCTAACTCCATACGATTAGTTTCATGGAAGACACATGATAACTCTGGTTACTCAGACTGCGTCTCAGTTGCAAGGCTTTAGTTAAACAAAGGACGATCAGATTCAGGATTATAATTCTATAATGCCACTTGCATTTTATGACCAAGCTTTGCTTATACTGTATAACAAAATAACTAGCACATACAAAATGAGGAGAATAACAATTAAATATACAATTTGAAAGGCTATAAAATGCTAAATAAGAGAGCTAAATACATCAATATACCGCCACCTGTACCCACTGGAAGTAATTTTGTACCCCCTGGAGTGCATGTACCCCTGGTTGAGAATCGTTGATCTAGAAGACTTGTTATGTCAGTGGGACATTCGGGGACTGTTACCACAAGCCTAGTATGGTTGTGAAGCTGCTTAACCATAAAACAATTAAGATTCTCACTCAAATAACTAAATATATCATCAATTACACAACAACAACAGCAAAATTATGTCAGGAGGACATTCCAAGGTGCTGTACACCTAAACGTGCACAGCAAGCAGAGAAAAGGAGAGCCTAGCGGTTGACACAACCCTGTTTGCCTTGCGGTGAAAACATCAAGATTCAAGATGGGCTTTAAATACTCTGATTCTGTGTGAGTGAAAGTCAGTAAGATGTACTTTGTAAGCTTTCATTATTTTTTTCCTACAAGGTGGTGGTACAGGAGTTGCAAGGGGAACTTGTGTTTATCTGTCACTATCTGGTTCAATCGTATATCAAACAGTTGGTATGCTTAGCACAGTTCATATATGCAAGCATCATGTGTTCCTAATAGAATATGTTACTGCTGTGAGTTTTTTTCTTTTCTAGCTCCTAGTCAGGAAGGTAGACCCTATCCACTGTATCTAATAATCCTTGCATTTGATGTAGCACTTTTCACGTCTGTTCCAAAAGATAGAGAAAAGGGCCGTACAGGAAAAACAATAACAAAATTACATTTGTAAGGCGCTTTTCACGTCGGGGATCAGGACATGAGGGTGGTGGGGTGGGTAGAGGGGGTGGCGGGGGATTGGGGTGGCGGGAGGGTGTTCAGGGTTAGGAGGAGGGCGGGTAGAGAGACAGTAGGGCAGCTGAAAGCACAGTCGAAAAGGAGGGTCTGGAGTTGTGCCTTGAAGGAGGCAAGGGAGGGATCATAATTAATTCATTTGCAACTAAAATGATAACCTATCGTTCTCTTTCAGATGCAAACTAAACCTACTGTGCATTTTGAGCATTTTCTGGTTCCATTTCAGATTTTCGTTTCATTTTATCTCCATTATCACAGTGTTCTGTTTACAAATCAAACTCTTCTTCCTATAACACCTAAACCCCATTATTTAGTGTCACATCCCTGCTTCATAAAAAGTATCAATTTTCCTAATCGATAGCTTGTTCCATGTTGCCTAATCCTTCTTCCATGTCGCAACAATACCTTGAGCTGCTTTGATTAAGGTGTCTGTAATTCTATCCTTCAGCTGCCTATCTGTTATATAGCAGTGTTGTGTATGTCACTTGATGTGTTGCTCCAAGCCTTTTGGCATTATCAAGCGTTTTAATGGGATTTGCAACTTAATAAATTGATGCAAATAACCTCAATGTCAGAAAATGAAACATACTAAATGAATGAAATCTAGGATAATAATCCTTACCTTTGGAAACTGAATGATGCTGAATGAATTCACTGCTGCTTTGTGAAGGGTTCACATTAATACTTAAAATAAACAGAATACCAACTTATGTTCTGTAATAAATGGCTAAAATATACCCTGAAGATAATAAATAGGACGAGCAGATGGATAATAGCTTGGTTTTATCTACTTGATAGCAGAGTCCCATTTGTTCTGGCATTCATTTTTTCATTTTGTTTGTTTCACATCAGTATCCCTAAATCAAACATAACTTTAATTTCAGTTTCTAAACTCAGGAAAGGAGCAGAGATTTCCATTTCTTAAAGAGTATATTTATAAGTGACAGCAGCCTTAACAAGTCCCTGTTAAATGTGCATTACTCTGTGTGCTTTCCATAAACTATCCTTTTGTAACTTTTATAGCGGAGTGATTCTCCTCCATCAAGTCAAGAAACATCCGATAGACATGCTTTACATCTCTCTGCTTAACACATCCGTCTGAATATAGTGCCTTTAGAATTCACAACAGCATTATTTTAGTCCCGGTGACAGATATGTGACCTGAAATTATAATCCTTCCATGTAATTCTGGTGGTGATATCAATCCCTAATGGGATTTCCCCCCATAATAATCGCACACCAACGAAAGCACTGCACATAACACTGACCAGATGAGCAGTTCAGTCGTCCAATTTTTAAGATTTTTTTAATGCGATACACCCACGAAATACAGCGTCAATCCATTATACAGTATATCCCGTGAGGATGTTGTTCCAACATAAAATGCGTAATTTAAATGCGTATTTTAAAATAATTTAAAAGTATAAAAGAGGAAGGAGTGTCTCCTGATACCCTGGCCAACAGTCCCACAGATAACATTGTTCTGTCAAGCATTCTTTTCCAAGTAGATTATTGCCAATGTCTAGTCTCTTGGTTTCCAGCAGAGTGGTTCTGGTTGAGCTGGCTCTGAAATGCACTTCATGGCTACATGTAGAATATTGCTGAGCGCAAATTAACTGTTGCATTTACCTACAAAAGACACAATCAGTGCACTTTACAGTAAAATCCTGTGAAGCACTTTGAAATGGTTTCCTAATGAAAAGGCACCAAATCCTAATGTAAGGATGTTTTTTTAATTGTTGTTTCAATCTACGTGATGCAGGCACTCTTGGGCGAAACACATATTGAATTATTTGATAATCATTTTGAATCAGTTGTGAAATGTTGTATTTTATACACCATAATCCATATTGGTCATTTTTCACATCTAAGACTTGAGTAGGCAAGAAACCGAGAGGCGTCGGACAAGAGGAGCAGGGAGACTGTCGATCAACCTTGTCCTGTGCCTGAAGATCCGAGCGGCGAGATCAGAATGTCCAGAGCGAAGGTCTCGGGTGAGCCAACAGGCAGCGCAGAGGCCGAGGGTTCGGTTTTCCAGGCACAGAGAGGCAATTTCAAAATCTCCCACCTGGACCAACAGCCCAAACCATCCACCTGACATCACTTCCATAAAACCAATTTTTTTTTTTACAAAATACTCTCCAGCGGCTAAGTATTCTTTTCCATTCATATTTCTGTGTGTCAGTCAAACTCAGGTATAGTTTTGTTTTTATTCATCTCCTTCCCTTCATATCCTCTCTCACTTCTCTCTTTAAAATCTGCTGAATTATTTGCCTAAGTGATAACCTGATAACAAACACTATGAGTGCCCTAACCCCTCTCCCCACTCTGCACTGTCTCCTTTAGCCTTCCACAGCCACCAGGCCTGTGGGATGACAATGCCCTGCTGATTGCTGTGCTCCCAGTCTCAGTGTGCATGTTTGGGTGCCTCCACTGACCTGAAGCACATCCTCCCAAAATGCCCCGATCCTACTCCCCACTCTTCATTACTCCCACTCATTCCCATCTTCTCTCCCACAGCCTCGCTCTGTTCCATCTGCTGCATCTTCTGCTGGGCTCAACACAGCACTCAGCGATGGTTATCACCGAACAATCACCCTGACTGCTACATCTCGCACCTAATCCGCAAGGCTCCCCTCCCCCACTTCTGACAGATCAATCACCCTCTGATCCACATCCTTCCCAATTCTGCTTCCTCATACTTGACACTCATTCCTCCCTCCTCCCCATAATCTACAACCTCCCACAAACCCCCTCCATCTGCACCCTCACTAACATTGGCCTCTAAAATATCTGCATTCTCTCAAATAGATCTCTTACAATCAACAACCTAAGCCTAGAGAAGTAAATAGACATTGTTGGGCTAACGGTTAACCTGGTCATTTCCCAGTGATGCACTTGTTACACTTCGCACCACATCCCACCACCCCAACCAACACAGTGGTGGTTGGCCCTCATCTCCAAAACCTCCCTTTGTCTATCCCACCATTCCTCTGGCTATTTCTCCTCCTTTGAGCACCTCACCCTCTACCATGCCTTCTCTCTCTCATTCAAAAGTCTTCTAGTTTACTGCCACCCCACCAAAACCTCCTGATTCCTTCGTTGCGGATATCACCTCCCTCCACTCATCTCTGTCCCTCTGCACAAAATGCTTGCGCATAACAGGAGATTTCAACATTCATCCCAACTGCCCCTGATCCATTTCCTCCGACTTTGCTGCCCTCCTCTGCACCCTAAGCTGCATCCTCCACAGAAACTCCCCTAACCACAACCGTGGCTACAGTCGCGGAAATGGGGCCAGGGGAGAAAGGGGGAAAAGAGGGTAAGGGGGGAGAGGGAGGGAAAGAGTGGGGAGAAAGGGGGGTAAGGGAGAGAGGGAGGGAAGGTGGGCAGGGGGCAAGATCAGGGAGAAAGGGGGGTAAGAGGGAAGAGGGAGGGAAGGGGGAAAGTGGGGAGGGAAGGGGGAAAGAGAGGAGAGAAAGTGGGGAAAGGAAGAGAGGGAAGAAGTTTCCAAGCTTACCCACACTTCCATATACAACAATCATCTCCGCTCCCTCAAATCGTAAACCCGGTTGCTCAAGAGCAGATGACACAAAGTGGCCTCAAGGTTCAATGCCAGCATCATACCTATTCCCACTCCCTCTTCCAAGCCAATGTCACTTTCTTTTCACAAGTCATTCTCGAGGACACAAAAAGCCCCAAATCCTGTTCTCCATTATCCTGTATCCCCTCCACAGCCCCGCTCAAGCACCATTGATCTTCACTTCAGATGCTAATTGTGAAGAGGTCCTGGACTTAATCTGTAAAATAGATTACATCTGCCTGGTAACCGCAAAACTACTCTTGTCACTCCTCCTTAAAAAAATCTAGCCTCGATCCCTCCAACCTCACAATCTGGGCTGCAGCAGGCTGGTTTGCTCTGTTGCATCTGAGAGCCACCTCAACCAGAACCACACTTTTGGAAACCAAGAAGCTCAACATTGGCAATAGTTAATTTGGAAATGAATGCTTCACGGGCTGGATAAAGAAAAGGCATGTGTTTCCAGGGAAAGGATTATGGAAGGAACCCAGGAATAATTGAGGGTACCATTTCAAACTCAACTGCACTTTAATTTTGTTAAGTTGTCCAGCTGTGCGATACAACCCAAAATGTTCCGCTACTTTTTTGGCAGCCTGCAAGTTGCGTATTATACCCTGGCTGTGATTCACAACGTTGCTAAAACTGCAGCATTTTGATCATGTGTTATATTTATGTTTTGATAATAGGAAAGCAGCGCTGTACCTATGTGACAACACACATAATATATAACTGTGCCCAAAAAGAAGCTATACAATGCATTACTTTTACCATATTTATACAGCACCCCTCACCTAGGGAAAACATTCCCAAGGTGCTGGACAGTCAGTCCAGTGTTTGCAGCCGAGCTGGGAGTAGGCCAAGAGGGTGAAGTTACGGACAAGTGGAGTTGGGAGTGAGGGAAAATTGCTGAAAGTGTGGTAAAAGATGAGGGTTTTAAGCTACCTTGAAGGAGGGGAGGGAAGGGGCAAGTCGAAGGGACTTGGTGATGGAGTTCCAGTGAGTGGGTATGGATAATATTATACAACTGGCTCTTCCTTTTTGACTTAATAAGCAAAGGTCGAGGAAAGTGAGTAGGTTCAGCCATATGGCACCTCGTGTAATCTGACAATGCTATGCTGGATAACTACATTGTATATCTGTGAATTTCTGGAAAGGATGCCACTGCATGTAAAATTTCAAAACAAATTGACAAAAGAGCAACATTGATGATGCAACATTTCATGCCAGAGCGACTGAGATGTCTTCATTTTTGCTTGACTGAGGATTCCCACCAACCATGGTAGTGAAGGCCCTTGACCGTGTCTGTCCGATTTCCCACACCTCTGCCCCCACCTCTTCCCCCCCATCGCGGAATCATGATAGGGTCCCCTTGGTCCTCACTTACCACCCTACCAGCCTCACTCTTCAACATATCATCCATAGAAATGTCTGACACCTGCAATGTGACCCATCCACCAACGATATATTTCCCTCCCCTCTCTGCATTCTGAAGGGACCGTTCCCTCCAGGATTCTTTGGTCCACTCCGCTGTCAGCACCACCAGCTGCTCTCCTTCCTCTGGCACCTTCCCGTGCCAGTGCAGAAGATGTAATATCTGACCTTCCACCTCCACCCAAATCACTCTCCAGAGGCCAAAACACAGCTTCCATGTGAGACAGCGGTTCACATGTACTACCACCAATGTAGTATACTGCATCCGCTGCTCACGGTGTGGTCTCCTCTACATTAAGGAGACTAAGCGCAGATTGGGAGATCGATTTGCAGAGTATTTTCGCTCTGTATGGAAGGTCGACCCTAATCTTCCAGTCTCCCTCCATTTCAACTTGCGATTACATTCAGAGGCTGATCTTTCGATCCATGGTCTCCTGTGCTGTTCCAGTGATCCACAGCGAAAGCTTGAGGAACAGCACCTCATCTATCTGCTGGGCACCCTACAGCCATCTGGCCTCAACATTGATTTCAGCCATTTCAGGCCATAAGAGCTGCCCCTCCCCCACCCCCCTTCTGTTTCTCCTCCTTAAATCCTTATCATATTTTCAACCCATCAGTTAACACACTATTTTTTCTTTGTCTTCTTTGTCTCCTTTGTCTTCCATGTCCTGCCTCTCCCCCTCTAACGTCCTTAAAAACCTCTCCCTCCAAACAAGCCCCAGTTCTGACGAAGGGTTGTAGACCCAAAACGTTAACTCTTTTTCCTTTCTCCGTGGATGCTGCCTGACCTGCTGAGTTTCCCCAGCAACTTCTGTTTTTGTTTCAGATTCCCAGCATCTGTAGTATTTTGTGTTTTGACAAAAGAGCAGTCAGACTGCATGGTTATCTGTACCCATAGCTCATTCTGAGCCCTGCTCCAAATCAACAGCAAAAAGCTAAGTGGCCTTATTGCAGAAAATCCAATATTCTTATTTCAGCTACTTGACAGATCAAAATCTGTTGTGTTTATTTGTGTAAGAAGGCGAAAACCTTTTTAACAGTCCTTATACTACATTGTCTTTATGCTTTGTAATTAAACCAAATTCTTTGTATATCCTGTAAAGTTGTTTGAGATGTCTTGATGACGTGATAAGGCACCAATACGAGTATTATTATTGTGTATTATTATTATACATGAAGTGGAGTGATTGTGTGACTAATCAAACGATGCCAAGGATGGTATATGTAATGTTCAACTTTGGAGTCGCTCAGAGGAAAATTAGATAAACGCGATTTCTTTCTGCAACCATCACTTATATGGTTATAATGCCCAATAGAGAAAAAAAGAATCCATCTAAAATATCTTGGAGAGCTAGAGAGATTATAAACCCTTAATCTTCCTATAGAGATCAATGCCTGAATGAGGAGTGACTCAGACTTCACCATATTGTGAACTGGATTCATTAATATTTTGCTGCGATGGGGATTTATATCTACTATTTTTCAAAGAACAGTAAGTTAGCTTTTCAGAGATAAATTTGAAATACATTCTCCCTGCAGCAAGTAGGAATTTGGATCAGGCAGGAAATGGTATTCAGTGTATAACCTGTCTCTAGTTATATATGAAATTGGACAATAGGCAAACAGCTTCAGAAGCTTTAGCTACTGGGTGTTCAATTATTCATATCAAAATTATACAGAATTTACCGCAGGCCAATGCTAAGGCTAAAGAGGTCTGAATTGAGATTATTTGAATTAATTTGGTAACACTTTAAATATGGTCTGCAAAGTAGAGGTTGCTACACGCATAGGCAGGTAATGTATCAATGAGTCCCTTTTATTATAAATTATATATTTTGGTTTCCAAGGCTCTATTGGCAACATAAAGCAATACAATAATAGGTGTTATTTTGTCCTGGACTAGATGGCTCTATTTTACAATCCTAATGATAATAATCTTTTGCACTTGATATAATGCCTTTTCGTGTCAGTAGGACATTCTGAAAACACTTGACAGGATTTACTAAATACTGTAATGTGTTTTTTACGCCAACAATTTGCATAGAAATGTTCTATAAACAGCTATGAATTCCCATGGGTAGAAATTCCACCTGGATCTAGATTTACCTTATTTAAGTAGCATTTTACAGAGCCCACAATTTGGCAACTTGTCAAATTCAGTTCAGTTTTACCTTTGAAGATCACCTTGTGTAGTTTTTAAAAGCAATCTAGTTAGCCACAAAGGATGGATATTGAATTATTTTAGAAAGAAACTAATAGTTTCACTCAGATATATTTAAACAAACGCAAAATGTATATATTTACGCAAGTCTGTGATGTTGGATTCCTCAAATAGGTCATGATCTCCAATTCAAAGCACCAAAAATGAACTACAAGAATCATTTTTCAATCTGCAGAAAGTTGCTTACAGACAAAGTATTCTTTAACTCATCGATTGAGCCCATGTTCATCTGCATACTATTTTCCATTTTCTGGTGTCACTGAAAACTAGGGTGTTCCTTCCACTTGGCTCATGTTAACTCTGCAAGCCAAATCCCCCATGGATAGAATTGTCCTAGTTTGTAAAACAGCAAGAAGCCTGTCAGAGTTTGCAATGGATGTCTGCAAGGCTTCAGCTGGTGCAAGAAAAACAGTACCCAAAGCAGACTCCGGCATCACATATGTCCACTCATGAACGTATTGTGTACACAACACCAGAGAAACAGAAACCATACAAATGTGAAACTTTCAGTACAAGACAACCTTGTTATACTATGGGGAGAGAGCTGGGCAGTGGGACTGAGTTGCTCTTTTCAAAGAGCTGGCACAGACTAGATGGGCCGAATGGCCTCCTTTTGTGCCATAAGCTTCTATGATTCTACTGCAGTGGTCTAGATGCATAAGCTCATCCCACCAGAGGCGTTTTTAAGACTTCAAACTAATTGGTGCAATTTTCTTAGGGGCCCCGTCACTGACGGTAACTTTAATAAGTGCACATGCGCAATTTTATTTTATGCAAAAATTAACTTTTGGCGGGTGCAATGCTCTGCTCCGCCGGGCTTGGGAGAGCTCTGGTTTTTGCTATATTTAACAAAAGACAAGAGCACAGCACACTCAAATCCTCCCATTTCGATGATTTTTTGCATTATTTGGGGGGCCCACAATATGAGGGGCTCATTGGTGCATTGCACCGATTGCACCGTTAAAAATGCCTCTGCTTGCCCCTCCTCCCCACCCCATACTAAAATGAAACAAGCTGAAATGACCATCATTGGCTGTGTTTCTCCACAAAGTGTCATTAGTGAGGTTTCCCATATGCAGCGTGCATGAACAACACACAGGAAATGGTCATCTGACAAACTGGAAAGCAAACAAATTTTAGCAGGCCAGTCCACACCAGAAGCATATCTCACTTCTAGTAATGGCAGATGCAAAGGAACTTGCACTCAAGTGAGGCACTTAAAATCTGTATTTTAAGTTAGAGATTCTAAAACACGGTGATGGGTTTTCAGATGTATCAGACACCCGTCTGACCAAAATAATTTTGCAAAAAAGACTGCAAGTATGCACAGAATTTGAGGATAAGTAGAAGCATCAACCAAAGAAAATCTTCAATTTCCATCAGAAGACTGATTCTAGAGGGAAACAAATGCTTCCAAATCAGCATCTGAACAGCACACCGGTCTGGCAATGACTCAAAGCAACGATGCAAAACAATGAAGTTTTCTATAACAAAATAATAATAATTTCTTGTAGTGCCTTTCACAGCGGGATAACATCTCAAAGCTTTGCAGAATTCATTGTATTTTTTGTGGCTGCATAAAACAACAACAACAAAATTCCATTTATAGAGTGCCACTCACATCGGGAGGATGTCCCAAGGCGCTGAACAGTTTGGTCGGGACCCAAGCAGGCGTGGGGGCAGGGTCGGGGGGAGGGGAGGGAGAGAGTTGGGAGGGCTTCAGAAGGCACGATCGAAGAGGAGGGTCTTGAGGGAGGTGAGGGAGGGAGCGAGGCGAAGGGACAGTGCCAGCTGAGAATTCCAAAAACCTGGCTTTTGTCGATGTAGGAGACAGAAGTAATAATGTGTGAGCAGAACCACGCCAGGAGTTTGTGATTTGGCCAGGCTCACTGATCAGGATGTGGGATGGTGAAACTGTGAGAATGATAGGAGTTGTCTGACAAGTAGATATCTGCTGAGAGCATATCAATCATTTAAAATGATGTTCTACATTAATGGCTCTTGACCTATGATAGTTATACTGCAGAAGTGGTATGGACGTGCTTCCAAACCATTCAAACTGAACATCAAAGGTTTTGTCTTCTTCCACAGCATAAATTTTCTATGTTTTGATTGTAGTAAGGCTGGATTATTGTCCACGGTGGTCGGATTTATTATTAACTCATCAAATGGTTTAAATTGAGCTGGTATTCTTCAACTGCAGATAAAGAAAGATACTTAAGACGAATGATTAACAATGTTTTATAACAGATTCAATTACATAGTCAATAATGATTAGATTGGTTGTGAAACATCAGGATTTTCACCCCAGTATTAAAAATACTCAAGATTCCCAGGCTCCATGAAAGAGCTTGAGGTGTGACAGCCTTTGTAAAGGCCTTTGTAAAACGATTCATTAGTTTCTGCTGAGAAACACTCTGTGGATTCCTCATTCCTGGGAAACCAGCACTACATTCATAGTTCATCCTTCAACCAATAACAACTTGCATTTGTATAGCACCCTACACACAGTATAGCACTCTGCACACAGGATAGCATCTCCGAGTGCCGCACCGTTGGGGGGAGAATTGAACATCTAAAATAAAACAAATGAGCTCAGTGTGATGGTTGTCACCACTTGATATACCTGCAAATTTTAATTTTTAAAAATAAAAATTAGGAGCAGGAGTAGGCCGCTCAAGCCTGCCCCGCCATTCAATAACATCATGGCTGATCTATTCTAACTCCACCTACCCGTCCCATCCCCATATCTTTTAATCCCTTTATCCACAAGAAATCTATCAATCTCAGTCTTGAATATGTTCAACGACTGAGTATCTACATCCCTTTGGGATAGAGAATTCCATAAATTCACTACTCTCTGCATGAAGAAGTTTTTTCTCAACTTAGTGCAAAAGGGTTGAGCCCTAATTTTAAGAATGTGACCCCTGGTTATAGTTTCGTCAACCAGCAGAAACAGTCTCCCACTATCTACTCTGACTTTCATACTAAGTAACCCTCTGCTTCGCTCCTAACCCTGTCAATGTGAGTCTCTATTTCACTCAACCAAGTCCACACAGACACGTAACCCAGAATATGGGCCATTCCATATGGGCATTATATGGGGTTCACCTGGGGCTTAAATGGGCCAGCAGTATATGGGCAGAATATGGGCCATCCCATATGGGCATTACATGGGGTTCATCTATGAAATTTTAAAAAAATCATCATATATTGCTAATGTGATGCTGACTAACATCCTACTCACATGGGAACACATGAGAAATCTCAATAAAATGCTATGGTTCACAGTGATTTAAGAATCTTAAGATCCGTTATTCTTGCATTTTGTGGCTTATGTAGCAACTGTGATTGGATGATAAGTGTAATCAACTTTTTGACCATATACCATTTATACCTTTTCTAGTAACCCAAAAAGAGAATTTAACAAACAATTTGATTGGATAAAAGTCGCAAGAATGAAAGATAGAAACCAATAGAATAATGTGTATGTTTTTAATAGCAGGGGTAACATTATGGATGTGTTGTGCTGTTTGTGTTCAAATGGGCTGAGAATGTCCTCCCTTGACAAAATGTACATTGTGCTTGGCCAAATGAATGTCATGTACTCTTCACAAAAAGATACTTGCTTAACAATAAGTCTCTCCTGCCTTTACTCTGACTTGCATGGATTCAAATGCGGGGTTTCCGCCTAAAAGGTGCAGGGACCGGGAGCCCCGCCCACCCGCTGACATTATCAGCCATTGCCATGGCAACCACAGCCTGACTGACTGACTGACTGACTGGTCCCAGTTCTCGCACACACCCTGTGACCTCCACCATACTCTATGCTGCAAAGTGAATCAAGTGAATTGACTGTTGAAAGCCTTCCATATCTTCTGCCCATATGGGCTTGCCCAAGTTTTTCCCATATGATTCCCATATGGGCCAGCCCATATTCTGCCCACATGGGCTTGCCCAGGTTTTTTCCATATGAATGATACCCATATGGGCTAGCCCAAGTATATCCCCATGTGGACTAACCCATATGGGCCCCATATGGGATACATATGGGTTGATCCATGCCCATATGGCCCAGGTCGTGCCCATATAGGCCCCACATGGGCTTGCTACCTGGGAACCTTGCATATAAGGAACACAACAATGGAAGATACGCAACTATGGGATCAAACACAACAATCATAGATAAATATAACTGGCAGCACATTACTACATTGGTAAAGGAATATAATAATAATAATCCTTACATTTGATATAGCATTTTTCACATCTTATTGATGTCTCAAAGCGCTTCACAGAATATACTGTAAAGTACAGTACTTCCTGGATGACGACCAACAGTTAGCAATCATAAGGTGCTCCAGCCACAGTATAACGTAAATGCGAAGATTTTTTCTCAAGTTAGCACCCACGTGTTACTTTACTCTGGAATAGGCCATTCAAACTGCATGTTAGCTGACTGTCAACAAGCCCTAGATCTGTACTTTGTTGTAAACTCATGTAGACTGTTCTCTAACTCTGCTACAAGCAGCTTCTGCAACTTGGAATCTTGCAGAACCCAGTAAAGAGGCCCTCTTCCTCATTTCCCTTAAATAATATATAGTTATATGCGATAAATAGTTATATGTGTAAATACATATTACTTACACATTACAAAAATTACGACCCCAATTTCAGCATTCCAACTTAACCGCCTCAGTGAGACCTTGAATGATCCCACACTGAGGGCAATGGTGATTGCCCACTGATTGTGTGGTGCTTACAGGTGGCAACACTCTGGTTAACCTCAGGCTCCTCATGCATGCAACCCTGCTCCATGATGACTTTATTTTGCAAAAACCATCACAGAAGATATTACTGTATTTGCTATGTATCTGAGGGAACAGGGATGCTTCTCCCACAGCTGCTGTTAACTCTGAATATTTCTTAGTCTGGTTAGGATTCCCTTACGCTTCGTGATGAATTTTCATATGACCACAAAATCCTTCCCCAGCCATCCCAAAAAAAAGGCATCTAAAGCTAGGGGTTGTTGCAACTTTACTTGCAGAGAAAAAAAAACCTATGATGGCAATGAGACAAATGTTCCTTCCCAATAGTTAAATTCACTTTATGTCCATCCTCATAGGAACAGGAGTACGCCATTCAGTCCGTCAAGCCTGTTCCTCCATTTAATTAGGTCATGGCTTTTGGGGTTAGAGAATTCCAGATATCTACCACCCTTTTGAGTGAAAAAATGCTTCTTAATTTCACTCTTAAATGGCCTAGTTCTATTTTTAAAATTATGTCCCCTTGTTATGCATTTTCCACCAAAGCAAATAGCTTCTCTGTATTCTATCTAGGGAACGGCGATGTATCGATTTTTCGATTAAACCCGATATGATTTTCAGATCGGTATGCCGATATGGTGATTCTAAAAAAACCGTTATATCGAGAGATTCGATTTTAAAAATATACATCGTTATATTTTTAATATCGTTCCTCGCAATATATCAATATTGTTGGTATTATCAGTGCAATGCGATCTTTTCCAGCTTACCTTGTCGCCGGCATCGCAACCCCCTAGACCTAGAGCATGGAATGCGCGTACATTCGGTGCGCGCGCACAATTAACGCACGCGCACATCCGATGCGCGCGCACACTTTACTGTGTATACTCGACGTGAGTCGTGGCGTCTTAACAAAGTCGCATCGCTGAAAATTGTAGTTTGAAAATTTACCTTTCTCATCATGGGGAAAAGAAGCCCCGTATGGGACTACTTTGAAAACAATGCAGTCAGTAATGGTGTGTATAGATGTACAGTTTGCAAGGTCTTGGTTAAGACATCTGATTCGAGCACGAGCAACCTGCGACATCACATTAAGCAGCACCACCCCGCCCAGCACGCTGCCCTCAGAGCGAAATAATTGTCGACAACAGCAGGAAGTCGAACCAGCGCTTCGGAGAAAGCGACAGGTAGTGGGGCCAGTGCAGCTCAAACAATTCCTGCTTTATTTAAGAGGAGAACATTGTACCAGAGAGGGGACAAAAAGTGGCAAAGTATCACAAACGCTGTCACTTTTTGCATAGCAAAGCAGAGCTTGCCAATGGCGAAGGACATTAATTCAGACTTCAGACTACATAAAAATAAGTGGCATTTTGTGGCTGTAAGTGTTATTTTTGTGTGTGAGAGAGTTAGAAGCCAGATTATCACTGCTTCTATGTGTGTGTCTGACTAGACACACACATAGAAGCAGTGATAATCTGGCTTCTAACTCTTAACAGTCAGACTGTCTGTCTCTCTCTTTTCTATTGTAATAGATCTCATTTACACGTGGACATTACATGCTTGTTTCAAGCAAGAAATGGAGGAGAATAAATCTCTAGATTTTGTTTTTGGTGTGTGTGTGTTCTATTTTGTGTTTAGAGATGGAGGGAGAGAAGGAGAGGGGGAAAGTTGGGAGAGAAGGAGAGAGGAAGAGAGGAGAGGGAGGGAGAGAATGAGAGGGGGAAAGGAGGGAGAGAAGGAGCGAGTGGAAAGGAGGGAGAGAAGGAGAGAGGCGAGGGAGGGAGGGAGAGAAGGAGAGGGGGAAAGTTGGGAGAGAAGGAGAGAGGAAGAGAGAAGAGGGAGGGAGAGAAGGAGAGGGTGAAAGGAGGGAGAGAAGGAGCGAGGGGAAAGGAGGGAGAGAAGGAGAGAGGAAGAGAGGAGAGGGAGGGAGGGAGAGAAGGAGAGGGGGAAAGGAGGGAGAGAAGGAGCGAGGGGAAAGGAGGGAGAGAAGGAGGGAGGGAGAGGGGGAAAGTTGGGAGAGAAGGAGAGAGGAAGAGAGGAGAGGGAGGGAGAGAAGGAGAGGGGGAAAGGAGGGAGAGAAGGAGAGGGGGAAAGGAGGGAGAGAAGGAGCGAGGGGAAAGGAGGGAGAGAAGGAGAGAGGGGAGAGAGGGAGGGAGGGAGGGAGGGAGGGACAGAAGAGGGGAGGGAGAGAAGAGGGGAGGGAGGGAGAGAAGGAGAGGGGGAAAGGAGGGAGAGGAGACAGGGAGGAGGGAGAGTGGAGGGGGAGGGAGAGAAGGAGAGGGGAGAGAAGGAGAGGGGAGAGGAGGGAGAGAAGGAGAGGGGGAGGTAGGGAGCAAACAACATCGTATAATTCAACAGACCTTGACACCAACATTACAAACTTTCTGGACCTAGAGCACGCATTTCGAAATGTGCGTGCACCGCGACTGCGCGCGCATCGTCAGTGCGGTCGCACCGTCAATGCGCGCGCACCGCGACTGAGCGCGCACCATAAATACGCGCGCGCCATCAATGCACGCGCACTTCGAATGCACAGTATAAAAACTCGATAGATCGGTTTAAGCAGGTATGAGCAAACCGATATATCCATATCCGGACAAAAATCCCATATCGCCGTTCCCTAATTCTATCCTATCAAATCCCTTTATCATCTTAAAAACCTCTATCAAATCATCCCTCAATCATCTAAACTCAAGGGAATACAATCCAAGTTTACGCTGCCTTTCCTCATAACTCTTTTAAGCCTGGAGTAAGTTTCCTTGAGTAAGAATAATAATAATCATAATCTTTGTGTTTGCTATAGTGTTTTTCACACCTTCTAGATGTCTCAAAGTGCTTCAAGAATATACTGTTAAGTGAATTGACTGTATATTTGTGTGCTAAATGTGGCAGTTAATTGCTCACAGCGGTGTTCCACAAACAATTGTGGATTGAAATGACCATTTATTATTGTTTATTTCAGGGATTATTATTAGGTGTGTGGAGTAAGGAAACATGCAAAAGATTTCACCCTGACATGCCTGGATTTGAACATTTGAACAGGTCTCATGCTTGTAAGGCGAGTGCTCTAACCATTGAGCTACAGGACTCTAGGATTATTATGTGGAGACCTGTAGCTGAGTGTTTAGAGCACTAGCAAGCAAGAGAATTCCTGAGCAAGGAGAAATGTTGGGCAACTTTCCTTACTCCACACATTCCTGTTTAATTACCTAGCAGTAAGTAGGGATCTCGGTGTTGGTCAATTAGCAGATCACTTTTCAGGGGGTAAACATCCATCAAAAAAACATTTTTTTATAATTAATAATAATTTGGTCACTCAATTCACAACTGTTTGTGGGACACTGCTGTGCACAATTGGCTGTTGTTTTTTCCCACAAAATGTACAGTTAATTCACTTTAAGTATGTTTTGTGAAGGAGTTTGAGATGTCTTGAAGACGTGATAAAGTGCTGTGCAAATGTAATTTTATTGTTGTTCTCTGTGGCAGGAAATCGTCTTAATGAATGGTCTTTAACAACACATATTTCTTCACAAATTTTGAGGAATTGAAACGCTTAGTGCAGAATCTCAGATGTCAATGAGCACAATCTCTGGACTTCACACATCTACATTTTCCCTACATTCATAGAAACATCAAGCCTTCACTATCTATCCTAGATAATGGGGTTGTAGCTAGGAAACACTGTATAATTTGCTGAGTAAATCACATAAACTACTTGTCAGAAATTTTAAAAGGAACCACTGTGATTTTAACCTTATTCACCAATAATTGATTTAGCCAGAATTCTACTTCAATGGTGTACATAATGAGGCTACATAACATTTCTTCCACTTTACTCCAGTCTTTGTTAGAAAAACATGTCCTGCCATTAAATATGCCATTAATCTTGCCTACAATACAAATCAATATTTTTACCAGTCAAGATTTACAATGTAAGTCACTGAATGAAAATCCCATTGGTACAGAGGTTGATCAGACTTATGGAGCTATGTACGTAGGAAGCAGTTCTGAATCATTGCCAGCAACAAACCATAGCACTCGCTAATGGCAACAGAAATCTTGGTACTGAAATCTTAGACTCAGCTAATGTGGCAGATTGGTGAGTGGGGGCTATTTCCAGTGGCCATTATTTGTTTAGCAATATTCCATGAAAGGAAGTGGATGACAACAACAACAACCACAACTTGCACTTATATAATTATCTTTTCATTTTTGATATAGCGCCTTATCGTGTCTTCAACATGCCTCCAAAAACTTCACAGACATACTGTAAAGCATAGTGACTGTACATTCTGTAGTGAAACACGGCACTCAATTGTGCACAGCAGTATCCCCAAAACAGTGAATTAAATCAAACACAAGAAAGGAAACAGATGGCAAATAATTCAAATACAAGATCAGTTGTTGATTGACCAAGTTATTAACTTTTTTTCTCTTTAATGCTTTTCGTGTAGAGCAACATCTTGGAGAGCATTATTTGGATAGGTTTGAATACCAAACAAGGCAAGCAGGTGTGGGCCATCGTCACATTATCTCCTGCCAGGGAGACATCAGCAGCAGCAACAACTTGCATTCATATAATGCCCTTCTTGCTGGTTGGTATATTGGAGTGCTGGTAGGCTTCTTGCTGACAGACTGGATGTGCTGTATGATTCTTCCTTAGACTAGTAACTTGATTTAGGTTTACTTGAGAGGTTTCTTCAATTTCTTCAAATGAAGAACAATTTTTATCGTCTGCAATTTAAAGTAGAGTACTTCTGAAGTTGCCACTTGGCTCACCAATTGCAGCCAACTTAAAACAGCAAGAGGACTGAGTAACATTCACTGCCTTTGATCACAGCAATGTTAAAAGAAGATCAAAAACAACATTGGAATATGGCACATGGACAGACATGTCAGTCACATTATCTTCTAGTGATTGCACTTCAGAAAATTGATTTTAAACTGTTGGACAGAAATTTCTCATCTCAAAAGATTTTACCTTGAAATTGTAAGCTTGTGCACAATTGTGAAAAATTCTTCAGTTTAGTCTTAATTTACAAGCTGTTTCTCTGTGTGATCTTCAATATTAAGACACAATAGGCTTTTGGGCTGACAATACAGTACTTTAAATGTTTCCTTGTAATGCAGGGAAGTGAAGCAGCACATGTTTGTGAACATGCAACTTACTCCAGCCATTCAGTTGTCCATCATAGGAGTTCAAAAGCAATATGAGCATTACACAAAAACACAAACCACAAACATCCATTGAAGGGAGTTTATAGTAAGAATCAGTATTAGAACATACAGAATTTTTTTTTTGATGATTTTGTTTATTGGATTTGGTTAATAATAATAATAATAATAATTTTCATATTGAAATAGCACCTTATCATCTCTTCAATACAGAATATACTGTAAAGTTAAATTGACTGTATATCTTGCAGGCGAAGCATGGCAGCCAATTGCTCATAGTAGTGTCCGACAAACAGTCGTGAATTGAGTCATCAAATTATTATTATTATTATTCAAGAAAAACTGTTTTTTAAGGGGTTATGATGCTCTGAAAAGCAATTGACCAATCAACTAACAATGGTTGGGTTCCCAATAGCTAGGTAAACAGAACCATGTGGAATAAGGAAACTTGGCCAACATTTTATCCTGCATGAGAATCATCCTCTCATTTGCAAAGCGAATGCTCTAGCCACTAAGCTGCTGGATACCAGGACTTTGTTATACAGGTAGACCCTGCTTAATGAAGGGGTTAGAGACTTAAAACCCTTTGTTAAGTGAAAATTTTGTTACGCGAGAGTTTAACTGTATTACTGTATTTGGCCGCAGCCAAAACGCCGCCCCGATCCAAGCCTCCCCGCTAAAATCAGTTTAGTTCCTAGCACTAACATTTTCGGTGTACAGGTTGAGCAGCCAAAAGTCCGGAGTTCCGGAATCCGACAAAAATTGCAGGAATAAAAATGCCAATCCTACCTGCTCCAGGCCAGGTCTGCACAGTAACCACACTGAAATTTCGCAACCCGGGCCCAGGCATTTCCAGCCTCGGGATATGCTTCTTTCTTCCTCCCCCTCATCTCTCTACCTACCATCCCCCCTCTATCTCTCTACCCCCACCACCCCACTCTCTTTCTCTCTACCTCCAACCCTCCTCTCTTTCTCTCTACCCCCACCTCTCTTTCTCTCTACCCCCCCTCCTCTGTTTCTCTCTACCCACCCCCTCTATCTCTCTATCCCCCACCCCCTTCCATCTCTGTCTCTCTATCGCCCCCTCCCCTCCTCTCTATCCAGCCCTCCTATCTATCCCCGTATCCTCCCCCCTCCTCTCTATCTCTCTGTCCCCTCCCCTCCCTCTCTATCCCCTCTCCCCTCCCTCTCTATCCCCTCTCCCCTCCCTCTCTATAACCCCCCCACCCCCCCATCTCTCTATCCCCCCTCTCGATCTCTCCTGGAAGAGGACGTCTTTGTCCTGGACGAGGACAAATTTCCTACAACTCAACATCAACAAGATGGAAGCCCTCCTGATTGGCTCATGTCAGTGCCTCCGCACCTCAGGCGCTGACAACATCAGCGTTCAAAACTGCTCTCTCCACCTCTCGAAGCCAATCAGGAATCTGGGTGTCTTGTTCGACCCCAAACTATCCTTCCTCCCCCACATCCGCTCCATGACTGGCACAGCCTTCCATCACCTCCGTAATATGCCAGACTCTGCCATTACCTCACCCCCCACGCCACCGAAAGTCTCATCCACACCTTTATCAATTCCAGGCTCGACTACGGGAACTCTCTTCTCATTGGCTTCCCCAGCTCCTCCCTTCACAGGCTGCAGATCATTCAGAATTCTGCAGCTCGTGTACTCTCCCGCACCAGGCTTCGTGACCACATCACTGCCACCCTCGCCCGTCTCCACTGGCTCCCCGTCACCCAGAGGATCAAATTCAAGATCATTGTCCTCATTTTCAAGGCCATTCACGGCCTTGCCCCAACCTATCTCTCTGACCTACTGTCCCCCTATCAGCCTGCCTGCACCTTCCGTTCAGCAGACTCAGGCCTGCTCTGCGTCTACCGCCCTAACCGCCCAACCATCGGTGGCCGGGCTTTCAGCCTCTCTGGTCCCACACTGTGGAACTCCATCCCGCAGCCCCTCCGCCTTGCTTCTTCCCTTTCCTCCTTCAAGGCTGGTCTTAAGACCTTCCTCTTCGACCCCACATTTGGCTGCCCCACTAAGTCTTCCCCCTCTCCCACTCTCCTTCCCCCTACTTTGACCCTCCCCCCACCCACCCACCCCACCCATCCGCAAATCAACTTACTCCTTACTGCTAGGTAAACTAGGTGGAGTCCTGTAGCTCAGTGGTAGGAGCACTCACCTTGCGAGTGAGAGACCTGGGTTCGATTCCAAGCAGGTCAGGGTGAAACCTTGGGCAAGTTTCCTTACTCCACACGCCTGATAATAATCCCTCAAAAAAAAATTGGTCACTTTAATCCACGACTGTTTGTGGGACACTGCTGTGTACAATTGGCTGCTGTGTTTTGTCCACAAATATACAGTCAATTCACTTTACAGTATATTCTGTGAAGTGCTTTGAGACATCTATAAGACAGGAAGATGGCTATATCAAATGAAAGGATTGTTATTATTGTTGCAAGGCAAAGACAGGCAAAGCTTTTGTAAAGTGAAATAATATTCATACTAAATATTGTGGGCCAAGACAAAGAATGAAAGGCAGGAGATCTTGCTTTTTGTTGGCTGTGTTATCTCTTCCTCCTTTCCCTCCATCCTCCCCGATCCAGACACCAGCTCGGTTCTGAAACATTGACTGTCCAGTGCCTTGGGATGTCCTCTCAACGTGATAGGCGTAATACAATGTAATTTTTGTTGTTGTTGTTCCAATGAGTTATCCCTTATCACCAATAACTGTGTTGCTAACAACAATTAACATTAATAAAAATAGAGAAAAAATATTCTTATAAACTAATAGGTGTACTTCATAGCCTCTGGATACATGCAAATGGGCAGTTTCAGTTTAACTACATTTGAATTAAGCTACTTTGTTTACTCTACTGAAGCTTCTGTGGGATCGTAAATGTTTTTCTTTTGCCTGCAAACCATTCTGCAGTTGGACAAATAGACTCTGTTGTGATCACCACACATTTGGCTTGTGACACTAAAATGTATGAAAAACATTTCATTAAACCAGCCTTCACAATGGCTGCTTAAGTATTATTAAAGCAAACACACTTTGTATTGTTATAGCAAATATAATATCCAGCTTTGTTGCATACATGAGGGAAAGGGGAATAGAGAGATGTGGAAGAAGGGATTAGGCAGAGTGAAAGTTCATGTGGAGTCCAAACAATCGCACAAACTAGTATTTAAAATTCTATGTCTATGTTAGCAAGAGCTTGTAAAAGATCATTGAGTGTGTGTTGCATCAATTCTTTTCACACCCAGCAGTATCTAGCCTTTTGAAAGTTACAGTATGTGGAAAAAACACTTTAAATATTAATTGGGGAATTTATCAGCTTCTCTTGTAAACTCTGTAATACTTCTTCTACTATGTTATGTGCTAACTGATGACACAATTCAGTATGTAACAATTTTCAGTGCACAGCAGATCACCAAAAGCATATCATCGATGTTGAAGAACATCCCAAATTTATTCCAAATTTGCCAGCGTTGTTTCATCTCAATGACTTTAAATCTAATCTTGGCTATTTTGCTGAAAAACAATTGCATATATTCTTTGCTAGTTTCTTAATATTTTTAGTTGGACTTCCTGTCACCAAAGCCAAATTTACTTATTTGTTAATACAACAAACAATAATACTTGATTCTGATATCAAAATGTTGTTAATATTTCAACTTGGTTCACATCATTTCTGTAAAGTGTAGTGACTGTATTTTTTGTAAGTGAAAGCACTACCAATTTGCACACAATATTGTTTTACAAATAGTCATGAAATATATGACTATTTTGTAAAGAGGATTAAGGATTGTTGACTAGGAAGCTGAGAGAACCCCCCTTCTTTTTTCAAACAGTGCCAGGGGATCCATAATGTCCAACTGAACATGCAGTTAGGAACTCAGATTAAAATTTCATCTGAAGGAATTATATTGTCTAGAGGTCATCTCCTGCTGATATGAACATTATCACTTTTAATTTATAGGATAGTTTCACACACAAAATGCACAGTCAATTCACTTGATAGCGGCTTCTGTAAAGTGCTTTGGGATGTCTCAAAGACGTGATATACGCAAGGTTGTAAGAATTATTAATATACAGTATATAACTCCAATTCCATATGAAGTTTGACCAGGAAATTTTGTGCTGTGAACTCGATCATAATTTTATTTGACTCTGAAATGCATCATAGAATTCTGAACTCTTAGAAGGCCATCTCCTTGAAACTCACAAGAATATCCCTTTGATCTGAGAGGGAAAAAGGGAAAAAATATGTTAAATATCAAAGATTGTGCAGTAATAAGATGAAAATATAATCATAAACACCAGGTGTACAACATTGAAATGCTAGGTGAACCTTTTCCTGTTTCTTTTATTTTTAAATTCAAGTACACATCAGTGCAGGAGGTACAATAGGAAAAGATGCATGACCGTATTGTCATTAATATGACAATATGGCTTCTTCATAGGTATCAAATGTAATCAGTTCTTTGAATTGAATGCATTGTAGTATACTATAAATTTAATGTTCTGCAAAGTAATTAGAATTTCAAAAAAGAATATTGCAGCATTCAATGGGTTAAAACACACATTAAATTAATCGAGATATTCAATTCAAACTGAATTGCAAATTTAATGATATTCATTTGAATACAGAATGTGATTAGCTGAAGAGATTTCTCAGAGCAAGTGGAAGTGGTGATGTATGCATTGTCTTGCTAAACAGACTGCATATTGTATATCCCAAAGACAAATCTGCCAGTCATTCACCTTAGCCATCATTGAGTATCTACATTGCAGTATTATACTTTGTGGTATTTTCATTCACTTTATCTATTTAATGATCTTCCTCTTGCCTAAGATTCATGTCATTTTGGAAATATCAACAAAGCATCAAAATATGCTCCATATAATTTCAGCTTCATTAGAAAAAAAACAAAGAGAAAAGCTGAATACTTTTTACACAGAAATGTTCTTCCCAAAACAGTACTTGAAGCAAAATCCAACATAGATTTCAAAAACGAATTACACAAATATTCAGAAATGAAAAATATAAAAGGGAATGGGGAAAAGGCATGGGAGTGGGACTAACAAGATAGCACTCACAAAATGAGAGGACGGAGTGAAGGGGGGAGAAATAGGGGGGAGTGAGCGAGACAGCAGAGAGAGAAGGTGGAGTGAGAGGTGGGAAGAGATATGGGGAGAGGAGGGGGAGGGAAAGGTGGGGGAACAGAGAAAAGTGGGAGGGGTGAGAGAAGAGGGGGATTCTCTTTCCCCTCTTTGTCCCCCCTCTCTCCTCTTTCCCTCCACTTCTCTCCCATCCTAACCCCCTATCCCCCTTCTCTACCTCTACCCTCCTCCTTCCTTCTTCCCCCTCTCTCTCCCCTCCCTCACTGCTGTCGTTTCTCTCTCTCCCTCTCTCTCCCCCCTTCTTTCTCTCTCCGTCCCTCTCAAAATCTCCCCCCAAGTGCGGATCACTATCTGCAGCGGTTGCTAAGGACATAGTTGGTAAGAGACTCTCTTCTCTTCCTAACAGACTGCAGTAAAGGCTCTGCACATTGTGTCCTCCCATCCACCAGCTCCTGCCGCTGCCAACAACAACAACTTCAATTTATATAGCGCCCTCCATGCCGGATGGTGTCCCATAGCGCTTCACAATAGCGGATCCCGGGACCGAGCCAGGGGCAGGGGTACAAAGGTGACCAAAGGCGCGGGCGAAGAGAAAGGTCTTCAGTTGGGACGTGAAGCTGAGAAAAAGGGGATGAGGCAAAGGTAGTGAGGAAGGAAATTCCAGAGCCTCGGGGCATAGTGGCTGAAGGCACAGCCACCGAGGGTGGAGCAGAGAGGCCAGACCCAGTGGAGCGAAGGCAATGGGAGCTGGTTTGAGGAGAGGAGGTCAGAGAGGTAGGGGAGTGCAGAGGAGTGGAAGGATTTGAAGACAAGGGAGAGGATCTTGAAGTCAATCCTCTCTGGGATAGGGAGCCAATGAAGTCTGGCAAGGACTGGGGTAATGGGGGGAGCAAAGTTTGGTGTGGGTAAGTATGCGGACGGCAGAGTTTTGGATGAGTTGGATTTTATGGATTGTGGTGGAGGGGAGACCGGCGAGGAGGGCATTTGAATAGTCCAGCTGTGAGGTGACGAAGGCGTGGACCAGGGTTTCAGCTGCCCTGGGGGATGTTCACCATTAGGGGACTGAGTGGAAGTTGGAATAATGGAAATGGTAGCGGGCCACATTAAATCATCCACCGGGCCTTTTTGTTATCAGGAACATAGTCAATGTTAATCAGAATCCAAATTTGGTTTCCAAAGTATATTTTCTTTTCCTTTTCAAACTTAAATATAACTATCAGATTGTTACCCACTGTTATGGATGTTTATGATACAGCAGGATTTTGTGCAACAACTACCAGTGAGATAAATCAGAGCTATTTTAATCGGAGTAGCCTTGATGTTGTGTGAACTGATCTAAATTGTAAAATAATCAGCAATGTCTAAGTAGATTTCAAAAGGGCTAGATTCTAGACGGAACCTTAGATGCCTCATTAAATGTGTTGATGCAGGAATCAAAGCAACAAAGTCTTGTTTAATAGAAACATAACAATTTACGAGACAAGACAGCTGATATAGGGTCCAGTTCTTTGTTAAATTGCCGTATTCCGTAAAGTAATGGTAATATAATTGGAATACAATTGTGGAGCAAAAATCAAACGCTGTCATAAAATATTCCAGACATAAAAATACAAGAATATTTGTCCTTGAAAAATGCTCTGAAACTTAACATGAAGGATGCTGTATGAATGGAAATTGTTTTTGATTCAGGTTTGAATTCATGTCCTAGAAGTGAAACTAAAGGACAGAAGGCTGACCCTATTACTTCTATAATTTCTATATTTCTACTTTCCTATTCCACATGCCTGAAATTAATCCCTCCACAAAAAAAAAGTTTACCCACTCAATCCATGGCTGTTTGTGGGTCACTGCTATGTGCAATTAGCTACTGTGTTTCGCCTACAAATATACAGTCAGTTCACTTTCCAGTATATTCTATAAAGTGCTTTGAGATGTCTCGACGACGTGAAAAATGCTACATCAAATGCAAGAATTATTATTGTTATATTATGAGATTCCTGAATATAAAATGCAAGACACGTAAATGGGAACTCCCCTGGTAACTCCTTCTCCCCTTCTTCTCTCTTTCTCCTTTACAACACTGTTCTTTGTAAAGCAACATAGCATAGACATTATGCTATGCTATGTTGGATCTATATAAATGTAAATTGTTGTTTTTAGAGGAACAAACCTCGGCACAAAGGAATGAATAGAATTACATCCAAATGTGCTGCGTATTATATAGGGTGAAGGGGTCCTTACTCAATAGGTTTTTCAAACAACTTATCTCAAAATTTAATTCAGAGAAGTCATTAAGCAAGTTTAATCCTTCTGAGCCCTTCCTTACTCAGAGTATTTATTACAGGAGATGTCTTTCATTGCTGCCGTGAAGGTTTTTGTCACCGAGTTGATATGTACATGATACCAATCCACTGAAACTCCATTCGGATGTGGTTTACTTAAGGAGTGGAGTTTCCACAATTCAATGAGAATTCCAGTTAATTCCTTTTTAAGGAATTTCATCAAGAAATACCACAAATTGGATCAAAGATTTTCTTTCAGATAAAGGGCTCAGATAAAGAACAATGTAATGCTTTTTTTTTTGCAATTATCTACTTGAACTGCACATTTTAAATGTTCCTGGAGATTTACACCAAAGGTGGATTTGAAAACTGTTTTGTGTCCAGCAGTGAAGGCAGTCGTAGTAAAAGCACTGGCATCATGCTTGAATCCTACAGAGTGAATCAAAAGTCTTTACTCATAGGTTTATGAGATGTTCAAACTGCATGCCAAGTAGACTTTATACATATCAACTCGGTGACAAAAACTTTCACGGCAGCAATGAAAGACATCTCCTGTAATAAATACTCTGAGTAAGGAAGGGCTCAGAAGGATTAAACTTGCTTAATGACTTCTCTGAATTAAATTTTGAGATAAGTTGTTTGAAAAACCTATTGAGTAAGGACCCCTTCACCCTATATAATACGCAGCACATTTGGATGTAATTCTATTCATTCCTTTGTGCCGAGGTTTGTTCCTCTAAAAACAACAATTTACATTTATATAGATCCAACATAGCATAGCATAATGTCTATGCTATGTTGCTTTACAAAGAACAGTGTTGTAAAGGAGGAAGAGAGAAGAAGGGGAGAAGGAGACAAATAACTAAAGGCTAGTTATTTTAAAGGGATAGGTTTTCAGACAATATTTAAAGGCAAGTCAAAAGAGCAAACAACAACAAATTATATTATGTATAACTTCTTTCATGTCATAAAGACATTTCAAGGCAATGGACAGCCAAACTGGGGGGTTAGGATCAGAAGGTGTGGAGGGCAGAGAGGATAGGGGGAGGGTGACCATAGGTCATTCATTGATAGTAAAGTAAATTCATGAAGGAAGACAGGGTATAGGGACGGAGTCCTAGCAATAAATGGCATATAAAAACAACCTACTCTTACATAGCTTCCTGCACTCAGGGTAGCATCTCAGAGTGCTTAACAGAGCAGAGTCTGACTCTGAGCAGTGGTGGGTGGGGGGGTGGGGTCGTAAGCATGGTTGAAGAGGAAGGTTTTGGGGACTTGAAAAAGGAGAGAGAGGGCAAGGATGGAGCGATTGAGGTAGAGTGTTCCAGAGTTTTGAGGTGTATTGGCTAAATCCGAGATGTTGGATTGTGGGGCGGAGTGCGTGAGGGATGAGCAGGAGGCTGGTGCTAATCAAGTAGAGGCAAGCAGGTTGAATAAGCTGCATCTTTTGAGGAGTGGAGAGGGGGAGACCAGTGTGGAGGTCAGGTTAATTTCCCCATGTTTGAGTAATCCAGGTAGGAGGTAGGCTGCATTTGGGGTAAGGTATGGTCGAAGACAGGCAATGTGTCAGAGGTGGAAGAAGGTGGTTCTGGTCAGGGATCGTATGTGGAGGAGGAAGGAAAGCTGGGTATCGAACCGGATGCCTAGGTTAGGCACTGGTTGGGTGAGTGTGAGGGAAAGCCCAGGGAGGTTGTGCAGTTCAGATTCCCAGGAGTGAAGATGTTGATGGAAGCCAAGGAGTTTGGCTTCTGTCTTATCTACATTCAGCTGCAAGAAGTTGCAACTGGATGCAATATAGCTGCTGAAGTGTTGACCAATGATGGTTGGGATGAATGGGCAGGGAAATGCTCTGGTTTTCAGCTTGCCAAGATGTAGGGGGGAAGCAGAAGATTGGGGTTGGAGATCACAGAGGTAAGGAGTACTAGATTGCAAAGGGATTTTCTAGGTTCGAGAGATGACCTTGAAATTAATCCATTAGAAGACACAGAGCCAGATATACCTGGTGAGTCATCCATCCTAATCTAATTCCCTACTCTTTCCTCCTACCATCTAACATAACCTCAGTAATGTACAACACATTAGGAGGCCATTTGACCTCATTTATTTAAAGATAAAAACAAGGAGATCCCTCATTTTAATGAATTTTAACCGTTAAACATTTAACAGTAGAATAGCATTAAGTACAGATAACTACACATTTTGAACTGGTTTTTTTAAACTTGTTGCTGAGATAAGTTTTTCTAAATGTCCCCATGGACTCAGAGGAAATGAAAAGAGAGAGATTATTCTCTGTTGCATGATAAACCCCTGAAAGCTTTACTCATTTTATGGGCTGTTAATACTGCAATATAACCATCCCTTCACAAAACTATAATGTTTAAAAGGAAATTATATTTTAGTCTGCACAGTTAAATGAAGCTGCCTTGCACTTAAGTGGGGCTGCTACTTTAAAACTTAATTCTCAAATACAGTTTTCATCGCTTGATACTGCACCCATAAGTGCACCAATTAATGAAGGCAACTCAGTGACTGATGATAATTCACCTGTGAAATTAACCTGAACACTAATCTTTTATAGTCTTTTTAGGATAATGGGTTGATAATCCACCATTTATAGACGCTTGGATGCTTGATGGCAAAGCCTCATTTGTATCTGACATAAGTATTTTTATTTGACAAGATCAATAATTTGGCCAGAAATCCCCGGAACAAAAATGGCCATTTATTGCATGGCTGGTCATTCAATTTTATCTTTGGGGGACATTGTTGTTTTCAAAGCATTTTGAGACATACTCTGCTATGTCAAAAGTAAGGATTATTATTGTAAGAGAGGTACTGATGAAGAAAATCTTTCAGTCATTTTTGATAACTCAATCCTGTGTTCTTTACTGAAAGAAGTTGCTCAGGTTGCTTATGGCTGAAGTGGTATTTGTTTTTTTTTCATGTGTGACCATAGACAAGAAATGTGACCAGACTATTTAACCGTAGGGGTGTCATAATGATCCATTAACTCAATACCAGTGTATTACAGTGTAATCTGTGAAGCGCTTTGAGACATCTAGAAGACACGATAACCGCTATATCAAATGCAAGGATTATTATTATTATTATTAACATCAATTTACACTTCATGTTTTGATATCAAGTAGTACCTAATTTGTGCAGTATAGATGAATGATCATTTACATGTATGCAGCACCTTTCATGTCGGGAGGATGTCCCAAGGTGCTGAACAGTCAGTGGTCAGGACCCAAGCATGTGAGAGGAGCGACAGAGAGGTGGGAAGGCAGCTGAAGGCATTGTCGGAAAGGAGCGTCATGAGACCGGCCTTGAAAGAGGCAAGGGAGGAAGCGAGATGAAAGGAATATGGAATCGAATTCCAGAGTGTGGGTGCAGAGAAACTGAAAGCCTGGCCATCAATGGTAGGACGGGTCGGGCAGGAGACATGGAGCAGACCGGAGCCGGTTGCATGGAGGGAGTGGGGAGGTTGGTAGGGAGTCAGCAGGTCAGAGAGGTAGGAGGGGGCAAGGCCATGGATGGTCTTGAAAGCATTGAAACATTCAGCACCTTGGGACATCCTCCTAATGTGAAAGGTGCTCTACAAATATAATTTTGTTGTTGTTATCGAAAGCGAGGTCGAGAATCTTGAATTCTATCCTCTGGCGGAAGGGAAGCCAATAGAGCCGGGTGAGTGTTGGAGTAATGGGGTCGCAGAGCCTCGGGAGAAGACACGAGCTGCAGAAATTTTGAGCTGGAGTTTGGGAAGAAATTCTACCAGGTCTAGATTTACTCTGTTAGCATAATATTTCAGAACATTCAAAATTGTTGAATTTAGTCTTAACTTTTAAGTTGATTTTCAGTCGTTTTTTGGAAGAAGCTTGCAGAAAACTGGCTATGAAATGAAATCTGTATTAAAGAATTTACCAAATTCTGGTGATCTGAAATACTATGTAAATAAAGTAAACCTCGCACCAGGTAGAATTTATTTCCATAGATCCCCTAACAACACAACCTAGAAGATCTCCTAACAAGAAGTCCAAGGATCAAACTGAATCCTGTCTTGTCTTAATACCACATCACACAATGCATTTGGCCCCTGACAACACAGCCCAATCAAAGAAAAGCTGGATTAAACAAAACAATAAAGCGATTTAAAATCTTTGAAGCAGGAAAGCAACAATTGTGGATACCTGCACACAGCTGCTGATCCCAATATATACAGCGCTTTCGAGTGAGGCCCAGTGTATAGCGAGGAAGTAGTAATAAAAGTTCAGATTAAATCTAAAGGTATTTAGAATTTGAGTTCACAAATTGGTATTTATTAGGTCAATGAGTAAATGAAAATATCTTGCTATAAATGCATCCTAATCTCTTAGCAGACTAGAAAGGTTTGTTTCAAATTGTGCATATTTAGTAATGTAACAAGGTATAGCTTGTAACAAAGCGAGAGATGCTTCATATTAGTGTATTGTTATTGATGGTTGCTGGCTCTGTGGAAAGATAGAGCAACGGTAAAAACAGACAATACACATCAACAGCATCTCATTGAAAAAGGTAGATTGATGTAAATTAATGAAACAACTGAAAATAATACTTGTACTTTTTGACTAATAACAGTTCATTGGATGCTCCTTCGTCAATCCTGCTCTGATGACTGATGTTCAACTGAAGGGCTGACGTTCTACCCAAAGCTTTGCAACCTATTTTCCTTCCAGATGCTGATTGATTTGCTATGGTTTTCCAGCGTTTTTATTAGTTAAAATTGTAAATATCCAACACAATATCCAGAAAAAGTGCAGTAAGATTGGGTGTGTGGCTGCATTCTGTTGATGTATTATTGTTACTGAATAACAATATTAATGATAATTCTTGCAGTTCACATTGTGTCATAATGCTTCACAGGATATAGCAAAAAGTAATGTGTCTTTGTATATCTTGTGGATGATCTGGTTATTTTTAGAGGAAAAATTACTGTTAGTATCTTTGCACAAGATTGGAAATTACGTTTTTCTAGTGTACAGTGTCTGTTATATTCCCAGGAGTCACCTTAGTGTCTGTGTTGTGTGTACATGCTGGTTATTAATACTGTACTCACAAGCTGGGCTTCATTTAAAATGTGTGCAAACACTGACTATATTAATATGCAGACTAACTACAGCCCCAAAGATCTATAAATAAGAGCATTGGGAATCTGATCTCTTAGATTCCCAAGAGAGTTTGTATTCATGTTTGTACAATATACCACTAAACTTCATTAGCATTCAAACCTATACAGACCCACAGTATACATCATCTTAACTTCCTCTAAACTGGTATTTTGTTTCAATCTGTAAGGACACCATAAATATCACAAGATCATAAAGTTCGGATGAAGGAGTCCCTTCGACTCATTTATCTCATCCTTCCAGAATTCTGACCCTACTAGGTTCCCATATCAGCTGGCTATGAAATGACTTCAGTGTCCTGGCCTCAAACACCCTTTTTGGTAGCCTATATTAGCTGTTAGTTACTCACTTATGCAAATAAATACTTTGTGTTGCCTTTGCACCAGTACTTCACAACTTTAAACTTCTAGTCTTCAGCCTTTCTGCCTTACAGGCCATTGGGGTAAATACACTGTTTTGTATTGTCTTTCTATAAAATGAATATGTTAAAAGAGGTATTTGAAGCCACAGACCCACTGCACACACCCAAGCTGTCACAGACTTAGATTAGCCACTGTGATCAATATAGATGCCAGAAGGTCTTGCCTGTCTTATTCAAATGAACTTTGTAATTGAGTGCTATTATTTTCAAATGGGTACTTCTCCAATCATGGAACTATTATTGCACAGTTGATGCTTTGATGCCTGCTGCATATTTCTACTTGATTGGCTTTAGTCAAATTGACCATTTATTTTAAGCAATGTCACAAACTCCAGTAATGATGCATGGTAGAAACAAAGGGCCAGCCAGCGCGTGCGACCCATCTTTCATATGAGCCGTTAACTGAAGTCATGGCTATTTATTCCTTAGGGACATTACAAGCCCCCAATTACTATTGATTTCCATTGAGAGGGAGTCAATGATTAGGTGTCACATTTATCAAATAGCCACAAGAACAGAGAAAGGAGAACCGGGAAGGAATGTTTTCATCCACAGAGTTGTTGGGATGTGGAAGGACATGCTGATGAGCAAATGGAAACAGAGTCCAATGTGGCTTTCAATAGGGAAATAGACAGACATATAAATGGGAGAGACTTTAAGCACAGTGGAGAAGAGGTGGGGCAGTCTTCCTTCTGCACTGCAAATTTCTATATTCCTTTTTTTCTATTTGAAAGTTGAAGACTTGATGTTATGGTAAACAACTTGCATGCCAGCTTGGGTGAGGTGATAGCATTTTCCTCTGAGTCAGAATATTGTGGGTTTATATTCATATAGTATAAGATGAGACTCTGATGCAGTGCTTGGAATGCGTTGCATTATTGGAGATACCATCTTTGGATGAGATGCTAAACCAAAGTCTTATCTGCCTATTCAGGTGTACGTTAAAGATCCCATGGCGCTATTTAGAAAGAGAAGGGAGTTTCTCCCAATGTGCTGGCCAAGAATTTCTCTCAAGAATCCTCCAAATTAAATTGAACATTCGCTTCAGGGCTGTTTGTAGGACATTGCTTTGCATAAATTGGTTGCCACTTTTGCTTTGCAAAATATACGTCATTACATTTTACATTAATATCATGCGAAGTGCATTAACATGTCCTCATGATGTGAAAGGCCCTATATCAAATGTAAGGATTATTATTATTATGTTAATCATGATGTTATTGCAGTTTAAATCATGCTGTAAGGAAAGCATTTCTTTATGCTTTCCAGTGATAGGTCAGACAGACAATAACACTGCCACTTTACATATGAATAAAGTTACTTGTTGTAATATATTTGTGTTTCCTAAATTAGCTATTTTTCACCCACAAATATACAGTCAATTCACTTTACAGTATATTCTGTGAAGCTCTTGGAGACATCTAGAAGACATGAAAAGCCCTATATCAAACATAAGGTTTATTATTACTTACTATCGGCTTGTGATTTAGCATTTTATTTCAAAGACAGAAATTAACACTCTCAGTTCCATTTATAACATGAGCTCCAGTCTTGATTTGGATTTTGAACCCACAAAGTCTGAACCAGAGACAAAAGTGCTGCCAATGAGCACAGCTAGCATTAATTAATATATACAAATTAAAATACTCTGGAGAGGAATCACCTATAACTATATTTGGATCATTTTTTCAAGTACGATTGAGAATTTCTGTCATATTCCTGCATGCAGATGTTAATGTTAGATGTTAAATGTCAAGTTGCATTAGATTGGAAACCATTGATTGTTTTAAACCTACAAAATGAAGAGAAATGTATTTGTTTTCAATTTTGCAGCTTTTGTAGTACTTGTCCTGCGAAGAAAAGGTTAAAGTGAGCCCTTTACAACTATTTCCAGCAAGTAAAATAATTGAAATAACTATCAGGTCATTCCTTACCTACTCTCTCATAGTAATTATATTGTGGGAATCTTCTTCTAATGATATATAATTGCTAAAATTGAGAATATATGAAAAGGGTTAGTGCTTATTTAACATTTGCTGGTAAAGCACTCATTACTTCCAATTCTCATTAGTATACTTATAGGAACTCATTTTCTTTCCCATAAGACATGGTGGTATACACCACAATTACTTTTAGATTGCTCCCCTTTATTCATAAATTAAATCTGCTATTTATTACTGTACAGCAACTCAATCCTCATTGGATTAGTCAATTATCACTGCACCGAAACTGATCTTGAATGAAAATGCTTCTTTATGGCTCCAGGGTCGCTTATCTTCAGTCGTGAAAGGTCATGCTGTACTTTCACTGTAATTTGCAACCCAAAAAAGCTGAATATCATGGACAACAGTTCCCAAAATAAAATTGATCATTCTCTTCATGGCTGTTTGTGAGACATTGTTGTGCTCAAATTGACTGCATTATTTAAAGTCACTCCATTTCACAGTAAAATCCTGTGAAACGCTTTGCGACATCTCAACAGTATCATAAAGTGCGACATTAAATGGAAGCATTATTATTATTATTAATGTGAACTTACATTAAGGCTCATGATCTGAATACAAATCACGCTGTAGCCCAGCTGTCAAGACTGTCTTGAGAAGATGATTTCAGCAATGGCAGTGCATTTAGTCTTGTCACAGGAGCAAAAATCTTGACAGGGCCAATTGATTTTAGTAGCCTTTCAGAAATAGTTGTTTAAAAGTTACTGGCCTCTCCAATGGACTGCTGCAACCTTTTAATATAACAGTAACCTTTGCATTTGATGCAGCATTTTTCACATTGGAGGATGCCTCAAAATGCTTAACAGGATGTATTGTAACTTGCCATTCCAAGAGAAAGTGATAAGTTATCAGGTCTGGCGAGTCAGGTCAGGGCAAAACCTTGGGCAAGTTTCCTTACTCCAAGTGCCTAACAATAATCCCTCAAAAAAAACCAGAATAACTAATTGGTCATTTCAAACCATGACTGTTTGTGGGACACTGCTGTGTGCAATTGGCTGCCACATTTCGCCCACATATATACAGTCAATTCAATTTACAGCATATTTTGTGCAGCTCTTTGAGACATCTAGAAGACGTGAAAAGCACTATATCAAATTAAAGGATTATTATTATTATTATTATTATTACACCGATTATATTTTAGTGACAAAACCCAACAGGCAATTTGTGCACAGTAATGATTCAGGCATCATTGGGTAGAAAATTTGCGTAGGACTAAATTTGCTTGAATAACCTAGCATTCCAGAGCATCCCAAATTTATTGAATTCTTAAAAACATTATTGAATACATTATTTAACTTAGAAGCTGGTTTTCGGTAGGTTCTTTATAGACTTCAACATGAAGATTGAATTCAACAGGACGCTCAGAAATGCTGCATTAATAAAGTAAGGTGGAATCCCACCCCCAGCACTCCCTGAGCAGCATTAGTTACTAAAAGAGGGTATTGAGAAGGAAACCGTCTTGCACTTGGGGCTTTTACATTAGAAAAGGGCACTGATGATATAATGTAGAAAAATTGGCCTTTTTGTAATTTTTTAATACAGTTACTACTTTGTATGTAGTTCAATGAAGTCTCTCATCATTATTTTAACTATTGTTGGCAAGAGCAGCCAAAGCTGTGAAATCTGTGCTTTATTTATATTCATTCAACAAAGTCAATGTGGTCGAAGAAAGAATAACTTATATCAGCACAGCAGGAGCATCAAAGTACCTGTGTGAGGATTATACTTCCAACCGGTAAGACCATTTTGTGTAAATATCAAAGCTTCTTTCCAAATCTATATTTGCATCAGGATCTCCTTCCAATAGAAGATAACAGAAGGAAATTCACAGTTAATTCATAAAGTGCACATCATGTCTATAATATAACTTCTCTCCTGTACAGATGGATGTTAAAAATCATACATAGCCTGTTCTCAGGCTTTTGTCTAACTAGTTAACCATACTTTTTAGCAGGAGTTACTGCATAGTGATCAAGAATTAAGAGAGTGAGCCACAATTTTCTATACTAAGGGAAAATTTTAGCATTGATGTTTGCTCTGGGTAAGCAATATAAGTCAATTGTGGTTTGAACTTGTAACATTGCTGTAGAATGTGTTGAGAGTTGCATTGGACTCTGTCTTTATCCACCTATGGGCCATGTTAAGGTATATTTTATTTATATGCTCATTATCATAAAGAATGTCAAAAGATAATAAATGTAACATTACAAACACAAAATGTAGGTTTGAAATACTGAAATGTTAATAGCCGCTGCAGCTTGATCGATGAAGCAGAGTAATACAGAGGATCAATCAACAGAACTGAGCAAGAGACTATCATTTTAATGCACCTTTTGAAATATGTCAGCGTTTGTTTTAAAGTTAGATCGTTTGGAATGAGGGTTGGTCTTGAGTGGAAATTTATCTTGGTTTTACGACTTTAGATTTAGTCATACTCCTGTGCATTTCTGCTTTTATGTTTTTTTTAATGAATTCTGTATTCAGGATTCAGTTCTGTCAGTTTATGTTATTCACTCAGCAGTCTTGGAATTCAATCCGTGTTATGGCCTCCAAGATTAGCAACAGTGTCAATCTTTGTAGGTTGCAGTAATCCGGAGAGATCCTTTAAGCAGTCCAGTGCATCCTTTTGTTTCTGATTGTAAGTATTGTATTTTTCTTTTCGTATTGCATTGGATCACAGAGAGTTGCTAATGGCTTGTTTTAGACACTTCCCTCACGTGGATTACTGATCCATATGGTGTAACTACATATTTAAACACTTCTGTTAGTAATTCTAGCTCTTCTGCACAGTAGAAATATGCAATTTCTTGTTTGTTTTTTACTTTATGCTCTTTCAACTTGATTCTCTGCTCCTTATTCCTCTTCCGCTCCGTTAACACAGGTTGGTTGCACATCCCCCAACTCTTTTGTGCCACCATTGTTTGCCGTTCCTTCAGAGACTGTACTTCTAACCTCCAGAACTCCCTGCCTCATTCCTGCCACCTCTTCCCTCTTTATGTATCTTTAAATTCCTTTTTAATACCTAAATCTTTGTTCACACCCATGATCACCCCACCCTGCCTTCTCTATTGCTCAGTGTTCGATTCTGCCACTGTCAACGCTCCAAGATGCTTCCTTGCGTGAAAAGCACAGTAGAAATGCAAGATGCTATTGTTGATTTAAAATTGAGATGTTTATACCTAATTATGTGTTCAGAAGAAACCCTAAATCAGATTGAATACTGAATTAGATCATTTCAAGTATTTTTCCCTTATTTGCCCTCAATTTTTCCCTTATTTGCCCCCACTTATCTCTTTAACAAAAGAAAACACAACACACCCATTAGTTATTTTAAAATAGATGAAATCCAACTAATCATAATAATTATCTTAAAAAGTAGCCAATACACAATGCATTTTATCTTAAAATGCTATTAATTACCTTGAGACATATCGATGATGTGATAAGGCACTTTATCAAATGTAGGCATTATTATTTGTTGTTACTTTCCTTGATCTATCACAAATTCCTCAAACTGTATAGTGTTACACCTATTGTCATTCCATTTTTATTTAAATTATATTTATTTGAACATCCTCAATCCCAGGATTATATTTAGTGACAAAGCCTGGAAACAAGCTATTTAGCCCAACTTGCCCATGCCGGTATTTATACTCCTTGAGTCTCAACCTCTTCTCGTCCCCTCTCCTGTGCCCTTTTATTCCTATCTCCCTCATGGCTTGATAACCAGTGTCAATATATTTCTTACATCTATAGCCTTAAGCCCATTAAAGTTATGGTTGTATAACATTTTGGGAAACCCGAGATAACCATCAAACACAAATAAAAAAATGTTTTTATCCACATTAACTTCTTTTGAACCTCTATCCATACTATCTGCTGTGTAGGCTAGGCCGCTTTTCTATATCAGACACACCGTGAAGCAGTGTAAAACAGCATGTCATTAAAATATGCCTGTGGAACTTAAGTTTATTTTTCCAACTATAGAGGTTTTTATATAATTGATTTTACACTGTAATATGGAGAATTTAATCCCTAGTCTTACTTGATCAAGGCCTGTTCTGAATATTAGTCAATCAAGCATTCTAATAATTACATGATATTGCTAAATGAATGTTTAAACTAATCGTAACATTTCCGTATTAAAAGTACGTTCACTATTTTGTATAGTATTGAATTGTTGGTGCACAAAATAAATTCCAATTTATTCCACTTCCATTTTTAATCTGCTATAACCATAACATCATCGGTGTCCTAGCCAACAATCCCCCTAATAAAATTGATCATGGCCATTTGTGGGAAATTGCTGAGCACAAGTTAGCTGCAACACTTGCCCACAAAACACACAGTCACTCCATTTAATCGTAAAATCCTGTGAAGCATTTTGAGATGTCCTCCCCACGTGAAAGATGCTATGCTAAATGTAAGGATTTTTATGAATTTCTCAGATAGCAACATAAGAACAGCAATAGGCCATTCAACCTGTTGAGGTTTCTATTGGTTTATTAGATCCCGTTCTGCTAATTTATTGAATCATAAAGACCTTTTAATATAATATCAATATATAATGTGATTTGTTTATGTCAGTTAACAACAATATTTCACAAATGGAGTCTTGCCATAACATGGTGGTTAAAATCCCAACCTGCACTATAGTGAGAGTGAGAGTTTGTTTCACTGAGCATGATGCAGCTAGCTGTCTTTTGTTGTTGAAAGATATATTTACCTATAATTATATTTATGAAATGAAGCCAAAACCAAATACGAAAAAAACACACACAGGTTGTGCCCACATTTTTCTGGATACACTCCCTTTAAACAGTTGGGAATCGCCCACGTGTTCTCCACAACCATGCGCGCACCTGCGCTCACACTGAGAAGGTCACCTGCTGCACTCGGGAGGCGCCACGATGTGCACTGTTCAAGCACATGTCTATTTTACATACATTTCCAGATGCTCTTTGGTTACATATCAAGCGTCACTCTGTACCTTTACGGTGTTTTTTAAACAGCATCTTGGAACCGCTCCTGGGCTACACAGTCGATGCACCCTGGGCGGTTTGGGCAGGATCGTCTCAGGCACTATTTGGCCATTGCCGCGGCTGATACAAATTTCAGCTTGTCCCTCAATACATCATCCCTGATCCCAACGTGTGCAGCCCTGAGACAGGCTCTCACCTTTCCCTCATTCTGCCGGAAGATCACCTGGTCTCGAGAATGCCAAAGAACTTCCTTTACCAAGTTTACGATCCTCCAGGCACATCAATGTGGTTTTGGCTGTGAGTGCCTGGGAAGAAAAATAGCTGATTTCCTGATCTTTCTCTTGCACTGCATTTCCTGTATTTGCAGAAGTAACATCAGCAGCTATACAATGGCAAGGAAGTTTTAACGTGAAAGTCAACTGGTTCATGGGAAGCAATTAGGTTAGATGTTCACGTGAGCAGTTAGCATGGTCTACAGTCCGCCTGTGTTATACCCAAATTTGTCCTATAGAGAAGCATGTTAGAACTGCACTGTGCATATCTCAATTTTGATTGTACAGTCTCTTGGTTAGTGCAATCTACATTTTCACAACTTTTTTGTAACAATGTTTTCTGATCTACTTCTTAGTAGTTTAGCTCTGAATTTAAGATGTCTCAGTTTGTTTTGAAATAATAATCTAAAATAAATTATCTTTATTGGAACGAATGAGAATAATAACATTAAGTGGATGTACTTTGATGAAATTAACTAACAGTATTACTTTCAGGCAAAGAAAGCTTCTGGAAACAGCTATTATCAGTTTAACATTTGATTTGACAGTTTAGCAATCGTCAAGACAGTGGTTAAGTATAATAATAATCTTTAAATTTGGAAAAAGGAGGATATCTCAAAGCACTTTGAACTGTGAAATGGAGTTACTATGTATACTTAGTCGTCGCTTAAGGTCGCAGTTGTGTTCACGAAAAGTGCGACTTTAAGAAAACAACATTAAGTGAACCCGCGCAAGGGTGCCAGACGTTCAGCGTCTATGTACACTTATGCTACCCAAAGTAGTTTGTTTCCAATAGCGCAAACAAAGTAATAGCGAATGTTGCAATGTTAAATGAATATATGTTCCCTTATGTATCAGCAATGTAATAATGAAACAACGTTGACAGAAGCAATGTTAAGCGAGGTCTACTTGTATGTTATGGGCTGCGAAAACAAAACGATTATCGAAGTGCCAAAAAATTGTATGTTTAAAAGAAGTCTCGTTGAGTTTAGCACTCCTCTCTTCTCAAGAAAACCTTAAGGTCACTGATTTATTATTCATTTGACTGCATAGCTAATCAATCAATTTCATTAAAATCCTGCAGGAATTTAACTGACAGGAAAAATAATCACCTTAGAATCATCTCAATTAAAGATTTCAGCTTCTCATTAAACATCATTGTTTACTCCGTCAGATTTATTAAGATTCAAAGCTTTAGTGTGGTGTTTGCCTTTTCTTATTACTTTACCAAGGCCTTGTATTTAAGCAATTGATTCTGACCTATAAAAGGGAGATTTAGGTGTAAGCACTGAAAGTAGGTGATTGCTTGACCAAATGTCAGCCAGTAACATCATGCATTGGACCTAGTGACAGATCCAGTGTGTATAATTTATATTTTGTTTATTTTATATTGATCTGGGATTGATAGAGGTATGCATGTGCACTATCCTTTCATTGATAGGAAATAAGCAGATTTGGTTAGTTTCACTTGACTGATGCTGAGCCACTGCCAGGTCAATGACTGAGCCATTAATGTTCATTGTTGCGGAGGAGGTTGTTGTATGAATACAGAAAGCTGCATTAATCTCTAAGACATTCAAACCACCATCAAAGTGTAAATGTCTGCTTCTAGTAATGCAGCTAAATCATCTGTAATCTCACTTATTTCTTTCAAATTCAGGATGTAGGCTGTGTAAAGCACTTTGAAATGTCTGCCCGATATGAAATGTAAATTGCAGTATTCTTGTTGTTGTCGATTTAAATACTTGAAAGTGAAAGAAAGAAAATAAAGAAAAATAAAGAGAGGGAGAAGGAAAAGTAGTTTTCAAGCACCGATGATACCAATCCATGTTAAAAAAAAACTTTACAGTGATCATTTTCATATGTAGTGACTGTTTCTACAGATAAACACAGTAAAGTCCTGAAAATAGGTTAATGAGGTTAATGGATCGGTTAGCCTTGGAGATTATTGCTGGAACACTAGGCCAAGTTCCCTTCAGCTCTCAAATAATAATAATAATAATCCTTGCATTTGATATAGCACTTTCCACATTTTATCAACGTCCCAAAGCGCTTCACAGAATACACTGTAAAGTGAATTGACTGTATATATTTGTGGGCGAATCGCGGCAGCCAATTGCGCACAGCAGTGTCCCACACACAGTCGTGGATTGAAATGACTAATTTTATTATTGTGATTTTTTTGGAGGGATTATTATTAGGCATGTGGAGTAAGCAAGACAAGTGCTCTAACCACTGAGCCACAGGAGCTCCAAATGCTTCCAACATCCACCTGCAGAGCAGACAGCTTGGCTAATACCTCTCCGAAGGGCAGCACTTTGCACATTTAAAACAGGACCATGGTGATTCTTGCAATTTTCAATTTGCTGTGCTGATTCACCCATATACTATTTCTATTCAACAGTGAGGTGTCGGCCTAGTTCAGTTGATAGCAATCTCGCCTCCAAACTCGTATGTATGCTAACACTCCAATTTGGTTTTGTCAGAGGTGCCATATGAGATGTTAAACCAACATCTGACTGTTAAAGTCTGCCTGTTCATTGGCACTATTCAAAAAGAGAGGTGAGTTTCTTCTGGCATTTGTCCAATAATCCTCCAAATAAAATGGTTTCATTCACTTCATGTCTCTTTATGGGAATTTGTGGTACACAAATTGGCTACTAGGTTAGCCTACAAAATAGACAGTCATGCCACTTAATAGCATATGCCATGAAGTACTTTGAGATGTCCTCCTTTTATGAAAGATAGCATATCAAATGTAAGGATTATTATTAATCTCTTATTAAATTGGATTATTGGTTCCTATGAGATAAACAACTGTTACGAACAGCACTTTTATCCATGTGTGTTTGTAATGGGGATATGTTATCAAAGGTTGACTTTGCAATATGTAACAATAAGATAATTTATCCCATTAGTTTTTCTTATAGTAATAATAATGTAATGAGTAGCACAATTTGGTAAGCACCAGACTTTGAGTCAAAAAGTTTCTGAGTTCAAATCCTGGTATCAATAATATGAATAATGTATAAGAAATAGTCTGTGGTATTTTGATTGATTCAACTGCTGGGGATCAAGAGCATATGGAGTTAATAATATTAACATTTACCAGGATTTGAAACCAATTCTAACTGTGCCTGTAAGGTTAATTAAAAAAAACGAATTTCCTGTCTAATTCCTTTTAAGTCTCAAGCACAATGTAATGCAATACAATGATTTTAGAACAAATAATACCATTTTGAAAGGACAGCAATCCTTTAATTTAGTTTCTACATTTGTAACATACCCCTATTTTTAATTATAAATTAATGTTTATTTCTTATGCTATATTCAACTCTGAAAAATAGCTTTGATTACTTTTACTGCTCCACATGCAGGGGAAAGCAGTTGATTATTATTCAGTGCAAGTTATGCAGCGCGATTATGCACAATTATAGTTCCTACCGTTTATGGATTTGCGACCTGCATTTTCTAATAGGGAACATGTTGGACAGCAGAATTAATCTGCATTTATATTCCATCTGCTATTTTTGTCTTTGTTTAGCAGTTTTTAAAATAAAATTATAAAGTAAAGCTGGTAGATTATTATATGAAGACAACGATTTAAAAAATGAATGGCAAGATCCAATTTTCTGCCTTCACAAATAAAAAGTAAGAGAAAGATGTCTTGTTAATGTTAGTTGGATGCTGGACAATGGTCTGCTTCTCCAGGGAGCCTGTTCTTAAATCATACAGCAATAGTCTCTCCCAATTACTAGAGCACAAAGGCAGTGATTGAAACCTGCATTTATTTGCATGTTATACAATACCATCTTAACATCTGGCTATGCAGATATCAGAGATGATAGGGGCTGTATTTATGAGTGGTAAGTATTGTGAGTGGTAAGAACTGAACAGACTGATGGCCCCAAGCCTGCCAAGTGATCCCAGCTTTTCAGTGAGAAATGTAATATTTCTACGAGCAAATCAGGCCAATGCATGGTTACTGAGCACATGAGCACAATGTAGAACATTCAAATCACTTTAATTGTTGGGCGTTAGGTTGATTCGAAGCAGAGGCTTTGTTGGATTTTCAAGAAATGAAATGGGGCATACCTGTGGGAGAAAGGAACAGAGAGGAATGGGAAAAGGGATGAACAGCTCATACAGAGTGAAAGCATCATGAACTATTTGAACCAAATGGTTTGCTTTGGTACTGTTCAGTTCATATAATTCTATAAAAATTACCACTAAGTGAACATTTACTTGCACAAATGTCTTGAACATTTGTTGGTGGAAGTACTTCCAGTCACGGATAATCAACCAACGTTTGGCATTCCTACTCTTTGTTGCTGTTGTTGTTACTCTTACCATCATTCTGCCTGCTGCTGTGTGCTGTATTAAATTGAATTGAATGACTACCTTTACTTTCATTGTTTATTTTGCTTCAAACTTGTCTTTCATGTTCTGCAATGCTGCCTGATCTCATATTGCTGGTACAGATGAGCATCACGTATTCAAATCCTGGATAACCACATACATACACAACAGCTATAATATGACAGGAATCCTTCCAGTTGATATAGCAGTTTTCATGTCAGGAGAACATATCAAAGCACTTAATTGTAAAACGTGATTTATTTTGTGGTTCATTCAGCAGCCAATTTATGCCCAGCATTGTCTCACAAACAGCCATGATGAAAGTGATTGTTTTGTATCTGGGGGATTGTAGGCCATTACACCATGAGAAATTCCCTGCTCTTTTCTAACAGTGCCGTGGATTATTTAACACCCATCTGAACAAGAAGATGGCACCTTGGTTTGTAATATCTAATCCAAAGGACAGTGCCTCCAACAGCGCAGCACAAACTGTGTGATTTAAAAATCCTGATGTGGGTCTTGAACCCATACATTTTTATCTCGGGGGAGAGAATGAGCTTGGACTTGGATCTCCAGCACCTTGGGACGTCCTCCTAATGTGAAAGGCGCTATGCAAGTGTTGTTGTTGTTGTTGTTGTTATGACATCAGGATGAGTATCTTGTTACAAGTTGTCTTGAACGGGACAAGTCTAACATAATAGGGTGTATATATGAATTGCTGCTGTACGTTTTCCTTTAGATTGATTCCAACACTCAATTTGTCTTGTACCATGGAACAATTCGGGGATCTTACTAATCACTGACATTGCAGCTGCCATTGGCAACCAAACACAGGGAACAACAACATCCCCAAGGGCCATGAAGCTGATTTATTTCTTACATATCTTCTTTTTTGCATAGCCTTTGAAAGAGCAAAATCCTTTATGCAATGTACTTATTATTTTGTCCAGTTATTAGCATATTCCTGCTATTTGCAATAACAATAAAGTTGCAATAAAGTTTGGTTTGTATTCAGTGTGTGTATTTGCAAATATCAAACAATTTAGGGACATCAGTTGGCATCTTCTTACATATGATTATATTAATGCTTGCAGCACATAAACAGTCTGCATTGTTAGTTTATATTCCATACTCCATATGGGCTTACTTCCCCTCTCTTTTGTCCCTCTATTCCTTTTTTCGCAGCATACTCAGAGGTGGTGGGTTCACACCCCACTTCAGGATTTGGAATCACATAGTCTCAGCTGACAGTCCAATGCAGTGCCGTTGGAGACGTCATCCTTCAGATGAGATGTTAAACCAAAATTCCGTCTACCTGTTCAGGTGAAGTTAAAGATCCCACGGTAAACTGGCTATCAAGTTTCGCCCGCAAAATAGAGTCAATCCACTTCACAGTATACTCTACAAAGTGCATTGAGAAGTCTTAACGCTGTGATAAGGTGATATCAAACACAAGGATTATTGTTAATATTATTTTCCTTCACGTGGCATCATGTTTCCTTTTAAATATGTTGGGGGTTTTTGTTCCCAAAACAACAAAGAATAGCAAGTTGCATTTGTAAAGCAGCTTTCATGGAAGGAGGACATCCCAACCATATTATTTTCTTACCCCATGAAAGACAGAAACATCAGTGAAATAATCCCTCAAACAAAATGAAGAAATTAGTCAGCATGTAAATTAGTCAACATTTACTATGTAAATGATTTGTAAAAGCTACGGATATGCTGCTTTAATTTTAATGTAATATTCACATTTGGAATTTTTATGCCAGTTTTGTTAATATATTATTAATTTACTACAATAGCTTGTCATCATTCCTGCACAATACAACAATTATCTTTGCATTGTTGTGGACTGGGGTACTGATGGAGATTAACCAGCTAAGTAAACAGCCATTACAAGGTAAAATACAGTAAATTTGCATTTGTAATGTTTCCTTTATCGTATTGTAACATTTCAAGACAATTTTTATTAACTAAACAGCAGCTACAATAATTTTATGTGACAATGCTGCTTTACCAAATTATACTTTAAGCAAAAGGGTGATGTGTTATATACCTTAGATAGAGGCTTCATGCTAGTAGTTCTTAACTCAGTCATTCATGCAGAGCAAAAGGATAGGCCCCCACTGCAGATTTACATCTGCTTGTCACAAAGCTTTACTTAAATAACTTATCATGAGAATATTGGCATGCACTTATGGTTTTATTCAGTGAGGGATGCACACACTGTGATGCATGTCTGAAGTTACAGCTAAGATGTGTGAATTAATTACTTAATTGCTCACCAGAAATGCACCTAGTTTCTAACCTTATACAAGTTCTGCCGTGTAATTTGCAGAGTCTATTCTCACGCCTTGCATTTGTGAGTCAGTTAATGACCTCATTCCTTTTAGCACTTCTAGTTATTCAAGTGCCATATATTATGGCTGAAAGCACTATCTTCTGCAATTCCATGTTCTACTTATAAAAAATAAGTAGAACATGGAATTTCCACCTAAGTATTCCACCATTTTACCACATTGCATTATTTCAAAGCATCTCCAGGTTAGCAATTTTGTGAGGAAATGATTTTCAACCATCTTTCTTTAAATTCCCTAAATCATTTGAGATCAAGCTCCAAATTGAGACTGTGAACTCGTAGTCTAGTCTAACACTCCAATACAGTACTGGGAGAGTTGGATATCAGATGCAACATTAAATGAAGGTCAGTTCTGCCTGATCAGGTGGATGTTGAAGATCCCATGACGCAATCTGAAAAGAGATAAGAGTTTCTCCCAGTGTCCTGGACAGTAATTTTCTGGTATCTCAAGTTCTCTAGAATTGCTGTGAGTAAATTGGTCACTGCACTCTCTTACAAATACAGTCATTACACTTTCTGTACAACACATTGAGTCATTTTTATGTAATTTTGAGTGCAATATCAAGTGCAAGGATTATGTTTATTATCATGCTAAAGTACAAGAATTCTGTGCTCTACATAGTGAATTAAGGTTCAGTACTAAGCCAGGGAGGCAAGCATGACTCTAGGTCTTCCACTGATTTACAACAACAACAACAAATTTGCACTTATATAGCGCCTTTCACTTCGGGAGGACGTCCCAAAGCACTGAACAGTCAGGTCGGGACCCGAATGGGGGGGAGGGTCAGGGTAGGGGGAAGGAGAAGGAGAGTGGGAGAAGGGGAAGAGTTAGTGGGACAGCCGAAGGCGTGGTCGAAGAGGAAGGTCTTGAGACTGGCCTTGAAGAAGAAAAAGGAGGAAGCAAGGCGGAGGGGCTGCGGGATGGAGTTCCACAGTGTGGGGACAGAGAGGCTGAAAGCCCGGCTGCTGATGGTTGGGCGGTTAGGGCGTGGATGCAGAGCAGGCCTGAGTCTGCTGAATGGAGGGCGCAGGCGGGCTGATAGGGACACAGTAGGTCAGAGAGATAGGTGGGGGCAAGGCCACCTTGAAAGTGAGAACAAGGATCTTGAATTCGATCCTCTGGGTGACGGGGAGCCAGTGGAGATGGGTGAGGGTGGGAGTGATGTGGTCACGAAGCCTGGTGTGGGAGAGTACACGAGCTGCAGAATTCTGAATGATCTGCAGCCTGTGAGGGGAGGAGCTGCGGAGGCCGACGAGGAGAGAGTTCCCATAGTTGAGCCTGGAAGTGATAAAGGTATGGATGAGATTTTCGGCGGCGTGGCAGGTAAGGTAGTGGCGGAATCTGGCAATATTACGGAGGTGATGGAAGGCTGTGCCGTTCATAGAGCGGATGTGGGGGAGGAAGGATAGTTCGGGGTCGAACAAGACGCCCAGATTCCTGATTCACTTCGAGAGGTGGAGAGAACAGCTTTGAACACTGATGTTGTCAGCGCCTATGGTGCGGAGGCACTGACGTGAGCCAATCAGGAGGGCTTCCGTCTTGTTGACATTGAGTTGCAGGAAATTTGCCCTCGTCCAGGACTTAATGTTGGACAGACATGCAGTCAGAATGCCAGTGGTACTGGAATTGAGGGTTGACGTGGATAGGTAGAATTGGGTGTCATCCGCATACATGTGGAAATTTACCCCATGTCTGTGGATGATGTTGCCCAGGGGAAGAGTGTAGAGGGTGAAGAGCAGGGGGCCAAGGACAGGGCCCTAGGAAAGCCGCATGTGACTGTGCGGGGGCTGGAGGAGAAGCCATTGGAGACAAAGTGAAGGCGGTGGGAGAGATAGGACCGGAACCATTCGAGGACAGAGCCTTGCAGGTTGAGAAGGGAGGAGAGGCTGTCAAAGAGATACCGTGGTCCACAGTATCGAAGGCAGTGGATAGGTGGAGGAGGATGAGGAGGCAAAGGGAGCCCTGGTCACAGATGTTCAGGATGTCGTTTGTGACCTTGACCAGGGCAGTTTCTGTGCTATGGGAGGTACGGAAACCCAATTGGAGTGGTTCGAGGAGTGTGTGTTTTGTGAGGAAAGAGCAGAGCTGGGAGGCAACCACTCTTTCAAGGACCTTGGAAAGGAAGGGGGGGTTGGAGATGGGCTGGTAGCTTGATAGCTGCGATGCATCGAGTGAAGGCTTTTTTAGGATGGGGGTGATGGTGGCAGTTTTGAAGGGAGTGGGATAAGAGGTCCCAGGTTGATAGTGTCAGTAATTTGAGCTAGAAGGTGGAGCTGGGTGGTGAGGAGAGGAGTGGAGATGGAATCTTGTGAGCAGGTGGTGAGCTTCATTGAGGAGATGAATGACAGAGGATGGGGTCGAAGGTGTGGAGGGAGGGATGGGTACGAGACGGGGTGTGGGAGGGAGGTGGGGAGGGGATGGAAGTTGGGGGAACAATGTCTATAGAGCGGATTCCCTCCCTTTTGGTCACGGGGAAATCCAGCAACTTCTTGCAGCGGGAGTTCAAGGGGAAGATCTGCAAGGCGAGGCGGGGTGGACGGAGGAGATGGTTGGTGGGGAGAAGAGAAGCAGGGGGTTGTCCTTCGCCTCCAGGATTATCTTGGAGTAGAAGGACAATTTGGCGGAGGATAGTGCGGAGCGATAGGAAGATGTGAGGTCCAGCCAAATATGCAGTGGAAGAGCAGCAATTGGAATTATCAGGTAATTCTCACCTAATCTGGAGGTTTGTCTGGCTTCAATCCCATCAGTTTATCGATTACAATTATTCTGCATATGCTTTCCTGTACGTTTGCTCCCTTGCTCACTTCACTGCTCACTGTGTATGCTGCAAAGTGCTTTGAGACATCCTCCAGATGTGAAATCAGCTGCACATGTAATTGTTATTGTTATAAATACACCACAACATCTGCTGGCTGATCACAATTCTGCATTTACTAAGTCCAGTTTGTGCCAGGAAGTCACCTTATTTAACCCTACCTCTGACCTGCTATCAAACTGTCCGTTCCCTCCATTCAGCAGGCTCTGGTCTGCTCCCTGTCTCCTGCCTGATCCCTCCTACCATCGGTGGTTGGGATCAGGCAGGAGACAGGGAGCAGACCAGAGCCTCTCTTCCCTTATACTTTGGAACGCCATCCCACAATCCCTTTGCCTTGCTCCGTCACTTGCCTCCTTCAAGATCGGTCTCAAGACCTTCCTCTTTGACCGAGCTTTCAGTCACTGTCCTACTTCTCTGCCCTCCCTCATCCCAACCTTGCACACCACTCCACCCCCCCCACCACCCCATGCTCGGGTCCTGATCCCTGAATGTTCAGCTCCTTGGGATATCCTCCTGACGTGAAAGGCGCTCTACATATGCAATTTTGTTGTTATTGTATCTATGTTTCCTCAGTGAAATATCAAGTCTCATATATTCATCCAGTCTTTACAGAATCCCATGGATTATGTGAAGGTGATTAACCATTTTAAAAAAATATTCTGCTTTCCTTGTTGCATTTGCTGCATCTGCTATTTCTACTTTTATTAAAGATTTACTCAGAATTCGCTCAAAAGTGTATATCATAGCAAGTATTCTCTTCTCTCACTTCATATTTTGTGCAAAAACTAATGTTGGATTTATTCATCAATATCATTAGTTACAAGAAACAGTATGCTTTGTGCTCCCTCTTTGCTGACTGCTGTGCCCTACCCACCAATTTGGACATCAGCCAGCTGAGCAATTGCACATTTCAATAAATGTGCACATTACATTAATTCTGCATGTGTGTATAACAGAATCTGCAATGGAGACTTCGGTGTAAAAAATGTTTTGCATCAACATGTCGTAACATCTTTATGCACCATTTTATTTTTCACCGCATTTTACATTGGATGCTTTTATCAACTCTGCACTCAATTCTTTGTTCTTATGAGCACTTTTTCATGTATCAGCCATTAAGAATTTTTAAAGTAGGGTTTTATTTTGTTGATTTTCACTGATAGAAACTTGTTATTTTCAGGGTAAAACAGTTTTTTTTACCCAAATTTAATTTTCAAATCCTGAAAAATTGCCACGTGTCTCTTAATACTCTGATTTAATAGGGACATAGAACAGGAGTAGGCCATTCAGCTCTTCAAGCTTGTTCCACCATTTAATTAGATGGCTGATCTTTTCAATTCTAATTTCCTGCTTTCTCCCCATATCCCTCAATAGCCTGATCTACCAAAAATCTATCAATCTGACTCTTAAAGGTATGGCATCCGCGGCCTTTGGGGGAAGAAATTCCAGATTTCTACCATAAGTTGAGTGAAAAAATGCTTCCTGATTTCACTCTTAAATGGGCTGGTGCTAATTTTAAGACTATGCCCCGGATTGCCCCACCAGAGGAAATAGCTTCTCTGTATCTAAATAGCTAGATACAGTATATAAATAGTTAGAAATGTCAGTTTTGAAAAAGGATGTACGATAGATAGTTCCAGTGATGTGCGTGCATCCTGAAATCCATCTAATTGTAAAACCAGTTCCTGGAATACGCTTGCACTACTGTACTATGAATGCACAGATAAGATGATCCCAGGAAATAATAACATAATAAAGTAATAATAATCATTACATTTTGTTTCGCACCTTTCAAATCAAGAGTATATCCCAAAGCATATGACATGACATGCTGTAAAGTTTAGTGACTATATGTTTTTTGGATAACCTTTTGCATTTTAAATTTGCCCATTCACCAATAAATATATGGTCAAAGACAGTATATTCTGTGAAGTACTTTGAGACTCTAGAACAGTGGTTCTCAACCTTTTTCAGTAATGTAGTCCTTGTTAATTTTCAACATTATCGTGTACCCCCATCCAACCACATACACACACACCAAACTTTTCTTATGTAACAAAATAACTAGCACATACAAAATGAGTGGATTAACAATTAAATATACAATTTGGAAGGCTATAAAATGCTATATAAGAGAGATAAATAAATCAATGTACCGCCGCCTGTACCCCCTAAAAGTAATTTTGTATCCCCTGGAGTACATGTACCCCTGGTTGAGAACCGCTGCTCCAGAAGATGTGAAAAGTGCTATATCAAATGCAAGGATTATTATTAATTCTGATTATAATGATTATTATTATGCCAAACCTGGCTTACCACATGTATTCCAACTAACAGGATTGCTGTCAGCAGGGTTTCAGTTGAGCATTCATTGTCGGAACTGGCCTTTTGTGTAATTCACGGAACTCGCATGCTAAGAGGTATTTTCCAAACAAATCCTGATTTTTGACACAGCTGACAGAAACAAAATAAACCATGAAAAATACACATACAGGCCTTTTATCTCATGAATTAAAAAAATTATGTTCCTTATTAATGAAGCATTCAGAAAAATATTGGTTTTTTAAAATCAGCTTCCTGCAGCAGTCTTTGATAGACTTTGGATCACAGGTCACAAGACACATAGTAAAATACATGACCTGCTGGATTTAATATTTTTGTGTATATATTGTTGCTACTACAGGCATCCTTGAACCTGAGAAAGAAAGGCTGAATCTATGTAGTTTCTCCGTGCAGTAGTTATAGATGATTGTATTGATTTGCGTGAGATGCACTATTTGACGGGATTGACATTCTGAAAAGCAAATGTGAAACTTTTGTGATGTGTTTGGAGTATCCGCCCAGCACCAATTATGCCTTCCCATTTCAGATGATGGTTGCACTTATCTTTGAAGTTACCAGAAGGCTGTCCAGCATCACTGCCACTGGACAAACCATTGGCAGTCAGTCTGACAAGTCCACATTCATTTCTCAAGTAACTGCTATTCTATTCAACCGCACTGCAACAGCTTCCCAACACAATCGAGTCAAAATGGAAGTTGGGCTTAATAGTTTATGAACTATGTTCAAACCACAAACCGCAGATGCATGTAATCGTAAGCACCAATAAAAAGGATATCATGTAATTCTATGATAATAATCCTGTGATATAGAGCTTTTCACACCAGGGGGACATTGGGAACAGCAATTTTTCCCATTGAGCTACCGTTAACCTGCAAGATAAAACCCTAAAAAGTAGTTGGATTCCCGCCAGCAGGACAAGGAGTGGTAAGCTTGCCAGAAAGTGCTATCAATAGTAAGCTATGTGGTTTTACTTGGTTCAATTCCAGTAGTACCCCAACACACAGTTGGGGTTGCCAGGCTTTATCTCTTGCCAACTTTCACTTAATTCTCTCAGATGTAGGTAAACATGATGAGTTGCTTTGGAGAAAGAGTGCACATTCCATCCTAAATACAGGGAAATTTCCACATGTAGTACAGAACGCAATTTGTATGTAGAACTTTCAATCTGGTTTGGATATTTTTAAGCATGGTAAGGATTTCCACATATATCAGACACCCATCTGACCCTGAAAAATGTTTCAATTACATCTCAATGTGCTTCTGTAAACGATTGTGTTTTGTGATCTTTCTCATTGATTAATTACACAATTAAGGACACATATATAAATTTTAATGTGATTAGCCCAACCCACTTTGGACCTTGTTATTTGCTTCCTTATTTCTTCTAATGGCTTGGCTCTGTACATTAACCTTCTCTGTGAACCTTTCAAGAATATACAACTTTATACTAAAAAGAAAGCTTCCATCTGATCAAAGTGTAGCCGGATTGCTAAGAATGAATAACATCATTATCACGGATGTGATTTGTCAGTAACCCTGACAACACCCAGGACTCATTTGTCTTTGAGTAGACTAGACTCAGCAAGAGTATTCTAAAGGGTTCCTGCAAGGTAACATTTCAATCTACAAATGTCAATGTATTTCTTCTCTGCATAATTTTTAACTGACATACTTTCTTTCTCAGGTGACAGTATAAAGAATAACTGTGTACTGGAGGCACAGCACATGACATATTTGTATGTCCAAAATGCCTTAGAAAATTGTCTTAAAATTTAAAATTGTGCAGGAAAACATGTTAAAATTCAGTTTTCTATGATCAAACAGTTTTGTGTTATTTTATTTTAGGACTGAACTTAAGAATTTTCCAAACTTCTACTCACATCCTTGGCAGGTTCGAAGGGAAAAAACAACAAAATTACATTTGTAGAGCGTTTTTCACGACGGGAGGACATCTCAAGGCGCTGAACAGTCAAGGGACAGGACCCGAGCTAGGGGGTGTGTGTGGTGGGGGGGTGAGGTACAGGGTTGGGATGAGAGATAGGAGGGCGAATGAAGACAGAGGAGGTTCTTGCGACTGGCCTTGAAGAAGGCAAGGGAGGGAGCAAGGCGAAGGGATTGTGGAATGGAGTTCCAAAGTGGACTGCTTTCTAGACATGATGTAAACTCAATAACCTACTTTTTTTTGGTTAGCCAGGTGTCCAACACATGCAGAAATGTATCACCATGCTTAGCAGTATCCAAACCAGATGAAGTGGAATCCCATATGGTAACGGTGATCACAAAACAACAGGATTCACTGATGAGAATCATGGGATTTGGGGATTATTTAAAGGCCAAGCTCGGGCGGAAGGAGAGAGTGGGTCTTTCCACACTGCCAAAAGTGGGCCATACATTGCCATGATAATGAGCTGGAAGGAGAAGATGCTCAGATGTTCAAACACCCAGGTGCCCCTGCCCCCCCATGGAGGGTCGATCTCTCTCATGTACTCCACTGGTTCCATACATGTGTGCCACCCTAAGAGTTGCATTCATGCATGCCACCCACATGGAAATGTACTCCCCTGGAATATCCCATTTGCTTCAATATTGCAGGTAAATCTAGACACTGTTTGTTTGTTTGTTTGTTTGTTTGTTTGGGTTCATTTTGTTCCTTGTATTCCTCTCCTCCTCTTCTTCCTCTTCCCTACATTTAATTCTCCCTTCCCACCAAATGTTCTCAGGCTGGTAGATATTAATTCTAATCCTATTCCTTATTAAGAAATAACATCAAGAAATAACCCAAATTAAACCAATGAGTATGTGGTCATCCTTCTCCTCAAAGTAATTTGGCACATGTCCAATGAAAGTACACCACGACAGATAAAGATGAACTGCTGAGTGAATAAATGTGTTCACGTGTAACTTTTTCCTTCCTGGAGCAGAAGCGGACAGATTTATGGGTCCAGCGTATTCGAGCTTGAGTTAGATTCATGCTACCTCTCCTTAACTATCCACTTCAAGGTTATTCAAGCATTTCCACATCCAGTGTTTCCATTTGTCTGTGTATTCATATATGTGGCTGCTTCAGATCAAGATTGGAAGACACTGGTTTTGGGTTGCTGGGTTCCTAGATTAAAGAGTATACCTATGTGTCCTATTGCTTCATGTTGTTGGATTCTAGGGGTTGTGCAGAATAAGACCAGCTTATTCTTTCTAGATCACTTAAGGACCTGGGAACAAAGGAACCAAAGACACTCAACAATTCATGCTTTGAAAATGCTTTACTTAATAAGAACTGCATTATTCATTGTTGTTGTTCTCCTCCTGTTGCTTTCCAAAAACTTTCTGTTAGTTTTGCAGTTTTGCTTCTTCCGGAACTTGCTGGAATCAATGAAAGGTGATGAAATGATGGAACAGTCAAAGTCTGTTGCATTTTAATCCTGAAGACAACAAACTTGCTTCACCAACTCATATTAGCACATGAAGGATGGCTCTTGTGCAGTGCGACAGCTCTGATATACACAGTCCTGAGCTGAACAAAGTATACTTCAGCCATTTATCTTTAATAATCAATTTTCCACATTCAAGATTGGAATGCCACATCTTCCCATTCTCATGTCCTCGAAGCAATTATCCCAAGTAGAGCACAAAGGCTACAAAGCTGATAAAACTGCAGAATTGTTATAGAAAACCATCTTCAACAACCTTCAACTACAATAAATAAGTCATCTTGATATTTTTCAGGCCTACATAAACATTTTTAACCATTATTTAAAAGAATGCTTATCCAACATAAGCATTTCTAATGATTAATCAAAATATTGCTTTCACCTACACATGGTAATATATATTCACAATTTCAGTTATGAAGCAGATCAAAACAATGTACAACTGCTGACTCGTGGCTGAGAGGCTCACTCGGTAGTGCACTAGGGTGAAAATCCATACATGATACGATCTTTTATCACTGGTATCACTAGTACTAATTATCACATGTCATCTTTCCATCCCTCAATCCTTTGATCTCCGGAGCCTGGGTTTAGCTGAAGTCCACCTTATGAGATGGTTGTTTCCTCTGAAATCTCCAACTCCCAGTTGTCATAAACTAGAAGCTTTCCCATAATGTTGTGCTAATTCACACTAAATGAGTTTTCAATCTTATTACAAAAGCCACACGGGTAGCTGGCATACTCAGGTTTTTATAATTTCAGAATCTAGCTTGTGCCTAACAATACCTGATGGAACAGCTGGTGTGACACAATTGTTTTTTCATATAAAATCATTTGACTATTTCACAATTGAATAAAGTTAATAATTGGGCCATTGCTATGGTAACCTTGTGTTTACCTGCAGTATTTGTATAGTCTCTGGATTTGGCTTGATCAGCTATTGTTTGGTAGAATGTAACTGCATTATTGTACTAAGTAAACAACTCAAAAACCAATAAATGAAAAACAAATTTGTATTCATTATGCTAAAGATTGCATCGGTAACAGCTTGGGCAAGCATGCTCCCACACATATCAAGTGTAAACAAAATCAATTACAGTAGAAGCCCGTTTATCCGTGATCCAATCAACCGTAACTTCTGTATAACCAAAAAAAAGTCCACATTCGATAAACCAGAATTTATCCAGAAAAATGCATTTTTTTGGTGTTTTGTGTTCCGTCAGTATTTTGGAATGCTGCTACTAGGTGCCTGATGGTGGCACTAGCTCAGAATGCTGCCAGTACTTTGTAAAGCAATGCACTCTCCGGAGTGTACTCTTTGAGAGAGGAGAGAGTGAGTTGATTAATTTAGATTTAATTTAGCCACAAAACAGCAAAACACATACACACCCACCCTGAGCAAAGTTAGCAGATCAATTCATTGGCTTTTTTAATAAAAAAAGACTCATCCCTGCAATGCTCGTTTTACAGAGTGCAGTGTTTCAAATTAGTGCACACACACACACAGGCATCACATGGCTTTTTGGAAAGAAAGTTAACTGAACTGAGCGGCCGCCGCTCACTCTCTGCTTTCTCAATAACATGAGCTTTCCTCTCTTCTGTCCCCAATGAGAACAGTGTCATTCAGATGTGTAACTTTTGCACTAGTTTAAAGAATCTCTCTGAACTGCCTGGTCGCTGTGTGTAAAATGATTATAATTATCATTTATAGATTATATAAATGATTATTTAGTCTATTATTAATATGCTATGTTTTAAAAAATATATATTTTTTGTGTTGGGTTTTCTGCCGAATATCCGCCAGGCGCTTTAACCGGCACTGGCCAGGTCCCGAGGATGTCGGATAAACGAGTTTCTGCTGTATTTTGTTGCTCATAGTATTACCTTCTGGATTTAAAAAAATCGTAGCTCATTGGCAAATGGAATAATTTTCATACATTGCACAGGCTTTCTGATAACTAAATGGAAAAAGCATGTTACTGTAGCACTCAGCTCACAAAATGTACCTCTTCAGGAAATGAACAATGTGTTTAACATAAACATTATGTGTTTGCTGATTCTAATAATAATAATTGTTGCATTTGATGCAGGGCTTTATCACTTTTTCAAAGAAAATAATTCTGTCTGCAATTCACCAACTACATTATTTATCATAGCCAAGTTACAATAGAATTCTAACCTGATTTAACACATGAGGAAATGACATTTCCCAAGCAGGGGCTGGGAGAAATGGCACTAGTCTAGCCATTCGTTTCAAGTATTAAATATTACACTTTTATCCATGTAAGCACAGCCCTGCTCTAGGCAATAACCTGCAATAATCTTGTCAGCGTCGTGCTAAAGAAGGTCAAGGCATATAACGTGTTACATTCTACATACTCATTATATGTTGTGGAGTCCTGTAGCTCAGTGGTTAGAATACTTGCCCTACAAGCGAGAGACCTGAGTTTGATTACCAGCAAGGTGAAACCTTGGGTAAATTTCCTTACTCCACATGTCTGATAATAATCTCTCTCAAAAAAATAGTAAATTTGTCATTTCAATACATGGCTGTTTATGGAACACTGGCTGTGTGTGTTTCGCCCATGAAATATACAGTCAATTCACTTTATAGTACGCAGGTATCCCTCCCCAAACATGGCCTCGCCAAACACGAAACTCATGTATCCACGGTTTGCTAAATGCAACAACCCTCGCAAACCACGTTTTGTGTTTTGCACATCCGCGATTTAAATCCAAGGTTTAAACTTGCAAGTTTAGCATAGCGTAGAGCACTAGGACCCAGTTGCTATGTCGCAATCAACCAGCGAGATGTCACTTCTCTTTTAGGATTAAGGTAAATCTCTGTTGATTTTCCCCCCACCCTCCGTGTCACCCACCCCCACTCCAGCCCTCCGTGTTACCTCCCCTCACGCAGCCCTCCGTGTTATCCCCCCCCCCCCCCCCCCCACAGCCCTCCGTGTTACCCCCTCCGTCTCTCTCTCTCTCTCTCTTCTCTGTCTGTGTGTAGATCAGTCAGTCAGTCAGTCAGTCAGACAACATCGTGGATTGCTGCAGATTTGCCCAAACTTACTCCCACTATCCCCAGGTATGTTACAACTGTATGTGATTTTTTGTGTTTAGTTTTACTACATGTGTATCCGTATCCCCATGTTTGCCATAGGGGCCTGCATTTTCCAAATGCGATTTTACCAACCACGAAGGTTTACAGGAACGTATCCCTCGCGGTTGGGGAGGGATACATGTATTCTGTGAAGCACTTTGAGATGTCTAGAAGAAATAAAAAGCACTATATCAAATGCAAGGATTATTAATATTATTATCATGTAGAAGTCACCAGCAGTTAACACAGGACCACAAGTAAGGTTGAAATTAACTTGGCTTTTGGGCTGTTTGATCCCACACTCACAGAATATTATTATAAGGATTATAAGGATTATTATTATTACAATATATTATAATCTGGTATCAACATGGTTGCGTTCCAATTAGAATCGGAAAGCTGTATGGTAATGAGACCGTTAATCTCCGAGTAATTTCTTTCAATTATTAATCTTTAATAACACTATACATAATAGTAAAATACTGTGAAATTGTTTGAGATATCCTGATGACAGGATAAGGCATTATTTCAAATTAAAGGATTGTTATTATGTTATTATTACAATCCTATGAACCACTTTGAGACATGTAGATGTTGATGCCGAATGCAAGGATTCTTAAAATACTTCCTGGTGTCCTTAACATGCCATTTTGATGTAACTAAAGTACTTTGCCGCTGAAACTCTGGTCCATGCCATTGTCACCTCTCAGCTGGACTACGCAAATGCACTCCTCACTGGTCTCCCCTCCAGCACCATCCATAAAATCCAGCTAATTCAGAATTCTGCCACCCACGTCCTCACCCACACCAAACCTCGCTCCCCTGTTACCCCAGTCCTTGCCAGAATTCACTGGCTTCTGTCCCAGAGAGGATCGATTTCAAGATCCTCACTCTTCAAATCTCTCCACTCCTCTGCACCCCCCTACCTCTCTAACCTCGTCTCTCCCCAAAACAGCATCCGTTACCTTCGCTTCTCCTGTTCTGGTCTCCTCCTTGTCCTCCGAATCCTCCACTCCACCATCGGCAGCTGTGCCTTCAGCCACTACACCCCAAAGCTCTGGAACTCCTTCCTCACTCTTTTGCCTCCCTCCCTCTCTTCATAGTTTCAGGTCTCGACTAAAGACCTTTCTGTTTGACCGCGCCTTCGGTCACCTTCCCTTCCCCTGGTCAGGCCAGGGATCCGTTGTTGTGAAGCGCTCTGAGACATCGCCCGCGTGGAGGGCGCTATATAAATCAAAGTTGTTGTTGATTGCTTTTGAGTTATGCTGCAATTATTTTCTTTACCTCATTCAGCATTTTATAAACCTCTGAGGCATCCCTTTATAAGGCTGAAAAACTATAATTTAACTTTTGTGTAATCACACATCATCTCTCTAACTGAGAATTGGCCATGCTGTTCTTCTCCATCATTCTTCTAGGAACTCTATCCCCACCATCCTGCAGTAACCAGGATTTTATGCAGTCCTCCAGGTGTCACCTGACCAGAACACCGTGCAGTTTAGACATGATTTATAAGCTTGTTATGTGCTTTGCAACGTTCTCTCAACGTTCTCTCTTTGAAAGAAACTATATCAGAAATGACTTCTGAAACGTATTGGGGAGTTAAGATGACTTGATTTCAAATACTCTATAGAAGTCTACAATTTCATAACAATTTCATACTTATTCCTGTTTGGTTTACGCATTTCTTGTTAGTGTGTGTTTTTGTGGACATTGATGGATAGTAAGATCCTGTTTGTGTATTAATGTGACTGAGCAGGTAATGATAGTGGGATTTATGTTACTGGTTGATATAATGAAAATAATGGGATGAAAGTTTCCTCTTTCTGTCCGTTGTAAAGGGATTACATAAATATATTTGTGTAGTTTTAAGCCAGTTGCAAAAAGGCATAGGCTCACAACCCAAAACTGCCCATAATTTATTAGAATTGGCAATGTGACGTACACAGACTGTTGTGGTAAGTGAAAAATGTCGCAATGTTCTTAAAGTGAAGTTGGGTCTGAGATGCTTGGGAAGGGTGGCGAAATTACACATAAACACATTATAGTATTATGATCCTTGCATTTTTATATTTCTTTTATCACTGTATGCTACTTGATGCATTATTGTCATGGAGAGCAAAGAGCTTGTACAGTAAAAGCCAGTTTATCCAGCACCCTCGGGACCTGGCCAATGCCGGTTAAAGCACCTGCCAGATATTCGGCCGAAAACTCAATAAACAGGCTTTTACTGTACTATGAGGAGGATGTCTATATCACTCCATAGGCTTCCTATGAGCTACTCTGGTTCACCAGCAGCACCTGGAGGGGCAAGCATGGTCACTGGGAGCAGGGATTCTTCCCACTCGGCTCTGGTTAATTTTGCAAGCCAAAGCCCTAATGCATAGTGTGGTCCTATTTGAATCAGCTAAAGAATTTTTAACAAGAAAATTACACTTGTACAGCGTCTTTCACATCAGGAGGACGTCCCAAGGCGATGGACAGTCACTACTTCAGACCCGAGCCGAGGAAAAAGTGAGACTCCATCTCTGAGCTCTGCTTTTAAAAAGATTTATCTAATAAAGCATCATGATTCATTTCAATACAAGTATGATTTCAATGTTTTTAGATGTGGAGGATTTGGCTGTTTGTGGAACGTTGTAAACTGGTTGCATCATTTATCTACAAAATACACACTCACTAAATTTTACAGAAAATCATGTGGATCACTTTGAAGCATCCTCCCGATGTAAAGGTGCTATATCAAATGCAAGGATTATTATTTATTATGATACAGACCTTATCACCAGAACATTCTGTTTCAACTGCTTGCATGTTAATTCAATTCCCCATATCAAGGTGCTCATTAAATCTTAAGCCATTTTTCCCAGTAATTGTATCACTTCACTGTTTAACAAAAAGCGATTTAAAAGAATCAACAGGAGTAATGGGGTGTGGGGAGAGTGGGAGTAATGCCAAAGATTGTCCTCATTATCTTTAAATGTTTTTTTTTTAAAAAGGAGTCCAGGTGGTGAGACTCTATCTTTGAACTCTGCTACTATACATTAACTCATGTCAGCATCATAAAAGCCTAGGACCTGATTTTGGTTCAGCTTGTTTCAGTTTAACACCCAAAATCTGTCAGCAGCCTGTAAAGGCAGGAAAAATATCCTATCCTTCACAATGTTTGCCACCATGCTTCACATGTAGGAGACATCCAAAAGAAAAGTTAAATCTCATCATTCATGTTAGATGGGATAGCTGCTGTACTAAAGATCAGTTCCTTCGCCTTTCATCACCAAATACTGCAAAACCTGAGATTTATTGAAAGCTATCACCCTGCAGAATTCAGACTCAGTTCAAACTATGCATAATCCTGTCAGTCACTATGGACTGACAGGAATTACAAGTGTATGCCACTATTGACTATAGGTTCTCTACTCTAAGTAAGTCAAGCTTTCTAAAGGGTTAACATATTATTCTATCATCAACACAAGGTTTAACTAAGGCACTGCTGCCTCTATAGAAGTAGCAGGTCACTATATTCATTAGCATTAAACATTTGTTTTCCTCTCTGGTGCTCAGGTTACGCTTCGATTCTGGACAACATTAGGGCAACCATGTTCTCGATGTCTCCAAGGAGATATCTTACGGTTTCTGCGTCGTTAGGATTTCAGGGATTCGCCTGCATCCTTTAAATGTTTCTACAAATTTGCTGTTAAAAAAATAGTGGTCTGTGGATTAGCTAGAGGAAAAGATCGAGAGTGATAATGCCATTTGACATATGATGTATCATAATAGAGGGCTATTAATAATCTGTGGTTAGTGCGTCCTTTCAGTTTACATGTGGTGTTCTACTGCCACCTAGGGGTGCACGTTTTCTGCAGCATTTAATTTCACTGCAAGCAATATGCACAATTCCAGCATTCAAGCCTTCTTGTTGATCTACATTTATATAATAGAGACAATATGCTCCTCCATATGGACTAACCCATAATAATTATAAGGCAGATGGCCTAATCTTTCTTCCAGAGCACGTGATTCTAGCAGTAATGTTGTGGATGTGAAATATTGAAATATTTGTCTGACAACAAAGAAAACTAAACTGTGAGCTGTGATTCCTTCACTGTATTTATCAGATCTCTATTGTTCCTCTTCTCACTCTACTGTTTTGAGGAACGTTGCCACTACATCATCAATGTTTGCTTACTTTTCATTTCTACCTGCCAAACGTGCAAGTATAGGGAAACTAACAAAGGGAGAAAGTGCAAAGGTTTGCAATTGGAATACAAATGCTTATTTTTGTAATTGTTCTCCTTTCCAGTCATTCTGAACAAATAGCTTTGATCATGCTGTTCCAAGGTCTACCTCACTTATCTCAATCTGATGCTTCAAACTACTGGCTGAATCATTTAGTATCTCCGAGCTCCATTTTCATGACCTTCCTTGTCCTGGCCCTCTCCTCGCCATCTATAATCCTTTGGTCAGCTCACCAAAACATGTACTGTGATACAGTGCAACATCTGCTTGTGCATCTGTCCCCATCATTAACACAGTCCTATTTTGCATAGATTTGAAATACTATTCTAAATCTGAACTGTGATATGAAATGATTGAGAACTACAGAAATTGATTTTGACATTTTGCTCTTGTGCACTGAAATACAATATTGCAGCCAAAGTGAGACTGGTATTTCATTGGGTTTTTTGACTTGCCCTTTCAGATGAGATCTGAGTTTAAATACAGCCAAGACTGTTGAAACAAAATTCTCCTCTGTCTGCGGGTTGGAAGGACTTATAGTTGCAAGGGCTTTTAGCGTATCTGTCCCCACCCACTAGAATTCCTTCCCAAAGACCTTTCATGATCCGCCTCAAGAACTTCGCTTTACACTATCATTTCGGCAATTATCCCCCACTGCTTGCAAACTTACCAACAACAACAACATCAAAATTGACTTTCACGTCGGGTAGACGTCCTTTACTATCCCCCACTTATCCCAATAAACTAGTGATGGGCCTGAATAAACGGTGTAAATAGAGGGCTAGCTTCAAAGAAACATCATTAGTGGATAAACAGGCTTCAGAGAAGGCAGTGAGGATATTATAGAAACTCAGTACATTTACCGACAAGCAAATATGTTTCTCAATGGAATTCATGTTACTTATACTATGGGAATGTTGTCCCTGGAATGCACCCGGCTGCAGTTATACAATTAAAAAAATTAATTAACAAATTGGTCATTTCAATCCAAAACTGCTTGTGGGACACTACTGCACTCTATTGGCCACCACGTTTCCTGCACAAAAATATAGTCAACTCGCTTTACTGTATATTCTGTGAAGCGCTTTGAGACGTCTAGAAGACATGAAAAGCGTTACAAGGATGATTATTATTATTGAACTGATACTCATTTTATCTCTCAACATCCACCCTCGAGTCGTTGACCACTGCTGTCTTCACACCAAGACATCAAGTACTGGATGTGAGCTAACTTTCTCTAGTTGAATATAGGGTCCGTCGATATGCAAATTTTCCGATTTAGATATATCGATGGGCTCATATCGAGATATACCGAAATATCGATATTTTCAGGTTTTTCGTACAGCGCATGCGCGCGTAGTGCGCTCATTCGGGGTGCGTGCGCATTCGGGGTGCATTTGGGGTGCGTGCGCATTTGGGGCCTATCTCCTCAGGAGGTAAATATCTTTCTCTCTCTGTGTCTCTCACACTCACTCTCTCCATCTCTGTGTTTTTCTGTCTATCTCTCTCCTCTCTCACATCCCCCCCATCTCTATCTATCTGTATATTATCACATCCACCCCGTCTCTCCCCCTACCCCCCACCCACCGCCGTCCCTCTCTCCCACACCACCCCCCGCCGTCTCTCTCCCCCTCCACCCCACCCCAGCCGTCTCTCTCCCCCTCCCCCCTCCACCGTCTCACTCTCCCTCCCCCCCCAGCCATCTCTCTCCCACCCCAGCCGTCTCTCTCCCCCTCCCCCCCACAGCCATCTTTCTACCTCTCCCCCCACTCCCAGCCGTCTCTCTCCCCTCACCCCTTGCATAGCTGTATATTGTATTCTAGGACTATGAATACAATATGGCGGCTTTGCACCTCGGTCTGTGCATTGTGTATAGAGATGAGCATTCTGGGTCTTGTAGTTCAGTGTGTGCGCATTCCGATTTTTTCCCTCGATATATCAACTTTTCGATATATCGATATTTTTGCAATGCCTACCCCACTCTCTGGACTCTCACAGTTCCTCTGGACTCTCACAGCCCCTTGCCTCCTTCAAGACACTTCTCAAGAACCTTCTCTTCAACCGTGTCTTTGGTAACCCTTCTACCCCTACCCTCCCTGCCCTCCACCCCTCCTGATCCCAACCGCTAGCTCAGGTGTGAATCGCTAACTGTCCAGAGCCTTGGAATGCCTCCTGATGTGAAAAACCCTATATAATTTATAATTTGTTGTTGTTGATAGATACCCTTGAATTTGATTTCATTTTGGAGTTAGGAAGTATTTCTTTCAATTTCATGCTATTGGTGTTTATATTCATTGCATATAACTCAGTGAGTAATATAGATACATTTAAAACACATTGTGAAGGAGGATTGTATGCTGCGGTTGATTGACACACAGTTCTTTCACATCTCTCACCTGATTTCATATCCAGCCCAGACTAAGCCAGTGGGATCCTATACAAGTAACCGAAAAGAAGCCTTCTTTCTAAAAAGAGGCCTTCTTTTTACATTGTGATATTTATTAATTGGGATTTTTAACAAGAATCCATTAGAATATCTGTTGACAAAACCGGAACTCTGTTCTACAAGTGGTCTTTGTAGGAGTGGAGTTCCCGCAGGTTGGCATGTCGTATCAGAATTGGTTGCAGAGGTAGTGGGGAGCGATGCCTTGGAGAGCTTTGAAGGTAGGACTAGGATCTTGAATTGTATCCTTTGTGTGATGGGGAAGCCAGATGGGGAAGCCAGTCAACTTAGTATGATTTCACCAATTTCCAGCATTAAAGTAAATCTTGTAAAGAGTTTTGAAACCAATGAGAAAGTTTCATCCCAATGGGGAAGGTGCTATATATCAGTGTAAGGATTAATATAACTACTGGAATGGTTCAAATGTCTTGTTTCTGTGCTGTGATATTTTATGCAATTCTACGATTTTATTGTTAAAGGTTGTGGTCAATACCCAAAGGAGAATCAACTAAATGTACAGCTTAAGAAATAATTCAGTCTAAGCTCCAACCAACTGCATCTTTTTCTTAGTAAATAATGTGAATATTCTCTATGGAATTAAACCTTTTGTACATCCAGTAACTCCACATCCTATGAGCATTTGTACTGAGAAACAAAGGCACTTTTCATATAGTACATGTTTTACATTTCATCAATAATTAAAAGGGAACTTTCTGATTTAAATCTCCACATAATTCTAGAAGCTTATGGTTATTGAGTTTCTTTTTGAAGGCTAACATAAATATTTAAAAACTACAATGTCTAAACGTAATGTTCTGGTTCTTTTCATACTGTTATTGTGCAGGCTTTTGGTTTTATGTGACAGCAGCTGTCTATTGCTAATTATCCTGAATGCACTATCTTCTGTTGTCCCCAAATTATCCTGGAGTTTTGACACATCAAGGACAATTATCATTAATTATCATATTAATAAGTCTCAAAATGATTCACAGGATTTCACCCACAAAACTCACACGGTCTCAAGTCACAAAGGTTTGGTTATGATACTTTGTGAAAGCCTTCCATGCAGTTTTTACATTTTAAACAGCATATGTCACAGTCATTCTTGTTGATTAATGAAACTTCCTTCAAAAAATGGGGTGGAGCAGAGGGCAGTTGTGAATCAATTGATCTCTTAAAAACAACTGTCATCATCCCTATCCTTAAACTGGATCCATCGCTGGACCCAACAAAGAGTCCTGTAGCTCAGTAATTAGAGTACTTGCATCGTAAGCGAGAGACCTGGGTTTGATTCCTGTCAGAGTGAAACCTTGTGCAAGTTTCCTTACTCCACACGCCTGATAATAATCCCTTGAGAAAATAAACAATAAAATTGGTGACTTCAATCCATGACTGTTTGTTGCACACTGCTGTGTGCAATTGGCTGCCATGTTTCGTCCACAAATATACTTCAATTCACTTTACAGTATATTTGAGACTTCTAGAAGACATGAAAAGCAGTATATGAAATGCAAGGATTATTATTATCTATGCTCCCAAATTACCACCCCATTTCCAACCTCCCTTTCCTTTACAAGGACTTGAATGAATTGTTGCTTTCCAGCCTTGCTCCTTCCCCTCCCACCACTCCCTTCACAAACACCTCCAATCGGATTTCCAATGCCGCCCACAGCACAGAAACAGCTTTGTCAAAGTGACAATTGACATTTTGTCCATCTACAATCAGAGCTTCCTCTCTTTCCTCATCTTCCATGACCTCTTTGCTGCATTCGGACCCCTTCTACTACCCTCCCTGATCTCAACCCCGCTGCTCGAGAAAAAATCCTTGACTGTCCAGTGCTTTGGGACATCCTACCAATGTGAAAGATGTTATACAAATGTAATTCTGTATTGTATCTAATTTTAAAAAGAACACAAAGAATGAACTTCGCATTGGGTCTAACGAATAATGAATAATAATAAACAAAATCAGTGAACTTGAGTTTGAGTGTATGAATGATTTTAGATGTGTTGCAAAAGGAGTTTCATTTTGTTAAAATATTCTATTCCAATTTAAAGTTGACATGCACAGCTTCAGTGATCATTTTAAGGACTATAAAACAATTTTATTTTCCATTTGCCGATATAATATCTCTAATAATATTCTGTGGAATCTAATCCTGAATCTAATTGAACACCAGAAAGGTTCTGTACTTTTTAAGATAAGGGAAAATTGGAGTATTTTATTTTTGTTACAACGTAAAAATGTTGCTGGGGGACAAATAACCTTCAAATAACTGGATGGTTTACTGAGGTCTGGATAGACTGCCATTTGTGTTATTTATTATATATGTATTGTATTTGGATTACATTCAACTCCCAACGTGAAAAGAGCTATACAAATGTAATTTTGTTGTTAGTGTGTTGAGAAGTGTTGGGTGGTCTGGCAAGCAGAATGTTGGCATAGTCAAGCCTGGACATGATAATCACATGGATGAGTGTCTCGGTAGCACAAGGGGAGAGATGGTGCCAGAGGCAGGAATATTGCAGAGGTGGAGAAAAGTTGAGAAGGTCAAAGTATGGAAGTGTGGTCCAAAGGCGTTAAACAAGACCCCGACATGCTGCACCAGCTCCTTGTGAATCAATGCAGATCGATGCTGTCAATGCCTGAGGCAAGAAGGCATTGATGGAAACCAAGCAGGAGAGCCCCTTCTGTCAATTTTCAAATGGAAAAAGCTAGAGCTCATCCAGGATTTGATACCTCACAGGTAATTGACAGTGGTCCTAGAATAGAGCATTGAGGCAGAGAGATAGAGTTGGGTGTCGTCCACATACATATATAATAAATAATCAATAAACCTTGCATTTGATATGGCGCTTTTCACTTCTTCTAGACATCTCAAGTTTCTCTTATAAAAGAGAACACCCAAGGATAAAGCCCCAAGGAGCACTGCATTTGACTATGCGGGGGTCATAATCAGAAACTATTTGAAGATACAAAGGATAAATAAGAGTGAAACCAGGATAAGACAGAACCATGAAGGTGAAGCTGAGAGAAAAGGTAGTGCAGAAAAGGATAGCACAGTTAATGTTGTTAAAGTTGGTTCAAGAAAGCGTTGAAGAAGAACAAGGAGGCAAATGGAGTCTCAGTCATAGATGGAGAGAATGTCATTGATGTCTTTGAGCTGTTTTGATAATAATTATTAATAATCCTTGCATTTTGATATAGCGCCTTATCACGTCTCCGAGACGTCTTACAGAATATACTGTAAAGTGAATTGACTGTATGATTTTGGGGGTGAAACTTGGCAGCCAATTTCCCACAGCAGTGTTCCACAAACAGTTGTGGATTAAGTGACCGATTTTTTTTAAAGGAATTATCACCTTCGAAAAAGTGATCCTCCAATCCACTAACAACTGGGTTCCTGCATACTGCTAGGTAAAACAGGAATGTGGAGTAAGGAAATTTGCCCAATGTTTCACCCTGCCGGGAATCTATCGCAGGTCTCTGGCTTGTGAGCTGAATGCTCTATCCACTGAGCTACAGGACCCCACAGAACTCTTGATACGGTGAGCCGGGTGGAACCTGGATTGGAGGGGATTATTCAGAGAAGCTGGAAAATCTGGTGATACTGGACTCGCTCCAGTATCTTGGAAAGAAAAGGCAGATTGCAGAGATTTACCACATGAAAACTGTTGCTAAGGAAACAGGAGTTATAGTTTGAAATTGAAAGTGTGAGAGCAGAAGTTGGCTCATTTTCTTGATGTGAACTGAAGGACCATGGACGTCAGTAAAACCAGTAAAAACTTTTATTATTGGACTTGTCCATGTCACCAGGATTTTATTACCTTTTTTTTTTCTTTTTTTTTTGAATAGGATGAAGTCCTGGAGTCCTGTAGCTCAGTGTTTAGAGCACTTGCCTTGCAAGCGAGGTAACTGGATTCAATTCCCGGCAGGGTGAAACCTTGGGCAAGTTTCTTTACTCCACACCTCTGATAATAAGCCCTCCAAAAAAAACTAATAATACATTGTTCATTTCAATCCACGACTGTTTGTGGGACTCTGCTTTGCACAGCTGGCTGCCGCATTTCATCCAAATATATACAGTCAATTCATTTGATAGTATATTCTGTTCTAGATGCTTTGAGGCGTCTGGAAGTCGTGAAAAGTGCTACATCAAATACAAGGATTATTATTATTTTTAATACAATGAATGACGTTTAAATCAAGAATGAGGGTGCAAAGAAAATCTGTATCGGTGTCAAATTAGTTTAACTTGTTCCCCTTCCTGAGCAAAAAGGGAAAGTCAGCAACAGTCACTGATATTCAAAGGAAGAAGCACTCATAATTGTTCAATTGTTGCTTATGACACATTGAAAGTCCCATAAAGGCATAAAACAAAGAAAGTCATTCACTCTTCCACACACTCTACACAAGCTACCCTAGCAACGACTTCACAACATTATTGTTATCTCCTGAGAGATACTCGGCATTGAGAACTCTTGACCCTGAAGATATTGAAACAAAAATTGCAAATATTCATCCATTCCCTCCACACACAGTCTCGACTGACACCTCAATGCAGTGCTGGGGTTGTGCTGCCTTTGGATAAGGTGTTGGAGGTGCCGTCCTTTGGATAAGGTGTTAAATCTGGTCCTATCTTTAACGTCTACCTGTTCAGGTAGACGTTAAAGATCCCATGGCACTATTTGTATTGATAAAGGAGATTTTTCCAGTGTTTTAGCCAACAATCCCCCAAATTAAATTGATCATTCACTTCATGGCTGTTTGTGAGACAATGCAGTACTAAAAGTGACTGCCACATTCACCTACAAATTCACAATTACTACACCACCATAAAATCGTGTGAATCACTTCAAGACTTCTGAGCAATGCGACAAGGGACTCTACCAAATGCAAAGATTATTATTATTTTATTATAATCCATCTGCAACTTTGGGCTGCTCCTCTCTGGAGACAACATCTTTGTTGAAAGTGAACAGCACAGAAGTTATCATATTGCCTGGCCCACCTCATTCTGACCTTTCACCTCCATAAATTTAATAACAAACTGAAAGTTGTAAATCATAATTACGGGAAATAATAAGAAGCATTATATTTGATTTCATACCTTTTACATCGGGAGCACATCTCAAAATGCTTCACCATAAGGTACAGTGACTGTAATTTTTATAGGCAAATTCCACAGCTAATTGATACACAGCAATAACCCACAAACAGCCAAAACATCTTGTACAAGGGTTATTGATACACGTTCTAGATTTTTACTCAATCAATTAGAAATATTTAGCTAAAGTTGCTTAATGATCATCCTCCAATTGCTCCAGGTGGAATATTATTTTCTATAAACTTGAAAGTTATCAGAAATTCTGTGGAGGAAACAAAAGATGCACATAGCAGCTTACACACATTTTCATTTTAACAATGCTTGAGAAACAGACAAGGTAATCCAATTACAAATAGGGGCACTATACAGTTCTATTGATTTTACTACACAATTTGGCAATGTTGAAGATGGTCAAGAAGCTCTTTACCATAAATCTAAATTCCAACAATCTGGTATCCTGTTATAAGGTGTTTGCAAAGGAAACTTGTATTTCTACATACATTGTACACTGTTATCATGTTATGCAGAAAATATCTATTAATGAAGAAAATTCACAAAAGACTTCACACATGATCGAACATTATTGGAAACAAAATGCTTTCTCTCACTAACTGATTTAGGTCAATAATAATCCTTACGTTTGATATGGTGCCTTTCACATCAAGAGGACATTTCAAAGTGCTCCACAGGATTTACAGCAAAGTTGTGTAACTTTTTTGTTGCCAATTTTGCCTACAAATAGCTGTAATGTTATTTAATCCACAAAACACAATGTAAATTCACTCAGGTCCTTTAATGCAAACTTTACAAATCAACCTCTTTCACACTCTTTCAAATCTGCAAGTCACTCTTCCCAGAATCCTTTTATACCTGCACCATCCATATTCAATTGTCACTTATGTCATTAAAGCAAATTGTTTACAACAATTGCAGTAATGGGAAGTTGGGAGGGTTGATATTCTAGAGGGATGAGATCAAATAGGCTGAAGGGCCTTCTTCATCTAAGCCAATCTTTTGATTTTATGATTCATTTCAGGTCTTTAATGCTGCAGGTCAGGAATGGTACATCCGGATTGATTTGTGTAAACCACAATCTACTTCTGATGCTGCTGAGCAGGGACCCCACGGGTTGGCCATGGTACTTACCCAAAGCATTGGTGACAGAGTTTCCATTAGTGAATCATGCTGTGAACTGTCATATTTTAAACAACTCCAATGTCCCTACAGGAGGCTTCTTGTTATCTCCAATTTTTTCGACAAAATTACGTTTCTCCTGCAGGTTTATGATCTCCTTATTCTTTTACTGAAAAAGGTCCGCAGGGAGCGGGTGCCTCCTGGACATTTTCAAAGTGGTCATTATTCATATGTGAATCTTAGCAGTGAGTGTTGGTGGGTTATTGCACTGCTGGGGCATCAGAGCGGAACCCAATCCTGTCCTCATCAAAGTCAACTTCTGAACCTCCCAGTACAGCAATCTGAACTGAACTGTGGCTAATTTGTCCCCTTTCTTTAGGGACCGATCATATCGAACAATCCGGCAACGAGGAAGCCAGATCGTCCAGAACAACTATTTATAAACTACTTTCTTGCTCAGGAGACTGCTTACTTGATATTTCCATATTTTTTGGAGAAAAATAATCAAATGTAAATAACTATAATTAATTTTGTTATCCTTCTGTTTTTATTACCTGACAATTTTGGTCAATTTTCTTCCAAAAACATTTTCTTTAAATTTGCAAGTGCTTGGGTATGTCATTGAAGAGCGCGCTGGCTGGGAGGATTTATGGACGCTGTGTGCAGCAGAGAGAAGAAAAGCATTTATAGGTAATGATAGTTCTGCTTAACTGTTTGAATTTTTAAAGGGGGACTGATGCAAGACTTTGTCTTTAAGTGTACCACCGCCCCCAAGTAGACAGGCTAATAATACCCTTCTTAGTTTGAGAACCTTGACTATACCTGGAATTTCTGGCATTAGAAGCTGTGCCCAGCTGGACCTAAACAATATCTGCAGGTGGTAAGAGACCTTTCAGTGTTCACACCCTTGGCTGAGCTGTCTCTGAAATGCCCAGATTTTGCAGTGTGAAAAAAGTCTGCCCACACACACAAAAAAAAATAAAAGCAGTGAGTGGCACTTCACTCACTACAAGTCTGATCCACAAGCCCTTACCTAAGAAAAGATTGAAAATTCCTCCTGCTGTTAAACGTTGCAAGACAATTTTGCCTTAAAATGTAAGAATTGTGCACATAATTGGGTAAAATTCTTCAATTCACTCTTTGTTTTCCAAAACAAAACAGCATCCGAATTACAGACCGAACTTGAGAATTTTACACAAATCTCAGGAATCCTAAAATTTAAGACAAAACAGTCTTACAGGCTAAGACTACGTGGAATTTCATGCACAGACATTGAATGTTGGATGGAGCTGTGAAAAAGATCAATAGCCCTGGACTTTCAATCATGAACAACAACAAATTATACTTATGTAGCACCTTTCACATCAGGCAGACATCTGGACAGTGAAGGATTTGCACCCTCAGGGATCATCTGAGGCGGAGAGCAAAGGGGTGGGGATGGGAAGATCATTGAAAGCATGGTTCGAAAACGATTGTTCTTGAGACAAGTCTTAAAGAAGTCAAGGGAGGGGCCACCACCGCCTCATTGTATTGCACCACGATTCCATAGTATGACACCATCATCTCATTATATCATCATATCAAAACAGCAACCCCTAGAAATATAATAAAGATAAGACTTTACTTGCAACTGACATAAAAATTGTGATATATTGCAGATTGACATACATAAATCTTTGTTTTCCTTCAATGAACAACAGATTAAAACCCACCTGTATGATTTTGTCAAGATAATAAAGAAAATGTTATTTTTATGTGAGATTTTTCATTCTCTCAAAACTACCTCCCATTAGGGGACCTTTCATCTATTCGTATCTTTCTTTAGCTGCATCTGTCTAATTATAGGGTTTCCATTTGTTCTAACTTTCCCTGCAGTGTAAGTTCCGGCTAATGCATCATCATTAATCTGTTTTCCATTTAATGATAATAATTCAGGAAGGAAGAGCAATTCACTTCTGGCAGATGTGATAAATACATCTAACTGAGCACCACACTGCCAATGATCTAGTTTATTATTATACGCAATATAACATTGCACTTAGATATACATTTGAATAAGAAACTTGGCTTCAGACTTTTACTTGTTTAGTCTTGCTGAAGGTAGAGGATGAGTTCTACAATGTAAATACACTGTACAGTATATTGGCTTGGGTCATTGATTTCTAAAGTGAAAATAGGCCACTGTTTATCTGCAGTGAAGTCAATGATGAATATGCAATGTACTTTAATATGATAATCATCATTGGTGGTAACTAGTACATCACGTAATAACTAAAATTATTTCCGTTTGGTATAAAGCCTACAATGTCAAGAACATCTCAAAGCATTTCAGAAAGTTTCTATACAGGGTAGTAACCATATTTGTAGGTGAATGTGGCAGCCAATTTACATAGAGCAGTGTCCCACATACAGCCATGACCTGAATAACCTATTTTAGTTGGAGGATTGTTGCCAAGACACTAGGAGAAAAGCTCTTTCCTCTTTTCAAATAACGTCATGCGATCTTTCTTGTAAACATGAAGAGGCAGATGGAAGTTACGTATATTGGCTCATCTGAAAGATGGCACACTTCCCAACATTGCATTGGAGGGCTAGCTCATGCACCCAATGTCCTGGGAGCTTGAACTCACAACCTTCTTGTCCAGAGGTGAGTTTGCTGCCAACTAAGTCAGGGTGACACATAGTGAATGTTGCATTTCAATATTATCTTTACACTGTTATCTGGATATATTTTTGAATTGCACTCCCCCCCTTCTAGTAGAGAACGTAAGATTGTATCAATGAGAATTGAGATACCAGCTTAATTCAGTTAATATCTTGTAAAGCAGCTCCAAGTATCTGCAAGTTAACAAAATAGTGAATCATTTCTCTAAGCCTTAAACAAAGATGACAGTCAGAGTGTATTTTTTTAAATTATTAAGCAAATCATGATTTGCAAATCAGATTGAACTGATTTTACAGTGACTCTGCACTCTGATTGTGTAAAAATGTTCCAATGCATTTATAAACAGCAAATCGTGGAGGTGAGATGGCTAACACCCATCTTAGGTACCACTTTCATGAAACTGACACGCCCTACTCAGAGTTCCAGAGGGTCGGCTGCAAACATCCAGGAATCACTATTTACAAATCCGTTTGCAACTCGCACTAAGACCTCAGACGCCAGCATAAAGCCTTCAGACCCAATAAAAATACCTGAGACCCCAGTATAATGGTTTAATGTGGCTAAACACTGCATTTACTAAACAGGCTGCTAGACTCTCCATTTAATAACAGTAAATAGAATAGTTGTAGATTATTTTAAAAAATTCAGGATCTTCCCTATTTTAAATTATGTTCACCTCAGCCTCACCCAAAAGACATTTCTGCAATGGTCTAATTCTATATAATGATCTTCATCCTCGTTGTTAAAGCACAACATCACAGCTAAGCCCAATGTTGTCTTAACTACGTATTTAATTTCCAGGGATCATTGAATATTTACCAAGAGTTTGTACACAGGTTGATTTTTCCCCTCCTAAGATGAGGGCACTAAAGCCAATTGTAGCACCCCTATTATCTTGTCTTAAACTATCACTCCTAGCTTTGTATAATAATGAATAATAAACCTTGCATTTGATAATAGCCCCTTATCACGTCTTTGAGACATCTCAAAGCGCTTCACAGAATATACTGTAAAGTGAATTGAATGTATATTATCTGGACGTATTGCAGCAGCCAATTAATGGGACTTCTATTGGAAAAAATTACAAACTGAGCCACAGGACAAGGGAAAGTTCCCATTTTCATCTTGGATCACACATAGTCACATCCCTTCATCAATCTTGCAGTACTCATGGGATAGCTGTACCTGTGCAACAGGCAAGTTGCTTTTGAGTTGCAGAAGCAGATTTAATTAGCAATCAATCTAATTAATCTGCACATGTCAAGTCACATTGATCATCGAGCTCCAGCCACATGCCTTCTTATTCACTGTAATGAATATACTTTCCAGATTCAATGCAATTAGAGTTTAAGCGAAAGGTGATATTCTGCCTGTTGACAATTTTAATGCTGAGTAACCACCAGACAGAAAACATCACATTAGGCTTTGAGGCTACATTGGCTGGTTCACAAATCCTGAAAGAGGTTTAACACCGCAGTAAATCTTTAATGCTAGTTGACTAAAAAACCAATTGAGACAATTATTCAGATTCAATTAACTTAAGTCACACAGTAAATACTTGCGCAGCACGCTCTACTGGATTAATAAGTTATGCATGGACTAAGACTTTAACACCGGTGCTCTATGGTGAGCAGGATTTCAAAATATCATTCAGTCTAAAGGAGTACAGATACTTGATGTTTGCACAGGATGCACTAAGATCAACAACAACAACTGCAAATGCTGGAAATCTGAAATAAAAAACAGAAGTCACTGGGAACATTTGGCATCATCTATGGAGATATGAAAGTTAATGTCAGAGTTAAGAAGTCTGATGAAAGGTTATCAACCTGAAATGTTAAATCCTCTGTCCTACTGACTGACCGGCTAAATGTTCCCAGTGACTTCTGTATTTATTTCAGAGTTCCTTGCATCACACCTGTAAATGGTAATTCTAGAGATACGTGCTTTGAGACATCAATAAGACGTGAAATGCGCTATATCAAATGCAAGGATTATTATTATATTTGCTGAAATTTGTTTCAGAGATATTTGTAAGCATTTGGGACAAGCTTGAAATAACCTGAAAAAAAATGTATTTGGTTGAAACTGGCACAAATCAATACACCATTGTTAGTGTTCATTTCGGTGTCTGAAAGGATTCTTACATATTGAATCCTGCAGGTGCCAGGAAGTGTCTTACACTGACTGCCAGATTCTCTGCTTAGACACCGCTCTCATTTCCAATTTAGGTGAAGTCAAATTGAAACAAGTATCGCACAGCAGGAGTTCAGAGTCATTGATGTAGATTTCCAGGGGGTAGTCATCATGAGTCACATCAGGACATGTGTAACACTTGATATTCATGAAATTCTGCTGTGAATCACTGCAAAGCCTGGCTCAGTTGGTAGCTCTCTTGACTTTGAAGGTTGTGGATTCAACATTTGGACTTTGATCTTATAGACTGATACTCAAAAATAATGTTAGAGGAGTCCTTCATTGTCCAAGTGGACTCCTTTCAATGAGGAATTAAACTGAGATTCTGTCTGCTTCTGTTGCACTCTTCCACTTGCACAGCGTTGTGCAAAGCCTGGGCAGCTGTGAGTATGCAGATGTAGGACTCCTTCATCTGTCCGCTCATACTAAGCACAAACTGGTTTGTGTTTTTCCAGCAATTATCTAAATGTGTCCTAAAATGTTTTTCACCACAAGATTCTCTCCTCAGCATCTCTTCTCTGCCCTTTGTATTACGCCCAGAAAACTTTCAGGCTCTTATGCCTTTAGAAGCTTTCTATTGATGGTCTTTCTTCCCCCAGTGATGGGCATGACATACTTCGTGCTCACCTTTCCTCTGCCTTATTATTATAATCTTTGCATTTGATATAGTGCCTCATTACATTGTCAGGACTTCTCAAAGCACTTCACAGAATATACAGTAAAGTTGAGTAACTATGTTTTCTGTGGGCAAATGCGGCAGCAGATTGAACAAAACCATGTCTCACAAACACCATGGAGTCAATGACCAGTTTTATATAGGGGATTTGTTGGCCAAGCCACATGGAGAAACTCCCTTCTCTTTTCGAATAATCCCATGAGATTTTTAATGTTCACTGGAACAGGCAGAAGGGACCTTGTTTTAATGTCTCATCTGAAGAACAATATTGGTGTAATTTCTAAAAGAAATTCTTATTTGATTCTCCTACCTCAGCAGTATGAGGCCAATAATGCATTTTTAAATCTCTTTTGCAACATGGGACAAGCAATTCTAGGATAGGATGAGCTGCTGATCAACTGCTACTGAATAAAGGCCACTGATTGGTGCCAGGTTCAGGGCAAAAGTTTTGGCTGGTTAGTAAATGGCAGATCATCGTGATGCGGGGGAGAAAGGATTTTCAGCTTGCTTGCAGGTACTGAAGAACAATGCAGAACAATTATAGACATTTAATACAAAATAAAATAATATGCAGAGGGGACTGACCTTACCCTGAAAATAATCCCCGCTTAAAAGAATGTTCTTGTTTATAATAATATTTTGTACATTTGGTATAGCACCTTTCACAGCAGGAGTACACCTCAACGCGCTTCTTAGGATATACAGTACTGTAAAGTATACTGACTGTGGGTGAAACATAGCAGACAATTTGTACACAGCAACGTCCTTTAAATGGTCATGAAATGAATGTACAATTGCATTGGAGGGTTCTTGACTGGGACACCAGTAAAACTCTTTTCTCTTTAATATTTAGCATTCATTATATAGGAAGACAGGACCTCAATTTAACATCTCATCCAAAGTACCACAATTCCAACAATGCAATGGACTGTCATAATAAACTTCCCGATGTGCACTGGAATTTCTACACCAATAACTTAAATTACTGGGTAAAATCATAGGAACAATATAGAATATGAATGAAATATGAATATGGTGTTGCCCTTTTTTTGTAATGGTACAAAAAAACTAGAGGACAGTAATTTTTTTGTTAAAACAACATAACAATACCCTGGCCAGAGAAGGATAAGGCCAGAATTTAGAGCAGCATTTTGGCCTTTCTAACACTCCCTTGTACCACTGTAATTACATCTCTTTTTTTAAAAATTCAAGCAGTACACAAATCTAACTCTGGTAGTGCTCTATCTAACAATATAACAACATGTGGAATTCTCAAACACACCCCAAGAACCATTGTTCCACACAAAGTAATCTCTGTTTAGTAATGGAATCGGGAAATCAAGAAATTTGGTAGAGTCTAGGACACTATACTTATTTGCAATCAGTTTGATCCTGTGATAATAATAATCCTTGCATTTGATACAGCTCTTTTCACGTATTCTAGATATCTCAAACTCTTTCACAGAATATACTGTAAAGTTAAATTGACTGTATATTTGAGAGTGAAATGTGGCAGCCAATTGCGCACAGCAGTGTCCCACAAACAGTCGTGGATTGAAATGACCAATTTTTATTATTGATGTTTTTTTTGGAGGGATTATTATTAGGCGTGTGGAGTAAGGAAATTTGCCCACGGTTTCGACCTGATCCGCCTGGATTCGAAACACAGGTCTCATTAGTAATGTGCCCTCAACAGTGAGTTTAAGATTTCGATCACAATCAGTTTCAAGCCTAATGAAAACACAGTCACAGTGAATAGTGATTTGGTCTCGTGACATGTTGAGGCTTCCCTTAGGTAATATTCTACTGTATTCTAGTCAAACTTCTGATGATGATGCTGTCATTTGTATGACGGACACATTCCAAGATGTAGACTTACTCTATTCTTTTAGCAACGTACAGAAAACTGAGATCAAAGTTAAGATTGAACAATGAAAATGTTGCCAAGTTTTAGACTTTCTGAAACCTTACATAAACAGAGTAAATGTAGACCCAGGAGGAATTTCTCCCCAGTACTCAGGTGTTGATAATTTCAGGAAGAATACTGATGGTTATTTACAATGCTTGTCCTTTACTTAATGAATGCTCCCATTCACTAAGAATAGAGACCGAAAAATCAGAAGCAAAGTCTTATCAAGCACTGAAACATCATTCATTCACCCAAGGGCATGTAACAAAAATGCTCGTGCAGACATAATGGTATACAAATCAATAGGCACAGATAGTGTTTCTTCTCTCAGGCAAGGAAACCCAGAACTATCAAATGACTTTCAGTATTAGAGTCAGCTTACCCAGAGTTTATTGAAGCTGGAGTTCAAATCCAGGCACACCATGGGGAATCTGATTCCACAACAAGGGGCCACAAGTGAAATGATTGATTGTGTCTTCCGCATACCACAACTGGTTGACATAATTCTGAAGGGCAAATCCATCACAATTTGGGAATATTATCTGAAGTATCCAGGGCTGGTGCACAGGAGGAATGTATCCTGTTCCTTTAGCAAGCCTGTACGCAGAATGAAAATGTAAACAAAAGGAAAGTGCACATGGAATGAATATCAATACTGAAAGATGAATGGAGAATACACACACAGAAGGAGAACATATATAATGTTCACAATTATGGCAGCTCAGATGGTTCAGCATATCAAATCAAACTTATACTGAAAAATTCAAACTATTAACTAGTCAAATAGTTTACCATAAAGCTAGCATAACATTTAGTAATGCTCATCTGTGAGCCAAATGTGTACTCTTCTTCATCTATGTGCTCCCTCTTGGTAATGAATTGATTTGTATATAATTATACTAATTGATGATCAAATTGCATTTATTTGAATGGTGGATTACAGAGATTTATACAACATAGAAACACGCCATTCGGCCCAATTGGTCCACGTCAATAATTACCTTAATATAAATTGTGATTGCATTTTACTGAGCAATAGGGGGTTCCAAGGACAGGAAAGATAAACCAGAGGTGGGTGTTGGAGTCAGATTTGTGGGATTTCTCAACTCAGTGCAAAGCGTCTGTTTCTTCCACTGAAATTAAAAACAACAAAAAACCACTTTATTTAATCATTTCCTGAAGGAGAACTTGGAAACGTTGATTTTAAGTCCAAACTCTCGGTGTCTCAGTGCAATGATAGAGTCTAGGGGATTTTGATAAAACTAGTTTTGGACTTCATATCTGCATATCTGCATTTCAACACTTCACATCAGAAAACCAATCATGAAAAGCCAATTTCCTGAAGTTGCATAAACCAGAATGACAGCAGATTTTTTTGGGGGGGGATCAGCTGGGTATCTGACAACAAGAACAAATTACACTTGTAACAGTACCCATCACATCGGAAAGACATACAGAAACCCATTACCAGTACAGATGAAAAAGAGGAAGGGGCAAAGGATGGAGCCCTGGGATACACCACTTATACACCATATTGGTTAGCAACAGGGAGAGGACAGGTGACCAGCAGCTTGGTGAGGAGAAGTTTGAGGTAGCAGGTGGTCAGCTTCATCTGAGAGCTGATAGTTGGGAGGGAGCAGGGAATAATTGAGACAAAGGAATGTCGGGAAGGGGCAGTGGTGGGGGCCTGGGGCAGGAGGCATGGCAGAGGAAGGAGGTGATATGGACACTCACAGGGGCATGGAAGTGTGCTCCAGTGTGCATAGCAACAGTTCATTGTATGCCGGAGCCCTCCATCCCTCCCTGAAGCCGCCTTCCGTGATTTGCCACAAATCCACCTCTCTGCTTGATCCTGAACTTTGTAGATATATCGGAGGAAGCCTTGCCACTACATCCTCAGAAGCTCGGATCCATAAAGAAGGGCTGTTTGCACACAGGTCTTGCAAGTCACAAACCTGACCTGCATTGGGACCTTGCTGTCCTTGAAAATGGATGAGCATGACCAGAGTGCCCTTCAACCCTTCTCAGCACTGTCCTTTAGGACAATGTCCTTCCCTCTTGAGGCCATCCAGATTGTTGATGAACACATTGAATAAGGTGGGTGACAATGGGGAGCTTTGCATTAACCCTCTTTTCAGAGGGCTGGGCTCATTCCACCATCAACCCTTGCACAGATCTTGGAGCTTGAGTACTTATTCCAGATAAACTCCAAGGTATGTGCCAGCAGAATAGAGGGAGGAAGTGGCTGTGAAGGACCAGAGGCTTTGCACTGAATAACCAGGGTGAGTTGACACCAGTGATATCGTCAGAAGCAAATCAGTGGTACTCTTTACCACATTCACCAATATTTTACACAAAGAGTGGGATAAGGAGCTTGGCAAGTTTTATCCCAGCACTTCCGAACAGCAATATTCACACAGCACATTCCTGTCTCAAGAGATTCCAACCTGATGTGAATTTTCAAAGTTGTAGTAAGCTGCCACTGGCTTATCATGTTAACATGATAGACTAACTGCTGCGTCTTCACCGTCATTGCTTCCAGTCTCTTTCAACCTCGAGCATGGCACAAAAACAGCTCCAATAAGGAAGTCCATTGTACATGAGTGAGCTATTTAGTTATTATTTTTAATGTGAGACTAATACAATACTTGAAAAAATGGCTTATGTCTTTATAGGAAGTCCTCCAGGACAAGGCCACTACAAAGGCTTATCACAGCACATTATATAAAATAACAATTAGCTGCAAGGGAGATAAAGCAAGTGTAAAATCTCAGGAGCCCAATACCATTCATAAATTGTTCAGCCTTGAAACTAATGCTATATGACTTCATTAGATTCCCTTGAATCAATTTTGGCCCTACATATTCTCCCTGCTATTTCACATTCTGCATGTTGTCAGCGTGTTCCTGTGAAGAAGTCAAGTGAAGACGTCACTGAAGATGCAGACCCCCAGTTTATTAAATACTATGCTTTGAGGTACAATTTTTCAAAAGGTAAATTGGTCAGGCAAACAACAAGCAGGGAATGTGTTGATCATGACCAGTTGTCCATCAATCCCTTCTTTAAGAGCTGCAGAACCACATGATCAAGGACACTATTGAGTAGTAATTGTGGAGTCACTGAAGCAAGGCCTGTGAATTGCAAATTCTAATTGTACTTGGAATAGATAACGCTGCTTGTTTCAGTGTTCAGCGTCTTCTGCAGTGTCCTTAAAACTGGATTGAGAGAATTGATTTCTGAACTCGCGATGATGTGAATTATGCTACAGGATTCAGCTATAGCATTCACTTCATTTCTTTACTGCTGCACACTCCACTACTTCCAGATGGTCCCAGATACATTCAGCTCTATAAATCTTCTGCTCTGTGGAGCCATTTTAAGACCTCCATTGTCCTCTAGCTATTCCAAGGGGACAGCTCAGTGAACAAAAGCAAAACACTACTTTGTTTGTATACAGATAATATGAAACTCATTCTTTATAGAAATGTTGGCAACATCTAATTGTTTTTTAATAGCACTTGAAAGTGCAATTTGAATCATGTGCTGCTGATTAAATCCTATTATGTGACATGTGTGACATATCTGTGAATGATTTTATTGAGATTAAATTAAATAACAAAACTAACATCTGGGCGAAACAGGAAGGCTAATTTAGATTCTGCGAATAATCCAGTATCACATAAGCAATAATAATAAATAATAATAATCCTTGCATTTGATATAGCATTTTTCACATCTTCTAGATGTCTCAAAGCACTTCAGAGAGTATACTGTAAAGTGAATTGACTGTATATTTGTGGGCAAAATGCGGCAGCCAATTGCGCATAGCAGTGTCCCACAAACAGTCGTGGATTGAAATGACCAACTTATTTTTGGATGGATTATTATTAGGCGTGTAGAGTAAGGAGACTTGCCCAAGGTTTTGCTATGACCTGCCTGGATTCGAAGCACAGATCGCACACTTGTAAGGCAAATAAACACAGTAAATATGAACCCTGGCTGTTTTATCTGTGGGAATAAAGTAAAACAATTACCTGCAAGGTAAAGCCTTTAAAAAGCTTCATAGTGAAGACCAATCTTCAGCTGACTTGTTGCAAGCATCATATGAACTTGGCTATAACTCCAACACCTCAGGAAAACATCCCAAAGAAGTCAGGGATTTGGACCCAAGCAGGGGGAGTTGGGATCAGGGAGGGTGGAGGGCAGAGAGGGTAGGGGAAGGGTAAGAGGATGGCTGAAAGCGTGGTCAGTGAGGATGGTCTTGAGACACGCCATGAAGCAAGCAATGGACAGAGCAAGGCGAAAGGACCATGGGATGGAGTTCCAAAGTGTGGGAGCAAAGAGGCTGAAGGCCCAACTCACCGGTGGTGGGGCAGGGCAGGCAGGGGACATGGTGCAGGCTGGTCCCTGCTGAATGGAGGGAGTGGATAGGTTGATATATGGTTAGCAGGTCACAGAGGTAGGATGCGGCAAGGCCATGGTGGGCCTTGAAGGTGAGAATGAGGATTTTGAACTCTAATTTAGGGATGGGAGCCAATGGAGCTGGGCTAGTGTGAGTGATAGTGTCACAAGATTTTATACTTTGAGTTTCAATGCTTAGGTATCACAGAGCATAAGTGGCAATTTGTAGCCTGTAACCAATGGCAAAGGAAAGTTAAATTTGAATAGAGGGCCACCACATTTATAATAATAAACCTTGTATTTCATATGGTGCTTTATCACATCTTTGAGACATCTGAGAGCTCTTCACAGAATATACTGTAAAATGAATTGACTGTCAATTTTGTGGGTGAGTCGCTCACATTTTAGATTTTAGATACAATCATGACTGAGGAAACACAATAGATATAATCATGACTGAGTTTAAAGATGAACCAGGTTTGAGTAGTTTTAATCACCTTGTCAACCTGGAGCACCTAATGTGAAAAGAAAAGTCATTTTCAACCCCACAGATCTGTATCACTCACTTTGGTCAGTACCTCCCTATCCAACAACACCAAGTACGCACATCCATGCACAATGCTATTTTAAACCAATTTCAAGGGGTTTGACCTTATAATTCAAATTTTACTTTTGTTTTTGGTGGCATTCAACGTTGGGACTTGGAAATATTGGAATGTAAGTTGACACTCCATTTGCAGTGCTATATTGTTGGAGATGCCATCATTTGGATGAGACATTAGACGGTTAGTCCTGTTTTCCTGTTCAGATAGATGCTAATTATATGCAAAGAGAAAAAAGTCCTTACTTGAAACTGATTATGATCAAAATCCCAAACTCACTATTGAGGGCACATCACCAATAAAGTAAAAATTGGCCAGTTTATTGATTATCTTTAATGGTGAATTTCCACTGGACTACCACCAAAATCTTCCCATCATACATTCAAAGTGTTTGTAAATAAGTCCAGTATCCTGATCTCTACCACATTTTTGGATTTCCCCCATTCCATTACTAGACAGAGATTAATCCCTGTCTAGAGAAATGATTAATGGGATGTCTGAGAATCGCATACAATGTTATACAGAACACTATTAGAGTGAGATTTGAGTGCTGCTTGAAGGTTTGAAAATATATTCAATTAAGTGCTAAAAGACCTGAATTCAATGATCCTGGCCTTATCTTTCTCTGGCCGTGGTAGTGATATGTTGTTTAAACCAAAACAATGTTGGAGCTAATCATATCACCATTAAAAATATCAAGGGCAACACCATAATCAGATTTCAACAATATAAGTGTGGAAGTGGCTTGTGTGATTTTACTAAATAATTTTTAATTATTACCGTAGAAATTCTGGTGCATGTTGGGACTTGAAACTCATATAGTTTAAGATGGCACTCCAGTGCAGTGCTAGGGGCATGCTGCAATGTTGGAGTTGCCATCTTTCAGATGAGATATCAAATCGAGCTCCTGTCTTCCTGTTCAGGTGGATGTTAACTGTCTACAAAGAAAATAATTTTTACTGCTTTCCTGATCAACAATTCCCCCAATACAATTAGATACAGGTAGACTTAGCTTAACGAAGGGGTTAGGGACTTTGAAACTTTTCGTAAAGCGAGAATTTCGTGAAGCGGGTGGGAGGTGCCTACTGTGTTTCTGTATGTGAAAAAAATCAATTTTGTTCCCAGCATTGCCTAGCGCTAACATTTGCGGTGTACCAGCGAAGGCATAAGGTAGGTAGAACTGCTATTGAAGGCTGAAATACTTTAATTACAAGATGAAAAGATGAAAGATGAAAGAATACAAGATTTAAATGTTTATTTTGTTTACCTGAACAGTATTTTATTTTGTAAATTTTTAACACAATACAGGAACGAAATGAAAGTTCCCGTACTTCCTGTAGTTTAACTTTGTTAAATCCTGAATTTCTTCAGTTGTAAGCTTTCCAGGGGTCGATTTCTCATTTATGGAGATATAAATTAAATAAATAAATCCTTGCATTTGATATAGCGCTTTCCACATCTTATCAACGTCCCAAAGCGCTTCACAGAATATACTGTAAAGTGAATTGACTGTATATAATTGTGGGCGAATCGCAGCAGCCAATTGAGCACAGCAGTGTCCCACACACAGTCGTGGATTGAAATGACCAATTTTATTATTGTGGTTTTTTGGAGGGATTATTATTAGGCATGTGGAGTAAGGAAATACGCCTAATAATATCACCCCTCTTAAGATATAGGTCTTCTCAGGTAACCTCTTCCAATTAAGCCCTGTTTCATCAAAGTTGAAAATTTGTTGCGGTGTATATCCCCCTTAATGATTTTTCTAAGTTTATCTGGATAATGTTCGGCAGCAGCAACATCCGCACTAGCAGCTTCCCTGCACATCTTGATAGAATGTAGCTTGTATCGCTTTAGAAAATGATCAAGCCACCCGTTGTTAGCAGCAAAAGTCTCCGCTGGCTTTTTCAGAGTAATGTCATGTGGTTGCCTAGCATCCTGCTGCTTAAGCTCCTCCCATACTGTACGAGCCTTCTCTTGAATTATACTAGCGGAGAGGGGGCAATGGCATTCGTTCTGGTCTTCGATCCATCTTCATTTCAACGTGATGGATTTCCTTTTCTTCGATGGGATTGATGATATTGCTAATGGGAGTTTAGGTGGCATACTGAATTAAGTGTACCATATATCTCCGCGTATAAGGCGCACTTTTTCTCACGTCGGAAGATCTCGAAAGTTGGGGGTGCGCCCTATACGCAGGTACAATAAATTTTGAGCCTCGGAAATACAGTAAACAGGAGGGGCGGCCGGGGTTTGGTCAGTGTCTGTCGGGGGTTGGGAGGAGCGGGTGACGGGGCTTCGGCCTCGATCGCCCGGGCAGCGGCAGCAGCATCGGACTTCAGTGCTGTGCCTGCTGACTGCCTTCTGCCTAACCCAGTCTGCCTGCCTCACTCCCTGCCGCTCTCTCTCCCTGCCTGCCTGCCTCTCCCTCCCTGCCTGCGTGCCGGCCTGCCTCTCTCCCTCTCTCTCTCCCTGGCTGCCGGCCTGCCTCCCTGCCTCCCTGCCTCCCTCTCTCCCTCCCTGCCTGCCTGCCTCTCTCTCACCCTACCTACTTGTCTCTCCTGCCTCCCTCCCTTCTGCCGGCAATATCATTGAAAATGCTTCCGTTTTTTTTCACCAAGAAAAGGTCAAAAGTGGGGGGTGCGCTTTATACGCGGGTGCGCCTTATATGCGGAGATATACGGTATGTAGCTTCGTCGACTGAGACCGAGCGTGTGTTGGCGTTGGTGGCCGGGAGACGAGAAGTGCACGAGATTTAAACTTTCGCTATAGCAAACATAGCCTTCGCTAAGCACATAGGAGGTACAAATCAAACCCTCGTTATAATGAAGTTTCGATAACCTGGCATTCAGTAAGCAGGGTTTACCTGTATTCACTTTATGGCTATTTGTGGGACATTGTTGTGTGCACATTATCTGCTGTGGTTCACCGACCAAACACTCAGTACACTTAATCCTTGCATTTGATATAGCACATTCTCATCTATATCCTATATCCTTCACAGTATATCCTATGAAGCACTTTGAGGGGTCCTCCTGCTGTGAAAGGTGCTATATCAAATGTAAGAATTATTAATAAATAATAATAATCACTGCATTTGATCTAGCGCTTTTCATATCTTCTAGACATCTCACAGCACTTCACAGAACATATTGTAAAGTCGATTGACTATATTTTTGTGGCTGAAATATGGCAACCAATTGCGCACAGCGGTGCCCCATAAACAGTTGTGGAAATGAAATGACCAATTTATTGCTGTTGTTTTTTCGAGGGATTATTTTCAGGTGCGTGGAGTAGGAAACTTGCCTATGGTTTCGCCCTGCCAGGAATCAAACCCAGGTCTCTCGCTTGCAAGGCGAGCACTCTAACCACTGAGCCACAGGACAGTTAAGGGGTATGTGATAGAGAAATCAATAATTGTCAAATAATTTGGATCAGCTAGATGACTAGATGAACCACAATGGTTCACATGGTTCATACACGTGTTCTGATGTAACCAATTTTTTAATAATATGATTTACATTTTTTTCATCAAACTACAAAAAAAATTATAAACAGACATTCCTTTAGGAGGGGATTACTTTCAGGGTAAGATCAACCCCCTAAATTATACCAAATCATCATAATGTCTCACAGAGAGAAATTGAAATGTCACAATGCTGCAGGAGAGGGGGCTTTCCTTAGATTGGGGTTAAACTTCAGTGTTGGGGCACAGTTGTGAAATCGTTTTCCCTGTATTTAGCCCAAACTTTACCTGACCTGGAATACTTAATGCTGATGCTGAGTGAACTCAGTCAGAAAATATTCAATTTTCCAGAAAAAGCATTAATTATAATAACATTAACTATCCTTTGAACTCACAAAAATAAACAAATTCAACATTCCTCTCACAAAAGAAAGTGAAATAATGTCATTTATCACAGCCAATTTAGACAACACCTTGTTTATACTCAAAACTAAGATTTACCGAGTAGGGTTGGAGTACTCACACAACCGCAAAGGTATAATTCAATCTCATGACTGCAACAAGAACGTTTCATGGATCAATATTCAAAATCTAACAGCATGAAATGAGAAACAGAATTATTCAGATTTTTATAAATGCAAAAAATAAATGCATCAGGATATAAATCCATAATCTGTTGAAGGAAATAAACTGATTTTACTGCTTCACCTCTAACATGATTGTGGTGATCCATCATCATAAATGCTACTCACGTTCTGATGCGATATTAGTCTTCTGACACTCCTAGTAAACCAGACAACTTTTACCTGTTATCTGTTAATCACCAACAAGTCATTTCATTCTGGTTTACTTGCTCATTTCAATTCTATCATTAATTTTTTGTTCTTTCTCATGAAACTGTTATTTAAAACATGAACTCCTGCTTCTTTTTAATTCCCTGGCCAGTTTAGACCAGCTGGACTATACTGTATTCCATTTGGTAAATGTTACATACAATACATTTGTATAATAATAGTTCTTGCATTTGTTATAGCACTTTATCACATCTTCGAGACATCTCAAAGCACTTCACAGAATATACCGAAAAGTAACTTGACTGTATATTGTGTGGATGAAATATATAGCGCTTTTCATGTCAGAAGGAAATCCCAAAGTGCTTAACCCTACTGACAGGGCATTTGAGCTGGGGGTAGAAGCTTAACGAAGTGGGAGTGGAAAGATAGCTAAAAGCGTAGTCAATGAGGTACGTCTTGAGATACAAGCAGTCTTAGAGAGTTTAGGTACAGATTGGTAAGAGTCAAGGCATGGGGTCACCAGGGAGATTTAGCAAAATGTATAGCTCACTGAGTTATACATCTTGCAAATACCGGTATCCAAGGACAGAGACCAAATGACATGCCATGCCGTTTCCTCACAGAAAGCTCCCTCTTTCTCCAGTAAAAAACTTATTTACATCCTATATTCCAACCCCCACCCCATTCTACCTCTGCAAACCCGGCTGTTACTGGCTGTTACCTTTGCAGAGCAAACAGCATCTTGCTTCATGATCCCCACTGCCCCCCACCCCCCCTCCACCCCCCACCCCATCTGTCCCACCATCGACATTTTGCCCCTGGTGTTCCATTCTTGGAGTTGCTCTGACTGCCTCCCTCCCCTCTTTCAAGGCACGTTAAGACCTAACGCTTTGACAACATTTTCTGCCATCTTTTCCATTCTCCCATCCCACCTCTCTTGCTCCCGAGCTCAGGTGCTCAGCCAGCAGTGTCAACTGCATTGAGATGTCCTTCCGACATGATAAAGGTGCTGCCATTGAAAAAGGCACAGTCCAGGCAGAGCAGACTCCAATCCTGCTTTCTCACTTTGAGGTGTCTTGTATTTTCAACAACAAACAAGCAAATATTCTAAAACATTAACCAATCCACTCCAGCTCCATATTTGAACCCTGACCTGCTCCCCTCCAGAATCAACATTCCCCTCACTCCCAGGTCTTAACAGCACACAATCCATTGTGCTCCGTGGAGTGTTTGCTTAACTCAGGCTTTAACAATACTCACAAAAATAAATGTTCCCAGATATTTATCCAAGGAATTCTCTTGGTGTCTTGATCAACATTCCTGCTTCATCCAAATTGACTACAAATAAAGAACTTGCTCTTTCATCTCACGCTTTGTGAGACCCTGTCAGCATGCTTAGCTGTTGCATTTGTCTATCTAACAACAGTCCCCAGTTACTGCATGTTAATATACAACTATCGAAGGAAACAGTTTACGCCATTCTGAAGGGATAAGATGCCTGACAATGTAACAGGCTACAAATTACTACTAATAATAATCTTTCTATTTTACATACTGCCTTTCATGCTGAGTGGTTATCTCAAAGTGCTTTACGGGTAATGAGGCAAAAATTGAATGACATTTTTTGATAGACATAGACAGAAAGTGCTGATTGTAAAATATTTCAATAAGTGACCTTGAACTAATTCAAAAACACACTTACTTGACCTTGGTGCCAAGGTTAAATAGGAAACTTCTGGTTGGCTGGAGAAGGTCAGGCTAGTTCATTCAATCTACATCTATAGCGGCTGCTTTGGAGTAAAAAGTCCTGACAGAGGTATGTGTCTGAAGCATACCATGATTTTTACATTATCTGCAGTATAGTAACCTCATTACTGTGAAATGATAAATAGGATTGTTGTAAAAAAGTAATCTGATTGAGCAGAAGCATTAATAGATAACAAAGATCAGATCAAGAAAAATGTAGCATGAATACTAACACTGGAACATGTTCATCTTTTGGTTTTTCAGCTGAGTTATAATGAAGATTACAACATGTCTTAGACTGGAACAGGTCATCTTAATTAAATTAAATTAAATTAAATTAAAACACATTGAAATGTTCACTATAAACTTCTGAAAATGCCAATGATTCTTCTTCACATGGCACTTTATTCCCACTTTACTTATTCTGTGACAAGTTTTAAATGACTAGATTATATAGGAAATTACATTAGGGAAATGTAATGCCATACACCCTTTTTTCTTCCTATTCTACAAGAGCACAAGATAACTGCTAGTATACAACTATGTGTGTTAAAAAAAAATGTATGTGCTGAAGAATAGGGTGGGGGGGGGGGGTGAGGGGGGCTTATGCTTGAAATAACAAATGGGATGGATATCACAACCCAACAAAATTGAATATGCCTTGCCACATTGAGTTGACAGCACTGCATTAACATGTCAGCAGGAAAGTAAATGTAAATGGATTATCTTATATGAGCTAAAAAAAGATTTGGGCTAACTAAAACCACACAATAGAGTAGTAAGTAGCAGTATTATAATGGCTTTTTCCAAGGTAATTGATAGTGACACCTGATGTCAGCAGTTCAATGCTTATATTTTCACATGGCAAAGTGGGTTTCTTTGATTGTACAAGAGCCTCACTATAGTTGTTCCCTAAGGTGATTGTCTTTGGCAGATCTGTTTGCTCAGATTAAAAAGTCATTTCCATTATCTGGTCCATTTTAAATTCAGAAGCAAATGGAAAATGAGATCCAAAATTATTTGTGAAGCAAAATGCTTTGTCAATTAGAACCATCACATTTGTTATTTCTAAAAGAGAGAGATTTCATTTGAAATATCAGTAGTCGCACATCATTTCTGCAAGATGACAGCAGCTTATTTATCTACAATTTAATGTAGTGCTAACAGGAATGCACAGTTTGTGAAATTCATCCCAAGGCATCAACAGTTGTATTAAATTAAATAAAAGTACAACACAAGGCTTGAAACGTACCACCACTTTTTCTCTGCATTTTCAATAAAAGTTCAGCAAAGTTTTGAATCCCACAACATTTAAGTGCTCCACTCTTTTTGAGTGTTCAACACAGCAAAGCATTCCAAATCTGATATGATGTGACATTCATGGGATGGCAGAGCAGGTTTCGGTTGGAGAGTGCCTTAAAAACAGCAAGCACTATATGACTGTGTTGAAAATGAGAACAAAGAAGAGGAGGACAACATATCTCAACTTTGGGAAGGAGGATGTAAGGGTACAAGAGAACTAAAATTAGCTAAAATTGATTAGGTTGATAGAAAAAAGTAGTGCACAAGACACGCCAAATTCTTTCACAAATACACCACAGAAAATACAAACCAAACATACAATACTAAGGATGTTGTACAGCAGAGGAAAGAGGAAACTAATGTAAACAACGAATGTAAGTTTAATGACAATAAAAAAAACTTTCCTTAACTACAGCATAAATATACTGATAAACATTCCAGTGGCTGGAGAGTGTGCAAAGGAAGCTATGAGACTGGTCAAATCAGATCAAAATGAAAATTAGATTATGAGTAAAGGGAATATAAAGCACACATTAAATGTTTTTATAAATATATTCATAGAAAAAAAATGATGTTGGAACCCAAAGTATTTCAAAGAGGATGTGGTCCTAAATCACCTAGGGAAAGCTGATTTCTTAATAATAATAAGAATAATAATAATAATCCTTGTTTTTGATATAGTGCCTTATCATGCCTTTGAGACATCTCGAAGCATTTTACAAAATATAATGTAAAGTGAATTGACTGTATATTTTGTGAGTGAAATGCAATTATTCTATGTTCATAGAGGAAAACTACAGACCACCTAACCATTGCACATTCACCAAATACTGATTTGTTTTAATGGTTTTGAACATCTTTCCGATATGACAGGTACTATATTACATGTTAAGATTATTATTTTTACTTAATGTGCATCTTGTCATATTGCCATAACCCATTTAAAAATTTCAGTCATCTCCTCACTAACCCTCCTATCACTCTTCCAGCTTGTACTCCAGCTCAGTTTTTGAAAGGACTTTGAGATGTTTTCCTTAAGTGAAAGCTACTACATATATATGCAAATTGTTATTGATATCACATTTCTATTTGAAGAATTGGTTACTGACAATATATCCCCCAATACAAACAGAGCAACAAACAACGCATAAACAAGTGTGAATGTTTTTGCTACGGTACTTCCCCCGTGGCTGATGCAAATCAACATTGTTGACTGGTATGTGTAGCCACTACAGCCAACAATGCTGTATACTACTCTGACATAAGAGTAGATATTCAGAGCTGATGATGTTTCAAAGGCACATTCTTACCAAAGGGCATTTCAGAGCTACTTCAAGTACAACATATCTGTACCTTGCAAAGCTTTAAAAATCTGTACCTTAAAAATCTATATATCCTCCATTCTAACTATCTCTGATATGTGACAATCTCTGATAATAAATACAGTACAGGTACTCCGCCCCAACCGTGTTTTATTCTACTGCTAATTTCACTTATCCACGGTTGGCTCGCTGCGACAACCCTTGCTAACCACGGCAATAGTTATTGCTTAACCCTTGCTTATCCACGAGTTTTAACACTAACACTAGCGTTCAGCGCTAGGACCCAGTTACGATATTGCAATCAACCAGCCACGATGTCATTTCTCTCATAGGATTAAGGTAAATAACATGAATTTATTGTCGCTTCGCTCGGTCTCACCCACCACACCACCTTCTCCACATCCCCCCTCCTCCGTGTCACCCACACCACCTTCTCCACTTCCCCCCTACTTCCATGTCACCCACACCACCTTCTCCACATCCTCCCAGTCCGTGTCATCCACCACATCACCTTCTCCGTTGATTTCTCCCTCTCTCTCTGTGTGGTTGATGAGTCAGTCAGTCAGACAGCCTCGCGGATTGTTGCAGATCCTGGCAGCCAATGCGCCCAAACTTATTCCCCCTACCCCCATGTTTCCCATAGGGCCCTGTATTTTCAAACTGCAGTTTTACTAACCGCAGAGGTTTTCAGGAACGTATACTTCGTGGTTGGGGAGGGGTACCTGTACAATAATACTTATAAATTTCTTACCAATAAAAAGGTTGTGTAAAATAACAGCCTGACAAGACGACACTCATTTTTATTATTTAATTTTCATAACTCTGAAAGATAGCGTTAGAAAGATGTATTTTATTGGTCAATTGACTTTATTGTGGAGGGTATAATTTAGATAAGGCATAATTTAGATGCCCCACTTGAATTTTATGGGGCCACATTTCATCACAATAACTGCAATGTACACTTATCATATGATAGCATAGCAACATCTCCCATAATTTAGTTTCTAGCACAACAATTGATTTTGGCATGACGTAAAACATGCTCATTAGGTTTGCCAGTGGAAATGACTGCATTGTATTGAGTCTGGGTGTAAGAGACGCATTTTCTTTGCAAACTACCAAGCGGTGAGGGCTGAAAAATATCCAGATGGCGTAAATACAACATAAACGAAAACCCAGGGCTGCCTTCATGGACCAAATAGCCGGTTTCTGTACTGAAACATTCTAATGGTTGTATGAGTGTAAATATACTTCTTATCCAGGAATTTCCCGTTTTAAAACCACTTGCATATAGCAAGTCTCCTCTGATTACCAACTTCATGTAAGATACACTTGGTGCATCCAAATCAAAATGAACATGCAAATAGCAACAGTAATGTCTGGAAGGGTACCAGTATCATAGTTTTGCATTAATGTAATTGATTCAGATTTGCCCTAGGCTTCAGACATAGATACTCAGATCCTTTGAAACCCATCGATAGTTCTCACCTCAGGTATCTTAAGCACTATCATATGGTGCTGAAGACAGTGCTACTGCCTGAGCTGTCATCCAACTACCCAAATGGGGTGTTGTGGATGAAATGGAATGCAGAAAAGTAGGCTCAGTCCCTACGGTTGAATGAATTACATGCATGAGAGATCATTGAATATCAAACCCATCTGTATGGATGAATAGCAAAATGACACAGGCACTACTGTACTTCTTATAAATACATTAGTTCAGAGGCTGAACATTTAAATATCATTGCCAAGATACCCAAGCACTGTTTACAGGCTTGGCTTTTAGCAAATAGTTGAGGAATACAGTTATAGTAAATCTATTTTTTTCTCATTATTTGCTTGACTATTGGTTGATAGAATGGGATTTTGCTTGACAGAATAGGCTTCTTGCCATGCTGGTTCAACATGGCAAGAAGCCTATTCTGTCAAGCAAAATCCCATTCTATCAACCAAAAGTCAAGCAAAAAATGAGAAAAAAATAGATTTACTATAACTATATTCCTTGCATTTGATATAATGCATTACCACATCTCCAAAATGTCTCAAGTGTTTCACAGGATATACTTTGAAGTACAGTAGTGCTTATGTCATTTATATACTATGAAATGAACTGACTATATTTTGTGGGTGAAATGCGACAGCCAATTGCGCACAGCAGTTTCTCACAAACAGTCATTGGATTGAAATGACCAATTTCAAAACACAGTGGCCGATTGGACATATTACTGTGACACAAACAGTTGTGGATTGAGTGACCATTTTTTTAAAAAAGGAATTATTATCCCCAGAAAAGCAATCCTCAAATCGACTAATAAGTGGGTTGCTACTTACTGCTAGGTAGACAGGTGTGTGGAGCAAGGAAATTTGCCTAATATTTCACCCTATCTGGGAATCAAACCTCTCGCTTGTGAGGCGAGTGCTCTAACCACTAAGCTTGGGCTCTTTAGCCTTAAAAGGAGAGATTTCATTTCATAGAGGCTAAAATAAACAGAGAAAATAAACCCAGAACAATATGTTCCAATATGTGAGAGCAGAGGGACAAGTGGGCATGGGTTTGGATTTGTGAAGGGCAATTCATAGCTTACCATCACTTGTCACTGCTAAGGCTCACACAACAATAATAAAATTGCATTTATAGGACGCCTTTCACATCGCAAGGACACATGTGAACAATGATCACTGGGAAAGGGGGTTTGAGGAAAGAATTATTGCCAATAAGAGGAGGCCAGACCAGGAACAGAGAGGCAACATTAACAGACAGACACGTTCTTGGTTTGATATCCCATCCAAAGAATAGCAACTCTGAAAATACAGTGCTTCCCCAACACTGCACTACAGTGTGAACTTAAACCAAGAGTTCAACATTTCTGGCTTACAAAGTAACGAATTTTCCTTCATATTTTGCTCACATTCATAATGTCCTTTTTACCAGTTGTACTCCCTTGGCTAAAACAAAATGTAACAGCCTTGGTTGTAAAAGTGGAACGATCATTATCTGCTGTTGTCATTATGGCGTTATTCTTAATTGCTAATTTCAGTATTCAGATGAGACAACTCTATTCTGCCTCTATCAGCCACTACAGCTGAAACAATCCCTTCCTGCAGAGGCAAGCACTTCCTGACAGCTGCCTGATCAGATTGAAAATATTCAACTCTGTTTCGGGCTGAATTCTTTTAACCCTGTTAATACTAATATAAGTTTCAAAGGATTTCAGCATTAATATTTTAATAATTTGCTCTGTAATTTGAGCCTTCTTCCTTCTGCATTGCACAAAGCCATTGCAGAGCGTCAGTATCCGTCTTCATATAAGGAGTTCTTTTCAGGTCCCAAGACAGAGCCTATCTTCCTTTTTAAATCTGTAGCTGATCGATTTTTATTTTTTATATACATTTTAGGCTCTTTATCATTCCACTTCTTTTTGTTTGATTTGATTTTTTTACCCCAGTATTGATCTTCCAGGGAAGATCAAAATCCCTCCTCTCCTCAGCTGTGAAAATAGCTTTTATTAATCATCTCAGAAATCTCAGGCATAATCCATTCCATTGGGAAGAGATTGGGCTTTTGGAATGTGCATTCTCTTCCCAGGGAGATACAATCCTGTTTATCTAATTCCAGAGAGCATTAGCCATTGGCTGGGAAGTACCAAGCTTTGGTGACCCCAGAATGAGCATTGTGGTACTGCTAGGGATTTACAGCTAAAACCAATAGCTTGTCATTGAAAGTGCTGACTGGTAGGCTTCCTTCCTTGGCTTCCAAGATTAATAGGAAAGAAACTGGTACCCACTGGTAGAAACAGGATTACTGAGACTGCTAAAGGGAATTGACACAATTTCAACATTCTGTTGCCAAACACGACACCTTAGAGCCTGTTCAGCTCCAAGAAGTCCCTACTTATCTCCCACTCCCTCTCATATTGGAGGACAGTTTCCTGAAAATTTAGACTCTTCAGTGGTTTGACAGTTTGAAGTGTTTTTGTGCAGTTATCCTGACAGGAGCCCTGACCTGAGCAAAACTGCTTTCGTTCACCGCTTCAAAACCAAAGATGGTAGCCCTTTGCCCTGAAAGTCCAGGAGAGGGAAAGCATTGTCCTATAATCACAGGCGGGGAGGAGTGTTCAATCTCAAAGCTGTCATTAAGGACAGTTTCGAGTTCCTTAATACTCCCCAGTAATTTAATAATAATCCTTGCATTTGGACCCATTGTTCTTCACATACAGTACTTATCCAATTCACTTTTAAATGCTGTTTATCCACTAGTGAGTAAACAAACCAAATGGGTTGTCGGAATATGTCAGCAAGTGAAAAAAGATAATAGTGATTGGTCTGCACATCACTCAATAAGCACACACTTTTCTCAACATCTTGTTTCACAGCCGAAGCTAGTATTTCTAATGTGCTGACGGTCAGAGCTTGCTGAAAAAAGCCACAGGAATCCCAGTCGTATCACTTAGGAGAGAACCACACAGCAACTAATTATTATTTCAATGGCATGTTGTTTACGAAGCCTGGATATAATTAAGAATGCTCCATTTGCTTGTGAAGCTGATGAGGACAATTTGGACCAAATGTTTGCTTACGCACAAATGTTTTTTGTGCTCGTGTGATTGTGCCTAGGACAGATTCTAAAATGTTTCTGTGCTCATTATTATTATTACTACTTATTATTATTGCACACTGTAGGGTTTGCTATGTTTTGCAGCGTTCAGGTCAGCATATCCTCCAGAGAGATGCGCAGCAGCAGCCATCAGTTATCACATGTAGGAGGGGTCTGAAACATATTTTAGGAACAAGAAGCATAAGTAACAAATCCTGACAGTAACCAATTGTGAGTCAAGCCAACCTGTAGGAACCCCACTGTACACTAGCTATAGGCAAACTAGACAGCTGTCTAGGGCAACAGATTGCCTTGAGCACAGCTTTTCTGTGAGAAACAATTGGTTTTTAATCTCGACCCGTGAAATTAGGACGAGCGGAGCTGTAGTCATTGCTGCATTCTAGTGCCAGTGGCTACCTGCAGGCATTTTAAGGTAAATTTATTTCTCTTTAGTTAAAGCTACAGCTATTGAACTTGTGAGAGGCTGGGAGGGGGGGTGGCACATTGATGTTTTCCTGAATGTGGGAGATTGTCTGGAGCTGCTTCTCACCCCACTCCATGGGTGGAATATGTAGGATCAGATTTCACATGGCCTGCGTAAAGCTCTTGCCAGCAGGAGTTACTGTTGCAATTACTGTTAAGAATACTGTATTATGATTTAGATCTAATATTATTAGATTCCGTCCCCGTGTTCCTGATAAACTTCTGTCACGAGCTACATCTGGCAGCGCTTAGTGGTTAGAGCACTTACCTTACAAGTGAGAGGAACTGGGTTTGACTCCAGAGCAGAGCAAAATATTGGACAAGTCTCATTACTCCAAACTCTTCAGTTTACCTAAAAGTAGGAACCCAGTTGTTAGTCGATTGGCGGATCACTTTTCGGAGGGTAATAATCCCTTTTTTTTAAATGTGGTCACTCAATGTTTATTGAGTGACCACAGAAGGAACTGCTGTGTGCAATTGGCTGCCGCGTTCCACCCACAAAATATAGTCAATATACTTTACAGTATATTCTGTGAAGTGCTTAGAGATGTCTCAAAGATATGATAAGGCACTGCATCACATGCAAAAATGATTACTATTACAATCCCAAGCATTGCTGTGAAGTGTTGTGTCCTTGTGGATTGGAAATTTTCTCTTTCGCTCTATTTATAATTGACGACAGTGAAACAAAATGACCATCCTACTACAAAATAGACTACAGTATATGGATTTGGGTTCAGGTTTCTCCAGAGCTGTAACCAGGGCTGTTTTTGTGTCACAGTTTATCTTTTGATAATCTTTCCAAATAATAATTTGGCCTCTTCAATCCACAACTGTTTGTGGTACTCTGCTGTGTGCAATTGGCTATTGCCTTTCATCCACAAATATACAGTCAATTCACTTTACAATATATTCTGTGAAGCGCTTTGAGATGTCTAGATGTGAAAAGCGCTATATCAAATGAAAGGGTTATATTATTATTGTATTATAAACTGCATACCTTGTGGCACTTTTTTTTCATTTCAATTCAAACTTTATTTATGCAACAATTCCAGCCAGTTTCAAATAATGATCGTGGAAGCGAGGTTTACAGTTCTTGTGCACGTCTCTGAAGAAAGAAAACAAAGTCAAACCTTCCTTTCAGGCTCCAAATGCCAATTGTACCCCTTGCAGTCTCTAAGACATGGAGAATTGCTCAATTGAGCACAAAATAACAGTATAATTGTACATATGTTGTTTATGTTCCATTGTAATTACAGTGTATTTGCCCTTTACCATCTATAATCAAACTTAACAGTGCAGGTCTTGCTCTTGGCAATCTAAGAGCAGATAAAGAAGCGGTGCAGGAGGCCCATTTGACAATCTGGGGGAGAGAATAGCGTGAGTGGCAGGAGGGAGAGGAAACTGTCACACAGGAAAGCAAAAGCAACGGTATATATAGTGCCACAGAACAACATAGTTCCTAAAATAAAATGTTTTGTTCAATCCAAGATCTTCACGTCTTGGAAGAAACTGTTTAATTTGGGAGCGAACAGAACTATTTCTGTTGACTGAATTACATTAGTTCAATCCTAAACACCAAGTTATTACGTGAATTGGTACAACAACATCTTATATTTATGTAGCGTCCAGGCAAAAGCCTTTCAACTCATTATGTCTGTATTCGTTCTTTGGAAGAGCAATCCATTCAGTCCCATTTACTTGGCTTTTCCCCATACCCTTGCGAATTATATACAACATATACAAATCTATGTGAAATAAAGATTTCAGGGATGGAAACAGGTTGCAGAAAACAGCTCACCCCCACCCTCCCACACACAGACCCTTACATCCATGTAGAGGGAAGGTCGAAAATCATCTTTGACAAAATCACACTTGTATAGCGCCTTTCACGTCGGGAGGATGTCCCAAGGTGCTGAACAGTCAACCTTTCAGACTCCAGCTGTGCTCAGGATTGGGGAGGTAGAGGGAGGGTGAGGTGGGTGACCAATGGCACAGTCAAAGAGGAGGGTCTTGAGGCGGGACTTGGAAGGAGGCTATGGAGGGAGCGAGGCAGAAGGATTGCAGGATGGAATTCCAAAGTTTTGGGGCGGAGTGACTGAATGCTCACCCACTGATGGTGGGGCGGGTGGATCGGGGTACATGGAGCAGGCCAGAGCCTGCTTAGAGGAAGGAGCGCCCAGGTTGGTAGGGGGTTAGGAGGTTGCAGTGGTAGGGTGGGAAAAGGCAATGGTGGACTTTAAAGGTGAGGACCAGCATTTTGAATTGAATCCTCTGTGATGGGAAGCCAGTGGAGTAGCGGAAGAATGGGGATGATGGATTGTGGAGTTTGGTGTGGGTGAGAATATGGACTGCAAAGTTCTGGATGTTTTGCAGCCAATGGAGGGAGCATTTGGGGAGGCTGACAAACAGGGCATTGGCATAGCCAAGCCTGGAAGTGATGAAGGCATGGATGAGAGTTTCAGAAGCTTGAGGGGTGAGGTAGTGGTGGAGTTGGGCATTGTTGCGGGAGTGAGAAAAGGCAGAGTGGGTTGTGGCATGGATGTGGGAGAGAAAAGATGAGGTTCAGACAAGATACCTAGGTTCCTGACTGGTGAAGTGTGCAACCATGGAGGTTAATGCTGCCAGTGCCTGATGTGTGAAGGTGCTGGTGCAAGCTAATCAGGTGGGCCTCAGTCTTGTTGACTCTCAACTGTAGAAAGTAGCTCTGACCCAGGACTTATTGTCAAACAGGCAGTCCATCAGTGTTCCTGGAATCAAGGGTGGAGCAGAAAGGTAGAGTGGGTGTCGTCCGCATACATATGGAAGTTGATCTCATGTCCGCAGTAATGTCACCAAGGGTAAGCATACAGATGTTGAAAATGGAGGTGTGGGTGAAACACGGCAGCCAATTGCGCACAGCAGTGTCCCACAAATTGTCGTGGATTGAAATTACCAATTTATTATTGTTTTATTGAGGGATTATTATCATGTGTGTGAAACAAGAAAATTTGCCCAAGGTTTCATCCTTCCTGGAATTGAACCCAGGTCTCTTGTTTGTAAGGCAACTGCTTTAACCACTGAGCTACAGGAGTCCACAAGTGAGCGAACTGGGTTCATTTCCGGGCAGGGCGAAACCTTGGGCAAGTTTTCTTACTCCACACGTCTAAAAATAATCTCTCAAAAAACAACAATAATAATTTGGTCACTCAATCCATGACTCTGTGGGACACTGCTGTGCGCAATTTGGCTGCCGCGTTTCGCCCACAAATTTACAGTCAATTCGCTTTACAGTATATTCTGTGAAGCACTTTGAGATGTCTCGAATATGTGATAAGGCCCATTGTCAAATGTAAGGATTATTAAGATCATCAACAACTTCTCAGGATACCCAGGGTGGTCATAAATACCTCATCTATCTACTAGGGAACGGCGATATATCGGTATATCGGTAAAACCCGATATGATTTTCATATCGGTATGCCGATATAGACATTTTAAAAATACCGATATATCGAAAAACGGTATATCGAGGTAAAAAATCGGGATGCGAGCACAATCAACTACAAGACCCAGAATGCTCATCTCTATACACAATGCACAGACCGAGGTGCAAAGCCGCCATCTTGTATCCATAGTCCTCGAATACATAATACAGGTATGCAAGGGGTGGGGGAAGAGAGACGACTGTGGGTGGGGGGGGTGAGGCGGAGATAGACTGCTGGGGGTGGGGGGAGAGAGGTGGCTGGGGGGGGTTGAGGGGGAGAGAGACGGCTGGGGGGAGGGGGAGATAGACAGCTGGGGGGGGGGAGAGGGGGAGAGAGATGGCTGTGGGGGGGAGAGAGGGAGAGAGATGGCTGGGGGTGGGAGGAGAGGGGGAGAGGGACGGCTGGGTGGAGGAGGAGAGGGGGAGAGAGACGGCTGGGGGGAGGGGGAGATAGACGGCTGGGGGGGGAGAGGGGAGAGAGACGGCTGGGGGGGGGGGAGAGGGGGAGAGAGATGGCTGGGGGGGGGGAGAGGGGAGAGAGACGGCTGGGGGGGGGGCGGGAGACGGGGAGAGAGACGGCTGTGGGGGAGAGGGGGAGAGAGATGGCTGGGGGGGAGAGGGGGAGAGAGATGGCTAGGGGAGAGAGGGGGAGAGAGATGGCTGGGGGGGAGAGGGGGAGAGAGACGGCTGGGGGGGGGAGAGGGGGAGAGAGACGGCTGAGGGGGGGGGGAGGAGAGGGGGAGAGAAACGGCTGGGGGGAGGGGGAGAGAGATGGCTGGGGGGGGAGGGAGAGAGAGACGGTGGGGGGGGAGGAGAGGGGGACAGAGACGGCTGGGGGGAGGTGCAGAGAGACGGCTGGGGGGGGAGGGAGAGAGACGGCGGGGGGGGGGAGAGAGACGGCTGGGGGGGGGAGGGAGGGAGAAAGAGACGGCTGGGGGGGTGGTGGGGGAGAGAGACGACGGGGGTGGGGGTGCGAGAGAGGGACGGCGGTGGGGGGGGGGGGGGGGTGGAGAGACGGGGTGGATGTGATAATATACAGATAGATAGAGATGGGGGGGGATGTGAGAGAGGAGAGAGGGAGAGAGACATAGAGAGACACAGACAGAAAAACACAAAGATGGAGAGAGTGAGAGACACAGAGAGAGAAAGATATTTACCTCCTGAGAAGATAGGCCCCGAATGCGCGCGCACCCGGAATGGCGCGCGCATGCGCAGTACGAAAAAACGGAAAATATCGGTATTTCGGTATATCTCGATATGAGCCAACCAATATATCCATATCCGGAAAATTCCCATATCGCCGTTCCCTACTATCTACTGGGGAACACTACAGCCGTCTGGACTCAACATCGATTTCAACCATTTCAGGCCATAGGAGCTTTCCCCCACTTTCCCCCACCCCCCCACCTCCCCACCACCCCCCCACCTCCCCACCACCCCCACCTTTTTTTTCCCCCATCACAATCATAACTCCAGACACCCCTTGCCTCTCTGGTGTTTTGTTTGTTCTATCACCCCTAAATACCTCTTCTCCTCAGTTTCGTTTAAACCCACCCCCTTCTGTTTCTCCCCCTAAAGTCATTAACATATATTCAACCCATCAGTTAACACACTCTTTTTTCCTTTTCCTTTGTCTTCTTTCTCTCCTTTATCTTGCTGTCCTGCCTCTCCCCCTTTAACGTCCTTAAGAAACCTCTCCCTCCAATCCAAACAAGTCCCAGTTCTGACGAAGGGTTGTAGACCCAAAACGTTGACTCCTTTTCCTTTCTCCATGGATGCTGCTTGACCTGCTGAGTTTCCCCAGCAACTTCTGTTTTTGTTTTGGTCATAAATAGTGCCAGCATCACTACATCACCAAATAAGTGTAGAAAAGTACAAAATAGCACATGCTCCAAGTTTAGCTAAAAGAGCAAAACCTCCAGACACATGTCAGCATTTTCATTGTACAGTATTTAGTGAATGGAGCAGAATAAGCCCCACACTTATTAAATATACATTAGGTGTATTGACCTTAGCTGTAATTCATCTGTTTAGTGGTCTGTATTCCCATCAGACCCAAATTTTGAGTATCAGGCCATCTGTACAAAGCACACACAGGGCTCGCACTGCATGTAAGGATTTGTATTTGATAGTTAATGTACAATGGCACCTCAGACTGCTTAAATAGCCACAAGTCAGTGAGATTTGTTTTCAGATCCTGTTCTTTAATTCCAATTCAGAACAGGCTTTTGGCAGGGAATATTGGCACATCAACCCACCATGAATCTTCTGTTCCTCATCTAATCTACATACGTTAAACAACAACTTTCATCTATATAGCACCCCACACACAGGGCAGTGTCTCAGAGCACTAAACAATGGTGGAGCATGATGACATGTGGTGGATGGGGGGAGGGAAGGTGACCATAGGCATGGTCAAAGAGGAAGGTGTGCAAGCACAACCTGAACATAGGAAAGGAGGAGGGAAGGTGGAGGGATTGAGGGAGAGTGCTCCAGAAGCATAGTGACTGAAACACACTAATGGTGGAACAAAGGGCATGAGGGACATGCAGGAGACCAGCTTCCTATCACTTAACCATTGTTGAATTTACCTCTTATTAATAATAATATTTTTTGCATTTTAATATAGCGCCTTTCACATCAAGACAATATCGCAATATCTCAAAGGGGATCACAGAATGTATGGCACAGTGCAGTGACTCTATTTTACAGGCAAACTCCTTACAATAAAGGCGTTGTGACATTTAAAACTGCTGTCATGTATTCAGCCTACCTTTTGAGAACGCATCTAACTTGTGTTCTGCCAATGCCATAGATCACAGCTAACTGTCTATGACTTTTGCCCTCACTGTTTTTGATCAAGTCCACACTTTCACATAAGGACAACTCCTTCCGTGATTACATGTTTACAACGCTTGTCAACAGTCATTAAATCAAAACAAACAATGTAAACACAAACCGTGTGCTCTGAATACAGCACTTACCAAGAATTGGCAAGTGGGGCTCAGGTTAGGCTGCGGGCGCCGGTCGAGGTTGATTTCCGTGCAATCCCGACACTCCCCGCACAGGGCATGCGAATGCACGACCGGAGCCCACTCCGCCAACAGTAGCAGCATCAAGGAAACAGCACAGGAAGCCCGAGGCCTAATGCTTTCTGAGAGTGCTGTACAGCCTGTCTTTTAACATTGATAATGAAAGAGACTGTGAAAATTGCCCGCAATTGTGAGGTGGCTAGAGTACCGAGGTGACCACAAACCGGTTTCTACTGTACACAGCAATACACTGTGCTAAATTACCTATGCTGCATTTGCTTCAATATTTGCTTTCTACTCCTTTATTAAGAGCAAACAGAAAATTTGGCCGCATGTGTTGCTTTGAACATGTAAATTATTTAACACGTCTGAGGTATTGTTCCTGTAGGCACTTAAATGATGAATCAGAACCACAGAATAAATGATGTGACCTTTGAAACATTTCTGTACTCCAAAAGAATTTTGTTCCAGAATTCACTTTGAAAAATTAGCAGCACCATAAAACAAAATCATATTTCAACATCTGAAACATGATCTTCATCCACACTATCAAAGCATTTGAAGTTCAGCCCTTGTGCGACATTTAGAGTCATTTTCTTGATAGATGAAGAGTTTACATTCAGTATTCCTACTCCATGAAAGGCACAGTTATGGGTAACACATCTTTACAAACTGCTTCCATTCATTGTGGGCCTATAACACAACTCCCTTGTGTAGCATTAGGTTTTGTTCTGATAACTTGGTTGGCAACGTAGAGTATCACTGAGTTCGATGTATAAGGTTTTTCATTTCAGAGGCGGAGATATCTTCTACATTATGTGGAGACAACAGGAGATCTAACTCTGAATTTTGGCACTGGGAAATTCTTGAATTATGCAAATTGCCTGTAGAGGCGGTCTTACCTCTGAAGTTAATCGTGTATAAACAGTATGGAACTGGTGGAATCTAATGAGCATTGCCTGTGTTGAATTATTAATAAAGGCAATCTGCCAAGCAATGTGTTGGATTTGTTAATATTCCTCCCCTAATGAGTTGGTTTTGTTAGTATCCACCCCCTCCCTACCCCCACCGAGCAATGATTTAGATTTATTCATATCTGATCCCACATCCCTCTGGAATACAATCAACTCAATCGCTCCCCCAACTCAGAGCCTGTATTGTGCCCCCATCACTGTATCCCACATTGCCTTCAACTCGCCCTACCGAATGCCTCCTATCAAGGTCCGCCTCAAGACCCTCCTCTTTGATGATGCTTTGGCCATCTTGGGCATTTTTTGCCAGGTCACCTGAAGGAACTCCATCTCTTTTCAAATAGTGCCATGGAAACTTCAACATATATCTCAACAGCCAGTCAGGACCTCAGTTTGGTACCTCCAAAAATGCAGCACACCTCCAGCATTGTATTAAGAGTGTCAGCTTAGACTGCATGACTTCCAAGTCCTGATGTGGGCTGTTAACTGAGCCAGCCTGACACACAAATTTAATTTTGTAAGCTTTGTTTTGCAGACCTTAAGAAGAAATTGGCTTCAAAATTAAGACTGAATTGAAGAATCCTAGTTATAGAATCCTATTCAAATATCACCACAATTCAGACATTAGTCTCAGCGAAGCCCTTTGCAAGCTCCTAGTCCCTTGGTCAACAATTTCCCAGATAAAATCACTCCTTCATTTCACAGCTATTTGTCATACATTGCTGTTCAGAATTTTAGCTTCCTCATTTAACCTACAAATAGAAATTCACTACAGCTAAAATTGCAAAATTTATTTGAAGCTCTTAGATAGATCAACAACGTGATAAGGCATTATATCCGATAATGCAAGGATGATGATGATTTTTATTATTATTATTATTATTGCACATGCAGCATGGCAAAGCTTCATCTTTGAAACTTGGGGCTTGGAATTTCTGATTGCCTTTATCAATTATGTGATAACTATCAGCAGCATCAATGAACACATTGTAAGTTGGAATTTTCACTCCTTGCCCCCACTATGCAGAAAAAGCAATAGATGACTGGACAGTTTTCTGTGTATTAAATAGAGTGTGTTTGCTAGTAGGAGCAATTCCTTAAAGATGATGGATCATAGCCTCTGAATGTGCCAGGTGCATGGAACCTGAGAAACCAAAAGATGGAGGTCAGCAGGTAATAGGCAAGTGTGATTTATCCTGTACAATTCCCCATAAGTCAAGAATATAGGCTCCTTCATCACAACCCTAAGGGAAGTGGAAGGGTCAGCATAATTTCACAAAAGATAGTACAATTCCCATTGAAACCATGAGTTAAGATGCACTTTTCCACTCTCCTCCTAACTCAGACCTTGGCATCAGCTTATGGAAAGATGCTTGTTTATCTTGCAGAAGATAGGAAAAATGTTACGGCTTCAGCCTGACCTGGTGGTGCCTCGGAAATGCACACTGTGTGTTAATTATTCTTCATGCATCTCAGGGCTTTAATATTCTATTAAATGTACTTTGGGACTTCTTCCTAATGTAAAAGGCATTAAATAAATGTAAATTCTATTGTACCTACACTATACTGTATACACTATATGCATTTGTTGCCATTATCTACACTATTTCCAGTATATGCATTATAATAATAATAATCCTTGCATTTTGATATAGCGCTTTTCACATCTTAATGACATCTCAAAGCGCTTCACAGAATATACTGTAAAGTGAATTGACTGTATATTTGTGGGCAAAATGTGGCAGCCAATTGGGCACAGCAAAGTTCCACAAACAGTTGTGAATTAAAATGACCAATTTTATTACTATGTTTTTTTGGGGATGGATTATTATTAGGCATGTGGAGTAAGGAAACTTGCCCATGGTTTCACCCTGACCTGCCTGGATTCGAAGCACAGGTCTCACACTTGTAAGGTGAGTGCTCTAACCACTGAGCTACAGGAGTATATATATTTTGTGCTATTATCTTCACCTTGTATACTATATGCATTCAGATCACAGCACAGTTTCTTCCACTATTGAAAATAATGTAGATAAAATAATCACAAAGTTAATTAAATTTTAAAAAAGGAAGCAATCCTGACTGGACTGGACAAGGCAGATTGTATCATTTCAAACCAGACCGATATCATTAAAGAGTTCTCTGGCCAGAAAGGTGCAGAGTGTGAGAAAGACGAATCTTTCACTGGCACAGAATAGAAAGAAGATTCATTCAGCATGCTGTGCTTTATTATACCTAACCTGAGAATGCTTAATGCTGACACTGAAGGTGGTGGTGGTGGAGAAGGCATTAAATATCCCATGGTTTCAAGAGAAGGTTGTTTGTCACAGTGTCCTGGCCAACAATCCCCCAAATAAAAATTGGCCACTCACCTGATGGCTATTTATGGAACACTGCTGTGTGCAAATTTGCTGCTGAGCTTGCCTACAAATTGCACAATCATTGCACTTTACAGTAAATCCTGTGAAGCGTTTGAGACTTTTGATGACGTGATAAGTTGCTAGATCAATTGCAAGAATAGTTAATATGAGTATGGTTGCTAAACATATGTCGTTAAAGATTGTTAAATTACATTTCAAGATGCTGTAAATATGGCATTCACCTGAGGCATTTCTGCCTTTTAACTCTCCACCTCTTCCATGCTCAAATTGCAGAAATAAGACATTTCATACAGGAATGAGTGTCTGACATTCTGCAAGTATAAAAAAGACATACACAAGAATCAATAATTGATCTTTCACTTTACAGTTTTCCGCTGTGCATAAATTAGCTGTCACATTCACCTGCAAAGACAAATGCGCTTCACACTTTGAATATACTTTACAGAAAACATTGAAGCATTTTGCGGTGTTTTGAAGTGTTAAGGCACTCTAACACAAGGAGTATTATAAAGCAAGTACTGTAGTATGAAATTATCACACTCTCTTCACAGGTAAGAAAATCCATTAGCAATTTATTTGCACAATCTTGCCACTACTGTGGCAGAGATCCTGGAAATAAGCAAGGCACATTCTGAGAGATACACAAGAGATTCAGGCAACTTTCTACCAGGGTATATTTCCTGATTCTGCTGTCATTCTCTCAGTAGCAGAGATTGGGAAACCTAGATTGTGAATGGTTTTGAGCGTGCATGAATATGTGGCTTCACCCTATTAACCTTTGATGTTCATGTGATTGTTTGATCTGATTTGAGTCCAGGATCTGCAATGTCAACTTTGATGGAACTGCAACCTTGATGCATCTCTGTTGTGGAGACAATGGAAATTAATAATAATAAAAATAATCATTACATATGACAGACTGTAATCCCTTTCTTGTCAGGAGGGCATCCGAAAGCACTTCACTTGGCCTCAAGCCACCTATTGCCTGCCCCACCCCCTATCTCCCACCTTGCTCAGGCTCCCACTCATCTTAGCAAAGTGCTTCGAGACGTGTAAAGTTTCACGTAAGTGCAGGTTGATTGTTGATTGATTTCCCGTCCTCCTGACGTGCAAGGTGCTATGCAAATGTATTTTTGTTGTTGTTGTGATGGTGGTGGAATGAATAAAATACTTAAGGTCAACTGCAGCCCGGAAAGTAATCTGGAGTGTTGTTTTTAAACATAAATCTATTTAAAGAGCATGATCACATCAGGTTTCTGATCCACGTTTGCATCAGTGCTGGGTTTCAATCAGACAGTGACAGACAATGTACTTCATTAACACCTAGTGACATTCACATTGAAAGATTAACATTGAAATCTCATTACTGTCTATTTATCAAGAAGCATCTGTAGTCAGAGACTTGCATGAATCGCATTATTAATGTTTTACATAAAAAATAACTATTTTTCTAAGACATTGCAAATCCCTTGACCATATGTGCTGCAAAGTATTAATATTAGTTCAAAGACATTCAATAACAATTTTCCATAACTGTAGGGTTTTTTTGTAAAGATTTTCCTGTGATGTCCTTAAGAGGTAACAGTAACAACCCACATTTGACTTTGAAAAACAACCAGATTTCCAAGGCCAGATTTGGCAGAAGTTTGCCTGTTCCAGTGGACATTCCCGTATTTTAAACAGAGAAGAATGTTGCTCCTGGTGTCCTGCCCAACAATATCAAATGTAAAGTTGAGACTTGTTATAAAAACACAATGTGCATGTGGCACCATCTAATGGCAGATGTAGGTATTGTATGCAAACTCAATGAGAAGCACTGGCATTGAGGGCATTCGGAGCTAAATGTAGCAAATTTTGCAACTTTGGAAAAGGTTTGGATGAAGAAGCCGCCTTCAATTCATTTGATTTGTCAACGTATGCTTATAAATAACTATGGAAATCTGATGTTGATACTTTGATGTTTTACTGCACAATATTACGGTTTGTTGAGTATAAGAGTATTTGCGGAACCCAGGGTGGGGGAGAATAACAGAGGCGAACTGAGCTTTGGATGAGTTAGATCTTAAGGAGAGTGGCGCTAGAGAAACCAAACTAAGCATCTGCTGGAGGTGATGAATGTGTGTTTTGGCAGCTGTCAGTGTAAGGCAAGAGAGTAATGCTTTGGAGATGGAAAACGAAAAAGTTCCTCCCACCGGGAGATAAATCCAACAGGCTATCACAAAACATGTGTGTATATGCTAAAACGTGTGTTCATCTTAATCACGAGCAAAGTATGCTTTAATAATGCAACCGATTATATAATGTAGTTTAAGTTATCTCCAGAGGAACTTAACCACTAACACGTGATTCCCAAACACATATTTCAATTGCTGCAAAGTACTTACTTCAAAGATATTGTTATAATTTGCCACAGAACTTGCTCAAAGTCAGCAGCCCTTTTAGGCATTGAGACTGTATGTGAAAAAATATCAAAGTGCACTTGATTCAATGTACTCTGACTCTAATGGGTCTCTACTTAGCTTTTTCACTATAGTGTTGCACAAGGAAGCTTTCTTTCCATCCAGTCCCCAATAATAAATGAGGCAAGTTCTGAAGTGAAGCAGAAAGCACCCCCAGTAATCAGTATTTGTATGACAAGGGCTCAAGGTCACATTACATTCTTGCATAATTATAATAAATAATAAGCATCTTTACAGTTGATATAGCACATTTTACAGTGGGTGGATATTCCAAAGCACTTCACAGTATATACTGTATAGTAAAGTGACTATGTGTTTTGTGGGTGAATGCAGCAGCCGATTTGTGCACCCTCAAACAGCCATGGAATTAATGACTAATTGCATTTGAGGGGATTGTTGGCCAAGGACATTGTGAGGAACTGCATTCTCTTTTTGAATAGTGCTATGGAATCTTTAACATATTACCTTAACAGGCAGAGGGGTTAAACATGTAATCCGAAGGGCAACACCTCCATCAAAGCAGCACACTCCCGACCAGCACCGCATTAGAATTTCAGCTTAGACTGACTGTACTAGTTGAAAATCTCAATGTGTTGGTAGACAAGATATGTAAAATAGGTATTCTTTGAACAAAGCTTATGAACCTTTCATAAAGTACAGCAAAGTATAATCTTTAGGCACAGTCAATATTTTTAGAGATACAGTACTCAGATGCATTTACCCAACAAATTAATGATTAAAAATCCTCAAATCCTACCAGCATTTCAAGTATATACAAAGCCACATAAATCATTTAATAAAGTATGGACCCGAATAATACGAATATTTGCATATGTTGTAACATCAGCATTTTTCAAAGCACTTCTCTTAATGAATTACATTTTGGGGGGGGGGTTGGGATGAGATAAAATACCACAAAGAGCAATGGGATGAATTAGTCAACTGAATTAGGATAAATAATAACAAATGAGTTCTGCTCAGTGGATAGAGCACCTGCTTTGCACGCGAGAGACCTGGGTTTGATTCCCAGTAGGGTGAAACCTTGGGAAAGTTTCCTTACCCCACACGCCTGATAATAATCCCTCGAAAAAATAAAATAATTTCTTCATTTCAATCCATGACTGTTACTGGGGCACTTCTGTGCACAATTGGCTGCCGTGTTTCCCCCACAAATATACAGTCAATTCAGTTTACAGCACATTCAATGAAGCGTTTTGAGACATCTAGAAGATACTATATCAAATGCAAGCATTATTATAGTTATTTGATAATGTATCAAAACTTCACAAATTTTACTGTAGAATGGATTGACTCTATTTTGCAGGTGAATACAGCAGCCAATTTGGACAAAGCAACGTCCCACAAACAGCAGAAACATCCATGAAGTGAATGACCAATTTTATATTGTGAGAATGGGTGGGGTTGGGATAGTTTTGGCTAGCACACCAGGAGAAACTCCCCTTCTTTTTTCAAATAGTGCCATGAGATCTGTAAAGGCCACCTGAACAGGCAGCTTGTGATTGTGTTTGCAGATGAACGAGGAATGAATTTTCGCCAGAAAACTGAAATAATATCACTCACAAATTACACAGTCAATGGACTTTACAGTGCAACCTGTGAAGTACTTCGATGATGTGATGGCCCAATGGATCAAACAGAAGAATTATTATTATAATCACTGTTATTCCTTCAAATAGAGCTGGAGGATCATTGATGTCCTTTTGAATTATCAGAACACGTTCTCAGTTTAAAGTCACGAGAACAGTAGATATCACATATTAACACTCACTGCAGTGCTGCATTGGAGTATCAGTTTGGATTACAAACTCAAATCCTCAAGTGAGACTTGAACCCCCACAGCCTTCTCTGTACCCTATTCACTAAACTATACAAACCCACCACAACCTTCTCTGTACCCTATTCACTAAGCTATTCAAACCCACCACAGCCTTCTCTGTACCCTATTCACTAAGCTATACTGTACAAATGTTGCACTGATGTTGCCAGGCACTAAGTTGCTTTCGCTCCTGGAAATACAGTTAGATGTGGAGATGGAAACTCAATTTATACTTAAAGCTCCACCTCACTATGAATCAGTTGGAAAAAAAATCAGACACTAAAACGGTAAGTTTACCATTAACATTAGTAAAAAGCCAGTCACATTATCAGTTCTTCAATTATATTTAAACAAAACTACTGACGTTTCCAGTTATCCAAAGAGTTGTTGTACCAAAGCGGTCAATGCCATACCGGGGAGAATTCAGTGTGACTTATCATTGTCAGGTTAATAATAATAATACTTTCATTTAATTCTTATCAGCTCATTGAAATGTCTCAAAGCAATTTCACAGGATCTTACTGTAAAGTGCAGTAACTGTGTATTTTTCGACCAAGCACGACACCCAATTTGCACATGACAATTCCCACAAACAGCTATGAAGTAAATGATCTAATTTTAAATCTATAGGATTGTTCAGCAGATTGAAGTTAAACAATTTAACGAGCCTCGGGAGCTATCGCCAGAATTTCCCAGCTTTGGTCTTTGTAAGCACAGCTCGCATATAGAACGTGAAATGCTGAGAGAAGCTGGACAGATAAATCTTAGCTTTCAAGTACAAATTTGATACAAGACAATGACAAAAGCTTGTACTTCAGTTTGCCCACCAATATACAGTGCAACTCATTATATTCAGAGGCAGTCCTCTGAGTCTGTACTTTCACATTATTCATATTTACTGCATTGCCTCTGCACTATAGAGGTACACTCTGAAATTCCAATGGTGTATTTACTGCAAATATCAAAATATTTACTGCACACATTGTATTTCTCTGGTAATTTTATCTTGAGCACATGGCATTGACCTGCAGGCTGAGGTGTTTACACTGCTTATGAGGGTTTCCTTGAAAATGCCAATCTAGCTATATATTGTCTTCAATATCATTGCAGTGTTCAGGGTGGTCCTCGCGATGGATCAGATGGATCTGGACACTATCAGTTTAGTGAACTTGCTTTCTGTCCTCCAGTGGATCGACTTCAAGATCATCGTCTTGATCTTCAGATCCTTCAATGCTCTTCATCTACCTGACCATTGCAGTCTTTTCCAACCCCACATTCCTGTTGTACCTTGCGCTCCTCAAATTCGGCTCTACAGCTCGTTCCTAACTACTTCTATCATGTTGTCAGCATTTGAGCTTTAATCAACTATGAGCCACCTCTTTCACATCCCCAAATCCTTTTGTCTTCAAAATTATCTTAAAATGTAGTGCTTTGATCATGTCATTCATTAACATTCTCAAATCCTCCATTCTTCCTGAGTGATGTGTATCAATGAAAGCCCTTTGAGATTTTATCCTCAAGGAAGGCATTGTATAATTTGGTCAGAAAGCAAGTGGTGTAAATTAAGATTCATCCATTTAATGTTCAATCTTTCAATGAAGAAGTACACTACTGCAATAAGATTTACACGAGGATCCTTCTTGTTCAAGTTGCCAAGCAACATTTGGTGCTTCTATTTGAAAGCTATTTTGTTACCTTTCACAGGCCCCTTGATGATCAAAGCTTGCATTTTCCTACAGGATCTGCGGGAATGGAGTCCTGGCCAAATCCCTTGCACTTACTCCTCTGTCCCCTGGTATCAGCTTAAATTTCAGCTAAAATGCCCATTTTGTAAATAAATTTACATTGCCGATCCAGTCGGATTACATGGAATGCTTTACATGAATCCAGGGACACAGTGAGATCACCCTGGAAACATTGTATAATCACACTACCTGTTTGCTTTGAAATTTCATACAGCAAGAATGTGACTTTGTCGGTGAATTAAATGAGCGAGGATTCCTACTGAATCTGTGCAATGAAAAGCAAGCAACAAGGTAGGAACACAATGAGAAGGAAGCTTCACAGTAAATCCTTTGAAGCACTCTGAGACATCATCTATTTGTGAAAGATATTCTATTAAATTCTTAATTTTTTCAATGTTCAGAAATTTGTGTTTGAGAAGGGCTCAGTGACCTTGCTTTCTGCTGATAGTATTCAGAGTACAAGCTGCTCAGTTGGGCGCATTTGTAACTCTGAATCATACCACTTGATTGCATGTTCAGTTCTCCAAAGAGAAAACAAGAATCAAGGTTGACAGAATTGTCAGTCTGAGACAGAATGCACTCAACCATTGAGTTCAAGACGAAGGATGCACTTTGGCTTCACCACTCAGTAGGCAGATAATTTCATCTTAATTTTCTCAAAATGTAATGTTCTTCCAGCCCCTATTCTTTTTAATTCTGTGCAGCTGTTGAACTCGAGTAGTTTACATTTTGATATGGGGGAGAAATGAGGTGTGCGAAGTGATAGCTATCGTCGTGCTAATTATAACAGACAGAAAATCTGCTTGAAATGTACCCTGAATACCTGTCATCAATGACATGTTCAGGAGTGACCCTGCCTGGCATAGTTGGCAGCCCTCTTGCCTCCAGATCAGATGGATATGAGAGGATGCCTCACATGAGGACTTTGAGCCCATTGTCTAGGGTTGGTATTCCATTGCACTGCTGGGGGGGCATTACATTGTCTGAGATGCCATCACACAGGTGAGATGTTAAATTGAGCTCCCATCTGCTTGTTCTGATGGATGTCAAACAACCCATCAAAAAAAGCAATAATAAGTTGGTCACTCAATCCACGACTGTTTGTGGGACACTGCTGTGCACAAACAGCATTTCGTCCACAAAAATAAAGTCAATTCACTTTACAGTACATTCTGTGAAGTGATTTGAGATGTCTCGAAGATGTGATAAGCACTATATTAAATGCAAGGATGATTCTAATTATTATTAGTGCTGTAATACAGTAGTATGATTAAGAAAGTTTCTGCTGGTATTCAGCTGTGACCAAACAATCCTCCAGTTAATCTGATCATTTACTTCCACCATTGTGGTCTGTGAAAATGCTGGTGTGATTCCCTATAACTACACTTAACATTAATTACTATTAAGTACTTTGAGATTTTTCAGCCCTGCATCAAATCAAGCACTATTATTATTTCTCCCTAGAAATCAGCGAAATGTTCACTCCCAATAGCATATTAAAGCAAGTTCTTTTAGGACATATTTGAATGACAGTTTGTGCCTGCAAGATAATTAACATTTATTTTGGTTCACCCAGTGGCTGACACATATGGAAACCCATAGGGGAGAAGTACACAAAGCAGACTGAGAATTCCACACACCAGAATCATCATATACCCCCTCAACCAAACCCCACCTTATCCACATGCCCCTCTCTGACCCACACCCTCCTCACTCTCATCCCCTTCCAACTCCCCCTCTGCCATAAAACTATTCCTGGTCAATCCCCCAAATAAAATTGGTCACTCACTTCACTCCTGTTTGTTGGATATTCCAGGCAGGGCGAAACCTTGGGCAAGTTTCCTTACTCCAAATGCCTGATAATAATCCTGTGAAGACAAAAAAAATGGTCATTTCAATCCATGACTGATCGTGGGCGACTGCTGTGTGCAATTGGCTGCCGCATTTCTCCCGCAAGTATGCAATCTATTCACTTTACTGTCTATTATGTGAAGTGCTTTGAGATGTCTAGAAGACATGAAAAGCACTAAGTCAAATGCAAGGCTTATTATTATTATTATTATATTGATGTGTGCAAATTGTCTGCCACATCCACCTACACTCCACAGTAAAATCCTGTGAAGCACATTTAGACACATTGACGATAGGGTATGGCATCAAATAAAAGTTTGCATATTTACCTTCCCAGGCTGTGTCTTTGAAGTGTGGCCAATGAAGAAAACGGAATTGTGCTCAGAGCCCCGCATTTCTGTACTCAGTGGCCCATTCACCAATTTTGATAAAGGTTGGTATAAGAATATATATACAATAATATGTAAAAATAATAATAAGCCTTGCATTTGATATAGCAACTTATCACATCTTCAAGACGTCTCAAAGCACTTCACGGAATATACTATAAAGTGAATTGACTGTATATTGACTGGCAAAATGCAACAGCCAATTGCGCACAGCAATCATGGATTGAAGTGACCAAGTTATTATTATTATATATTACATGGTGCTGGGAATGTAATTGGGGCTGAAAAGATTCCTCTTGAGGGAATCAGCAGTCACGATGGACTGAATGTCTAAGGTTCTAAGATAAACCCTTTTTCTGCAAATCTGCACAAGCCATCGGGTGTCTCTATCTATATGCAAATATCCATTGCATATTAATGTGCCCCCTGGCTACAAAAAGTAAATTAATTTTTTTTTTAAATGATATTTTTAAAATAAATAAGTTTGTTGCATTTTATCATTTTTGAAAGCTAGCTAATAATCCATATGGGTACAAATCAGTTCCATAATTGCTTTCTTCAGCAGAAGTATTTGACTGTTCGTCAATGTCTGGCTGTTTGACATTTTTCTCCACCAGAGAAGACATTTATAGTCAGGTCAAAGATGCAACAACAGAAATTGGTAGCGGCATGGTTAGGATGAGGGAGGACAGAGGTAGGAGGGCGACTGAAGACACGGTCGAAGAGGAGGGTCTTGAAAGTGGTTTTCAAGGAGGCAAGATAGGGAGAAAGGTGAAGGGATTGTGGAATGGAGTTCCAAAGCGTAGGGGCAGAGAGGCTGCAGATAGAGCCGCCAATGGCAGGACAGGTCGGGCGGGAGACATGGAGCAGGCTGGTGGCTGCCAAACGGAGGGACCAGATAGGTTGATAGGCGATCAGCAGGTCAGAGAGGTAGGAGAGAGCAAGGCCATGGAGCGCCTTCAAAGTGAGAATAAGGATCTTGAATTCAAGAGACTTATAGCCTGATTCATGCTGCTTTGGAGTCCTGTAGCTTAGTGGTTAGAGTACTCGCCTCACAAGCGGGAGGACCTGGGTTTGATTCCCAGCAAGAACTTGTTAGACAAGTTCACTTGCTCCACACACCTCTGTTTACCTAACAGCAAGTAGGAACCCAGTTGTTAATCTAATCGATTGGCGGATTTCTTTTCTAGGGGTAATAATTCCGTCAAAAAACAAATTTGTTAAATAATGCGGCCACTCAATCCCTCACTGTCTGGGGGACATTGCTGTGTGCAATTGGCTGCCACATTTTGTCCACAAGATATTCAGTCAATTCACTTTACAGTATATTCTATGAATCACTTTAAGAGATCTCGAAGACATGATCAGGTGCTATATTAAATACAAGGTTGATCATCATTACTAATCGAGTCAGGTGGACAGTTTGAGTAAGGCTGACACCTATTCTATCCAATGTTTTAATTGGACATGTTTCCTTTGAGCCTGAGACACAAGACTCCATAAGATGCTCCTATACATGGGCTTTCCTCAGATACATCCCTTTAAAGTAAAATTGAAAATGATATGCAAACTGATTAATATTCAGGTGGAATTAATATTAATAGCTTTTTAACTGAATATGACTGGTATATCTGCTTCTTCTAAATTACAAGCAGGCAATGGAACTCACTGTAGGATTTACTTTCATCTGTTTCAGGCATTTACTTCAATCAAAGAGAAAAGCACTCAGAGCTGAATTTTATTCCATCGTGTGTTGATGGTATTCTCATTGTAATTCAGCAATAAAAAATAGTGGATATTAATCAATGTGATTTCCAGGAGTATGCAAGAGGTAGAACCTCCTTTTCAGCAGAACATTCTCTCTTTGTTTGTGCCTTTGGTCACTTCACACCTACCCACTTCCACATCCACCCATCCTGATTGTTCTTGTCTCATTCCATATGTTTTCTTCTTCCCTATTGCAAAAAGAGTTTTCCCAGTGTCCTGGCCCAAAATTCCCAGATATATTGGTTGAGCATCTTCCGGCTATAAGCCTCACTCAAATTGGATGATTTGTTTGCCTACAAATACACAGTCATCTCACTTTACTGCAATTATCTGTGAAGTGCTTTGAGATGTTTTAGTGCAATCGGCAACAACAACAATAAAATTATATTTGTATAGCGCTTTTAAAGGCAGAAGAATGTCCCAAGGTGCTGGACAGTCTTCAACCCCAGACACAAGCTGGGGTTGAAGACTGGAAGGGTACAGGAAAAGGGGGGTATTTGGGGTGACCGATAGGCCGTCGAAGAGGAGGGTCTTGAGCCAGGATTTGCAGGAGGCTAGGGAGGGGGGGAGAGCTGCAGGGACTGCGGAATGGAATTCCAGAGGCTAGAGGCAGAGTGGCTGAAGGCTCACCCACCAATGGTGGGGCAGAGGAAATGGAGCAGGCTGCTGAGCGGAGGGGCGGCAAAGTTGGTAGGGGGTTAGGAGGTTGCAGAGATAGAGTGGGGTGAGGCCATGGAAGGAACATGAGGACCAGGATAAATTTACAAACACAAAGAGACATTGCACATTTCCTATATTGAAATGCCTATATAGGCGTATCAATATGAAAATTATGTCGGGTTTTAGCGATATATCGATATATCGCCGGACCCTAGTTTCCACCCATGTGTTGTCTTTTTCTCTCTTTCTCTTTCTCCCTGTTATACTTGGCAGTCGCAGAATTTCCAGCAGTTAAAGTGGTAAGTTTCCTCTAATAGCAAACAATGTATGTTGGTTCCTTTGGCATCATACTAACATGTGTAGTCCTGCAACTGCGTGGTTAGAACACTTGCCTCACAAGCGAGGGGACCTGGGCAGGGCAAAATGTTTCTTTTTCTTTTTCTTTCTCCACACGCCTCTGTTTACCCACCTGTAAATAGGAACAACAACAACAACAACAATTTACATTTATAGAGCGCCTTTCACGTCGGGAGGACGTCCCAAGGCGCTGAACAAGAGGCATGTGACCCGAGCTGGGAGGGGAGTGTTTGGGAAGGGGTGAAACACGAAGGGGAGGTAAAAGAGTTCGGGGTGGAACAAAAGGCACGATCGAAGAGGAAAGTCTTCAAAGTCTTCAAGTCTTCAAATCGGCCTTGAAAGAGGAAAGGGAAGAGGCGAAACGGAGGGATTGAGGGATGGCATTCCATCTCTCAATCCTTACAATTTACACTTACAACTTACCAGTTGTAAGTGGATTGGTGGAATGCTTTCCAGGGTTAATAATCCCTTAAAAAAAATAAAAAATCAATAATCATTTGGTCACTCAATCCACAACTGTTGTGGGACATTGCTGTGCGCAATTGGGTTTTGTTCACAAAATTTACAGTCAATTCACTTTGCAGTATATTGCGTGAAATTTTTTTAAACGTATTATACCTTGAAGATTATTATTATACCTTGGATTATTATTATTACATCTTGAAAATGTAATAACAACAACAACAAAATTACACGTTTATAGTGCCTTTCATGTCGGGAGTACATTCCAAGGCGCTGAAAGCACCTTAATAAGGTGCTAAATCAAATGCAAGGATTATTATTATTATTATCCTTGTTTGCTAGTAAATTTGGCACAGTGCTAACATTATACAAGTATGTTGGTTCCTATGACATCGTACGAAAGAATACCAAAGTATAATGCTCCCACATTAAGTATTCCCCAGTCTGCAGCAAAGCATCTGCCCAGTTACATCGATATCACTTTCCTTATACAAAAGTTATTTTCTCGGCTGCATGGTCCTGACAGGTAAATTAGAAATTGAAAGTAAATGGTGCTGAACTAGCATTTTCCTATTCAATTCTGCATTAGATCCACCATTTGGGTTTCTTGCCACTGATTTAATCCATGGATTTCTCCATCCCTTTAAAATCTGGGCTCATAATGTACAACATAGTTGATTAAAAATGTGCAGGTACTTAAGATGAGAAAATACTCGCATGAAAATTGGATATACTGTATGTGTATGATTTTAGAGGCAGAGTTCCAGAGACAGTGTTTCTGACTTATATGTGCCTCATGTAAGTTTTATGAGTTGAACATGAACTACAAAGATTTCTATTTGTATAATTGCATAGAGAAATGGCAAGGAAACACGCCATTCTGCCCAACTAATCCTTTCAGTGATTATACTCCACATCACTCCTATTCCTTTCACCAATACCTCAATAGTCCTTCCTTCCTGATATATTCAACAATCATTTCTCTTAACCACATCAATACTTTTTTCCTTTTGGCTGGCAGTGAGTTCCACATTCTCACCACCTCCTACATGAAGAGGTTCCTCCTAAAGTCCCTTTTGGATTTACTATAGCAATAGCCCACAAACGCCATGAAGGGAATGACTTCAGTGTATTGGTTAGAGCAAAGGAGTCCTGTAGCTTACTGTTTAGAGCGCTCACTTTGCAAATGAGTAGAACAGGTTTGATTCCAAGTGGAGCACAACAATAGGCAAGTTCCCTTTCTCCACATTCAACAACAACAACAACAACAAAATTACATTTGTGTGGCACCCTTCACGTCAGCAGGATGTGCCAAGGTGCTGAACAGCCAGTTTTTTGTCTATTTACCTACCAGTAAGCAGGAACAAGTTGTTAGTTGATTGCCAGGGTAATACTCTCCCCCCCTCACCCACCCAACCTAAAAACATAATGAAATCCGTTGATTCGATTCAATACACAAGTGTTTATGGGACACTACAGTGCGTAATTGGCTGCAGTGTTTGCCCACAAAATACACAGTCATTTCACTTTACAGAATATTGAGACATCTCAACAGCATGATAAAGCGGTATATGAAATGCAAAGATCATTAGTATTATAATAATAAGACCTGCAGACTATGGGTTCAGATACAACTGGAGAGTTTGATCTCAACTAAGATTCATAAGAAGTGTACCTTGTATTTAACCATTAAATCCTTGAGCCATGCCTTCAGTGATGATAAAACTATTAGAACATAAGAACATAACAAATAGGAACAGCAGTAAGCCATTCGACCCCTCAAGCCTGCCCCGCCATTCAATAGGATAATCGCTGATCTTCTAATCTAACTCCACCCACCCGCCTTATCCCCATATCACTTAATCCCTTTATCCACAAGAAATCTAACAATCTATTCTCTTTCAAACTCTATTGTCTCACTTGCTCTCTCTGTGCTCTGAAAAATCCTCCTAAAATATATCAACATCCCTAACTCAGCCTTTTCCCTGCTTGGTCCACTCTTTCATTATTCTTATGCTCTTCAAAAAAAATTTTTTACATGTGATATAAGTGCAAGTTTTTGTCACTTGATAAATCTCACTAACTTTCTATTTTAAGTAGCTTGCTCAAACTCTATAAACAAAGTACTGTAACAGGGTGGTGCCATGGAGCTCCTGTGTTTTACAATGTTGCTTGTTAAATAACTTGTAAAAAAAACACAGTTCTAACTTTTGGCATTTGTATCCCAAATTTACTTTCCTACCACATCACCAGTGGTTCAACTTAGATTATGCAATTGTAGTAACGTAAACTTTTCTATCAGCAAAACTTGTTTTCTTATCAATTCCAGTCAGTTTGTGAGCGGAGGTTTATACCCAAGAGTGGCACAGCAGTGCACACACCTCAGCAAGAAAATAAGTGTGTTTTAAGGACTATTTAAAATCTGTAGAGCTTGAGGGATTTAATGTGACAAATATGCAAAGCCTCTGTGTTTAATGGAATAAAACTGATCTCTTTCACTAATGAATTAAATTAAGCGGGTATTAAAAGGTAGTGGAAAAGACACTCAGGAATGAGGAAAACACGAACAGTTAACGAAAATGCCGAACATAACAATTGTATTTAAAATCCTTCTGGACAGAAATGTGCTGCCATTAAATAGCTAGTTCTCTATACAATTTAGCAACATGGATATAATGCAATGTATTGTTTTGATTTCACCAATTCATGGCTTTGTTTATAAACCTGTAACTCTCTTAATTGGTGGCCTGTACTCTGCAGTAAGTTTCTGTCCACATGATTTTTATTAAAGGCGCTCTACAAATGTAATTTTGTTGTTGTTGTTAGTCAATATTATTTAACAACATATTTCGAATAAGGCATTAAGCTGAGGTCTTTCCTGCCTATTTACGTGGACATTAAAGGTTCCGTGATAATATTCAAAAGTGCATTTCCTTCATGACTGTTTGTGGGGCGTTACTGTGTGAAAATTGGCAGCCATATTCAGCTGTATCATAAACAGACACTACATTTTACAATAGATTCTTGTGAAGTGCTTTGAGACATCCTCCCAATATGAAAATCACTATATCACATAGTAGGATTATTTGAAAAGAGACTATGGTTGCCGTAAAAGTGTCACTGCACTTGACAGGAATAAGCATAAAAGTCTTTCTGATATTTTTCTGCAATAGAGCACTACAAAAAAGCAAGTTATTTCTCACTATTTGTCTTTTAGAAATGAGGAAAAACAAGATTGCATGTTAAAACTAGATGGCCTGATGCTGGTTTAATGCAATTTATATCAATGATAATTTACATTTATAAAGCACCTTTTATGTTAGGAGGACGCCTTAAAGCACTTCATAGCATTTACTGTTCAAGTGTAGGATCTTTGTTTTGTAGATGATACATGACAGCTAATTTGCACATAACAATGTCCCACAAACAACCACGAAGGAACTGATCCTTGTCCAGGAAACTGGGAGAAACTTCCTTCTAATTTCAAGCACAGGATCTTTAACAGGGAGACAGGATCTCAGTTGAAATGTCATCTGGAGGATAGCACCTCCAACAACAGAGTGCACTGCACTCTTTGCGAAGTGTCAACCTAGACTATATGAGTTCAGGTTCTGACATGCAGCTTTGAACCCACAACCTTCTAACTCAGAGTTGAGATTGTCTACCAACTGTACATGCTGACACTTAACTGAGTCAAGACGAGTGATTACAACATAGATATGAAGTGCCCGAACTTGTTCTCAGTCAATATCCAGCCAATAAATGGAGATCAATCTAAAACTGCAAGAATTGCGGGGAGAAACCAAACATCAAATGTCAAACTATTGATTGACAGCTGTAAGAGCACTTAAGTGCTAAGGCATATTACAAGCACTATGAGACATCTAGAAGACATAATAAGGCGCCATATCAAATGCAAGAATTATTATTAGTTGTAGTATTTCACATCAAAATGTCAGCAGCGTTCAGACATCAGCAAGCAGAGCTCTTTGCATGCATTTTAGTATGAATGTTCTGCTTTCCTTCAGCTACACAGCAGTGCAGAACTGGCTGGATGACTCAGTGCTGGCTGTTTGTGCAGCTCTTAACCAGACATGGCTCTCAATTGCTGAATGACAGCTTCAGCTGTAGTAACAGATGAAGAAAACCAAGTGACTAATGATGCTGATTGTCTGCAATTAAAACCTCACCAAATGCTATGAAATACCACTGTAACTGTGTGATGGTTAAACATAACTGTCAATTAAACATAACAGTGATTGTTCAGATCTCTGGCAATAAGACTTTGAAGACTTCTGAGAATTGTCAAATTCAAAACGATGATACAAGACACCGTGATCCAGTAAGGAAGACGCTGCCAAATGGAAAATGGCTTCAGTTGAGGTATCTGTAACAACTATGGGAATTCTCCACAGAAAACAGTGCTCATTAATGATTAAATTAATAGAGTCTCCATGGCAAACTCTAGGAGCAAATTAGTTCTTGTGTCTTAGGTAGAAACTGCAACACAGCAGGTTACTTACTATTTAGTATTCAATTTATTGAAAGTCTTCCTATTGACAGTATTGCATTTATCGTAGGATACACTAAATGTTAAAAAGAGTATAAGAGAAATGAGGTAAAGCTGGTTATACTTGCAGCATGTAGAGATACCAAGACTGTTAGGTACATTAGCTGATTAAGTCCAATACTATATATGGTACAAGAGTAAGTGGAGCCTACGTATGGGGAGCATAGATACAGGAAATCTGTGACTTAACTTTCTATGTCCAAAAAACATGGGACAAAATGCAGACTCACTTTGATATAACAGAATCTGCTGTGTTGTAACAGAAGCTGTTTTCATTTCCAACATTCCTAGATCAACAAAGGGCACTGAGAAAGAAAGAACTTCATGCCAAAATTCAGTTCAGCTACAACACTGCACTACTCACCAATCCACATAGTTTAGCTCTCATAGTAAAAGTGTACATACAAGATAAAGGGGGAAAAAATACCTTACCACAGTGTTATAATAAAATCTCATAAGATTTCCTTTTGGTTAATTTTATATACCTACCTAAGCAGAGGATGGGCTGGTGCATGTGCCTTCTGCTCCACCTACTGATTTTGTCAGCTTACTGCAACTATATGGTCAGCTACCCTTTAAAATGTTACAAAGAATCTGTGTTAAAATATACTGGTTCGTGTCCATAAGGTCTACATTAAAACCAAGTCAATCAAATGTCCAATGTATAGGTCCAGGTCATCGGGACATTACTGACATTGCTGCATGCTATGCATGAAGTTCCTTCACCAAGTTCACCTCCACTACACTTTACAATAACTCTTATGAAGCTCTTTGTGTCTGCCAACAAAATGCACAGTGCAAAATGCATTCAAACTACAATTTGAAGCAAATGCTTCAAAGCAATTGAGATATCTCATCAGTGTGACAAGTGACAAGGCTATATCAAATATGATATGGCTATATCAAATGCAAGGATTAGTAATGGTGGTAAAGAATTAAAAGTAACTTAGGCATTTCTTGTACAATAATTGTTCATTCATCTTATGCCTATTTATATGACTTTGTTGTCACAAAAAAGCTCACTGAGTTGTCACTAGCTCTTTCCATCAATGCCCCAGTTTCTGCTTTTCCAGTTGAGCAGTAGATATCATTATCCATTGTACTGTACTGTATTCATCCTCAATCTGTGCTGAACTGTATGATGGTGGCATCTACAGAAACAGGACAGGAACCAGCAGTTTCGTAAGCGGAAAGCTATATTACAAGTTCAGTTGTTTGTTTCATTGTATCCCCAACAGGTCCAGTTTCAACTAACTTCTACAGTGATGAGTTTAATACTGATCTCATACTAATAGACAAACATTACAGTGAGCCTTCAACATACTATGTCTCTGTTGGCATTGTATCTGTTGGGGATACAATGAAACAAACAACTGACACTCTGTTGACACCTCTATGTTGGCCTAAAATATTTGATGCAGTCCTTTCTCTTCACTGGCATAATTGAATCGGGGATCTACAGCAGAGTAAATGCTACAGAACTCAGTCTTCTACCTAGTGGAAATATGTCAGACTCTCTAGGCACCATTGTAATTTGCTACATTTAGAAAGACCTTTTGAGTAAATCAAATCTGATAGATGAGTTCATTGAAATGTATGACCAGCTGGCATGCCACATCTCCTTACAGCATGATAGGAACACAGGGTTCTCACTTTTTCATTCATAAAGGGTATGCAATAGAATACTATCTCAATAAATTAGACTGTAAAGGATAAGGATCTAACAAACAATCAAAGAATACTTCAAAAGTCACTTCACTCTGCGTGATGCTCATTTGAAAACTGTAATTGTTTAGATGAAAAATGACTGCAATATCACTCTTAGTGCATGGCACCACCCCCACATATAACCCTGCCACCCACATCCCTCCACCCCCACCCTAGCTCAGTCAGGCTCCCACTGGCAAGTGCCCTGAGGCTCTATTGGAGTTAAGGGTGCTGTATAAATGCAAGTTGTTGTTGAGTACTTAAATAGCAAGCTCCAAACTATTTAGGAAAATGCATCACTGACATATGAAGCAGGCTCTTAAGATTTCGTGCAGTTTCACTACTGTGAGAAATAGAACTGCCGCCCCTACTGGGTAACAAGTGGATAGCATAGTACTGTATTATCCAAAATTATCCTGAAAGGTATTTTTCATTCATTTAACTAGAGGTTGTTTTTTTTGTGTGATAAGACCGTTCTAGTTTAGTTCCATTGACTGTTAAGACAGCAGCCTCAGGTATTGAAATCATTGAATATATATTTGTATGAGATGAAAATTGTCATTTGTTTTAACAGATTTGATGTACTGTATTTAATGTTTAAAAAATCAGCTTCCATTAGTAACCACATGTGAAATACATCACCCTCTGTGACATTTCACAAAATAGCTTTCCAACTCAGCTTATTTTTGAATGATCCCACGGCTAGATCTCCATACTAACCCCATGACTCAATTATGATAGGAGAAATATTATTTGAAACAGTGCAATGTAATTCTAGCTTAGAGGGTATTTTTTTTAAAGTAAAACCAAACCACATTCAGAAAGATGTGAGAAACATGAAATATTGGCAATTACTGGACGAGGTTCCACATTCACAACAGTCTCCAGACTAATGTCATTTAAAGCCTATTCCGTCCCTGGTTGTAAGGGTCCCGGTTGCAGAGTTTTGGCAGCAGCCTCGTCACATAGAGGTTGGTGAGAATATGGAAGTCACTGCCTGAGATTGTGTTTGAAACAAAAAGTAAGATGCATAACTGAGGGAGAAGGAAATACTATAAAGAGATTTAGAAAAGGGCAATATAAGACATAGCAGCTTGTGTGGAGTATAAAACTGGCATGGAATAGTTCGGCACAATGGCCTGTTTCCATGTTTTATCAATTTATGTAATTCTAACATCTGAGCAATAGACTTCACAGACAACATGGAGGAACTCCTCCAAATTAATAATAATCGTTGCATTTTACATAGTGCTTTTCACATCTTCTAGCCATCTCAAAGCGCTTCACAGAATATACTGTAAAGAAAAAAAAATTTGGGCGAAACGTGGCAGCCAATTGTACACAGCAGTGTCCCACAACAGTCGTGGATTGAAGTCACCAATTTATTATTGATTTTTTCTTGAGGATTATCAGGCATGTGGAATAAGGAAATTTGCCTATGGTTTCGCCCTGACCTGCTGGGAATCAAACCCAGGTCTCTCACTTGCAAGGTGAGTGCTCTAACCACTACAGGACTCAGTTGTTGAAAGCTTTTCATTAATTCTCTGCATCATTTAATGCTTTAACTACTGAGATTACCCTGCCCAAGTAAATAATGCCTCTGCTATCATACTTTATTTCTATATCACTCCCTCTATAGGCATTTTTTGGGATGATGTACTTTCTTTCTATGATTTTGTCATAAATATTTGTAATCCTATTCTAACTTTATCTGGTTTGCTTTCTCCGGATTATTAACAATCAATCCTGTAGCATTAGGTTATCAATTTCCCATTGATTTATATTCAACATTAAATGCATCCAGACTCTCATAATATATTCAAAATGTACAGTATATTGAAAAGGTCAGTAACAACCACTCCTCTTTGTAGCTCCTGTAGCTTGCCTTACAAGCATGAGACCTATGTTCAAATCCAGCCAGGTCAGGGCGAAACCTTGGGCAAGTTTCCTTACTCTACATGCCTAATAATAATCTGTCCAAAAAAACACCCACAATAATATTTTAAAAATTGGTCATTTCAATCCAAGACTGTTTGTGGGACACTACTGTGCACAATTGGATGCCGTGTTTCGCCTACACATATAGTCAATTCACTTTACAATATATTCTGTGAAGCGCTTTGAGATGTCAATAAGATGTGAAAAGCGCTATATCAAATGCAAGGATTATTATTAAGTGTGGAAGTTCCTCATCATCACTGTGCCAAATTCTTCCTTGTTTACTCATTCAAATTCCCAGTTACCGGTATACATTCTTAACAGGTTTTGCCTCATCTTAATTTTTTTCCCATTGGGTTAGCAGATAGATTCACTGAATGTGTTGAATCATCTTCCAGGTCTGGGAGCACAAATAGCTTTAAAATATGTTGCACCACAATGTGTATTTCCTGCTTACTCAAACTGGGATTTTACTAACTTGAATGCAAGTTTCAGATAAAAGTAGCCAAAGTAAAATTCTTTCTAGTTGAATTTTAATTTTTAATTTGCAGTTTGTCATCTTGACATGATGCATTCAAGCAGATCCCTGATCTAATCCCAAATTGATCAAGTAAAATTTTGGCCAAGTTTCCTTACTCCACACGCCTGATAATAATCAATTGTAAAAAACAATAATAAACTGGTTGTTTCAATCCACGACTGTTTGCAGGACACTGCGGTTGGCTGCCGCGTTTTGCCCACAAATATACGGTCAATTCACTTTACAGTATATTCTGTGAAGCTCTTTGAGACGTGTAGAAGACATGAAAAGTGCTATATCAAATACAAGGACTACTATTATTATCATCCATTCTTTCCTGATTACATGATTAAACGTCCCGTGGGTAAGTTTTGAATTATTTCAGAATTATTCTCAGCATCAATGGGAGAGCAGATTTCAAAAGCCAAAGATCCGTTTTTGCACAATTGTGAGGATAGGGAGATAATTAGTTGACAAAATTGCAATTATTCAAAAAAACTTCTAGTTTATTTAAATCAAACAGCTCGGCTTTCACGATAAGCTAAATATATTAATGTTTCTCTAGAAACAGATGACTGTTGCAAATTAGGAATGATGTTTAAATACTTTAGTTAAATATTTGGCATATTCTTAATCATTTATTATTATTGGTGATCGTTTACACTACTCCAGCAAATGCTATAGCACACATACATACATTACCTGCTACGTGTACAGTTTTATTAAATCCTAATACTGTAATAATAATTTGGTCACACAATCCACGACTGTCAACTGCTGTGTGCAATTGGCTGCCCGTTTCGTCCACAAAATGTACAGTCAATTCACTTTACAATATGTGCTGGAAGAGCTTTGAGACATCTCAACGATGTGATAAGGTGCTATATCAAGTGCAGGATTTGGGTCCAGTCTGCTCCTCTTCCACCGTCTTTGTACCAGCTCAATGGGTGAATCTATCACAGCAGAATCTTCCACAAACAACTCAGACAAGTAACTGGTTCAACCACAAACTCATTGCAACGTTTTAAAACTATGCAATACAATTTTTAAAATTGGACTCCATGTGAACATATACATTTTCAATAAGAAATTTAATGGCTTTATTTTTAAAAGAGACATGCATGTTAGGAAGAGATAAATAGCAATTGCATTATATTCTACAAACACAAATATACAAGACTTGAACCAACAATATATACAGTACAGAATCTTCACAATATACAACTACTTTCAGTTGTAAGATATTTTTATCTATTGAACTGGTTATTGGCACTCATCACAGTGCAGTCATTTTGCTAATTATTTCAATGTCAGTATCATCTATCAAATATAGTCTGGCATTTCTACTGACCTCCATTTTAATATGGCAAGTTAAATTATGAAGCCTAGATTTAACATTTACACCTTCAGAAAAATAAAATATTAAAAAAAACGTTTCTTACTTTACAAAAAAAAATCAATGCAAAGGAAAAATAAAATTAAAGTTTGGATTTGGAACCTCAGATGGGCTTATTCTTTGTAAATACAGAACTCTTGGCAAAATCATCAAAATATAGGCATACTTAGAAGTACAGTTGTATGGATTTCAGGTTTCTGAGTACAGAATATATTTTGCCTTCATGCAGCTGGCTTTGATAAATGTTTAACATCTTCCACCAAAAGCACGCAATTACAATTCAGGGGACTTTCTTTTAAAAAATAAACTATGTAAATGTTATGTAAACACACAAGCATAGTGCTTGACGAAAATAATGAGTGTACTGCCAAGCAGCTATGACACATATGAATTTGAGACTGATCCAACACGTCCACCCCCCCTATCATCCAAATCGGTTGTAATATTAAACTCAATTTGGGACTCTGTGCTTCAAACTTGCAGATCTGTTCACGCCATTGTGTAGCCATAGCTGCCACAGTGCAAAGCCACGAGAATTCGGTCTTTAAGATTTTCCTTGCTTGGATATTCTGGCAATTTTAGCATGTTGATGCTGGAAAAAGGAAAAATCGAATTATAAAGTGAGATAAATGTCTTTAACTTCAAAGTGCCTAAACCAACACTGATACCAGACTTTCAGGCAAGGAAAATACAATCCTATAAGTCACAACATTAAGACAATCGAAAATATAATTACATAAATTTATCCTGTGAATTTTATTAAAATATATAGAAGATAATGAATTGTTTGTGTGATTGACTACAAAAAATAACTAATTTGACACATCATTGCAGACATTGACTGAATCATTGTAGGACCTGGCAACTATTGCAGGCACTGTGCCAAAAATGTTTGCAGAGCAGGAATATTAAAAAGAATAGAGAGCAAGGTAGGAAATTTAATCAGATTGGCTCAGTGGAGCCAACTACAAGACAATGTAACAAGTCACAATGTGACTTGATAGATCAGACAACAGTTTTTAACAATCTAGGATTTTACTGTAATACCTGTGCTTTGTCCAAAAATGCATATTTAAAATGCACAGAACAATTCAGTCTAAGATGGAAGTTTTTAGACTGCCAACAAGCTGGAGGGTTAAAAGGGTAAAAGGTTATGTTTGTGCCATCAATAAATCCATCGATGAAGATAGAATACAAGTGCAAGCTGCATCCTATTCTATAATATTGTACCTTTAATTTCCAAAGTAAATCAACCATAATAAAATTTAAAAGAATATTTATAAAATGTATTGTTTATTATTTTATCTTGCCAATATTCAATTAATATACAATTGCCTCAAAATAATTATGACACATTTATTTTTCATGACGAGATAAATTCATAGTATCTCACTCAGAAGGCATACCGTGGGATGCACATCTTCAAAATCAAATAAAAAATATATGCTAATAAATTATTCGAGCATGAAACAATTGACGAGAATGACAGGAGAATGTAACTCCAAAATACTTGATTCTCCAAATAAACTCATTCTGCCAGTAGTATTTCTCATCCGTTCATGGCATTTGCTGCTGGAAATCTAATTAAATGCAAGATACTTTATGAAACTACATGTAATGCAAATAAGACATTTCTACAACTGATAAACAGGCAATGAAATTCAGAAGGCAAGGAATTCCCTTTGCATTATGAATTATACACCAACATGTATTGTTATATCTACATCAGTGTCTGGATACTAACTGTACATACCAAGTACTGGATGTTGGCAACAGATTTGAAGTGTATGGTACAGCAGCTATCGTAAACTTCTGTAAGCCACTGCCACCCATGAGATAAGCAAACCCACCATGAGGAACCCTAGAACTGGAAAACATATGCACAACTTAATAAGCGAGACTCACAATAAAGCTTCAAAATAAACATGGAACTATTTTAATCAGCAAAATCATTAAGTGTGAAGATTTACTTTAAAACTAAAACACTCTTCTACTAATTTTTTTTGTAAAAAATACTTCCATGCTCTGCCAGTTTTTTCTAATCTCTCTTCACGTTACATTTTTTCTTCTGCTGGGTTTCAATTGCCTGCAGTGCATCACCCATGTGGCCATTATACATGTTGGAACCTTGAAAGCGAGTGTTGGCAGGATGTTTAACTGCTGGGAGTAATCACAGCCAGCCTAATATTCAGCCATCCATCATCCTTCTCTCTACTAAATTTTAATTAGTAAACTGGCAAATTATGTTTTGGTGGTTTAGTTCGCAATTATTTTTAATCAATGTTAAAAAAATTCTGTGCCCAATTAACCCAAAATACTTTTTTCTGCACAAGACATTAACTTCCCGATAAAATTGTGTTTTTAATTTTTTTTAAAAACAAATGGGCTTTTGGCAATCAGGACCATCTGCACAGTTAGGGTAAAAACAGACCTCTGACATGGCTCCCAGAATACTGAGAGGGCTGTCACTCCAATACTGGGAGGGAAGGTGGAGGGATAGAATCAGAGGTTCATTTATGTCAAAGTTTCTCACCTGCCAGTCACAAACTGCAGTAGTAAAACACATTCTTCTTGGGTTAACGCTTCCACAATCTCCCAAAACCACTGGGAAGAAAAAGACTTTGTAAATCACACATCAGTGATTTGTAAAGGTTAATTCCACTTGAACTTGTTCTATGTCCTCCACAACTAATGCAGAGATTACATATTACAGTAAAAGCCCGTTTATCCGGCACTCAATCAACCGTAACTTCCGTATAACCGGCATTGCAAACAAAGGTCCGGATTCGATTAATCGGAATTTATCCGGAAAATTCATTTAAATTTTTTAAAATTTATTTGCGTTTTCTGCCAAATATCCGTCACGCGCTTTAACCAGCATTAGCCAGGTCCCGAGGGTGCCGGATAAACAGGCTTTTACTGTATATAGATACAGTTACCACAACAACAAATTATACTTGTATAGCACCCTTCACATCGGAAAGACGTCCCAGGACACTGAAGAATCAAGGATTTTGGACCTGAGTTGGGGTCATGGGGGTGTGTGGGGCAGGAATGGGGGTGCTAGGGTGGCCAAAGTCATGGTGAAAAGGGAAGGTCATTCGATGGGACTTGAAGGAGGCAAGAGAGGGGGTGAGGTGGAGAGATTGCAGGATAGAGATCTACAGTGTGGGGGCAGAGATGCTGAATGTCCAACTGCCAATTGTGGGGCGAAGAGTGCGGTTCACCTGAAGCAGGCTGGTGTCTGCCGAGGGGAGGGAGCAGACAAGCTGATATGGGATTAATGTTCAAGAGGATATGGATTAAGTGGATGTAGTTTAACTTTACATCTGGCCTCAAAATAATTGCCATCAGTATTCACATTGCGGGAGCAGCTGAACAAAAATGACACTCCTTAACCTGAAAATCATTTTGCAAAAACAAGTGGTGAACTATCAATATCACTTCACATTTCTAGCTGAAAAGCACCTGTATAACTGGATCCTCTCTGTCATAGCCACTGGTATATTCTGTATTCCTCTTCCAGTCAGCTACATCAATCTCTGGCATTCCAGAAAGCAACAACTCCTGAAGACAAAGTGAATAAACTACATCAATTTCCAGATTAGTACAGAGGTGAGGTACAGATGAAGGAAGTCAATTTGTTATTTCATCTCATCCCTCTACAATACCAGCCTTTCCTTTACCTTCCTCCCATTACAATATAAAACTTAAAGAGTCCAGCATCCTACTCTTTACAACCATTCCTAGTCCCTTTTCTCGCTGCAATTACACTCAATGAAAATAAATATTTTCTGTTGTCTGGCCTCTTGAAACTTGGGACTCCTGTCCACCTAATTTTTGGGGGCTACTCTTTCAATCCCATCTCACATATTATTTGCTTCTATAACTGTGCCCTCTTAGAAGTCTCTTCAGAAGGCTGAAGCACCATAGTTTGTCAAGTGATACTTTATCAGAATATTACATAATACATTTATTTAAGTAAATCAAATCAAGTCCTCCAAATCAATAGGTTAAACTATAAAAATAGCTTAAAAGAAGTATGGGCCAACAAATAGAGGTATGTTTAATACTAGCATTCTTACCAGTTCATACTCATCAAAAAGCTGAATTAGAGAAGGAGGAATGAATAGATGAAAACCTTGCAGAAAAGCATTTATCTGAGGCTGAATTGCTCGAGTCATCCGTAATTCAGTAACAAGCTGCACATATTCAGCCTGCAAAAGAAAAATTACAGTAATTTAAACTTCATAAAACAGACATTTAATCAAAACATTAAATGAATAAATCACTGCATGCAGAAAATTTAAATTTGAATGTTATTGCTCTTAACCCTTTGTATCTTCTAATGAAAAGGCAGCTGAGTTAATATATATTGATAAAAATCCAGACGTCTTTTTAAAATAAATCTTTTAAAAAGGCAATACAGTAAACTCCACATAATAATAATCCTTGCATTTGATGAGCGCTTCACAGAATATACTGTAAAGTGAAACAAAAACAAAGGTTGCTGGGGAAACTCAGCAGGTCAAGCAGCATCCATGGAGAAAGGAAAAAGAGTCAACGTTTCGGGTCTTTTTCCTTTCTTTTTCCTTTTTCTTGACTTTTTCCTTTCTCCATGGATGCTGCTTGACCTGCTGAGTTTCCCCAGCAACCTTTGGTTTTGTTTCAGATTGCCAGCATCTGTAGTATTTTGTGTTTTGATACTGTAAAGTGAATTGACTGTACAAATGTGGGTGAAACACCGGAGTCAATGTATTGTATTAGTTGGGACCATATGTTTCATATGACTTATGCAAAGTATGAGTTTTATGCAACTTGCACAAGTCATATCATATATGACTATATAAAGTTATATAATATAAAGTTATGAACAACAATAAAAATACATGTGTATAAACTGGATTTTATATAACACCGACAAAAATACATCTGTAAAAACTGGATTACATATGACAACAAGAAAATTACATTTTATAGAGAGCCTTTCATCCGCAGAAAGCATGAACTGTGCAATGAATGGCACAACTGAACAGTTTTCAAAAGAGAATGGTTTTAATAGAATACAAATTCAGTTTTCCTACTTTGGCTGACACACCAGCAGAGGGCAAAGATTAAATCCAGGTATCTCCCCATGACAGAAGGGAAGAAATCTATTAGTGGAAATGTCATTCCTCTCATATGCCACCAACTGAATCAGTAACAGAAGAACAGAGAATAGACGAGCTCTATTCTAGACTTTCTTAACAAAGCTAAGCCCAACGGGGGCACAATGGTTGATGAAAATGTATTCAAATTATGGTCAACATCAAAGGGAAAAACTGCTTACCGGTATAATGCCTCTAGTATTTCTCAATTAGAAATTAATGATCAAAAATTAAATAGAAAATTATACATAAACTATTGTGCTAGCTGGATGTTGATCCAATAAAAGGGGTGGTGTTTTTGCATAATATTATACACTAAATAATATTTTTTTAAGTACAGTAGGCTGTCCGTACATTAAGAGAAATGAATACCTCCCTTGGATAGTTCCCAAAATTTTCAATTTGTGCATTCCCTCAGTTATATTTTTATTCACTGAAATATATACACATCAAAAATGTTTTACATCATAGCAGAGGATCATTTTAACAGCCAAACAACAACTTGCATTTATAATACGGCCTGCACATGGGATAGCTTCTCAGAGCGCTGAAATCTACATGCAATGGTTGCGGTCTGTGGAATTCCTACCAAGATTATAATGGGTGCGATCACAGGTCAGAACTTACACATTCCTGTCACATGTGCCAAAAAATGGATCAACTGCCCGCGCATCAACCAACATGTAGGAAGCGACATCAGCAATAACCAATGGAAAAAAGTTGTTATTTTATTAGGGTGTGAGAAACCAGCCAGCATTATGAAGCAAGCCTACTAGCTTTCTGCATGCATTTGCATTTTTTGGTAAGGAAATGTCAAGAGCCACACAATAATTGTATTAGAAGCAAACCACATCATAACAAAGCACATTATAACAGGGTACCTCTGCACTAACATTTTCAGGTTTTGCATTTTTAGAAACTGATCAGCCCTGCCAAAACGAACCTTGCTAAAATACCGCAGCTTTGGGCAGTGTTAAAAAGCTGCGCATTACTACCCTTAATAGAGCTTAAACTATTAACACAATACATAGAGTTAGCAAAAGGCAAAATGCTGTAGATGCTGAAAATCTCAAATAAAAACAGTTGTTGCTGGGAACACTCAGCAGGTTAGGCAGCATCCATAGAGAGGAAAGTGAGTTAACATTTCAGGTTGATGACCTTTCAGCAGAACTGTGCTGAGTGTTCCTGTGACTTTTGTTTTTTTATTACATAAAGATGTATTGCATTCATTTACCTTATTTTCCTGTGTAACAAATATAGTTGTTCCTCCTGGTTTCAAAGGCACTTCTTCCATTGCACCAAACACATCGGTCTCCACAGAAAACATGAGTTCCAGACCTAATTCACTGATATCATTGTCCAGAATCCATTGGAGGTTTTTAGCATATTCCGGGTCAATGGAGGTTACATCCTGGTAGTTTACAGGAATACCTGCAAATGTACAAAAACATCAGAAAATCTTTACAACTGTATGTTTTAACGTTAAGACAAACATCTGAAAGAAAAATTCTGAAACAAAGTACAGTAAAACCCCATTTATCCGTGACCTGATCAACTGTAACTTCCGTATAACCGGCACCTCCAAAAAAAAGTTTGCATTCGTTTAACCGGAATTTATCCGGCACAATCCATTCTTTTTAAAATTTGGTTTTTTTTTGGTGTGTTTTCAGCCAAATATCCGGCTCTTTAACCGGCATTGGCCAGGTCCCGAGGGTGCCGGATAAACGGACTTTTACTGTATGTGTTTTCAAGAACTCTAATTAAATTCTCAATTTTTAAAATAAAAAGTGACATTGTTGTGTGCCGCTGGCTACCCACCAGTTTCACCCACAAAATATACAGTCAATCCCCTCTACAGTATATCCTATGAAGCACATTAGGATGTCTCATTGATGTGACAAGGTACAACAACAATAACAAATTACATTTGTACAGTGCCTTTGACGTCAGGAGGACGTCCCAAGGTATGATATAAAATAGCAACGATTATTATTTTTAAAATGGTTCTGATATGAGTTCAAAGGACAAGTTAGGCTCCAAATAATAATAATCCTTGCATTTGATATATCAATTTTCACGTCTTCTAGATCAGTTGTTCTCAACTAGGGGTACAGGGGTACAAAATTACTTCCAGGGGGTACAGGTGGCGGTACATTGATTTATTTAGCTCTCTTATTTAGCATTTTATAGCATTCCAATTTGTATATTTAATTGTTATTCCCCTTGTTTTGTATGTGCTATTTATTTTGTTATATAAGAAAAGCTTGGTCATAAAATGCAAGTGGAATGAGGGGGTGGGTGGTGTGTATATGTGTGTGGGTGGGGTTACACGATAATGTTGAAAATTAACAAGGGGTACATTACTGAAAAAGGTTGAGAATCACTGTTCCAGATGTCTCAAAGTGCTTTATAGAATATACTGTAAAGTGAATTAACTAGATATTTGTGGGCGAAACGCGACAGCCAATTGCGCACAGCAGTGTCCCACAGACAATTGTGGATTGAAATGACCAATTTTTAAAAAAATTTCAGGGATTCTTATTAGGAGTGTGGGAGTGAGTAAGGAAACTCGCCCACGGTTTCACCCTGCCTGGATTTGAACTCTAGTCTCTCACTTGTAAAGCGAGTGCTCTAACCACTGAGCTACAAGATTCCTATAAAAGGTCACACAATTAGAAAACTTTTTGCCGTTGTTCAAATGTGCAATAGATCTGTATTAGAATTTTAAATCAAAACCATACTTACCGAGGATGTGTTTGTAGAATGAGCGTGTAAAATAAATGTTGACCAACTGACGGTGATAAAGGGCTAAACCTAGAATCTGCCCCGCAAAGCGGAAGTAATTGAGGTGGTCAGGGTTGACTGAAGAATTACTGTTAGGCTGGAACGTGGTTCCTGTTTAAAAAAAACAAAAATGTAATTTTTTGTTGAAGTTAATCAATAATCTAAAGTAAAATGCATAGGTTCAGGAAACATTAGACATGCATTAGAAATAATGACAACAGTGGGAGATTAAAAGGAAAAGCGTTTAGGGACTCACAGAGAGAGAGAGAGATGGAAAAAATCGAGTAAAATTGGGACACAACAATGCATTCCATTAGAAACAGAGAGGTCAGACATGGGATGATAACCGGAGAGACTGAAAATCCAGTATGGAATTTCAGTAAGGGGAGGTGGTAATGATAGCAGATATGAACAAAAAGGGTACTTTGTCAAAGTTGACTCTATCAGTGAACAGAGCGGAAAGAAGCAGTATCTTAGTGGAAAAGAACTGGGCAGGAATGAATCAAGGGAGAAGATGATGCATTTCTTGCAGATGAGGATGGAGAAGAAGGAGGGAAGATGGCGTCAAAGTTGTGACGGGTGGGAATGGTAGAGGAAGCAGAAGCAGCTGAATAGATCTTGCAGATTTGGGGTAAAAGGAAGTTGAATACTTCCTTGCACTTAAGTGTTCAAGATAAGGATAGAGAGCCCATGCAAGGGTGGGCAGAGGAGGTGATAGACAAAATGAAACCTGGGTTTATCTTTGCTCTACGTGATGATTCTGGAGCAGGAAGAAGATTTAGCCAAAGGCCAACAGTGAGATTTTGTGTGGTGCTGGACTGAGAGAGATTCGAGCCATAGCCCTTTAATGCACAGGCTTTGGACATTAGAGAATAAAAGGTTCCTTCTTATAAACCTGTTTTCAACTGAACCTTTGAACATTCTTAAACACTAAAATTTGAGATATTTTTCTTTCAAATTTGAACCATCAATTTCTATTGCAAGCACTTACCATCAGCTGACTGTGTGAAAAGTGCATAGTCTGGATTAATGATCTCATTGGAAAGGATATCAAACCATTCACGCACTACACCTTGACCCTAAATGGAGAAAAGATACACCACAAGCACTTACTTTCAGAATAAGATTATTCTTGAGCCACATAAAATATTTACATAAACTCTTATTAAGGTCAGTTCTATGAATAACTATCTACATAATTTAAATGTGCAAAGCCGTTGAATAATAATCCTTGCATTTGATATACACCTCATCACCTTGTCAAAATGTTTCAAAATGCTTCACAGGATTTACGGTAAAGAGCGGTGACTGTATTTCGAGGCAACCAATTTATGCACAGCAATCTTCCAGACAGCAACAACAACAACAACAACAACAAATTACATTTATAGAGCGCCTTTCACGTCGGGAGGACGTCCCAAGGCGCTGCACAGGAGGCGTGTGACCCGAGCTGAGAGGGGAGTGTTTGGGAAGGGGTGAAACACGAAGGGGAGGTAAAAGAGTTCCGGGTGGAACAAAAGGCACGATCGAAGAGGAAAGTCTTCAAACCGGCCTTGAAAGAGGAAAGGGAAGAAACGAAACGGAGGGATTGAGGGATGGCATTCCATAGGGTGGGAGCGGAGAAACTGAAGGCCCGGCCTCTGATGGTGGGGCGGTTCGGGCGGGGGGCTTGGAGCAGGCCAAGTCCTGTTGAACGGAGGGTCCGGGTGGGCGTGTAGGTGAAGAGTAGATCGGTTAAATACATGGGGAGAACGGAGGATGTGGAGCCAGTGGAGACGGGCGAGGGTGGGGGTTATGTGGTCGCGGAGGTGGGTGCGGGATAATACACGGGCTGCAGAGTTTTGGATGACCTGCAGCCTGTGAATGGAGGAATTGGGGAGGCCGACGAGGAGAGAGTTTCCGTAGTCCAGCCATGAGGTGATGTATGCATGCACGAGTGTTTCGGCAGCGCGGGGGGTGAGATAGTTGCGCAGCCTGGCAATGTTGCGCAGGTGGAAATAAGCGGTGCCGGGCAAGGCACGGATGTGAGGGAGGAAGGAAAGTTTTTGATCGAACATGATGCCGAGGTTCCTGATTGGCTTTGTGAGGTGGAGAGTGCAGCCTTGGATATTGAGGCTGGCAGCGCCCGATGTCCGGAGGCGCTGGCTTGAGCCAATCAGGAGGGCCTCGGTCTTACTCACGTTCAATTGCAAAAAGTTGTCCATCGTCCAGGACTCGATGTCGGACAGACATGCTGTCAGAACATCGATCGTCTGGGGGTTGAGGGATGAGGCAGAAAGGTGCAACTGGGTGTCGTCCGCATACATGTGGAAATTTACCCCATGTTTGCGGATGACGTCGCCCAGAAGGAGCGTGTAAAGGGTGAAAAGGAGGGGGCCTAAAACAGAGCCCTGGGGGACGCAGTGAGAAACTGTGCGGGGGTTTGAAGAAAAAACGTTGGAAGAAACAAAATGTAAACGGTGGGTCAAATAAGAATGGAACCAGTCAAGGCCTGTGCCTTGAAGGTTGAGGTGGGAGGAAAGACGTTGAAGGAAGATGGTGTGATCGACTGTGTCGAACGCAGCAGACAGGTCAAAGAGGACGAGGAGGCAGAGGGAGCCCTGGTCACAGGCGATTAGGATGTCATTTGACATCCTAACAGCAATGAAGTGAATGCAATTGGAAGAAACTCCCTTATATTTTCGAATAATGCCATGGGATGCTTAATACCTATCTTTACTTACTCAGTCTGAGGGGCACGACCTCAGATAGAGCAATGTTCTGCCAGCAATGTACTTGCGTGTCAGCCTAGCCCTTGAGCTCAAATAGCATATTTTATAAGAACTTAGTTTTTGTTCTTCTCAAACCATAAACATCAACCTATTGATGTATTTAAAACTAGTAACTGGTTGACTATGATGACTGAAATTATTCTATGCAAACTGTCTTATTGTAGCTAGTATCTGAGTAAGATTCATATCAGAAAAATATTGCTCACCATTCCCTCTTCTCCATGGAAACGTACAGCAACACCCTGCTTCAATTTTTCATAACTTGCTTTTGACACAACTTCACAACTGCTCTGGAAAATTGCATCTAGGAAGAGAAAAATAACCAATGTACTGTACTTCATTGAAACACAAGAAATAGGAACATAGGAATAAGAGGTCATTCAGCCCATTTATTGTACCTACTCCACCACTTTACTAGGTAATGGCAGATATTTTAATTCCATTCCCCTACCTTTTATGTATTCTCAAATGTGATTATGATTCAGGTGGTTTCAAACAAGTGCAGAGTGTTTCTTCCAGTTATGTTGGTTACCTTCCAACCCTCCAAGTTTACCTTCCTCTCTCATGTTATATTTGTTCCAAAATGTCAAGTAATGTGTCATGTTGCAATCTTTGGTTGCATCCATTTGATGAAAGCAAAATGTTATTCTAATCTTACCCAGATCACTTGGAATAGTCAGTTTGGGAGTTGGACAATTTACATTAACTTTGAAGGATTGAAGAAGCATTAGAGATGGTTCACAGAAAAGCAGCAACAATAATCCCAGGATTAAGAATTCTAAATTATGAGAAACGCTCACATTTGAACAGTTCTCATTGGAAAGAGATGGAAGGGCCAAACAGACAAGATCCACGTAAGGATCCGCAAGATCCACTGCAGGTGTAAGCAGACTAACTTCCGTATGAGCAAACCTAAAGTGCATAAATTTGAAAGTGTTAAAGGAAACGGAACAGCAATGAAGGAGATTTGAGAATGGATGAATATTCTGGAGGTTATTAGAGTTGTAGATTGTATACCTAATGAAGAACACGTTTGAGAAATCAACACAAAAAAAAACAAGTTAATGAGCAAAGTGCATTCAAATTCCTAAATTAATGAGTTCAAATGATTCACTTCAATGGTACCTCTGCGAACAAGCAAGATGTCATTTTCACTAACTGGTCTGTGCACCATGTCGGAGTCAGGATGATTTGAATGCAGATGTTCGTAGAACCATTCACATCTGTCCTTGAAGGGCTGCAGAAGTAATGGAAAACATTATAATTTTTTTGTCAGACATTTTCAAGACAAGAGTATAAAAGGACTGCCCTCTAGGGTCCGGCGATATATCGATATATCGCTAAAACCCGATATAATTTTCATATCGATACGCCGATATAGGCATTTCAAAAATATCGATATATCGAGGTAAAAAATCGGAATGCGCGCACACTGAACTACAAGACCCAGAATGCTCATCTCTATACACAATGCACAGACCGAGGTGCAAAGCCCCTCAAAGACCAATTGACAAGCTAGCTGGCCTGTCATCAATGGTGGCTTGGACTACTGTGAACCTGACCAGTCAAAGAGCAGGCTTTAGATCTCTCATTATATTCCTTTTGTTACAGCTAAAAGTACAACAATACTGTGCCGCAATAATTTCCATGGGCCACATTTGGTCCATAGGCCAATTTAATCCAGCTCCCCCTCCCTCCATCTCATCTGGCCCACCTGCTCTCTCCGAAACCTGTAAATGTTTTGTTATGTTTCTGAAAGGGAAGCACAAACTATCGCTTATGCGTCTCGAAGACATTGTTCAAAGTCAATTTGCCCTCAGCAGTCAAAAGGTTGGACTACCCTGTAAAGCATAGTGAAATTGCCAAATGGATCAAATCTGTTTTGCTGTAAAATACTGCAATTGCAATACAAGCTCACGATTGGAATGTTTTAAACAGAATCTTGAATGATCTGTACATTGGGATGAAAACCTACTTGTGCTTTAATGATGTGCATGAATCTCGACATTAGTTCAGGGCACTCCAGAAGAAAGTGAAAGTGATCAAAAATGATTTTAGGATTTCTGTAAACAAAAAGATATATTTTTTTAAATATATTTCAAACAAGAGGGCTCATGTTAGCTCAACTATGGAAAAAAAATATGAACATGAGAATTTGGATTTCCCTTGAACAAAAGACTATGAACGTACCTTGTGACAAAGCACTTGAGAACATCATCATGCTTGCAGACAAATTCAATAAAGCGAGGCGATGTCATTCTGAAAATAACAACCCCACAACTATTTTACAGAATTCTGGTGCTAAAAAGGAACACCTTTATCACAATGGAACAACTTGCATTTATATAGCACCCTTCGTTTGGATAATGGCTTGGAGCACATTTATATTCAAGAGAACATTAATTATTGTTTTATCAAATACAGCAATTATTTTGTTAATTACTGGTTTGATTTCTTGGCGTTTTTTTCAAGTTCCAAAAATAATCCTAGTTTTCATCTAACTTACTCAGTTTTGAGGAAATCAATTTTCCCCTCAATTTGCTCTCCTTTAGATACACAAAATATTACAAGATAAAAAAGGGCTTTTACTTCAGATACAATAAACTACATAGATACTCCTTACCCCTGAGGCATCTGACAGGAACAGCACATGTAGAAAGCTTGGATGACGGTGCTCAGACGGTTTGCTGTCATAGAGATTACATCCAGGTCATCTGCATTGGTATCTTGTGTTGTGTCACTTCTTTCTACTAGGTTATCTAGGGAGGAAGGTTGGTCTTTTCTTATATCCTCACATACATATTCAGACACAGGCTCCCCCTGTTGGGTTTTTTGTTTCAAGAGAATCGAAGTGATGTTGTTAGCATCTATTTCATCTTTCTTTAGTTCTGCAGCAATGAGAACTAACCACTCATCCAATGAATGCCAAAGTAGTTCCAAAGGCTGTGAAGACAAATATGAATGTACTATTATGATGTGATCTCATTTTATTAATTGTTGTTGTTTATCAATTAATTTTCTTTTAATTTTAGTTATTATAATATTAACCAATTAAAACATTATATTGCTTTAAATGTAATGTACTTACCTCCTTTGTACAATATCTATTTTCAATTATTTGTTGGTGTAAAAACTCAGATTCAATCACTGTGAACACATCCATAATTCTATCAGATTTAACGTCTCTCCTCCACCTAAAACTACTTGCCTACAAAATGTCAACTTCCTTATTTAAAAGTGACACACTTGTACTCGTCATTTTTAATTAATAATATTGGGGTTAATCGTACTACTCGAACCACAGGCAAGAGATGGTTCCTTTCAACTTCTGAATATCAAACGCCTTATTAAATGACCTGAAGGTATATACCGGTAAATATTTATTTAAAGTATAAGAAATGAAATCATTTTCCAGTTTGAAATTAATATTTGGATTTGCATTTCACCTTTATCACATCACAATACTTCAATATATTTGAAGTAGATTATCCTATGGAGGCAACATAGGAGCTAACTTGCATCAGAATGACCAACCAATCTTTATTTAGGTAAATTGTGAAGTTGGGAGAAATAGCCAAGACCCAGCACATGAGGTCAGCACAAGACATAGACTTCGAAAAAATGACCATCTAGACCATCAAATCAGTGAGAAAGAACCAAAAGAATAACATCTGACAAAAGAATGGTACCTTCAACAATGAGGCACTGTCTCAGTTCTGGAACATTAGCCTAGATTATCCCAAATGGAACTGCAACTATCTGACCCAGAATGAATGTTGAGAGTGAAAAAATACTTAGGCATCTTCACTGAGGCAATAACAATCCCAATTTTTGTTAGCATTTTGCCTGTGGTTTGGTGGTATTAATGTGTTGGATTAAATGCTGCAGATAGTTCTCTTAACTCTTTCAAAGAAATGAAAAATTTCCATACAAACTGGAAATTCCATCAGTAAAGTAAACTGGACTTATTCCCTTAAGAAATTATACTTCAGATCTCATTCTGATCAACCCTAACTCGCTGTCCAACGACCACATAACGTTGTAGGTATAAAACCTAAAACATCACCCAAAGCACTGAAATTGAACAGCACACCAAGCATATCTTTAAACTACACCGATTCAGTTACAGAAAAAAAAAGATGTATGGAAGATTGGTTGGTGAAAAATAAAACACCTTCAAAGAATAGTGTCCTGCTCGGGTATCTAATCTTCTTACTAGGTGATCCTGCACACATCAAAGTTCTATTACATATATATTTTTAAAAGACAGTTGTCTAAGGATCCACAACTAAACCATTTGGAAAAGAAACCCTTTCCAGGTTTGGCCCCATAATAAAAATAATACTTGCATTTCATATAGAGCCCTATCAGATATTTGAGACATCTCAAAGCTCTTCTCAGATTATACTGCAAAGTGAATTGACTGTATATTTTGTGGGCGAAATGCAGCAGCCGCATTGTATTGTGCAGAACATAATTTACTGATATACAAAAAACTGAGGCATACTAGAGTCACAATTACTATTATTGGGACAATCTGCCCTGTAGTTTTTAAACACAATCATAAAACCGAATCAGTACTTTGCCTCTGTCTTCACAAGAGAAGAGTATGCAGCCAATGCTACAGTATTGGAGGAGCGGGTCGAAGAAATGGATAGGATTAGTATCAACAGAGAGAAAGTACTAAAAAGGTTGTCAGCGCTCAAAGTAGATAACTCACTAGGTCCGGATGGGATGCATCCTAGGTTACTAAGAGAAGTACGGGAGCAAATAGCAGAGACTTTGGCCACAATCTTTCAATCTTCCTTGGACACAGGGGTGGTGCCAGAGGACTGGAAGGTTGCGAATGTTAATCCCCTGTATAAAAAGGGGCAGAAGAACAAACCTGAGAACTACAGACCAGTCAGTCTAACGTCGGTAGTGGGCAAACTTCTAGAGTCTTTAATCAGGGACACGATAGATCTTCACTTGGAAAGATATCGGCTAATAAAGGACAACCAGCATGGATTTGTTAAAGGCAAATAGTGCCTTACAAATCTGATAGAATTTTTCGATGAGGTAACAGAATGGGTGGACGAGGGTAGCGCAGTTATAGATTCATAGATTTTTATGGTACAAAAGGAGGCCATTCGGCCCATCTAGTCTGTGCCGGCTCTTTGAAAAGAGCGATTCAATCCCACTGCCCTGCCCACTCCCCATAGCCAAATAGACCTGTTCTCCCTAAATAAAGATCTAATTCCCTTTTAAAAGTTGTTATCGAATCAGCCTCCACCACCTTTTCAGGCAATGCATTCCAGATTCGAACAACTCGCTGAGTGAAAAAAATTCTCCTCAGTTCCCCTCTACTTCGCTTTGAAACTATTTTAAATCTGTGACCACGAGTCACAGATTCGCCCACGAGTGGAAATAGTTTTTCTCTGCTTGCCCTGTCGAAACCCCTCATCTTATAAACCTCTATTAGGTCTCCCCTCAATCTTCTCTGTTCCAGAGAGAATAACCCTAGCCTATCTAGCCTCTCCTCATAGCTGAAGTCCCTCAATCCTGGCACCATCCCAGTAAATCTTCTTTGTACCCTTTCCAATGTCTTCACATCCTTTCTATAGTGTGGTGATCAGAATTGTACACATTACTCCAGCTGAGGCCTCACCAAAGTTTTATAGAGGTTAGTCAGCACTTCCTGACTTTTGTACTCTATACCCCTATTTATAAAGCCTAGTATCCCATATGCCTTCTTAACAGCCTTGTCTACCTATCCTGCCACCTTCAACGAGTCACTAACACAAATCCCCAGGTCTCTCTGTTCCTTCACACCATTTAAAATTGTACTATCTGGACTTGGGTATAGGGAGCACAATTTCCAAGTTTGCAGATGATACTAAGTTAGGGAGAATAGTAAATAGTGAGGGGGATAGTAACCATCTGCAAGAAGATATAGATAAAATGGTAAAGTGGACTGACACAGGGCAGTCCCTCCGCCTCGCCCCATTCCTTGCCTCCCTTAAGACCCATCTCAAGACCCTCCTCATCGACCATGCCTTCAGTCACCCTCATTCCCCCATGCCCTCCACCCTCCCCAGGTCAGGACCGAAACACTGATTGTTCAGTGCCTTGGGACATCCTCCCAACATGAAATACAAATGTAATTTTGTTGTTGGTGCCATACAAATGTAATTTTGTTGTTGGATAGAAGGAATGTGTGCATGAAATATTTCAAGCTTGGGAGAAGAGACGGACAACAAGAAAGATTGCGTTCTGAAGTACAAACATCATGAAGCCGTTTTTAGCCTTGATGCATGAATTCCAGTTGAAATACAAGGAAATAATGAAGTCCACAATGTCAAGACAAAGATTAAGAGTGGAGCCATAAAAGATTTATGGTTTAATTGGAAAGATAATAATAAATAAGGAATCAATTTTCATTCGGGATACATTAAAAATGAGATGCCATTTTCCAAGAAGGAAGATGGATTTGGAGGTTTTCTTTTTTTAAAAAAAAAACTCTCAACCCAAAGCCTTAAGGATCTTTTCTGATCGGTTAGATTAAGGTGAAGCAGTGACAATATGAATAAATCTGTGTTCGAAAAATTACCTGCTTCCTTCTTTTGCTTTTCCACTGAAGCCACTGCTGCTGTGACTAACTTTGCAGCTGATCAGAATGAATGTTGAGATATTATGGTGACCCTGATCTCAAGCCTCAATGAGATATAATAAAGCAGAACTATGTTATAATGAGCCAAGATGCTCTCCAACAAATGGAACTAGTCCATACTATCTAATCAAGAAAAAAATAGAGTAATGTCAGCTACAGATCAGATGAATAACTAGCTCTAATGGTTTTCCTGAATGAACTAAGCTTTTCTGAGTCAGACGAACATGAAAAACGCTATAAAAAATTGATTTTGTAGTTGTTGTAGAGTCTGAACATTCCCCAGATGTGGGCAGATGACTTTGATGCTAGGGTTACGTCTGACTTACCTGCTACTACTAGTGTTGACAGCAATGAAGTCCTATGAAGATCTCTGGGATTACTCTTATGGTGAATGTGGTTCTTTATGGCTGCCTCCAATTGATGCAATTGGTCCCAGCGGATATGAGTAGGGAAGCTGAAGCAGATGGAACACAAATGCCCATCACGTTTTACTGCAGGGTATTGAAGTAACCATGGAGACAGTAAACGCCCTCATGGAACTCACAGTGCTTGGAACCCAAAACATTTTGTTTGTCCCAAAAATTTTTTAAAAATATTTTGGGATATGTCAATCAGAATGAATGAGGTTTCAACTCCTGAAGATGAAATAATATGACAAAGTAGTACGACATCTCTTCCAGCTTGACTACATGCTCCATGCTTCCTCACTACCAAAAAAATGCCACAAAACTGAGATCAGAAAAAGAAAAGTGACCATAACTAACAGCAGCAACTACTAATCCAGGCAGGAACAGCACCCCCATCCCCAATCAACTGAGTACCTGACTAAATGAATTTTTTCCACTCTTAAACAAACCTTATTCAACTCATGCACAATGGTATCAAAAGTTTAAGTAACATGAATACATGTTAGAAAGCACAAATGAACAAGTGGTTTAATTGGAAAGATGATACACAATCTGACAACAACCTACTTCACACAGCCCCAAATATCAGGAAGATAGAAATGTAAAACTGCCACAAGATAATTTATGAAAGTGTATTTGTACCTTTTAACAATTTATGACAGTACACAAATTCCGCAGAAGGAAATTGCCAAGATACTGGAGGCATCAAAAGTCTACGCTATTTTGTATAAGCAGACGAAGTGTAAGTCATGGATTACCCAATTTATCCAACGTGTAAGTGGGACACATTATACAAGTTAACCCAGTTACAGGGCATTCTGGTTTAGGCCAATTCATGTACTGAATGGATGGACTGTGAAACTGCATTGTGCTACACAGGAAAGGTCTGCTTCTAATGTGATTTGCTGTTTTCCGGTTCTAAATGACCGCTAGTGTCACTTCCTGCAATTGTGCACAGATGTCAAAAGTGCGCACCGTGCATTCGTAAGAGATGGAAAAGAAGTGACATCAGCAGTGTTTCTTGCGCACAATTGCAGGAAACAAGACCAACGGTGTTTCGTGCGCAAAGTGCACATACTCAAGGCCCAGGAAGTTGACGATAGCCACTCGTACTGTGCACAGCACACAGAAAGCAAGGCAATGAATTAACAACCCAGAAGGCAGCCCTGTTACATGCATTGTTTTAATTCTCTGGTCTTAAATAATAATCTCAAATCACTTCTTTAATGAGGTCAGTAATAGATAAAATTCAATGATTCAGTCCTGCTCATTTGAAGAACTATCTGCTTCCCGATGAGTATCCTCTATGTGTCATATGCATACTGAAGCAACAACAACAACTTGCATTTAGATAGAGCCCTTCACTCTGGACAGCAGCAGATAGGTAGTGAGATTTGCCGCTTTCAAAAAAGTTTTCCACATATTGCTGATATTCATCTAAGACATTCTTCTAAATATTACCAATATGAGGAATAATGCGGCTTTTGACGTGAGAACTCATATCTATAGATTCAAGATTCAAATCCAACCAAGACTGATGAAATTTAATTTTCTATCTCTCTAAATTCCCGAGAAAAACCATCTCAATCTAGTTTCTGATGATTGCAAGTCAGTGGTATATAAACTCCACATAATTCAACCCAACCAAAACATCTCACCATATCAGATCATTAGAATGGTAGTAATTGAAATAACAACCACAAAATTACATTTGTTTAGCTCCTTTCACATCAGGAGGACATCCCAAGGTGCTGAAAGTGGAAACATCACACTGTTTTAGTGAAGGCAGATTGATAATGCAGAGAGATGATTATCTACATTTACCAATGTGCCAATTGTGTTCAGCTAATATTGACTTTAGTTTGAAAATGAAAAAAAGTCAAGTGTTCCATTCTCCAAGGCTTCCATACCTCAAAAGTGATATTCTTCAAATTAACAATCATAAAATTTAGCAAACCAAAGAGGAGTAAAAAGCATGTGGAGTCCTGTAGCTCCGTGATTAGAGCACTCGCCTTACAAGCGGGAGACCTGTGTTCAAATCCACGCAGGTCAGGGCGAAACCTTAGGCAAGTTTCCTTACTCCACATGCCTAATAATAATCCCACAAAAAACAATAATAAATTGGTAATTTAAATCCACGACTGTTTGTGGGACGCTGCTGTGCGCAATTGGATGCCACATTTACTGCACAAATATACAGTCAATTCATTTTACAGTATATCCTGTGAAGCGCTTTGAGACATCTAGAAGACGTGAAATGCGCTATATCAAATGCAAGGATTATTATGCCCTTTTATGTACAACAAAAATTGAACAGAATAAGGAATATTAAGAACAAAGCTTGCGAGCACATCTTTTAGATTTTTTAAATTTTAAAAATGTACACTCATGCTTGTAAACATCTTTTCAGAAAGAAGTAGAAAGTTGAAAAGGTTGATTAAATTGAAAGAATTTTGTTAAAAAATCAAAAACATTACAAAAATCATGATTCATGTATTAAATGCAACAGAGTGCAAAGAAAAGGGAGGAAGGTAAACTGATTAAGAGTACTTTAAAAAGTTTTACATAACTTAAAAAAGTATATACTGTTTGCACCAAACTTACTTCGTTTTCAACAGTTGTCTGATTAATGTTTGCATGCTTTGTGACATTCATCTCTTTTACGTCAATCTTCCTAATAACGTCATATACTTTTCTGACCTTGAAAACTTGACTTCTTGGAGTTTTATTTCCATTGTAGGCCATGTCATTTCCATTATTGGGAGAGGATGGGCCTAGGCGAAACACATGACAGAATATTCGCACTATCTTCAACAAACTCTTCATCTGAGCTTCATAGTTACTTGATAAACTGAAGGAGAAAAATAGTCATTAATTTATCAATTTGTAAACACATAGCGAACATTCTAATCTCTGAAATATTAAAGGGAATGAAAAACCTATTTCTGTTCAAAATACAGAGCAGCATCATTATAAAGCATTTTATAGTGTAAATGCCATCACAATTTGGTTGCACTGCATTCACTGCAGATGTGCACAGGGAACCTACTCACTTCCAAAGCGCTGGCCACTTTCACAACTTCCACGTTACCAGGCAGCTGTCTACCTCACTTGCTATTTTGCTACGCACAGTTAAAGCAGGAAGTGACATTTGCGGTGACCTGGAAATCAGCCATTTTGTTTTTGGTGTGGGAGCTGGCCTACAGCAGGATCAAATTAGCTAGCTGTGTGTAACTCTATTATAGTTAAAATCTTGTTACAGTAAAAGCTTGGTTATCCGGCACCCAACCAACTGGAACGATCAACCAAATGGTACCTCCCAATACAATTCACCATTCCAGCAACCAGATCTCATACTGTAGCCATCCAGGACACTCGCGATATGCTCACTTTGCACATGTGTACAGATTTTCGGCAACTTGCTGCTCGAATATCCAGCATATTTAATTAACCGGCAACGGTCAGGTCCCGAGGGTGCCAGATAATAAAGGTTTGACTGTATATTGCTAATTGGCATTTTAAGGATCCGAGCCACCACATGAAACAAGACTTCGCTATACTCTTAACAATTGAATTCTTGTATGTCACTAAAAATACAGTCTAGGTTTAGTTAAATATCTGAGTTTTGAAGATATCTGTGAAACACCTCTTCAATTTCAAATGTTCCAATGATATGGGTGCCTGGGAGGAATTGAATATCACAAGACTTGTTTGAATAAACAATGTCCTTTCAGGCTAGTGTTCTTATCCTTCTAGAATACCCAACCAACCAACCCCCATTACATCATCAAGCGGTTTCTTAAATAAATTCAGCACACTGACCTGTGTCAGCACTCTCCTGCTAAACCATATGCCAGGTTCTACTGAAATAAGTTTTATTTCCAATCATACAGATAAATAATACAACAGTAATGCAAATAATCAGAAGTATGTGTATTGTACCATTTATAACGTTCACGTTATAATTATATGCAGTCAAACCCTAATTTGGCTGATGGAAAAAAATTGAAAATTTCAGTTAAAATGTTTATCTGGCCAACAGATGAAACTCACCTCAAAAGCTTGTGCCCATTTGTGGTTGTCACCTCAGCCAGACTGGTTAGGATCTTCTGATACTGACTTTCATTTTGTGGACATAGGTGTTCCAGAACTTGACGCAACTAAATCCAAAAGAATAGTTTAGAAGGTTTAAATGGTATACTAATAAATAGAAAGAGTAAAACCTTCTACAACAACAACAACAAAACTTACATTTATATAGCGCCTTTCACGTCGAGAGGACGTCCCAAGGCGCTGTTCTACGGAAACTAGAAGCTCATTTCTGATGAGCCTCAACTTTTTTGCGTGGGTAGATAGCATTTCAGATTTAATGAGACATACAATTACAATACTAATCTAGGTTTTTCCCAAAAGCAAAACAGTTCATCATATTTTCCGGCTAAAAACAAAGTGTCCCTTGCTTTTTAAATCCCAATTTAGCTCTCCAACTTTAAACATAGAACTTATACAAGTAAACTGCTAGTTTACAGTGAAGGGTGAATGTTCACCAAATCAACACAATTCGCAATTAATATTGGATATTATAACTGCAGTGCTTCATTTATCAAAGTTAGCACTAAAATGTCAGGTTTAATCCAGTCTCTGCATGTTGCACTGCAATAATAGTGGAAAATCGATGCAAAGCAAAAGTACAATTTTTGATGTTTAATATACGGCCTTCCAGATTTCACATGTTGTTGAAATTCATTTCAGCATTTAGCACTTCATTATTCTTCATTGATATAAACATCAAATTGTCTATTTTGTGCAACACGAAAAAACAAATAGATAGACCAAGATTAATTAGTAATCTACTCCTTTCACAGCTCTAAAATACAGCACATTAACCTGGGATTGTGATACTACCACGCATCTTTCTAACTCTTGTTAACTTTCAGTAAGCTGCAAAATCTTTGGATCACCAGCATGAAACTCTCTCAAGTTTTCTAAACCCTATGTTAAACTGTGATGAAATCTTGCATAAAGGCTACATTTTTCATAATTAGTAGTTCTGTCAATTACTATCGTATGATGCACTCTGCATCAAATACTATTGCAAAGGAGAAGTTAGTTGACACCACTATATTGTTTTTCATGAGAACTTCATTACTCATGTACACTGTAACCATTGAATTAACTATTCTCAACTTGTGGGGCTGGAACACAATATTGAAAACACTTATTCAAACACAGATCTTGCACCAAAACCTCACTACATAGGAAACTGTTTACATGCATTTTTATATTGGGAAAGCTAGACAAAAGGACATGGTAGTCCTAGACAGCATTAAGGCTGAAAGGAATCGGTCAAAAATCAGTGGCTAGTTCTTGCCAAGATGGATTCTAAAAATGATACATTATAAAAGGGTATAAAATAACAAGTGCCACCACAGTCTTGAGGAAAGAATAATTGAGATAAAAGGTGACAGTTGTACTTAAAAAGAAAATATTTGCAGTACCCCAACAAAGTTTGAGAGTTAAAATGTCGGTGAAATGCCACCACTGCAGCAAGAGGGAGCAATCTAAAGAAAGCTGATAAATATCAGGTTCAAAGAGTGAATGGAGTTGAATGATGATAGAATCGGTATTGGTGACTGAGCAAACACAATGTTCACTTCAAAAAAGTACAAAAGTTACAATTACATGAAAAAAAGGGTTTTAAAATGTGGAGATGAGGAAAGATCTTAATGTTGCAGAAAAATGACCAATGCAGAATTTAAATTCCAATCTTTACATAATATTTCACATAGTGTACTGCATCAATTTGTCCCCTAGATTCATTCTGATATCTCATTCTGAAAGGCAGAAGTCACACAGAAGCATCAGCCTTTACAGAATGTACAGAACAAATCCTTTTTGATGCAACTTAACACTGGAAAAGCTAAACAACAAATATATAATAGTGTAGATTTAATCAGTTTCCAAATCAAGACAACTGTTGACAGCTATACATATTTCTTCATTCTTAACAAATATTTCAGCAGGATTATATTTAAATCTTAAAATGCAATAAAGCATCACATTACCATGCTTTCCTTGACATCCTCATTCTGTGTCATCTGAATAAGTGTCTGAAACAATCTGGGATGGTGCTGTATTAAAATTTCACATGTCTCTCCATATCCTCCCTAAAAAGTCCAAATGATCAAAATGCAGTGTATTTAGTTAATAAGACAATCAGAAACGGCAAGGCAGACTAATAACCTCTATAAGCTCAACCAAAATTTAAATTGTTCACGACATATTGTGTAGAGTGAAGATGCCAAGAATAATGCCTCGCCTCGCCCCCTCCCTAGCCTCCTTCAAGTCTCCCCTCAAGACTCTCCTCTTCGATGGACCCATTGGCAACTCCTTCCCCCGACCCATCCCCCACTCACCCCCCATCCTCAGCTCGGGTCTGAATCAATAACTGTCCAGTGCCTTGGGACGTCCTCCTGACATGAAAGGCGCTATACAAATGTAATTTGTAACATCTTTTATAACTATTTAGTCTGACTACAAAATAGCAGAAATACAAAAGTACAGTTTGCTTCCTGCTGTGTACAGGTACCTCATAATTATCAGATTGGGAGAAATAGTTGCCAATCTTTTAATGTGTTCAAAAACACAGCTGGACACTATCTCTAACTTCCATGCTATTCCCAGGTGCTGAAAAGTTACAGCATGTTGGGAATTGCAAGTTGAACTATAAGATGGGACTATATTGGTGCTTGATCACCAATGGTAACACGTTAATATTGTTGAGGACATTAATGCTTTTTGAGTTAGACTGTTAAGCTGTTTTTTTTCGGTCAGCCAGCTATCTAGCACCTGAAGAAACCCATCTCAATGCTTAAGATGATCCAAAACAAACCAAATTCCACACATGCATGCCAAACATAATAGTAATCCTTGCATTTGATACTTAGCATTATCATGTTGTTGGGTGAATTGACTTTGTATTTGCTTAGAAAGTTGCTGAACTAGCAATGGGAATTGTGAACATTGATTTACCTGTACACAGAGATCCAGTGGAGTGATACCATTTCTGTCAGGCAAGTATTTGGCTCCCCTTGAAAGTAGTATTTGTGCTGTATCCCTTTGGCCATGACTGCAATTAAATGACAGATAAATTAAAGTAGATTAAGTTTATAACCAGATTTAGTGATGTAAAATATTATACCTGTATTAAGAAATATGAGGAAGCCATTCAGCCCTTTGAGCCTGTTCTGCTATTCTGTAAGATCATGGCTAATGTATACCTCAGTTTTTATGCCAATTACCCCTTTCCCCGTATCCCTTGATTCCCTGACCTATCCACCTCAGTCTTGAAAATGTGAATAGATCCAGTATCCACAACTTTTGGGGGGAAAGAGGTACAGATTTCCCCTATCCTTTGGGTGAAAAACTGTCTCCTGATTTCACTCCTAAATGGATTAGCTCTAATTTTAAGAAATATCACCCTGTTCTGGATTCCCCTACCAACTATCCTATCGAATCCCTTTATTATTTTAAAAACTCAATAAGATCACCTCTCAACTGTCAAAACTCAAGGGAATAGAGAGCAAATTTATGCAATCTGTCCTTATGATTGAATCCTCTAGGCCCTAGCATCAGTCTGATGCACCCACTTCACAGCCAATAAATCTTTTCTGAGGTGCGGGGCCCAATAAACTGAATGCATAGTACAGACAAGGTCTGACCAAGGCTCTTTATAGTTGAGGTATCATTTCCTTTCCTTTAAATTCCAGCCCCTTGAGATAAAGGCTAACATCCCATTAGCCTTTTGATGATGAGCGGAAAGGCTTTTAAAACCAAACGTAACTTTGAGGGGTTTTTTTTTACAATTGCAATAATACAGGCAAACTACAGCTAACTAGATTTGTTCAAATAAATCATGTGGCAACATAACACAAATCAAGTCAACAATACCTGCAAGCAAAGTACAGAGGGGTAGCTCCTGAAACATTTGGCCTGTTAATATCTGCTCCACTATCCAAAAGACAGAGTACTGTCTGCAGGTAAAAGGATAACAATTGATTATAATAAATAACAATACTCCTAACATAATAATAATCCTTGCATTTTGATATAGCACTTTTCAAGTCTTCTAGATGTCTCAAAGCGCTTCACAGAATAGACTGTAAACTGAATTGACTGTACTTGTGGGAGAAACACGGCATCCAATTGCGCACAGCAGTCCCACAACAGTCGTGGATTGAAATGACTGATTTATTATAGTTTTTTTTCTTTGGACGGATTATTATTAGGCGTGTGGAGTAAGGAAACTTGCCCAAGGTTTCGCCCTGACCTGCCTGGATTTGAAACACAGGTCTCATGCTTGTAAGGCGAATGCTCTAACCACTGAGCTACAGGACTCAACATTTGATTTCGCACCTTATCACGTCTTCAAGGCATCTCAAAGTGCTTCATAGAACTGTATATTTTGTGGGTAAAAAAAAGGGCAGCCAATTAAGCACAGCAGTGCAGATTGAATGACCAAATTTGTTGGTTTCAGGGGAGGTCAGTGTATTATTTGAATAGAATCATTCACATCCCCACAGGATTAACTAACAGAAAAACAAGACAGCTCCTATTTACCAAAGCAGGAGAGAATCTGCTCAGCTACAGGAGTTTTTTTTTTAATGCAGTTTTCATCAACTTACAGTCAATGAAACCTTGAGGAAAGAAAATAAGTGAGTCAGAATGTTGTGATCAATATGGAGGCAAGTTTAGGAGATTCCCAAATGGTGGGCTGTTTAACATGTAACCCCAAAAAATTACAATGGAAACCAAAACTCAAATGAAGTACTTTGTGATTGAACAAAAACATTTTCATTCTTAATTCAAAAATCAAGCTTTGCCAAATAACTGCTTAAGATTGCTAACAAAGCCAGGGAAATTCCTAACTTCCTGGCTACTCAGTTTAAGAATTGGTATCTAACACATTAGAAAAGGAAATATAAAATATATAAACAGTTCAATTCTGCTTCCCGATTCGACAAGATATTTTTACAATAATATATGTTCTATCTTTAAAAAAAACCTTATAAGATCAAATTTGTGTAAAGTCCTCAAGTTAATTTATTTGGGATGAATTATGAATTTGCCACTTTTAAATGGCAAAAACCCCACTGCAATAATTTCAGTTTGATTGCAAACATTCCCTTCATTAAAGATTTTTTGAAAAATATTCATATCCTGTCCAAGGTACTGCAAAAGTTCTTTAAAAATTGCAGTTAAGTTAAATTTAAGATTCCATTAGTCAAAAAAGACAAACAATGCTATGAAGCTTGGCTGCCATTGTTCCAACAGTATGCCTCTCACCGTTTTGTGTCCATTCTGACAAGCCACGTGTAAAGCAGTCTGTCCCATTGCATCTTCTACGTCTACATTTGTAACGTGCTGTACTAAGTCGTGAAGCAGTTCAGTCCGCCCATTAACCGCAAGCCAGTGAATCTGCAGTAAGATATGTTCCATAAAACAACAACAAAATTACATTTATATAGCATAAAATACATTTTCCTTTGAAATAACTAGTAAAAGTATTATTCTATAATCATTATTCCATAATCTTCTACCCTTCAATAATCCCTTCAAATTTTTTTGCAATAAACAATTTGATCACTCAATCCACGACTGTTTGTGGGGCATTACTGTGCACAATTGGCTACCACATTTCGTCAACAAAATACAGTCAATTCATTTCATGATATATCATGTGAAGCACTACGAGACGTCTCGAAGACGTGATAAAATGCGATAACAAATGCAAGGATTATTAGCATTGTTTATTTATTATTATTCCAAATCCCTCCATACTCTATCTTATACAGGGGTGGAAGCCAAGCAATGTACAACAAGTATTTTTCTAACTATTTAAATTCCAGGCTATATTTCTCAGAGGAATTATTGTGAAGGAGCAATCTATTTGGGGAAATATGAGAATGGTGCTAGTTGTAGCCCAATGCCCGATAGGCACCAATTTGACTTTAATCATTAACAATTTTATTGCTTTTTTTCAAAATGGAAATTGCTCATTCCTGAAGTTTTCAGTCTTACCGCAGTTAGACCTTCATTATTGCAGATGTTCACATCAGCACTGTATTCCAACAATCTCCCCATGCATTTTTTCTGTCTGAAAACAGAACATATACCATAAATAACTACAATGTTCATCTCTCACACATTCCACTACAGAAACAAAAGCTATAAATGCAAACAGTAGTATACCACAAACTGTACAAAGAACTGTAATTCGAGGACAGGAACTTTAGTAATAATAATCATCATTATCCTTTCATTTGACACCGGAGCTCCTGTGGCTCAGTGGTTAGAGCACTCGCCTTACAACAGTGTTTGAATCCAGGTAGATCAGGGCAAAAACTTGGGCAAGTTTCCTTACTCTATACGCCTAATAATAATCCCTCCAAAAAAACACAATAATAATTTTTAAAATGGTCATTTTCAATCCACGCCTGTTTGTGGGACACTGCTGTGGGAAATTGGCTGTCGCGTTTCGCCCACAAATATACAGTCAATTCACTTCACAGTATATTCTGAGAAGTGCTTTGAGACGTCAATAAGATGTGAAAAGTGCAAAATCAAATGCAAGGATTATTATTATTATTTATATTGCACCATTTATGTTAGAACATATGAAAGCATTCCATAGAATTTACTATAAAATGTACTGATTATGTGTTTTGCAGTGGCAATCAATTTGCACCAAATAATGTCCCACAAACAGCTATAATAACTATCTAGGTAAAGTAGAAGCCCATTTATCCAGCACCTGCAGTACCTGGCCAATGCCGGTTAAAGTGCCTGCCGGATATTCGGGCGGCCCGCAGCCAAAAACCCATTACAAAAAAAATTAAGTTATTTTAACGCACACCGTACACACCAGATTAAGTAATAACAGATAATTACAGAATATTATATTGGTTCTTATTGTTAAAACCACTCTCTTGCCCTTCTCACCTTTACTGATTGAGGTTTACAGTCCAGCGATTCTTTTTTAAATGGAGGATGCCAAGTGGGTGAAAAAAACGACAGCGCAATTTTAAAGTCGCACGACTTTACTAGCTGCAAGCTGAAGCTCTAGACTCTACTAGCGGCAAACCAAAATACTACACTTGCGCGACAATGTGAGTTATCAGCTAGTGATATCGGCTTGCCGCTATTTTGACTTTAATGTCATACGCGCTCCGTTTTATTCACCCTGTTTGCCGTGCTCCATTTTAAAAAGAATCGCTGGACTATAATCCTCAACCGCAGCATCATGGCTTCAAGCGCAGCATCTACCAGCAAAGGTAAAAAGCATAAGAGTAGTTTTAACAATAAGTACCAATACAATATTCTGTTATTATGTTATTATTTATGCATTTACAAATGCTCCACTGCTATTGTTCCAGATAAGTTCCGATTTATTGAATGGGGAATTTTTTGGGGGGCGTGCCGGTTATACGGAAGTACCGGTGCGTCGAGTCACGGATAAACAGGCTTCTACTGTATTACACCAGTATCACATTTTCTTAAATCAGAAGAATCATGTCCAGCTGTCAGTGGCACCCCCAGAAAATTCGGGACATCACAGCGGGACGACGTCACAAGGTGCTCGACAGTCAATGTTTTGGACCCGAGCTGGGGGTCGGGATTGGGGAGGAGGGTGATCAAAAGCACAGTCCAAGAGGAAGGTCTTGAGATGGGTCTTGAAGGAGGAGAGAGAGGGGGCGAAGCAGATGGACTGTAGAATGGATTTCCAGAGGGTGGAAACAGAGTGGCTAAAGGTTCACCCTTCAATTTTAAACTCTCACGATAGAACAAGCTAACTGGAATCATGAAAATATCCCAATGTTGAGACAATAACTCAGTGTGGTCTAATTGTAGTTAAAGCATACCAAGATTTGAATAACTGTAGAGAAAGAATGTGTGGTGTCATTTTGCCTATGCCCATGGCTTTTGCGTACCCTTTGCCACTAATCAAGATAGGGGGTAGAACATGATCAGTCCTATCTTTTGGATTCAGTGCCAGAGGGACAACCAGAAGAGAATGTTTTCATCCAGTTTTCAGGAGAAAGACCATGAATTACTTCAATTTTCCTAGAGTTGTGGAGGAAAACATGATGCTTCAGAATATTCTTCTGAAATATCCATCTGTAATTATAAAATGTTACAAGAAAAAGTTGTCTTTGTCTAAATAATGTTATTTGTGTGTAACTGTGTGAAAAAGGCATTCTTATTCTTTGGATTTGGACAGTGTATGCCACTTACCCATTCCTAGCTGCTAAGTGAAGGGGTGTACATCCAGAAATATCCTGGTAATTTGGATTTGCACCTTTCTTCAGAAGCAAAACAAGGCATTCAACAGAGCCACAACTGCCACGGAAACATATAAATCACTGAATTATTAATAAATAATTAGTAATATTTCCAATATTTTAGGTCTGCTTACACAACCAATATCTTTAGCAGAAGAGTCTTACATTGCATCTAATTCTTATCAGGAAAGTTTCTAAAATAAATCTCCTCCTCTCCATTTGAATGATGTGTTCCTTCTCTTAACTCCCTCAACAGGGTAGGATTCAATTATTCTGTTTCTTCCTGAATTTTGTTAATATAGCTCATGCGTCAATACACAACATCAGTTGTGAGATTCTCCAATGTTTCCTCTTTGCACTGTAGGAAAGCATCCTCACATCCAATTATCTCCTCTCTGATGGTAGTGGTGTGTGGGGGTGGGGGGAATTAAAATCAGGAACTCACCACATGAGCAAGTGTTTGAATGTTTATGTTGTACAACTTTATGATGCAAGAAATTACATTCTATACAGCAATGCTCCATGAGATTTTAGTTTTAAGAAATAGTTTTAAACCATAGGGTTATAGCACAGTAATGGATAGCTTAATGTCAGCAATATGATATTTACATTATATTTCCTATTAACAATCAATAAGGTAAGACGGTTCAATTCATTCATATTATGAATGACCGAACAACGTTCTTTAGCCAAGCCACTAGGAAGCCTGCCTTAGCAATATGGAAAGGGACCTTGTTTTTATTTTTCCTCGTCATATCGAACACAATACTTGTAAACTAGTACGCTCACATGCAAGACCAAGATTTCAACTTGCAAATAATCTAATATTCATAACAGCTCTTTTTTTCAGAATCTCCATTTATATACAGAACATCCCAGAAAATAGAATAAAGGACTCACAGTAAGACAGTCAGGGTAGTTTGAAGTGCATTATGAGTTCTATCATTCAGTACTACAGTAAAATATCACATTTATTTATGATCTTACTTTGCTGCAATGTGGAGTAAGCTTCTCTTGACACGGCCAAAGGCATAATTGACATCAAATTTGGAGTTTGCCAGCAACTCTGAAACAGACCTTAGAAAATAACATTATAATACTATATATTACCAAAATATTAATGTAAAATGCAAATTAGTCACATTCAACATAATTTTGTTTTCCTTATAATTCTTTTATTTAGAAGTTTACCTTGAAAACAAAAACAAATAGTAAAACAACAAAGGCATCTTCAATGTGTGATCCTTCCATCTACTGTCCTGGGTTAATTGTTTGGGATCAGCTAGGGATGTGACACACAGCGGTACTAATCACCATGTTAAATAATATTCAAATCGAACCACTGAGCTCCAACAAATGTGGAAATTTCCCTTTGTCTAAAATGGGAGTGCAAATTCTGTCCACAGAAATGTGCCCTGCCCTTCTAAACCCATAAAGTATTAGGTGCAGGGTGGCAAGCACCAAGACTTGGAAACACCAACATTGGTGCAGGAAGTCGGTGGCTGGTTTCAATGGAACCAATTCGGAAACCATTGGTTCACAGGAGACCCTTGTCATAAGCAAACTGATACTCTAGCGAGCTACCTGTATTAGTTCCCAGAAGGTTCAGAAATGTGACATTTGGTGAAATACTGAGCCAATGGAATCAGAAAAGGCCCACCACATTTGATTCACGTGGATAAGTGATTTCAGCTAGGGTGACAATAAAGACACTTCATTTTTTCTTCATTTTAGCAGACAAGAAAAAAACTCAACAAGACTTCCTAACCCTGAAAAGTACCAATATCTGGGAAGGACACGTTCAGCCTCAACTAAAAAACGCAACTCACCTGTGCTGATCAGCCATTACCATTGGCATCAAAGTATAAACTGCAGTTTCATTGTCTGTAGAAAAAAATCGAATATTATTTATACACTAGGTAAAATCATATCGTAAGAAATCTGCATTTGATTCACAATAATGAAATTAGTCATTTCAATCCATGACTATTTGTGGGACACCACGTGTGTAATCGGCTGCTGCATTTCGTCGACAAATATACAGTCAGTTCACTTTACATTATATTCTGTTAAGCGCTTTGAAACGTCTAGAAGATGTGAAAAGTGCCATATCAAATGCAAGGAATATTATAGAAGAGCCACATCACATATTTACCATGAAGGTTGGTGACTGTTTATTTTATAGGCAATTCAAATCATAATTAAGCAATAATATTTCAAATGCTCATCAGTATTTTCCCATAATTGTCTTTTATTTGTTTCATTTACACCTTAAAAGACCTAGCAAACCAAGTTATATTGGAGAAAAGTCTCCATCAAGAATTAGTTCATTTTCACAAAACTGAAAATAAAAGAACAAAACTTCAACCACTCTCAGAGTGAAATACCCACTTTTTCCAAAATGTTTCGGTGATTTGAGTATTCAGGCAATATCAATGTGGATACATATACTGGTCACTGAGTTACTGAACTGTATATAAACCAAGTAGCTTTCCGCTGGCCTCAGTTGATAGCACTGAGTCAGAAGGTTGTTGGTTCAAGCACACATTGTGGAATTTGGTGGAAATATTGTGCTTCACAGGAGACAATAAATTGGGGCACCATCTGTCTGTTCAGGTGGACATCAACAATCCCATGGTATTATTCAAAAAGAGAAGGGAGTCCTAGCCAACAATCCGCTAAGTGAAGTTGATCATTCACTTTCTGGCTATTTCTGGAACATTGTTTTGTGCAAAATTAGCTGCTGTGTTTGTCTAGAAACAGACACTACACTTTACAGTAAAATCCTGTGAAGCATTTTTGAAATGTGTCTGACTATGTGACGCGTTATATCAAATGCAAACATTGTTATTTATTAAGGCACCGGGTTCTATTTGTCTGTGCCCACTAAAATAATTTCAACAATGGTAGCAAAGGAATGTTAACAGCACTTATTTCGAAAGGGCAGAAAAAGTGTGTCTGTAAAAATTCAAAGCAAACAAGATTGAGATTGGCTGGGCTCCCGTATAGCCTTGCTGGCACTCAGTATCCAGGATCACACATTAACAATGGCCACGTGGTGGTGTACTGCCATGGAACAATAACTCAGTATTAATCACAGCCTCCAAAGGAAGGAGGAAGCTTTTGTAGAGAAAGGAAATCAACAAGCATAAATTCCTATCGCAATGAAATATTTAACATTCAGTTACCGTACAACAATTGATGCAATTTCCTGGAGAAGAATAATAATAATAATCCTTGCATTTGATATAATGCTTTTCAAGTCTTCTAGTCTCAAGATGCTTCACAGAATATACTGTAATGTGAATTGACCTGTATATTTGTGGGAGAAACGCTGCAGCCAATTGGGCACAGCTGTCTACAGTAATTTAATTTCTCTATAAGACTTTGGTTAGGCCTCAGCTGGAGTACTGTCTACAATTCTGGTCACCACACTTTATCAAGGATATTAAGGCATTGGAAAGGATGCAGAGATTTACTAGGATGGTTCCAGGAATGAGGGACTTCAGCTACGAGGAAAGGCCAGATAGGCTAGGCTTATTCTCTCTAGAACAAAAAAGATTGAGAGGAGACCTAATAGAAGTTTATAAGATTACGAGAGGTTTCGACAGGGTAAGACTGGTGGGCGAATCAGTGATTTGTGGTCACAGATGTAAAATAGTTTCAAAACGAAGTAGAGGGGAGCTGAGGATAAATTTTTTCACTCAGCGGTTGTTTGAATCTGGAATGCATTGCCTGAAAAGGTGGTGGAGGCCGATTCCATAACAGCATTTAAAAGGGAACTAGATCTTTAATTAGGAAGAGCAGGTCTGTTAGGTTATGGGGAGAAAGCTGGGCAGTGGGATTGAGTTACTCTGTTCAAAGAGCCGGCACCGACTAGATGGGCCAAATGGCCTCCTTTTGTGCCGTTTCTATGATCCTATGAGTTAACATCTATGAATCAACATTCTAAGGTCATACTGGCTCTATCACATGTATTCACTAATTGATACATCACCACACAAAAATGTGGCAAGATCCCAAGAATCACACAAGATAAAAACAACTTTACATTTATATTGCATCTTTCACGTCACAAGGAAATGTCAACCCACTTTGAGAAAAATAGGTGGGAGGAATGTGGGTCGGGTGGATAATACCACCAGGCAGTAGTTAATAATAATTCTTACATTTAATATAGCACACTATCTTTACTGTGATATCCAGTGAGTGTGTATTTTGTAGGTGAACAATTGCAACCAGCAATGACCCCAGAAACTTCCAGTCTCTCTCAAACACTCTCTCTATGTGTGTCTGTCTTTGTGAGTCTTTCTCTGTGTGACAGCCTCTTTCTCGCTATGTGATAGTCTCTCTCTATAAATGTAATTTTGTTGTTGTTGTCTATGTGAGTCTCTCTCTCTGCATCTGATACACTCTCTCTATGTGATACAGCCTCTCTCCCGATGACACAGGCTCTCTCTATGTGACTGGCTCTCTATCTGACAGTCTCACCCTCTCTGTGACAATCTCTCTCTTTCTCTGCGAGTCTCCTCTCTCTCTCTCTCTCTCTATGTGACACAGTCTCTGTCTCTATGTGAGTCTCTCTCGCTCTCTCTCTTTGACAATCTCTATGTGACACAGTCTCTCACTCTGTGTGTCAGAGTCTCTCTTTCTGTGTGACAGTCTCTCTATCTCTGTGTGACCCAGTCTCTGTCTCTGTGTGTGTATCAGTCTCTGTTTCTCTATGTGAGTATCTCTCTCTCTATGTGACCCAGTCTCTATATCTCCGTGTGACCCAGTCTCTCTGTGTGACCCAGTCTGTCTTTCTGTGTATGTCAGTTTCTGTTTCTCTATGCGAGTCTCTCTCTCTCTATGCGATCCAGTCTCTGTCTCTCTATGCAATCCAGTCTGTCTCTCTATGCGATCCAGTCTTTGTCAACAACAACAACAACAACAACGATTTATATAGCGCCCTCCATGCCGGACGGCGTCTCAGAGCGCTTTACAATAGCGGATCTCGGGACCGAGCCAGGGGCAGGGAGGTGACCAAAAGCGCAGTCAAAAAGAAAGGTCTTCAGCTGTGACCTGAAACTGGGAAGAGAGGGGGCGAGGCGAAGGGAGTGAGGAAGGAAGCTCCAGAGCCTCGGGGTGTAGAGGCTAAAGGCATGGCCGCCGAGGGTGGAGCGGAGGACTCGGGGGACATGGAGGAGGCCAGACCCAGAGGAGCGAAGGCAGCGGGTGCTGGGTTGGGGGGGAGAGGAGATCAGAGAGATAGGGGCGTGCAGAGGAGTGGAGGGATTGGAAAACAAGGGTGAGGATCTTGAAGTCGATCCTCTCTGGGATAGGGAGCCAGTGAAGTCTGGCAAGGACTGGGGTGATGGGGGAGCGAAGCTTGGAACGGGTGAGTATGCGGGCGGCAGAGTTTTGGATAAGATGGATTTTGTGGATTGTGGTGGAGGGGAGACCGGCGAGGAGGGCATTGCAATAGTCCAGCCGAGAGGTGACAAAGGCGTAGGTCAAGGTTTCGGCGGCTTTTAAGGTGAGGTATTGCCGGAGACGGGCGATCCGTCGGAGGTGGTAGAAGGCAGTGCTGGTAACGGACCAGATGTGGAGGAGAAAGGACAGTCGAACCTGATGCCTGTCTCTCTATTCGATCCAGTCTGTCTCTCTATGCGATACAGTAACCCTAACCCTAACACTATCTCTCTATGCAATAGTTTCTGTCTCTCTCTGTAATCCAGTCTCTGTCTCTCTATGTGATCCAGTCTCTGTCTCTCTATGTGATCCAGTCTCTGTCTCTCCATGTGATCCAGTCTCTCTGTCTCTCTATGTGACACAGTCTCTCTGTCTCTCTATGTGACACAGTCCCTGTCTCTCTATGTGACACAGTCTCTCTGTCTCTCTATGTGACACAGTCTCTCTGTCTCTCTATGTGACACAGTCCCTGTCTCTCTATGTGACACAGTCCCTGTCTCTCTATGTGACACAGTCTCTGTCTCTCTATGTGACACAGTCCCTGTCTCTCTATGTGACACAGTCTCTGTCTCTCTATGTGACACAGTCCCTGTCTCTCTATGTGACACAGTCTCTCTGTCTCTCTATGTGACACAGTCTCTCTGTCTCTCTATGTGACACAGTCCCTGTCTCTCTATGTGACACAGTCCCTGTCTCTCTATGTGACACAGTCTCTGTCTCTCTATGTGACACAGTCCCTGTCTCTCTATGTGACACAGTCTCTGTCTCTCTATGTGACACAGTCCCTGTCTCTCTATGTGACACAGTCTCTCTCTGTCTCTCTGCCTCACCCTCGGGAAGCTCCACGGTGCGGGCCCGCCTCAGAGAGCGGGTCAAGCGGCTCAGCTGCACGTTAAGCTGTTCCATCGCTCGCTCCATCATCCGCCGGACACTTTATAACAGGAATCACGCTGCCCGCGGAGTCGGGGTCGATGCCGGTGGCTGGATGGCCTCCGGATTCTGGTTTCCGGGACCAACCGCCATGTCCTCTATCTCTCTCAACCGCCACCCCGCTGCTGGCCCACACTTACTTCCGGTTGTGTGGCGCATGCGTTCAGCAGGTGGCAGGGAGTGCCTGGGAGTTGTAGTTCCACCCACCCGTGACACGTCACAAGAGGAGCTTGTCTGAGCCTCAACATTAGCAGCGGCATCACCAGCATCAGAATAATCACCATCAGATCAATAATAATCAGCATTATTATAATAATAATAAAGCTTGCATTTGATGTGGAGCTTTTCAAGTCTTCTAGACGTCTCAAAGCGCTTCACAGAATGTACTGTAAAGTGAATTGAATGTATATTTTGTAGGCGAAACGCTGCAGCCAATTGCACATAACATCAACAACAAAATTACACTTGTATAATGCCTTTCACATCAGGAGGACATCCCAAAGTGCTGGACCATCATTGTCATTGACAGTCATTGACGGTCACGACAACAACAGCTTGCATTTATGTAGCGCCCTCCAAGCATGATAGAGCACTTAGCAATGCCAGAGCCTAACTCGAAGACAGTGTGGGGAAGAGGAGGTAGAAGTGGGGGTGTGGGGGGGGGGGGGGTAAGGTGGCTGTAAGCATGGTCCAAGAGGAAGGTTTTCAGGCATGACTTGAAAAAGAGAGGGGGCAAGGCAGGGGGATTGAAGGAGAATGTTCCAGAGCTTTGGGGGCTAGTGGCCGAAACGCCGCCTCCAATTGTGGGGCAGAGGGTGCGAAGGACAGGAAGGAGGCCATTGAAAGGAGGAGTCGGGATGTGGATTGGAAAGTTAGGGAGTTGGAGAGATAGGGAGATACCAGAGAGTGAAGGATTTTGAACATGATTTGAGCACCTTCAGGAATCAAAGTCAGTTCCTCTCACTTCCCTCCATGGTCTCACTCCACTGTGTTTTTGACCCTACATCCAGCCAACTATGATTCTATTTTACTGCTCATAGATGCTCATATCCATAAATTCAAACTGCCCCACCCAGCGCCACATAGATTCCCTCTGAGCCATCATTAGAGACTGAATTTCCACCACTTACCACCTCCTCTTTTCCACAACCAACCACGTCCTCCGCGCACCCCCTCAGGCCTCCTCAATCTTCACTTGAAATGCGAAGTGCAAGGAGGTCATGGACTTCTTTTCTTCCAAGATCCACAATATCCACCAGGCAGCATCATCCTCCAGCCTCTCGTCACCAACTACCACCCCCACCCCAACCCCCTCACCCCACGCCCCCCATCTTCAGCTCCTACCTCAACCCCCTTCCTACATTCCTTCTCCCCCGTCTCTCCTTCCTCCCTCTCATGCACTCTCACCTCTATGAGGCCAACAACCTGCTCCTCGATCCCATCCCCACTAACCTACTGCTCATACAGCTCCCCCTCCTCTGCCCATTGCTGGCTGATATCATCAACCAGTCCCTCTCCACCGGATCAGTCCCTGCCCCCCTCAAAACCGCTGTCATCACCCCTCTCCTTAAAAGCCCTCCCTAGATCCCTCAAACCCCAGCCACTACAGACCTATTTCTAACCTGCCCTTCCTTTCAAAAGCACTGGAACGTCATTGCAAACCAACTCCGTGCCCACCTCTCCTCCCACTCCCTCTTCGAACCCTTCCAGTCCGGTTTCTGCCCTGCCCACACCACAGAGACTGTGCTTGTGAAAGTCACAAACAACGTCCTCTTATGTGTGACCAGGGCTCCCTCTGCCTCCTTTCCACCTTGGACCCATCCGCTGCATTTGACACAGTCGACCACGCCATCCTCCTCCACCGCCTGTCCTCCGTTATCCACCTCAGTGGGACCACACTCGCCTGGTTCAAGTCCTACCTCACAAACCACCAGCAGTACATCTCCATAAACGGTTTCTCCTCCCGCTCTTACCCAGTTACCTGTGAGGTACCCCAGGTATCCATCCTTGGCCCCTCCTTTTCCTCATCTATAGCTCCTTCTTGGGAATGTCATCGGCGGACATGGGGCACACTTCCACATGTACGCGGATGACACGCATTTCTATTTCTCCACTTCACTTTGCGATCCCCCAGTCCCCTGATGTTCTGTCAGCCTGCCTGTCAGACATCAGGGGCTGGATGAGCACAAATTTCTTGCAGCTGAATGTCGACAAGACGGAGGCCATACTCCTTGGCTCTCGTCAACATCTCCATTCACATGGCTCTCACCTCCTCCACCTTCCTGGCCTGCCCCTAAAACTCTCCGAACCTGTCTGCAACCTAGGTGTCAGGTTCGACTCCCAACTGTCCTTCCTCCCCCACATCCGGTCCGTTACCAGCACTGCCTTCTACCAACTCCGACGGATCGCCCGTCTCCGGCAATACCTCACCTCAAAAGCCGCTGAAACCTTGGCCTATGCCTTTGGCACCTCTCGGCTGGACTATTGCAACGCCCTCCTCTCCGGTCTCCCCTCCACCACAATCCACAAAATCCAGCTAATCCAAAACTCCGCCGCCCGCATACTCACCCGCTCCAAGCTTCGCTCCCCCATTACCCCAGTCCTCGCCAGACTTCACTGGCTCCCTATCCCAAAGAGGATCGACTTCAAGATCCTCACCCTTGTTTTCAAATCCCTCCACTCCTCTGCATCCCCCTATCTCTCTGATCTCCTCTCCCCCCAAACCAGCACCTGCTGCCTTCGCTCCCCTGGGTCTGGCATCCTCTCCGTCCCCCGAATCCTTCGCTCCACCCTCGGCAACAATGCATTCAGCCACTACGCCCCGAGGCTCTGGAACTCCCTTCCTCACTCCCTTCGCCTCGCGCCCTCTCTTCCCAGTTTCAGGTCACAGCTGAAGACCTTTCTTTTCAACCGCGCTTTTGGTCACCTTTCTGCCCCTGCCCCTGGCTCGGTCCCAGGATCCACTATTGTAAAGCGCTCTGAGACGCCGTCCGGCATGGAGGGCACTATATAAATCAAAGTTGTTGTTGAACCTTTAATCATCACGCCCCGTCCTCTGAAACTATCTTCCAATACCACTTTGTCTAATTCTACCAAGAATCCATTCCAACAACAACAAATTACATAGCATCTTGCACATCAGGAGGACATCCCAAAGCATTGGACAGTCAGGAATCCGCACTAACACTACAAAAATCTATTTCTTATCTCCATGTGCAGTTTGGTTTGGATACTCATAGTGCTAGCTTTCCACATGTGTTAGATACCTAGCTGACCATAAACAATTCAACCAAAAGATTCCTATGATTTAATATTTTGACCATATCTTGACATTCTTCTTGGTTCTCACTGGTAAGCAAGTTGAAGTGTTCTTTTACAAAATGGAGTATTCAAAATGTAATTGTATGTTACAAAATATATCATTTAAGAAAGATCAATTCCTCATAAAGAGACTCACTGAAAATCACCAAGACATCACATTTGTCGGGCTGCTGATAACCATTAATTGAAGGCTAAAGAGTACTGTTGTATCAATCAGATCAAATGTAACATGAAGATATATTTGCCTATGAAACAAGTTACCTTATAGGAAATTCTGTGAAGTGATTTGAGTGAAAACACCATATCAAATGATAGGATGGTTGGTGGGTCAGTCAATCAATTAATCAAAACTTACATTTATATAGCATAGTGTCTTTCACGTCGAGAGGATGTCCCAAGGCGCTGTACAGTTAGGTATGGACAAGAGCAGGGAGGGAGGAGCAGGGCCGTACGCAGGATTTTTTTTGGGGGGGTGCGAATTGCTAGTGATGGGACCAACAATGGCCGGGGGCTTGGGGGCTGCCCCCTCGAGGCTCCGACGTTTTACACAGTTTGAGGTCTTATTTAATCGGTTCAGAAGATCAGGAGATTAGGTGACTCGTGAGGTATATACCAGGCTTCTAAGAGACGCCCTGAACGTTTACTGGCGACAGCATCTGACAAATAGTGAGCTATATGGTACACCACCACACTGGTATCACAGACATTACCGCAGAGGCGTCTTAGGTTTAGCGGACATAGCTGGAGAAGCCGGGAGGAAACTGTCCATAGTGCTATGGACAATGCCCGAGTTCGCTCGATCAGATGACGGTGAAACTATTTTTATGCCAAATTCGTGCGACATTGATGTTTTTTCACTCTGGGTACAAAACTGAACGTGAAATAAAGTAGCTGGAGGTGTTTATCTTTGCGGTCATATTTTTTTTGCATGCCAGTGGACGTCTCTAAAAGCAATTTTTAATTACCGGAATACATTTTTAATAATATAAATCAAATGTGATAATCAAGACAAAACAAGAAACGTGATATTTCAGAAACACGCCTATCAAAACTTAAGTCATTTTTACTTACATTTATCAGATTAAAATACGATTTCAGCTTCCACAAAGTGGTGCTACCGTTTTATGTAGTGACTGTATACGGGATGATTTCCGATTGACACAACACGTAGAATAGGCGCTAAAGCCTAGGTCTACATCCATGAGTATTTTTTTTAAAGATAGGCATTCCCGTCCAGCATATAACTTTTTTGTTGGGTTCTCAAAAGCTTTAATTTCTCAGAAGCTTGTAAATATGTTGTCATTGTTTGCTAGCATTACAGTCACACCTCTCAAAACTTGAGCAATTTTTACATACGGTGATCAGATGAAAAGATGATTTTAACTCCAGTAGTGGTGCTGTCCCTTGTGGCTGTTTACGGGATGATTTCCAAACGAGGATTTGAGTCTTGGCGCCTATGTTTATCCAATCACGAGTCACAGACTCGCCGCGTCATGGACTGGTCTATCGACGCGGTATGTTTTGGGGAGACGCCGATTCTGGTGCGCGACTCGATAATTTTATATTAATACTAAATCATTCAAAGATGTGTGTTTATAATTTATACATAGTTTTGAAGAACTGATTGTTGCACAAATGTTCAATAAATTTACTTGGTATTTAAATTTGATAAAAAATACAATTCTCTACCCCGGAAAATGTGGACCTTTTATAATTTGGGGGGGTGCGTACGCACCCGTCGCACCCCCCCTGCGTACGGCCTTGGAGGAGTCGGGGCAGGATGAAGAAGAGTAGGAAAATTGACTGTATATTTGTGGACGAAATGCGGCAGCCAAATTGCGCACAGCAGTGTCCCACAAACAGTCATGGAAGTGGGATTAAGGGAAAAGGGGGGGAAGATGGCAGGGGGCATTTGTCTTGCAAGCTGGGGAGCTGGGGAAACCAAGGTGGGGAGACCTGTGTTCGAATCCAGGCAGGTCAGGGCAAAACCTTAGGCAAGTTCCCTTCATCCACACGCCTAATAATAATCCGTCCAAAAAAACCACAATAATAATAAAATTGGTCATTTCAATCCACGACTGTTTGTGGGACACTGCTGTGCGCCATTAGCTGCCGCAATTCGCCCACAAATATACAATTCACTTTACAGTATATTATGTGAAGTGCTTTGGGACGTCGATAAGATGTGAAAAGCGCTGTATCAAATCAAATGCAAGGATTAAAAATCAGGGAGAAAGGGGGATAAGAGGGAAGAGGGAGGGAAGGGTAAAAGGGGGAAGAGAAAGTGGGGAAAGGGAGTGAGGGAAGAAGAAGTGGTGGGGGGAAGGTCAGGTGGCAAGGGGGGTGGGGGAATCAAACAACAACAATAAACAATAAAAAACAACAATAAACAACAAAAGCAATATATTAACAAAAAAAACAATCAACAAGCAACAATCGTCCAGCAACCGCTCCTTATCCTCGCCACCCACGCGGACGATCTTCAAAATGGTGGGAAACAGGGCCCAGTGTGGTGACAGGCCCGAAAACCAACCGGCTCCTCAGCAGGTGTACCCTGCGACTTTGGTGATGGCCCTGGTACCCCAGACATGGCATGTCTTATCCAGTTTGCACAGCAGCAGCCCGATTGCTGTCTGGATCTCCCGCAATGAGATGATCCACGACTTGCAGCACCGGACCAGGTAAAAGGCCTCGCAGGGGAACCGCTCGAAGATATCGCTGTCGGGCGAGTTCACCCGCCCATGGCCGCCGACCACGCCCATGGCAGTCGATCGGTTGATTGATTAATTAGTCATTTGACATTCAACAAACTTGGGTTTGAGCCCTCCCCGGGTGGATGGCAAGCACTGCCTGTGATCTTCTTGATGAGAAACACTGCATGAAACGTGTGAGAGCAATCACCAATTAGAGTAAGCAAAAGCTAAACTACCTCCAAGATGACATGTTTGGTAACAATGTCAGTCCAGTTCTAGAACCAAACAGATCCAAAGTACTCCAGGGCACTACTGATGGCAGCACAGCCAGTCTATCTCACTGGGGACCAGGACTCTTCTCACTCATCTCCCATTAACCATTGGTAATAATCTGTGCCTAATCTTCTCCATAATAAGATGAGGAGGATACATTCCTCCAGGGAGTGTGTGCACTTCCATTCCAATGAGTACCTTTGAATTTCAATGTGTTGGTGGAATGCATGAAATTCTTAGTTTGGTTTGGATACTCTTAAGCATGATGATAGACTTCCATATATGTCCAAAGAAAAATATTTATGGAAACCACTCTAGATTTTCCAAGATTTGGGGGAAAAAATGCTATATTGAGTTTCCAAACCGTTTGCTCACTCCAGACCATTGGAATCAAAATGTGACAATTTTTTGTTAGTGTTTGCTAAACTTATTTTAAATGAACACTGACCAAACTCATCAATTCTCTTTTGTTTTCCAGTCCTGAAATCCAACACAATATTACTGGTGAGAGTCATCACAGAAGCTGAATGTTGCGCAATTACAAAAACGTGCAACCTAGACATTTTCTCCTTGTGGATCTTGGTAAATTATGTTCATGGCTTGTCAGCAGTAATGTTCCCTTTGGAAAATGAATGAAAGCAAATATGTAATGTAAACACGATTCCTAATTGTAATGAGACTACAACTCCCAGAAAACAATATTAGATAGGTATCCCCCGATTTATGTAATTTCGATTTAACAAAAAAATGTTTACACCTTTTTATCGATTTACGATATTGTTTCGTTTTAACAATTTTTAAATTATACTTGATTTTTTGGAGGTGGAAAAAATCAAAATACGCAGTATATCTAGTATATTTTGTATACCAACCTGAAATGCGTGTAGATGTTAAGAAAAACACACCAAACAGTGGCCCAGTCAGAGGTGACACAGGCGGCCAGGCAGGAGGCAGGGCCAGGATCAAGCGACTCCTGATCTGGTCAAGATGGGGGTGGCCACTGAGAGCCAACCATCCCAACCCCAGCCTCAACCCCAGCCCGCACCCCAACCCCACCCTCAGCCCTAACCCCAACCTGCCAGCTCCACTGGCCACAAGAAGAGCGTCTTCATCTTCGACAGGCGCTTAGGAAACTCCTCAGAGAAGCAGGTGGACGTCAGCGAGCTGAGCACTTACCAGGAGTTCAGGAACTCCGTGAGCCGAGTAATGCGCCACCTGTCAAGAACGCATCTCGGATTATATAATGGGACCATATGGGAAAACCCGTCCCGATTTACTTAATTTAGATTTACGTAACGGTTTTCAGGAACGCAAGCAACCCTTTCGTAAATCAGAGGATATCTGTACTCTTCAGGACCACAGCATCTATCTACAAATACTGGTCCAGAAACTGTGATCCACTGTTGGTAGCTGCCACAATTTGTCCAGAGTAAGATTGCTCAACTTAAACTTCACCATAAATATTTGTTTTATTCCTTGTTGCCCTATTATACCTTGCCCTAGTGGGTATTCTTTGAGCCTGAATAATGGAGCAGGTTATTCAATATGGGAGGAAACAAACACTCGTTCATTTTCAAATAAAAACACAAGATCGTCGAAACATGCAGCAGGTCAGTCAGCATCTATGGAGAAAAGAAAGATAGTTAACATTCAGGTTTATGACTTTTCATCAAAACTGGTTCAGTTTCATTTTCAAACCCGAGTTACAATCAGGAATCTTACTGATCTTTCATTACTCCAGCCTAAGCGACATTAAGATCAATTGAAGTATAGTGCAATACTGTTTTAACTGAAATTAGTTAACACTATGTAGATTTGAACCACTGATCCTCTGGTCTATAATGTTTAGTGCTACACTGGACATACTGCCTTGATCTATTTATTATGCATTAGTACAGGGCTTTTAAAAAAAATCAATTTTACAAACATCAAAAAGGTTTATGGCCCATCCATGTAGAGATAATAACTCTCTATTGCACGAAAATAGATGCAAAACAAACATTAGATTCGTTCACTATAGTTTCTTGTTTAATCTTCCTTTCCAATAGATGAGAAACCTTAAAAAAAAGTACCAACAATCATGCATTGTATTGTACAGGATTTGACAATTATGTATTGTAAAGACAATAATGAGGCTATTTGTTGATAAAAGCTGCACATTAGGATGTGGGTGACCTTTGTACTTGCGACAGTTGCAGTCAATCTTCAGTTACAAAAGCAACTATCAATATAGTGCTTCAACGCAAAACACTGGCCCAAAATGGTGGTGGATGGGGATTCTCAAAAAAAAAAAATCCACTTCATGGCTGTTTGTCGGATATTGCCGGCTCCAACATTCACCTATAAATAAAGAGCCTTGTCAGAAAATCTGTATGTTTGTGTGTTGTACGTTAATGTAATACAGTACTTTGAGACATTTGAATGTGATCAAGTACCATATGAGATGCAAGGAATATTAGTATTGTACATGTAGTATTATTCCTCAAGTATTTCTACTACCTGATGGGAAACAATACTACTTTTCTCTCTCAACTAGTTACCTGCTAGAGTCTAACTTGCAAGATTTGCAAAACAATTTGTAACTAGTGGATTCTCTTGATACTTAGATGTGTCTCAGTCTGATCCTCTGAAACTCTGCAGACTCTCAGATGCAATTCTGTTGTAAATGGAATGTGGCCAAAAACATCGCCCAGCATTCATCAGGAGATCAGTGTCTGAGCAAATTTCTAGAGAATCAATCTCAGACATGTCTCACTCCTGGCTTTTGTCTCACTCCTGGTTGTATAATGTGGAGGCATTAGGAATATAAAATATGGCTACTGGTGCGTTCTTAAATAATAATGATGATCCTTACATTTGATATAACAAATCTTTTCACATCTTGTGGACATCTCAAAACGCTTCACAGATTATACTGTAAAATGAATTGACTGTACATCTGTCAGTGAAACGGGGCAGCCAATTGTGCACAGCAGTATCTCCCAAACTGTTATGGATTGAAATGACTGATTTTTTGTTGTTAAGGGTTTATTATTTGGCGTGTGGAGTAAGGAAACTTGCCCAAGGTTTTGCCCTGCCTGGAATTGAGCCCAGATTTCTTGCTTGAAAGGCGAGTGCTGTAATCACCGAGCTATAGGACTCCACAATGGTGCTAAATGTTAACATTTGTGTGATGTTCAGGATCCACAATCACTTGATATCCATAGTTGTCCACAATCACATGTTAGCAATCACAGCTCCTTCAATCTGATTAGGTCAGGCACCTCAGAATGGCTAGGTTCAGATTGTCATTCTGAATGAATGCATAGTATTACTATACAATATATATATATATTATTCTATTACACGTTAAATTATTCTTAACTATATTTCTCCATGTGTGGTGTTAAAAGTGCTCTCAGAGCTTCATGGCTGCTTCATGGCTACTGGCTGCTTCATGCTACAGTATTAATCTCAGGGTTTACACCCAATGAAACAGGTACAGTTGTAGACATGCAAATACAAAACACACAAGCCAGTCTTTATACTCTGCACAAGGATGCCCAGTATGCCATCCAGTGGATACATTGGCATTGAAGTAGCATCACCACTACTTCTCAAAGAGAGTTTCCTTCATACATTTATACACAGCTTTCCATGAGATGTATCTGCTTCAGTTCCAACATATGTTACGCAACGTAAAGGTGAGTTGTTATTGTTGCTCTACTTTGATTAAGAGGGAATTCTTTCCCCCCACCACCCTCCATGGTAATTCATGCTTATTATGAATGCCTTTTGGTTCTTTTCCTAAGTACAGTATATATTTCTGTTTATGGGACACTGTACAAAATTGGCTGCAGCATTTGCCCGCAAAACATAGAGTGACTCCCGCTTTACACTCTTCTTTTATTTATACAAGATCTGTCCATCTCAATTACTCATTCACTCTTCAGCATTTTTCTAGATATGCTTCAAATATTTCATATCTCTTAATCTATTTTTTTCACAAAAGTTTAAGTGCTGAAGCAATAGCATAGCATCAGTGCCATTGGAGATGGGTGCAATCATGTGGATCAGAGTTTAGTTAGAAAGTATCGACAATATTCCATCATAAATATGGTGGGATATTGTCTGTGAATATGGCTCCACCATGGCTTCTCAAAGGAATAATAGCTGGCATGATGGCTATGATTAAATCATCAGTAGCTCAGGGATGTAAACTTAAAGCACATAAGCCAAAATAGTGAGTAAAAGCTATTTTGTTGCATATTGCTTTAAGGACCTAATTGGCAATTGAGTATGGATGATTCAAGGATAAAAGGATTGTGGATATGTGAATGGGCAGATTTGAAAGAGGTTGATTTATAAAGTTGGAATTAACGAGACAGTGAATCTACAATGTGTTTTGGATTAATAACAATACATGGTGTCAAAAGTGAAATCAGAACCTGGAGTGAAACTGACTGCTAGATGGAATATGGATTGAAAACAGAATGCAGAGAAAGAGAATTAAAAGCCATACCAAGGTATGTGCAGGTAACAAGATCACAGAAGTTGGTTGGAAGTTTAAGGCACAATTGGCAATGGTTTGAAAGAGACTTTACACTTTTTGACTAGAAGCAAATGTAAAGAAATTACAATAGGAACAACAGCCTGCGATATTTTAGATGGTGGCAGGCGAGGAAGCAAGGATCTATTTGGCAAACCAAGAAAGAGAGGTGGACATGCCAGTGAATGAGATGATGAATATTATGATGGAAAGATGCTGTGGAAGAAATAATATGTTGAAGAGGTGACAACAATAAATATGAGCGGACTGGAGAGAGAAACAGAAATGGAAATAGACAACAACAACAAGATTACATTTCTAGAATGCCTTTCACATTGGGAGGATGTCCCAAAGTACTGATAGATGAATTAGACAACAGACAAAGTTACAATGATACAGATGAAGAGTATGGAGTGCAGAGAATGTACACTTGAAGAGGGAGGCCAAACAGAATGGACAAATGTGGCAAATGTGGATCAGAAAATCATATAAGAAGACATCTTTTGAGAGGAAAAGAATGCTATCAATGGAAAAGGTATCAGCATTATTCAAGGTTATGTAGGAATAGACAAGAAAATGTAGGGAGATATGGCAGATCTAATGCACAGGAGGAAAGTGAAACAGAACGAAGAGTACAAGAGGTCAAATAACCTAAGGAGAACCAGAATTGGACAAATTAATTCAGGGGAATATAAAAGGCGAGACAGCTCAGATATAGAATCCAGAGAAAGCGAACAAGAAGAGGAGTACAACATTGAACCAGTGGAACTCATAAAGAGGGTACATATAAAAGTAAATGAAAAAAAATGAGTGGATGACACATTTATGGTGTGAAAAATTAAGGAAAGTAATTCAGTGCAAATTAGATATAGGAGCACAGGCCAGTGTAATGGCATGGAAAGAATATATAAAATTGGGAGAACCAAATAAAGAAAAAATGGAAAACGGGAAAGGTAAATAACATAAGGAAAACTTGAAACTGTGGGCAGAGTAGAGATAGAAATGATATACAAAAGGAAACCATACACAATAAAATTCCACATTGTAAAAATAAAAGCTGATACATTGTTAGGATTAAAAGATATAATAAAAATGGGAATGTTAAAAAGAATTGGGAATGTGAAAATAGAGGAAAGTGGAAGAAATAGTTGGACAATATAAACAAGTTTGCAGAAATACAGGATCAATGAAAGGAGAGTAAGATTAGAAGAGAAACTAGTACCATCAATTCAGCCATTAAGGAGAGTATCAGTGGCAATGAAAAATGACTGAAAGAAAAATTTGACCAAATGGAGAGGGACCAAATAATAAAAATGTAGACAAACTCACTGAGTGAGCGAGTGCAATGGTAATCATAGAGACACCAGATAAATCATTAGGATATGTTTAGATCCCCTGTTTAGTTAAACAGGGCTATAAAAAGGCAACATTATGCAATTACAGTACCACATTAGAAGATGTGCTTGGTTTGCTTTATGGAGCTTGTTACTTCTCGATAGTAGATTGTTCCTCAGGGTATTGGCAAGTCAAATTGTCAAAGGATAGTATGTGTTTGAAAACGTTTCTGACACTGTATAGGAGGTATTGCTTCCACAGAATGCCCTTTGGTATGACGTCAACACAAGAGATGTTTCAGTAAAAATTGTCACAAATATTGGAAGAAATATCAATTAAATTCCTGTAGCTCATTGGTTAGAGCACTTGCCTTACAAGCGGGAGACATGCGTTAAATTTCATTCAGGACAAAACCTTGGGCAAGGTTCCTTACTCTACACACCTAATAATAATGCATCAAAACGAGCAATAATAAATTGGTCATTTCAACTCGCGACTGGTTGTGGGACACTATTGTGTGCAATTGGCTGCTGTGTTTTGCCCACATATATAGTCAATTCACTTTGCAGTATATTCTGTGAAGCGCTTGAGACATCTAGAAGACGTGAAAAGCGCTATTTCAAATGCAGGATTATTATTATATTTACGTTATTTTGACAGTAAAACACTGAAAGAACAAAATGAAAGGTTGTAGAAGGTACTAAAATTGTTTGGAAGAAAATATAAACAACAACTTAGATTTATATTGCGCCTTCCACTCTGGTCAGCGTCTCAGAGCGCTTAACAATAATGCATCCCGTGGGCGAGCCAGGGGCAGGGGGAGAAAGGTGACCAAAGGCACGTTCGAAGAGAAAGGGCTTTAGCTGAGACCTGAAAAGGTAAACAGAAAATAAAGCTAAACAAAGAAAATGTAGTATAGAAGAAACTGAAGTAAAATACTTGGAACATATAACAACAACTTGGATTTATATAGCGATCTCCATACCAGACGGCAGCTCAGAGCCAGGGGAAGGGGGATCCCGGGGCTGAGCCAGGGGAAAGGGGGAAATATTTGAATCAATAAGGGAGCTGATAAAAGAAAAAAGAGAATTCACACAGGAAAAAGAACAGCAAAAAGTAGTTCAGCAAATAAAAGAAGCTATAGCAAGAGCTCCAGTGTTAGAATTTTATGTTCTGTATTGCCAGTTAAAATATATGTAGATACATGTAAAACAGGGTTATAGGCAACATTAACTCAAGAAGAAACAATTGTAGCATATACATGGAGGGTTCTATCACAGACAGAAAAAAAATATATGCATAGAGACAGAGTATTGGAGGCAATTTTTCCAAAAGGACTAAATGAAACACCGCCTCATTTGCAGAGAATGAGAATACAACTACAAAAGTACAATTTATTGTTTAGACTGATACCTGGTACATGGCAGATACACTAAGTAGGGCCAAAATGTCAAAATAGGAATAAGAAAGATAAATAATTAAAAAGGGAAATGGATATCTGGGTATGGGAAATCACAAAAGCAACAAGACTTGAGAATGAAATAATAGAAGCAAACAAAAAAGATAAAGTGAGTAAGGAAATTCAAACAATACTGAACAAAGGTTGGCCAGTAAATAGAAAAGATGCACCAGGAGGTAAGACCTTATTAGGAGTACAAAAATGAAATACATCAGAAAAACTGAATAATATATTGAGGGCACAGGACAATAATTCCAAGACAGTTAAGACATTTGTTTTGGGGAAACTTACATGACGGGCATTGATGAATAGAAAGGGTGGAGGGAAAAGCAAGAGAAATTGTATTTTGGTCAGGCATAAGCAAACAAATCGAGGACATACGAAAGTGTGAAACATGCACAAGACATCAAAATAGAGAAAGGCATGAACCTTTAATGGAGCATCAGAGACCAAACATGACATGGACAAAAATAAGGCATGGTATCAAATACAAAAAAAAATATTTTCCAGAAACAAATGATGCCTCTTATCATTCTTTATTACTATACTCATAATCTCCACCCAACTTTTTTACCTCAAACAAACAGTGGGACTCATAATTATGTTAGCCTCAAGACTCTCTATTTTGGAGAATAGATTTACCAGTCATATAACACTTGTTCCTGCTTCCAAATAACAATAACAAATTGTATTTATGTAGTGCCTTTCACTTCATAGTACTGTACAGTACATCCCAAGTGCTGAATAAATTAGCTGTATGATATAAGTAGGATCATCAAGATCTACGTTTCCATTATTTTCCATTCAGTAGTAAGAGTGAACATTCATTACTGTCGACCACATATATATCCTATATTTATATCTCCAAAATTGTTTGTTATTGAGAAGATTTCAGTTGGCATTATTAGGCATTACCCTGCTCTGTGTTCATTCATGCATCAGCACTGGTTTAATGGATTTATACTTTATGCACATTATTATTGATAGCCTGGCCAGACCTAGATAAAGGCTTATTACCAATGGAGGACTTTCAGAACATACTGTATTCACCCATACTGGGATCTAAATGAAAGAAAAAATGGGTAATTAAAACAGTGTTTATATTTGTGATCATTTTCATTCATTCATACTCTATTCAAATAGTTTTTACTTTTACAGAGCTACTTCAACAATAGATATCACACTGATGAATTCACAGACAAATTCTGTCAAAGTCATTAATTCTTAACAAGGAGGCTGATCAAAGAATTCAAGTAGCTGGGGGCACCAAATTCAATGAACAGATAGAATGACTGTAATGATAGACCAGTGGAAAAGACATTGGCATAAAATATTAAGTTTTTTTAAAAAATCAACTCAAATTCAACAATTTATACAGGGACGCAAAAGAGGTTATCTACATAAAATAGAGGGGATGCTGAAATATGTTTTTTACAGTCGCTTATATTTTTATAGTGACAGTGGAAAAGATAAGAAATTTGGGCAGTATAATGGGAAACATAGAGAGTAGAAGAAGTGATTGACTTAAAATGTCTAATGGATCTCTCCGGGAGTGAAATCAACCTCAGTTTTCTGTTATTTGCAAATAACAGAAAACTGAGGTTGATTTCGCTTAAATGAAAGGAAAATATCCCTCCACCTTGCAAAATTGACAATAATGCAGCTTCCATAGGAACTATTTACTGTAGATAAAATGGTTTGAGAACCATACCAAAGGGATATCCTTCAGATTAAGACTGCTGCTGTGTTTTATACTAGTACTTAGTATGCTGTGGCTACTTTAACAGGATTAGTTTAACACCAGCATTTGGCTTCTCTCTCAAACTTACTGAATCCATGCATAACCATAACCTGAGACATATTTCCGATGTGAAGAGCTATACAAGTGGAATTTGTAATTGTTGTTGTTGTCTAGATCAATCATTAGTTCTCTCCCTCATATTTGGTCTCTGAAAAAGACCCCTTTATTCTTCACTTTCGTTTCCATCTCACACCAAGTGCTTCCAAGATCCTCATCCACACCTTCATTACCTCCCACCAGACCTTTTCATAGGTACTCCTTGCTAGTCTCCCTAACTCCACTATCCATAAGCTTCAATTGATTGAAAATTCCAACCCTGCATCCTCATCCAACTACACACATCTATCACCCCAGTCAGTCCTTGCCAGGTTTCACTGTCTTCCAGTCTCCCAACAGATTGATTTTATGGTCCTCACCCTCAAAGGGTACTATACTGATGCAAGTCATTTGTTTTGTAACCAATGTTGCTCCTGAAGAGACTTCCTCCTGGTGTAAATAGACTCATGTCCAAATGCAAGGATTATCATTATTATTCAATCGATAGAAATTCTAAAACTGATTCTATGGTTTCATATGACAAGACATGAAACTAATCCACATAGGTCTGGGATTCAATCCCTGTTCTCCATTGATTTAGTTGATGTCAACTGGAATGGTGATAGGTCCACTATAATTTGTAGTCAGTGTCCCTATCTCTAAAACTCATTGCCAAACACTGGACACTGGAGAAGTGCATCATGTGTCTAGTCAGAAGCCTAAAATATGTCAAGATCTCACCTTAAAATGTAGGATCATGCTAATTGGGGGAAATTAATTTCCATTTTTAGAGCCATATAAAGTATTCTCAGAATATTATAGCAATAATAATAAACTGTGCATTTGATACACATTCTTATACATCAGACAAAGGACTACTTCCATTCTGCAACACAAATCTCTAAAAAGAATGCAGTGCATTCTAGGGTCCGTCGATATGGAAATTTTCCAATTTAGATATATCGATGGGCTCATATCAAGATATACCGAAATATCGATATTTTAGGGTTTTTCGTACTACGCATGCTGTCTCTCTCCCCCCCCCCCCCCCCCCCCCAGCCGTCTCTCTCCCCCCCACCCCACCCGTCTCTCTCCCCCCCACCCCACCCCCAGCCGTCTCTCTCCTCCCTCCCAGCCGTCTCTCTCTCCCTCCCACCCCCAGCCTTCTCTTTCCCCCCCCCCCCCCCATCCCTTGCATACCTGTATATTGTATTCGAGGACTATGAATACAATATGGCGGCTTTGCACCTTGGTCTGTGCATTGTGTATAGAGATGAGCATTCTGGGTCTTGTAGTTCAGTGTGCGCGCATTCTGATTTTTTACCTCGATATATCGACTTTTCGATATATTGATACTTTTGAAATACCTATGTAGGCGTATCGATATGAAAATTATATCGGGTTTTAGCGATATATTGATATATCGCTGGACCCTAGTGCATTCACACACTCTTCTTTCACCACATCTCTGACATGAAATTAGTTTGGAAAACCAATCTGAAATGGCTACCACAAATCTTCTCTAATGTACCATTAATATGAAATTAGGGAGCACGAACACTAAATTCCTCACCCTCACTATTATTAAAGAGATTCACCCATGCAATCCATTGAGCACAACTAATAATGTATCAACTTTTCTCAATTTGGGGATACTAGGCGATGATGCATCCTCATTTGACTAAATCAGCTCCAAAGTGACACAGGGAACTACACAAGGAGAATTTGGAAAGACCACCAAGTCTGCAATACTCTGACTGACCAGCGGGGTCCCTGTAGAACTGTTTTAGATGAACACAACTGGATATGTGTAGAATATAATATCTCCAGGGCTGTTCTGTACAGTACAGTACTGGTACTGTATTCAACAACATATACGGTAGTATGGGTGGGTGGGGCGGAGGTTCAGCTGAACTACCTCCAAGGTGACATATTTGGCAATGGAATATCAGAATTGAGCCAACCCTTTGTGTCGCTCTTGATTGCGCAGTTTCAGCGCTAGGGTGGTCCGCAGTAATCCAGGGTGCTGATGATGACAGCACAGCCAACCTGGCTCATTGACAGGACTTGGAAAAGCAAACCACTCAGAAAATTATTCCCATTCAGCTTCTGTTAACTCTGCAAGACACAGAGAGTGATTTTAGCTGGACAAGTAATGGGAACGCTTGCCAGAAAGTCCTGTTAATGACAATGTTTAGCTGGTTAGACCAGGAATGCCCCCAATGCACACTCTGGGATCCCCAAGCCTGGGCTCTTGTCAATCGACGCTTAATATTGTCCAGAATTAGGTAAGCAGGATGCATCCCTCCAGGGAAAGCATATGCATTCCATTTTAGCAAATGACTCTGGAATTTCCATATATAGAACTACAAAATTATTAATTCATAATATCCAGGCTTGATTATGTAAATTCCTTGATTGTTGCCCTTCACAACTCCTCCCTCCACAAGCCGTAGATCATCCAGAACTTTGCAGCCCATATCCTCTCCCACACCAAGCTCTGCGTACCCTCATCCTCGCCCAACTCCACTGGCTTCCCATCACACAGAAGATACAGTTCAAAATCCTGGTCCTCAACTTCAAAGCCCTACCAACCTGTCCTTTCCCTCTGCTCAGAGGGCTCCAGCCTGCTCCATATTCTCCAACCCACTTGGCCCACCATTGGCAGGTGAGCCTTCAGCCACTCTGCTCGCAATCTTTGGAATTCCATCTAGAAGTCCCTTCACCTTGCGCCCTCCATAGACTCCTTCAAGTCCCATCTCAAGAACCTCCTCTTTGACCGTACCATCGGTCATCCCCCTTCCCCCCCACCTCTACATCTTCTCTGATCCCAACCCCAGCATGTGTCTGAAACACTGACTGTCCAGCACTTTGCTACATCCTCGTGACGTGAAAAACGCTATGCAAATTTAATTTTGTTGTTGTTGCACTGGCATTAAATGAACATTTTACATGGTGCCCTCCATTATGCTTTACTCAAATCCAAGAGACAATTCAACCATTCTCAATGTGAACAATTTATCACAGTCAACTTTAATAAATCCACTTTGTGTATTTCAAACATTCCATTGGATCACCTCAAAATCTCCTCTATCCAGTGAGAACACACATCATGCTTCATCTTTCTTCATCAGTTCAACCACTCAAAGCAAATAATATCAATCCTATTTGCTGAACAATTCTTCAAAAAAAACACTCAAAATAGAATGAAAGCTTTTTGCAGAAAGAACATGATCTCTTTTGATTTATACCACCTGAGCAGAACAGTCGAGTTACAACATAGCAATCAAACCATGAAATTAATTGTGTTTTATAATTTTAATAAATTACTAGCTGTACCCCTTGCAGCTGCTCTTGCAACCAATTGCATTAATTTGGCCTTCTCTCTTTCATTTGGCATTTTAATTTATCCTTAAAAGGCTTGATCTTCACTTCTTAGATATCTTTATCCATTAAGATTTTTAAAAATGTACTGTTGAATTCATTAGCATCCCTTATTCACATATATGCATACATACCCTTTTTCGAGGACTCTCGTAGGAGGCCTCCTGTCGGGTGAACTCAGTGGGAAGACTCAATGGGAGATCTGCTGTAGGAAACTTCCTTGTTGAGAGGATTCCTGTGGTATGATACATATGGGAGGACTCCTTATTGGAGCCCATACATATGTGATGAGTTTCTTTAGGTCACCAATAGGAGATACTCCCCAAAAATGTATGCCCATCACACTATCCCATTCAAGACTTTTCCAGTGAGGTATAAATCATGTCTGTACATGAATTGGTTATTGTGTTATTGGTGGAAGACATACAGATAGATATTTTGTCTTTATCAGTACAGCTGTATCTCTCTAGGACAGTATTTGCTTTCAATTATCACTACTTTGCTGCAAAACCCCATGGATAATTTGAGGGAGAATTGAATTAAAGCATGTTTTAATATAACTCATCAACGATTGGAGACAGCCCTGAAAAATGATATAGAGTAGGGGTAGGGGTAGAAGAGGTGATTCATGCTATATGAAATGCAAGGATTATTATTATAAATTAATCTGTAATTTGGCTGTCACATCTGAATACTGTACTAGGGAGCATCATTGAAGAGCGCATTGGTGTTCCTCGGCTGATTTCTACTTTCTTTTTGTGAAGACGCAGCAGGAGGATGGAGCAACCATCATTGAAAATATTCCCAAACTATTCAGACATTCTCTTTTACCTTAAGAACAGTCCATCAAGTTTCCCCCTACCTAGCAGAAAAGAAGCAGGAAATATTGGACAGGACATACCATGAACTTGGTATAGCACAAGGGAAACCATCGGTCAATATAATTGACACAATAAACATAGAAAAGATTTCATGAACTCTATTTCTGATGTCTCCAAGTCAAATAATCACTAAGACTAGTTCTAATTTTTGATTCCACTCCCTGAATGACACCTGTGCACTGATATTTAGATGTGGTGCAAAAGCAAAGATAGACTTTGCCAGTTTAGAGCTCTTCACACCACTGAAATATTTCAAAGCATTTCACAGGTAATTATTGTCAAATATGGTGAATGTTTTTGTGGGTCATTTTCATCAGCAAGAACCTACAAACAGCGTCAACGATCAATTAATCAGAAGGATTGTTGGCCTGACCAAAAATACTTTGCTTTAAGTGCTGTGGGATCTTTGAATGTTGTTCAAGCGTTTTGGGATGTTACCCTACATGAGGCGTAATGTATAAGTAAATGCACATTATTGTTGTTCAACATTTCCTTTATTAAACAAGAACTCATTTTAATATGCCATATGAAGAAGGGCATTACTTGCCCAAAACTGGACTGCAGTGGCAGTGATGAGAGATAGAATCGGTGATCTTGACATGGAATTTTCAACCCACAATGTACTGAGGTAAGTATATGAACTGAATCAAATCCTCTTGCACAAAAGTGTCTTATGTCCACTCTTCCTCCAAACAGCAAAGCTGAGATGATGCATGATACACATGGATGTAAACCTATTTCTTACTGTTCTATTGCAAAGCATATTTGTGCAACTATGCAGTGAAACATGTCTCCCCCCTTTCTGACTGGATTGGTAAAAATATTATACTCAAATATGATCTGTCCATTTCTCAGGAATAGTTTCAGATTGTTGCATGGTAGTTTGTCGATTGACAAATAAAGACTTTGTAAGGGGAGTGATCAAATAGATAGGAGAAAGCTCCCAAACCTCCCTGGATGACTAAGGAAATCGGGGCCAAAATCAAACAAAAAAAAGAGGCTTATGATAAGTGTCAGGCTCAAAATTCAGAAGGGAACAAAGCAGAATATAGGAAGTGTAGGATAGAACTAAAAAAGGAAGTTAGAGGGGCAAAGAGACTGCATGAAAAAGAATTAGCGAGTAAGATTAAGGGGAACCCTAAGGTTTTTTACCAACATATTAAGAGTAAAAGGTTGGTCAAGGAGAGGGTGGGGCCAATTAGGGACCTAGGAGGAAATCTCATTGTGGAGGCAGAGGGCATGGCTGATGTACTGAATGAGTACTTCGCCTCTGTCTTCACAAAAGAAAATGATACAGCCAATGCCATGGTATTAGAGGAGAGGGTAGGAGAAATGGATAGAATAATTATAACCAGAGAGGAAGTGCTAAAAAGGTTGACGTCGCTCAAGGTGGATAAGTCACCTGGTCCGGATGGGATGCACCCTAGGTTACTAAGTGAGGCACGGGAGCAAATAGCAGGGACTCTGGCCACGATCTTTCAATCTTCCTTGGACACAGGGGTCGTGCCAGAGGACTGGAGGATAGCTAATGTTACTCCCTTGTATAAAAAGGGGCAGAAGGACAAGCCTGGTAACTACAGACCAGTCAGTCTAACGTCGGTAGTGGGCAAACTTCTAGAGTCCATAATCAGGGACAAGGTAGATCTTCACTTAGAAAGATATAGGCTAATAAAGGACAGTCAACATGGATTTGTTAAAGGCAAATCTTGCCTTACAAATCTGATAGAATTTTTTGATGAGGTAACGGAATGGGTGGATAATGGTAGCGCAGTTGATGTAGTTTACATGGACTTTCAAAAGGCATTTGACAAAGTGCCACATGAGAGACTTATTATGAAATTAAAGGCCCATGGCGTAAAAGGGACAGTGGCAGCGTGGATCCACAACTGGCTGCGAGACAGAAAGCAGAGAGTTGTAGTGAGCGGCTGTTTTTCAGATTGGAGGGAAGTGAGCAGTGGTGTGCCACAGGGATCGGTTTGGGGACCATTGCTGTTTGTAATCTACATCAATGATCTGGACTTGGGTGTACGGGGTACAGTTTCCAAGTTTGCAGATGACACTTAGTTAGGGAGAATAGTAAACAGTGAGGAGGATAGTAGCCATCTGCAAGAGGATATAGACAAATTGGTAAAGTGGGCAGACACATGGCAGATGAAGTTTAATGCAGAGAAGTGTGAGGTGATGCATTTTGGGAGAAGAAATGAAGGGAGGCAATATAGGCTAGATAGTACAATTTTAAATGGTGTGAAGGAACAGAGAGACCTGGGGATTTGTGTTAGTGACTCGTTGAAGGTGGCAGGACAGGTAGACAAGGCTGTTAAGAAGGCATATGGGATACTAGGCTTTATAAATAGGGGTATAGAGTACAAAAGTCAGGAAGTGCTGACTAACCTCTATAGGACTTTGGTGAGGCCTCAGCTGGAATACTGTGTTCAATTCTGGTCACCACACTACAGAAAGGATGTGAAGGCATTGGAAAGGGTGCAGCGAAGATTTACTAGGATGGTGCCAGGATTGAGGGACTTCAGCTATGAGGAGAGGCTAGATAGGCTAGGGTTATTCTCTCTGGAGCAGAGAAGATTGAGGGGAGACCTAATAGAGGTTTATAAGATCATGAGGGGTTTCGACAGGGCAAATAGAGAAAAACTATTTCCACTCGTGGGTGAATCTGTGACTCGTGGTCACAGATTTAAAATAGTTTCAAGGCGCAGTAGAGGGGAGCTGAGGAGAATTTTTTTCACTCAGCGAGTTGTTCGAATCTGGAATGCATTGCCTGAAAAGGTGGTGGAGGCTGATTCGATAACAACTTTTAAAAGGGAATTAGATCTTTATTTAGGGAGAACGGGTCTATTAGGCTATGGGGAGCGGGCAGGGCAGTGGGATTGAATCGCTCTTTTCAAAGAGCCGGCACAGACTAGATGGGCCGAATGGCCTCCTTTTGTGCCGTAAAATTCTATGATTCTATGATTCTATGAACGAAATAGTACAAACATTCTTCCTTATATTTAGTTTAAGTATTTCAAAACAACTAAACAACTCCAAAACAATACAATGTTATTTTTTCTCATCATTTATGATTGAAAAAATAACATTGTATTGTTAAACCTTCACTAGACCCATCCCTACTCTCCAGCTACCGCCCCGTCTCCAACCTTCCATTCCTCTCCAAGGCCTTGGAATGAGTTGTTGCTTCCCAGCTTTGCTCCTTTCTTTCTCGCCATTCCCTCTTCAAACCCCTACAATCTTGTTTCCGTGCTACCCATTAGCACAGGGACAGCCGAGGTCAAAGTCTCTAACGACATTCTAAACATCTGTGATCAAGGCTCTTTATCTACTTGTCCTTCTCAATCTCTCTGCTGCCTTCAACACTGTCGATCACTCCATCCTCCTACACCATACACCTACCAACTCAATGTCCACAGATCTGCCCTCACCTGGTTCGACTCCTACCTTTCTCATCGTCTCCACATTGTAGCCACCAACGGCTTCTCTTCCAGCTCCCACACTGTCAACTGTGGCATTTCCCAGGGCTCTGTTCTTGGCCCCCTACTTTGTAACATCTGTATGCTCCCCCTTAGTGACATCATCTTCAGACATGGGGTTAACTTCCACGTGCACACAGATGACATCCCAACTCCATCTTTCTGCCTCTACCCTCGACTTCAGGACTACAACTGTCCTGACAGATTGCCTGTTAGGCATCAAGTCCTGGATGAGAGCTAACTTTTATAGTTGAATGTCAACAAAACTGAGGCCCTCCTGATTGGCTCGCGCCAATGCCTTCACACATTAGGCCCTAGCAGCATCAACCTCCATGGTTGCACACTCAACGTCACCAAGCCAGTCAGGAACCTGGATGTCTTGTTCGATCCTCAACTGTCTTTAATCCCCTATATCCAAGCAACAGCCTGCTCTGCCTTCACTCACCTCCACAATATTGCCTGACTCTGACATTACCTCACCCCCAAGGTCGCTGAAACCCTCAATCAAACAATCAATCAATCAATCAATCAATCAAAACTTACATTTATATAGCGCCTTTCACATCGAGAGGACGTCCCTTCAAAGCCCTCCATAGGCTTGCCCCACTCTGCGACCATGTAACCCCCTACCAACCTGCCCTCCCCCTCCGCTCAGCAGCTTCCTCCACCTTCCCTGACACACACACCCCACCTTTGGCAGGCGAAAGGAACTCTGGAACTCTATCCCGCAGTCCCTCCATGTCGCCCCCTCCCTGGCCTCCTTCAAGTCCTGCCTCAACACCCTCCTCTTCGACAGTCCCATCGGTCACCCAAATCCCCCCATTTCCCTCCACCCTTTCTGTCACCGACCCCAGCTCAGGTCTGAAATAATGACTGTCCAGCGACTGTCAGATATATTGTCCAGAAACCATATTGTCAAGTAAACTATTACAGTACTTTCTAAATGTGATGGTGAAATCTGTTAGAGAGGTTGCACTCAGACGTTTGAGCAAACCATGTGTTTCTTTACCAGTGGAGCTCAAGAATAAAAAAAAGTTATGGCAAATAGCTTGCCGTTATCAGAGATGTTGTGAAATGTAACTTGGTCGCGACCTGACTGTTCAGCACTTTGGGACGTCCTCCCGACGTGAAAGGCACTGTATAAGTGCAATTTTGTTGTTGTTGTTGTTGTTGAAATCCAAAAATTGTAAAAAATGCTCGTCAGTACAGCAGCCGTTACAATCTATTATTGCAAAATAAGAAGGGAGTTTCTCCCGGTGTCCTGACCAACAATCCCTCAAATAAAATAGGGCATTCACTCCATGGCTTCTTGTGAGACGTTGCCTTACACAAACTAAAAAACCTGTGTTCAACCACAAAATTACATTGCAGTGCTTTGAGACATCTGACAAATAATTTTTATTGTTAACATTTATAATAAATATCCTATGTTGATTTCAAATTATATTTTTCTGATTCCATTTCGTTCATGTGCTGCTGATTACCTCAGCCAGAAAGTGATATAATCATTTATTATGGATGGGTCATTCTTAGCAATGTTGAAAATGCAATATTCAATAACTTCACTGCTCTGATAAAAATCCTTACATTTGATATAGCTGCCTTACCATTGGCGGGCGAGCCTTCAGCCACTCTGCCCCAACCTCTGGAACTCCATCCTGCAGTCCCTCCGCCTCGCCCGCTGCCTGGCCTCCTTCATGTCCCACCTCAAGACTCTCCTCTTCAATGGTCCCATCTGTCACCCCAAATCCCCCCCCTTTCCCTCCACCTGCCCCGTCCCTGACCCCAGCTTGAGTCTGAAACAATGACTATTGGCATTGTTAATCACCCATGTTGTGCCTCAGCCCTAATCATGTAGAAAACAATTATCATCAATTTCCCCAAAAAACTTTGATGTGTTAATATTTGAGGGTTTAGAATTCGGAAGTCTTTTCATGGTGACATGTAAATAGTTAATTCCATCACCACTTCTAGGAAAGCTGAATTGAATAAAATAAGTACAACAAAAAAGACTTTAAAGTACTGTATTTAACAGTGGCCTAATTACAAAATGTAGGTTTGTATGTCAGAGTCATTTATAATCTAAAAAGGTTTCCTAATATCCTGAAACTTAATTCTTATTCTAGTTACTTTATTTATAATATTGTTTGCCGAAAACAACAATCAAATTCACTTCAAACTTTAATCTTAATAACTCAGTTAATTACCTGCCGTTAGGTGACTTGAATAAGCTATTCTGTGGCACCCCAAAGGAGGTGCAGTGGAACAATTGATCTTTTTCCCTCTTCAATCATGCCAACCTATTTCCCCTGAATCCCTCCAGCTTTCAAAAATATCCTGATTATTCCTCTGTGATTAAAGTTAATAAACTTACCACCCTCTGGTTTTGCAAAGCACATAAATCAACCAACGAAAGATGAATTTGCATTTCATATCAACAACAACAACAAAATTACATTTATAGAGCACCGTTCACCTCGGGAGGATGTCCCAATGCGCTGGATATCATACTTAGAACTGCAAATCAAAGACAGTATAATACTACAACAATATTTAAAATAGCTTCTGTCTAATTCCAAATTAACCCAAACATGTGTGATTAAATTAATATAAAATAATATTCAAGATTGTATTTAACTGAGCCAAGGGATAGCTTGATTCAGTTGGAAGCATTCTTGCCTCTGAGTCAGGGACCCACATCAGGGCTTTGAACTGATAGTCCAGGCTGATACTCCACTGTAGTACTTGGGAAGAGCTACATTGTTGGAAGCATTGTCTTTCTGAGGAGATATTAAACTGCCAGCTTAGACGGACATTTACAATCCTGCAGCACCACTCAAAAAGATAGCAGTGTTTCTCTTGGTGGGCTGGAGAGAAAAAAAATTAAATTAGTCATTAGTTTCATGACTGTTTGTGGGATTTTGCGGTGCGCACATGGAATGCCGCATTCATCTGCAAGTACACAGTTTACATTAAAAAACTTATGTGAAGCGCTGAAGCAGACATCTCGACAATGTAGTAAGACCTAATAGCAAAAGCAAAAGTCATTATATTATTATAAGAACATAAAATATTACAGTTAGTCTCCTCATCCATATGTTAGTGAGTGGAAAGCAACCTGGGTTTCTACTCTTGATCACAAGCAAGAACTCTTCCCAACTCACATGGAAGGTGAACATGAACATGTGTGAAGCTCAGAAGAATACAGGATTGGGTTTGGCTATGGTGCCCCTATCGTAAACAGCTTGCCAACATTCACTGTCAAAGCTCACAAATGAATAATGACACTTGGGTGACATGCAGTGTAAAGGGTGTAGAGTGGAACGATACTCAATAAAAAGAAAAATAAGTCAATATTCTTCACGCTAGGAGGGGAGGCTGAATAACGGACAAGAAAAATTGAACAACAAGAAAAGAACTCTGCATTTGTTTGGAAACTACATTGTGTAGCTGTGACTTCAACCAAAGCAGATTCAATCTTTGATGCTGTGCTTAATAATGCTGAATGGGATATTTTATTGTGAAGGTAAAATAAGCAATAATAAATGAGGTTTCCATTTATTAGATGTGAATACATCTGGACATAAGCAGATCTGATATATCCTGGATTGGCTGTGTTAAGCATAATTGTTTGTTAGAAATAAACACGGTTTATTTCTAAATATATAATTGGCACTGTGTATTGTTCTTTTTTATTTCACAGCAATATTCTTGTAATAATAAATAATAATAATTCTTGCATTTGTCATAGCACCTTATCATGTCTTCTAGACATCTCAAAGTACTTTACAGAATATACTATAAAGTGAATTAACTGCATATTTGTGGGCAAAGGTCAGCAGCCAATTGTGCACATCAGTGTCCGACAAACAATCATAGATTGAATTGACCAATTTATTACCATTTTTTATTATTATTCTTGATGCCGAACAAAATATTGTAGTGCTAGAAAAACAAAAGAATTCACAATAATTTTTGAACACTCTAAAATGTATATTTTTCTTAAAAATAACCCAGAAGACACAGCTTTCACCCCTCCATAAAATTCACATAGACCATCTCTGACTCTTCCCTTCCTCAACTTCACCATTTGCATCTTGGGCCATGGATTATCAATAGATATATTTTACAAGCCCACCAACTCCCACAGCTATTTGAAGTATACCACTGCCCACCCCGCCTCATGTAAAGATGCCATCCCTTTTCCCAGTTCCTCTGCCTCCACCACATCTGCTCTGTTGATGCCACCTTTCAAGCCAGAGCATCTCAAATTTCCAGCTTTTTCCTCGACTGAAAGCTCCGTTCTGCTGCAGCAGACAGTGTCCTTGACCATTTCTGCCCCGTTTCCCACATCTCTACACTCACCCATTCCCCTTCTTTCCAGAACCTTGATAGGGTCCCCTTAGTCCACACCTACCACCCCACTAGCTTCAATATCCAAAGAATAATTCTCCACCATTTATGTCACCTTCAGTGTGACCCCACCACAGAGCATATATTTCCCTTCCTTCCCCTCCCAGCCTTCAGAAGGAACTGTACCCTCCCTGACTCCCTGGTTCATTCCTCCATCAACACTAACAGTCGCTCCCCTTCCCTTGGAACCTTCCCATGCCAGCGCAGGAGGTGCAATTCTTGCCCTTTTGCCTCTTCCCAGACCACTATCCAAGGCCCCAAGCACAGTTTTTATGTAAGACAATGATTTACATGTACTACCACAAATGCAGTATACTGCAACCGCTGCTTATGATGTAGTCTCCTCTACATTGGGGAGACCAAACACAGATTGGGTGACTGATTTGCCAAACACCTCAGTTCTGTCCTGAAATACAATCCTGACCTACCAGTCTGATCTCTCCTGCACTGTTCCAATGAACCGCAGCGCAAACTCGAGGAACAGCACCTTATCTATCTGCTAGGGACCTTACAGCACACTAGCCTTAATATTCATTTCAATAACTTTTGGCTATAGCAGCTCACCATTCCCCTCTTCTGTGACCATCTTATCTGCCTGTTCTTTTACAATTTCACCCCCGCTTTGTTTAATATTATTAACTGTTTTTCTCTCCAGTTTTGTTACAATCTCCCCGTTTCACAACATTAACACCTCTTTAACCCATCATCTCCTGCCCTCTACCCCATTTTCCCCTTTTGTCTTCCTTGCCCTGCCTCTCCCTCTCTGTTAATGCTTAAAAGCCTCTCCTTCCCAACATGCCCCAGTTCTGACGAAGGGTCGTGGATCCAAAACGTTGATTTACTTTTCCTTTCTCCATAGTTTCTGCCTGACCTGCTGAGTGTTCCTAGCGACTTCTGTTTGTGTTTCAGATCTGCAGTATTTTGCGTTTTTGTCTAGCTTGGTGTGCTAAAATAAAAGTGAATCTTCATTATTTGCCTTCAATTTGTATTGTTCTCCTTTTAATTAGCTCACAAATGTTCTCTTTATGAAATTTTTTTTACCAGCAACATTGTGAATAACCAGGGTCTTTCTCCTTGCAGTAGGGTGGGGTAAGTGGGGTTTGCTTAGAGCTGCACCATAATAATAATAATAACAATGATAATCCTTACATTTGATATTGCACTTTTCACGTCTTCTAGACGTCTCAAAGCACTTCACGGAATATACTGTAAAGTGAATTGACTGAATATTTGTGGATGTAACACAATTATTCACAGCAGTGTCCCCCAAAGAGTTGTAGATTGAAATGACCAATTTTAGTTTTTTTTTAAGAGGGATTATTATTAGGCATGTGGAGTAAGGAAACTTTCCCAAGGTTTCGCCCTGACTTGCCTGGATTCAAACACAGGTCTCAGGCTTGTAAGGTGAGTGCTCTAACCACTGAGCTACAGGATTCCACAAATGGCAACGGAATGACAGAATTGAGTCAACCGTCTGTGATGGTCTCAGTAACTCAGGTTCACAGAACTTCCAGGACACTGCTGATAACAGCCCAGCCAGACTAGCTCACTGGCAGAACATGGAAGGGCACTTTGGACACAGGGAATCTTCCCACCCAGTTCCTGTTAACTCACAAACCCTAATGGGTCCTAGTTAGACAAGCAGAGGGAAAGCTTGCCAGACAGTGCTTTCAATGGCAATGTATTTCGCTTTAGCTGGTTCGATTCTATCAGTACCCTAACACATACTCTGGACTCCCCAAGCCTTACCTTTTGCCAGCCTGTGCCAAATATTCTCTGGAATTAAGTAATAAAAAATAATTATTGTATTTGATCTAGAGCCTTATCATGTCATCGAGACATCTCAAAGCGCTTCACGGGATATTAGGCTCTTGCCAACCTGCACCTAATACTACTCTGCAGAATTAGGTAAGCAGGGTCATCCGTCCAGGGAAAGAGTGTGCATTACATTCCAATGAATATCTCTGGAATTTCCGTGAATAGATGGGATGCATGGAATTCTCTGTTTGTTTTGGATATTCAAGCTAGTAATGGGTTTCTCCATGTGTTAGATACCTGTTGACACCCCAAAAACAACAACACCACCAAATCACATTTTTTTGTAGCATCCCTTCGAAAAACAAAACAGACCATTCAAAGAATAATCTTTCTTCTGAGTCAGATGCTTTTGGGTTCAAGTCGCATGGTGGAACTCTGAGTTCATAGCCTAGGCTGACATTCCAGTGCAATACTGTCCTGGGAAACAATGCATTGACCATCCTTTCATAAGAAATTACTATTATTATTCATAATGATTATTAACATCTTTTCACAGGAGACATTTAAAACTGACCAAATTGGCTGTTGATTTCCCCGATAAATACATAGTCACTACATTTTATGGATAAAAATCTGCATGACATATTTGACATATTGTCAAGTGTAAGGGTTATTATTATTCATTTAAAATTTTTTGATTATAGGTAAACTATTTTAATAGGTAAATACTGGTGACACATCAAAGAATTAACTTGGGGGAAGTTACTGCACTGAAATAGGAGGAAAATCCTTAGTACTGTAGTAGCTTACGAAACACTGGGTTACTCAATAGCTTCCTCACATTACTGCAGTCTGGTTCCTCTGTCATTGATAACATATGCTGTAGAAAATATTTTTAAGAAAGACCAAAACTAAAAGAGGAACAAGGATTTACCAGTTTCCTATAACTTTCCAAAACATCATAAATACTGTATAATAAATATCTTGGGTTGCCTCACTGCTGCTGACATCTAATAAATCATGTTACGGAATTCTGCCTCCCCTTCAGTTTGGGCTACACCAACCTGCCAAAAATGAACAACAACCTCATTAGTATGTCACTTGTCAAACTAATCAAATTAATATTGTGCTACTAACTGTCTATGTATGTCTGTACATTCCAAAGAGTGCTACGTCACTGTATGTACTATATGTATGTGTACATATACAATGTAGCTCCACGATTAATCCAGATAAATAAACTTTGTATCTGTCAACAAATCAATTAAAATTAAAATAGAGAAAACGTTCAGTTCTCTATTTAAATATTTAATTAAATATTTTTTCTTTAGAAGTGTTATTGGAGAACAACATAGTTCACACAGCAACAGAAGTTTATTTTATTTATTTGTGTCTGTGTTTTTAACATATCCTGTACAAAATGCAATGCAATCCAAAAATGAAAGTTTTGTCTTTAGAAAAACTGGTTGCTAATGATATAAAATAATATAAATTTAGAGCTAATTGTTCCATCATATCCATACAATAACTTCTTAAGTACTGTATTGTATTTTTTGCATGTTCCCCCATAATTTCTTGATGATATTATGTTATCCAAGTGAAACATACTTGCCATTCAAACAAAAAGTTATTTAGTTCCCGGAGAATCGCTGTCCACATTAAAATAGCTTTCATAACAAAGTGCTTGTATGACCTTCATCAAATGTTTTCAAATGAATCACACAGTGACATATTACATTGACATCTTGGATTTATAACAGTGATGATCATGTGGAAAATGACATATTTTTTTCCCTCTACGAACAAAAAAGGGCTTGATTAAACTTATTTTCTTCTAAAGACTGGCCTTCTAGAATTTATTTCAGGAAAAAACATTGGATTCAAAGAATTAATGTATTCTGTTTCTTTGTTTAAATCCCCTCATCAATTTTATCGTTTATAGTGACTCCCAAAGAATGTAGAGAGATACACAGAGCCTATTTCCAGTTTTAAGGTTTTACTGTTTCCTCACAAGCTGGCAGTCATGTCAGCAAAAAAGATAAACTGCAGTTCCCTGTGAAACACAACCCCTCCCCCAAAGAGCAAAGGTCATGGCAGCTGTATGCCCTCACAGAACAAACACATCTAAACTCTTTGCAACCACTGCTCATTGACAAAGGGAACATTTCTAATTTTTCTCAAGAAAAGGGATTTGCTTAGAATTTCATGACACAGAGAGATTTCCAAACGATTTAACCAGTTGCAAAGCAAAGGACTATTCATCAAATAAGAAATGCAGCCTAAAATAACAGGCAAATCAATCATACACCAAAGCGTACATTAATTTAGCAACAAGACTATAATTACTTTTATATTTTGCTATTGAAAAATGCTGTTAATAAGGATACCGTTTTGCAGTAATGTAGTGTTTAAATGTTTTTAAAATGTTGAACCAGGACTCTTGTGATCATGAAATGTCTTTAGAGGAAGGTATATCAATCAAAGTGCAGATTCCATTTTGTAACAATCATTTTGGAAAAAACGTGGATAGGGAGAATGTTGTTAATACTCTTCACAAAGAAAATGCTTGTGGAATTTGTGAGAAATAAATACTCAAAATGGTATTGTCTTCATTCGCACTCTCCCCCCAACCCCACTCCCCACCTTATCACTCATTTCTTTAAGTTTATTTATGCAGATTTTACACAGATATTTGATTGGAGATTTCTATCTTCTATGGCAATGACACTAAACAAAACATGTAATTGAAGTCTACCATTGTTGAATTAAGATAAATATTTCCTGTACTTGTTTTATGTTTTCAATGAATACACTATGCAAAAAGGACTGTTTCATATCCATTATGGCAATCTTTTTGTAAATACAGATATTTACAAGAATATTTCCGCTTCTATATTTAAAAAAACTGCAATAATTTGTTATAGGTGAATCTTCATCACATTATTTAATTTTAAATATTAAATACTCAATGTTAACTTGAAATGTGGTTTAATGTATTGAAATTTTGTATTACAATATTGCATGTTCAATAAGTATGTTATACATTTCAAGTCTCACATGACTTGAAATGCTCCCCCATCCCAAATCAACATTTTAAGAATCATTTCACAAATAATTCCACGAACTTTCCTATTGAAACAATGATTGTACTAAACAATATACCAAAAATAGCTATTCAGTTAGTTTCTAACCTTTCTATATTTTGTTATTAAACATTTCTTCAAAGCATTTGAATCTTTCCTTCTGACTGGTCAATATTTCCAACTGACCCCCAGCTCAAGCATCTGTTGAGAATGAAGAAATGTGTTTTTTTAAGTTTAATCTCTAGTATTGTGTAAGGAATTGGTATTTTCTTGATAGTTTTTTTGGGGGGTGGGGGGGGATTAGAATGGGATTCCAGGATTTCCCCCACAGAGCAGTAAGAACTGTTTGAAAGACGTAACTCCATTGAATCAATGAAAATGACTTATTTAATTGAATGCACCTTTTCAAAAATCTTAATTTATTTATATTTTCTCTCCATCGATCGACCTTCATTCATTCCTTCCTCCATTCCAAACCCAATACTTGCTCATAACCTGCCCAGACACCTACATTCTTTATTTTGGATACAAACCCAAATGTGTGAAGAGATTGTTTGAAAATACAGAGACTGGGTTGTAAACAATACTGAAGAGTCTCCAATTCCGAAAAGCATCAATGTTTGCCGAAGCTTTACTATTTGTAGGTACAGTACCTGGACCCTGAGGTTTGTAACTCCACACTTTCTGAGGTGTAAGTGATAAATGACAATTGTTCAGAAAATAGAATAAGGACAAATGATGGTGATTTTAATTACTCTAACGTGCTGTGCTTAAACACATTCCCAATATACTATCATATCCGGCAAGCCAGGGTGCATTCATTGTTTTTGGTGGGGAGCGGGGGGGGGGGGGGGGGAGGGGGGTAGACAAACTTCCAGCCACCCGCAAAGATTTTATCTTCTTCTGGTTACCGTACAATGGAAACTGAGGAAGAGTTTGGGGACGAGCTTGGCTGTTAATCATAGGAAGATATGACTTCAAATGACAAGGTTGAGGAACGGAAGGAATCTTTTTCATGCCTGTAACTACATTCAGCGGATTAACACATTGCCGACCATCGAATAGCCCCCACCCACCCCCCCTTTGTAATTCACATACAGCTCTGAGCTTTATTCATCGCAAAACAGTGACCCGCAGATCTGCAGTGTGTGATACAGGACCACGCTTCTCAGATGCGTCTGTGAGTCGGGGAGGGTTGGGGTCCGAGGGACAGAGGCCGTGACCCAAACTTTCGAGGACGAAGATCAGTGAGAAGGCAATGGACAGGAATAGTGAGTGTTGTTTGGTGGGTATTGCAATGAAGGCACGAGACAGTGAGTCTCACTGACTGACTGACTGGCTAACTCTCCCGCCCCTGGTACAGCCCTGAGTGGGGAAGCCCCCCCCTCCCCAACACTGGCTGGTGTATTGTGTGTGCAGCCCCCCCCACCCCCCACCACCGGCTGGGCTGCTGGAGGGAGGAGCGGCTCCTGGACTCACTCAGGGGGGAAGTTTGCTGTTTATGTGGTGGGGGGTGAGGTGAAGGGAATATATATATAAACAAATTGGGTTGTTGAGCACTCCCAGCTCCCAACAACAACACTCACTCACTCACTCACTCAGGAAGTGGAAATAAAGTCTCAAATGACGCATGTAAGGTAGGAGGAAAACTAAGTCTCCCCCTCCCTCCCTCCACTCAATCCCTCCTCCACTCCAATCCACATCATCCCTCCCTCCCTCATCCATCCCCTCCCTCCCTCCCTCCTGCTCCCTCCCTCCCGCAGCCCCCCCCCCCCCCCCTCTCTCTCTCCTTGTCATTTTTGTTGTTGTTGCCAAGCTCTCCTGCTCGGTTAACATCTGGCCCGTTTTAACGCGTCGCCAAAAGCGGAGTCGGAATATTTGTGGAACCCAAATGACTCCAGAGTTGAACCTCTGCTGGGGTCGGTTGTCCACAATGCAGAGATATGTGTTCTTCCGGGTTCAGCAATATCTCGCTGTGTATTTATGTTTACATTTATGTATCTGTCTGCACGGGGAGATAGATACCTTCTTTGATATTAAAAATGCATTCATATCTTCCCTTTTCTACAATAGGTGGGTGCGATGTCGCTTATTGTAAAAGGCGCCTAATAATAATGCAAGGTTTTGAGGTGTAGAGTGAATTGGGGGAGGGGGGGTATCATTAACCTGGAGGAGGGGGATGCACATACACATATATGTGTGTGTGTGTGTAGTCCAAGTGAGTATGTGAAACTTGAGAAAAAGTACAAGTTGGGAGTGTATTTGTGTGTGAGTGTGAGTGGGGGGGAGGGATGTGTAGAGTATGTGAGTGTATAGAGGGGGAGTCAGTGACTACCCCCTCCCCCTCCTGTCACCTGTGGCTGCTCTAACCGCGTGGGGGCGCCCCATAGCCAGGCAGTTCCTCACACTCCTTCACTCTCCCCCCCCCCCCCACCCCCCATTCCCCAGGGCTGGGCACTGGCCGCCACGGCTCCATTGGCCACTCGTTGCTTTCTAAAGAGGAAAACGTTTCCTAATCTGGGAGCAATTAGATTCTGTGTCTTCCCTCCTGTTGGCCCCGCCCGCCACCATTGCATCAACCCCGAACCACCGGTTCCAGGACTGATCTCTCTCTCTCTCTCTTGCTCCCAATAAGAGGCTTATTGTCTATTTAAGGCTATATGCGTTAAGCATTATTGGGATTGCAACCCTCTGTGCGTGTTTTGTTTTGACCGAGAACGGTTCTGTTTGGATGAGAAGTGGTGTCTGTACCGAATGAAATGTATTGTTCCTGAAGTCCATCCTAAATCATTGTTGCAAACTGTGGGAAACAGGGAATTGGGCGCCGCACCAGCCTGAGTTTGTTTGGTGAGGGGGAGGGAGAGGGGTAGGTGGGGGTTGTTTTATTTGGGATGTCGATAAGTTTTTGCTGTAATGCGATCTGGAATTCCTCCCACTCGACTTGCATAAAAGTGGATCTGGGGATGGAAAGGGGCCATTTTGATCCGTTGTCATTGGCAGTTCGCATGTCTCAGGCGTTCAAAAGTAATCCGGGGTTTCTGTGCCTCTGCCCTCCCCAGCCAGGATCGTGCATTCTCTGCTCACAAGCCTCCTCAACGTCGTTGTGCGCGCAAACATCAATATGCATGAGTCTTTGGTATTTAAACCAGAGGTAACGCGGACAGGAATGGTACACCCCTTCCTTTGTTTGAAACTCCTTGATGTTGCAAATGGAGCGTTTTGTTCTTTCAGCAGAAAATCCTCTCCGGGTTGTCTCTCCCTCCCCCCCATATGAAGCCACATCGCCCCCCCCCCCCCCCCCCCCCCCTCAGTGTTTTGTGGGAATTGACTGCTATGTGGGCGATTTGGCTTCAGGGAGCTGGCTATATAATGTTGTATTGTTTGGTGACCGTTATCTTGTTACAAGTGTAGAGGGTTTGGATTTTGTTTCACATTTTTGTAAAGATACATTTCCCCCCCCCACCCCCCAAAAAAAGGAATCCCGTCAGAAATAGCCTATTTTTGTTTCACGAAAGCAGAAGCAATTCAAGACCGCTCTCTATGTGATTCGATGTTGCAAATATTGACAATCAAAGTGGAAATATGATAACTATATTGACATGCAAATTATAAAGCGACGAAATGACCACTGGATCACTATTATAACTATGATCTTAATCACTCTAATATACCCTAAACGTGTATAAAATAGATATATAGGACAAACACAACATTGCAATGGTATCACAACGTTTTGGTCTCCCCTGTATTACCAGTCATCTACCTACTCAAAACCTTAGGCTTTGTATTTCTGTAAATTTCTAAATATTTCATGTAAAGTGTTATTTATTTGTGTAGGAATGTTGTGTTTGTCCTGCACATCTATTTTATACAACATGTTTTGGGTATATTGGTGTAGTTAAGATCATAGTTACAATATTGATCCTGTGGTAATTTTGTTGCTACATAATTTGCATGTCAATATATTCAAAATGCTTCTTTATTTTTCTCAAGTGAACAACTTTTGAGTTTGATATTTCATTAGAATCTACTATACGCAGGTTTGAAGAACAAGTGCTTCAAAATATTTTTCATATATTGAATCTATGCTGGTGTTATGAATTTGGACTACACTGTAGATGCTATATGGAAAAACAATCCAATTATTTGAGATTTTTTGAAAAATGGAAGATTACTTCGTGAATACTTGTGGTATATTATAGTTGCATAAAATTATACGAATTAGGATAAATAATTTAAAGTGCAGCATTACACAGTTCATGAAGCGATTTATGTCCCAAACAAATACATGCTCTGCAAATTGTATTTGTAAAGTTAAAGTGAAGTTTCATCTTTAATTCTGCATTATAAGTTAGAAAACACTTAACAAATTGCAATTATATAATGCCTTTCATATCAGGAGGACATCTGAAAGGCTTGGACTTAAAAATACAGGAAGGAAACTAGATTGAACAAGTGGTGTAAGATTTATACAATTTGCAGAATATGATTTTAAATTATGAAATATTCTGTGAGGAAATTGGGAGAAAGTCAGTGCCATACATTTGCAGTGGTTTAGAATTTGATTAAAGTCATCCTCAGAAAGAGATGGCCAAACTGCACCTAATGCTCAATATTACTGCTGCAGAATTCCTGTATATCAGTTTTATTGTAAATATACATGTTGAAAAGTGGATTAACAGTTTGTTATTTTTAATCTGTTAGTTATAAAATGACAAAAACTATTTGCATGTCACAAATGTTTTATTTTAGTCTCTTCTACTTGATATGCCCAATATTTGATATACCCAATTCAGAAATACAACATATGCATAAATGAGATAGTCATGATCTACTTTTAGAAATTGTAACTAATTCATGGTCAACCATGTTGTTGGTTGGAAGCATGAACTTCTCAACAAGGTCAAAATATGTTTGTTGTAAATAAATACTACAAATAATTAATTTATAACATGTAAATGGTGCTGAATATATTGTAAATATAAATACAAAAATGAACTGATTAAGTTAACAATCAAGTACTGTAGTTTAACAATGCTGTAGTAATGTTACAGATGACCACAAGATAATAATAATATTTACATTTGGTATAGCACTTTTCATGTCTTCTACATAATTTATTACTTTCATTAACTAAAGTACAATTATTCCTATACATTTGGAATATTGTAAAGCAAACATTATTAACATTATACTTAATATCATATTGATTTCACGTAAATGAAGATGTGAGGATAGATTTTGCAGAAAACTCTTCATCATATGCAAATACTGATTGACACATAAATATTTTCCTGCTAAGCTTTTAAACATTCAAAACAAAATTAAAGCTAATCAATACTAACATCAATTTAAACCAGTGGTAGTTGACATAGGGACATATTTCTGATATTTGTCAGTTAATTAATCTGTGTTGGTTAGATTTAAGCATAAAGAATAAATGTGGTTTCTACCATAGTTTTTAAAATAAAAAAATGTTGGACCAACTATAACTTCTTGCCAGCTCATTCGTTTTAATTTAAAAAAAATCTAAAGTTATACATTTTACATTTTGAAACATTCAGAAAGTCACCAAGGTTATAATAAGGTTGTTGAACCTTGTTTTAGATAACTTGCTTTTTCAATGAAAAACTATAAACTAATTTATTTATCAAAATTAAGAAAATATGAAATTCCAAATGCTTCTTTGTCTTTGAAAGGTGTTCACATCACGTCATTAGCACAAGATGTTAAATGCTGAATATTTTGAAACATGTTAAATTCCGTTTATATTTATTGACATACGTTTTCAAAAGATCTCAAACTGCAGCAAAATATTTTGCAATCATCTACAAAATTGATTAGTGGATTTTTATAAGGTTTTTCCATGGTTCTGCGAGTTTTTAAGTAAATCATTTAGCACATTTCTGGCCAAAAAATAAGCAGTTGCAATAATTTGCAGAGAAGGACCAACACAAGCAAACCCTCACAATATAAAATGTTGCACTATAAATTCAACCTGGGTGTTCTTTACACAGTTCTCCAGCTTACAAGTTAATTCGCTTCATCACTATGTTACCATGTAGTACAAATGGCTACCTCATTTGCCTACAAAAACAGAAATTACTTTTGAATGTTTTGGGAAGTTTTGATTTAAAAAGCACTTGCCACATGTGGCTGAATTTGTTGATAAACAACATTTGCTGCATCTGATCTATGTTTTTTTGAGATGAAAGGGAAATGGAGCATTTTATTAGAGTAGTACATTGTATAGACTGACACTACTATATTCATTTTAGTAGTTTATTTACCATAATCTAATTAATGACCTCTCGCTAATGGTAATCTTGGGATTATTTAACCATTAAATTGTTTAGCAGTTGATATTAGTGAACACATCTTTGCTCTCTTTATCATCATCACACTGCCTTATTTATCCTGTCAGACACAGCAAAGCAAACCACGACCTATCATGGGATGATTACAGGCCCAGCTGGCAGCCAGTCCAGTGAGTTTGAATCCCTAATGTTTTGTTCGGTTTCCTTCTACTGTAATATTTAAATTTAATAAAGCATAGTGGATCTTTTATTTTGAAAAAATTAGTTTACTCATACATATAAGCATCTAGTTTCAAGCATGTCTTAATTTGCACAATAAATCTGATATTGTGGAGGTGCTCTTAGCATGACATAATGATCTTGTATGATGTCGCTGACCGGAGTGCTGAATCAAGGCAGCCATATTGATCGTTACTGAATCTCACTAACCAACCATTATTTGGAAGCTTCACAAAGCTGAACATTGAAAGACTGTCAGTAAGTTATTTTCTAAACGTACTATAGTCCATATGCACACAATGATAAATATGCCTCATGTTTGTTTTTCGGAGGAAAAAAAGGAGAAACAGGACAATAAACTCGACTACTCCAAAATATTAAATTCTAATATTAAATTCTAATCTTTTCAATCAACATTATTTGCTGTTGATTTGTCTGAAATGGTCACTTCATTGAGAGTAGAGGAAAATGATTTGAAATGTATATTTTACATAGCAAATAATCAATGAATTGGTTAGAAATATAATGAAAGGGAGAATTTTGTTAGTTCAGAGGGAATTGTTGATGACAGGATGGCTTAAATGCTATCTTCGGATCCTACATGTCAGGAATTAATATAGGCTGTTAATTTGGAATTGGTAAAGCTTCTGATCAATCATCAAAGGAAATTCCATTTGATAGTTTAAAAAATCCATTTTGTAGACCAGCTGTACTACTCAAACCACATAGTCAGCAGGAGGTGCATTTTCAAAGAAATTACAGTACCTTTTCATCTCACAGCACCACACATTTCAAAGCTATCATCTAATAAATGGATCAAATTTGATCAAATCGTGGTAGGAAGTCATAATGATGATGTAGGAAGATTTACACTAAATGTAGATTTGCATTATTGAGAATATTACCAAGTGTAGTGTTTAATATATTAATGTAATTTTCTTTAATCAAAATGACATAATTTTTTTTGAATGTTTTATAAATTAGTTAAAGTGTTTTGGGGAATTCGTTTTGATTGCTTTATATTGCACAATTCTTAACTCATAACTTTAGATAGATTAAATAGTAATCTGTGTTATTCAATGCAATACACCAAATTACAAGATAAGACCATTCAATTAAATCCAATGTTTAATGCAATGTGGTTGTTTCAATGCAATGTGAAACATGATTGTTTCTGAATAGTATTAAGACTTTTTGTCAATCTTTGAAAGTGGAAATTGCTTTGCATTTTTCATGGTAAAATGTGGAACAATGGTTTAGTTTGTTCACATGAGGGCTGTTGTCATTGGAAATCAAATAGAGCTGTTTATTGACATTCTGCCTCTAAAAAGAGTCTGAGGATATACGGGATCATCAGATTAAAGGGCATAGGTGACAAACCAGGTGGAAGGTCACTAAACTCATTTTGAACAGGCCAGTACCAGTTTTCCACCAGCTGAACAAAGCCTTAATTATGTAGCTTGGAAGCCTGTAATGGCCAGTCACTGTGGTCACTGGAGATTGAATTGGCAGGATACATTACTGCTGAGAACCAACTAATTAATATCTTAATTTCAGTTTCAAATGGACAGAAAGGACATTAAAAGTTAACTTATTCTTTCCTATTGGGATTTCATTCTGCATTAAAGAAAAAAACAAATAGTGAAATGTGTCGCTCGAAAATATTATTTTTGTTTACGTAGTTAAATAGCTCTACCTATTTAAATTTATTGTTTATTATAACATTTTGTTCTGGTCAATATTATTTCATATTTAATTAAGTATTTTTTACTAATAAATATGCTGAATTCGAAAATACCTACAGTACTTGCTAACTGATGATAAGTGCAGGAAATGATTGTCTGGATGACAACAAACAATTGCTATTTCAAGAAGCAAATTTTTCTGATGTATATATTAAATTATGTTCTTATATAAGACAAATGGCTATTTTCCTTTTGTAAAACAAAATGGTGTCAGTTTCCAAGTAGGGAACTATATTTAGACTTCAGCCTAGAAATCCTAGGCATTTTGGAGTCCTGTAGCTCAGTGGTTAGAGCACTCGCCTTACAAGTGAGAGACCTGGGTTTGATGCCCGGAAGGGTGAAATGTTTGTCAGGTTTTCTTACTCCACATGCCTCTGTTTGCCTAGCAGTAAGTAGGAACCCCGTTGTTAGTCAAATGGTGGATCGCTTTTCTGGGGATAATAATTCCTTCAAAAAAACAAAAGCAAATAATAAATTGATGACTTCAATCTCTAACTGTTACTGCTCTGTGCAATTGGCTACTGCGTTTCACCCACAAAGTATACAGTCAATTCACTTTATAGAATATTCTGTAAAGTGAATTGAGATGTCTCAAAGCTGTGCTAAGGCACTATATCAAATGCAAGTATTGTTATTATTTTCATGTTTACTGATGAATATGATTCCATATTGCCAATGTCTTAAATCTGTTAACACTAACTATTGGAAATTAGCACTATAATGTGTGATCTTAATTAAGATGTGAGCCTTGCCTTGTAGCAAAATACTTTTCAGTGAGTGTATGATTATTCCACAATTGCTGCAAATTTGTATTTAAAAATCTAGTAACTTAAAATCAGTATCAATATTTACATGTATGCTTGTTAAATATTTATCTCTGCAGAATTTTAAAAATAAAGCAAATCTAAACTTCTATTAAAGAACTGCAGCTGCATCCCCCATTAAGATTTTCCTGATATTGTACAGCTTCTGCTGTCAGAATTTATTTAAAATTTGGATTTTATTATTTTTATTTTAAGCAAATGTTTGTTACAGAAAATGGCAATGCTATTTTGCTCCTCCTAAGGAATTAATTGTATTTGTTTGAAAGTCATAGAGTTAGGTTGAAAGCATGTGAGTTGCCCAATTCAGAAGCTCGTTATATGTATCCATTCCCCTCCTTTCATTCACAACAACCAGTGTGGAAATTAAACTACATGTTTTACCGTCTAATATCGTTGTCTCTTGGAGAGGAAAGAAATAAGGAACGCAGTGATAATATTGTTATATACAGCATCCAAACAATCCAAACCACACTGTTTTATAGGATATTAATCAACACTGAGGTTTACATGGCCTGTCAGTCAACAAGATAGAAGAAAGGCCAGAATGCAAATTAATGGTACAAAGTGATGTAGGACTTGATCAGATTACATTTTCATGTCGTACCTACTTGTTGAAATGTATTAACTCAATTCAAGTAGTGGTTATAAATATCAAAGTAGTTAAATGGGTATCAAAGTATGTTGGTTTTCTAAGAACATACTTTTAAACTGGATGATAAAGTATACATGTTCTTGCCAAATTAGTAGATTTATCACAACTGTGTATCCAATTGAACATTAAAAAATATATAACAACCCAAAAGTCTGCTAGATGCAAATTTAGACCGTTACCAATGTACAGTATATAGATACAATGTATATGGTTAGTGGCATTCTTTGTTCTCAAATATTACTTAATAAATTGGGATATATTAAAAACTAACTCCATGAAACTATTACCTTATTATTTAAAAATATAAATTATATAAATATTGCAACAATTTAAGAAAATGCAATATCTGGTAACTAGTAATAAAATGTTTGATTCATGTCTCTAGGATGATATAAAATTGATAAAGATTAGGTTACATAATGTACTTTTTTAATTACCACTTGCAAAGAGCAGTTAACATTTTAAATCAACTCTGGAATCAACTAGAATTAAATGATCTGACCCCAAGTTCAATGAATCAGTCAATATGGTATTTAGTTAATTCTTGTTACAAATAGTTGTAGTTTATATCATTTTGGCCGCTTTCAAAAATAGTGTTGTAAGGAAGTTGCAATGGGAATATACAATGTGTTGATGTGAAACAAAACATTCATTTATGTGCTAATGTTCTAAAAGAAAATTAGTGTATTTGGTAGACAAAATTATGCAGTAATTCAAGAAAAACAAATGATGTCTTTTAAATTTCTTTCTGAACTAGAGAATGAACCAGATTCTTTGTGTGTGTTTTTTCATCACATGCACATTTGAATTTACATGCTTCTGTTTTTTTGTCAGTAGAATAACATACTGAAAACATGAAAGAGCATTCAATGTTCAGTGACTAAATGTGTGTACATGTGTTATTACAACAAATTCATCAATCTCACACGCTCAAAGCTCCTTTTATTTCTCACATGTGTGAAAGTCTGTTTTAAACAAATCAGTTCAGAACATTTGAAGCAAATTAAATATTCCATTAATAATTATCTGTAAATATGATGGGTAGTAATTACACAACTTGCATTACACTCAAATTATGTTTGGAGATTTTGACAAATGGAATAGGAAATATGTTAATAAAACAAAGGTTCAAATCTTGAATACATAAAATGTTATTTGGTAAACTCAATGTATATAATCATTAGTAAACATTGTAATAATAATCCTTACATTTGATACAGCACTTTTCACATCTTCTAGACGTCTCAAAGTGCTTCACCAAATATACTGCAAAGTGAATTGACTGTATATTTGTGGGCAAAATGCGGCAGCCAATTGCACACAGCAGTGTCCCACAAACTTGTCATGGATTGAGATGACCAATTTTATTATTTTATGTAACCCAATGTAACCCCTATGATGAAGATTTTAAATTACACACATTTTGCAATTCATTATATGACCTTTGCAAATGTGTTTTCTGTTAATATTGAATTCACAATTTGCTACAGTAAAATTACAAAAACAGTCATTGTTTCTTACTATTTAAAAGTGCAAAATATTGTGCTTATTTTCTGTTTGATAAATGGAGTAGTTCTTCAATAGAGAATCTAATGGTAAACTTTTCCCAACTATACGAGTTGCTTATAATTTTCCCAGTGGAAAATGTCAATTATTTTTGTTGATATTTAGAAGAAATTTCCTGCCGACTACTGTTTTTTTCACCTTTGCAGTTACATTTCCACTGTCCAGAAAAGGCTTTTTCATCTAGAAATGTATCCTTATACAGTATTTACATTCATTTAGAAATTAGTCATTTCTGTTCCCTTTTTTGTTGGTTCTTCCATTCTGAGGTCTAATGCAGAATTAAGATACAGTATTGAGAATTTTGCACTGAAGCCTTTTGTTGCAAACCAAAGTGTTTAAAACCAAAGAGAAAATAGGGGAATCTTTGCAGGCTGATTCATTTCTGAAGTTGGTTCAAATTAATACACTGCTATAAGAGTTCTATATTTACCCCAGTGTAATTTATGCCAACATTCCTTTCTTAATTTCATTGTCATTCTATCAAAGTACACTTTGATATTTCTGTATGAAATCAATTCTATGTTGAATCCGTCACTTGTATCATCTTGAAATTAAAATTTACTCAGAGCTACACTAGAACAACAATAACATTTATAGAGTGCTTTTCACGTCCAGAGGATGTCCCTCAAATAAAAACAGTACCTAATACAGTATTGAATTCAATCTGCACAATATATTTTGGTAAATACTGGTCATCCATAATGAACTAAAAATTGTTTTCATGGCCTTTAGTTAGTGTCACAAGTATTGATTTGATTTTGTAAACAAACTGAGGACATAATCCATATTTCAGCTGTCACCAACAACAATACATGCCAAAAATACAGTTCAAAGCACACAACTAAACTAAGTACTATACAAGCAGTCTCCTTGAGGCACAAATATTTTAGGTCAGTTCATTGTTACGAACCAAGAGTTTTTCTCATAGTTTAAGATTTCACAACTTTAAATCAGGCTCAGATGCCTACTTCACTGAAGTGTAATGGAACAAGGTAAAGAGCTTGGAATGGTCATGCATCTACTTCGCACATTTAGTATTGCACTGAATATAGAAGCTCAAAGTCCACCACTAATATATTGCTAGTCCTGAAATCACTGTTTTTTGCTTCATAGCTAATTTTCTTGACTTTTCCGTTACCCTGTTTTAATAAAATATATTGTATAAAACATGTTTTCAATAGTTTACAAATTAAACATGATACAATTTGGGAAGAGCCATTGATTTTGTTGATGATTTTGTGGGTGAAGTGTGTGTATAGGGGGATGCTTTCCATTTCCCCTCTCTTCTCCTGAGAGCATTCACTGATGTAGGGTACAGTTCAGTGTGTTTGTCCATTTCTAGTGTCCCATTGAAATGGTGATTCTTTGTGTAGGAACCCAAACAGGAATCCCCATGTTATTCAATTGTGGAAATCTGATACCCTAGACTAATTCCATCCTCCACTTTTGTCCATATGTGCACTTCATAGCAAGTTCATTCATTTGATAAACAAACAACAAACAAACAAAACTTACATTTATATAGCGCCTTTCACATCGAGAGGACGTCCCAAGGCGCTGTACAGTTAGGTAGGACAAGAGCAGGGTGGGAAGGATCAGGGCAGGATGAAGAATAGTAGGAAAAGTAACTGTATATTAGTGGGCGAAACGTGGCAGCCAAATTGCGCACAGCAGTGTCCCACAATCAGTCATGGAAGTGGAAGAACAGGAGTGCTGGCTGATTCATCTTTCCCTTGATCAGCAATAGAGTGGCCAACTATAGCACCCTGATAGCTACTCTGTATTAGGTTAGACAGTAGCATAGACTGAGGATCAAACATGGATCCTTCCTGTTTATCCAGAAATGGCTTTTTACCAGTTGAGCTGTTGGGCCATGTATCTTGTATTTTATGTTCATTTTAGAGAGCATAAGCCAATACAGTAGTTTGATGCAACAATGAATGAGTCAAGTTTGACTTTAATTAGTAAGTTTATAATTTGTTAGATCATTTGCAGTTGGAATTGGAGATGACCTAGTACAATGTGCCTGCAAAAGGGCCAATGTCTGAATTAAAGTATAAACACTTGACTCAAGCTTATATAAACAATCATAGTCCAATTAGTTAATATTTTGAACTGCATTCATTCACATGTATTATTTTCAGTATGTTGAAGTGCAAATTACTAAAATGTTGTAAAACTATTAAACACTCTAGACAGTATGTGAGAAATATGCACAAATTGACTTGAACATTAATGTAATTAGATCTTACTTGAAATAACTACTAATTGCAGCATCATTAATGTTATACATTATTTAATGCTGCAAAAACTTCCATGTTGAGTTGCAAATGCATTTTTAATACTTCATGGGTAAAATGTCCAGTTTAGAATTATTTGGGATAATTTTCCTTATCCCAAATTTGATATGTGTCATACAAGAGACAACTATATCAATGAGATTTACTACCATATCCAATCAATATGGGTACTTCTCAAATTCCCTACCTGAGATTACCTGCGGGTAGTGTACTTCTAATCCTTTAAAATGACTGTTCTGTTTAGTAATTAACCATTGTTTGGTGTAACTGGCTTTGAAATGCCTTGTGGTTTATTTCTCATCACATGATGTTTTTGAACACCACAGGTGTTTAGCTGGCTTGGTGATAGTCACATGTGATGTCCAGTATTACCAAAGTTCCAGAGTATGAATGGAGTATACCTTTCTCTTGTCGCTGTGTGTTTGTATTTTAAATGAAATTACTAACTAGTACCTAATGTACCATCATTGATTTAAGAGGCAAAGTCAAGCAGCGAATAATGTGGAAGAAATGGAGGTGAAAGAGATGGATTTCGCTGAAAGCCAATATGTAGCTTCAATATCAGATTTGACCTGTTCAATTGGTTGTAAATTACTCTATTTGTGGGCAAGGTAAAGTACGCGTCTTTTTTGATCCTGAAGATCATTGCACTTAATATAGGGAAGATTATTAGCGATGCGGTCATCCTGGTTATCTACATAGGAGGAAGACCAAGGCACACATGTCAAGCTCTAAACAGTCCTCTGTATTGCTGGCCAACTTACCAGATGTGCTTTTTTTAAAAAAATGTAGACACAGTCGTGTAGCCATTTCTTCAGGAATAAATATGAAGTTTCTCACACCCGCATTCAATTTCCTGCTACCATTCTTATTTTGGTGTAACTCCACTCAAAAGTGCCAGTATATCTATGTTTTACCTCACCAGTACAATGTAGGTTGATAGCAAGAAAATGCAGTGAACTGCACTGAAACCAGTCCCACCGCCCATAAATGCCCAGACTATATACATTGGACTATGAGCTGGGTTGTGTGTTTTATCTAGTTTCATAAAACAAGCGAATATCACCATAGAAACATGCTTACCAGGATGTCTAGAAAATAAAAGGTAATCCATTACATAATAATAGTGATAAGATCAGACAGGCTCACATTGTTATTCTGAAATTGAATAATACTCATTTATTAAGGTTTTTTTGTTTAAAATAAAATGTTTTTCTTTTTCCACAGTGACTAACCGAACACATAAGATAGTTCACATCAAACCATATGCTTTTCAGAAAGAAAATCCAAACATGGGTTTTAGCATGGGAGATGCAGAAAAGAATCCCAAGGTAGTTTACAGTTTTTGGTACCCAAAGACCAGGCCTTTTTAACTAAGAATGATTATAGATGCTGCACTGTCATGGAAGCACTATAACAGTCTCACAGACTATTAGTGGCTATTTCTTTCTCTGTCCCCTGTTTTCTTTGTCACCATTATTTGACTTTTCCTCCACAATTTATCTTTATAGAGGCTGTTTTGTAATGGAATACATGCAATCTATTCATTGAGCTGAAGAACGCGAAATGTTAGAATTATTGTGGGTGCATTTACTAAAGACAATCTGGGGGAAATGGGGAGTGGGAGGAGGGAGTGAGGAGTATTCTAGGCAACAGGGGAGAAAGTGCCAGGTTAGTAACAGTATCCTAAACCACCCTTTGAATACTGTGGGTGGGAGGTCATTGCTATTTTTAATACACTTAAACCATTTACATACTGATGTTCTTCAGCAAGTTACACTGCAATCTATCAACCAAAACTACATATGACTGATGCTAGATTAAAATACCTTTCACCATGTTTCCAATTACAGTACTTTATACAGCAGCCTGCATATCTATCTATCTATCTATCTATCTATCTATCTATCTATCTATCTATCTATCTATCTATCTATCTATCTATCTATCTATCTATCTATCTATCTATCTATCTCTCTATCTCTCTCTCTGTCTGTCTGTCCATCTAACCATCCACCGTCTGTCTGCGATTCAATCACTCTCAGACAGACAGACAGAGCTTAAAACAAGGAGGATTTGGAATTGTTTGGGTTTCCCTCTTCATTGCATAAATATGCTACAAGATCGAGTGTAAACAGTACTTGACTGCCTCTGTAGCCACAAACCCAGGGGCTGAACGTGAAGAATCAGATTTATTTTTCTGATTTGATATTAAAGCTGGTGTATGGGGCTGGGTGGTTGTGGGTGTTGTGTGGATGGATGGATGGGTGAATGTTATGTTTGTGTGTGTGTGTGCTGTGTGTGTGTGTGGACCTTGTGGGTGAGTGGGTGGGTGTTGTGCGGGTGTGGGTGGTGTTTTTTTTGTTCCCCAATTCTTCTGCCTGTACAAGGAAACCGTGTTGTCTGTGCGCTCGTCATTCATATCAACTCCAACCCGGCCTGATCTGACGTCTCTCTCTCTCTCTCTCTCTCTTAGCCTTCACCACTTGAAAATCACTAGCAAGGCTACATACAGTGTGTGTGTTTGTATGTGTGTATGTGTGTGTGTGTAGGAGGAAAGCAATTTTTTCGCAATCGTCAAATGGTACTGTAAAAATCGTTCCAACACATAGAATAATAAACATCATATTGTCAACACAGCTGACAGCGTGTGCACCGAGCCCCGAGAATGCCTTACACTAGGGTTAGTGCACTGCCTGCGGGAAAGCAGACGTCGCTTGTTACCAGGTGAGTGTCTGTGTACATAATAAGCCAGTCAGCCAGCCAGCCTTAAAATAGCCCCGCGGAAACCTGAGCCCTCAAACCCAGCCAGCCAGCCCCAGCAACACACGTTACAGCACTGCAAAATGGCAACAGTATTGAACCATCCATACACCAGTCTGTACAGATGATCACACACACTGTACTGTACTGTCCAGCGATTAACCTCAGAGCATCTCCTTTATGTTTCCCCTCCTAGTGGCCAGCTGACCAATCTTTATATCTATTCGGGCTTGTAAGGACCTCCAAATGCTCTTTATTTTTTTTTAAAAAACGAGTTTTATTCTGCTCTATTCCCCTGTTTCTGTATGTAATACTGTATTAAAGTGCAAGTTTCTGTAACCCAGAAAATCCACCGTTGTGTTGAACATGTTGGCGATGCTAATGAGGGATGTAGGGACAAGTAATGGGTCAAGCAATGTAATAATATGTTGAATCCTTTTATCGCCAAATGAGCTCTGAGATATTATTGCACAGAGAAATTTAGCTCATGTCACCGAACAAGTAATGGAACGCAGGGTGTTCTTGTGTTACAGTCTGCAGGTAAAATAGCATTAATTATGAATGAACTGAAAGCATATACACCTCTCGTCTGCAATAAAGAAATAAATCCGAATGTCTTGCTGTCAAAATGTAACCATGGTCATGTTCGCTTGCTAGTGATGTAACCCAGTAGGCAACCGATGGTATTCGTGGTGCTTTCTTATCCAATTTGTATGAACACCTGTCTGTTCTGGAGAGAGGGGATGTGTGAGTGTGGGGATGAGGGAAACTTGAATTCCACCCAACTTTAAGTCCATTTACCTGCACGGTTCAGTACTGTTGTGTTATCCTGTGACAAAGGTAAGCCTTGCTTACAGCCCAGGCCCTCTTTTTCTTCTCGAAATATTTCTTATTTGTTCCGAATCCAAACCGTGTAACTGTACAGCATTCCTGTGACAAAATGTTTTCTTTGAACTGTAAAGGTCTAACGTGTGGAAAATGTCCATTTGTTCTTTCTGGTCAAATTGAGCCTCCGTGTTCATTTCCAGATTCTCCAGAAGATGATGAGTTCACTCAAGATAGTCTCCTACCCCGACTCAGGTTGGTATCTCTCTCTCTTTCTCTCCCCCCCCCCCACCTACCTCTCTCTCTCTCTCCCTCTCTGTTAAATTATCCCTGGTTTTGCAAAGTATGAGTATGAGTGAGATTGTGTATGATTGCTGTTTATTCTTATTCCCATTTCACAATCTGATCACTCCCTAGAAAATCCAACTCTACCGTGTGTGCCTTGGTAACTGTGTGTTTTGGTAACTGTACGCTTTAACCGGACATGTCAAAGGGCAGCTGCGTTTCTAAGTCAACTGGTGGATTCTATGAAACAAGTTGCCCACCAGCCCCACTCCACCACCCCCACCGTGAGGATGACACAAGCTTTCAATTGAATACTCCTTCCAGACATGCGATAAAAATAATAATAATAATAATTGTTCAAAGTAGCGTTCGGGAGATTGAAAGAAAAATTGCAACTCTTTTGGATGGTAACGGTCCTGTTTGCCGGCCTCCCGAGCTCCACCAGGCAGCTGAGCCACACTAGACTCCTACCCTAGTCGTAGTCCAGTTCCACTGGTTCCCTATCGCGCCTGGAGACCCTCCTCTCTGATCGAGCTCCGCCACTGCCAAGAGCTCTCCCGGCGCTGCACCGCCGAGGGCTGCTACACTCAATGCCGGTTGGTGCTGTTACCCAATGCTGTTACTTTACATTTGCAAACAAGTCTGGGTGTTTTTTGTTTTAAAAAAATAGTATTTCTGTAGACTTTCCTTTGGGAGAGGGGGAGGTTCACATCGAAACCATAGCATACACTTGTCAGTATCACAAACGCAAACTGAACCCTCCATGTGGACAGTAAATCACTGGTTTGTGAGGCGTCTTTGCTCATTGGTTGTGATTTACGTCCCTCCCCCCCCCTCCCCCTCCACCCCCGAAAGCGAGTACTGTGGCTTTAAGACGCTATGGCGAGGACTCGCGGTCTGTGTGGAGGGGAGGGGAGATAGGTGCGGGGGGCTCCTCTTCAACTCAACTCTCGGCTAACGCGGGAACATCGAGCTCAGGGTAGGAAGCTGCGGCGCTGGAGGAACCGGGATCGATTCCCAGCCTGCGATCCATGTCCTGCCAGGAGTTGACTTTGCTTCTGTGGTTTAAGCCTCTAAAATGAGCTGCCTCGATGGGATGCATCAGAGACAGACTTGTATTTATAAGTATTTACTGCATTTTGTTTCACGTGTGAGAGTTTACTCACCCATTCATTAAAGGTTTACTTTAATGAATTTTAAACTATAAGATGGTTTTGCACGTTGCACTGTACTCGGGTCAGGCGGGGCAAACTCGGATTTGCAAGAAAATCACATTCAGTTTGTGTTGATGTCAAACCATCGATAGCCGGGAAAGTCTGATCATTTCAAAATGGATCCGCAGATTTTAGGTGTGAAAACCCCGAGTAAGTCAACCACCAAACCTGGCGCTTGGTGTTTACTGCAGTATTCCCGGTCTGTGTGTGTCTGGGGGGGGGGGGGGGGGGGGGGAGGAGACATGGAGAGGCCAGTGGGGGGGGGGGGGAGGCAACTAAATAGGATTTGTGCTCAGAAGGAACTGAAGTGGGACTGTGACTCCGTTCGTGTCTGGGGGTTTATTTTGCTTTTCATTGACTCTGTCGCGCATGTGTGTGTGTGTATATATATATTTAAATAAGTTATGAAGGTAAATGCCGCCTGATGGGGAGCGTGTTATTGGCCTGAGTAGTTTGGGGAGGAGGCCGGCGGGGAGGAGGGGTGTGGGGGGGGAGGAGGGGTGTGTGTGTGTGTGTGGGGGGGGGGTAATGGTCGATCGCCTTCACAGAAATGCGGTTTATTTTTAATGAAACCGAACGGGATCTCCAAGCACTTCAGATCACATCGGGGTCACTACAGTGTCAGCCAAACCAAAGCCACTCCACCTGTGGCTTTTCCTTTTGTTTAACAAAAGGTATTTTTTATTAACGCACTGCCCCCCCCCCCCCCCACACACACACACACACACCCACCCCCACACACTCACCCCCCCCACACACACTCACCCCCCCCCCACACACACTCACCCCCCCCCACACACACTCACCCCCCCCACACACACTCACCCCCCCCCCACACACTCACCCCCCCCCCCACACACACACTCACCCCTGAAATCCCACCCAGCCCAACCCGACAGCGGGACGGGCTTCCCCAGGTTGCACTGCCCTCTGTAGTCTGGCTGGGTTTGCAATGTTAAATCCCCAGCTCAGCCCTCCCACCCAGGAGGGTTCAGCCACGCGGAACACATCCAGATGGGCTCCGGTTTGGAGCCGTCGCTTACCTGAGAGACGTGTCAGCTGGTCCTGCTCCCGGTGCCAGTCAGTAGCTCGGTGTCGCGCTGGATTCCTGCGGCACTTGCTCAGCGCGGCTCTCACATCAGCAGCCCCCACCCAGTCTGTGATACACACTAACAGCACCACCTGCCAGCAAGAGATAGCCTTGAAACGCCTCAACCAACCAACACAGTCCCTTTAAAGAGGAAGCACTCATGTTGATTTTCTCCTTCAAAGGGACCAGGAAGGCAATGTTCCCGCTGGTGGTATCGGTGTCTTGTTTAAAATAAACCAAAATACCCAGTTGGTTGCTTCATCTCCTAAATGTTGTGCGGATTCCTAGCTATGTTTATTTTAACAACAATGCTGGGAAAATAAATAACTAAATAGTTCTTGCATTTCATATAACACCCATATATGACCCTCCTCTTCCATCGTGCCTTCTGCTGCCCTCCCAACTCTCTCCCTCCCTTCCTCACTCTCTTCCGCCCTTCCCCCCCCCCACCACCCCTCCCCTCCAACACCCTAACCCACAAATGTACAGTCAATTCACTTTACAGTTAAAGTGAAGTGCTTTGAGATGTCTAGAAGATGTGAAAAGCACTATATCAAATGCAAGGATTATTATTATTAAATAATAATGGGATATTTAAGATTCATCTGAATAGGCAGATAAGAGGCAGGTTAATGTACAAGTCAGACAATGTGTGTGAGTGAACTCGTCAACAGGAGTTCACCAAATATCTTATGTTTCTCTGTCAAATGCTGCTTGACTGTATTTGCATATATTTTGGATTTTTTCATAATGTATGTTAGCTTTCTTAAAATATTTCTAAAGGTTTGTAGATGTGCTCCTTTAAAAAAAATTCCCACAATTTCAGCTAATTCAATGTAAGTATGATCTTGTCCAAGATGTTCTTGTGTTTAAAGAGACTTAATTGATTAACAATGGAATTTTCTTACCCTCTAAAAATAAGTTTAATCCGTTTTCAAGCACTACCTATATAGGTATCATCAAAGTGAATCTCCCAGGTACTTCAGGAAACAATATTTGTACTGGAGGACTATCCAGAAGCCTTTAATTCATGATATAAAATAATAATCATTGCATTTGATATAGAGTCTTTCATATTAGAGGATGTTTCAAAACATTTCACAGGATTTTCTGTAAAGTGTAGTGCCTGTGTATTTTATAGGAGAGTGTGGTAGCCGATTGGCACACAGAAATGTCCCACAAAAAACAGCCATGAAGTGAATGATCAATTTTGTCTGGGGGACTGTTGGCCAGGACACTCTTGTGTCAATCATAGCTCCGTTATTGGGTACAACAATCAATTCTGAGGTGCCTACATTGATGAAAGAGAAAGAGAAAAAGCCCGGGATTCAATCGTTTATAGCAATTGAGTACCCCATGCTGGTTGACTAGGGGAAGGGAGATTTGAAAAACAATGTCAGTCAACAGTTGGTGGTATGTCTATAGAGTGAGGAAAATTTACACATGAAAAGACTAAGTTAAATTTCCAATGTTTTTTGTTGATTGATAATTAATAGTCTTTAAGATCCTTAAAAATTACTGTACCTTTGTTGGTTAAATGTAATTTATACATTATGCTCATTCAAAAAATGTTGAGCGGGTTTGAGTTCCTGTTGCTTTTATAAATGCAACTTGTTGTTCTATGAATAACAAAATATAAACTTGATATGTGTGTTCTATAATAACCTGAAACTTAGTTTCAGAAAATGAGTTGCACTCCCCTTAAAATACAAATAAAACACATTTTGGGTTCACCTAAATCTAATTAAGGGAGCCACCTGGACAAATGTTTCTATAATAATATCTTGCATCTTTCCTTGAAAATCCAAATAGTTTTTTATTAAATGTCATCAGATACAATAATGACATGGAATACTGTTTCATTCTTCAACATTTATAATATTTTACCAATGGTTGGATTATATTTAATCTGAAGATCAAATAATATGTAGATCAAATAATCTGTAGGAATCACTTTCTAAAATAATAATTTGATTTATGAACTAAAAATCGAATTAAATATTTGCCTATACCTAGCGTCTTCATTATATCTAGTGTCCAAACCGTACCCTTTTTGGTGAAGAGTGGGCAGTACAGTTCAGTGTATTTTTCAAAAAATAGTGTGTAACAAGTATTATGAAGAGTTCACTGTTTACTTTTACAGTTGTTTAATTGTAAAGTGTATATGTAACATAGTAAACTGAAATAGCTCATAGGGAGTCATACAAAAAAGTTACAGTGTGGGAATGCAGAAACATCTGTCAAATTAATAGATTGTTTAAGCAAAATATTAAAACATAGCAGGAACATGATCAATGAACCAAAATAGTTTTATATACTGTACAAACATCTTGGAAGATATGAAACATCTGTATATTCAGGTTATGCCACTTACTAATGGCTGGTCCCTGTAGTTTTAATAAAATCAGCAACAACAATTTAAAAAAAATAATTTTTATTTGGTTTGCAGATATAAATTATACTGATATAGATTTTGTTCCTTTTTCACCTGTTTCAGGTACCGCCTCATATCCTGACAGAGGACATGCATGCTGTTTGTTTCCAGGTCACCCCCTCCCAAATGTTGCTCTTGATTTCACCACCAAGAGATTACAAGAGCAGTTTAGATTACTTTTTTCCCCCAAAATAGATATGCTCTCTCTATTCCTCTTTTCCTGTGGGGAAGTACCACACCTAGCCACCCCTCACCACTTCCTGTTTGTAGAAACTTGAGGTAGAGAATATTGGGGAGAGATCTAGTTCTTCCAATGTGCAGTGCACTGAACTGCCCTTCATGTTTAATTGTCAATAGATTTTGTTAAAGATTTATCCTGTCATATATTGCTAAAAACAATTAAAATGTTTAAAACATAAACTGATCCATTGAAATTTACAGCACAGAAGAAGTGTTTTCAGTCGTTTTCACCTGCCCTTCTTCAAATCCCAGTAGTTTAATCCTTTTTAGGTACTTCTAGATACCTATCTAATTCCCATTTGAATTGCATGAATGAAATATGAAACTACAAATATTTCCACCAGAAATGATTAAATAAGACATGTGTATATAAAAATCAAAGTTGTTGTTGTATGTATAGCTGTCTCATTTCAACCCCAACTGCTTCACTAGCTGAAGATCATATCATTGAACATCATGCAATAATTGGCAGTCAATTTGCTGGCACTTTAGTGTTATTTTACCTCTGGGAACATTGTTTAAAGTTAATCATGTTATTATTTATCTTGTTTCTTTTCCCATTTATATTGGATTGGGTTAATTGTTCTTCCCACTTTATTACAATAAACATAACTGGCAGATTACAGGCTAATGACTTGCTATACTGGCATATTCATTCTGTGGAAATTGTTGGCACAAACTAAATTTATTTTGTTTCTAAAACTGTTACATTTTAGACTCATGGTACACTGCATACCAATGCTGGTGTATATTTAACTGCACAGTTAGCTTGGTTGACACGCAGAGAACCATTGTAGCACAGCATTTATACATAGATAGAGCTACAAGCAGGCTATTCGACCCCTCCGGTCTGTTTCGCCGTTGTATAAGATCATGGCTGATCTGTACCTTAAGTCCAGTTACCCGACGATGCCCTATATGCCTTAACACCTGACCGAACAAATATTTATTGACACCCATCTGGAAAACATGAAAGGATCTAGCATCCACGGTGTTTCGGGGTGAGAGTTCCAGATCTCCACTACCCTGTGGATGAAAACGTGCTTGCTAATTTCACTTCTAATTGGCCTAGCTCTAATTTTAAGATTGTGCCCCATTGTTCTGGATTCCCTCACCAGAGCATGTATATATCTGGTTACTGCAGGACTTTGTTTTCACATGTCTTCAAATTCATTCTGTAAATGAAGGATTATTATTATTATAAGTAGCTTGTACAGATAGTGCTAAAGCTGTGTCTTAAGTAGTGTACAACTTGGTGTGGCAGCACATGCAGTGTTATTTAAAAACAACAACATCTTGCATTTATATAGCACCTTCACTTAGGTGCAAACAATCTCTCTTCTCATGGAGAGCCACCCACAGGTGGAATCCATTTGATAAAAGGTGGAATTCATTTGATGAAACAGTTAGTAAATTGATTGCACTATTACAAAACAGTGTCACATAAACATGGAACCTGGATTGAATCTACAATTTGTGCTGAGTTAGCCGGTATCAGACCCTCTGGAACTCCACTTGATCCAGTTCTGTTTCTATTAACCTGATGCTGTTTGATGGTAAAAGAAAATGGCTTCTGACGCCTGGTAAGCAATCTTGTTTCAGCAGAATTTTGGAGGTTCAGCTTCAGAAACATTCAGACACCCATTGTATCCACTGGTTGCAAATTATTTTACAAATAATGTAATTTAAACTCCCATATGTGTAAGATCAAGTGGAGTTCCAGAGGGTCGGGCTTAGATATTTCCAGGTACCTGCAGGACTTGTTACCTGCTAATTTTGCAAATCTCACAAATTAATAATAATAATCCTTGAATTTGATATAGGTCTGCTTGGAAAGGTGTGACAGTTTGGGTCAGCTCATGTAGAAAGTCACCACACTGATGTGATTATAAGGACATAGATATAATGGTTATGTCCCTGACTGGCATATGCTCAACACTGGATACCAAAATTGGGTTACTATTGGTACGTTTTATAGCAGTCTGAACTCTGCCACCCTGACCCTAGTTAATAACAGTGGAACATGATAAATTTTGTTTAGGGGTGTGGAAGCAGTAATCTTAAAAAAAAGGGTGTTGTGTTGGAAATTGAAAGAAAATTTCAGATTTTTTTATTTCCATCTTTGTAACTCGACAGACTGGGACATCTAAAGGACACAATTCACTTTGTGTCCTAAACAGAAAGGTCTGATTTTATCTCCACCTGATATGTTTCTCTCCCTTTTCCAGGACATAGCTCGTGATGGTAGGGTTGATTTTGAGTTAATTAGGACCATATGTGCCCTTAACCTCTGTTTTCCACATGTACTTAGTTCAGTATCAGGGAGATTTGAGCCCAACCCCCACTCTTTTTCTATTTCTAGTTAATATATATCTTATGCCTGTTGCCATCAACATTGAATTTATTAGACTCTTGCTTTTGTTGGTCAGACTCTCCGTTTCTCTTTTTAGTGTTAATAATAAATTATTTGAAAAAGATTGCATTTCCTTTCACAGTTTTTGTTGTCTTCTCATTTTCTTCGCTCCCAAATGAGGCTGTGTGTGTGGACAACCCAGTCATTGTTTAACAGCCGCACATATTCACTTTCCAATAGAGGTCACTGTGTGACAATCAGGAGTAGAAGCCCTGCTAAGTATATATTGTATATTTGTACACATCCATATATATTGTAGCCATTATCATGCTTTCCCCTCAGACAGGCGGTTCAGCGGCATCAGAAAAACAACAACAAACAACATTACTTTTATAGAGCGCCTTTCACGTCGGGAGGACGTACCAAGGTGCTCAACAGTCAGGTCGGGACCCGAGCAAAGGGGAGGGGCATCGAATGGGGGAGGGGAGGGAGGGACAGAATTATGAGGGGAAGGGGAGAGTTGGGAGGGCAGCAGAAGGCATGATCGAAGAAGAGAATCTTGAGACCAGCCTTGAAGGAGGCAAGGGTCAGAACAACCTAATATTTAAACCTTTGGTTAAATCTGGGAGCTTTAATAGTGCATTTACCACCCAAGATATCAGTCCAGCTCCTATTTTTTTAAACTTTCTAATAAGATGTTTATAAAGTAATGAATTAAAGTGTCTGAAATCAATTTTTTTTAAACAGATTGGTTGACTAATCCAAAATCAGGATTGAGTGATAAAAATGTGAATTGTTGGCCGCATGTCTAAAGACACAAACCTTAATTATCTTGTTTTCCCATCTAAAATGTTTGCATGAGTAATATTTTGAAGATCAGTGATATATTTTCAACATAATTGAATATTTAAATATAACAGCATTGCTGGTGTTGGTTTTAAAGATAAGACAAATGGACTGAATGGATTGTTATTTCAAGAATATGCAAAATGGACTAATTTGCCTTCCTCTCCTGTAATTTCTATGATTCTAAGCTTCACTTTCTGCCTTGATCATAATAAACAATAATTAATTATAATATGTTTTATGACATAAGGACATGCTTCATCCAAAGCTTGGAAGTCTTGGAATTAATTGATAACAATTATGATCATTATTAATAACAATTATTAATTGATAATACTATTAAGTCTAGCTCTTTGACCATACCTTTACTCAATAACCATTAATTCTCCATATTTGCTTACTACCCCTGTCATCTCTGTAAAACAATTTGAAATGTTGTCTTCTGTAAAAAGTGTTTTGTAAGTGCAAATTGCTGTCATTGTAGGCTTACTGGATCAAGAAAATTAAACAGATGGTCTAAACCTTATTGGAGGTAAACCCTCCTCACTCCCAGCTAAGTACAGTATAAATAAATGCAGCAGGATAAAATAAAGGATAGCAGATTGAAAACAATATACAGTATATATATTGTATACTTTTAAATGTTGGTAAATGGAATGATGGACCTGGCCTTTGGTAGAAGGCACCATTTGGTTGGAGTTGTAGAGGAAATGCAGCAACCAAAGATTGGAAGTCTTGCAATTAAATGATACACTCTTTGAAGTGCTTATATTCTATTGGGCATGTGGTTTAAGATGGATACATTGCATTCTGTTGCAAACACCTTCTGTAAGAAGCTACCAATATAGTGGTAGCTCAAAAATAAATGTTGTGTAATGATTGTCTTAAAACTTGCTTTGTTGAGGTTATGTTTGAAGGGAGACTTATCATTCCCAACAGATAAGTCAGCAACTTCAGCTATGCACAAACCAATCTCTACCTTTCTACAACCTTAGAGGACTCTTTGGAGTTTCAGGATTTTTTGCAACCAGAAGTTTATCAGGATTTTTTGCAACCAGAAGTTTATTAATCTTATTTTACAGCCAAAGCTCATACAATGTTCTATATGGTCAGCGTATAATATTAATAGAGCAATTCTTGAGGAGCTTCTTCTTCACAGAATAGTACAGAATGAGACCTCATGAGTAAACTGAGATACTCATCAGAGAATAAATGCTGGCATTGTGTCTCAGATCAGGGGACTCCTTTGCATATACTTTGAAAATGTCCAAAGATACCTCCCTTCTGGGAAGGAGTGGTGAATAGCAGAGCAAGTGCAGAAGGGTTAACCATCAATAGTGACCCTAAGATATGCATATTAGGCTCATTGTCAGAGGTTAAAGTTCCACGGCATTTAAACTGAATGATTCTGTCAGCACTGTTGATGGCAAAGACCCTTATAGTTTTAGAGTGAAATTAGGAGAGCCACACATTGGGTGAATGATGTCATTGCAAATATAATTTGGAAAAATTATTTTTGTAGAAAGTAGGTCTTTTTAACAAACCTTGATGAAAAAGAGGGGACTTTTGGAACAGATGGGCAAGATAAGGGGAATGAAACTCTTTTCATTCATCAGGAACATCGACAATTTATATTTTATGTTGGGATGATATCTCAAAGTGTATCACACAGATTGGGAAGCCAACCTGCAAGCGTGGGGGGGTGGGGAGAATGGTAACCGAAAGTGAGGTTGAAAAGATAAGTTTTAAGGCAGGCTTTAAAGGTTGAGGAAGAGGGACTCTGGTATAGAATTTCAGAGAGTGGGGGCAGAATGGATTTTCAAGAATTTTCCGAACCCTCTGGGGTTTGGAGAACTTATTTTTCTAGCTGTCTGTCTGTGACTTTTTTTGTGTGTGCGTGTGTGTGTCTATTCCATTGTATCTCTCTTTGTATCTGAGCCATGTTGTGGATTCAGCTCCAATTCTCAAATTTAAGATCATAGTTTAGGTTTAGGCTGACACTCCAATGTAATGGTGAAGGAAGCTGCATTGTCAGAGAATCCATCCTTCAGATGAGATGTTAACTGATTTCCCATCTGCCTATTCTGGTGGACATTGAAGATAATATGACACTTTTTGAACAGAGGGCAATTCTTCTTGTTTAACTAACTTTAGTAAAAAAAAAGATCATTCACTTCATGGGTGCTTGTGGGACATTGTTCTGTGAAAATTGGCTGTTGTGTTCATCTGGAAATACACAATTATTGCACTTTACATAAATCTTTATAAAGCATATTGAAACATTTTGACATGATAAGATCATATATCAAATGGAAGGATTATTATTATCATCTGACTCTAGGTCTCATGGTAGGCAAACAATGGGATTAAAATCTAAATGATGGAAAAATCTGTATAGTATATTTTGCAGATAAGTCTGCTTCTCCAGGAGAATATCAAGGCATTTCCTCCTTCACAAAGATTCACAAAGAAACATGTTTTTAAACTGAAATTGATAAACCAAAATATTTGTTTTTTTATAGGACAATATAGGGTATAATGACATGGTGTTGATTAGAAAAAAATCCTCCCGAGTTACTTTATTAAATGTTTTAACACAAAAATACACATAATATAAATTATTTGTCACAGCAAGAGCTTTTTGGATAAGATGGTGATTTTCACTGTTTACTCTGTTGTCTCAACCAGGTTGCTTCAGGTTTAGGCAAATGGATATTTCCCCTGCAGAAAGTGACTACACAAAAACGGAATTAACATTTTTGTATAACCATTTAGCATCCTAGATTTTGGGATGCTGTGCTACGACTATTGTTTTACTCTCAAAGGATTTCAGTGTGGTTGGCTTATAGTTTGTAATTTATTATTTTGAAACACTTAAGTTTAGTATGCTTGATTTATTCCCTTATAAATAAAAGTGTTTTTATATGAAGTTAGACTTCCAAGATTCTCATTATTCTTTCAAAACCATTTATATTTTAATTTAAGATAAATTGAAATGATTGGGTGTCTATTTGTACTGCTGTGTGATGGTACCAGATTCAGCATTGTTTATATGTTTACAAAGAAACAGAATACTTTCAAGGACAGAGATATGTTAGAGGAGAGAGTGGAAATCAGTTATTCACAAAGAGTATAATGCATTTTGTTTTATCAAACCTTTTGACATGCAAAAAAGCACCTTGTCATGTGTAAAACAAATTCAGTTTTAGCAACCAAGAAACTCACTAAAGCAGCTCTTTGTTTGTCAGTTCTAGAGTATGCAATCACTTCCTACAGGGGCATTACCCATTTGCCTATGCCTGGAGCAAACAGCTGTGGGTTATTGCTACAAAGCAGTGGTTGAAGGCAAAACAATGTAGACCTGAAAATGCAATTTGGATTACTCCTGGAATTTGACCAGCTTGCTCATTTTTGCAGTAGAAGCATTGGTATGCTTTCCATTATTTGTGCAACTCAGGCAACCTGTGCATTGCAATATTAACTTGCATTGTTATCAGCACCTAGATGTGTCCCCTGTGTCTTGTCTACCTCTCAAACATTTAGTGATGAGCCAGGCAAACTGGTCAATCAGGAATGCCCTGGAGTAGTTGGACCTAACTGAATTGGGTATCAGATTACAAACCAGTGATTTGAATTCACCAGACATGTCACTTTGGACAAAGTTTGACCCTCAGTGAGACCTTACTTGATCCCCTGCCACATGAGGATAATCACAAGTTTGTCATTGGACAATTAATGAATGCAGTTGTGAGTCTCATTAGATTAATGGCAAACACTAGGCATATGGTGAATACATCATACATGCGGCAATCTATTTGCATAGACCTTCTGCCAATTAGAGGTGCAGAGCTTGAGCAGTGCAAGCTGAGGTACCAACCAGATACACACTGAATTATGTCTTCTGTTCATGGCAAGAAAATTCGCAACTCACAATTATGATCTCAAACTGAGTTAACATGTCAATTTGTTTTTCAAACATCCACTTTTAGCACAGTGCGAAGTTCTCATACAATGTTACCACCTTGTTCCTGAGGCTTAAAGTCCAATATCATCAACCAGCCTTGCATCACACAAATTGTTTAATCTTCACACAATATCTCCTTGAGCCATGTACAGTACTTTACAAATACACTGAGAATCACTATAGTGATTCCATTGAGAATGGGATGGTAACTTTACAGTGTATTCTGTGAAGTGTTTTGAAACATCTAGAAGATGTGAAAAGTGCCATATCAAATGCAAGGATTATTATTATTATTAACTTGTGTATATGAGATCTACAGGCAAGACTGCCATTAATACAACAACTTTTTTTTAATCCCATAATCATACCAGACGCTCTTTCAGTTTGTCCATATATAAACTACATAATGTAGTATATCTGTGTAGAACAGACATTTTACAATGCCACCAAAAGTTATTATTTTCAATTTCCTTCACTTTAAGTGCTGATTTATGCTAGTGCATGGTACCAGAAACACCAATATTTGCAGTAATCTTCCCGTATGAGCTATTTGCCCATGGGTGGCTTCACAGTTTGTCTGGCCCTACCATCTCCTAATAATCACAAATAACAACAATAACAACTTACATTGATATAGCGCCCTTCATGGCAGATGAGATCTCGGAGTACTGACTGTATACACATTGCAGTTGATGATAGTAATCAGGCAGAGCATCCCTGGCCTATTCCCCTGACTAACCCAGGCCAGCTATGGCCAATGTCACAATCCTACTGTTAGTTATTCTACAACAAATATAAAGTAGACCAGGATTAGAACAGGCTACCTTCATTTGAATGCTGTAGCTTTGTGTTACATTTACACAACATACACGAGCACAGATTGGGTGGGGGAGGAAAATAGTAAAGATTGTATTTGAAATAGAGCCTTGCCACATTATTGAGATGCCTCAAAGCAGTTCCCATGATGTACAGTAAAATGGATTTATAGTGTATTTTGTGGACGAACCATCCCCCAAAATCCCAAAAGAGAGATTTCAAAGTTGGCAAGAAACGTAGTTTTAAAATATGGAGTATTTCTGATACATCGATTTGAAAAACAACAGCAGAAATGTATAAATTGACAGCCCCCGAGGTGAGTAATGTGGGGGTACATGGTTGCATTTTTTGTTTCCTGTTCTGTGCTGATGGTAGACATAGCTTAGAACTGACTCCAGTAAAAAAAACACACAAGAATTGAAAGGACACGAGTTGGAGGCTGAATGTAGAGACTTGAGCCAGCGTTAGATGGTCGAGCGCCCTGGACATGTCTGATGGCCATATCCTTCTGACAGTGCCTCGCCCTCGCATGTCCAGCTATGAAGGAGCAGTGTTTCCTGGAGCTTCAAGGCAGCTCCAACAATAAACACTTGTCAGTTCACTTTGACTTGTTTTGATGCTTGCCACACAAAACGGATAACAACCTACCCTTTATACATTTACTGTCCAAATACAATGCACTTGTATTGCGCTATAAACGCAGCTGTTGGGACAATGTTGACAGCGAAACGGCTCACGCGATTTAACTTGTCAACATGAATGGGGAATGAACGGCGTTTTCAGTAACAAACTGTTTCTCTTGACTTCTTGTTAATCGTCCTTGAGTTTTGACATCACGCACAGACACTAAGTGATCAGACAACATTGATGCCTTGCCTTACTAAATAAAGCCTCCGCATCATTCAGTGATACCACTGCGATGGATGATTTTCTTTCGTGAATTTGGGTTTTAAACCAGTAATCCTTTTGATAGATACATTCAATTACTTTACTTCCAAACGTAGCGAGAGGCCAGTGAAGTCAATGAATGGTATGTTGCCAATTCAGGCGTGAAATTAGACTTTTAACTACAAAAAAAAGGGGGGGGGGGGGGGGAGTATTTTTATGCATATAAAGCCTAGGATCAGCCTTTGCAAATATTAATTATTTTGCGGAGTTCGTTAAAAGAAGCAGGACATGTCTGTCTGTGGGATGCTCCCAGGTCGGCATTTTCAGCTTTTTGCCAAATGCAAACCTTCCGCCCAGCCAGAAAATCTTACCCAGTGAGCAAACAACTGCCCGCTTCCATTAGGCGTAATTTGTAAAACCCACAGGAACGTCAGTTTAAAAGGGATATTGCCGATTTTAAAAGGATATTTGTCTACTGGCTGCACTGAGGAAGTCTCTGACACATGGGCTTATGTTCAGTCATTTCTCAAAGGAGCCTGAACACAGGCTGAAAGGTCAGAACCTTCTCTAGAGCACTCCTGCGAGTACATATTATCATGGAAACTGAAAGAAAAGGAAGGGTGACCAGGCTAATAATAAAATCTAACCGCGCAACCAGGAGTCTCCAAACCTGTTCCAGTTCACACACACTGTATTTTCTGAGTCCACTCACCCCCCCCCCCCCCCCCCCCCCCCCCCCAACACCTCTAAATTGCGGGACAGAACCATACTATCATATTGAGAACATTTATGTCTCCGTGCAATTGTGTTGCTCTGAAATAGTTTCCCTAGTTAATTTATTTGGAATAAACGATGGATTTTCCAAAGAGAGAGGAGGGTGGGTGGGGGAAGGGGTGAGTGGATAAGAGTTTATATAATAATGCAATTTCAAGTCGAATCTGTGTTGCTTCGTTAGTTCAATCGTCCAGGCAAGTTTGCTACCCGCCGGTTCCAGGGGATATTGTCAGTGAATATCCGCGGGTTTTTTAATACCTGGTGCACAAGGAGGACACGGAATACATACTGGGAGGGACTTGCAGGCGATCGCAGTGAAAGTCGGAACTGAACAACGTCGGCGTGTTCCTGAGGCAGGGCAAGGACATGGGGGGGGGGGGGGGGGGGCTGTGATCTGCAGGTCTACAGTAGATGTAACGCTGGCCGGTTTGGCCTCCCGACTATTTGCGTTCCCGGTGATTGCTCGGGGTATTTGCGGGATTTCAGATTTCGCGGTGCAGTGCCTTTCATTAGTATTTTGATTTGTCACCACTGTGTGGGGCGCGGGTAAATTTAAACCATTGAACAGGGGAATATCGGTGGAATTGGAGAGGAGGGTAAGCTCCGTTTGCCGTTCCCTCGTGTTCAGGGGAAACGTGTAAAGTCCCGGAGCTCCCCCACTTCTCTACACATTACTGCTGGCGCGGTCATTCGGAGGGGGGAAAACGCCTCAAACGAGTTCATCTTAACTGCAAAGAGCTGTTGGATAATTCAGCTGTGAATGGGAGGGGGTGGGTTTGTAGAAGAATTCCTTGTGCACAGATCTCAACCCAAAGACCAAACATTTGGCTTTCTCCAGGTTGTGTAGATGTCCCTTTTGCCTGATAGTGAGTCCGAGTGTCGTTTTGATGTCGATCTCCCGTCCACTTGGGAACCAAGTACTGTATTTAACAGTAATCATTTATTTTTAATCCACCGAAAAGTAAAATTGTACAGCGACGTCTCCTCCCCAGGTGTCGGCGAGGAATCCAAAATATACTCTATGTTATCAATCATTTAAGACCGACTCCTCGACAGTGGGAGGATTGACTAAAATGATTGCAACGCTCCTCCGAACTGGGGTGTATGGGTTTTTTCGCTTTGATTTGCAAATAATGTTTCGGCGAGGGAGAGAAGTCGGCGTTTGCGTTTGTGAGGATCTGTAATAGTTATTGAAGCGATTGGTGCCGGTTGCACAGCGATTGATTGGGCTGAGTCAGCGATGCTCGACTCCACTCAACCTCAATGGAAATCCATGTCATCTGTTTTTACCGAAATCTACCAGTTTCCACGGTTCTGATCTTAATCAATGTTGATTGTGCGACTTGACAGAACGAAAATAATTGTGCGCATCATTTGTCAAGCCATAAGCCGGAAGTATTTTGAAAATCTGTATCCGTAAAGGTTAATATATATTTATATATCTGTAGGAAGTGGATGTCTGGTGTTTCTGATCACTCCACCCCAAGGGAACGGGTTTGACTCGCTATGGCGTGCATTTCCCTTCTGCACCCCACCCCCAATATAGATAACCTCGAGTAAATCTAATTCTCGGATGAGATGCTGGGGGCTGCCCCCCCCCCCCTCCAACCCCATTCCCAACATTAACTTGAGTCAATGTTAATCAATGTCAGTCCAACATTTTTTCAATTCAAACTCCTTTAAAACAGACCGAAGGAAAATAATTCGTTGACTGTTTGATCTATAACTATGATCTTTACTAAAAGTCGATATGTATATATATATATGTATATAACAATATTTGTATTGCCACTGTGTTTGGGGGAATTAGAAGTGGTATTGAGCCGGAAAATGCACTTCTTATTTGTAATAAAAAACATTATATTATTGGCCTGTCCCTAAACTCCTCGAGGTGACAGTGTGTTTGTTGCCTGGTGAAGCTGCCACCACCTCACTCACCTCTACTCGCAGATGTTTGTTTTAGACTCAAATATAACAAAAAAAAATTACATTTGTATAGCGCCTTTCACCTCGGGAGGACGTCTTCCCGACTTGAAATAAAGATAACATTAATAATAATAATCATCACTGTATTTGATATACTGTCTGATCACCTCTTCCCGATGTCTTAAAGCGCTTCACGGAATACACTGTAACGTGAATTGACTGTATATTTTGTGAGCGAAACGCAGCAGTCAATTGGGCACAGCAGTGTTCCACAAACAGTCGTGGATTTAATCCTCAATGTATTATTATATTATTATTATTTTTGAAAGAATTATTACCTCCCCCCACCCCCCCGGGAAAGTGATCTAGAGAGTGTCGAAGAGGTACGGATTTAAAAATAAACTGCATTGGATATTTGTATTATACTATACATTATACTATACAAGAATATTTTAATATGACTTCACAGATTTCTTACTAAAAAAAATTGGCCAAAACGAGTGTGGGAGAGGATCTTCATGTGGGGTTTGAAACCAGAGAAGGGGGGAGGCGGTGAATTCACCAGAGCTCCGAAGGGAGGGGAGGGAGAGTAGCCGAGGCTCTCCAGCTAATGGTGAGAGAGAGGGCAGCATGGCAGAGTAGAGGGGGCGATCAGGGGAGTGGGGTCACAGGCATTAGCGAAGCGGTACAAGGCCATTAAAAGCATTTGAATCGTTCTGAAGCGTCACCCTGTTCTTCACAAAACACTAGATAAATGCAAATTGTTGTTCTTTGAAGATGAGGATCAGATTTTTAAATTGAACCCCTGGGGAATAAGGAGCCAGTGGATCCGTACTAGGATGGGATTGATGGACACAGAGAGGCTAGTGTGGGAGAGGATACAGGCTCAATCCTGTACAATCTGCTGTTTGGGGAACTGGGGGTGATGGTGAGCTGGGTTTACCCAAATTGCTAAATTGGAAAGAACGAGAACTTGCCAATTGACTTTTAAAATGCAGTTTGTTGATTTTTTAACAATTAAATCTTAGATTTCTTTCAGGGACTTATTGATGGTCAGAACTCAGGCAGTACACAATGAGAATGCATTTCAGTTTACTAAGGTGGGCTGGTTTCGAGTATAGATCCGTTTTTCTTAAAAATATATACCGAAGGGCAAAACATACAAGTAGTTGAAATGAGTCATAAGATGGCGTCAAGCTGGTCACTGGTGTCTTGTGGTGGGAGTACAGTAGTTACTGGTTATTTCGTTCAGATGGATAATAGAGCGCCTTCTCCCGACATGACAGGAGGGCGAGAAGACCACTCTGTCCTTGTGCTAATGTGTCTTGTTTGATGTCGGGGCTGCAATTAGTGTTTAGCAACAAGCCCCGGTGCAGCTCTATACTGATGGTCAGCTGCCCCCATCGGGCATCAATATAAACCTGCACATTTATGAATGAGTTGCACACACCAGGCTCCACCAGGTATTGGTGTGTGAGGGGAGGGACGTCAAGGAACGCACGTAAATAAAGAATCTCACTCACACACACACATATATATATATATGGCTCCTTAAAGAGGTTACATTAAACCACTGGATGTGCACTATGCTGCTACCGGAAGCTATGGCTATTTGACGCTCAATAATTTAGCAAACATTGCTCAGTGTAATTGCCTGTGCGTGTCCAAGCGGGAAAGGACAGCTTTCTTTAATGGAGCAGTTGCTCTCTCTCTCTCTCCCCCCAATTCCCCATCCCTCCCTCTCTCTGTGTGTCTCTCCGGAGGCTCAGAGATACGTGCTGCGCAGGTCTGGCTCTCACTTACATTTTACCCCCCCCCCCCCCCACCACACACACTTAGAAATATTTTCCGGGTTGAAACCGGGTCGTTTTAGGGTGGGCTCAGATACCTGTCGCAGAGAGAGAGAGAGCGGCTTGTCCTGCTGCCTTATCGCCTACTGGGAGTCCGCACCCCCCGCCCCCAAGCCAGCCCTATGCACTGGGGACACGAAGGTAAGACCCGAAGTCCTCCTACACAGGCGATCACACGGAATTGCTGCTCCAAACGCCAGTCTGTCGCACTGATTTCATTGATATCACGTGAACCAGGCGAGAATAGCAAAAGGGGAGGGAAAAGGCGTCATTAGTTAGTCAGCTTTCTCGTTGCTTTTATTTGGGGAGGACAGTGAGAGAGAGAGGGGGAGAGAAGGAGAGGGAGAATAAAGAGAAACAAAACAATGACACAGTGCTCTGCTTATCATTAACCAGCAGGTTTTGTTCTATGGGGAGACAATTATAAAGGGCTCGTTCTTGTCTAATTAATAGCTAATCAGGTATTCAAATATCCAGTTGTTGTCTCATCTCCCCCCCACCCTCCCTCCCCCCCCACCCCCCAATTAATGCCACACATTGAGTTGTAAATTGTTCAATTTCAGTAGTCAGCTAAGTCATTACCTGACCACTAATATTGCCGTTTTAAGTATTATTGCCGTTTAAAGTTCGATATGTGATGGGAACATCGTTTGCATTAATATATTCTCAGTATTGCTCCCGACAAATTGAAATACGTTGGGGGGCGGGGGTTGGGAATGGAAATTCAGATAACAGCACTCCCTCTCTCTCTTCTGAAATTCGTTTTCACTTTACATACCGCAAATATAATACAGAATTGGGATTTTAAAACAATAGCGATTCCAATGAAGTTTAGAAACGTGGGTTTATATGATTAACCTGAACAAATAAACATGATGCAGCTGTGGTAATATCAAGAAAATAATATGATTCAGCTTGATGTATCGTTTACAAAAACACACCGCCAGGTCCTGGATACTCAATTAGTGATAATAACCAATGTTACTCTAAATTTACAAGCCACTCGTTTTTATCCCACAGGAGGTTTTACAATTTGAGATTTTTAGTTTCATGCACAAATGTTTTTTTATTTATCGTTTCATCAAAACAGTTTAAGCCATCACAATACAGGCATTAAAACCGTTTGCTCCCCTATAAATGAACTCTTATCTACATCTGCAACTGTAAAGGTAACCTATATAATAGCTGATCAGACGTATCGGGGTATAATTGCACTCACAGATCAAGTTCGATTGAAGCAAATTGTGTGTTTGCCAACCATTCCCAGGCCTTCCTGGTCAACTGGACTTGGAACAATACGAAGCTTCGCTGCTGACCAGCAATAATGTCAAGTCAAATTCAACCTCTACAACACAGTTTCCTTTCCAGAACGTAAAGCTTTTTTATTATAAAAAAACAAATTGCAAGCTGTCAACGAGCATCATGAGAGTCAGCGTGGAGTCGGGTCTTCCAGATTGGATTAGCGGGTTAAACACTCCGCACGACTAAAACATTTAAAATAAAGACTTATCAAAAAGTATGGTTGCCCCCGAAATAAAGACATGTCCTACACGAGACGTTAGTACAACTCATTAAAATCTCCAAAGTGGCCTTGTGTTAAAGAGAAACATAAAGTCTCTCTCCCCCCCCCCCCCCCCACCATATAAAAGAACGATTTGGGCGATTATTTCTGAATGGGCTGAAGGTGGGTGTCGGGTTCCCAGCTGACCAAAGCTTATACCTTTGCATAACTTAAAAGGCTGATGTCTTCTCACAGGAAACGAATGACTCGATAACATCTGACACCAGTGACCACTCTTAATGACCCGATCTTAATTTTGCTAATACGAGGATAGCCTAAAACAGCTACTCCTGCATGCCAGAGTTGGCAGATCAAACATGAAAGGGGAAACTGGGAAACATAGATCCGTACATTGTAGATGCAGTTTTCTAGCTGGCTTTATCCATTTGTATTGAAGTTAATTTATGAGTTTAGGAAACATAGGGTAATCGGCAAAACTGGGGACTTTCGACTTGTTAAAGAGACAGTGTTCATTAGAGAACGACTTTTAGGAATGTCAAGAAGTTCTCAGTATGTAACTTACATTTGTTTTTATATTTGCATTACAACGCGGGACATTTCATTTAGTTACATTAATAATGCAGGAGCAAACGAAGAACCTTCCTACGGGGAGAGACATTGATATTATTTGTGATATATTTTAACGAGTTTTGTTTATTAAGCCTTCCAAGACTCGTGTTTAGAATGAACGTTAAAAAAACAGCACACAGATTCGTTGCACGCAGTCAGTACAATATTATCTCAATGAGGAAGGTGATTGCAAAAAAAATGTTATGCAGTAGGTTTGAGGTACGATGCTTTGAATTAATTCGATGGAGCGGTAATAAACAAAAATGTATTGGAAATGCTGAGAGAGAAAAAAAATCAGATGAACGCAACCATTTTAGGTCGGTTTAGGGATTGGACCTCAACTCACGCTCTGTTGAAATAACCTATAGGAAATTTATGGTTGAAGACTTCAAAGGAATTTCAGGACTGAGAGCTTCTGCATTAGTTACTAGACGCCCCAGTATTTTTTTTAAAACATAAACGCTCCCACCGTAAGAAATACTTGACACAAGCTCACGTTGTGTGAAAGCTCGTAATGTTTGCAACCTTTGTTTAAGGCGATGATGTTGCGTTTGTAAACAAGCCTTTTAAGTGCAACATTCCACTGACAATTGGTCAGACTAGTTGGCGCCGACACGTCAGGCCAGTTTTCTGAGCAAAACGCATGGCAATAGACAATACACGTTAATCAATGTGAAATCGGTGGTTTCCACCGGAGGTCCCATTGCTAACAAACTCCTGGTTTTGTTGACCTGCCTTTTTCCTTCTCCGAGGAGCCTTTCGCATTTCTCTCGGAAATACCAAACGTAAAGGTATTTCAAAATAACAACAGAACCAATGAAGCAAATGCTTGACCTTTGAACCTTTTTTTGGAGGGGAATTTCCTTTTAACAAAGAGTGAGGGAAAGTCGCATGCTGGAGAAGACTAATCATCTTTACTGATGATGTGCTTTTAAAACCTGCCTTCTTCAGAGCCGCAAATACTGTTAAAGTCAAACGATGCGAGCTGCTTACAAACAGCTGCTCGGTGAGCAACAAGCATCGCTTTTATTGAACAAAAAGTATTGTCTGTTTAAAGGGAGATGGGTTAAAATCGAAATTTGAATTTCAGATAGTGTGACCTTGCTGTGAGGGAGGTCACCCGTTGTCGATTGTGTGTAAGAAATAATTATAAAGTAATCAAATGTCTTTGTGAGGTGTTGCTGTTTTCATCCAGCCTCGCTGCATACAGTGCTGGTAATATGAAAAGGCACCACAAGGCAGTTTTCTCAGATCTATCTGACACTGGCATTTTATTATTTTGTTTCACAAGACCCTTTATTTTACCTATTTCCTCCATTATTCTTGCTCAGACCTTTTTTTTAATTAAAAAAAGTGTTATGCACGGACAATTTTATAGTGTTCCGCAAAAAAAATGCTATAATGTTAATTGACAGTCAATTATTTTGGTGGAGTCTTGTGAATGAGTTTATCGATCAGAGGTTAGGTATATCCTTTTACTCCAGAAAGATTTGCAACCGTGACTCTATATCAAAATATATATATGTATATATTATACCGTCAGATGGAAGAAGTTTTATTCAAGAGACACAAACGAGAAGGTGGGTGTGGGGAGGGGAGGAGGGAGGTGGGGGGGGGGGGGGGTGAGAGAGATAGAAACCTTGTGTGTTTAAGTGTGCAGACCTGAAAAAATTCATCAAAGAAAAATATTGGACAAATTAGCTGGGTGGAGATGTGGAAGGCTTCTCTCCCCCCACCCACCCCTGAATCATCGATTAATTGTGGTGACAGGTTAGAGGAGAGTGCGATTGGCTCGGTGCTGCCTGTGCAAAGACTGCGATGTGTAATTAGCGGCAAGAAAGCATGTAATTGGCGAGTCACGTGCACAAGGGCCAGGAAAGGAAGGGGGGGGGGGGGGGCAAAGCTAAAAGAGGAAAAGCACGTTAGACATGCGAGCGCTGGCGATTGCTAAAATTTTGCCCGCCGAATCCTATGAGGCTAGATTGGTGCAGAAGATTCCCCAGTGCAAGCAAAAAGTTCTCATCGGGCGGGTGTGGACATAGGGCCTGTGTGACAACATGGCCGAAGGTTACTTTGTTTTTGTGTTTCCTCTTGTTTTCTTGTAAATTTCCCCCTGTGCTTACTTTATTAACCCGAGCAGCTCGCACACAGGGAGAGAGAGAGGGAGGGAGAGAGAGAGAGGGAGGGAGGGAGGGGGCTTTCCCCCCCTACCCCCCCCCCAACCTATTGTTGTAGATCTCCAAAATGCATGTACCCGCCCCCCCTCCCCCTCCCCATTTATTCACAACTTCAAAAGCTTTCGGGGGGCTATTGTGTGGGGGGCTGATGCACAGACTTCTCCCAGTTCTGTGGAGGCAACACGGTACACCTGCCCCTTAAGTTTGATCGAAGTACAGTTCCCGCACGCTGGATGTTACAGTGACTTGCCGCCGCGGAATCCCCCCCCACCCCAGTGTAACCCGGGGAAAGGGGGGCTGGGAAGGGAAGGGAAGAGAAGAGGGAGGAAAGAGCTCTCGCAATCGATGCTGTTGAATGTTGCTTACGATTTTCCAGAGAGGTGGGGGTTGTTTTTGTTGTGGGGTGGGGGTGGGGAGAAGCCCGGCTTGTGTGATCGCGGGTTGTGGATGATGGCATCTGTTTTAAACCAGCCGTATTCCAGTTACGTACCGGTTTTCCAACCTAACTTGCTGCCTCAAATATGGAGTAAATCTGCCGGCATCCACATGGATCTAAATCGATATTACAATGGCTTTGCAATGCCAGCTCAGCCAATACATCCGTGTGATCGCCAAGTGGTGCTTTTGCTTGTTTCTCTCTCCCCCCCCCCCCCCCTCCCCTCACTCACTTATATGTACTTTACGATTATTCATGATATTCATATTCAATCAGACGAGTTGAAAGATGTTTTCTGTCCGTGTGTCTGTGCGTGCGTGTGTGTGTCTGTGTGTGTAATTGTCCAGGAGGGGCGAGTAAAGGTGGTGGAGACGAGAAAGGAAAATTGGCAGAGAGAGAAGAGGAGACTCAAGTCCAACAGGGAGCAGGCCACTGCAAATGGTTCAACGTTAGAATGGGATTCGGATTTATTTCTATGACCTCCCGAGAAGGCAGCCCCCTGGAAACGCCGGTGGATGTCTTCGTACACCAAGTAAGTTTCCGCAATTCCATTGCTTCCATTCACAAAAAACATTCTCCCCCCTTCCTCTCTCCCCCCCACCCACCCACCCCGCCACCTCCGACGAGGGGGAGGTGAGTGAGAGGGGATTGTCTGAAGTTTTTTTTTAAAAAGAATACAGCTCAATTAAAACCGATAGCAGTGGAAGATCGGTGCAAATGTTTCTTTAATGCGGAGTATATCTTCGTTATTAACGCGCGCATGTGTGTGTTAACAACTTTTAAGAACAAAAACGCCGGACCTATCTACATATAAAATTCACATTCATATGTGCAGAAATGATAGTCCAGAGATGCTGGTGGTGGTTGGACGTTGATTTCTCTATGTAAGATGCTGATTTCTGCATTATTGTTATTGTTGTTGTTGTTGTTAGTACCAATGCAATCGTTTAACTAAAGGTCTACACGTAACGTGTGAAGGTAAATATATAAAAGTGGCGATTGGTGTTCGCTTTAAACGTAAATATCTAAACAGCAATCTGCTGGTCAGGGGGTGAAACCCGGAAATGCCACAGAGCCTAACTGCTGCATGTATTGTATGGGAAATATTGTTGGGGTGTGTGTGTGTGTGGGGTGGGGAGGGGGGTAAGAGAAGGATGCGTCCAGTACAACGGTGCATCCCTTTGCTAGACTCGCTTTTCTCAATGCTTTACAGTTGTTGTGGTGCGTGGGTATCGAGCTTTTCCTATCAATGGTTGTGGAGATAAAACTGCAAATGTTTCCGAGTGCGGTTAGCCTGGCAGGACAGTTGTGGAGTGAGTGAGCGGCTCTTGGTTTCTTAAAGCAAACCTGGATCCGACACCACCTTCGGATGTAATGTTTAACGCGAGAGAGAATATTCCTGGGATTTGCAACGGAGCAGATGATTTATGCGCTGGAAGAACTTTTACCCACTCGCCCAATTGAGTGAAAATCCTGATGATAACATGTGTTGTCTGGTTGTTAGAGGTTGGTGATCTGAGGTGTCTTTGCTGTTTGTGGCTGCGGCTGTGTGTTGTGTGTTAGCGGCGCGATCCGGTCCCTTCCTACAGCCTGGTGTCAGCAAATGCTTCTGCTCAGCCCTTTTCGAAACCCTTCTTTGGGTCGTTAAGTGACAGTTTACGACCTCGTAAGATTGCTTTATAGATGAATGCAGCGACAAGACGAGGAGGAAAAGCCCACACGCTTTCTCGGTTGCACCCCCCCCCCCCCCCCCCGACTGAAGCATTGGGATATTCTTGTGAGCTTGCCATCGGCGATCTCAGATTTAAACTCTTATTTATTCCAGCTTTGCCCTCCCCTCCTCTGCAATCGCATCGTGTAACAGTAGTATTTTTCCTCTTTACTGACGGTTTAAACACAGCATGTGTTTTGTGTTTACTGAAATGATTGGACCCACGTTTGAATCGAGCGCTTTCTGTGTATAAGATAACAGATCACTATTGGGAATTAATGTTTTGCATTGACGATTGTTCTATTTTTTTTCACCAAAAATACTTTTATCGGGAAACGTGCATGTGTTTTCCGCTTTGATTCGGGTTTGCCTGGTTAGATATACGGTATTTTCAAGCCCTTGTGTTTCCCTCACTGCTTTGAGTTAAATGAAGGTACAATTAATTATTATTTGATCGCCTCAGTTTGACGAAATATAACACGTTTTACATTGCCGATCACCTTCTGCGAAGTATATAATATACATATTTACTGTCCACCTATGTCTGGTTGATTAAATAATGACCAGCTTTCAACATTTGACAATAATCTTTTGATTTTACTTATACAGAAATATATATTTACACACAGTGTTGAGAAATCTGCCCTTGTTATGGTTAAAACTGCTTTTTATGTGGTGGTCGATGTGTATTTTATTGTGATTTTTCTGAAATAATCAAAGAAGGTTTTTTTGGATGAGTTGGTACATGATGCTACATGTTCTCCTGACATTTTCTTCTGTGTTCTGAAGTGATGAATTAACAGTCCTGTTTTGAAATAATAAGCCACAGAAGGTGATGCAGTTGTTTTAACAAAATAAAAATATGTGAAAACCACTTGAATAAACCAACTTTAGTTTAGAAAAGGTGAATGAATGGTCCTCCACAACATCATAAATTAAGTGGATTTCAGATTATTTTGTAGAAATATTACCATACTAAAGCATCCTCATCTTGCAGGGTACTTAATTGGTCAGATTTTATATTTAGTCTCTTAAAATGATAAACATGAACAGTAATGTATGTGTGAATAACACAGTGCAATGTAACTGCATGAGGCATGAGGAAGAATTGAATGATATACCCTACCAAACCATGTTTCCTTTTGATTTGATTAATTATTCTCCTATACAGATAGCCATACAGTGTTTCCTTATCATATATTTGTTGACACCTTTACTATTTGTGGCATGTCTCTAAAATGTCAAAATCCAGCATAAGTTAATTCCTAATAATTCACCTGAAAGCCACAGCCTTCTCTAATTAGGTTAATATTCAAAACAGTGACGTGAATGCAAAACTCGTTTAGAAGATTTTGACTTCATGTTTTAGTTGCTGTGAAATTGTCTTGAAAGTAAATTAGGGAATTTCTTAAGCTTTTGATGGCAGCAATTTTTTATAACTGCAACAATTACTTCGTGCTAAAGAAAGCTTTAAAACTGAAGTGATAATTCACAAATAAGGTCAACAAACAGACTGAGGAATTTTAACCACATTAGTAGGCTGACCTCACTAGTGTGCTTGTATTAATGTTCTATACAATGTTGAAATGAAAAAGACTGCAAAAATAGCCCTGAGTCTTTCAGCTAGTTGACTGCAGTTTAGAGGGATAACTATAAAATATATTATGGTATCGGATACAATACATAGTGTAGAATTAAAAACTGTAAGTGAGTAAGGTTCAGATGTGCATTTGATTCTATTACATTTTGTTATTAAAATATGAAATAAATTAAGCTCTAGGAAACAAACTTGTTTTAATACTAGATTGTTTGTTTTGCTGCAAATGAAGCCATTTTTAAAAATCATTCTTTTCAAAATGTCTTTGAAGCATTCAATCCATTTTAAGATCTGATTGCTTGGATCATGTTTCCCATAGTTAATAAAAATTAGTCTTCCTTGAGCATTGTCAGCCACATAGTTATTGGGGGGAGAAAAACAAACATAATGAGATGGGCATTATTAAATGATCCAACATCAGTGAACTTTTAAATAAATATTAGAACAGTATCTGTACTCTTGTACATTTTAAGCAAGAAACTAAAGCGTCAAACTTCAAACAGATCTGCTATTCTTGCTATTTAAACTTGTGAATTGTGATTACTCTTAGACTAGTAAAGAAAAACCATGGTAACAATAGTAATAAATTATATCTTAAAATATATAGAAAATGTCTATTTTTGGATGGAATTTTTAAATTTTAGAAATGACTCTTCAATACTCGTGTAATTTGGTATGATACCAAATAGCTTACTCAGAAGAATATATCTGAAGTACGTGTATCTGTTCCTTTCAACACTGGAATTCCCCTACCCCTGATCCCTTTATAACTTGAAGACATCTCTTGTAGAATTGTTAATCATTCTGGTTCAGTTACTGGGATCCAATTTTTGCTTAACAGATTTTTTTTCCCCAAAAACAATTCCTGTTGATATGCAGGAACTCTGCTCTGGAAGTAGATCGTGTTATTTTGGTCAGTGTCCCTTAGGTCATGGTGATTTACCTTTGGTTGCTAGGAGACGTCTTTTGCCCGATTCGGATTCTAAGGAATACTGATAAGAAATGTCGCCCAATTGAACAGCATTGTATAGAAATAGGGGATATGTCATGACCAGGCATGATGAATATCTATGCAAGTAAGCCTGACTAGATGGTGTGTATTGAGGATATCACAAGAAATGTAGTGCTTCATATTATAACACTATGTCCATGCCAGAAATGAATTTTAATATCTATAATATATGAAGGACAATTAATATTCATAAATAATTATTTTGTAGTTCTCCCAAATAGTTGGAAGGAAATTTGTGATGTCAGACTTGAGGACTTGTATATTTACACAATAAATTTGTATTTGTTGCACTGCTAACTAATTTCAGTAACCCAGAGATGTTGAGGGTTAGTGGAAATATAAATCATTTTACAAAATAGCAGAATATCATTTAGAGCCCCGCAAATTTTCTGCTTACACACAGGGCATATTATGAATTAAATTATGAACTTGCAGAATTTTTTTGCATGTGTTTCTTTAAAAATTGATTGTGCTAAAGAGAATTATTGGTACTAAATAATTGTTTGTAAGGTATTGGGAACCAGGAGCTCATGCCATTTTTAGGAAGTGAGTCGGGAATTTCAACTACCGCATGATCAATTCTATAACATTTGCAAATTGGGGAAATATTCACTGCTTTTGTTTTGAAAAGACCCTGATTCCACATTCAAGCTTCATGAGGGATAGATGTATGTAGCAGCAAAAGCTATTCACTAAATGTGAGGGAAACAAAAATATATGTGAAGAATGGTTAAGCACAAGATATGGGAAGAAAACCTAAGAAGTTGAAATTGGAGAGCCCGAGTGGACTATAATTTGGCTGATTGTTCAAGTATCAGAGATGGTCATTTGACATCATCGTCTTAACTCTCAAACTGTCTGGTGGGAAACGCAACTCTGGAAGAAATGAATGAGCACATTGCCACTATCTTGCTGCCAACAACTTGCACAGAAATACTTTCCCATTGAACAGGGATTCAGTACCAAACAGTTTGAAGGTGTGCAGCTTGAGCAGCAACTATTTACTTGTTACCAAACAATCAAGGTGGATTCCAAGTACTGGATATCCAAGCACATATTCATGAACCTGGACTTGGGTCATACCTTCCAGCAGCAGTCACTCCAAGCCGCAGAGTGTCCTCATCAGCTATTTGATGGATATCTGTCATTCATGTGGTGGGAGGAACTTTACAGGATATCTTGTGATGTGAGAGCTATCGTGATGTGAGAGCTACTTGCATTCCCCAGGATCTCACTCAGAACCATAAACTGGAACTGCTTACAAACACGTCTTGTATGCCACAAGCTTGACCAGTGTTGCTAATTTGCTGTGCTTGGAAAGGGGTGACCTTGACTAGATTACCTTTCGTCCCTTCTCTGTGCAGTCCTTCAACCAATGTCTAAGCAAAAGTTGGTCCACCACAACCTGCAGGTACCAATAGGAATCAACAATTGGGTCCTCTATCTTCCAATCAATACCCTGCCTGTCTTGTCTTGAGCTGTGCAGAACTATGATTCCACACTTGTGGGCACCCACCATCATGTCCCACCAGTTGGCCCAGTGTTCAAGACAGCGAGTACAAAAGGTCCCCAAGAGAGTCCGCCAGCAACACAATATCATCCACAAACAAAAGCTCCACGATCCTCCCTGGAAAGGCCTGGAACAGATGCACTAAATCCATCCTGTTCAACCCCTTCCACCATGTATAATAGATTTGAGGTTCAATTCATGCCATGTACCTCAGAGAATCCATTGTGAGAAAATACTAATTTGTATCCATTTGGCCTCAAGTGCAAAGTGTAAAGAGAGACTGAACTAACTTGACGAATATGGGGAGGTATTACAAAACCTCTTTGGGGTAGAGTAAATGATGGTCCTACATTTCTGTGGATTTATGAAATGAAAGGGAAACAAAAAGAAATATATTTTTGGAAAAGGATTTTGCGGGGAGTTCTGTTAGGTTTAACAATATTCTATTCAGATAGATTTTTGTTAAAAACAAAATTTTCTTTTTTTTGTTTGAATGATGAGACTTGAGACATTAATACTGTGAGTATATCTTTAAACAGAAGATTAATCCTATCCAAGACTCTGAAGAAAATGATCATTTGTATTGTAGTTTATTTAAAAGCTTTTGATCTCATCATTTAGTTTCTCAACTATATGTTGTTACTGCCTTCAATTAATTGTAACTAATCCAGTCACTGTGAAATGTGACCACTTTGATTTCTGAAATGTGCTTCATTTCTGCTGATCATTAATAGAAAAAAAGAGGAAAACATGTGTGATCTGATCCTATCTCATTAAACTGTGCAAAGTACAAGACTGTGAGGGAACATTTATTAATTATACTATTGGGCTTCTGTAAAATTGTGTTAAGTCATGGAAAAGAGTTCAAAATGATTAATATGATATTTCCCTGCAAGTCAAAAGAGAACCTTAATATATTTTGATGACCCTTTTCTGTAAGCAATTAGAACAAGCAGGACACAGTAGTCTTAATATGATATATAATTGAATAGTTTGCTTTTAAATAGGTTTACAATGGATTTACAAAAAAGATCTGCAGGAATGTTCATTTTTGTACCTTCTCATGATGACCTATTGATTCTGATAAGAATACTGACCTTTTTTGTTGCCTTTCTACCACTCACTTTTGTAAGATAAGCAGCAGGAAACTGTAAATCACAATTTAATTTGTAGATCTGGCAGAACTCATACATTGTGTGATGTTTTGCTGTGACAGGTTATTTGATCAGAGAGGTGCACCATTATAACAAGCAATGTGAATTTGTGAATTACTTTTAAAAATATAAATGGATCCAACTAAGTTTTCAAATCTGCAGAACCTCTAGAGTTCAAATGTATTATTTTTCCCGGTCCTCGTTTCAGGGTGGAAATTAAGTTGAATAATCCTTGCATTTTATATAGCACCTTATCACTTGATCCAAATATTTCAAAAGCACTTCTGGATTTTCTGAAAAGTGTGGTGATTGTATGTTTATGGGTTTATACGTGGCATCTTGAGGCTCAATGGTTAAAATGCATTCGCCTTTCAAGCGAGAGACCTGGGTTCAATTCCCGGCAGGGTGAAATGTTGGGCAAGTTTTCTTACTCCACACGCCTCTGTTTACCTAGCAGTAAGTAGGAACCTGGTTGTTAGTCGATCACTTTTCCGGGAAAATAATTCCTTAAAAAAATGTGGTCACTTCAAGACTGTTTATGGGACACAGCTGTGCGCAATTGGCTGCCGAATTTCGCCCACAAAATGCACAGTCAATTCACTTTATGGTATATTCCGTGAAGTGCTTTAAGACGTCTAAAAGACATGATATGGTGGTATATGAAATGCAAGTATTATTAACACAGCAGCCAATTTGCGCATAGTAATGTCCCACATATAACTATGAAGTGAATGATTTTTTTAAAACTTGGGGATTGTTAGCCAGGACACCAGGATAAGCACTCTTCAGTTAATGAGCATAGATCCACAACACATTGTTCAATATGTGAATCCCCTTCATTTTCTATACTCTTTTGAAAATAAATGTTATAGAAGAATTCCACTAAGTCTGAAAAACTTCCTGATGTGGTATGAATGCATTTGTTTTAAAATTATAATCTATAGTTCACGAGAAAATCTAAACATTTTCACTTTTTAAAAAAGTCCTATTTCAAGCTAGCATTATACTGTAATAGTCAGATTACTTTTTAATGTCAAAGATTAAACTGCTGTAGGATTTAGTTTCAGAACAACTGTGTGAACAAGTCTTGCCTTGGAAAAAGGTGAACAGTTGTCACATTTTCACTTGATAGATTTTACTATAAATGTACCTGACAAGTACCGTAGGATAAATACTGTTTCATGCTTAATTATATTTGGTTGATATACATTTGTAACAATTAAATTAATTGTTGCCATTCTCTGTCTAAAATATTTTTAATGGAAAATATTTGTAAATATGCCTCCACCAAATATTTACTATTGGAACAAAAAAATCAGTTTATGAAAAGTATTTCAGACTGAAAAGTTTAGAAATTCAAGACCTTGATCATTTAAAACATTTACTTTAATTTCAAGAAATATTGGGAAAGATATGTGCTATTCTTTTCCTCGGAGTGGCATTGGGCATGGCTTCTTATAAATATTAAGCCCATGAAAGATTAACACAGTTCTAGTTAGGTACAAGCATTTGGGGAATGCTAATTGTTCTAGAAAGTATGTTTAACTGATCCTGGGTGACACTATCATTGTTTGAAGATCTGGATATTTGGCTTCCTACGGAGCATCCAGCTAAACTGTCATTCCTCTTTCATGAGATAAAATGGATAAAGCTCCCATGCTGACAAGACATTTGGAACTGTTCCTGTCATAGCATCATTTAAATATTTGCTCTTCACTTTGTCAAAGGTCTCGGTTCATTGAGCATTTGCATATGTTAATTGTGTCAGAGACTCTAACAATTTGACTCTTGTGTAACTGTTTCCTTGATAATTCCTTGCCTTTAAAATCATTCAACAACTTTGATTTATATAGCGCCCTCCACGCCGGACAGCATCTCAGAACGCTTTATGGCATTGGGGCTTCAATTATTAACAATTTGTAAAAACAAATCCACTTAAATTTTGTTAATATTAAAGGATGTGAATGTGCTTATTAATGTTACAAGTGTATATAGCCAAAGCAGCTATGATCAGTTTGCCTAAAAACCATTGACATTTAAAATGTATTTAATTTTGAGTTAATGTTTCAATATGAAATGTAATTAAGAATGAAGTGTCCCATTAATGTTGGGTTAAAATTTTAGTGTTTTGTTGTGTAGCTTTACAAAACAACCAAATAGTATTTTTTTCTGCCTTTAAACAAAACTTGTCAATATTACAAATTGAGCAAATATACAAATTTGTTGTAAACAGCGATTGATCTTTGCAGTTGCAATGTTAACTCAGAATGTTTTTAATTACAGCTGTACTGATAGTTAACAAACATATTCTGTATGAGATCAACATGAAGCAGAGTGCAGGACAACCATAATGTCCAATCTCTGGGTCCAATATCTTACTCAGGTCTCTATGATAAGTAAAGTGGAGGGAAATTACCAACTTCTGTGTCATCAAGTCAACATTATGTTTTGCACATATATGTTTGTGGGATTATAGGAATGATGTTAGCAACACCAATCTGATAAATAACAATGTTGTTATAATTTTATAGCAGTTGACCACTACAGAGATATATGTTGCTTAAGACAAGTTTTACTTAAGTTAATAATGGCAAAGGTTTTTTTTTAGTAAAGTTTGAACCCAGTTTTGTTTCATTCTGCATGTTTGTTTCATTCTGAAGATTTATTTTATTTCAAGGTTTTTGCATTCACATTCTAACTCTTTAATATGTAACTAGTGCATTGTAAAATACTCCATAGAACAATGATATTTAAAACCATTGTAACTCTATTCCATTCTCTTGTGATGCCAGACACTAAAATACTCAGAAAGGGAAGAAAATCGTGTAATTAAAGGGATGAGGGGGTTTGAGTTATGGAAATCAATTTGAGAAGCTAAAATTGTTTCACTAGACCCGAGGAAATTGTGGGGTGATATGATATACTTCAAGAATATCAACCTATGATAAACAATGAATTATTTCCTCTTGAAGCAAAGTCAGCAATGTAAATAACTACACATAATTACAAGTGTAGCAAAGAAAAATTTAATGAGGGTTTTTGGAATTCTTAATCACAAGGAAGAGTCCATACATTTTTAAAAGATTTAGATAGATGGTTGAATAAGAGGAATATTATAGGGTAATAAGAGTGAGTAAGGAGAGTAGGATTAGGTTCATTGTATCATGTGGAGGAAAATGCCAGTGTACACTTAATGGGCAAGATTGTCTGCTTCTGTGCTGTAACATCTTTATGCTTCCATATTACTGTATTTGGGCAATTATGTCCTGCTGTTGCCAGTTGAAAATGCTGCTAACAGACAACAAATATGCAGGGATGGGATTTGTATTTTCTTGATTCAAGAGCCTTTCGATGGAGGGCCAGTCTGCTCAGACTGTGCTCTCTGAACCAATATGCCTGCAATGTACAAGAAACTGCACCCTCTTTGCTTTATTTCTTACCACATATAAAATCTGGAAACAGGTCCCAAACTGTAAACAATTGATGTTCAAACCGAACGCATTAACAATTGCATGCCCTTCTTACACTGAGCTTGCTGCTTTTGTTTTAATGAGCATGAATGTACTTCATTGTGTTGTGTAAATAGCTTTTCCCCTTTCAGTGAGATGTTCTGAAACCGATGATGGAAAGGTTGCAGCAGAGGTTCTCTGATCACATCCGAGACTCTCCACACATAATCAATCTATTTGTAAGCCTGTGTAGAAGGTACTAAATTGGGATTGCTGCCACTCACTGATTTACGTTACTTGAAAAGGCAGTTGCTGTTAATTTCTGTCTTCCCCTGAAAGCACGAACCATCAGGGAAGATAATGCCCATATGGCCATGATAAAAGGAAATGGGGCTTTCTTTTTGCATGTCTTTCGGCAACTGGACAGTTATGTGCAAAAGTTGTTGACCTTTATTTTGTGATTAACGAGCAATATTTAGAGACCTGCATTTTAAAAGCATATACAAGATTCAATTGTTCATCAAAACTAATGCTTCTGGTAGATCGTAAAGATTCATGTACGATAGTCGCCTATTGGTAAATGTTTGAGTGCTCATCAAGGACAGTTTTTTTTTACACAATTCAATATTTCAAATACTATACAGTAGCTCAGCTAATAACATTTGGCAAGTGTCTGTGATAATAATTGCGAGCAAATGTTTGCTCTCACAGCTTAACTTTTTTAATATATATTATATATATATATATATATAACTCTATATACACATGCAAGCAAGGCAGATCCATACTATCTTGATGACCTTAACCAATAACATTTTGTGGAAACCATTCTAATGTTTTAGATTATAATTAATGCATTTGATAGTGAGCCTGTAATGTGAAAAGGTGCTGCACAGGGAATTGCTGTAAAATGTACTGACTATTTGTAGGCAAACATAGTGACTTATTTCATACTTTTCTGATGGGGTTTATTTGTTTGCTCTTAAATATAGGAAAACTCAATTAAATTAATCTCAATTTTAAAAAATTTAGATGGTGGGGTCTTTTACCTGACGTCTAACACTGACTCCTCAGCTGAGAAATGTATGACTTCCATGTCATCAGTTCACCGCTATGGCCATTTCAAGTCTGTTGTACACGCTCAGTGGTTGCACTCATCTTACAAGTGTGAGACCTGTGTTCAAATCCAGACAGGTCAGGGCAAATCCTTGGGCAAGTTTCCTTACACGCCTAATAATAATCCCTCAAATAAAACAATAATAAAATTGGTCATTTAAATCCACGACTGTTTGTGGGACACCACTGTGTGCAAGTGGCTGCTGCATTTTGCCCACAAATATAGTCAATTCACTTTACAGTATATTCTGTGAACCACTTTGAGACATTTAGAAGATGTGAAAATGCAATATCAAATGCAAGGATTATTATTTATTTATTATTATAGCTATGCACAGGAATTGTCATAAATATTACTTCCTGTGTGTTGTGTGCAGGAAGTGGTGCTCATGTCATTTTCAGGAAGTGACACTTCTTGTACAGCATGCAGGAAGTGACTTCAATGGTGTCCTGATGACTTGTAAATTAATTATTTTTCTGCACCCATTTTTAACTCGGCTGCAGAGATATTGGACCCAGTTGATCTCATATCAGGATGTTCCTATATACTCCTGGGGTAACTGGGTGGTACAGTGAGTTAATTTGTTACCGTTTACCTGCAAGACTGATTTCAATTCAGACCTGACTAATGAGATACAAACGTCTTCTATCTGGTGAATTTGATCTCATTCTTCAATTAGATCAATCAATTACAACTTGAAGCTATTACTGAACTAACTGTAGTCATGTCCTTATCCTTCCTTCCTGTAAACTCTTTCTATTTGCTGAATACCTTCTGCATACGTCCTGCCGATGTGAAAGGCGCTATACAAATGCAACTTTGTTGTGTTGTTGTTGCATGAAGAGCTACCTTTTGGTGATTGGACTGATAATTACACTTTTTCAACCTTGACTGTGCTTGGTATTTCTGAAATGATCATTCTATTCTATCTCAGTTATCATTTATATCCTGTCCTGTTGAAATGTCTCTTTTGAAAGTCAATACCAAGTCATTCCTTATCTCTCAACACTGGAAATGAGCTTTATTGCTCTCCTTTGCACTGCTGTTAGAGGCTGGATGTGGTGAGAACTGCTACCAGTTCTGCCAGGTGTGGCCTGATTAGTTTAATCATGACTTCTGGGATTTAAACTCCCATTAACTCAGCAATGTAGCTCAGTGTCCTATCCCATTTTGTTTTGTTACTGTGTCTCACTGTTTGAACAAAGTGAGTAAAGAGTCAAGACCCCAAGGCCTTTTTCGGCTTCTTGGCAAGTTACTAGCTTTTTTGGGGAAGTTTTTGTATCATACATACAGGTATCCCCCGATTTACAAAAGGGTTACGTAAAATGTCACACAAATTGAAACATCGTAAATCGAAACATGGCTTCCCATGCGGTCGCATGAAATACACTATGTACTGCGCATGCGCAAAAAAATGCGCCTCTTTTTGTTGTTAAAACAAAACCGAATGTTGTATATCAATAAAAAGGTGTTAAAAAAAATTGTTAGTTAAATCGAAATTGTGTAAATAGAAACGTCGTAAATTAGGGGATACCTGTATTGTGATTTCCCACCTTGGCTAGACCAGCAATGGTCAATTGTGACTGGGATTAATCAAAAGAACTTCACAAATCATCCTGATCAGAATTGAAATGATGACTCCATTAGCCCATTCAATCATATTCTTAGAGAATACCATCACCAACAACAATTTGAACTTGTATTACACCTTCTTCATAGGAAGAACATCTCAAAAGTGCTCTACAAAGAGTGAGGTGAAGCCTGAGTTGGAAGAGAAGTGGCCTAAAGTGCAATCAAAGAGAGAGGTTGTTAAGGTTTTGAAAGTAGATTGGGAGGGGCAATATTGAGTTTCTCCGCTCCTACCCTATGGAATACCATCCCCCAATCCCTCCGTCTCGTTTCTTCCCTTTCCTCTTTCAAGGCCGGTTTGAAGACTTTCCTCTTCGACCGTGCCTTTTGTTCCACCCCGAATTTTTCGACCTCCCCTTCGTGTCTCACCCCTTCCCAAACACTCCCCTCCCAGTTCGGGTCACACGCCTCCTGTGCAGTGCCTTGGGACGTCCTCCCGACGTGAAAGGTGCTCTATAGGTGTAATTTGATGTTGTTGTTGTTTTTAGAGAGCCACAGGAAGATGGGGAAAGTGTCTGAAAGCTTGACTGCCTTGTTCTTTTTGGTGGTGTGAGATGGATGCTGGCTAGAATTTGCCAGAAGAGATCAGAAGGTGGGAGATCAGTGTTACTTAAATTAATCCAGTATCGTGAAATTCACTACCATGTGATGGAGGCAATGCAGAGAAAGTTTCATTGTGCATCATAATACGGAGTATCCAAATGTGATGGTGTTTAACACTGCCTGAAGTGGAAAAGTGTCTAGCAAAAGTACTGTTTTTTCAAATGGCTATTTGTGCAGAATGGTAAATAGCTAAGGAAAATGTTCTTACTTTGTATAAATAAAAATATATCTATCTGTCTCACATAATGTGTATAAAATTGATTACACATTTATGTTTCTTTTGACTGATTAGTGTTTTTTTACGTTTGTTGCTCTTTATCTTTTTTTGTCACTTATCATTTAGTTGCGCTGCCCAACATATTGTATAGCAGATTCTTTTTTATTTGCAAGCTCCATCTGTTATGACTTTGAAGAATTGTGCAACTGACTAATTTTTCTTGTAAAAGTGTAAATAAAGTTGCTTTTAATAACTAAAGTAAGCAAGCATTGTGGAGTCTTGCAGCTCAGTAGTTAGAGCACTCGCCTCCCTAGCAAGAGACTTGGGTTTGATTCCTCAGGCAAGTTTCCTTCTCCACATGCCTGATGATAATTCCTCAAGTTAATATTAACAATATTTATTACCCAATAATAAATTGGTCACTTCAATCAATGACTGTTTACAGGACACTCCTGTACTCAATTGGCTGCGGCGATTTGCTCAAGAATATTTACTTTACAATATATTCCGTGAAGCACATTGAGACGTCTAGAAGATGTGAAAGTGCTATATGAATTGCAGGGATTATATTAAATGCATTAATATTTCTGTTTATCATGCTCTTTTCCTGAAAAATGTACATTGCATAACGAATTTACTAAACTAATTCTTAACAGTTATTCTGTTTGAGTATGAAAATAAAACACCTAATTGCTCTTTTCTTATTGAAGAAGCCTGTGATTTTTCTTATTATCCTGCTCATCCAAAATTTGTGCTTTACCTTTAAGCATAGATTTGTCATAAAAATGGCATCAAATCTATACTAAAAATAATGTGCAATTATTTTTGGATATAAAATCTTGTTGCTATGCCTCACTGTTTGAAGTGAGTTCAAATGTGGTTCACATTTTGGGGAGGCTGCGGAAGGCAACAACTTATAATAATATTCCTAATAATAATAAGCCTTGCATATGGTATAGCTCTTTTCACATCTTCTAGATGTGAAGTAAATTGAGTGTATATTTGTGGGCTAAATGCGGCAGCCAATTGCACACAGCGGTGACCCACAAACAGTTGTGGATTGAAGTGACCAATTTATTATTGATTTTGTTGAGGGATTTGGTGTGGAGTTTGGATGTGTTTTTTTTCAGGAGTGTGGAGTAAGGAAACTTGCCCAGGGATTCACCCTGCCTGGAATCGAACTGGCACTTGTATAGCATCCTCTACACAGGACAGCATCTCATTGTGCTTAAATTTAAAAGTCAGTGTTGGAAAGTTTGATTTGCTGAAGTAGAAATGCAATTGATACACCATGAATTCCAGAGCTCTGTTCTCCCCAGCACTGTATTTTTCAGATCACAATCCTGATCTCTTGTTTCAAATGCAAAGGACCCAGATCTGTGCGAATGTGAGCTGATTACAATTTGCTTGGTGTTAGTGTGGTCTTTTTTCTTTTATTGCTTTTAGCATTAGGGGCATATTTTATAGATCTAGTACTGTCAGCTAAGTGTATGAACAAAAATACTCCATTACATTTGTGCGTGTTTTCCTTGAAATGAGTACAGTAGCTTGTTTTTCCAATGCATTGGGATCTAGAATCTTGTAATTTAATTGTGCACTTTAGCAGGAGAAAGATTATAGCTGTATTTAGACTAAGCTTTGTGATTCAAGGTTTGGTACAAGTTGGCTCTGCATTAGTTTAGGAAATAGTTGATACTGTATTTATCTTTATTAATTGTGATTCCCCATCTTACAAACCAAATCAAAGCTGTTCAGTAAAGAAGAGAAAATTGGTGAGAGAAAAATATAATTTTGTAGATGGGCCAATGTTTTTATATGGCATTCAAAATATTTTAGGAAATATCCTTGAACTGATATTGATGTTTTTTGCCCATTTTTTTCCTTCCCTGAAACTGTATCTAGACATTGCAGTCTGTGGTGTGCACTTCCAAGTACTGAACCACAACAATAAAATTACATTTGTATAGCGCCTTTACACGTCGGGACGATGTCCCAAGGCGCCAGACAGACACTGTTTTGGACCTGAGCTGGGGTAAGGATCGGAAAGGGAGGGAAGGGGAAGGGGAGGTGACTGATGGCATGGTCAAAGAGGAGGGTCTTGAGGTGAAACTTGAAGAAGGCTCGGGAAAGGAGGAGGCGGAGGGATTGAGGGATGAAATTCCAAAGATAGAAGGCAGAGTAGCTATCGGTGGGGCGGCTGGAGCTGAATGGAGGGAGTGGACAGGTGGACAGGGAGCGGCTGGAGGGAGTGGACAGGTTAGTAGGGGGTTAGGTGATCACGGAGGTAGGGTGGGACAATGCCGTGGAGGGCTTTGAATGTGAGGACCAGGATTTGAATCCTCTGAATGATGGGAGGCAAGTGGAGTCAGGTGAGAATGGGGGTGATTGGATCGCGGACCTTGGTGCAGGAGAGGTCACAGTTCTAGATGATCTACAGCCTATGAAAGGAGGAGTTGGGAAGGCCGACAAACAGCGCGTTGGCATAGTCGAGCCTGGACATGAGGAAAGCAAAGTTTCAGATCCATTAATGTTCAAGTCCATTAATGACAAAATGTCTGTCTGATTCCATTATCGCACATGTTGATGCGAGAAAAAGTTTACACACGATCTGTGATTCTTGTAATGTGGAATTTCATCTGATTCTGCAAGCAATATAACAGACTTCAGTACTGCATTTATAACAAAGGGGTTTGAAATCAGCCAATTGTAAAATGGTCCAAATTATTAGTTTTTTTACACACCTTTTTGACTAAGAATTTAAAATGGGCTCAGCTGGTATTCCTTTGCAAAATGTTATCTAATTTAAGCCTTTCTTCCTTTTGGATGGTGCATGAGAAGAATGCAGATTGTTAGCTCCAATAACAACAACAAAATTACACTTGTATAGCGCCTTTCACATCAGGAGGACGTCCCAAGGCGCTGAATAATTACTGTGTTTATTTACCTAAGGAAAAATGCTTGAGAGTAAGGTAGAACTCTTGGTGGTTCTGGTTTTTATTTGCCTCCTTAATAGTTTCCTTTTCCCTCTATTCAAGGAATTCTGAATGAAGAAGCATTTTGCACCCTCTGGCTCAGGTCGCAACCACTCTTTATCAAACCAGGGAGGGCCTGGAGGCCAAGGCACTTCATTGCCTACCACTTCGACCATTAATGGTCTGTTTTCTTTGTTTGCCAATTAATAGTCTATATCAAATAAATCATTGCTGTAAATTCAATATAAACTTGCAACTTAACTCTTGCTATCATAATTACTCCCACCTCCCCATATGAAAGACGATTGTGCAGGGTCTTACGCCAACTTTTCAAGAATGGGTTGAGAATTTCTCTTAACTGCAGGCTAGATCAGGAGAATCAGGTACTTTTAGTTTAGGATGAAGCCTCAACACGTGTTTTCTCTTTTCCCTTTGTGTGTATGTGGGGGGTGGAGGTGAACCAGTTAAATTATTTCAGTGCATTTCTGGCAGAACAGCCTTGAGAAGCTTTGGATGCAGTTTTGTGGTTCGATGCATTGTGTATATTCAAAATTTATATAAAGATTCAAAGATCCCAAAATAAATCTGATTGCCACTAGCCTGGTTTATCACTGATTGCAATTCCACACACTAGCCAACATTTTGTTCTTATCTCCCTGGTCCAAACACAGTGGAGCTCTGGCTGGAGCCCTTAAGACCACCCATTGCCCTGGTCATTGGATACTCCTATTTATCAAGAAGCCAGCAGTAGAACATAGTTCAGGGTGGGGGAAGGGTTGAATCTCTAAGCAGAGTTTACAGACAAGCGAGAGGACGAGAGAGAGAAAAACAAAAGCATCTTTCCTTTGCAATTGAGCCATTGTTTTAAATTCTGCTGATAAACATATAATTGTAATGGTCTTGAGGGTAGATGCTGTTCTAGCCTTTTTTTTGTGTATTCAGAAGGTTAAACTGGGCCCCTATTAAGATTAACCTCAGCCTATTATCGTTTTTTTTAATTTGGCATTCAGACCCCACCCTTGAATAGCCATGGACAGCTAATACCAGGTCTTTGTTTCTTCTGCAGAAAGGATTTTTTAAAATATAAAGCCAAGAAATCCTGTTCAGTCTCATACACCACTCTGGTCATATGACTTCCCCCCCCATAGTGAGTCATACATAGGTTGATGGTGAATCAGGGAGTGAATCACCTTCTGAAACTCCCTTCTGAATTTATGTAAAGTGTTTCTTAAAGGGAGCTGAAACCAACAGTTTCCAAGTATTGCATGTATAAATGGCAAACTTGGGAAAACAGGAAGTCATTGTGGTTTCTCACCCTCCAAATAAACATAAATGGTCGTCTGGATATGCTAGGATTTACAATTCTTACGTACACAAAGCACACACTTGCTTTGACGCACCACCTGCTATTTCATGAGGTTGAAACATGTTAATAAATTATCTTGCCCAAGGAAACCATCTGATGCTGAGAAAAGGTAGGAGAAGGGCCCATACTTTCACGACTTAGCATGTAGGTGGAGGAGTGTGGAGGATGATTGACTTTCACTCTCAAGTGAAAGCTACTTAATACAAAAACAGTTTTTTTTTCTAAGTACAATACTACCTTTGGTTATGTTACTGTGTAATTCTGACGTACCCAACTTTGGTTAGCTGAAATATTCACTTTGATGACTGTAAAACTCTTTGAAGTATTTATTTTAAATATATAAGGTATGTATGACTCAATGGTGGTTGGTTACATGTTGATTTGGTTCATTATTTTGCAACTATTCATTGCCATATAAAGTGAGAACTATGAAACATTGCTCCGGAAAAGAGGCTTCTAACATATGTGCTGAGCATCTTACAACCAAACTAATTAAAGGGGCCCAACATTTTTTAAAGCAATGGAGAGCATAGCCTTTTGTCAAAGATCAATAGTGATGCATTGACAGTCCTCAAATGCAGAGATTATTATAATGTTGCCTCACCTCCCAGCACTTCTATTCTCAGATTACTTTTGTGAGAACAGTGCTGTTAAAATGAAGGAATTTAGAAGTCAATAACGATACACTTACCTGACTTCTATTGGTAGACGTCCAGTGGCGTAGTGGTTAATGTGTTTGCTTCCCAAGCAAAAGGATCCAGGGCAAAACCTTAGTCAAGTATTCTTACTCTAAATGTCTCTGATTACTTAGCAATAAGTTGGAACTGGTTGTTTGTTAATTGGTGGAACACTTTCTAGGGGTAATTGTTTATGTGCTGAACACCCACATTTTAGCAATAATGTAGAAGTAGTGACATTTAATTGTGAAAATAGTAGTAAATGAAGACAACAGAGTGAATAAGGTAAATTATTTTAGTCTCGTGGCCAACTCCGAGATGCAAGATTAGCCTCTAACATAACAAGTAACGTTATGTAACCGGCAGACCTCCCAACAGCTGAGGTACATAAGGAGATCATAGTAGACTTTCTCAGAAGGGCAACATTGGATCGAGGTGTGGAGGAGCAAAATAGTGGTAGGTATTGTATTATGTGAATTGTGCTACACAATTATATCTCCGTGCTTTGCACTAGCACATCATAGTACAGTACTACTGTACTCAAGTGTTGAAAACAGCAGTTTGGGGCAAGGTTTTCAATACTGAAATGCGTATGTGTACATTTCTATGGATAACTTTCCTCACAGGAGAATGTAGTGTCAAAGCAGAGGAGCAACCCACGCTTCTAAAACATCTAAATAAAGTTCAAATGGTTCAATAGTTAAACTCTTTCACAGCAAAGTAAAGGCTTATTTGAATTATGTGACTTTCATTCCAATCTTGGTGGTTACTTTCAGTAGAATTCCTGATAAATGATGCACCACTTATTTAAAAGAAACTTGTTTTGCATACATTTTTCAGCAGTGTATGCTTCTGCAACTAATGCAGTAAATTTTAAATGATCTGCATGATGAAATATGATGGTGGAGATTACTTTGAAAAAATAATGTGAAAGACACTTGATCTATTGTTTACCTGAATAATCACATATGTATTACAGTTGCCCTTATATAAATAGAAACCAATGAAAATGATTAGGTAAGTATCAAATTAATAAAGTGACCATTACAGTTATGCTGCTTGGATTCTGATAACTGGGTTGATAATTTAAGACCCACTATGTTCCAAACGTTTTTTCATTGGTGTCATCTGCTCATATTCATTTTGAGGCAGACTAATGGAAGTGTATGGTCAGTGAAGGCTTTTCTTGTGGTTGTCTGCAATTTGTCTGAAAGTATGATTTTTGTGTCCGTTGTCTAGCCATCAGAAGACTGGTTACACCATAGTCTAACTTATATCCTCAAGCTTGCAAATCATAAACATCTGCAGGAAGTGGGACTTGCATTACCTTTTTGACTATTCTTATTTTCCATTTAATTCTCCTCTTCCCCTCCCCCAGTCTGAATGTCGGATTACGGTTAGTTTACTGTTACTGTTCGTTTACTGCCTTGGCCAAATGCAAATTCTTGGATTTGTAAATTTTAGCAGAGAGTGTTGGAAGTATGGAGTTCAACTGTGGAGCTTATTCCTGTCATACACAGGCATACAATTTATTTGTCATGTGGACCAATGTAGAAGCCACCTATTGCAGTGATTAGGGATTAATCTCAGGATCGGTTTGATCTGTATAACTCAGATACACACTAAAGAGCAGTATTAACAACGCAAGATATCTGGAGCTGGGTGAGAGTGAATGTATACTTCATTTCAGTTTTTTGTTTTGCCTAGGTTATCGCAATACACCCCCAAAATGCCCCCAAAATCAAATGAGAAGGGAATTTCCTCCACTAAACAAAACTGCAGTGTTTGTCAAATGGGGAAAGCAAACCTGTGAGAATGTCTTGCATTTCAGGATATTTTATCTAATTTGCAAGTAAGCACAATGTAGCACAACCACTTTTTGAACATTTTGGTGCATTCATATTAGGTGAATTCCAATTTAGCTTCAAACTGCCACTTAAGAGGAATTTCAGCCACAGAAAATTCCTTGAATCACCCAAGCATACATTTTAATTATGAGATGCCAAAACCTTAACCAGAAAGATTAAGATACAGTTAAGAAACTCAAGCTGACACAATCATTGTTGTTTGCTGTAACAATAGAGCCCTTAGGTATCAATATGTAAAAGACAAAAATGGGGATATAGCTTGCTGATCTGTAATAAAAAAAAATTATGCACGCATGATGCTATATTCAACCTCCTGGTTTCCATTGAAAAGTTGTGGGGCGGAGTCAGGGCCTGAATCTGCTCTCTCTTGGTGTAATCTTCTCTGCTCTCTCTTGGTGTAATTGATCCTACACCCTAAGGTAAAAACCGCAATTTGGTGCCTGCGGCCTCTTTAGTGAATTCATATTTTTGTTTTCAATCTGCCTTTAAACGTGTGGGGTGCAGACCAGTCTGAATCTGCTGAATTCTGTACACAGATAACATTGCTCTCCTGTTTCATATTTAATTTGAGAGGATACATCAATGTAATCTTGCTTAATATTGTTAAGAAGAAAGTGATCTAAATATGAACACTGTTCCTTATCTATAATTATCTTAATTGCTGTGGATTGCACATCCTAAGAAATATTTTAAATATTTTTTACCAATAAACACCATATTATATAGAGAGGAACATAACCAGGTATTATTTTAATACTTTTCTCCCATTGCACAGGAGCATCACTTCACTTGGTTTTCCTGTTTGTCTCTAAGTTAGGTTTATGTTGTACTGGGATCTGTATAACTTCCTTTGTATCTTAAAACTGGATTATATTCAGTAAAAAGGTCACACTATCACCCCCAGTGTCCGAGCCAACAATCATCCAGATAAAATTAGTCATTCACTTGATGGCTGTTGGTAAGACTTGCTGTGTACAAATGAGTTACTAGTAGATCCAGTGAAGCATATTCAGACATCTCTATACAAAGAACTATTTCAAATGCAAAGCATTATAACAACTGTAATTTTATGCAATGCATTTCAGTAGTTTGATGTGATTCAAAAGCAAAATTATTTCAAACTAATTTCTATTGCAAATGATAGTCCTTCAGCATCAATGCCAGTGGCTGTACTTCTGTCGTTACTAGGATTTGAAATGCTAGAACTCAAAATTTCACTTGATTTCTTTAATATGTCAATGATGTTAAAACTGACCAGACTTTCAGAACAATTCAAGTGATTGACTTGGCTGCTAAATGTTTGTTTTGTGACCAGACACTTACCTCGAGTGTAGATTCAAGCCCTACTGTACAAGTGGTGGATAACATTTTGAATTGAAGTAATGTACGAGTTACAAGAGTTAATCCTTGCATTTGATGTAGCGCTTTTCACGTCTTTAGACATATCAAAGCACTTCACAGAATATACAGTACTATAAGGTGAATTGACTGAATATTTGTGGGCAGTAACTCAGCATTTGACCAGGGTTTGAACCCTACGTCCTAGGAGTGCCTAGGTCTGCATAGCTTGGTTTACATTAGGCTCTGACTGTAGCAATTGTGCAGATTGGAATTTGCTTATAGACATCAACGTGTGAATCCTTGAATCTTTTCAGATTATACTTTCAGTTCAATATTAAACATTCTGACGTATGTTATGGTCTACGTTGAATTGATGCATCAAAGATTTTCTTGATGGAGTGAGAATATTAGTCTTGTTGAGTCATGTCAATCATTTAGATCAAATTCTAGGTAGAAATAGAATAAACACTTACAGTCATTAGAACCACAGCAATGGTTCAAACTATGGAGATGTTAATGGATTTGTTCATTTTAAAAAAAGTGTAGGTTTGTTTCCTCCATTAGAAGGGGTGGTGGTACAAAAGCAGGGGAAGCATTTTGTGACACTTCTGTATCTTGCGTGTGTATCTTCTTGCAACAGTCAAGCTCCATTTTATTGTGAATAGTAGCATCAGTAGTAATGGTAGAATTAGAATAATTTATTATTCAAATCTAATTCTATCATTACTACTGATGCTACTATTCAAATTTAATATAAATTCTAAATCTATTCTAAGGTGAGCTTGATCTTTATATTCATAATAGTTTATAGTGCTAATGGAAAATGAAGTTATCCTTTTTCTTCCTTACTATTCACAACTTGGCTACAGTTTGCTATTATATATAAAGCACTGGGTTGAACATTTTCTGATATCACAGAATGATTGAGTAAAATGCTGAGGGTAACTTGAAACATAACTATATATTCGTCTTGCTCTATATCTGAAGCAAAAAAGGTTGTTCAGCCCCAAATATTCCCTCCACTCTCCACCATGTTCCCTCGTTGATCCCCTAAATTTGAGGTGTCCATGCTCCTAACCCCTGTTTCAAACGATCAGAGCTGTTACTTCACAAGATAAATTGCTACAGGAAACTTTCAGACAAAGAGTTGTGCATGACCTTTCAATCCTCCTCTGCATTTCTCAGGAAATGTTAATTCAAGTTACAGCCAGAACATTACAGTTTCACTCTGGTTAATTTGAGGAAGTTGATTCGATTAATTGAGAACTTGAGTTCAAGATGAGAATGTAAAAATGAATTGAGATCCTCGTAGAATGAATCTTCGAGTTTAAACCATTCTTGAAATGTAGAGCAAAGTACGAAACATCTTTTCCATCAGTAAAAACGTAGAGAAAGAAAATGTAAACTTATAATCCTTGCATTTGATATAGTGCTTTTCATATCTTATTGATATCTTATAATGGGAATTTATTAATCACTGCTTACTAGGGTCCGGCGATATATCGATATATCACTAAAACCCAATATAATTTTCATATCGATACGCCGATACAGGCATTTCAAAAATATCGATATATCGAAAAATCAATATATCGAGGGAAAAAATCGGAATGTGCGCACATTGAAGTACAAGACCCAGAATGCTCATCTCTATCCACAATGCACAGACAGAGGTGCAAAGCCACCATATTATATTCATAGTCCTCGAATACAATATACAGGTATGCAAGGGGTGGGAGGGAGAGAGATGGCTGGGGTGGTGGGGGGGCGGGAGAGAGAGACGGCAGGTGGGTGGGGAGGGAGAGAGAGACAGCGTGGGGGGGGGGGGAGGGGGAAAGAGACGGCGTGGGGGGTGGAGAGAGACGACGGGAGGGTGGGAGAGAGGGACGGCGTCGGGGGGGGGGGGGAGGAGAGAGGGGCGGGGGGGGTGGGGGACAGATGGGGTGGATGTGATAATATACAGATAGATAGAGATGGGGGGGGATGTGAGAGAGGAGAGAGACACAGACAGAAAAACACAGAAATGGAGAGAGTGAGAGACACAGAGAGAGAAAGATATTTACCTCCTGAGGAGATAGGCCCTGAATGCGCGTGCACCCGGAACGCGCACGCACTACGAATGCACGCGCTGCACGCGCATGCGCAGTACGAAAAACCCGAAAATATCGATATTTCGGTATATCTCGATATGAGCCCATCGATATATCTAAATCGGAAAATTTCCATATCGACAGACCCTACTGCTTACCTTAGTGAATTCCAATGAGCATTTGTAAATAACCCTCTGCTACTGAACATTTCCCCCATTGACTCCTTGATAATATAGTAAAACTAGCATAAATCTTATCTTTCTTAATTTGCATAACTTCTTAGGTTGTAGATGCATCTATATTCAGTTTCCTATCAAAACCACTTAGCATCTGATGTAAGAATAGTGCAAAGAAATCTGGGTGCGAAGAGGTCCTAGACTTCTTTGCCTCAAAAATCAAAACATCCACGTCGATGCACCTTCCTCTCCCCCACCGTCCTCCGTACCCTTCCACTCCACCCAGACCTTCCACACCACTTTTTCCCTCCGCTGCAGCTCTTGCCCCTCACTGCACTCCTTTCCCCCATTTTTCCCTCCTCCCTCTCAACCACAATCATCCAGATGAAGTTCACCACCTGTGCCTTGATCCTCTCCCCACCCAGCTGCTGGTTACCCAACTCTCCCTCCTTTCCCCACCGCTGACTGACATGTTTAACCAATCTCTCTCCTCAGGCACTGTTTCACTCCCCTGAAAAACACTGTCATAATAATACCTAGATGTCTCAAAGCACTTCACAAAATATACTGTAAAGTGAATTGACTGTATATTTGTGGGCAAAACGTGGCAGCTAATTGCACCCAGCAGTGTTTCACAAACAGTCGGGCATTCAAATGATCAATTTTATTCTTTTTTTCTTGAGGGATTATTATCAAACGTATGAAGTAAGGATAGTTGCCCAAGGTCTTGTACTGCCTGGAATCGAATCACTGAGCTACACGACTCCACAAACTCATTCTTGCCTTCATTATTTCCAGGCTTGTCTATGCCAACACCCTGTGTGTCATCACACCCCTCCTCAAAAAACCCACCCTCAATCCCTCTAACCTCCCTCAATACCATCCTATCTCCAACCTACACTTCCTTGCCAAAGTCCTGAAATGCATAACAATGGAAACCGACTCAGTTACACCTTTCCCTCTATTCCCTGCTCGAGCTATTCCAGTTTAGTTTTCGCCCTGCGCAGAGAGGCGCATGTCAAAACCACAAATGACATTCTTTCTATCCTAGACCAGGGCTCCTGGATCTCTCTGCCACGTACAATGCAGTCGACCACGCCATCCTCCTTAGTGGGGCCACACTTGCATGGTTCACGTCCTACTTAACCAACCAGTTCCATTTCATCTCAGCAAATGTCAGACATTAAGTCCTGGAACACAGCTAACTTTCTACAGTTGCACGAGGCCCTCCTGATTGGCTCACACCAGCGACACCACATCTTAGGCTCAGGCAGCATAAGCCTCCATGGTTGCTCACTTGTACGATACTCAACTGTCTTTTCTCCCTCACACCCATGTCATGACCCACTCTGCCTTCCGTCACCCATGCAACATTGTTTGACTCCTCCATTACCTCACCCCTAAGGCTGTTGAAATTCATTCCTGCCTTTGTTATGTCAAGGCTCAACTATGTCAATACCCAGCTTGTTGCCCTCCCCAATTCCTCCCTCCATAGGCTGGAGGTCATCCAGAACTCTGCAGTCCATGAACTCTCCTACATCTGGTTCCTCAAATCTATCACCGCCATTCTCACCCGATCCACTGGCTCCCCATCACCAAAAGATTCAATTCAAGATCCTGGTCCTCACCTTCAAAGCCCTCCATGGCCTGGCCCCAACCTACATCTGCAACCTCCTACCAACCTGCCCATTCAGTGGGCTCAAGCCTGCTCCACATCCGCTAACCCACCCACTCCACAATCAGTGGGTGAGCTTTCAGCCACTCTGCCCCCAATTTTTTCAATTCCATCCTGCAAAACCTTCGCTTTGCCCTCTCCCTAGCCTCCTTCAAGCATGGATGTGCAGGCAGGGTATGCAGTGCCTACCTTATGAAAATAAAAACTTTAAATTGTAGATGATTATTTAATGGTTTCTATTTTTAGAATGCATATTTTACATAATGCAAATGATTTTTAGTAGCAACTACCAAAATTATTTAACTGTGATTTGATAGGCCCACCTTAAAATCAACAGAAAGGCAGCCGTGCCTTTTTTACCCATTGGGTAGAATGTAGTTCTGATGCGCATGCATGTCCCTCTCTCAGTAACGGGTGAAATAGGCACAAGCTACTGCTGCCTTTCCTCTTTCTATCACAATCAGATCATATTGAAATGCCATCTCCGCGCATGCATACAGTATTTGCGGAAAAAATTTACTGGGAAAAAGGCAGAGTCTGCTGAAGATTTTGGGGCATAGCTTTATGAAGAAGTCATAAAGCCACACCCCCAAAATTTAGTATGGGCTGAGGGAAGTGCCTACCCTGTCAGTTTACCACCGCCTTCAAGTCCCGCCTCAAGGCCCTCCTCTTCGACTGTGCTATCGGTCACCCCTCCCCCTTACCTTCCACCCTTCCCAATGCCGAACCCAGCTTGGGTCTGAAACATTGGAGTGTCCAGCGTCTTGGGACATTCTCCGACATGAAAGGAGCTATACTAGTGTAATTTTCTTGTGGTTGTTTTTCCTCCGACCTGGTCAACCTGCAGGGTAGCGCAGGCCTCCCATCATTGGCCCTCTTATTTTCCTTACCTATACGCTCCCTCAAGACACAGGAGAAACTTTCACATGTATGCAGATGAGACACAAATCTACTTTGCTTCCTCCAATAGCTCCTCCAGGTCCGCCACTGTTCTATCAGTTTGTCCAGCAGACATCAGAGCCTGGATGATAGCAAAATTCCTGCAGCTGAATATGGACAAGACGGAAGCCGCACTCATTTGTTCCCATCAACTTCTGAACTCCTGTGGTTCTAAACTACTCAACCTCTCTAGGTTCTTCCTCAGTCTCACCAAACCAGTGCGCAATCTAGGTGTCTGACTTGACCGCCAGCTGTTCTTCCTCCCCTACATCGAGTTCCTGACCGGGTCCTCTTTGAACTCAGCAATATTGCCCACCTCTGACTGCACTTTATCCTAAATGCGGCCGAAACCCTTGTGCGTGCATTTGACACCTCCCTCTTGGATTACTCCCAACGCGTTCCTCGCTGGTCTCCCCAGCTCCACCGTCCAAAAGATCCAGCTGATTCAGAATTCTGTAGCCCACATAGTGACCTGAACCAAACTCCAAACCTACATTTCACCCATCTCCTAACTTGTAATGCCACTTCCCTATCCTCCCATTACTTCCACACTGATTTCCTACCCTTCAAAGCATGCACAATGATCACCTAGGTGCATTGAGTCTTTTGACTCATTGTCAAAAACTTCATTCCCCACGATTCAATGTGATTCCAATCCTTGTTGGTAAACATGCACATGGTGACAGGTCAAAACTACATTTACTACGATTGAGCCACATGCACATCTCCAAACACACTGAATAATGCATGTGCAGTGTAGATTATTGATTAAATTGGATTTATGTGATTTATACAAGTTTGTCCACAAATCATATTCAATGTTATGGTCCTGACTGATATAACTTAAGTGAGTTTTACTGTACTTATAAGGGATGTTATATCACAACTGTATGGCTTTCCTTCTGATTCCATCTATGGAATCGGGTACCATAAACCATTTGTTCAAGTGTTTTCATTCAAAAATTATTAGCCACACCAGCTTTGTTATTTTAGTTTAATTTAGAAAAAAACTCATTTGAGCTTGAAATGCATCATGACTTAGATTGTGTTTGTAGGTGTTAATAATGATAATAATCCTTGCATTTAATATAGCGCTTATCACGTCTTCGAGACATCTCAAAGTGCTTCACAGAATGTACTGTGATTGACTATATTTTGTGTGCGTTAATTATCCATTTAACCATTTTTATTCATACAACTGAATGTAAACCTGTCTTCTACATTTCATCACACACAGTAGCAAAGTTCCTTTACTGTCTTTCCTCTGTTTTAAATAATTATGATTTTTGCAATAATTACAATGAATATGCCCTCATACTTGGTATCAGCTATTTTTTTAATACCTAGTCTGTTAATTGAAGCTACATGATGATATCACTTTAATGTATTGACATTTCTTAGCTAAAACTCGAAACGATGCCATCGAAATGCAGTCATTGCGAAAAATGGCTAATTTCCAGTTTGTCTGATCACCACTAATGTTGTTTACTATGAATCAGAGCACATGTTGGGATATCCTCCCGATATAAAAGGTGCTCCACAAATGTAATTGTGTTGTTGATATGTGATGTGCTCAGGATGTGCCACCTATGTTACTGTGTTACATGCACATGCATGGAATACTAGGAAGCACCATTTGTGTTATGTTCAGGAAGCCCCACTGTTATTGGACATTTCTTTGTGACAAGGCTATGAGCATTGAGTAGCAATTAAAATCAGTGATGCCCTCAGAACTCTGAAGTCAGACATTTTATTATGCCTCTTTATAAGATGGGATATTGATTCTAGGTGACTATTATAAAGTGATTGGCCTGTACACTTTGTACATTGTATAAGTAGAATCTCAATCTTAGTGTTGCTTTACAATTGTTTGAGGTACAGTACAAGAAGTCCTGTAGTACCAATTCCAGTCTCCAGCAATTTTCTGCAAACTCTATCTTTGACAGTTGTATTTTGACATCAGTTGTAGTTTTTGTTCAGTCCATCTTTTATTAACAAAAATATTGTTTTGTTTTAGAAGAATTTGCCCATGTGCTCCCTAAGTTCCTAGTTATTGAATCAATTTACAAAGAGATCGTCAAATACAATATACATTAATTGTACAATCAGTTGTCCTATTGGTATTCAGGTTAATGGGTGAGGGAGCCCTCCAGTTCCAAGTTAAGTATTAAAAAAAACTATTTACCAATGAGGGCATCTTATTCTCAGCTTTTTTTCCCACGTTTGTGCATTTTCCAACAGGGAATTTTGGATAGTGAGCAGCAGCAGAAACCCTGTCGGATTGTCGTCATCCCCACCCACCCCAAGGCATCAAATCAATTTAGCATATCAACTGATTGGCTAATTCAGCATAGGCTAGGTAGTAGGGTCCGTCGATATGGAAATTTTCCGATTTAGATATATCGATGGGCTCATATCGAGATACACCGAAATATCGATATTTTCGGGTTTTTCCATACTGCGCATGTGCGCGCATTCGGAGGTGTGTGCACATTCAGAGTGCGCGCGCATTCGGGGCCTATCTCCTCAGGAGGTAAATATCTTTCTCTCTGTGTCTCTCACACTCACTCTCTCCATCTCTGTGTTTTTCTCTCTGTGTCTCTCTCCTCTCTCACATCCCCCCCATCTCTATCTATCTGTATATTATCACATCCACCCCATCTCTCCTCCCACCCACCCCCCCACTGCCGTCCCTCTCTCCTCCCCCCCCCCCCCGCCGCCGTCTCTCTTCTCCCCCCACCCCTTGCATACCTGTATATTGTATTCAAGGACCATGAATACAATATGGCGGCTTTGCACCTCCGTCTGTGCAATGTGTATAGAGATGAGCATTCTTGATCTTGTAGTTCAGTGCGTGTGCATCCCAATTTTTTCGACATATCAACTTTTTCGATATATCGATATTTTTGAAATGCCTATATCGGTGTATCAATATGAAAATTATATCGGGTTTTAGCGATATATGGATATATCGCCGGACCCTACTAGGTAGTTTCGACCTTTCGTGTGTAGATTACTGCTGAACCAACGGGCAGTGCCTATTCCTACGCCATGTAAGGAGCTAAGCAGTGATTTTAAAGGGATTTTGTTGTTAAGGACTGTGGAAAAAACAGCTTCCAAATTAAGGCAGAAGCACTATGGGAGTTTTCTGGAAATCCTTGCTATCTTAGATTTTTGGATAAAATGGCCCTACAAGCAAAGACTAGGAGGAATTTTAGGCTTTTTGTATGTACAAATCGAATCTTTTAGTATCTGCACCCCAATTGTTCACTCCTGATATTCACCCCCAAAATATGTTTTCTCTTGTAAACTCTGTACTAATGATTTGTGTGTGTGTGGAAATATCAAGTAATTATTCGCAATAACAATAAATGGCCCCTCTCAAGTAACTGTCAGTAGTGGTAATAATGAACACATCCTGATCTTACTGAACCAGGACCTGAGAATGATTAAACTGCTGACCTCAGCATCTCCTGCCACACAAGCCACACACAACCTATTCCAAGCAGAGGAAGCTTCCATTATCTACAAAGTGCAGAAGGAAAAATCTGTTTGAAGTTTGTGTTAATTGATTTGGGAGAACTCTCAATTATCCACCAGAGGGGTTCCCCTTCAATCCTCTCTGGATAATCACCATTCCAACTCTTACTGCATGAAGATTTGAAAAATCAAATGTGCAGGGACTCTCAATTTGGACATGGGTCAGATCAGTGGACCAACACTTTGCTCTGAAATTTATTTAGTTTTAAATAATTAGTTTGTTAGAGTTCCCAGAGAACAATATTTGTTGTTTCTATAAGATGCCGAATAGAGAAAATGAATAATCTAAATGTACTGTGTACTATAGAAAATAGAAAGTATTTAGGACCTTGAATGGTCTATACCAAACACTGAAGCAGAATCCTTTTAAAGACACCATAGCTTTTGAAACAGTATTAAACAAATATCTGCAGAGGAAAAATATAAAAGATATTTAAAAAGTAGCGAAAAGTTAGAAGTGCAACTAACAGATGTGTTATTATAGAGGAGTGTAGTAATAAATTGCACTTGCAATTTGTTGTTGTTTATTTTTATATAGCACCTTTCAAGTTGGAAAGGTCCCAAGGTGCTGGACGGTTATTGATTTGTCCCTGAGGAGGGGTTTGGGATCAGGAGGATTTTAGAGTAGTGAGAGTAGGGGTAGGAGAACAGCCGAAGGTGTGGTCGAAGAGGAGGGTCTTTACACATGCCTTCACAAAGCCAAGGGAGAGAGCAAGACAAATGGACCATGGGATGGAGTTCTACAGAGTGGGGGCAGAGAAACCGAATCCCTGATTACCATTGGTGGGGTGGGCCAGGCAAGGAAAATGGAGCAGGCTGGCAGGCAGATTCTGTTGAACAGAGGTAATGGACAGATTGATATGGGGTTAGCAAATCACAGGGTTAGGAAGGAGCAAGGCAGTGCAGACCCTTGAAGGAGACAATGAGGATTTTGAACTCTATCCTCTGAGGTATCGGGGACAGTCCGCCTCGATCCTCCCTAGCCTCCTTGAAGTGCCGCCTCAAGAACCTCCTCTTCGACAGTCCCATCGGTCACCCCAAATCCACTCCACTCCTCTGCACCCCCCTTTCTCTCTGATCTCTCTCCCCAAACCAGCACCCACTGCCTTCACTCCTCTGGGTCTGGCCTCCTCCATGTCCCCCAAATCCTCCTCTACACCCTCAGTGGGTGTGCCTTCAGTCACTACGCCCCGAGGCTCTGGAACTCCCTTCCTCACTCCCTTCGCCTCGCCCCCTCTCTTCCCAGTTTCAGGTCACAGCTGAAGACCTTTCTCTTCGACCATGCTTTTGGTCACCTCTCTGCCCCTGGCTTGGTCCCGGGTTCCGCTATTATAAAGCTCTCTGAGACGCCGTCCGGCGTGGAGGGCGCTATATAAATCAAAGTTGTTGTTGTTGTTTTCCATCCATCCTCCCTGATCCCAACCCCAGTTTGGGTCTGAAACATTGACAATCCAGCGCCTTAGGATGTCCCCCTGATGTGAAAAGCACCGTACAAATGTAATTTTGTTGTTGTTGTCATTTGAGAAGTCACAGACTTGTTTCCTCCATTATCTACAATATACGTGGAGTCCTGTAGCTCAGTGTTTACAGTACTTGCCTTAGAAGTGAGAGACCTGGGTTCAATTCCAGGCAGGTCAGGGCGAAACCTTGGGCAAGCGTCCTTACTCCACATGCCTGATAATAATCCCTAAAAAAAAAATACAATAGATTGATTATTTCAATCCAGGACTGTTTGTGGGACACTGCTGTGCGCAATTGGCTGCCACGTTCCATCCATATACATGCAGTCAATTCACTTTACAGATTATTCAGTGAAGCGCTTTGATACATCCAGAAGACATGAAAAGTGCTATAACAAATGTAAGGATTATTATTATTAATATAATATCAGTATGGACCATCACCATCTTGTCATTATTAAATAATTCTTCACTACAACCTCAAAAATTGAGAAAATGGTGGCAGTATAACTATTCTAAATCATTGTCATTCTATCTATTTGAGCAAGAACTGCAGAATCAATGGGCAGTTTCTGTATTTTGTATCAATTTGGGAAATTGCCCACCTACTCATGGGCTGCTTTCAATTTGGAACAAATTCTTATTAAGTAGAATTTAGCTCATTCTACCTTTTGGGCATTTGATTTTGAACTTTGGTGCCACCAAAGATTTCAATTATTTTTTTACCCTTTCTTAAACATCTGGCTTCTGTTGATGCTGATGGAACAAGAAACCTGTTGTGCATCTGCAGTTAGATTTATTAGCAGTTGGGTGAAGTTCTGGGGGGAAGACTCACTTTGGTGGAATCATAGCAATTTGCATTTATGCATCTTGGAGTGCTTAACAGTGGCATGGCTTGACACTGAACTGGAAAGTGGAGGGGGAGGAGGGTATTTGATGGCAGTGTCGAAAGAGGAAAGTCTTCAAGTATGATTTGAAGATGGGCAAAGATAGTGCAAGATGGAGGGATTGAGGCAAGAAGTGCCAGAGATTCAGGGCATAGGAACTGAAAGCACTGCCACCAATTGTGGAGTGGCAAGGACTGGGGATGTGCATTAGATCCATGTCAGCTGAGCAAAGGCAGTAGTTTTTAGTATGGTGTGAGAAATCATACTTGAATAGAAGGGAAAACGGATTTGATACCTCTAGGAAGGGTGGAGAAAATTGGTGGAAACAAAATCTGGAACAATAAAAGCGATTCAAGTTTACATGGTGAGTTTGATCAAAGTGATTTTTTAAAAATCTGCAGCCAAGTGTGAGTTAATAGTTGTCAAAGACCGATTTGAAGACTGTGCCAGCATTAGGATTGTTACTCTTGAAGATTTGAAGGAAGTTCATGAATCTTGTGCCAGATGGTAACTTTACAGTATTTGTTGCATTGATTTATGATGGCAGAGATTATGATTTGGGACCATTACTAATCTTTACATAAAATGATCCATGAACTCCCTTAAAAAATATATAAATTATATTCTGTTAAGATCAGGAAACATAGCACAACAGTCATTTTGATGTATTTAATTCCCCAAACAGCAAATGGTAGACAAGCTTTCAGAAATGTAACAAATCTCAGAAACCAAGCCAGAGACTGAAGTCGAGTGAAGATCCATCAAGCAAGCAAGTCAAAGCTACAGCTAGTACAGTATAATACAATATGGCTAAAATCCCAGTCACTTCCTGTATAAAGTTAATATTCTCAAAACCAGATAAGATGCTTCTTACAAAATAATTAAAGATGTACATCAAAGTTTAGGGGCTTTTGACAACTAATTTCAAACAACTCTGTATGTTCAGGCAGAGATCTGGATTTGGTAAAGACTTCTACCCAGCCATTTAGTTTGGGCGTTAGTGACTCCTAAATGCCTTGCTTTTAACTCAATGTGACTGTAACTATAATCATCTATTATGGAATGGTTCCAAACATTGGGGATTTTTTTTAGGGGGATTTTTTTAAAAAAAGATAAAAAATAAACTTGACCATTTCAAACTTAAGCATATAAATAACTCGTACTATGCTGAGCACTGACCACTATAGCTTAGTGGTTAGAGCACTTGTCTCACAAGTAAGAGGACTGGATTTGATTCCCAGGCAGGACAAAATGTTAGTCAAGTTTTCTTATTCCACATACTTCTATTTACCTAGCAGTAAGCAGGAACCTGGTTGTAAGTCAATTGGCAGATTGCTTTTCTGGGGTGCTTTTTACAAAAATGTTGGTTGCTGTATCCACAACTGTTTGTGGGACATTGCCATGTGCAATTGTCTGCCACGTTTGCGATTGCACAAGTTTACATTTAGTCAGATAACTTAATCTGAAATGTTTATTTTGAAATGCTTCACAACCAGATTAAAGGTTTATTTTCTCCCATCTCATTGGGTTCTTGCCCACCCTTTGTGCCATTTTGCAGCCTCCTGTCACTGTGTAAATCAGCCTCCAGGAAATGCTTCCCTGCACTCAACTCCCTTTCCAATTTTCTGTCCCTCTCGTCGTCATCCTATCTTATCGACAATAATACCCTCACCACCACCCCCTTTCACTCCTTTTGAGTTTTTTCCTCTGCAAGGGAACAACAAGCTGGAGCTATCCAGCTGTGCACAAAGCAACGCATGTACTGTCATTAACCAACTGTGGGCATTACTATTTTTAAAAATCTTTGCCAAAAGCTACAAAATCATGTCAGCATTAATTATGTGTGATTACTGCCGAATCTTAAGATTGTTCATTTTGCAAATCAAAACATCAGAGATGGTGCTTAAACATTATTAACTTGAGTTCAACTTGAAATTTTGTTTGTGGTCTATTGTCACTCTGCTTGTGCAATCCTTGTGAATGGGTGCTCATCTAGTAACATGATCTGAATTTCCACTTAGTATTTCCTGTGTTTGCAACAATTTCTCCTATTGACCTGCCACATGGACTTTGAACGGATGACCATTATAGAACTGCTTCAAAAGAAAATTAAATGACTTGAAACATAGACAGCAATAAAACTGATTCAGGGTATGTGAACACCAAAGAAAAAGCTCCCCTACATCTAGCTGGCTTCACTTACTTTGTACCAGACAATGCAGCTAACTTTTTTTAAACATTTACCAAAAGCTACAAAGCTTAACACTTACTTTAGGATGAAGCAAGCAAAAATCCGCTGGATTTACTGTTAGTACTTGGTAATATACCATTGTCTCTCACACTTGCACTCTCCCCTGACTGTGTTTCCACACAATTTTTTTTAACATGGGTAAATTATTTTAAGAGTTATTTGACTACTTCGCTGGAATGGTGATGAATGAACAAGGGCACTTGAATTTCAAATCTAAATAAATACCCAGTTCAGTTGAGATATTGTCTTAAAAATGGTTTGGGTTCGTCCTGTTTCAATTCATAGCTGATTTCCAATTCATTCCACCCCCTCCCCCTTCAAAAATAAAGAAGAGGTTTTCTGTGCAGTTTTCTTTTTGGGCAGGTGGTTCTTTCAGACACCTTTCGTATTGCGTTTTCTGATTTTTTTAAAAAATGTTCTTTATTTAAAGAAGGAGCAATCTTGCTTTGACGAGCCCAAATGTGTTTTTTTTTAAAAATATAGTTTTGTTCCCCACAAGTGATAAGGAAATGCTACTTCACTGAAGCTGAACAAAATATGCTGTAGGCATTTCTGCTGCTTTCCCTTCATCTTCTCAGGGTGACCCCCCCTCCCCCAACCACCCTTCCTCCACAGCCCTCCTCCATTTTGTTTTCTTTTTCACAAGTCCTCTGGTTGTGCCCTCTCTTGACCTCAGTGTGTGAACCTAAACCATGCAGGACATCAACGGGGTCAGAGGGTGCCAGGTCGAGATTAAAACTTCAGTTCAGAAATCTGAAGAAGGAGTTTGAGGCCAGTGGGAGTGGTGGAATTATGATCTAGGATGCTTTTATAAGAATAGTCTCGTGTTGAGTTAGTGCGGAGGACCTTTGCGTTGTATGTGTGCTTCTGTTTAAACAGTGTGATCCCGTTTGTTTCAAAATCAGTCAAGGTAGTACAATGAAATAAGATGAAGGGTTTGCTGGTCATAACACAGAGATGGCTTCATCTGGATCAAACTGAAATTTCACAATTCGTTTGACTGGTGAGGAAACAATATGAAGTTAGGAAGTTGAGGTTTGGTTTTAGACGGTAAAGGCAAATAAAGAAAAATCCTTTTAGTTTAACAAAAAGGCCTGGGTCCAATTTCCTTTCTTTAAAAATAGAATTAGATTTGAGCTTGGCAATCTGTTTGAAAATTCTATTAATAATTACGAGTTTCATGTGCAACTCATTCATAGGTTCAGTTCCCCTGTTGTTTCTGAAGTTGTATTTTTAATTTTATTATATGTCAATAATAAATTCATGAACACTATGCTTTTCACTCAACTTAAAATGGTTTTACAACCTGATATTCTGTCAGTTCAATCATATTTATTTGTAGATATGAACGGGGAATTAATGGAAATTAACAAGGGTTTTAAAAATCATTTTGAAGAAAGACAAACAAAATTGATTGCCTTTTTTAAAAAAAAGCCCTTCCCACTCAAACATGATTTTCCTGGGTATCCTTTGTACTTTTGCTTTTTTAAAATCTAAAATGTGTCTTGTGGGGAAACAGGAAGAGGTTTGAAGCAGGATAAAATTGTCAGTAACTATTGGTGAATAAAAATACATGTCATACATGTTCCTGGAAGAATAATGCTGACTGGATGGTATGTACAAAACTGTAGATTTGAATTGACTTTATTTTATGTGTGCACCTAAACAAATGATCTAGGATAACAGTTTGCTTAAATTAATTTTTTTTACACTCAGTGTGTGGGTGCGGGTGGAGTGTGAGAGAGAAGAGATGGCTAAAATCATAGTCTAGGCTAACACCTCACGGTAATGCTGGGGATAGAATAATCCTTAATTTTGAAATAATGCTTTTCATATATCTCAATGCACTTCACAGGGTTTTGTTATTTTGAAGGCAAACACAGAAAACTCTGAGGTGATTTGAGATGTTTTTACATTAAAATATCCCTTGTACTGTATTAGGAATGCCACAAGCATAATTTATGATACAATTTTGTTTAAAATCATAAATACTTGCATTTGATATTTTCTAAACAGTTTATTCACCAAACAGAAAATAAAACATTTGAAATATGACAGTTTAGTGAAAAAATCACACAAATCCACTGTACATTGTAACTTATCAATCATTTTAATGTTGTGGAGAATCTGGTTTCCTCTGAAGAATGGGAACATTTTCACTTTTTAGGGGGAAGAAACTAGCTAATTTTTACAAATCTTGTAATCATGAAAGTCCTTGTCATTTGATACCAGCAAAAAGGAATATCAATCCATTTCCCATATTGTCCTCTATTAGTTTTTCTTGCAATCAGCCCAGCGCTCAGGAATGTGGTAGAAGATAACACAGAGGAACCAAGTGGTTTGATAAGGATTAAAGTCAGCGAAGGAATACTATGGGATGGGAGATGGAAATAGGCAATGGTTTAATGGAAAAAGACCAAAGCTGAAGTGAAGGGCTGAGTTGCCCTGCTTCTGTGTCTGTCCACATTGATCGGTCAGCTGACACTGTGATCTTTGCCCTCTGAACTTCGTGACCTAGCAGTTTTAAGAGCTCACGGGAAATGGTTGGCTTGCTATGTTAGGAAATTCTCGTTGAACATTTTAATCAGGAAAGTGAACTTTCTGTTGACTAGGTGGCACATCTGTAAAGAAATACACCCGAGGGTAATTTGGATTCTTCTCCCACTTGAAATGTACAAGTCAGAATAAAAGGGACAAGAGATGTGGTGGTTAGATCAATCCTATATGTGATCTTCTAGGATATTAATCTTTTGGGGGAATTAGATGAGAATGTGAAAATGTTTCCAGTTTAACTGATTCATTGTTACAACGAGTAAGTCCAAAGCAAACCGTGTACCTTTGCAGAAAGTCGTTTTAGTATCACAGGTACTGTGATACTAAAACACAGTAGCTGTTTTACTTGAGTTTTTTTTCTGGAAATAAAAACTACATTGGTTTTTTTTAAATCCAAGGGGAAATTAAGTATGAAAAAAATCCGTAAAAATGCTTTATATTTCCTTTTTTGACTTGAGGCACATTCTGTTTCAGTGCATAATTTTAACATTAAGCTCAAATATTTAGATTATATTATCATTAGTAATAGAAATATTTTGCACATTCTGGTGGGAGGATCAGTTGCATCTTCTGTTTGACAAAAGTATCTGGTCCTAAAACAATATCAAATAACTTCTCAATTGGCGATGTGTAGGAATAGTGGAACTGATTTTGTGACAGCAATGTAGCACATATACAAATGACAAAGTATTTATTTGTCTTAAAATATACAGTTACAAATACTTTGTAACCTTTGAGACATACTCGACATCATATGTGCTATATATCAAATGTAGGGATCATTATATTACACAGCAGTTAATTTTAAATTGTGACCAAACTATTAAGTCAATCTAGTCACTTTAGACATTTATAGAAAGTGCTTAACATTTTTTTTCACCTTTATTCTGAGGCAGAAACAAGCAAATGCTTAAAACTTTAGATCATCATTTTTCTTTCCAGTACAATAGATGTGTTTCACCAAATGAGATCCATAATGGGGTGGATCTGTGTTACCAATTGTCCAATGTAAACATGTGTATGCATCTCTAGTTTTCAACTACCCTTTACATGTTAGCCAGAGACATACTGTAGATATTCATAATAGTGCAGCTGAAAATTAACTCTGTACAGGTGACTTCAGCCGCCTGCTCTTTGAAGAAAATTACACTTCAAACACCTGAGATTAGCTTTTAATAGCTTTTTGACTTCTGTTTTTGTGAGTGTTGATGAAATAACTTGGACTTGCCTGGGGAGAAATGACAGAAGCTGGGAGAGAGGAGAACCTGAACTAATACATACATAGCTAATGACTACATTGTTGAAGTATTCTGGTGGTGACTACCGTATATCTCCGCGTATAAGGCGCACTTTTTTTCAGGTTGGAAGATCTCGAAAGTTGGGGGTGCGCCCTATACGCAGGTACAAGCAATTTTGAGCCTCGGAAATACAGTAAACAGGAGGGGCGGCCGGCGCACTGTCAGCCGGGGTTTGGTCAGTGTCCGGTGGGGGTTGGGGGGAGCGGGTGACGGGGCTTCGGCCTCGGCCGCCCGGGCAGCGGCAGCAGCAGCGGACTTCAGTGCTGTGCTTACCTTCTGCCGAACCCAGTCTGCCTGCCTCACTCCCTGCCGCTCTCTCTCCCTGCCTGCCTGCCTCTCCGTCCCTCCCTCCCTCCCTGCCTGCGTGCCGGCCTCCCTCTCTCTCTACCGGGCTGCCGGCCTGCCTCTCTCCCTCTCTCTCTCCCGGGCTGCCGGCCTGCCTCTCTCCCTCTCTCTCCCTCCCGGGCTGCCGGCCTGCCTCTCTCCCTCTCTCTCTCCCAGGCTGCCGGCCTGCCTCTCTCCCTCTCTCTCTCCCTGCCTCCCTCTCTCCCTCCCTGGCTGCCTGCCTCTCTCTCTCCCTACCTACCTGTCTCTCCTGTCTCTCCTGTCTCTCCTCCCTTCTGCCGGCAATATCATTGAAAATGCTTCAGTTTTTTTTCACCAAGAAAAGGTCAAAAACGGGGGGTGCGCCTTCTACGCGGGTGCGCCTTATACGCGGAGATATACGGTATGTTAGATATTTTTTCCACTACTTAATGCTTCTCCCATTGAGATCACTGCTGATGATATCAACACACATCAAGGAAAAGTAAATAGACTGCAAAGGATAATAGTCATCATTTTTAAGGACTGTCGTTGAGGAGGGCTTTCATAATTAAGGCATACTGTGAAACTGAAAACAATTTATAGAGTTTATTTAATTGTGGAAAAAAAATTCCCCAATTGTCTTCTCTTTTATTTACTCAGTCGTTGATGGCTGTCTGGACTCTGACACGAAGAAATGGAAAGTCAGATGATGCTTGGCCAATCTCTGAGGAAATTGAATGCAACATGAGATAGTGCCTTCAGAAAATGAAGGAGAAAATAGATTCTGTATATTTAGGAACAAAGTGTTTGTTTGAGCTGCTCATGATCGGGCGGATTGGGATGCATGTTTTTGTACATTCTTTTTATTTTAGACCTGAGCCTATGTCTAACCATGTTTCCAACAACAACAATAACAAGAACAAATTGCATTTGTACAGCGCCTTTATGTCAGGAGGATATCCTAAGGTGCTGGGCAGTCAGTGCTTCAGACCCGAGCTGAGGGCTGGATCAAGGAGGGTTGAGCGAATGGAGGAGAGGGGGGGTGACCGATGGTACAGTCAAAGAGAAGGATCTTGAGGCATGGGCGAGGCGGAGAGATTGCAGGATGGAATTCCAGAGGTTGGTGTCAAGAGTGGCTGAAGACTTGCCCGCTGATGGTGGGGTGGGTGGATCAGGGGAAATGAAGCAGGCCAGAGCCCACCGAATGGAGGGAGTGGAGAAGGTGGTAGGGGTTTAGGAGGTTGTAGAGGTAGTGTAGGATCTTGAATTGAATCCTCTCGCTGATGGGGAATCAGGCGAGAATGGGGCAGATGTGGGCATGGAGCTTGGTATGGGAGAGGACTTGGGCAGCAGAGTTCTGCATGATCTGAAGCCTATGGAAGGAGGAGTTTGGAAGGCCAACAAGCAGACATTGGCGTAATCAAGCCTGGATGTGATGAATGATGATGACATGATCAGAGTTTCCTAAATCTGATGTAGCAAGTATTGTTCCAATTTGCTTGAAATGTACATTGCTTTATAAGATTTTGTTGTTCTGAACCATCTGGTACAAAATCAGTCACCTCTTTAGTTGACTGATCCTTATGAGATTCCTCTTTTCTCAATGTCAAGATATGTAGCTCATCAAGAGTAATTGACGGTGATCTTTTTGGCTAGATTTTATCTATTCTTTGTGCTTTTGATCCCTTCTATGTTTTACTAATGTGGAGTACCAAAGCAGCAAAGCTTTTATTTTAAGCTCATGGATGGAAGGTTTGTTTTGCTGATGTCTTTTCAAAAATCAAGGTGTAACAATGAGTATTTAGAACAAAAATCCTTCAATATCCACTCTTCCCAAACAAGACTATTTCAGTCTTTCTCCTTGCTAATTTAGACCAGTTAGTTTGGAGTATAACATTCTTTCCTCTCTTCTCCCCTCATCTTTAAGGATTCCATTATTTTCCAGAAACTTTTCATGTTTTCTATTACGTCAAATGCAACTTATTCTGTTCCCTTGTTCAGCCTTGCAATCCTTAAGAGTCAAACTGGCAGCTTATCATGGTTTTATAATTCTTGCATTTGATATAGTGTCTCATCACATTGTTGATGTCTCAAAGCACTTCACAGAATTTTATGTGAAGTTTAGTGACAATCTGAAGGAGAATATGGCAGCTAACTTGTGCACTGCAATGTCCCACAAACATGCATTGACCAATTTTATTTGAGGAACTGTTGGCTAGGATACTGAGAGAAACTCTCTTCTCATTTAGAACAGTGCCATACAATCTATAATGTACATCTGAATAGGCAGGCAGGACTTTGGTTTAATATCTATTTTGAAGGACAGCAGCTTAGTGGTTAGCACACTTGTCTTGGAAGCGAGAGGACCTGGTTCAATTCCTAGGCGGGGTGAAATGTTGGGCATGTTTCCTTACTCCACATGCCTCTGTTTACCTAGCAGTAAGTAGGAACCATTTGTAAGTCGAATGATGGATCGCTTTTCCTAGGGTAATAATTCCTTTAAAAAAATATTAGATCATAAATTGTTCACTTCAATCCATGACTGTTTGGAATACTGCTGTGCGCCATTGGCTGCTGCGTTTCGCCCACAATATACAGTATCTAGGCAATTCACTTTACAGTATATTCTGTGAAGTTTTTGGGATGTCTTGAAGATGTGATAAGGCACTATATCAAATGCAAGGATTATTATTAATATTAATGCAGGACGCCTCGGGGACGTGTCAAGAGTTTGGGTTAAGATTACTGGTTTCATGTCTAATAGGTTTGCAGTGATTCTGCAACAGACTTTCGTGTCTGTACATGGTAATTGTACATATAAATGGATTTGAATGGATGCATCTCACTAATGTTCCTCATTTGCATTATATTAATGACTGAGCAAAGTTTTCAGATACAAGGTAATTGTGGTTTTGGTTTTACAAGATGAAATGACAAATTAACCAACACAATTAACAACAACAACAAAATTACACTTGTATAGTGCCTTTCACATCAGGAGGATGTCCCAAGATGCTAGACAATTATTGTTTTGGACTCGAGTCGGAGATGGGGATGGTAGAGGGAAAGGGGGGTTTGGGGTGACCAATAGGACTGTCGAAAAGGAGGATTCTGAGGTGGGACTTGAATGAGACTAGAGAGGGGGCGAGACAGAGGGACTGCGGGATGGAGTTCCAGAGGTTAGGGGCAGAGTGATTCCAGGCTCCCCACCAATGGGTCGGGGGACATGTAGCAGGTCGGAGGCTGCTAAGGGTTTAGGCAGGTTAGTAGGGGGTTAGGGGGTCGCAGAGGTAGGGTGGGGCGAGGCCATGAACGGCTTTGAAATTAGTTGGTTAATTAGGACAGTAAATACATTAGAAAACTTTCTTAAATGATTAGTTCAATATTGAGTGAATAATTCCTGTTTGACCTGTTCAATTCGATATGTGCTTCATCAATGACACTATCTTTCTTGAAATATCTTCCTTCGGGGTTTCATAAAATATGAAATGTTGGTCTTCAAACACAGCTTATTTTAAGAATTCTGCTTATGAAATGATTTAATGGTGAAAAGTTTCAACTTACTCAATGTCGATTTCCTTGCAGCCTCTTTAAACCACTTCATAAATCATTCTGTCATAGCCTTTTCTGATTCATCGAGTCCTAAATGTTTCCTGCTTACTAGTCACATGAGATACAAATCCATTTCAATAACAATTTCCTAAAATACATTAAGCATATATTTATAAAGATTTCCCTTCCCCCACTGCCCCACCATCGATAGTCAGAATTTCAGGCTTTCCATCCCATGTTCTCTGAAACTCTATTTGGATTCCCTCCAACTCATTCCTTCCATCATCTATTTGAGCATTCATCTCAAGAGCTATGTGTTTGATAGTGCTTTTAGTCATCGTAAGGTGCTTAAACTGGCTGGATATCTTGGTGGACCTTGCAATGTCCTCCCGGTGTGAAAGTTTTCATAAATGTAAATTTGTATTGTATCTATAAACCAGTTGCCAACCCGTCTATTTTATGACAGGATGGTTTAGCATAGATCAAGAAGAGGTTAAGCATAGATTTGTATTTTTCTGAAGAGATTATTACTTAACAATTATATACAATTCTGATTAACCTCATTCTACAGCATGAAAGGGGGCCTTAGATCACAAAAGCCATTCTTCCATCCCACCTTCTAAAATTGACAGCAGACCTTTCGACCCTTCTGCGTTTAGCCCTTTCTAAGCCTGTAATCAGCAATACTTTGTAGTGGACTCAGTTCAAGTGGTCCTCAGTCCTGTAAGATTTCTGTTAACTTGAGAACTACTATGTAATGCATGTACCTGTACCATTCTGATGTTTTTAATCCATAAGTGTCCTTCAGAATTCCTGCTCTGTAAATGTGCCCTTGATCTCTCTCAACTTCAGAGAGAACTGGGAACAATATTTCAAATGTATGAACAATCAATCTCCTAAATTAAATGCAAGGATTATAATGCAAGGATTATTGAAGTCTTAATTTCTGTTTAGCTGCAGCACTGAAATATTTCCACAGAAAGAAGAAAATGATAATCATAAATAACTCATTGGTGCCCAGCTCTTTGCTCTTTTATTTTGTTGAATGAAGAAGGGGACTAATTCTCTTGTTAATAAACTCTATGAGGAGCTTTGGCCAAGGAATCCTCCAAAACAAGAATTCCAACTTGGCACGTTGACCCCACTAGCTCCACCACTGTGCAAGTGAAACTCTTTGTAGATTTGCCGGCACTCATTTGCCAGCAGATTAAGTTGGGCATCTGAAGACCATGCTGTACATGCCATGTAACTTGCATTCATGTCGCTTTTGTACAGCTTTGCTTGATGCATTCCTTTGGGGATGATGTATTTTACATTAAGTTCAATCAAACCCTACGAGGTATGTTTATCGTTTACATTTTTTTAAATGAATTCCTACATTGCCTATTTAAAGATTGCATTGTAGCTAAAATTTATAGAAATTAAGTAATACAGTTACATATTTCAAAATGTAAGATACATATGATTGTTTATGCGTCATGTTTCTGGAAGGAAAATACAAGAATATTGGTTATGCTCCCTGCATATATTTCTTAAATGCGACAATAGGACCTCAGCTGCCAAAACGTTGGACCACCCTGCTCTTGAAAAATACTCTTATTTTAGATTGGTGGTAATTGAGATGATTGAGGCACTTTAACACCATATCACTTGTCTATCTCAGTATCTCAATATGTATTAATGGTGAAGTGACTAGTTCAATCATGCCAAGGTAGCCCTTTAATATCACCAATGCTTACATTGGTGCAAAAGCCTATTTATTATTAGTATACTTACAACAAAGCATAGTTATACAGACCAATAAAAAATACAAATTGAAATAATGCACGTCAGAAATGTGACTCTTTCAGACATTAAAGTGCTGATGAGAAATTTTGGTCACTTTCTTACAAGCTACACCTTAAAGAAAAATTCCTTGTCTGCAAAAAAAATTAAAGAAAATAAGCTAAGTAGTTTTCAGTAGACAAAACTACCCTATACGTATTTTTAAAATAGTTTTTTTTAGTTAACTGATAGAATTCATTAACTTTATTGAAGAAATCATTTGTAGCCTTTTGTTATCAGGTGCCAGAAGACAACTTGCTCCAATGATCAGTGTTCTAATATCTAATAAGCTAAGATCGCAAGACGTCATGTGTTTTAAAACAACTTTGTAGCTACGATAATGATAACCACAATGACTTTAATTTGCAATATATGATATTCCTCAACAAGGTTTAAAAAAAATGTTTTCCGTGGAGTGACAAATTGGGGATGGGGATAATATATTTTGTGTAGGTAATAATATTGAGCCCAGAGATTTTCTACGATGTAATTTGCATTCTATTTATTTATAGATTTATGTTTATAGCTGACTGTGGCCACAAAGATAATAGAAAACAATTCTACTATCTAGTCAAAAACTTTCATAATAATTCCCTCAAGGTGCTTAACTTGTACTTTTAATGACACAAATGCATGTCGTTCCATTTGATTCCAAATTCAAAGCTGCTTGAAAATCTATAAACTACTGAAATCAAATTCCAATAATGTATGAAATTGCCTTCTACCTATTTATTTATTTATTTATGCATGCAGAGCTCAATCCAGCAATAGTCATGTAGATTGAATTTTTGTCAAGCCATCTGTTTGAAAATGGTCTAAGGGGTGAACATTTTTCATTAGCAGCCAAGTGCCACATGGCCTGTGGAGTTTTAAGGGTGGGGGAAGGGTTTACATCTTGAGGATACCTCTAAGGAATTAGTCACAGCTTCCCAGTAAATCCTGCAGTGCCTCAGGCTTGGAGACTATTATGAGCCTTTTTTTAAACCCAAACCTTGTATCACTGCAAATCATCTTTTCATAGCTAACACAGTGTGTTGAACTATTTTCCTTGATCCTCATTCAGGAGAGACACAATTAGAGCTCTTGTTAAATTGCCACCAATTAAGTGCAATGTAGAGGCAAATGGAGGAATCAAACCCAAAAATCTGTTAAAATAATCCAGGTGTATAATTTAATTCTAATTGAATACTGTGATAGCTGTTCTTAGTTTTTAATTAATTCAATTGATCTGTTTTGGCTTTACTAATCCTTGGGCATGGGCTGTAATTCAAAACCACTCTGAATTCACATGCTGCATTCCTAATTTTAGTCAGATCTTCAGAAAGAGGTCACCATTTCACTAAATCTGACCCTTCCCCACCGCTTCCCCCCCCGCCCCACTTCCCCCAGCTGTACCTCGATACCAGGTATGTCCAATGCTTTGAGCTTTAATTGTAAAATTTGCTTTACATATCTGATATAGTTTTAGTGAGCATACTTGCTACAACAATTAGTTTGAAACCAAATTGAGGAGGTTATTTAGGTCCCCACATAGCCTTTATCCTTTAGTTGTCTGTCTCAAGTAAGCTGAATGCTGGCAGATCAATATTTAGCTTGTGGTTCTTGCCTTTTAGCAAACGCCCATGTGTTGCATCTGTGACAAGCTGGTAATGTAAAACCTGCCCAGAACATTAGTTGAGTCAGGAGCAGAATGTTGTTTAAAGATTACAAGAGCGTATTCCATTCAAGTCATCCTGGCATGAGCTGAATGGCATCACTTAATGTAAATAAAAGTACAGTTAACAAGTGCTTTCATAGAAAGTTTAATGTAATAATTAAGTATGTAATAATGTAATACTTTTCCACATAAACCACTTAAAGTGCTTCAGTTATAGTTGATTTACTGCCAATAAAAAGTCATTAGAAAACCATAAATGATATTTGCTGAAAATCCTATTTGTATATTTTGGTTTATTTTAATTGTACACCAAGAAATAACAGCAGAAACCATTCTCAGTCAAGTGGAATAGTGACTTTCAGTTAATATAGCACCAATAACATCAACATTTCTCTAGACATTTCACACCCCAAATGATTGCTTATAAGAGTAGTTACAGTGTGTGTGTGTGTGTGTGTGTATTCAAACATCACAACTAATTTTTACACAGCAAGGTCCCACAAGCAGAAATGTAATGAATGATTAATTTATCTGGAGGATCCTTGGCTAGGACACCCTTCTCTAGAGGAACTGCTCCATGCAAAAATTGTGTAGGATGCAATTTCATCACATGACCATAGAATACTGCACAATTGTCCCACCTTCACAATATCAACACAAATACACAATCAAATCCAAGCAAATTCAATGTCAAGCTCCAGTTGTTCCTTAACCTGGCACACATGCCGACCGATATTTGCATTATTACTACTAAGGATATATTAACCATTCTAATATCTTCTAATTTTAAAATCAGAGTAAAGTTTACAGCTTTCTCAGATCTTGGTACTATATAATACAGTGCACATTGAGCTATCTGTTACATGCAGATAAATGCCTGAACATTTGGATGATGTTTATTGATTGATGGGGAGGAGGCAGATAGTTTTGCATTTAAACCAAAGTGTTTTAAGGTTAATTACCCCTGGAATGGTAAAGGAATGCGCAACAACAACGACTTCCATTTATATAGCATGCCTCACAAAGGGTAACGTTCCAGAGTGCTTAAAATCCCCCCTCCACCCTAACCTCCCCTGTCTATCCCCCACCAAAACAAAAGGGCTTATCACTTAACATCTAAGTGGAATGGGAAGAAATTGTGTCATTCTACAGTATTAAGAAATTATTTGAGCATGGTGGGACCTGGATTATTATTTGTCAGTAGATGGGACAAGTGGTTCTTTGCCTTGGGTCTGGGTGATCTGAATCCATAAGAAAATGATGCACAAGTTAAGAAGGATTGGAGGGTGGGGGTTGCTTCAATTTGATGATAAGAGTTTTCTTTGGACAGGAGAGGTCCATCCAATGGAGGAGATATATACTGAACACAGTGCATTTTAAAGAAAATAGAGTGGAAATTACAGTGATTGTACAGAGACTAAACTATTCAAGAAAATACAGATAAAATTACCCCATCAAGCACATTCCTTGCACATTTGTACAAGATCACCTTATCATTCTCCACCCTTTACCCCCTTTTCTATCTTGCATATCTTAACCCTCATTGTAACCAAGCACAGGAATATCATACTGCTTTCACCTCAAACCTTGATCCCCTTTTCAAGAGATATTTGTCCAGTGCCTTTTAAGTATGTCAACTGATCACGAATGAATTAGGTGTGATTCATTAAAAAGTTTTTTATCCATATTTTCCACCTTTTTTGGGTGGGGGGGTGAGGTGGGGGGGTGTGTGTGGAGAAGGAGGAAATCATTAACCAGTCAGTGTTCTCAGTGATATGCTATGAGGGTTTAGTTGATTAAGCTCCACCAGTACTCCAGCACACACTGGGGTTCCCAAGCCTTGGCTCTCACCACCAACAACAAAATAACACTTGTATAGCGCCTAACTCTCTGGAAATTGGTGAGCTGAATGCATTCTTTTAGGAGAAGAGTGCACATTCCAGATGCAGGGAAATTTCCGTGTGTTGGTTGCATACCTACAAACTTCCAAAACACTTACAAATGTTAATGCAATAATTCTATTTTTACTCCTCAGCCTGAAGCTACTGTGTTACGTTACAAACTCTCTGAGCTGTCAAATGTGAATTATATTACTCAATTCCAAATACATTTTAGCTTTCAAAAGGGAAATAGATAAATATCTCAAAAGGTGCAAACTACAGGGGTACGGAGAAAGGACAGCAAAATGGGACTGCAAAGATTGTTTTTAAAAGAGCCAGCGCAGACATGAAGTAGCTGAACGACCGCCTTCTATTCTGTAAATGTCTGGTTCTATAATTGGTGAAAGCAATTTGGAAGGAACACCCTGAATTACAGAAGAGCCACTTGCACCATTAAGAGCCATGTAATGAGAATATTCTGCTCTGTGAACCTCCTTTCACATCTTTGAGTTCAAAAGACCTCAATTATTCTCATTTCTATCTTTTTCAACTGTAGTATCGATTTGAATTTGAGGTGTCCAAAAGCCCAGTCAGTGGGTGAAATTAATAACAATAATAATCCCATGTATTTGATATAGTGCCTTATCATGTCTTTGAGATGTCTCAAAGAGCCTCACAGAATATACTGTGAAGTGAATTGGCTATATATTTTGTGCGCGAAATGCGACAGCCAATTGTGCACAGCAGTGTCCAACAAACAGTCGTGGATTCAGTGACCAATTTATTTTGAAGGAATTATTAGCAATTTGGTCGACAGCATCTGAAGCCACTTCTATACCTACCACTTTCTCACTCTTGATTTGGTTATTTGAATGTTACTGATCATCTCTCTACCACAAAAAATAAGACTTCACCCTTTTGTTCCAATTATAGCTTTCGCATGATCTACAAATAGAGTGAACAACTGCATTTAATTTATACTACAATCAAATGTCCTAAAATGCAACCCTATTATTTGATTTTGTTTGTCTTGACTTTTCCTTCACAATCAATTGTGTGAATTTAGCTTCTTGGGACATCCTCCTGACATGAAAGGTGCTATATAAATGTAATTTTGTTGCTGCTGCCTGTAGTCTGTGCTATTTGGATGGAAACTGACAGCATTCAGTAAAATTCGCTCAGATTTTTCACTACGACTAACGTCCAGGTAGAACTAGCATCCTTGCCCTGTAAGAATTTCACCCACTTTGTAAGCAAGGAAAGCCTTGCCCATACCCAACAATTAGTGTAATAAGCCCCAGCAGCTGAAAGTATTATTTTTAAGGCCACAGTACCAAAAATAGCATTTCCTGTTTGTTGACTTAATTATCATTAGCTGTGTCGGCCATTAATAATGATCCTGGCAGCTAATATGGACCCTACAGAAGGTAGAATTATGTAGTTTGATTTCATGTTTCATATGTCAGAGTTCCCTTCATCTCATGAATGCTCTAACTAATGCTGGACCCTCAATCCCACAAGGGCCAACAGCCCACAATTATCTCCCCCAAATGGTCATTATTCCTCCAGTAACTCACCCAAATGATCATTATTGTAATGTGGAACTAGACAACGAATGTAGCCAAGCAATTTAACTGTGGAGGTAATCACAGCTGAGCCCAACTTTGTCCTCAATGATATCTGCACACACTCGACTTTTTTTTTAGCAGATGTCACTGGATTCAGATAAGAGAGGAACCTTTCCCTAGCAAAGAAATGAAGAGTGCAATTCAGCCTCTCTTGAGATAGATAGCACGGACTAGGCTTGATCTTGGGGCTTTCATGACATGGTACATTTACTATTCGGGCATTGGGGACAGTCCCTGTTTGCATACATTTTCTATTCTAATTGGATCATATTCAGCTCCTTGATCATAGATACAGATAACCCCTGATTTAGGATGCTTCTATTACATCGTTTTGATTTAACAAACATAATTTTTTAACACCTTTTTATCGATATGCGACATTTGGTTTCATTTTAACGACCAAAACATTTGGCGCATCTTTTTTTGCGCATGCACAGTATATAGTGTATTTTGCGTTAAAATCGCAGTCGTATACTTTATCTAAGCGTTTGAACTGGCCAATTTGTGCTGCAACCCAAATTAGCCTCTAACAAGTCCTCCATACTAGAGAGCGATATCGCAATTGACGCTCAGCCAAAACTTTATCTCCCGTCTGTTTTGTGGACTCAGCTCTTTTGTAAGTACTCTCCCTCTCTCCCCCCGCCCCCCCCCCCCCCCCCCCCCCCCCCATCTCTGGTGGGGGGAGAGAGGCATGGGGGAAGCAAGAGGGAAGAAGAGATGTGGTGGGGAGAGAGGGATGGGGAGGGAAGTAGAGATGGGGGTGGGAGAGAGAAATGGGGAGGGAAGGAGAATGTGGGGGAGAGAGAGGTGCGGAGGGAAGGAGAGGTGGGAAGAGAGATGGGGGGAAGAGATAGCGAGGAACAGAGGGAGGGGGAAAGGGTCAGGACCCAAGGTTGGGACCCATGTGAGATTAGCGATTAGAGAAAAAGAGATGTCGTCATAAAGCCATGCCCCCAAAAGCAGCAGTAGCAGACTGCTCAGTTTAGGAAGATAGCTAGCCAGTCCCCGGCATCAAAAAGGTTGAGAAACACTGTTTTAGATACTAAATCTTGCCTATAGATTTAGTATCTATAGGCAAGATATATATGTTATTTTGTATGTGTTATTTTAGTGAGTTTAAGGTCAAAATTTTTATGAAAAGAGCGCATCTCGGATTATATAATGGGACCACATGGGATTTAGGACGCTTCGATTTGAGTAGCGTTTTTCAGGAACACCTGTATTCTTTATTAGAATAAGTGTTTTGACTTCTTGGGTACTTTGCTCTTAATCCTGTTGAAACTTTGAATTTGTCACACACATTAGGTGAATCTATGATGCATATTTTAGTGCTATACGATGTTTTGTTGGGGGCAGATTCATTTTTGGTTTGCATCCTGATTTATAACTAACTAAAATTAAAAAATTATTTTCATTAATAGATTTTTCCACTGTTGTGGGAAACAGTGGTGTGTGGGATACACTATTTGTAGGAACAGCTATTGTGATATAAGCCATGCATAGTGGCAAATTTAGAGGAGGTTTTGTACTTTCCTTACTCCACAGATTTCCTTGCATTAAATAACCTGTGAATGTTGCACACAATTGAAATTTGTGGGGCTTTCAAGTTCAAATACAAAAGTTGGTATAACCACAAAAAATTAAAAAAAATTGACTGTTGATTTTAATTTGTAATTTATTTATGAGATTAATAAACCATTGGTACCTTGCATTAAACGTCCTAAAAAGTAAAGTGCTTTCACTTTTATAGTGCATTATCAGGTCAAAATGTCTCCAACCTCTTCACAGATCATTGCTGGCAAGTGTAATGATTGTTTTTGTAGGCAAATGCAGCAGTCATTCATGCCAGCAAGATCCCCAAACAGCCAAGCTTCTAATTATAAACTAAACAGAATAAGGAAACAACATCATGCTATCTCCTTCAAATCTCTGATAATTGAAGATAGTTTTCTATATAATTTAGTTGAACAATGGCGGTCTGCTTTGGATTTTTGTTTTCTTTACCTAATTTGTACTAATCGGTGCTTAACTACATGGAGTTGTAGCAGACTTTCTGCAAAATGCAACCTAAAACCGCAGCTTTAATAAACATTTAATGTTTGTTTGAGTTTGTCTTAAAGCAAGAAGTGCAATGTCAATAAATGATTACCAATAGTGGCACTTATTTATAACACTGGAGCTTTTTCAATCCTTGCAACTTATATGATGCAGGTGTTTATTATTAAATGGTGAATAAATTGACCAAAATGCAATTCTGAAATTTGAAGATTCAGGAACTTCTGAGCTAAGAGACAACAGTACTAATAATAATGTGCAAAATAGAGTCTGTGTCCAACCCTGGGAGATATTCTATATATATATATATATATATATACATATACTGCAAGTGTATCTCACAACATGACTACATAAAAAAGATTGGCCCAGTAGTATAAAAAAATTATTAAAGGAATTAAACTTGAAATTTGGCAGGTCTAATTTGAAAAATAGCTTTATTATAATCAAATGTGATGTACAATGTTACCAAATATCATTAAAACTCCTCAATGTGCAACAGATGTATAAAGATCACGGAGTATTGCAACAAGAAGGAGTTGTATTGACTGACTTTTGTTTGCTAGACAACTATTTAATTCTTCAATAAAATGTGGGTTAGTAAAATAAATAAATAGCAAATATTTTGTCTTAGTATTAACAATGCTGATTTTTAAAAAAAGCCCATTTTGTTTCAGTTATGATTTACCTGCATTGTGTTCCCTTTCTGCTTTTGCATCTACAGAGCAAACTTTGCATGGAAGGATTCAGGAGTTTGAAAGAAGGAGAGCCCGTGGAATTCACTTTTAAGAAATCTTCCAAAGGCCTGGAGTCAATACGGGTGACAGGCCCTGGAGGTGCCCCTTGTTTAGGCAGTGAGAGGCGGCCTAAAGGGAAGACGGTACAAAAACGGAAGCCAAAGGGAGATCGGTAAGTGGCACTATTGTGCAGCTGCTAAACTTATGAAATGTTGAGAAAGTTTTCTTGCTCCAAACATCTGTTTACCTAGCAGTAAGTAGGAACCCCTGTGGCTTGTCGATTGGTGGATCGCTTTTCTGTGGGTAATAATTCCCTCAAATTTTTTTTAAAAAATTGGTCACTTCAATCTATGACTGTTTGTGCAACCCTGCTGTGCAAAATTGTCTGCCATGTTTGTCCCACAAAATATACAGTCAATTCAATTTACAATATATTCTGTGAAAGTGTTTTGAGATATCTCGAAGACGGGATAAGGCCTTCGAGATATCTCATATATCAAATAGATATATTCGAGATATATCAAATGCAATGATTATTATTATCATTATTATTTGTGAGCATGCAGATACCCAAACTGAACGAAGAATACATTTAATCAATGTTCCCCCATTTATTTTCCCTCTAAATTCTGATTGGGTATTTCCATAGTCTCTTAAGACAAAGTAACCCCTGGGATACTTGAATTATTCATCTTTTTCCTGCAGTGTATTTTATTCCTGTCCTGGACAGCCTACTTTTGAACATACTTTTGAAACATGATATAGAGTTTTTTTTTATTCCTTCTCAGCTAAACTTAATGCATCGCTCTAAATGACGCATGCCTCAGCCAATCGTGTCCAAATTTGATAACAATTTGTCTTTATACATAATTTTATATATAATATACTGTATACAGTATATTATATATAAAATAATATATATTATAAATCTTTAAATGCAGCTTGTACCAAAACTGCTGATATTGTACCTTTTTCGTGGTTTCCATTTCATTGGTTACCGTTTCATCCTATGCGAGAGATATATTTCCCAGTGCAATCTGTTAGTTCAGCAGTGGTATGTGGTACAAAGAACAAATGTGAAATCCTCACCATTTAGATTTTGATTGTTTTTTCTGATTCTAAACATTGTTAACTTTGCATTTTGCAACAACAGCAGTTTTCACTTATATAGCTCCTTTCAGGTGTACTACATCAGGTAGAAGCCTGAGCTGGGATGGGTGGAGGGAAGATAGTGAGGGTCTTGGCAGAGGCGGGTCTTTAAGCGAGTTTTGATAGTGGAGAGAGGATTAATGTGCAACTTGTTTGAAGAGAGTTCCATAGATTGGGAACAAAGTGCCCAAAAGCTTGTTCAGCAATGGTTGAAGCAGGCAAGACTTGGCAGAGTGAAAGGTGTGACTGGGCAGGTGTTGCAAGAGGCTGCAGAGGTAAAGTGGGGCATGGATGTGGAGGCATGGAGGCATTTGAAGATTGGGATGGGAACTTTAAAGTTGATCCATGAGAGATGAGAAACCAGGGACATAAGGATTAGTGTAATGAGGAAGGGCATTGGGGTGATGAGGTTGTGGGCCTTATTGGGGACTGCAGAGTTCCATATGATCTGCAGCTTTTGGTAAATGGAGCTGGGAAGGCTGATGTGGATGAGAGTTTCAGTTGTGTTGGGTTTGAACTAGTGACTGAGGTGGGTGACATTCCAGCATTTAAATATGCATACGCAGTGTTTAGTTTGAAACAAGCACAGGAAATGAAGACATGACCCATTGACGCATGTGCGCTTACTGGCTACATTCAAAGTACACATGTGCAGAAGATTATTGATTAAATCTGATTTCATGTGATTTACACAAGTTTGCCTGTAACTCATACTTGTTAAGTCATATTAAATGTTATGGTCGTGACTAGTGTAACCTATGTGACTTTTACTACAGTTTATGAAGAGCTATAACTAAACCTAAACTAAACCAAAACTCTGTTGGTTTAGATTTGCTATCTTGAAATTGAATGCCACATTCCCAAAATCAAATGCTGGAATGTTGGCTTTACGATTGAGAATGACTTTCGCAAGGTCTACCTTTGGCACATCAGGGAAGGTTCAAGGTGATAAATCTTTAATGTAGTGTTAAATTGAATCAAATATCTATTCTTAATAGGTTGCCATTCTGGGAGGCTAAACATGAATCTGTAAAGGAACCTAATTGTACAGAAAGAAACCTGACATAGTGATAATTCTTACCGATCAAAAGGGTTGAAGGACAATTAGTGGAGTTCACTGAGAACTCAGCAGCATGGATACCTGTGCCAATAAACAAATCTTTTAAGATCTAATATAGTTGGGGAATGTGACAGATAATCAATTCAACAAAGTGCATATCTTGGTCTCCCCGGACAGCTATCGGTATGCACCTTTGGGCAGGAGAGATGCTTTGTAGATATTCTGAAAGTTCCCTTTCCAAATAGAAATAAGGAATTGGCTTTTTAGTTGAAAATTCCCAGAAAGCAGTGATAAGATTGTCACTAATCTTTAGCAGATAAGATCAGAAACCCTAAAGAAAACAAAGGTAGCACAAACAAGTAATTTAGCAACAATGTCTACATGAGCAGAAGTTATCAAATGGAGCCTGGGAGAAGAGGATAGCCTCCACATTTTTAAATTGTTTTATTTAAGCTGGGGCTGACCGGCCAAGGACAAAGTAGGAAGATCATATGGAGGTGAAGCATTGATGATCAGGAGGACTAATGGTGACACACATACATGTGACTGGAATTTTTTGCATTTTGGGTGTTCTGGAAGGATAAGATCAAATGAACCGAAGGGTCAGTTTCCTCCAAACTGATCCTGTGATAATACCTGTATAAGGAACCAGCAAAGCACCATTATCAGTTTCTCATGATCAGCTAGAAAATGAGCTTTTGACAGACTGGCTGAATGTCTCCCTGATCTCTCTGATCTGAGCCATCTATCTGTTGGCTGAAAGAGGGATAACTTCCTTTTGAACTTGAGGAAATATTAGACAGATTTTCTACTTAGTGGTCATAAGAGTGTGAAGTTTCACATCAACTAAGTCAGAGCCAGGCAAGGACATTGCCCTGAAGTGAGGATATGCAATAGACAAGGCACCACTAATGAATTCCTTTTTATTTTGAGCTGTTAGGTAACATAAAACCAAGAACATTCAATAGTATAGAAAATACACCTGCAATGAGATTGAAAACAAGTGCTTAGAAGTGGCAGCTTTGCCTCTTATAACTGTCACATTAGTTTATTTGCTTGTATAAATGAAAGTATCATGAAACTTGATATGTATAGCATAATCAAGGTCAAAATCTATATTAGTTCTTCAACATTGCATTGTAAGAAAAGTGCAACATTGCTACAAAGAACCAATTATGAATATTTACTTTGTTTCTGCTTCTCCTTTGCTCCACTTCTTGGTTTCATAGCTGTATTATTGCATTGTCAGTTGGTGAAACTCATAACTGATTCATATGATCAACTAATCAAAGCAACATGATAATGAATTTCTTTCTGTACTGAACTATTAGGTAACATGAAACCAAAACCATTCAACAGTGTAGAAATGATACTTCCAAGTTGATGAATGAGTCCAATCATTATGTAAAGCTATATTTAAATAACTGTAAACTTCTAGCAATAATCAAACTTAACATGAGTCTTATACAGTACAATTTTCTGTTTCTGATAATTTAATCTATTTGAAACTATTATAAATTCAGCCAAGATCTCAATATCGGGATGTGTCAAGGAAAAGGTATTAGTTTTCAAACTGTATTTGTGACTGCATTTGACAACGATGCTTTTCTGGATCCTTATACAAGTATTATCTCAAGTTCAGCTTGGAGGAAACTGACCCTTCAATTCATTAAATCTCATCCTTCCAGAACACCCAAAATGCATTATTCGACTGTTCCTCGCCTTCCTCCTGATATGAAAGGCACTCTATAATTGTAATCGTTGTTGTTAGTTTTTGGTAGCGATGGAGGCAAATTAAAAAGCAGCACTAAAGGGTTACAGATTTGATGCAGACCTTTCAACTAAAGGTGTATTTAAAAATAATAGTGCAAAATGATGATGAGGGTGAGAAATTGAAGAAGCAGAAAAAATAAAGCATTTCAGAAAAGTATTTATTTCTTTGTTCTATGTCCACCATGTGTTCTACTTAGTTGTGAACCTTTTCATTTGGTTGATGTGTATAGAGAATCCCATGATACAAATGATCCTTGCCCTAACTTTTGAATGCCCCATAGTCATGCTCCACCCTCTGCAACCCCCTCAAACCCTACTAGTCTGGTTACTCCCTTCACTTAGCATCTGCTTTACGTTTCCTCACCATCACCACCATCGGTGGTCAGGCTTTTGGTTTATCGTCTCCCACACTCTGAAACTGCAATCCAGCATTCCTTTAACCTGCTCCTTCACGATCTGCCTCCAAACCTTTCTGTCCGTTCCTTTGGCCATCATTTCTTCAACCGCTACTCACCACCTTCCCAAACCCCCCAGATGCAAAGCTTAAGATTGTCCAACATCTTGGGGTGTTCTCCCAAATGTGAAAGGTGCCATAATTTAGAGATTTGCTTTGCAGTAAGTATTTGTTCCTTCACTCTGGAACTCCATCCTTGAGTCACTTTGACTTACTCCTTCGAGGTCCACCTCCAAGCCTTCCTTTTCTTGGACTTTTGGCTGAAATTTTCCCTCTCCTCAATCCATCGCTATGATGGTGAGGTGAAAGGATTCAGCTTTTCAGAAGTGATGCAGTTTAGGAACAAAATTTATATTGCCAATATTGCTTTACACATTTAATTAAATCACATTTGGGATTAATAATCTGCAGGTCTTTAATAATGATGGAAAATTCCCAATGGACTCCTATTCCTGTTTCCCTATGAATGGGAATATTGCTACTTTAAAAAAACAGAAAAAACAGTCTTTTTAAAACAAAGCCACTTTCCTCAGTAAAGCTAAAGTTAGGCTAATGTTCCGGTATCATCTATACTACAGCTCTCTAAATGCTAATATTTCAAACATGATATGTCCCCAAGTTTTGATGTCTCAATGCGTCTTGAATTGTTACCCAAGTGCCAAGCTCCAGTGAGAGCTATCTCACAGAACTACAGTGGTACTTTGTCCTGTGACCTCACAGATCCAGTTCAAAGCACATTCACAATTAGTCTTCCTGTAGAAGTCCGGTGTCACCGGTCATCCAGATCAACAAGCGAAAGGGGAGGGAACAGCAGATTCCTTCTTGCACTGCTGGAGGGCAGATCAGTGGGAGCAGCATTGATGACATTTGTGGATATGTCTGGGCTAGATTGTTCCACCCTGTTAACCAAGGATGCTGATGTGGAAGTGGTAACTTAACTGAAGGAAGAAGGGAGATAATAGGTTAAGCATTACCGAATTATACATGACTGAATGTACAACAACAACAACAACAACAACAACAAATTACACTTGTTTAGTGCCTTTCACATCAAAAGGACATCCCAAGGCGCTGGACAGTCACTGCTTCAGATCTGAGCTGAGGACAGTGGGGTGCGGGGGGGAAGGGGGGAAATTAGGAGTTGCTGATGGATCCATTGGAGAGAGTCTTGAGGCGAGGCTTGAAGGAGGCCAGGGAGGAGGTGAGGCGGAGGGACTGCGGGATGGAATTCCAGAGGTTGGGGGCAGAGTGGCTCTGCGTGAATTGATTTAGGCAATCCAAAAGTAGTGCTTTAATGTAAAAAGGACATTTTACATTACACTTTTCAGGAGATTGTGTGAATTATTTCAAGATTTCTGATGTTAAGGATTATATTCCATGAAGCATTTTTGAGATGTCCTAACATGGCGCTATATCAGTGGATGGTGGAGAGTCTGCCAGAGTTGTTCCTGATTATGATTCAGTGACCCTGCTGGAAAGTGCACTTGTGTCCCGAAAATGTGTGAAGACTGATGAAAATTCATGGTAAATAATTTGCCAAATACACTGCCTTGACTGATAGATTGAAAGTACATATGAAAAGTATTGAAAGGTTATGGCTCTCATGGAACCAGTCTAAAAGTCTCCCTCATCTGGAGAGGAGGAAAGAAATATTGAGGCAATCTCAGATAAATATCCTTCTATTAATGCAAAAGGTGCTATGTAAAATGTAAGGGTTATTACTTAAAAGATAAATTGATCCTAAACAGTCCAGACAGCAGTGTGATCCTCTATTGCTTTGTGTTAAGTATTTGGCTGCCATATTGACATGGCTTGAATACATATAATATAATAATGATAATACATATTATCATTAATGAATGTAGTCAACTTGTGTGCTACTTTATTATAGGAATGCCAAATTCCAAATGTCAAATGGATATAGCCTTTCTGGCAGTTGATATGGATATTTTGGTCAAATTGATCTTGCAGGAGAAGCCCACCTGAATGGAAGGTGAAATTAATCGCGTTAAATTAATTTATCGAGGTTAATCTTCAAATTGAAATTGAGTCTACAAATAGGAGTGCGATGTGGTGAACTGATTGCCTGAAGTTTTGCTTCATCTTTTGGTACAAGCAGCTTCTTTTGGCAGGTATTATTTGCTGCATTATTTGGTGTACACCATAACCTTCACTGAGGGAGTACCAGAAAGTGACATAGGGTCATTTCAGTGATGCTTTCAGTTATCATCACATCGATAACTGGTAGGCAAAAGTTTCAAACTGCAAGCTAGAATTACAACACAGTGGATATCGCGTTGAGAATATTCTTTGAGGGGATTTCTGATTCCAGAGTTTCATTGTCATAAATATCTAAAGTACCCCCTGAATAATTGGCCCAAATAGAAAAGGTGGTAGGGTGGGGGTAAGAATATACACTAAATTACTCAATTTTAGCACAGTGCCCCAAATCTTTAATTCAAACTATTCCACAGATATCTGTTTGACTTTGTTTGGCCTGTGTAATGCCTTCCTCACCAATCATCTGCATCTGACTCATTAGCCAGAGCAGGAACTAGATTGGTGAGTCTGTTTTCATTGTGCTATATTATACTGATGTGAATTAAGAGGCCTTATGGTATCTGTTAAAAAAAATTGTTCATAGCTGCAGTCTTTCATTCTGAGTAATTGTAAATAAGAAAGCCAAAGTCTAGATTGGACCTAACAGCAATTTGTAATATGTGAATTAAATTTCAGGAAGAAATAGAGGAGGCTTCTAAACGAAGGAGATCCACGGTGAATGTAATGAAGGGAAAATTAGAGGATGAGAGGAGCTTATAAAAACAAAAGATGATTAAGGAAATAGCCAAGTGAGAGTACTGGAAAATATGAATCTAAAATAAATGTAGGAACTAAATTGTAATAGTTCAACCTAAAAAAAATGATCAAAGCAACACTTAACATTTAAAAAAATATGTTTGTTAGTCAATTTCAATATCTTTGTGGTCCTGAAAATTTGGCACGTGGAGTAGTGGTGGAGGGGGTGGGTTGTATGTTGCATCTGTGCGCACGCGCGCATGTGCTAGATAACTGATGGCTCGGTATATTGAAGGTGGTGTGCTGACAATTCGGATGGTTATTAACATTTTCAGCAGGGGGCATGCAAGAGGAATAGTTAATGCAATTGGCAGTGATTTGAACAGAAGAAATGTACTCATAAATATGCAAAAATTCACCTTGCCAATTGACCTTTAGCCATTAGAGCATACAAAATAATGCATCTGACTAGAAAGCATTACAAAAGCAAGCCATCTGGTCGAAACAACATTTGACCATTTTTATTAAAAAAAAGAAAGATGAAGTGTTCATCAATGAACAATGTTTGTCATTGGATTTTGCAGGCTACTCATTGTGATTTTATTTGCTACTTTTTTTACTTTACCAAACTACCAAGATAGGTGTCAGAGAAAACGCAGGTATTTTGTTATAAAATGGGGAAAATAAAATTTGGAAAGTTGCACTTTAGAATCCTATTGAAGTTAATATTTGTCATAAATAGACCTGACTGAATAATGTATTCATTGCTTGCGTTGATAACATATATATCTGAATTTTGAAAGTTTGCTATTTGTGCACTTTATAAGGAATTATATTGAGGTTTATGTCATGGAGATTATATTTGGCAAATGTAGGAAGAACCTTTCTATTGGTCTTGTGCCGGAGAGATTCCGTGTTAAAATGATATTTTTTTGCTGAGGTGTACCAGTGGTTACACAAGCTGTGCAATATCAAGTATTTGTTCAGCAGTAATCTCAGATGGCTGACACAGATATGCTGCTGACTTATTCTATTCTTGACTGGAGAGAAAAGCGGAGCTGTATAGATTTTGTGCTTGCAGGGATTATAATAATAATAAGCCTTGCATTTGATATTGTGCTTTTCACTTCTTCTACACATCCTGTTGTGGTATGGAAAATAACTATGAGAACAGAAAATAATAGTATTGAGTCTTTCATGTTTGGGATATATTGATAGCTTAATTAAAAAGCTATGTTTCGAAAAACATTTTATAACGTGCCTGAAAGAGCCAACAATTGTGGATATTTGCCAAAGGTTACATCTCTGGTACATTAATAATATGCTTTGGCAAGAGGGACATAAAATTGCTTTTGATAATAAAGGTCCTTCAGTTCATCTGTTCTCATCTTTTCAGAATACCCACTCTACTGTTGCTCCCCCCACCCACCCACCCAATCACAGCATCAAGCTGCTTTTTAAATTGAGATGGTGATGTTCAGTTTTCCACAACTTTGAGGATGGGTAGTTATAATGGCAACATTGCATAGAAATTGATTGTAATATATTATAATTGCACCTCATCACTTGATGAAAACATCTTAACACTCTTACTGATGTTTTCAACATGCGTGAGATTTTAATAGTGATATCTAGTTAATCCCAGAATTTAAGGCTGTATATGCGGGGGAAGTGGCAAATATGTAAATTACAAAATAAATATTTGTACTACTGTAGTATAATTCCTGCAGAAAAACAAATACCCAATGAAATAAAATGCTGAAATACAACAATCATTTTTTTTCAAAAGGACTACATGTTATCCATGCGTTTAAAGATCTATTTAATCTCTTAAATGTGAATTAAACTGAATCCTTGGCTCCCTCCCCGGTAGAAATGGTTTGTGATATCTGAGTGATGTAGATGTGTTCTGTTGAGATTGTGATACGGATTAACAGCACTGGGAGCAACATCCCCAATTAAGTATTTCACTCAGTGACCTGTTGTCTCTGTTTTGATGGAGCAGAACAGAGCACTGATTGCCTTTTTGCTGGACAAATGTTTTACTCTAAATTTCTGCTCTGTGTTTTATCATCTGGTCTTCCTCTTGGAGACATCCCATCAGTCTTCCAGCCTCTTTGGAATTTGTTCTGGCATTTACAAGAGAACTGTGTTATCAGGCTCATTGATGGTTGCAAACACATCACTGGCCTTATCCTAAAATACACACTCGTTGCTAGAAATTTACAATCTATGCTCCAACCTCACTCAAAAATGCCTGATCCTGAAAGTGCAAATTATAAACTGGAGCAGTGATATTTTTAGGGTGGAAAAGGCATTGTAGGAGAAGAGCAAAATAAAAAGCCCCTCTGGTCTGGCCCATGTTATACCTGACCCAGGAGTACTGGATACTGACATTGGGTGCCAAAAGTAGCAAAATGTTGCATTCCCCAACACTGACATCTCCCATCACTTTGATGAGCACAAATAAATAATCTTTCACGGAAAGCAGTGGGTGAGTCTTCCTTAATGGTGTCTTTAACTGTGATTTATCTTCTTTCAGAAAGATTATAATCAGTGTTGCTGTGGGACTCAAATTCCACCCAGCTCATGGAGGTGGCTTCTTTATCACAGCATCAACCATTTTTTTTAGTGACACTTGCCTATACAAAGCTAACCTTGCTATTCATTGTAGCAATTGATTGTTAATGTTTGAAATCTATTTCAGTGTCTCTCTAACTCTCTCTGTTACCTTGTTTAAAGTGTATCTCAAGATCTGCGTCCTTGACTGTGCATTTGGTCATCTTTTGCCACCCCTCAGCTCCATTCCCCAGCATGGGTCTCCAGCCAGTACTTTTGAGCTATTTGGGACATCCTCCCAACATGAAAGGCACTATATACATATAAATTTGTATTGTAGAAAAACACTGACATGTCTATTTGTGAGGTTAGAACAAAGCTGAGGTTCAAAAAATGATGCGTACTATAGATATAGAGTTGATTAAGTCAACCAAATCTAATTTGAGCAATCCTGAAAATGTTTAAAGAGGAAGCAAAACATATTAGGAAGGCTATGGGAAGTATCTAAAAAGACTGGTAGTCAATAAAAAGAGTAGTAGGAAAGGCTTTTCCAAGTATATTCAGAAGTAAAAAGATAGTCAAAAAGTTGTTGCTCCATTACAGCTGAAGGCAGCAACCTCCAGCTGGAGGGTGACAAATGTTAACACCTTTGTTTAAAACTGGGGAAGAGATAAACTGGAGAATTACATGCTAATCTGTTTTCACTTGATTGTGGGTAAACGTGCAGGCATTATAATACAGAATGGAATTTGGGATGGATTCATAAATGGAATTCATGCTCAACTAATTTAATTTAATGTTTTAAGGAAATAGAGTACAAGTAATGCAGTGTAACTGTATATGGGTATATGTATACATTTTAAAAAGGTGCTACATAGAGACTGTTTAAATAACTAACCACAGTTGGTGTGAAAGATAACTTGGTACCGATAAAGAGGGAGAGCTAAAAGATGCAAGGCTGAGAGTAGGCAATAAATGATTTTTTTCTTGGATTGGCTGGATGTCATTAGGGATGTGCCTCAGGGATCTGTCCTGTGACCACTTTGTTTTCCATGTACTGTATATTATTCCATGGGCAGGTGGTAACAATAATAATAATAATACTCCTCACATTTGCTAAAGCACCTTATCACATTGTTAAAACATCTCAAAGCGCTTCACGGAATACCCTACAGAGTGTACTGGTTGTGTATTTTGATGGCCACAGGGGGAGCAATTTCTACGTTTGCTGATAGTGCCAAAGCTTGCTGGTGGAAAACTTTGAGGTAGAATGCACAAAGGCATAAACAAATTATAAGAGTGAGCATATGTAGATTAAAGACCTGTATTGTCTGAGTAACCATATAATTGATCTGATACTGTATGCCAGATTCCACATCAATGGAAGCATCACACTCATTGAATTCTTGCCTCAGTGGCTAGATGGCTGGGCAGAGAACTCAATACAGACTTAAAGCCAGAAAATAAATGGTGGTTTGCAGCTCCAGAGCTATGGCTTAGCAGGGTTGAGAGAACAACTTATTCAGTACTCATTCACCTTTCTGCACTTGCTTCAGAATTGGGTATTTTGGCAGTGTAAGGAGAATTTAACCAAACATTGACATTGTGTGTTGAATGCCTTCATCCATTCAATATAGCAATCTAGCTTTCTTCAGGAATTGTCACTACAGTCTTGCCTGATGTGATAAAAGGAGCCACCTTCAAGAACTAAGTGGAATTTCAGTCAAATGGCAACATTGATTTTGACCTTTTGCGAAGGAGAGAAATCACAGATTAAAGAAGAATTAACGACTGCATTCTGTGAAATATTACTTATTTGTGTCCATCAAGGCATTGGGGGATGTCAGTGTTGGGGAATGCACACTTTGCTATACTTTGGCACCCAATTTCAGTGTCAGGTATAACATGGGTCAAAGCGCTCTGCGACGCTTGGCGTAGAGGGCGCTATATAAATCAAAGTTGTTGTTGCTGTTCTCCTTTACACTTCTACAGTATACTTTAATTCCATGCTTTAAAAAGGAATTTGTGTCTGTATCAGTATAAAAGCTTTGTACTTGCTACATCAAGCATCCCCAAGGCTTTTTTTGAAGTAAGATTGGTGTGCTAGTGTCATTTAATGGAATGTAAAATATAATTAACTGCAAAACTCCTAAGGAATAGAGAAGTCATGAATACATTGAGCAGCATTTCTAAAAATTTGAACTGCTGTATTTTACTACAATTGTAAGATGATTGTTGACTGGCTGGTTTATCTTATTTGTGTGCTGTGAATAAATAAATCAATTCCACTCTTTCTTGATTGACTGCAGTTCGATGGATTATATATCGAGTCAGAAATGTAGGCTATCTTTGAAAAAATGCCAACGATCCTTTTTTAAAAAAAGGAGATGGAAGTCTCCAGTGCTAATAATTGTGTGATTGCATTTGGGATGCTGGGAATTCAAGATTCACACTGATTTTATAAGAATTGGTGAATTGGTCAGAATTTGCACAAGAATATGCCTGTGTTTTCCCTTCCTCTTCTTCACTCAGCTAGATGTCCTCCGAGACGCCGTCCGGCGTGGAGTGCACTATATCAAACCAAGTATCCCCTGCCTGCTTCACCATCAGAGGTCTGATTGTTAGCCTTTCTGCCCCAACCCTGTGGAGCTCGAGCCCCTCCGCCTTACACCCTCCCTTTCTCCTTCAAGACTCATTTTAAGACCATCCGAGTGTGCCATCAGTCATCCTCCCTTTCTCCCTTATCCTCCAAACCCACTATCCAGTGCTTTGGGACATCCTCCTAATGTATAAATTCAATTTATTGTTATTATAGTAATGACCAATACTATTTATATACAGTAAAAGTCTGTTTATCCGTGACCCGATCAACCATAACTTCTGTATAACCAGCACATTAAAAAAAGGGGTCCACATTCGATTAACCGGAATTTATCCGGAAAAATGCATTTTTAAAAAAATATTTATTTATTTGCATTTTCGGCCGAATATCCGGCACGTGCTTTAACGGCATTGGCCAGGTCCCGAGGTTGCCGGATAAACGGGCTTTTACTGTATCATTATTGGATGAATTAACCAAACAAAGTTAGTGGATTTCGTTCTGAGCTTTCAAAATGTTTGTTCAGTTCATTAATAATGAAAAGTCCATATGATAAACATTGTTGACTTTCATACTGCTCATTGAAATGTTGCTCATTTTGTAAAAAAAAAATCTCATATACTGCAGCACCCCATTATACAGTACAATTCACTTTTATACAGCGCTTTTCAGGTTGGGGAGGACGTCTCAAAGCACTTATCTAAAAATCCCAAATCTCAACATTGCTCCATTCAAATCTATCATTCCATTTGAAATCCTGTTGTCGCGCTTCAAAAGGCATTCAGGGATTCACTGCAGCAACATATTTTGAAGCTCTATGATGCTTTTTGGAGCAAGACAGTGAGATCTGCACACTGAAGCCAGCTAGCTTTTTTGTGAGCATGTGCAGTGTTGTTGGCGATCATGCGATCACTTACATCGTGATGCAGAATTGTGGCTATACCCGAATATAGGGTGGGTTGAAATTTAATGGCCTCCCAACTACTGCACTATAGCGATATACTTTAGTGTACGCATGAGTGTGTACCTAACATTTTTTTTCACATATGGTTCACTTGAGATTGGATCAATTCATTGTTGAAAATCAATCTCTGTAAATTTATTTCCATTTTCTTGTGCTCTTAGTCACTTTTCATTGCAAACTACATTCAAATATGGTATGAATGAAGAGAAGTCCACATCATTATAGATGAAGGAAATGTGTGTCAGAGAATGAGTGAAGCAGACAATGAAACTTTTGCTCAGAAGAAAAGGAAGCTGGTTAAACAGAAAATGAAAGGAAATAGTGAAACAG